>CANUEZ040000199.1:2793090-4184636 GCA_948099385.1 Fasciola hepatica
GGGACGCGGAAACGGACGATTTTGTTTTCGAACTGAACGTTCCCAAGCTGCCAATAACCCGTCGTGGCATACTATCTGCCGTCTCAAGTTTGTTCGACCCGCTCGGTTTCGTCTCACCATGGCTGCTACCCGGAAAGATCTTGCTGCAGCGGCTGTGCCGTAAGAAAGTTGATTGGGACCAGTCACTGGACCGAGGGGACCGGCTGGACTGGGAAGAATTTCTGAACACCTTGAAGAAATTAGGGGACATAAGAATCCCACGATGTTTGACTCCTGGCCATACGACACGGACTGGAGAACTACATGCCTTTTTCCGATGCATCCGAAGTCGGTTATGGAGCTGTGGTGTACGGACGATGGTGCGCAGGAGATGGACAATATACCACGAGGATCCTGTTCGCCAAAGCCCGCGTTGCTCCACTGAAGTCGGTCTCAATCCCACGCCTTGAACTCAGCGCAGCCGTGTTGGCAGTCAGGGTGGTGCAAGCTGTGAAGTGATGTTTCGATCTCTACATTTGGTCGGTGAACTTCTGGACGGATTCAACGATAGTACTTTACTATATCAACAACGTCCGGAGCCGGTTTAGTACTTTCGTTGCTAACCGGCTCACGATTATCCACGATGAATCAGCCACGCACCAGTGGAGTCATGTCAGGTCTGGTGATAATCCGGCCGACCTGTGCTCCCGAGGTGCGAACAACTTCAGGCAACTGGACACGTGGACGAGAGGGCCAAACTTGCTGCAATTGCCCAAACAGGACTGGCCCGCGTTCGAATTAAAACGCCCTACGGAATTGGAACTGGAGATCAAAGACGTAGTGATAGCAACCAACGTCGTCGAAGCGTCGTCCATTTTATCGCTACTGGTCAGGTTTTCTTCCTGGATGAAGACGCTTCGTTTGCTAGTTTGGTTAACCAGGTTCAAGATAAATTTACTAGTCACGAAAGGGCTACGGCCCTCAGGTCGGATACCGGTCGGCCCGATAGGTCCCGATGAGCTACAAGCGGCAGAGTACGATATTTTCAGAATGACACAACGCGAGGCTTTCGCCCGAGAACTCAAGAGGGCGGAAGAAGTGGGGCCAACCAATGAAGACATGCCATCTCCAAGAGGCGAGCTGAAGCGTTTAAACCCCAAACTCATCAACGGACTGCTGCGGGTGGATGGTAGGCTGACCAACGCACACCTGAACTTCGACACAAAGTATCCTATACTGCTGCCTGCGAGACAACCTGTAGTAGAGCTAATGGTTTGACACGTCCATGCTGTGGAGGTACATGCCGGGGAAAGTCACGTGACGAGCGTCATCCGAAGGCGTCTTTGGTTGTTGAGAGGACGAGAGACTGTAAAACGCGTAACCCGACGGTGTTTGCAATGCAGGAGACGCAATGCCACGGCGGGCAAGCAACACATGGCCCCGCTACCAGAATGCAGGTTGACTACGGGCTGGTGGCCGTTCAGTGACACCGGGTTGGACTATTTCGGGCCCTTGTGGATCAAGTGCGGGAAAAGATTAGAAAAGCGATACGGATGTATCATGGCGTGCATGAAATCACGTGCGGTACACCTAGAAGTCGCACATTCGATGACGACCGATTCGTTTCTACGGGCCTTGCAAAGATTCATCAACCGAAGAGGCGTACCGGCCGATATATACTCAGATAATGGATCGAACTTTGTGTGCGCTCAACGGGAATTGCAGCGTTGGCACAAGAACATAAACAGGGACGAACTGCAGAATCGAACCGTGGCCTACGGCATACGATGGCATTTCAACCCCCCACAGGCCAGTCACCGAGGCGGCATATGGGAACGCATGATCCGGTCCGCCAGACGGATATTGCTGTCAATCATGGAGCAGCAGCCGCTCGACGACGAGACGCTGAACACTGTCATGACTGAGGTGGAGCGAATCCTGAACAACCGCCCCCTGGTTCCAGTATTGAACGGCGACCCCACCCACCTGGCGCTCACCCCAAACGACTTATTGACGCTAAGGTCGAACGAGGGTTTCCAAGGGCCGGTAAACCTTCGCGGGAGCTACCTCCACGGGTGGAAGCAAGCGAACTATCTGGCCAAGGTCTTCTGGAGGCGATGGCTACGGGAGTACCTACCGGCTTTGCAGACTCGACAGAAGTGGCTGGCCAAAACAAGACCATTCAAAGTTGGGGACGTGGTTATGATCGCCGACGAACGCGCACATTTCAGCGCTTGGTCTTTGGGAGTAGTTACGGAAACCATCAAAAGCACTGACGAAATGATAAGAACGGTGAAGGTGAAGACAGCTAACGGAGTGCTCATTCGTGACATACGCAGTAATAACCTACTCGAGAGCGAAGACGGAGGAGCTGATAACCCTGAGGCCTAGTACACCTTTTCACACCAGTAATCGAGGTGGATAAAGAAACACCATATATACCACACAATCTCCGTCAAACACGCTAAGGTGCTCGCGGTCCTTTCGTTGACATTACAGAAGGTTCTTTCCGATATGTGGTGATGAGTGCGATTCCATTATACATCCCGATACATACACGCATGCACGACGCACTCTACATCCCGTAAACCCATCACACATGTGACAGTGTTCTTTGTTTGCCTTTTGTTGACGCTACCGAATGCCCTTGCATATGTGGAAGTAGCGGAGCTCAGGTCACACACACACATGCTACATTTACTCGTCTTCTTGCCACGTGGTCTTTTGTTGACATTGCAGAAAGTCCTCCTTTGATGTGTAGTCATACCTGTGATTTCATTGTAACCCCGGAACACACACGCACACACACACACACTCAAGCACGTACTTCCAGGACCGGACGGCCCATTACGAGGACAACGTCTATGCGACCATTCACGCCCGCCATCGGTCATTTGGTCTTGTGGAAGATGTAGACTAGCCTCACGTCTATGTATCCAATGGATTAGGTGCGACCAGTATAAGAACGTCGACGACGAGCATTAGACGCACGCACTGACAGCAGGGCCTAGGCAGGTGGGAAGAATCAGTAAGTTTATACCGAACCTTTGACTCTGCTAAGGATCCAGGAGGATTTTGGTGGGCGGTGTAACAGCCGGTCGTGGAAAATCCCCCTTTTTCCATCGCGATTCAGTGTTTTTCCCAACATCACTCATTTCCATACACTATTGACTTGTCTTTACGAACTGGTTGTTTTTCTGGACCAATTGTTGTTTGTTCGCGCCCAGAGCGCTACTTTGACACATCCTTGTTCAGGACCTGCGTGACGCACGTGCTGTCTGCTCACACGCTGCTATTCGGTTTCTCGTTGTTGAGTCCTTGTGACCGTATTATTGAGGTTTGTATATTGTTTATGTCATTGTTTATCTTATTATTCTAGTATCGTAGAATTATCACGGATAATCGCCTTCTGATTTCGGGATCCGTTGCGAATTTGGCTACGCATTGCTCAAACTTTCGTAACAATACTCAATAGATCTATTTGGAACGAGGAAAAATCACGCAAAATGCCAAGAAGTGGACCTAAGACCGACCCTTGGGGGACCCTAGTTGTTACTGAGCAGGGTTGAGACAAAACACTCCCGACTTTAACCACAAAGGTGCGGTCGGCAAGGAAGCTACGTAGGATGACCAACATGGAGCCTGTGATCCCGT
Organism: Fasciola hepatica; assembly: GCA_948099385.1. Taxonomy (NCBI): domain Eukaryota; kingdom Metazoa; phylum Platyhelminthes; class Trematoda; order Plagiorchiida; family Fasciolidae; genus Fasciola; species Fasciola hepatica. Next base: position 2,796,724 of record CANUEZ040000199.1, read on the forward strand.
ATGTTTGCAGCTTATAAAGAAGAGGGGCATGGGGACCTTATCGGAGGCCTCAGAAAAATCGATGAATACAGCGTGTGAGAGCTGGACATCATCATAGGCTTTCGTTCGACTATCCATGACAGTAAGCATATTGGTGATGCATGATCCGCCAGGAAGAAACCCATGTTGGGACGGAGAGAGGAAGATGGGAAAGAATCTCATTCTTAAGAATTCCCTCAAACATTTTGCTGGTGATGCTAATGAGGCTTATGGGTCTGTAACTAGAAGCAAGGTGTCTACTACCCTTCTTATAGATGGGTGCGATCACTGCTTTTTCCCAGCTACGGGGGAAAACTCCATCGTCAACACATCGCTGAAAAAGCGAGGCATAAGGAGCAGCTAATGTGTCCGCGGCTTCCTTGAGAATACGGGGGTGGATTAGGTCAGGAACCATAGAGCAATATTGGTTGAGCCGTCGGAAACCTTGAGCGACTGCGCCAATGGGAATAGTGACGCGGTTAAGGGTAGTGGTCAGAGATAACGGGTGCATGGTAGGGTGGGATGATATGGGTATGGAGCTAAAAATTGTACGGAGGTGGAAGCTGAATGCCTCGGCTACGTGGCTAGGGGAAGTGATTGGAGATCCGGCACTATCTTCGAGAGCTAATGGCGTCGAATCTGTGCCCCTTAGACGGCGCATGTACTGAAAGAAAAATGCCTTATTGCTCCGTGTAACAGCCGGTCGTGGAAAATCCCCCTTTTTCCATCGCGATTCAGTGTTTTTCCCAATATCACTCATTTCCGTACACTATTGACTTGTCTTTACGAACTGGTTGTTTTTCTGGACCAATTGTTGTTTGTTCGCGCCCAGAGCGCTACTTTGACACATCCTTGTTCAGGACCTGCGTGACGCACGTGCTGTCTGCTCACACGCTGCTATTCGGTTTCTCGTTGTTGAGTCCTTGTGACCGTATTATTGAGGTTTGTATATTGTTTATGTCATTGTTTATCTTATTATTCTAGTATCGTAGAATTATCACGGATAATCGCCTTCTGATTTCGGGATCCGTTGCGAATTTGGCTACGCATTGCTCAAACGTTCGTAACACTCCTTGCTCGATCAAAAACAGATCGTTGGACTGCATTCTGGTAGGACCTAATCTTGTCCTTGCATATGTTCCGTATGATCCATAAGTCTTCCGCATCACGGGCAGGGCCTGTGGCTTTATATCTAGCAAAGAGGCGTGCGCGTTCGTCTAGAATGCGCCTAATGGGGTGAGGGAGGGTTCGCTTAGCGGTCTGTGGGCGACGAATTCCGGGAAAAAATTGCCTATCAGCTAAGGAGATTAACTCCCTGAGATTCTATGCCATTTCATCCGCAGAGTTACCTGGGTTGGTTGAATTTAGCTGAGAGCGAAAAAATGCACAGACTTGGTCAAAATTGGTCCTTTTGAAGGATCTCAAAATTTTAGTTTCTGAGGGAAGAGGAGGCCATTTCACAATACAATCGAATCCAGTGAGAATATGGTCACTTTTGTCGAGGGGCTGCAAGTAATGCACCACATCCATTAGTAACCGATCACTGGTGATGACCAGGTCTAGCAGGGACAGGGCGTGGCCTGTGCGAGATCTCTCTTGCGATATATCTCTTACGTTCTGCATCCATGTGTTTTTCAGTACGAGATCAAGGAGGGGTTTACCGAAAGTGATACTCGGGGCATCCGCTCTGTGCCAGTTTGTACTGGGAGAGATGAAGTCACCAGTGACTAACAAATGAGTGAAGTCTGTGTAGCTTTTCAGGGAGCCTAATAAGTCTATGAGACCTAGGCTATCAGTTGAATTGCATGCGGGAGGACGATAGACAACACCAAGCAATAGGGTGTCTGTCGTAGAGAGGGTAAACACAGCCCACAAACAATCAATACATGAAAAGGTGGGGGTTGTCAGTGAAGTGGGGGGAGTGATCGAATTATCGTAGTATATGATGACCCCGCCGGCACGACCTCTACTGGAGTCCTGCCTTACTGTGAAGTATCCCGGAAGGGATATTTCGGCATCAAGTATGTCAGGGGTGAGCCAGGTTTCTGTGAGGGCTATGATCTGAGGCTCCTTATCCACTGCAAGCTGCCGAAGCTCCGGGATCTTATTCAACACACTCAGGCAATTTCTGTAAAAACCCTTGAGCACATGCTCAGGAGTTGTTGCAGAATCGCCAGAGGTAGCTGGTTTTGGGTTTGAGGAGTGGGAAAGGAGGTCCTGGGAGAGTCGGGGGCTGAAGATATTGGGGGGCTAGAGGGTAAGCAGACTGCTAGGGGGACCGGTAGGTTTTGATGTCTAGTAACCTGGGGGGTATCATACCAGGCGGACAGTCTACATCCTTCGGTCTCCGAAAGGGGTGGGCTGCTTTTTGTGGTTTGCCCTTCTGCGCACTGCTTGATGCCCTGTTCTGAGTTCTCTTGTTGGTGAGCTTGTTTTGCATGACAGCACCAGATATGTTATCTGGTGCGTTAACCTCCTCACTGCTTCTTTCAGTAGAAACAGGTTGCAGGTTCATGTCTGGGCTCTAGGATGAGTAAGTCTCGTCCGTTGAAATAGTCTTATTGGCTATGATGGGGCCTGGGATACTTTTCGTAGGCGACAGATATTCTGTGGAACTAGGCCTACTACTGGGAGTACTTTCGGCGACGGGAAATGGTGTCAGTAGGGAAGCGAGGGATGGTGGGCATGCAGCTCGGTCCTCAAGGCGAGTTACCTGGTCAACTGGCAACAACCTGAGCTCAGGATCGGCTTTTTGTGGAATTTCTGGCTTAGCCTACTCACTGCAGAGCCTCAGATGAAGTGGCTTATCAATGGATACTCCTTTGAGCCCTTTAATTTCCCCCATGAGCTTTGCGGCGAGGAAGCGATTCGTTTGGCTGCATCTGTGGAGCCCACTACAATGAGAATACCGTGAACCCGGTTGTTGCGTTTGGTTACCAACCAAGTGGACCGACCTTTAAGTGGGAGAGGGAGCTTAAGGCGATTAAACACCTGGGCTTAGGTGTCATGAGGGTGATCCGAACTGAGGAAGTGGCCCCAAAGGATGACTCGCTTAGAGCAATTCTCGGTATCTTGTAAAATCTTTGCGGCGTCAAGAATTTGCTGCTCAGAAACTTTACACACCTGATCGGCTGCCTGGGACACCGGGAGGGATTTGATTACCAAACTCCTCAGGCTGGTCAGCTCATCCTTAAGAGTACGGACGGTGGCCCTTAGCTCGGCTTTCTCGGCAGCCTGACTTTAGACTGCACATCTTAGTGCATCCGTTTCCAGCGCATTATGAAGGACCGTTTCGTCCGAAACGAGGAGTGAGGCATTGGCCACGGAGGGGAATCGCATTGCCTCATGGGGAAAGTAGCCTCTTCTGAGCAAGCAGTTATATCAATGGTGGGGGGCACTGACATTATTCAGGATCCATTCAGCACAGATAAAGACAAAATCAAATGGAGAGGGACGAGCTGTGTGTTCTAAAAATTTCAAAAACAGCTACACTCACCGAATGAGACGATTGCACCGCTGGTGTACCGCAGTTCAGTTCCATACACTGCGGTTGACATCCAGAAATCGGTGGTTCATGTAATCAAACGCCTTGCTGAAGTCCATGTAACCGAAGTCGGCGGATTGTCCTCTATTCAGGTGCCTAATTACCTGACCAATTAACAGCAGGAGATTCGTTTACAATACCGCCCTGCCACAAACCTACGCCGCGCAGTTGATATGAGGTTATGTCGAACCGAATGCCTAGGGATCTGTTTCCTAACAATTACCTCTGGAGTTAGGCCAGCCGGCCGGTAATTATCGGCCTGTCTTCCGACACTTCGCCCTCTCCAAGTAGAGTTTCATACAGCTGCTTCTCCGGATCCTTCAAGACCTAGACCAGAGGCTGAATGATGGTTGGATGAGTCCCATCTGGTCCTGCGGCTTTGCCCCTTTTCGGGCTTCGCAGATTCGTTTAATTTTATTCTCCTTCTACACCAAGTTCGGGTATAGGAGGCGCTTTTTTCGTCCCATTCTTTGTTTTACGTCATTCACTGGTCGATACATGCTCTTAGAAAGTGCAAAAGCGTGTTGGCCTTGACTTCGTTGCTTGGAGCCAGTCGCCCCTATGTTCCTTCCAGAGTTGCTACAATTCTTGTCACGCCTTTGTGGAATTGGATGAAGGCATGGAACCCCTTTAGGTTTGTGCAGACCGATGCAGCTCACCTGTATTTAGAGAAATATCTATCTGCTTTTTGGATCGCCTGAGCTGTGTTCCTGGCCATTCCATAGCTATTCCATGCTACCTGGGTTTTGTACATCTTGTACACAGCCCGCCACTGCCTACAAACGACTGTAGCACTCATGACTTTTGACTTCCACCATAAAGACCGATTTCTACTGCTACCTGCCCTCAGAGACGCAAAATACTCTGTAAATCCTAGTGAACTCGTCCTCATGTTCTCCCAATGTTATTCTGCCGAGGTACTTGTGTCACTGGGTGTCCGCTAAACTTTCTTCTCTACCCTGCTTACTTCATCTATAATAATTTCGCCATAGCGCCAACTGAACGCTATTTCCACATTCCGATCATGCATTTACGCGCGCTCTTGGGTCACGGTCGAGAAACACTTCATTGCTGTTAGTGGTGCCCCAGGTAGCATACGTGTTTCTTGGTGTCCGAATGTACACTGCCTAACGGTAGGTGTACCGAAAGCCCTAGAACCACATTACTTAGTGGCCAGCCAATCCCCTGTTCTCCTTTGGTAAGAGACCTTGGACTACATCGTCCGTCTACCTTCAACTTCTCTGAACAAGTATCCCATGAAACCATCAAAGCAAGACAAACCACCGGTCTTATCTTCCGTCGCTTTAGGCTGAAGGATGGCCGCCTCATCGTGTTCCACTCCCAGGTAAGGCAACTTCTCGAATAGTGTCCTCTCATCTACTCCAACGAGAAAAACAACACCTACCGCATTGAAGAATGTCCTACGCTCCTTCATCAGAAGCTTGTTTGGATTAAACTCACTTCAATTCTATTGTGAACGGCGTGACTTACTCATACTTGAGCCACCTTGGCTGCGCAGCCTGAAACTTATTACCGTTTCCGTTATATAAGCTAGTGCGCCGGTGGGGTGATTCCATTATCCGGCGAAACTTTGTTGATCACAGTGTATACTCACTGCAAAACCTTGTTCCATCCCTACCTGTGCCGCCCTCGTGCCTAGCCGTCAGGTCTTATTTCCCCCTCATTTTCATCGTAGAGTATGGAGTAAACTCCCGGTTGACATGCGCGCTTCCTCCAACCTTCCTTTGGCTGATCACTGAAAGGATATCTCAAAGTTCCTGATGCGATAAACCCGAAAAACGAACACATCCCCATAGATCACACGTTTGGAAGGGGCATCCAACTACATCGCTTTCCTGACACTTTCATCAACTGAACCATTTCGTTCACGCTAGACAACGTGGACCATCCTTTTGTTGCAACCCCACTTCAAAACAGAGGTTTGCTGTCCTGATCTTGGCCAGCAATCCTCCAGTGGGCAGCGAAGTAATTAGAAACTACCTGCACTCTTCATCGGTCCATCCGATCGCATCCGCAATGCTTTTGCATCGAGTGTTCGGGCTTTGTAGATCACTGCGTTCCCTCCACGATTGAACGTCTTCGATACACTTCCCATATTGCATCGCCGCTCCGTTCCCATCATTTGTTACACCTGTCAAATTGGTCATTAGAAATGTGACACTCACCGTTTACTTACTATACCATCACCGTTATCGAGACCTTTGATTTTCCAGATGTTGCATTCGTGTTATATTACCGAAACTGACCCCGTATGCAGCCTCTAAATCACACCACTATCTGCACCGGCTGATACATTTTATTTCTATATTCGTTGATCCACGGCCGCTTCCCGCGATATACCTGTGCAGTTTTATTGATCTGTCATTTTTGCATGGTACATACCACACAGCATTCATCTATTGACGTACACTTATCTGTGGATTACTTTACCTTTCCTCTCGCAAAACTGAACACCTGTATAATGGATGTAACCACACGGCCAATATTGATTAGTCTTCCACTTTCGCTTTGACATTTCATACTAACCCTACATAAAGTTAACAACTTGCCGCACGCTCACCTGATTTACTCCGGCCGTTCCCTGCCACCATCACTCTGGTAGTATCCCTCCCAAGAAATACGCAATTGTTTGCAACATATATGATTTCTCCAGTATACAGCCACCACTTTATATACTACCATCTTTGCAGACTGGAATATTTCCATGTTAATACTTCTTGACATACCTGTAGTAAAGTGAACAATTCACTGAACGCTTCGACGAGATTTCTATCCATATGCCTCTCATATTCTGTAGCGCATCAAAAACATTTCCTTTCAATATGTTCGCATTTCCACTAGTGGTAACTATTTCATATACCACTTATGCATGTACTCCAGACCAACTGACATCATTCGACCTTGACCTTCAAATTTGCCGGGCATTACTACAGTTTTAGTTCACTGTAACACTCTCTCTGATACTCTACATGCACTTGTTGTACCCTTTTGTGAATTGTCATTCCGGCATCACTATAATCATCTGATCATGCATTCTAGCATGCTTCGGGCGCATCCGAAATATACAACTATTATTATTATTATTATTATTATAAATTCACGTTTTGCTTCCGACATACACAAAACACTTATCTAAATCTTCGTAGCATTTGTTCACTCTTTTCATACCACATTCAACTTTAGCCATGTTTGAAGCATTCTTTTGTGATCAGCAGCTTCATTGTCTACCACGGCTTGACATTTTATCTACCGTTTTACCTACTCCTGTAGAAATGACTGACATCGCCAACAGCAATCACTTGACCCTGCAGACTGTTTTCGTTTTTCTACCCTTCCTCAAAATAAGATTGTATACCTCGTCCCAATGAGCAGACCCTCACCATCCATGTAGTTTTCCATCTATCATACGCGTAACATCTAGTTTTGTTAAGGCTTTACCTAGATATCCATCATTGCCTGATCTTTAACCCCATCAGTGGTTCACAGCCGTCCCTCGCCGCAGCACTCTGCTCCATGTTTTCCCTAATCAACTTCACATGAGTAATTCCACTCGACGTTGCTCGTTCGTGCCCCGTATCTCATTGGTAACTCGCCATAAGATCACGATAGTCTGTCCCTAGAGCCATTGTATTGTATTTTTCTTCCCGTTTGTCGCCCGGTCCTAAAATTTAGCCCCTAATGTTACGACGGCCCATTTCTCCTTTCATTAACTACTTGATCGGCCTAGGTCATTACATAATGTTATCGTTCGATGTTTCTTCCTGAGGCCGCAGTTGGTAGAACCGCCAGGCCGTAGCCTTTTCCACTGTGCTTCCAGAATCCACCCCTCAGGGATGATTGTCACTTACTACATCCCTTGAATAAAAACTTGGAATATTCCTCGCGGAGAAGGACAACTGGATTGTAGATACCATTCGATGTTCAACCGCCACACGATCTCACTGCGCTATAAGAAAACTCGTTCTAATCCAAACAATGAGGGACGGGGCAAGATCCATGGCTTTGGCCGATACACATAGGGCGTTCACGAGGGCTGCAAGGATGTGCGGGCGCAACTAGATTCAGGAATGTTTAAGGGGCTTCCTTACGGGAAGAACGTTTTGCTATAGAGTGGGTGAAAAGAACTCTAAATCAGAAAGCGTCACTGGTGGAGTACGGCAGGGTTCAGTTCTAGGCTCACTTTTGTTTCTCCTGGTTAATAATAATATAGTCATGGTGCTACATTCAACAAGCTTCCCGTAATAATAATAATAATAATAATAATAATAATAATAATAATAATAATGACAGCTTAACTCGGAGACTCTCGGGTCATTACTTGCGCATGAAGGATTTTTACAAGCAACAATATGGACAAGCAAAATTCGTGAAAACTTTGGAAATATGCATGACAATCGTAGGGGCTGCCAAACAGCGAGAATCACCCGTTGCGCTACACCGCGTTGGTTTGCGTGCTGTTATCGGTTTAGTTTCCACTAGATTGTCTAAGGTGATATTAGGAATAATAGCTCCTAGGAGTATCCCAACAACTCAAAATAATTCGGGGATTTTTTCTGAGCATAAACTCGTGGGCAAAAAACCTAATCTAAATAAACGATGTTAGAATATCTTTCCAACTGCCAGTGTGAGATATTTGAGTGTTCTTCATTATCAGCACATCTAACTCCAGTCCTATAAAAATACTTTCCCAAAAAATGCCTAAAACGACTTCCGTCTGCCTTCACCACCAAGTGACAAGCCGTCATCAGTAAGCCAGAACTAGTAGGTACCTGTACATTTTTGACTTTTTCCATGATTTTCAACGTCCCTTGGTGCGACACTCCTTTGTTGTGCCGACGTTTTAATGTTAAACACACACTCCTTTTGGACGTCATCACCGCGCAATACAAAAAGGCTGTAAATGAATCTTTCATTCTGGCACGGTCTCATTTTCTGGTTTGGAGTGTCTTGGAATTATATCGGTTGGAACTAACTGAGTGAAACAAAACATTTTAGAAGCTTCAACGGCATCTCTTGGCACTTCGCTCAATACCATCCTGTTCTGTTCAACGGATGGCTGTCAGACCGAACTGAACTGAAGACATTGGTGGATATTGGCTCTTCGGCACTCATTTCCTGATCACAAGAACACTGAACAACTGTGAGTTTGAGTCACACCTTTTGTTTCATTTTAATTACTAATGTGCATACCCTTTTGGCCTTTTTACCACCACACGCTCCTCCGCCCATCTTAGTTTGCTAGTGTCGTCTTAGATATTGTTGACATTAATTTAGTGTACCACATAGACAGAGTAGTACGCTACAAAATTGATGGGCCCAGGTTGTTTTTCCATCCTTTGACACTAGCGTGATTCTTTTGGTCCAAGTTTCACACGATTCACGATGTCTGACAGCGAATCTATTGACATCCACGCGGTTGCTCTCAAACGGCCCGTTTTCGCCCCGACCAACCTACCAGTGTGGTTTCGACAAATGGAAGCCGTATTTGCCACTCGATGTATAACCAGCGAGCGCGTTAAACACTCTCACGTTGTCCAAGCACTTCCCTTTTACTTCGCTGTTGACGTGGAAGATCTCCTCGATCCCAATCCACCAGAAGCTCCTTACACGAAGCTTAAGGAGGCAGTCATTCAGCGTACCGGAAAATCAGCCGGAAAAATGTTCCGGGAGCTGTTCACTTCGGTGGATCTTGGAGACCAAACTCCTTCCAGCTTATGCTCCATATGCGGTCGCTACTGGCTGGACGTCAAATGGACGACGCCATTTTCAGGGAGATATGGGTTGATAAACTACCTCTCCCGATGCAGCGGGTCCTGTCAATGCTGGAGCTCACTACTCCTCTTGACAAAGTTTCACAACACGCCGACAGAATAATGGAATGCTACCCGGCTGCTAGACCCTGTGTTCACATGACATCACCCGCCGAAACCACTCCGACACACGAATCCCCTATGACACTACCAATTCCTGCCCCAGATCGCCGTGGCGACCATTCTCGCAGTCCTGATTCCCCATACCATCACTCTCATATCGACAAGGACATTACGGACCTAAAAGAAACCGTTCGCATGTTGTGCAATCAGGTCAGTGCAATGTGCAACGCATTTACTACTCATCGATTTGTGTCCACCGAAGTACCTCATCGACCTAGATCACGGTCCAGAAACCGATGGTTAGAAACCTGGCATTGGTACCACCGCACATTCGGCTCCAATGCACGCCGCTGTGATCCTCCGTGTTCATTCCGCACTTCCACCCCACAGTCAAACGACCCGGCCAGCCAGTGACGGCGACGACTAGGGCTGGCCCTTCACATGAAAGTCGCCTATTTTATATCGTTGACTGATCCAGTGGTCTTCGATTCCCCATTGATACCGGCGCCGAGCTCAGTGTAATCTCCCCACTCAAACATCATAGCCTCAAACCACCTCAGTTTACACTGCACGCAGCAAACACCGCGTAGCTTTCTCGCTGTTATCAGTATAGTTTTTATTAAGCTATCTAGGATAATCCCTAAAACTATAGCTCTAAGGTCTGTTGTCCGACCCAGAAAAAATCAAGCGATTTTTTCTGAATATTAGTCCCTGGGACCACCCGGTGGTAAAAGATACACACAAAAGTGATCATTGAACTGCTCTTGGGGTCGTAGCTAAGCGAAACATCAGTATCATTGAAACCACACTAGCAGACTCTAAGACACCACTCAGGGAATCACCTTAGTAAAGAGACTAAAGCCGTCTTGACTTGCGTAATACATCCGGAATTTTTCAAACAGCACCATCCGCAGAAACTGCTTGCAGTTTTTAGCTGAACAACTGATACATAATTAGTTCCACTGATATTGACCCCCCGTGGCTAATACTTTCTTCCCCACCTAAGGCTCACATATATTGGCCATACTCTACACTTAATCCTTTGCTTCCGTATAGCTCTGTTACCCCCGCATATTGCCACATCTCATCCGATTGGCCATCCACATCCTTACCACCATAGATATGCCTACATCTCCTCCCAACCGACCCAAAATCACTGCCAGCAACCGCCGTCGCAAGACTGCTAAACTGCAAAACTCACTGAATAACTGCTCAGTCTCTCCGGTAGATATACTTGGACATGCTAATAGACAAACTACGGAAATGAGCAAAAATCTGAGCAGTCTTTCCTCTCGCATTGACTCCGCTGATCAAATTATCAGTCAACTGATGCCTATAGCATTCTTGCTTGATCCAGCCGCACACCATACCCCAACCAATCTACTACTGGCCACGAAGTTTGTGGACACAATTGCCTCGGAAATCTCCAGACGGATAAAAAAGGCAAACAATGCGGTTGTGTTTAACATTCCAGACCGAATACCTCTCTCAGCTGCTAAAAATATGATCTTAAGCGCTTGCAACCTTGACTCACAACTGTGCCACTGTATTAGACTCCGCAAAACCTCCCTACGCACCACCTGTCCACTGCTGTTCCAGTTTACAAATGAAGTTGTCGCCAAGATTTTTATCAGCCGGCAAGCGTTAGTCGTAGCCAAAACCGGCTTCAAGTGCGCCAAGATATTTCCTGACAAGACCCCACTGCAAAGAGAGGTGCACAAGAGTCACGCCCAGAACAGTAACCCCGGTGTTAGCGCAACCAACAATCCACCCCAAAACTCCGGGGCACCTATCACTGGCCATCACCCGATGTTGCCATCTATTACAGATTACAATGCAACCGTAGATTTAGAGAGTACGCCAATTTCCTCACCCAATGAGCCACCTGGCAAACGCCCCAATATCCAGAATAGCCCAAGCAAATCTCCAGACTGGAACAAGCGCCCCAACGTCCACAAAACTGATGAAGGTTCCTCCAACTCATCCACCCGCGAGCTCATGTACTCCACAAGTCTAGATGACCCCATTCCTTCTACTAGCTCCATGTCGGGTTATTTAACCATACCTAAAAATCACTGCACCATCAACCCACCTCCGTCTACACCCATGCATCCTGTTACCTCTGGCACTTTTGATAACTCAACCAGGCCCCTAAGCCCACCATCTGCACCCACCCATTTGCAACCAGAATGTGTCTGGTTACCACCTAGGCCACCACCGCTAATTAGCCCGTCAGTGCAGATTGACCCACAGAAGTTAACACCTCGTCACCAAAAGAACAAGGCCCATCAACGTAACGCACATGCAAACCATAAGGTAATGACTCAGTCACGTGAAATTCTACCAGCCCCTTATGCGGCTGGGAATCCTAGTTTTCCATCTCGGCTAACTGCCTTTTCATTTCCACCCTACTTGTACCCACCTTATCCCCCCCCATTCACCGCTCCATTACATTACTATCCGCCACACCAACTACTCTATACCTCTACCGCTACCCAGTCACTCCCTGGGAACCATTTCCTGGTTTCACCTAGCTCCCCTCTCCCACAAGACCCATCCACGTCTCTTGGCCCAGTACTGCCATCCATCCGTGGCCGCTTTTTTCCTGCCGGCCCCCTTCAAGAATATTCCCCGCATTCAAACTACTCTCCCAAACAGCACCTCCCCATCCCTCTCCCCTCACACTATCCCCCTCCAGGCTTCAACTCATCCAATCCGTGGAACAACTGAGGTCCTCCCCCCATCCTTGCCCTATACTTCACTGGAATTACCACCCTCATTACCACTACCGAACCCCCCACCATATCCACCACTACCGAGGCCTGTATCATCTCTCTCAGTCATACTTGTAAATGCCCGTTCATTACTGCACAAAACTAAAGCCATCCGCAGCATCGCTGAGCCCTCTGACTTTGATATTATCATTGTAACTGAAACATGGCTAACAGATTCCGTCCCGTCAGATCGAGTCTGTCTAGTTGGCTACCAGATGTTCCGAAGGAATAGGCCTTGTCGTGGGGGAGGCTGTCTAATTTATGTCAAAAACACTCTGCTGGCCATTCCACTGTCACACACAACTCTGGACGCCATTCAGGATTCACTGTGGTTAACAATTCCCTTACTTAATTCCTATCTTCATATTGGTTGCATCTATCGGCCACTCGATTCCAACGCTATGGATCTTACCAAGATTATTGACGCTTTCAGCTATCTTTCATTGCTGCCCTGTTCCTCCAAACTCATAGCGGGGGACTTCAATGCACCGAGCATTTGTTGGAATACTCTATCCGCCCCAAACAACTTACTAGATTTTATGTCATGCATCCGCGTTGGGCGCTGGATCCAACATGTAACAGTCCCAACCAGAGGTAACAACATCCTTGATTTGTTGTTTACTATTGGTTTATCAGATGTTTCAGCCAGTACGCTCGACCTCTTTCCTGGAAGCGACCACAGAATGGTGTCCTGCACCTTCGTGGTTCCGCAATCTTTTGACAAATCCCACCCACCCAATCATTACTCTTCAGCAGTCAACTGGGTCAATCTTATCTGCACGCTTCGATCGCTATACTGGGACGACTTTTTCCTGCAAAGCGACCCTCAGCTGGCTGCTAATTTACTATATTCTAACCTATCATACTTGCTGTCCAAAATCACTACTACTCGTATCACATCAAACCGAGTCCGTAGTTCAATCCTGAGCCGAATGCAAAACAAGTACCTGAAGCTCCAGAAGGTGTACCAAACCAATAATGACTTATCGTCATTCTTGCAGCTCCAACGTCTCTCGGTAGCAATCAGAATGAAGACTGTTGATATGCTCAAAAAACAAGAAGTATCTGCCTTGCAATGCCATGATACTTCCTCAAAGTTGGCATACCTAATGAAGAATAGAAATCAGAGCAAACCAGTAAGTATCCCCTCTCTAATCTTAGAAAATAACGACCACATTACCTCACCTGTAGCGATAGCCGAGGCGCTTAACTCCTACTTTGCTGCATCCATGACTACGAACCCCCTTACTTTATCCCCATGCATAGACCCTGTCACCGAGCACTCACTGTCTGATTTAGAATTTACTTTAAAAGAGGTGACCAACCAGATTACCCGTGTCCGGAAGTCCTCACACCTTGGCCATGATGGTGTTCCGCCGACACTTCTACGTCTTGGAGGAACTGATGTCGCAGCCTTACTATTGAAGGTCTAATAATAATAATAATACTGGTATATTTCTCGGCCATAGTCGAGATGCACGCTGTAGCGCATGATCATGGTGTAACACGTTACTCAATAAGATGGAATATTCACAAATTCAGAATATGAAAGTCGAAAGTATCAAAGATGGAAAAACAAACTGTAGCCACAGTTTGCTGACTTTTATAACTATACCTAGTTTAATGCTTGCCGGTTCTCCTAATTTTAGACAATGTTCCTGTTCTATTGCCAACCAGTCTAAGTTTCTTAGTCTTAGATGTCTCCACAGAAAATAAGTACGTGGCTTCGGACCCTAGGACACTGAGTTCCGCCGTCTACCACTTTACTCGATCCTTTCACTCCTCTCCCGTTCATCTTGGCTACCACCACTCACCTGGGTTTTATGCCCGGCCTCAATTCGCCTTTCTTAATCACCTCATTCCAGAATCTATTATCCCAGAAGCCCACCGGCTAGTACTTACTTGGTGGCTTTTCCTCTCGTCTCACCTCTGTATCTACCATGCACCAACTACTATCATATTCTCTTTTATGCACCACACCATTTCCCATCAGCAGAGCTAAACTCATCTGCACCAGCTAGCCCGGAATGGACTCTGATGGTCTTAGGCATGGCCTGGCGCTGTATGAGACTGACACACGTATGCTAGCTTGTGCTTTACAACGTTCGTTGTCCTACTCCGTGTGTTGCATAATCCCATCCTGCATTTTCCCAGCCCATGCTAGCGAAACCCCTGATGTCAACGGCACCCATACCATTGCGTCGTTGGAACGTGGGGAAAACAGACCACCCCCAGCAGTTGCGAAAAAAGACAAATACGCATAAAATTACGATCGGGCGGAGGAGCTATGGAAAGTTCCTATATGGGCTCAACCACCCCTCTGTTAGGAAACAAAAAAAAAATAATAATAACAATAAAATTGAAAAAAGAGAACAGTGGAAACAAAAAAGACCTCGTGGGATCGATTCGATCTCCAAATACCACTGACATCGGGCTGTGAAGGAATTGGGCAACCTTCATCTATGGGAAAGTATCCCATCAGCTCAGACCTGATCCTGCGAAAGGGGAAACCCCACATCGCCCTTGTTCGCTCGACAAGCTTTGGTCTTCACGCTCGAGACTGACTGGGGTGACAGCGCACTGGACTCTCCACATACGCTTTCCCATCCCCCGCTCTAAGTTTCAACCACCCCATACCCACCATAAGCGCACCTAGCATGCACGTCGACGTCAAATACAATCGCTACCACAGCCCTGACCTTCAACCCATTGACCTGGACAGAGTATCGACGTACCTGACGAATAACGGCAACCTCGATGAAGCCCGGAAAAGGAAAAAAAGAGATAACATAGTGGAAACCGGTAACCTTTTCCCTCTATACCCCTCTATCGTCCGTCATCTTTTTCAGAAAGCGGTCTTCTCGATGTCCTAGCATCCAAGCCACGCTTAGGTTTACAACCCTACCTAACAGTAACCACTGCCTCCTGCCAACTACAATCAATACCGCAGCCTGCTCACAATTAAGTTAAATCTCTGAAATGCAGACGCAGCAGCCCACCGGGTTTACGCTATCTTGCTAGCCGGTGGTAGTACTTATCAACCCCCTGCAACCCTATGTTACTTAAGCTCTCTAATTAGAACCCAGATCAAAGTACGAAATGTAACACTGACAGTCCACATAGACCCAGTCAGTTCATTATTACTTGTCGCTATTTATTATCATAACTAACAGCTGGAACCACGTCCAGACTGCTAACACCATTTATTTCAGGTTTGTCGTCGCCCACTCTCTCGGGCACCACTTTCGGTGACCAATGTCCACACTTTGACCTGTACCGACGGAGACCTTAATGGCATCTTTTATACCAAACGGGATTGCAATCGGGCCACACGACCTAAAACACCCCCAAATGCTTACAAGCAGATTGATAGACGTCTCCTAACGCAACACCTCTACTACTGATATCACTGTTGGAGGCTTCAGAAATAACAGTTCGCAAGCAACCTTCTATTGATTGATTGACACGTCCCTTACCCCGCCTGATGAACCATACCCACGGGATGCTGCACATCACCTTGGTCTCATGTGAAACAATCCAATAACAGAGCCAGAATACGCAACACAGGAATTTTTTCTCATTAAAATTCGATACGTTATCCGAACGCGAGTCCACTTGTCCCTCACATCCTTGGTTCCCAACAATGATGCCGAAGATCACTGAGAATCAATAAGTCAATATATTTGTCAGCATAACAGAACAATAAGGCGCGAACCTACAAGGAGATTTTTCGCTCCGTTTTCTCTTCCAAGATTTCATTTTTCTTTCGATCGGTATCCAGCTTGAAATTGACTCTTCACCAGTTAAAGGCCTTCAAGTTGCGCTGCCTTTTTTTTCTGAATGATAAGGGTTATTGATCCCGAACCTAAACTCACCTTATATATGGATTGCTGTTTCCTCCACATTCATCAACGTTGCCTGTCCATTTCCACAAAGTTTCCTCATCTCCCCTCGTTTCATGATGAACTCCCTCTATTAGAATCGGGAATATCCATCATTCCGGGCCAACTTCATCTCCATAGAGAGCCGCTCTCTTCATATTCACCAAAGTTCACGGTTGTACTCCCGTTCATTTCTTTAACCTCTCCATGTCCATTACTTATTCCGTGCATAGAACCCGCAATAGGCCTCAGTTACCCACATCTTGCATTATTATGACTTATAACGCATCCCTAGCGCTATATTTTCACGATATATTTTGTATTTTCACGGACCACTACCAACCAGTCGAATCCGAAACCAAACCGTATTTGCCGCGCAAACCTTTATAATTTCAGTCGACTCAAACTATCTCTAGCTATATTGTTTTGCTTCTGACGACTCCACTCGCCTTCTTGAAATTCGTGTATAGTTCATTGTTTTGAGTAACGTTGTACACCATGATCATGCGCTTGCGCATGCGTCTCGACCATGGTCGAGAAATATACCATTATTATTATTAACAACTAATGCAACATTCGGCCAACGGTCCGTCACGCTTGATTTAGGCCTCCGACAATCTTTTCAATGAGCTTTCATCCAGGCGGATGTTCAGACTCCCACTATTGGCGTGGATTTCCTCGCACACTTTGGCCTAACTGTGGACCTCAAAAATCGCAAACTGGTAGACACTACAACCAAGCTTTGTGCAGTCGGCATTGGTAAATGCACCAACCCCTTGGGTATTCGGCTGGCTATCTCGCAATCGCCGTTTGCTGACATTTTGAAGGAGTTTCCATCCCTCACTAAACCGCGTCAGTTCACCGACACAGTCTCTCATGCTGTGCATCACCACGTCGCTACAAAAGGCTAACCTTTCCATTTCCAACCACGCCGACTCAACGCCGACGAACTCCGTATTGCACGACTTGAATTCGAACATATGGTGAATCTTGGCACCATTCGACCGTCTTCATGCCCATGGGCTTCGCCTTTGCACATGGTTCCAAAATCATCTGGTGAATGGAGACCCTGTGGAGACTACCGTGCTCTCAACCACGTCACCGACCCCGACTGGTACCCGATCCCACACATTCATGATTTTGCTCAGAATCTCTCTGGGAAGACAATTTTTTCCGAGGTTGACCTCGTAAAGACAAATCACCAAATCCCTGTGGCCAAAGAAGACATTCCCAAGACGGCTATCACCACGCCTTTTGGCCTGTTTGAGTTCATTTGCATGCCATTTGGATTGAGAAACGCTGCTTAGACGTTCCAACGATTCGTCGATGAAGTGCTTCGAGGTCTGCCCTTCGCGTTTGGCTACATCGACGACATCTTAATTGCCAGCGCCTCCCCGTCGGAGCATGCCAGTCACCTGCGTCAACTCTTTCAACGTTTCCAACAATACGGACGGCAGCTGAACCCTAGTAAGTGCTTGTTCGGCACCCCGTCCCTCGACTTTCTCGGGCACCATATAGATAAAAAAGGTTTGACACCCAGATAAGGTGCGCAGCACCCTCTCATTTCCTGCAACTCAAACGATCACACAGTTTTGACGTTTCCTGGGAATTTCGAACTACTACCGTCGCTTCATTCCCCATTGTGCGACCATCGTTTCACCTTTAACCGATCTTCTCAAGTCCAAGGTCAAGACGATAGATTTCACTCCCGAGGCCGAAACAGCTTTCACAGAAGCCAAAAAAGCTCTCGCGGATGCCACCATGCTGCATTATCCACTTTCCGATCCAAATACTGAGTTAGGCTTAACGACTGATGCATCAAATACTGCAGTCGGTGCAGTGCTTCACCAAATAGTGGACAACTAATTACAGCCCTTAGCGTTCTTCTCGCAAAAACTCCAGGCGGCACAGACAAGACACAGCACGTTTTCTCGTGAACTCCTGGCTATTTACTTGTCCATCCGTCATTCCCGTCACCTTTTGGAAGGACGACAATTTCGTGTGCACACTGACCACAAACCCCTGACACACGTACTTCATGCCAAGCCTGACAGACATTCACGTGAAGATATCCGCTACTTGGATCATATTTCTCAGTTCACAACAGATATCCGCTACGTGCGTGGAGTTGATAATGTTGTGGCCGATGTTTTATCCAGACCTGACATCAACACGGTGCAGACAAAATTCGATCTTACGGAACTGGAAAACCTCCAGCGTGATGATTCATCTTTGCTCGAACTGCGCACATCCCCCACCTTCCAGCTGAAGGATTCTCCCCTACCTTCAGCCGACGGCACAGTCCTATGTGACTGGTCTACAGGTCACCCTCATCCTATCGTTCCAACTTGCTACAGGAAGATCGTTTCCGATCATTTTCATTCTCGTTCTCATCCTGGTATCCGTGCATCTCGCAAACTCATTTCTGCCAGATTTATTTGGCCCAATATGAATTCTGACATTGCATTATGGACTAAACAATGTTTACAATGTCAGAAAAACAAAGTCCACCGCTACACTTTTTCTCCTCACAATACATTAACCGTTCCCGATGTCCGTTTCACACACATTCACGTCGATCTTGTTGGTCCATTACCACCATCAAATGGACATACCCACTTATTAACCGTTGTTGATCGTTTCACACGCTGGCCGGTGGCAGTACCCATTTTCGACACCTCGGCAGAAAATATTGCGAAAGTACTACTCCAACACTGGATTGCTACATTTGGTGTACCGTCTAACGTCACCACAGACCGTGACAGCCAATTCCAGTCGACTTTGTTTCGTGAGTTAACCAAACTGCTTGGCTGTAAACACATCACAACAACTCTATACCATCCTTCGTCCAATGGCATGGTAGAGCGCCTACACCGTCAACTCAAAGCAGCACTGATATCACAGCCAAACCCCAATAACTGGAGCGGCAACCTGCCATTAGTTCTCTTGGGTCTGCGGTCATCAGTCAAAGACGACCTCCACAGCACGTCGGCTGAACTCGTTTTCGGTACCACCATATGCCTTCCAGGTGAGTATGTTCAACCCAGCATCGATGTCAGTCCTAACCCATTCCAGTTTGTCCAACAACTCAAAGACCGTATGTCAAATCTACGTCCAATACCCACTCCCTCGCCATCCGCACAGATTTTGTACATAACGATCTATATACGTCACCTTTCGTTTTTATTCGTAACGATGCTGTTCGGAAACCACTCATATCACCGTATCACGGTCCATTTAAGGTGCTTAGTCGCACAGACAAATATTTAGTGGTTCAGAAAGCCGACAAGCAAGATACAGTTTCCATTGACAGATTGAAACCCGCGTATTTTGATACACCTCCATCACAAGCAACACCGACACCATCAGCATCCACAAACACACCACCGACAATTCTTGTTGATGATCCACCCTCTATCATCGCACCAGACTCTAAACCACACCCGTCAGCACCACCACAGCAACAACCTTCCCTGGTAACCCGCCGTTCCGGCAGAAACGTTCGACATCCTGTCAGATTTCAAGACTTTGTTAGTTGATGTTTTCTTTCGCTAACCATTTCCTCTTTCTATTTTTCTATCGAGCGTTTATTTTGCACAACAAACGCTCTGGCGGGGGAGTTGTGTAGGTACCTGTACATTTTCGACTTTTTCCATGATTTTCAACGTCCCTTGGTGCGACACTCCTTTGTTGTGCCGACGTTTTAATGTTAAACACACACTCCTTTTGGACGTCATCACCGCGCAATACAAAAAGGCTGTAAATGAATCTTTCATTCTGGCACGGTCTCATTTTCTGGTTTGGAGTGTCTTGGAATTATATCGGTTGGAACTAACTGAGTGAAACAAAACATTTTAGAAGCTTCAACGGCATCTCTTGGCACTTCGCTCAATATCATCCTGTTCTGTTCAACGGATGGCTGTCAGACCGAACTGAACTGAAGACATTGGTGGATATTGGCTCTTCGGCACTCATTTCCTGATCACAAGAACACTGAACAACTGTGAGTTTGAGTCACACCTTTTGTTTCATTTTAATTACTAATGTGCATACCCTTTTGGCCTTTTTACCACCACACGCTCCTCCGCCCATCTTAGTTTGCTAGTGTCGTCTTAGATATTGTTGACATTAATTTAGTGTACCACATAGACAGAGTAGTACGCTACAAACAAAACGCCCCCCACTCCCCACAGCTTTGGTCCCTTGCTCGGTAACGCTGATTGATATCTACAGTGATGCTAATATCAAATGTAGGGCACTACAACGAAATGTGGAATCCTTGGAGAGACAGATACGTACCATGGATAACGCTCTTTTTGCGTTGTCACCGCTAGCGTTTATCGCGGATCCTTCAAAATACCCAAAAACCCAAAGTTTACTAACGGCCGGTTGCTTTCTGGACTCAATTGCTTTTGAAGTCCACCAAAGAATTAAAAGATCCAAGAATGCTGTGGTCTTTAATATTCCGGACCGTCTTCCGCTTCCCTCGATTAAACAATCGTTACTTCTAGCCTGCCGTCTCTCATACCACGAGTGCGGCCGCTTACGACTAACAAGAAAGTCACAGCGGTATACGTGTCCACTTATGTTTCAGTTCCTTGAGGAAAATACTGCCACGGAATTCATCGGAAAGAGAGAGGCTATGGCCAAAGCCACCCAATTCAAAAGCATAAAAATTGTCTCCTACAAGACTCCATTGCTGGGGGATGTCCTGAAGTCGGTAATGGGCAGTCCCTCATAGTCACAATCTACTGATCCAAGGCCGCCCAACCCCTCAACAACCCACCACAGTTGACACATTCACATAAGTAACATCGACCAATGAACCACCAGCGGATGTAGACCACGATATATCCCGCTCGTCGCCAAATCCTCAGTTCCCATCCAAAAGGCTGCACATTACATCCCAATCTCCACCATTACCTATAGGAAGTACCAAGAGCCGGGCGATACACTCATCCCTCAAAGACAGCTATCGCTCAGTTATTGGCTTGGCTTCTAGGCAAGCCGAGAATTTGAATGCTTCCAACTCATCACCCGGTACCAACAAATCAGCAACAACATCGTCCCCAACGAACTCAAGCACAGCCTGTTCCCCCGTCCCTGTTGCTTCCCGTAGCCCAGATCATCTCAGCATCGACATAACCACGTCCCCAATTTGCCTCATAAACCAGCCTGGGGCCTCTTGTGTAAGCGCCAAAGAAATTTTAACCCAACCATTTTTATCACCGGCAATCCCACCGAAACTCCTGGGTCCCTCCATCAGTACTCCACCTGTGCACCTGAGTAAACATCTAAAGACCCATGTAGCCAACCCCAAAGTGGTGCAACCAACTACTCGTATGTTACCTTCGTCCTGTCCATCGATGCCCCACCATATTGCGAATTTGCCCCTGTTCATACAACCAACACCTTTGTCACCACCATTCGAACCCTCTCATTTTCCAGTACACCACTCTCAGCGTTCGTTGTACTCGCTCGATGTTTCACCCGGTCGAATTCAGTTACCAGAACTTCCTTTAAGCCTTTCACCCCACTTCAGCCCCTACATGTACCCCAGCAACGTACCTACCTCAATCTAACTGCCACAGTATACCAACAACCACCCGTTCGAATCGGGCTCTTACTTTACCCAAACAACCGGTGGTACATCCCACGGCTACTCAGTACCGACGCAAAATACCAATTTGTTTCGTTATATACCCTGGGTGGAAAATGGCCCCATACCATAGCTCTATCCCAGCATATTTGTCCTCACCTGTTCCCCAATGGTGGTATAACCATCAGTCCACCAACTCGCATTTCATCCACAAACCGAGGCCCCGCCTTTATAATTGCAGACGATTCTTCTAACTTCCATCCACTCCACACTGGTTCTTCGCCTCAGACTCCTCCACTAATCCTTGACGAAGCTCCCCTTGCCCTCTTGGTTGATCCTGCGGCGGCCGGCCACTCCACGCGCTCCAAATCGAACTCAGAAATCACTGAATTCGATCGTACTACCTGTCCCACCAGCACTCCGCCAATCTTTACTGGTAATTCTGATACTGACCAAACGTCCCTCTATTGGTCCTCGACTTACACACACAGTAATCTACCCATGACTATCTCATCCACCTCATCTGTACCAGGACTAGCACCACCACTATCTCTATCTCTTTCAGCCCCAACTCTCGCACAACTGCCTGTTGCGACAGTACAAGGAAGCACAACGCGTATGTCTGTTTTCGTCATCAATATTCGCTCACTACCAGCAAAAATTCACCTTCTGCGTGCCCGGGTCCTTGTGTCTAACTACGATTTCATCCTCATCACGGAAACGTGGCTTAACGCAAGCACTCCCAACTTAGACTTCACAATATCTGGCTACAAGGCTTTTAGCAACTCTAGAATGCATTGTCGAGGAGGAGGTTGTCTAATATACTGCAGAGAATCTTTTCCTGTTTCTTTATTGCCACACCCAGTCCTGGACGCGGTTGATGACTCGGTCTGGGTCACCGTTAAACTGCAGCCACAAGAACTCTTGCTTGGAGGCGTCTATGGATCACCTGAATCAACCGGGGACAATATTGTACCTATTATTGACGCCTTCAACTTTGTCTCCGCTTATTCCACCGACCACAAGTTGATTGCAGGTGATTTCAACGCTCCAGGAGTGTGTTGGTCATCGCACTCTGGCCCACGACGTTATCAGGATTTCGTTACCTGTACACACCTCGGTGGTTGGACTCAACACTTTCAATCACCTACTAGAGGGAACAACACTCTAGATCTTCTGTTCTCTCAAGGACTCAAGAAGGTAGCAGCCTCTGTAGGAGAAAACTTCCTCAGGTGTGACCACAGGGCCGTCTCGTGCGCGTTCTCTGTACCAAAAATCGTTATTTCCTCCGTACCCTCTACCAGACCATATCGCTTAGCTCACTGGAGCAACCTTCCAAACATAATCAGATCTCAAAGTTTGGAGACATCATTTCTTTCGCCCGATCCTCAGGTGGTAGCAGATTAACTATATTCTATTTTCAATCAGTCTTTAAACACCATCACCACAACTATGCCACCACTGACAAATTCAAGAACGAACAGACTCTCGCGGAAGAAATCTAAACTCTCCAAACTTCAACAGCTTGCACTCAAAACCCGGGAATTTTCGGTATATATCCAAATGGACCGACTGTCAGCGAAAATCAAATCACAAACTGAACTCATGCTTACTCAGCAAGAATCAAAAGCTTTATGCCATCCCAAGAAGACGGAAATCCTGAGTAGGTTGATGAGAACAAGAAACCGCCAACCCCTCAAGATTATAACTTTCACCACTGTTAACAACTCCCATCTGGATAAACCGGAAGAAATAGCTGATGCCTTCAACACATTTTTCACTTCAGCCCTAACGGCCAGTGTTCCCACTCCTGGAATACGCTCTTCATGTTTACCCAGGGAGATTCTGTCTACAGTTTCATTTCATCCAGATGACATTTCTCCACTTCTAGTCTCTATGAAACCATTTTGCCGCCCAGGTCCGGACGGCATTCCGCCGGCTGCTTTTACACCGGGGGGTTCAGACATTCCCATCCTTCTATCTAATTTATTTAACCTGTCAATGAAATTTAGCTCGTTTCCTAATCAATGGAAAAGTTCCAATATTATCCCTTTGCACAAAAAAGGCTCCGTTCATGTTCTCGAGAATTATCGTCCTACTAATCATACACCGATTATCTCCAAAAACATGGAGAAGCTCATTAAGAATAAGATAATGACCCACCTCTTAACAAATAACATGCTCAATGTGGGCCAACACGGTTTCCTGAAAAACCGTTAAGGCTTTACTTGTCAAGTTAACTTCTTGAACTCAGTCACGGAGGCTGCTTACAAAGGCATGTCCATGATTATTATCCTGCTTGATATGAAGAAGGCTTTCGACCGAGTCTCACACACTCGGCTCTTATCGCAGGCCAAATCTTATGGCATTGCGGACCCGTTACTCGGTTGGTTGAATTCTTATTTCTCCGACCGTCATCAGTTGGTTCAGAATAATGGTTCCGTCTCCAAACCCAAACCAGTCACCAGTGGTGTCATACAAAGCAGCGTTGTGGGTCCACTTATTTTCCTCATTTACATAAATGATGTCTTCACTGTCATTCGCCATGGCAGTCTCCACCTCTCCGCGGGCAACATCAAAATCTTGTATAGTTTTGATTCTAGTCAACTTGGTACAGTTATCAGTGATATATGGCAAGATTTAACAGCTCTTAGCTCTTGGTGCACAACTTCACTAATGAAATTTTCTGCTGAGAAAAGCAACATTCTTACGTTCAAATGCAATGTTCCCCTAGGTATGTTCAGTATTGATGGTCACCCGACTTCCATCAGTCCGTTAGTACGAGATTTGGGTTTGCAATATTCAGCCACCTTCACTCTCTCTGAACATACTACCACTCAAATTGCCAAGGCTAGAAGACTGATAGGCCTGCTTCATAGGACATTCCGCCTACCAGAAAGCAAATTCAGCACATATAAGACCCACGGTAAGCCCCTTCTGGAATACTGTTCCATAATCTACTCTAACATGAGCCAGTGGGACAGAGTGGCTATTGAAAAGGTTCAGCGGCTAGTGACAAAAGAGTCAATCGGCTTTACCACTCAACTTAATTACAGCTAACGCTGTGAACATTTGAAACTAGACCCGTTATGGCTTAGACGCATGAAGCTGAACCTCGTATTCTTTCATGGTGTTGTTGTAAAGCGAATCATCGAATCAGCACCGCAGTTCAGAAACCTAACGGACTTACAGTATTCTTTAAGACTGAGAGACAACACAGTTACTGTTACCGTTTCTAGAACTGCTCTTAGATCTAACGTTTTCCTGGTTAAGTATGCAGCTTTATGGAACAAATTACCCCATGATATACGTTCTATAAGGCCATCTAAGACGTTTAAGGCCCACATAAGCAAATATCTCGCAGTACACACTGTAATCCAACTCTTAGATCCGTACATAAGTGAAGAAAAAGCTTTTGAAGTTGGATTAAGTTTCTAATAGTTTTCAAACTCCCTTTTTGTGGACCCCATTGTCTTTTGGGCCATAGCCGCGCTTGATTCCTCCACTCGTGTTACTCACACATTTGTTCTACTTCTGTTTCACATCTGATCCTGCCATTTGCGTTTTTGATTCTCCCTCGACAAAGTCCGACAGGCACAGTCGTTGCACTTTCTCTGGAGTGCCGCACTAACTGGACTCAAGCCCCAGTAATGGCAACATTTTCTTTCTCTTCTCCTTTCTCTCCATTCTGTAACTTTCACTTTCTTTTGTTTTACGATTTCCTACAGAATGGTTTTATCCTCAGTCCGGTAATTCTGTTCCACCTTCATCCGTTTTGCCAAATATGGCATCAAATAATTTTCCAGTTCCTCCCATCCTGTCATCTTTTTTCTCATAGCCACGGCACGGCTAATAATAACCGGCATCCTGACATTCCTCTACTCACTATTCTCCCCCTTATCAGACCTTGTTATATTACACTTTAATTTGCATACGGTTACCTAGCCCACAATTAATAATCCGGTTCTAAGCTCCATGAAGACAATACTTACCCGCTGGACGTCACCTGACTTTGACTCACTATTACGCCTGGGGCTCAGGGTTTTGTGGTAGCTCTCCACCATCAATCTGATCCTTATACAATGCCTTATTTTTCTAAGCAACACTCAACCTCGACTAATCAAGAAGTTGCCTCATTCGGACCTACAACCAATTTTCTACCGAAGCCATTCTCT
Source organism: Fasciola hepatica (assembly GCA_948099385.1). Classification (NCBI taxonomy): domain Eukaryota; kingdom Metazoa; phylum Platyhelminthes; class Trematoda; order Plagiorchiida; family Fasciolidae; genus Fasciola; species Fasciola hepatica. Next base: position 2,822,609 of record CANUEZ040000199.1, read on the forward strand.
CCCTTATTTACCAGTTTTTGGCATACTGAATGCCATGATCTTTACAGTTCATCAGTTCCCACCTTCAGCTTGCGCCTTCCGACCGAAAATCGTTGGCTTATCTGTCCTAGTCGGCCATTGCCACTGCACTAGCTAGCGTTCAACCTCCGCACAGCAAGTGATGAAAGATTTCCACCAACTTCGTCGTGCCAGTGAAGTTGCCCTGCATATCAAAATCGGCGGTGCGTTCACCAGATGGCTCACATACATATTGGAACCCCATCCGACTCTGTTATTGGCAAGAGCAAGCTGTTAAGTGATAGCCCCAGGAATGCTGGCATTATCTGAGTGATTGCTCCATCCTATCTCTTTTTCTTTCACTGCTTGTGGCAGAAACACCCCTGAAGGTTATGACATCTGGTCTGTAGCGGTCTCACAATAAGGGGAAACAGCTGGCCCTAACAGTCTCGGGCCCAATGGGCCACGTGTAAAGAAAGGCGGGTCAAGGAGAAAAGAGAAGCTCACCCTACGGCGTAAATTTGCTTTCCATCTCCTCAATAAAAAAGAAAAAATTCACTTCAGGCTGGGAAGGTCTTGGGCTAATGCTCTCTTCCCCCTTCATTACAGATGGATTTCTGATAACGGTCCAGACCCGACCCTGCATATGGGAAACCCCACGCTTTCGAGTTAACCTGCAGTTCCTTTTGTCTAGACCAGTGTGGGGTGACAGCACGCCATCCGATCTCTCCACGCATACTTGCCGACCCCGCCTTACTCAGCTTCAACCCTTTTGGGTTCCCTGCTAAATCCTTGACTAGCTTGCTGATGTTTGATACAATAGTCGATACGCGGTATGAATAGTTACATCAAGTGACCTCTGCTCTGACGACACCCCGGCATTGATACGCCTACGCCTAACAGCCATAGGCAAAAGCCTCGCCTGTATTGGTTGTCGGAACGAGGAACGCAGTCACTGCACATTTGTAATTTATTATCCACAAGTTTACTTTTTCTATCCCCCTCGAGCCCAAGCACTAATAATGTTGTCCAAAGTCAGCGATGATTTGTCTGCTACCATGCACACTCAGTTACAAAACCAGAATTCTTACCGACACTAATTCCATTAGTAAACTTTTGTTCCTTTAATGATAGGTGCCCACCTTCACTTAGTTCTCTTGTCCCAGGCTATAACTCAGTGGTCTCATCGCCTTTTTCTTGCACTCCTCCGTTACTCGAGTCCTACCATGCTGATTACCATCCTTTAATAAACAATACTCACCGATCACCGTATTTGCTCACGGTTTGTTAGCACACCATCCCACATAGCTAGCTTATGTATCTGATTACTTATTACCCCATGGAAAACCAGCACATTCGCATCCACATAAGAAGGCCTCACCTTAGCTCTGTGTGCTTCCTTTTCTTTTTATAATTTCTCCGCCCCCACCTACAGCCGGGTCAACAACCTGACTGCTGTCCTGCCTTTTACCAATACTATTTCTGACCCCACCCTCTTCCACTGTTTTATTTTTGACCCTCAACTAAGCCCCTTTACTGTTCTAACACCTATCAGCCTAACCACTTTGCACTCTGGCTAAGCATGCGCTTAATATCCCCATCATCAACTAAAAGCCCTAAAAAAACTACCAGCCTCCGCCCGTTAGTCCCTAGTAGATCGGCCCACTGGCCATCAAGTAGCATTATCACTCTAATTTCCGCTAAGTAGTTAATCATAAACCCCAGCTGGAGCATTCTCCAGACTGCCGCATTTCTCCTGTATTCCAGGACTCAGTGGTTACCTGAGTAGCCCGTCAACCAAATCGACGTTATCCCTGGATTACATAACGGACTAAACGGTTTGATCGATCGTATTGGCCGTGGTTAAACCTACACTCACACCTGATGACGCTTTATATAGAGCACCTTACATTGCTAACCGGTGATCACAATCCCATAACCAGGATTACAATCATTCATGATAGTCTCACCGGACCGCCGGACGGATTCCTGACATCACACATCAGCATCTATTTCCTGTACTCCACACGAATAGTTCAATTCATTCTGCATGCAGAACTGGAGTCTGGCCCTCGCCGTTGCGTTCCGTACCTACTCTCCCTAGTTTGTCAGCCTAGCCCTTTGTGACTGCTGCCCTTATCTTGCACTACCAGCCAACAACGGCTACCAATGTCTTTATGAAACAAAATACCAAACACTTGGTTATTCATTCTTTTATCACGTATGCAGAAAATCTCACTTTTACACTCAACTTCCTCCGTTCCATCGGGTCTGGCCTCTCCCAGTCACCGCAGTCCTTCTTTTCTCTTCGCCACCTGTGCATACTTGCTTCGTTGCATCAGCAGCTTGTCACCAAGCGTTTCCTGGACGGCTTGTTGAAACTTCTAGTTGTGTCCATCCACCATTCACGCTCCTTATAAGCACACTCCACTCCTGGTGAGAGCTTCTGCCACCATGTGATTTTCTATATAATATCAAAATTACCTATACAGAAAGACCAATCTGATTATCCCATTCGACTCACTTGCATTTGTATCACAGGCACCCCCACAATGAGTTATCCAATGGAGGGTCAATCTTCTCTATTTCCTGTAGGCATCTCCGGCTGCATTTTGATAACACCATGTTAACGTTATTTTTAATCTTCTTTTGGTAACACTCTCAACCAGTTTCTCAGTACTGATTCTTCAAATATCCAGTTGTTGCCACACCACAACTCCTTCTACACTTCCCGACTCTTCTTTGAATCTCTTTCAGTCCACCGCTCTCTCTCTCTATCTTCATCGACTACACACCAAATTTCATAGATCGCAGTGATCCGTTCTGGACTACCAGACCCGTCGTAGACAGTTATCGGCATTTATAAGGCAAGTTGTGTATTATTCTTGCATCAACTCCCTGTTCATGTAGTGCTGTCCGACACCAGTTGCTTTATGGGTTCTTGCAAACACTGCCATTTTACCCTTCTTCAGTATCGCTTTTTCGGCATTCCCACGTCCATCCCGCTAACCGCATCGTCCCCGTCCCGAATTCGAAACCGATTTGCAATGGCCGTGCTGACCTTCCCCTCTTTAGCTCACTTGACCACCGTCCAAGCTGATCGTTCTATTACTGCAATTGTGTGAACCATGTACTTAAAAATTTTGATTACTCTACATAACTCTGAGTTGCTGTGTTCTCTGATCATGTCTTGTGCATGTGTCTTGACCACGATCAAGAAATATACTATTATTATTATTATTATTTTTATTATTAAGAAAGGAAAAGGGAGACTGGGATAGATGAGTGCACGCGTAAGAATAGAAAGTTTGAAAGAACCCAAGGGCGGATTCAAATATGTGCCCAGTGGATTTGAAGGTCAGGGTCGAATGCAGGAACCGGTTGAGCCAGTTGAAGGGGATTGAAACGTAGGAATTTTATATAAGAAGGACTGAAAATCTGCATGCAAAATTGTGGTAACGAGAAACTATGAATAAAACAAAAAGTAAAGGAAAGAAAAGAGGGAGAAGAACAAGAGAAACTCCGTTTGGTGGTAAGGAATTAGATAGCCGTGAAGTATGCTGCATTGCAATAAGAGAATGGTGTCATTTAAGCCATACAAGTAGTCAGGGTTTATGGTAATTGAGAGTGTACTATAAAATGAAAATGGACGGTGCTGTCCAGAGGGAGACGAAATGACCGCCTTTACGTTGAGTGTCAAGATAGCGCCCGTAGGGACCGATTGGGAGTGCTCGGTGTTCCAGGATGACCAGCAGACTCCATGAACCACGGTGGTCGACACTGAAAAACACTTGCCACCAACTCGCGCGGCGCGCCCGAGGCCCAGCCACCAACAAACAGTTAAGAACCCATGAGCTTTGGATCGAATAAATTCGCGCTATACACCAAGGCATGTAATACTACCAGCAAGTGGATGGAGCTCTTTAGAGCCCCACAGGAGCAAAACGTGTCCGTCGTGGCAGTTACGGAAACATGGCTCTCTAAAGATGGCCACTTGCCGGTAGTAATACAAAGAGGGTTTTCTGTCTATAGTCAGAACAGGGGGCAAGACTGTGTACGGGGCGGAGAGGCCGACCTCATTAGGGCAGGCGGAAACCATCTGGAATCGTAGACCATGGGTTGTGCTTATAATAGATATAATAATAGTTTGTTCCGGAGACGCCCGAAGTACGCCTTAAGCATGATCAAAATGTTTACAAGCAAAAAAGCTGACAGAAGAAATCAAGAAAAATTTGAAAATACGCAGGACCAAGAGGGGTAGGAAAAAGTAGAGGGGAGATAAGAGGGAGATAAATGTATGCACACCAGGTGTAAATCAATTCTCGCAAATCGAGCAACGCGTAGCCAATTCAAAGGAATCCCAAAACCAGAACAAGATCGCTTCGTAGTTTCTGCGGTACTAAATTAAAATTCACAAAGGGTAAAAATATATGCAAACCTCAAGTATGCGGCCAAATAAACTTCACAGTAAAACCCAAAGGTTCGAAGCCCCGTGGCTCAAGCACGACAGTCAGAAACCGTCCAAGGCCAAATTGAAATGTCTCACATGGATAAACAAACGTGAAAATGTGTGGTATATGAGGTTATGCCAAATATAGTCAAATTCACGAAGCATGTAGAATATTTGGGAGGATTTTCAGCATTTGTTCTTTACGCCAGAGAGTAATGGAGGGAGTTTGACTGAACCCGGACGTGGACTGAAATTTGGTCCCAGCAAACATGAAGGTCAACGTCACATGGGGCAGCAGGCTGAGCCGAGTAGAGGAGGAGGGAACAGGGAGTTCAAACGAGGGGGACTGAAAATTGGCATGAGAAAATATCGTTAGGAGAAACGATGAAGAATATTGGAAAAAAGAAAAGAAGAACGAAATTTTGAGCTGTATAGCTGGGGACTGTGCTTTATTGCAATAAGCCAGCGGTTTCAATTTGAAAAAAGGAGCTAGCAATTCAAGACGTAAATAGTGAGTCATATGGCAGCAAAGCCGTGAAAGAGTCGAGATACGGTAAACCTGAGGCACAGTTATGGACAAAATTGACCCATATTGTGAGGGTCGGAGGCGTGGTGGCATGAGAACTGGCCGGCGAAGAACTGAAGGAGGCAGAAAAAATTTCGGACATATATATATATATATATATATATATATCAGAGCAGGAGCAAATAGCGATCGAGAGACGAAAAGCTGCAGTGGCAGTGCCTGGAAGAGACAGGTAGGGTTGGGGCAAATAGTACGGAATTAACTTGGATAAACCCTGATGAGTTTGTTTATGACAGGTGAACATGGGGGACTGAGAGCAAAAGAGAACCAACTTTAGGAGCACAGAAGTGGTGGCTGTAGGCAGATGTTGATAAACGAGGGAATATTAAGGAAAGAATCGACGAACACAGGTGAGAATGAATCTAACAGTCTGATTGTAGCAGGTGTGACATGCGGGGAAGGTTGAACATGGGTGAAGCATTGTTAAATGGACGTGCATTATGCAGTAAGATGGCCGTGAAAATGGCTGGAGAAGGCAGAGCGATTGGAAGTACGGGGTGGTTGGAGAGTTGTAAGAGATCACCGGGGAGGGGCAACTTGGAGGTCAGGAGAACTGTGGTGCAAAGACGCATCACATGTAACCGGGAATAACATGGAAGAGAAATAAGGATGTGGAGGAGCAGAAAGATCAGGCAATGGCAGACCACATGGTTCGAAACTGTACGCAGGAACGATGATGTCACGATGACGTTACACTAGGTGGGACGAGGGAAAGCAGCGCGGCCTGAAAGGCAAAATACAGATGTCTGTGGCGAGCGGTGTACGAAGCAGACGAGGGCGTTGACCAAAGAAAATCAGGTGAGGGATGTTCAGTCAGATTGTTTCAATGTAGATGGCGCAGGATGAAGACCGAGAGAAGAAAAGAACCCGAACGGGAAAGCCTGTCATGTAACAAAAGTGCACATGAAACAGTTGTGCAGCGGAGTTCGGGGAATGGAACCGGAGAGTTGCGTGCCAATACACAAGTGGATTTAGCCGGAGGTTGCTAATTGGTACTTTGCCTAAGCGGAGGATCCACCGAAGAATTACCGATTCGGACATGGAAAATATGGAGGTGTTAAAAAGGTAATAAATTTCGTCGTAAAAATACCCAATGATTGGAACGGCGAGTTCTTATATGGTGATTGGTCATGGTTACGGATTTGTCTGGTGCATAATGATGAAAAGTATAAGATGGGCAAAAGAGTATATCGCAAAACGGTAGCCAGTGAGGTATGCGATCAGTGAGCCTTATGATTATATGGAGGTAACAAGTGAATACTGATTAGGAACCGACGGGGGCGAAATATGGAGGAGGAGAAGATATTTCGGGCTTGGGCTGAGTAAAAGGAATAGGGCAAGAGTGACATCACGTTGTGAGGGTTGTCATTGCAAAAAACGACAGGAACAGACGCAGAATGGATAAGAGCGCATAGAGAGGTAGAACGAAACGGAAGGGAAGTGATAAGAGTGCTGACAAAGACGACAGATGAGCGAATCATGGCGGAAGAATGGTAAGAGCATGCGGTCCCCAACGGACAGTGCAGAATGCCGTAGGGCGAGCAGAGTTGGAGTGTGCAATCCACAACTAGAGCTGGTGGGTGGGGCTGGCCGTGCACTGGACGCACAACCTGAAATACACTTTGTGAAGTGAACACGGGAGGTGTGATCCACCAGTCTAATTGCGCTCACACATTGTTGCAGACGGCCTGCACGCCCGACGTGCGCCGGCCAATGCAGGGGATCTCACCGCGCCCCGCACCGTTGGGATTGGAGTGAACGATCATCGATGGTTGTTTGGAGGGCTGAGACACCACGATAAGTTCCATGGTTTAGGACCAGTCGGTCAGGTTGTGGGAACTTGGACAACAGCCAACGGGACCGGCGAGTGGTGGACGGTCGTGTACCAATATCATCCAATTGCGCCTGCCAGGGAGGTGATCAGTAAAGTGCCCGAGGTGGTTGGCCGTCATCGAGGATCACTCAAAAGGGAAAGGGGATAGAGAAGCGCAGTCTGGCTATGCCCAAGCTGAGGATCAACGGTTAACGGAAAGAAGAACAAAAGTGAAGTGCGGGATCATCGATGCAACTGCGCTCGGCTACCCTCATACTCCCGGACAGAGGGGTAAATGTGGTTTGTGTGTATAGGGCCACAGGTACAAACCGAGATGAGGAAGTTCAATTTCTCCAAGTATTTGCCGTGCCTGTTAAGGAGGCTAATAAGATCCTCGTATTTGGAGATTCCAACCTACCGCACATACACTGGGTGGTCGGGGCATGTACTCCAAGGGCCCAAGAGGAGGAATGCTTACAATGGCTGCATTCGAATGCTCTGTTCCAACAAGTGAGGGAAAATACTTAGTATAGAGCTGATTGTACACCGTACCTGTTGGATCTAATGATAAAAAATCGAGAGCAAAGCTGTGGAACTCCAGGTTTACTCCCTGCCGGTTAAGAGCGACCATGTGTGTCGAAATTACTACCTAAATGCGTCATCTCAAAGTAGCCTCGCCTTCGATCAGAAGCTTTGCAAATATGGACAACCCTGGGCCTCGAAATACACTTGGAATTGATGGCGGAATTATTGTCGCTGCTGCCCTCATAGATCTCCAGAACTTAGCCCTTTAACATGGCATTTTTCCATCCCAGTCGAAAACTTCAACAATTATCCCCATCGACTTAAAACGTCCGGTGCTGGATAGTTCAAACTATCGTCCTGTTAACCACGCCTCTTGGGCTGCCAGAATAACGGAAGGTTCGATTAAACAACGGAAGTCCGATTTCCTCCAGCTCCATAGCCCCGTCCACAGCAGCCGACTTGGCTTCCAAAAATCATGTTCTTTTACCACATGTCAATTTGATTTCTTCGGCTTCCTGACCACTGCTGCTGACAATGGCAAATCTATGATAATCACTTACCTCAGTATGTCCGAGGCACCAGACCAAGTTCCTCACTGTCGGTTAATTACAAGACCCCGGGCTGACGGTATCCATTGCCTGCTTTTATTGTGGATCACTTCTTACCCATCAGACCGAACCTAGGTTGCATATGGTAATGGTCACCTATCGCATCCAGTGCCTGTCACCAGTGGAGTTATACAAGGAGGCATTCATGGCCAGCTATTTTTCTTACTCCATATGGACTACATTTTTCCGGTTTGGCAGTATGACACTCTCTTCTTCTTCGCTGATAACATCAAAATCGTTCATGAGTTCCATCATCAAGATCTGGACACAACTCTATCCGATATAGATAATGATCTAAAGAAACTTGGTCAACGATGCAGTGATTGGCAGGTGTGCTTCCTGATATCCGAAAGCTTCTACATAACCTACAAGTTTCAAGTCCTTCCCAGAACCCTGTCACTGAATCAAGTGCCCACCGCTGCAAGGTCATCAGTGAGAGATCTTGGGCTTCGATACATCAACAACCTGCAATGCTTGAAACGTGTATTATTCCAGAGGGCCAGGGCCAGACAGACAGTAGGCCTTGTTCTCGGATCACTTAAAGTGAAAATAGTATTCTCAATACACACCAATCCCTTGCAGTACCCCACCTCGAATACTGCCCCATTTTTTCGCGGAACATATAAAATTGATAGGATACGGCCTGAGAAAATCCAGCGCATGCCTACCAAGAATCCAATAGGATTTTCTTCCCACTGAGACAAAATAGAGCAAAGCCCTCGCCAGAACTTGACCCCTTATGGCTTAGACATGTTAGACTCAACTTTCGCTCTGCTTTCGCCTCTTTAAGCTCTATATAGTTTTCCCTACCCCATCCCAACCCTACAAGCCACTATTCCACAGTCGAGGCTTGCAATAAGATTTATTTGCTTTTTTATAAAGTACCCAAAGTCTTGAAAAAAGCTATTCCTAAATATTCGTAAATTTGCGTCAATGGACCAGTTTAGCCATACCCTAGAACCACAACTTACAGTTGGTCATCTGTTGCCTTCCACCTGCATTATATGTAAGGGCCGGTTGTAAGGAATCTCCCCAGACACACTAATATTTCATGTTTTCTTGACATCAATCGCTCAGATACACCATTTGCATGTTTTTAAGCACTGCATGCCTTCATTAACCAACGTTTGTTTGTTCGCGTCCAAGGCGCTACTCAGTCATGTCCTGTGTTAGACCTACGAGAAGCAAGTGCTCTTTTCTTGCAAGCCGCAAATCGGTTCTCGTTTTCTGAGCCCATCTGATTGCATAATTGTGGTTTGCATCTATATCATATCATAGTTCATTTACTAATCTAGTATCGTAGAATCTCACGGATAATCACCTTCTGATCTCGGGACCCATTGCGAATTTGGCTGCGTATTCCTCAAAAGCTTCATACCATAATCCGTTGATCAATTTGGAACGATAAAATACGCAAAATGCCATGAATCTGGACGGGAAGTAACACGGCTAGTCACTGCGAACGTTTTGGGAACTTTTAATTCTATAGTTGACGCTAAATCAGTACAGTTAACTAAAATTAGGCGGTCATACCACCCCGGGACAGATGCCCTACCACCGGCTACTTTTAGTCTAGGTGGCACTGATATCCCATTCTTGCTGTCAAAGGTTTTAAATTTATCTATGAGCAGTAGCTTTTTCCCCTCCCATTGGAAAACATCAGTTATTATCCCAATTCCTAAGAAAGGTTCACGCCAGGACCTAACCAACTATCGACCAGTGAACCACACCCCTATAGTTTCCCGAATTATGGAAAGACTGATAAAAAATAATCTGACAGCTCATCTACTGAACAATAGCCTCATTAACGCTGGACAGCACGGTTTTCTTCAAAAAAGATCCTGTGCCACCTGTATGTGTGACTTCATTAACCTAATAACTACTGCCACTAACAGTGGTAAATCAGTGATTGTAATCCTCCTTGACATGACTAAAGCTTTCGATCGAGTATCCCACAATGGGCTCATGGCGAAGATGAAAACCTACGGAAATGTTGACCCGATCCTGAGTTGGTTTTCATCATATCTAACATCCCGAAAGCAGGTGGTGGACGTTGATGGCAGTTTATCACCACCTCGACCAGTTACTAGTGGAGTTATTCAGGGTAGTGTACTAGGTCCCTTACTTTTTCTTATATATGTTCATGACATTTTTAACATCATCACACACGGGGCTGCATTCCTTTTTGCAGACGACATAAAAATTATGTACTCCTTTGAACCTGACGCCTTAGCTTCTACCATTGCTAGCATAACGAGCGATTTACTATCGCTAGACTCATGGACCAACCAATGGTTGATGAAATTCTCCGCTGTCAAAAGTTGTATCCTTATGTATAAGTGTCAGGTTCCCGCAGAAACGTTTAAAACTAATGATCAGTTCATCCCCAACAGTCCGGAGGTAAGGAGCTTGGGATTACAATATTCTCACGACTGAGGTCAGTGCTTCAGAAGTCGTATTTGATTATGTGAAATACCACTGGAAGCATGAAAGATAGTCTTTGAACATTTCCTGTGCTGATTATTATTAGGTTTTTGCCTCTGTCTCTAACCCAAGACGCAGCACCTGTCACACTCCTCAACCCCCATCCAGTAGTCACCATAAGACATTCACAGCTCAAATTCTGTCCCTATCACAGAACTCTAGCATCCTCCACGATAGGCCTATACAACACTTGATACTTAGCCAGCAAAACTACAAACCATCTGTGGATCTTACCGACGAATCACGTTGTTAGTGCTGCAAGTTGTACCCCATCTTTGTGCAGACTGGCGTTTTGTTGAACATAAACCCCATTGAATAATCGCAGGCTGTGGTTGACCCTCCCTCCCCCTGCATTTTTTGTCCCATGTAAACGGCCTGGGTGTTCTGACTTCACGGATAAGGCGAGTGTTAGCGCGGCACTTCTGCAAACATTTCTGGCCGTGATGGTCTCCCTGCACAGAGTTGATCACCAATAAGACATAAACACCAAAAATTAAGAGATTGGCACAAACAAGTGAGAAAAAAATATACCCCACTGTTTTGTCTTCCAGGCACACCAGCCTTGTCACACGTGACTCATGTCTCTGGGTTGTAGTGTCGCTACGGATTGACTGGTGTGGTTGACCTATTCCCAACGCGGCTTGTTACATGCGGTCCATGTTTCGGCCGGGGCGTGGGAGCTGTGGTCGCCCACCAAAAGCAGCTCCGCCTTCTCTGACAGCCAGATACCTGACTGTGATAAAACCATTAAAAAAAGAATAATAAGAACGTCTAAAAAGTGTGGATCATTTTTGGAGAGCCACGTGCTGGATGCCAGTAGTTGTGTATCGTGCTACCTCCCTACTTGAAGCAGGCCCTTGTGCCGCCTATCATGAGCACCAAATGTAGACCGTTAGAGTTTGCTTCCCTGACGAAAATTCGGACCCACCTCTCACGGTTCCCCAAACCAGTCCTCACATCGGTGTAGTCCTGCTTTGCAGCACGATAACAGCGAAAAAGATGCCACGGTAACCATGCAATCATATCCGCATCAGATTTCATTGCTCACATTGGAGCTTATTCTCAGTACGATTGCACTATCGAGGAAGAGCATAGATGAACTCGCGTCAATGTTCCAAGACAAGTGACCAATTACCTCTAATGTGTCACTACTGTCACCCCAATATTTCCTTCTACTTTGACTCCTCAGAAACTACTCAGTATAGAATAACCACTATACAGAAAGAGAGAGTAACAGCGTAGTGCCACGCAAACAGTATGTTAGTCCTACTCGCGCAGTCTGTCACTTCAAACCTATCCTATCGCCTCGTTGCCCAACCACGTTCTGCGTAAGCAAACGGTATCGAGGGTTATCATTACTAACCACTCTCAACCGTGAAGCCCCAGGTATTTTATTAGTATCCCAGCGATGCCATGCTAACGGGCAAATCACAAATCCTTTTAAACGCATACAAAGTTACCAAGCCGGTGTACGCAACTTCGTCGGCCTGCAGCAGTATAGCTCAAATCCACTGCGAGTCTATTTTACCCATGCCCCGCTCGCATAGACCTAACCAATCCATTGTTTATTATCTTCATATATTATCATAACCCACAGCTGGAACCACGTCCAGACTGAAATCTCCCTTTATTTCGGGTTCGTTGTCTCTCACCATCTCAGTCGCCAAATTGGCTAACCAAGGATGCCGCTTTGACTCGCACGGATAGAGACTCAGGTGGAACCTACCATAGCAACTGAGACTGAAATCAAACCACAAAACAGGAGACACCCCTAATTGCTTATCAGATCGTTCAGCATTTTCTGACGCAACGAACACGAATTCCAGTTCACGCGCATGCCGATAATATACAGCCACACTCGGCTGATCGACCGACACATACTGTGCCCTGCCAGACGAAACTTACGCTTTCAAAGCCGTAAATTGCCAGAAATAACGCTAAATACATTGAAGGCAAATGCATCAACACATACATATATTTGTCAGTGAAAAAGCATAATAACGCTGAAGTCCATGCGGAGATTTCCCCACTTTATTATCCGTTACCACAGGTTATCCTTCCTCCGAACCGTAGCCGGCTGGAAATTGACTCTCCACTTCTCGAGAACCTTCCAGTTGCGCCTTCTTATTTCTGAATAGTACATGTTACTGGCCTTGAATCTAAACTTACTTTTTTATGGACTGCTGTTTCTCCCACATCCACCAGTTCACTTTCACGAAATTGGCCTCATGTCCCCTTGATTCAAAGCTCATTCCGTTTCTCAAACTCCGGTAAATCCGTCATTCAGGGTCTGCATTGTCTTCATGGAACGCTATCCTCTTCGCATGCGTCGATTTTCCCCCCTCTTCTTCTTGTTAAAAATTTACTCCATCTGCAGAACCTTAGTTGGCCTCCGGTTTCCTTGGCTTGCATCATTCTTGTTCATAATGCATCCTTAGCACTGCGTTCTTGATTTCTTCGACATCTCCACCGCGCACCACTGCCTAGCCCGGATTCGAAACTGGTTCAAAACTGCCGCGCAAACCATTATCAGAATGATCCATTCAAACTGTTGCTGTCTATGTTTTTCCATCTCTGATACTCTCGACTTTCATACTTAGAATTTTGTGAATATTTCACCTTTTTGAGTAACATGTTACACCACGATCATGCGTTAGCGCGTGCCTCTCGACCATGGCCGAGAAATATACCAATATTATTATGTATAAGTGTCAGGTTCCCGCAGGACCGTTTAAAACTAATGATCAGTTCATCCCCAACAGTCCGGAGGTAAGGAGCTTGGGATTACAATATTCTTGTACATTTAATTTCTCCGAACATTCGGCCGTGCAGGTTGCTAAAGCTAGATGGCTAATTGGTCTGATTAATAGAACCTTCGGTCTTCCAGAGAGCAAGCTAAGCATTTTTAAAACTCATGTCAGACCACTTCTGGAATATTGCACTGTCGTCTTTTCTAACATGCGGCAGATTGACAGATTTGCATTTGAGAATGTATAAGGTAGATTTACCAAACAACTACTAGGATATTCCTCGCCTTTAAATTATATGGAAAGGGGCGAAATATTGCACCTAGAGCCCTTATGGCTGCGCCGTCTACGAATGAACCTGTCTTTCTTTTGCAGTATTGTAAAACGTGCATCTTGCAGTTCAGCCCCCCAGGTCAAAACTCCCTCCAACTATTCTTTACGACATAGGGACTCTATGGTCTTCATTCCAGTATCCAGGACCGCGACGCGGTCAAACTTCTTTATTGTTAAATATTCTTCCCTCTGGAGCAAACTCCCACCTCAACTTAGGTCAATGTCTTCGGCCTCTTTATTATTCAAAAAAGAAATGAATAAACATCTCACTGTCCAAAAACTCGTCCAAATGCATGATCCCTACATGTCTATTACCGGAGCCTACGAACTGGGCCTGGGATACTAACCAAAAGCTTAACAACTTTGTTCAGTAGACAGTTATTACCGACGGGTGGTAAGGAGCATTCTGTATTATAGTTAGCAAATAAAAGCAGTCTAGCCTATACTCCTTGACCATCAACAACATACTCCACGTGTTTGTTTAGCCACTTCCTATTTTCAACGCTTCTGACCACGACCCCCTACTGGCCACCGTTACTCCGGTGATTCTTTTTTCGTGCTGTCAGATTTTACCATAGTCGGTTAGGTCATTTTTTATCAGCTGCCACCAGGTATAAGAGCATTTATTATGCTAGAAAATACATAGCAGCATATATAATATTGTCCTCAAGGTACCAGTCTCATCCACGCTTCAACTATTTACTCATTGGGACCCTTTTTCAACACAAGATTCCAGGCCTCGTTCTGATGAACGAACCGCCAAAATCGATGTGGTCTTTCATGAACCATTCGTCGAACTACACATAAGTATTTGCCCCCAGTGTCGCCTATTCTCGCTTCCTTGCTTTTTTGGTAATTCTCAATAAGCTTCACGATAATTAGTCGCTAGTACCGGTCTTCTCCGCTTTCCGTATGTTGTTTAATCAAAAAAACAGACCTCAAAGTCAAGACCACCCATTTCTGTTACTGGCACGATTTTGGTGTTCTTCCCTTCTCCCCTAACCCACAGCTGGTAGAATTGCCAGACTGCAGCCTTTTCCTTTTTGTTTTCAGAACCTGCACCCTAAGGACGATTGTCGCTTTCTCCATCCCAGGAATAACTTGGAACCTCTCTCGCTGGACAGAACAAACGAGATTTACGCACGACTCCATTTTCGCCCGTCTCACGATCGCTTTCCCCAAGATTCCCGCCATCGGACTTCTTGAACCTGGACTACTCGATCTCACTGCATTCATACAACTCATTTTAATCCCATATGTCATTATGCCCGTTCCGTGTTAGAACCCGCTAATACTGTTAAACACTGGCACCTTTATTGTCACTGTTCATTGCTTCATCGGTCACCAAAAAACAAAACGTCCGGCGCTGACATATCTTTCAGTAGTCCTCCAGTGGGCAGCAAAGCAATTGGTAACTACCTGCACTCTTCATCGGTCCATCCGATCGCATCCGCAATGCTGTTGCATCGAGTGTTCGGGCTCTGCAGATCACTGCGTTCCCTCCACGACTGAACGTCTTCGATACACTTCCCATGCTGCATCGCCGCTCCGTTGCCATCATTTGTTACACCTGTCAAACTGGTCATTAGAAATGTGACAATCACCGTCTACTTACTATAACATCACTGTTATCGACACCTTTGATCTTCCAGATGTTGCATTCGTGTTATATTACCGAAACTGACCCCGTATGCAGCCTCTAAATCACACCACTATCTGCACCGGCTGATACATTTTATTTCTATATTCGTTGATACCCCGTCGCTTTCCGCGATATACCTGGGCAGTCTTATTGATCTGTCATTTTTGCATGGTACATACCACACAGCGTCCATCTATTGACGTACACTTATCTGTGGATTACTTTACCTTTCCTCTCGCAGAACTGAACACCTGTATAATGGATGTAACCACACGGCCAATATTGACTAGTCTTTTACTTCCGCTTTGACATTTCATACCAACCCTACATAAAGTTAACAACTTGCCGCACGCTCACCTGATTTACTCCGGCCGTTCCCTGCCACCATCACTCTGGTAGTATCCCTCCCAAGAAATACGCAATTGTTTGTAACATATATGATTCCTCCAGTATACAGCCACCACTTTATATACTACCATCTTTGCAGACTGGAATATTTCCATGTTAATACTTCTTGACATACCTGTCGTAAAGTGAACAATTCACTGAACGCTTCGACGAGATTTCTATCCATATGCCTCTCATATTCTGTAGCGCACCAAAAACATGTCCTTTGAATATGTTCGAATTTCCACAAGTGGTAATTATTTCGTATACCACTTATGCATTTACTCGAGACCTTCAACCGTCATCACTCGACCCTGACCTTCAAATTTGCCGGGCATTACTGCAGTTTAAGTTTACTGTAACACTCTCTTTGATACTCTGCATGCACGTGTTGTACCCTTTTGTGAATTGTCATTCCAGCATCACTATAATCATCTGATCATGCATTCTAGCATGCTTCGGGCGCATCCGAAATATACAACTATTATTATAGTCCTGCCAGTGCTAGCTTATGCATTACTAAGGGTAATATGGATTGCAAGAATGTTGCTCTATTTTATTTGAGGATACTAGACCTAGAACAGCAACTGTTATTGTCTA
This sequence comes from Fasciola hepatica, assembly GCA_948099385.1. Lineage (NCBI taxonomy): Eukaryota > Metazoa > Platyhelminthes > Trematoda > Plagiorchiida > Fasciolidae > Fasciola > Fasciola hepatica. Next base: position 2,838,781 of record CANUEZ040000199.1, read on the forward strand.
AGCAACAGGCCCGGGAAGCAGGAGAGAAGAGTGAGCGGAACGGAAGTGAGGACGAGGCCAACGACTAAAACCTATCCCACAGATCAGAGTCAGCGAAAATAAGAAACCCCGCACCGGGTGTCACGCACAGAGAATCACAAACGGCAATTGATCTGACAAGAGTAGCACTGCCGGTTTTTGACGGACGATCTGAACGCTGCTGCAATTTTGTCGAAAATAAGATAGTTGACCCTGGATTAGGGCTTCTCCATTCGACCCATTACAGATGAGGCCATGAAAGAGAAGCTATTGATGGGTGCACCATGCTTGACCCGGAACAGGGCTGTTCACGGGCAAGGAAGATTTTGAGTGACCTGTTCGGACAGCCATTCAAGGTAGCCTGTAATCCAATAGAGGGCGTGTTGGTGGAAGCCAAAATAACCAAGGGCAACATCGATACAATGGCCAACCTAGTGATCAAAATGCAGATCTGTTCAATAGCCCTCGGCCGTTCAGGTTACAGGGCTGACCTCGATGTAATGCACGCCCTGGGGTGTGTAGTCCGTCACCTCTCTACCGAACTGCCGGGTCGGTGGGCAGAAAGGGCAGAACGTAAAAGCCGGAGACGCTGTGAAGCCAACTACGAGGATTTGACCGAATACTTGGACAGACAAATCAAGATAGCCGACAGTAGATTTGGTCCACTCATCTGAGACAGTAACCGAGTAAACAAATCTAGTAATAGCCAGGCTCATACCACTGCTCGGTAACAGCTGAAATACCAGGCTTGGACCAATGCACAAGCCACCTCAGGCGAGGCTACATAGCAACCAAGTTGCAGGTCCTGTGATGTTAGCCATGGGCTACTAGGATGCCCGAAGTTCGTCAAAGCCAGAAAAGACGAACGATGGAGAACGGCGAGGATGACAGGAGCGCGCTTTATATGTCTCAACACCAAGCACCGGGCTGCAGCTTGTTGAACAAGGACCAGGTGTGGTCACGAGGGTTTTGCGGACAGACGCCATCGATTGTTACACCAAGCGAGAGAAACTATACCCCAGGCGAGCACAAAGCCCAGTGTGATTTGTTCATCATCACAGTCTACCAGTAAACCAGTACGTTTATGGGTAGGTTCCGTGGGAGTGGTGGCCTCAACTGGGGTGGTCCAGGCGTCGGCTTTCGTCGACAGTGGATCTGACACCACCCTAGTGAAAGAGCGGTTCGACGACAAACACCGGCTTGCTAAAAGTACGACGTCATTAGCAGTGAGCACGTTGAGTGGAACACAAGTAATGGCTACCGGCCGGTTGAGGTTGCAACTCATCTTAGAAACTAACGAGCAAATCAAACCAATGGAAGCATTCACATTAGCTGATCTCCCCATGCAAGCACCAAGGTCGGTGAACGCAATCTTGACTAGGTGGCCTCACCTGCAGGACGTAACCTTTGTAGACTGGGAAGACGACGAAGTGGATCTCATAGGCTGTGACGTGCCAGGGGCACATTGGGTAATTGACTGGGCATCGGGAAACCGCCAGGCACTTTACGCCGTACGCACAATACTAGGATGGATAACATGGTCCAGTAGGGGGACGTGGCTCCGTAACTTGCATTTCAGTCGAAACGGATAGCAAAGAGTATCATTTCCAGCAGTTGTATGAAAAGGAGCCTCACGACATCGGAGACGAAGGTCTATCGTTGTCTCAAGAGGATCATTTCGCTTTACCAACGGTGCAGAAAAGCACTAGAGGTCTTAAAAACAGTTCAAGGCTCCCCTCCAATGGCACACATCTGCTGACCCGTGGACTGGTAACAGAAACTATGTTCTCCAGCGACTACTACGACAGAAGGAACGCGTCGTTCGAGATCAGGATCCGTGGGAACGATATGCTGAACTATTGATGCGAGACGAAGCTCTTGCTTACGTTGAATAGGTGCCTGCCAACACCGGCGGCCGAAAGGGTACCTGGTGTCTAACTCGCCACCCGGTTTTCAACCCCAAGAAACCCAAAAATCTGCGGGCGACTTTCGACTGTGCAGCCAAGTTCCAGAGCAAGCCGATAAACGATCGCCTACTGAGAGGGCCTGACCGGACCACGCCATTAATCGAAGTTTTGTGCCGTTTCAGAGTGGGTAGAGTGGCCTTGTCCGCCGACATCAGCGAAATGTTTTACCAGGTGAAAGTACCGGTATAAGAAAGAGATGCGTTGCATTTCCTGTGGTGGGAAGAGAACGACCGGGACAACGTAGTGATAAATAGTGGGATGACCGTCCACCTCTCCGGGGCCATATCATCACCGTTTTGTGCAAACTACGCCCTTCAGAAATCAGTGAACAAACACGGAGATTTGGCCCATCGGTCGGTGGTAGAGAGCGTCGGCAGAAACTTATACGTCGACGACTATCTTGGGTCATTCGATGATGTAGACTCGGCCCTAGCGCAGTTCAGGGACCGGACAAGATCGCTAGAAGAGGGTGGCTTCCATCCAAAGAAATGGATTTCGAAAGCTCTGGAAGTTCTGGAGGTCATTCCGTGCCATGAGGGGACCGAAAGTGTCAAATATCTGGATGGTTTTCCACTCCCTACCGAAAGTGCTTTAGGAATACAATGGAACGCGGAAACGGACGACCCTGTTTCCGAGCTAAATATTCCCGGGCTGCCAGTAACCCGTCTCGGCATGCTATTTGCCGTCTCTAGTTTGTTCGGTCCGCTCGGCTTCGCTTCTCCCTGGCCGTCACTCGGAAAGATCCTGCTGCAACTACTCTGCCGTAAGAAAGTCGATTTACACTAGCCACTCGACCGAGAAGACCGGCTGGACTGGGAGGAATTTCTAAACAGCCTAAAGAAACTAGAGACAAATGGATTCCATGATGTTTTTCTTCTGGTCATGCGACACGGATTGGAGAACTACCTGTCTTTTCTGACTCATCGGAAGTGGGTTACGGGGCTGTGGTGCACGAATGATGGTGCACGGAGATGGACATTAAACTACGAGTGTCCTGTTTGCCAAAGTCCCCGTTGCCCCACTGGAGTGAGCTTCCACATCGCGCCTTGAACTCAGAGCAGCTGTGTTGGCAGTCGGGTCTGTACAAGCGGTGAAGAGATGTTTCGACTTTTACATTTGGTAGGCTAATTTTTGCACGGGTTTGTCCATAGTACTGCACTACATTAACAACCCTAGGAGCCGGTTAAGTACTTCCATAGGTAGCCGACTCGCGACCATCCACGACGAATCGGACTTGAACCAGTGGAAGCATTTTAGGCCTGTCGATAATCAAGCCGATCTGTGCTCTTGGGGTGCGACCAACCTCAGGCAAATAGAAACGTGGACGTGAGGACCAAACTTCCTGCAAATGCCTAAACAGGACTAGCCTATGAAGGACTCAAAACCTCCCTTGGAATTGGAGCTGGAGATCAAAGGATTAGCGGTGACGGCCGCTGTTGTTGAAGCGACAGTCTTTATGCCACGATTGGTCGGGTTATCCTCCTGGACGAAGGCGATTCGTGCACCAGTTTGGTTGGCCAGGTCCAAAAGGCATTTGCCAGTCATGAGAGCGGGAGAAGCTGGACCAATCGACAAGGCAAAATCACCTCCGAGGGGCGACTGGAGGCATTTAAACCCTAAACTCGTTGATTGATTGCTATGGGTAGAGGGTAGGCCGAACAAATCCCACCTGAGCTGTGACACGAAACGCCCCATATTGCTGCCGGCTCGACAACCTGTGATAGAGCTAATGATCGAACACGTCCGAGCCGTGGATGGATATGGCGGGGAAAGTCACGTCACGAGCGTCATCCGAAAGTGCCTTCGGCTGCTGAGAGGAAGAGCGACTGTGAAACGCGTGGTCCGACGTTCTTTACTTTGTGGGAGATTTAATGCCGCAGTGTGCAAACAACATATGTCCCCGCTACCAGCATGTCGAGTGACTCCGGGCTGGTTGTCATTCAGCGACACCGAGATGAACTATTTCGGGCTCTTGTGGATCAGGCGTGGAAGGAGGTTGGAAAAAAGATACTGATGCATCATGACGTGCATGAGGTCACGCGCGGTACACCTACAAATTGCACATTTGACAATAACCGACACTTTCCTACGGGCCTTGCAACGCCTTATCAACCGAAGAGGCCTACCGGCAAATATATTTTGTGGCAATGATTCGAACTTTGTGGACGCTCACTGGGAACTGCGGCGCTGGCACAAAAACATGAACAGGGACGAACTGCAGAATCGAACCGTGGCCTATGGCATGCCATGGCACTTAAATCCCCCTCAGGTCAGTCATTGAAGTGGCGTATGCGAACGCCTGATCGGGTCCACCAGGCGAATATGGCTGTCAACCATTGAGCAACAGCCGCCTGAAGACGAAACTTTGATCACCGTCATGACTGAGGTCGTGTAAAGTCCAGCCACCGGAACTTTCGAGAGACAGTTAGCCACCAACTTCGAGGCAATTCAAAACAAAGTCGATTAAAATAGCTACGGCACTACATACAACAAATTAACTAATTTTACAATAATCAAACCTCAATAGTGTTCCTTCTGGGCTCTTACGCTCCAAATTGTACAACAAATCAACAAATGCGGCTCAATTACAGCAAGAGTGTAGATACAGAAGATGAGACCACCGAATATAGTCACCACGAAGTTCAAGTTGAGCGGCTCACGCTCGAGGTAACTGTGGGAACACAGTTTGAGACAAAGATTTAGAGCGATAAAACAAACAATCGGAATTCCGGCAAAGATAGTTCATACGAGCTAAAAATGTCGTTTGTAGCATGGATGCTAATGTGTGGAACGGGGTATCCTGAACTACTTTACACCAGCCTCCGAATTGCGACCCGGGTTTTTCTTGCTCACCTCTGGGTGTGTTCGGCCTTGTTCGCCGGCTAGCCCTACGGTTTCCCGATACTTAACAATGATCACCGTCAATAGCAGCCTCCATTTGGACCAGTGGATCAACTGTCAGCGATCGCCCCGGTTCGGCAGATCCGAAGACTCGCCTCCCACTTGGGGACTGTTGGCTTTTAAACCTAAACCACCAGTTTCAGGTTCACCCTCAATAAAGAAATCTTTCCAATGTCACGGGGCACTGATCCTTTATCAGTCCGCACTGTTGCCCTTCGCACCAAGCCGTCTTGGCCGCTGTTGCGATTGAAGAAGATATTCCCTGGTCCATCTCTTCGGAAGCACAGATGCTAGTTAGTTTGCCTGCCTACTCGCAACGAATTCGTCGGAATATCTCGTGAGTTCGCTTTCAGGATAAGTAGGTCATTCGGCGTGTGTGCTGGCAGATCACGACAGCCCGAGGTCAAAGGCACTAACGATCGTCCGTTTAATATCCGCTTACTTTCCGTAAGAATTGTCAACGATATTTCTTCAGACATTAGCTGTTCGTCACAAGTTGAAAGAAGTACTCTCCAAACCGAGCGCACTATGATCTCCCACATGCCATCATGGTGGCTAACATGAGGGGGATTGAAGTACCACTGCACGCTCCTTTGCAACAGTCTATCAACAATCTTATCATCAGAACAATTTCCCATTAGGATCTTCAATGCCCTTTGAGCCCCAACAAATTCTTTCCATTATCACTAAAAATCTCGGACGGTGCCCCTCTCCTCGACATGAAGCTCAGTGGTGTCATAATGAATGAATCCACTTCTAGAGAATAAGGAACTTCAATATACACCGCAAGCATCTGAAGGCAAGTGAAGATTTATCCATATGGCTTCTCTATGCTGCGACCATGTTTAACTGCAAGTGGGCCAAAATAATCTATTCCGAGGTACTTGAAGGGAAGCCAATTTTGTTGGACTCCAATGACTGGTAGAGGATACATCGTCTGTTTGCCTACGACTGCCAAGTACTTCCGACACTTTCATCATCCTCCAAGTACACGCTTGACGGCAGCTCTCCCCCGTACAATCCGAAATATTTGCGAAGTTCTGAGAGTAACTGAGTTGGTCCTGCTTGTCCTTCCATTGCTTGACACCATCGGATTATCGAGTCTGTAATCGGGTGAGTCTTGGGAAATATAACCGTATGTTTCACACCATGAAGCTGATTGGAGTAGTTCGCTCGTCCTCCAAAACAAATAATTCTACTTAATAAAATTGGATCGAGTTTTAGTAGAGTCCTTTTCATCGGAGACTTGTTAGCTCATACGTTATTACTTCTTGCATGTAGCCATTTTACCTCTTCACCACAGAACTTAGCTTTTACAATCAGAATAACACTTGCCTCCGCTTTAGCAACCTCTTGTAAATTCAAAGGCCCAGCTTTCAGTTCTAGGTCTGTGACACCATCTCTCATGACTGCAATGTATATTTCAGAACGGGTTAACCAAGCTACCGAATTCAGAGGGTGAATCCCACTGGAGTACCCAGCCAGAATTGCATCCTTTCATGTATCCTGTAAAACTGTGAGAACCGTATTTGAAGGATGTTTTGACTCCACGTCCGCTGATGCTGCAGCAACCGTAGGACTAGTCGGCAGTGATGTTTCATCTTTCATTGAGAAGTTTGGACCTTCGAACCAGCAGCTGATATCAATCGGTGATGTTGTGCTTTATGATGTCAAGTCTGCAGGGTTAGCCTTCGATCTGACATGACGCCACTGCCAGGGTTCAGACCGCTGATGAATTTCAACTGAACGGTTCGCAATGTACATACTGAACTTCGTTTTAGTGTTGTTCATGTAGCGCAAAACTACAGCAGAATCGGTCCAGTAGTAAGTCTCATCAAATTCGACTCCAGTTTCTTCTATAAGAATCCGAGAGACTCTAACGGCCAGTCTTGCTGAGGCTAACTCCAACCAAGGGATCATTACTCTCTTCAGAGGAGCTATCCTTGATTTGGAGGACAGTAGGGCATAATAGAGGGCTATGTCCCTTGGAACCATTACGAAATACGCCACCACACCATAACCGACGTCAGAAGCGTCACAGAATACATGAAGCTGTACACCTTCGTTTAGCGAGTCACCTCTAATATCAGAATTCTGAATTTTGAATGCGCTAAGTTGTTCCATACTTCTTAACCGCTCAATCCAGAATCGTAGGGATTTTTCTCCGATTGGGTCGTCTCAACCAGGCTTTCAAGCGACACGGTGGTAGCACTTATACATTTCCCGGCAGAATAAAAGGCGAAATCAACTCCAGTGGGTTGAACACTGATGACACTATAGACAATAAGCCACACCCCGTTTGATGTTTTTCGCGTATTGCGAATGAAATCTGGAAAACTTCTGTTGCTTTCCATTCTAATAATAATAGGTTATTTCAAATAACCCCGAGGCATGCTGCAATGCAAGATCTAACAGTAAAGTTTAAAGCTGAGTGAAAGTTACAGAAGGATTGTACAATTACACAAAAGAAATTGAATATAAGAGAAAGCTTTCAGGTCAGATGTTGCTGTACCACCCGGTGAATTTAAACTCAAGGTCACGTGGTCCACCCGACTGAAGGTAAATGTAGTCATTCTGCCAAAGTGTGGAATGGGTGAGGAATGGTAAAGAATCACACAAATCCTACAGGAGGAATACTGTCCTGTCGGAGAACCAAACTTGATTGACAGATACATGGATATCGTGAAAAAGAAGCACTCCTGAAGACGACGTATTCGAGCAATAGAGCTTTTCAACGTATGAGAGGGGTTATGGTGTAAAATTAGACGATAAAAAATGGTGGCATAACACATAAATAACAAGAAAACCTGTCGAGGAATATAATTTTGAAGTTCAGTGACCGTATATCGGTTGAGCCAGCTGCAAAACAAAACGGACAACACACTGGAATGTGGGTGTCAAATTGATGGTGACAGAAGTGACCGGATAAATCATGTAGAATTTAAACGGATTGTTTTGCTTTCAGAAAAATGTAATGTAATGCATCAGCATGAAACTAGGGACTAGCGAAAAATCGATGCGTGGTGCACAACTACATTAAAAGGATGGACATAGCCGGCAAAAGCGATAATGTACTGGTCGAAGACTATCAGTTTATGTTTGATGCAAAAGGTGGACCACTTTGTGTCGACAGAACAGAACTCTGCGGCACAAGAGGTTATCAGATGTGCATATGTGGGACACGATACCTATCAAGATGAGGACCTTGTAATGCAACGGCCCTAAGTGAGCGAACAGCGAAGCTGGCAGAGAAAGCAAACAAACACAGAGTCATCGATTATTGGGAATCTCTAGAGATACATTTTGCAGTGCCATGTGCTGTCTGAGGATTGTGGTACGGAAGTTAGTGACAGCAATAAATGTGCCATTTCTCGATTATATCGGTAAAAGTAGCAAAAAGGGGTGGGCCTATCCTAGAGAGCGGTTAGGTTTGCAAATAAGACTGGTGAATAATTTAGCATGAAACCGCGGGAGGTGGACCGGGAATAACGAGCCAAGAATGTTGATGGGTTTTTATGTATGCGATAATTATGCATCAAAAAAATCAAATTTTGCCGAAATAAAAAGGCGGTACGGTATGGAGGCGAATTTGGAAGTGAGCTCGATGGAGAGCCCACCTTAGCTGTAGGCGACAGCAGCATATTTGCAGCATTTTGAGTATATGAATGTTGTTCTTTTTGTTTTTTTCTTTTTTCAGTCTGCAACCGGTGCTAGTGGGTCGAGATGACCGTGCGCTGGACACCTGAAAACAACTTCTGGAGGCAGGAGGTGCTATCCATCTAGTTGTGCCCGCACGTCGATGCAGACGTCCTGCACGCTCGATGTGCACCGGCCAAAACGGGGGATCTGTCCACGCTCCGCACCGGCGGGATTTGCACGGGTGATGTTGGTCGAGATCATATAGACGCAGAGATGGAGTAGTCTGAGAGGTTGCGAGGGATCTTGAAGAGCAGGGTCAATGAGTTAGCGATGGAATGATGGGCGGGTATCAGATCTTTAGCTGGAAGTGTGGGCCAGATATTTCACCAGTGTTATCTCCGGATCATTCCAGGACATCAAGAAGTAGATGCGCGCTGGTTGATGTCTGGAAGCGTAGGAGTGGAGAGAAGCAGTCTGGGATGATCCCAGCTGAGGACCAAAGGTCAATTGTGAAAAGAGAAATCTAGTAATGTAGACACAGACCACTTTGGGAAGAATGAGGACAGTGAGCCATTGGGAGTGAATGAAAATACAAAAACGATGACCGAAACTAGGAATAAGGATGAGGATTTAGAGGTAAGTGGTGGTCGCCGAAATTGGATTGAGTGTTGGGACGCCAGGGCAAAATAAAGAAGGGGAATGGGTTCAGTTCGGACCGAGTAAAGCAAATTAAGTATGATGGAGATGGATAAGAGAAGTTTCAGCGCGTGAACTAGGGAGAATCTAACAATAGCATTGTCAGTGACGTAGGTCATCCTAAGGGGTACTAATATGCTGGCAATGCAGAAGGCATATGGGGTGGGTGATGTCGACGTTGCAAAAGACGTTACCCGGGCCATCCTTTCTCAATCTACTCAAAAATCTAGGTTACCCATCACATCAATTCGTTTATCGATTTAAATCGGTATAGTTTTTGCTTATAAGCAAGAGAGCTAATTAGCTCTAGATATATCTAGAGTAATACTAAAAAATTACGGTTTTTTCGTTGGTCCCATAACTCCAAAAACTTTCTAAGGATTTCCTCCGGACGCGAAATCTTGACCTAAACAGCTAATTTAAAAATTCTTGCAAAAGAAGTCTTTGAACTGCTTCCCAGGATATGAACTGAGAGAAACTTGTGTCTAAAAGAAGAAAAAGTTGGCACCATCGTGCACGACTGTGTGGCAGTCTACCACCCAATTCAGCATATTAATTCAGGGAATTCCCTGAAAGAAGTCCTCGTTTAATTTCAGAGACTCTATATCAACAGTTCCATAGTTTTCAGTTTCTTTGATCCAGAGCCACAGAGTTACACGTTTTTATTTCAGTAAGCCTGTACATTGGGGAACGTAAGACTACTCTCTGTATTTAGCTCTCTAGTACAATCGCGGTCAGTGTTGCAATGCACAAACTGCCGGCTAGACAAACCGCATCCTCACTGGTTGGTCGTACCAACATCCGACCAAAAGTACTCGCCAAGTCGAAAGTCGCAAAACTCCCACTGAATCCTTGTTCCGTTAGCCTGACCGATGTATTTGGAGGGGCAAACAAAAGGGCAGAGACCATAGAACACAATCTTCTTAATCTCAGTAGCCACATTTCTTTGATTGATACGACCCTATCCAAGCTTATTCCGCTCACGTATATCTCTGACCCTCCAACAAATCCGTCAACCCTAGACCTAGTCACGGCTGGGCGTTTCATAGACGCCATTGCCTCAGAAATAGTTCGAAGAATCAGTAACTCAAAAAATGCTGTGGTATTTAATATTCCCGACAGAATCCCTGTTGATAAAGTAAAACATAACCTTCTAAGTTCTATTAGTATAGTATAGTATAGTATATTTATTGACCGTGGTCAATACACATGCACAAGGCAAGATCAGAGTATACAACAGTACATGTCATTGCGAGGTATTCACAAATTCCAAATTTATAAATCACAGCAACCGAAATACACCAGTAAAGTCATGTAGTGTTTGAGTAAACAAAAGTGGTAATGGTTGAGGCGGGAATTCCAAATCGGTTTCGAAATCGCTGGGGGCGGTGTGGGTAGCGTTCTGTGGTCCAACAGCGCGTTATTTGAAAATTTGGCGTCGATTTGATTGGGTGCGCGATAACTCAGTTGCTTTTTTGGTCAAGGTACAGCAATTTGGGCTAAGATACAGCTCACGGTAACCGATACCCAAATGTGGGAATTGTACAGTAAAACGGCGAACTATACAGCTAAATTGATCAAAAGAAGGAATAAGCTCCAGTTGTATTTGTATACCTAAATAACGTAAATAGGTCTGGTGTATTCCCCAAATAAGTATGTATACAAATGTATATATATATATATATATATATATGTGCATACGTAAACGCATATATATATATATATATGTTTATAAGCATATATGCACACGTAAGAACATATTTGTGTATTTATCTATTTAATTGTATATATATTTATTTAGGAATATATATATATATGTGTATACGGATCTATGCACACGTAAGTACATGTATAGATCCGTATACACACATATATTTCTAAACAAATATATATACAAGTAAATAGATAAATACACAAATATGTTCTTACGCGTGCATATATGCTTATAAACATATATATATATATATATATATATATATACAAATATGCGTTTACGTGTGCACATATACATGTTTATATACCTATACAAATATATGTAACCAAAGTGAAAGTCCGATACGTATGGAGATTACTTTTCTGGATCTAGCCGATCAACTCCTGCCTGAACGATTTTGCTTCCGTGACCGCTACTAAGCCAACCTCCAATTACGCGAGCTGAAGCACGACGCCCATTAGGCGCGCCTACCTACATATAAACCACCCACATCGTAATACGTTGCACCTAACGGACAGACCCATTCCGTAACGAATGCAAAATGGAGGACAGAATGAAGAATTAGAGTTGTATTAAAAGATGTTTGTTCAGTGGTACAAAATGATCCTTTCATGCACACTTCCGTGCCGAAGTTCTACCCTCGACGTTGTAATGTTTTGCCGTGTTCTGTCTGTAAAGTAGAAATGGAAACAATTATTATCTGTTTTTACTTTGTACAAGGCGAAATGAGAATCGTAATTGTTACTCACTTATTTTTCATCAGCCAGACAGTGGACGCAAACGTAGTGGCTGTCCTATTTCGGCGTCGATTGTGCACGCAGCAAAATTTAACCCCATAATATGGGAAATCTTTCGGCAGTTCAGCCGGATGCGTACGAAGCCAGTTCTCAGCACTTACACTCTCATACACGTAAAACGAGGCGAAAGTCTGCTGCTTAAATAACCGAAAGTCTTCCTTGAATCTTGAGAACAATTTATAGGCATTTTTACATGTCTGAAGAAACTCTCAGTCATCAACGAAAGCACGTGCAACGGCCATGACAGTCAACAGGTCTGAGCGGTAACAGCCTTGCGCAACCCTTATATACTACAAAGTGGCTAATTTAAACAAAAGTCGCCGCAAAAGTAGGAACACCATTCTTATTTTCCCTAAAATGACCTCATCAGTTCGGACCATTTTCTTCAGTATTCCCGAATAACGCCAATTTGGCCATCATTAAGGTTGGACCACAAGACACTATCGGGCGGTGTGGGTAGCTGGACAGTCGTGGAATTGCTGATATAAGCGACAAATAGACGGTCACTAACAAGTAACCGGGCGAAAAAGATGCCAAAGAACATTGATAGAAGTAAAGCAAACGTGGGGCTTTCAAAGTGCAGTCAGAGATACCAGCGGAATATTGGACACTGATCCAGCATTGGGTAACTAATTGTGGAGGAAGCATGTGAAATGAAGGCAAGTGAGTCAAAGGTGATAATAAAACGGACCTTTTGTGCAGGTGATTACAGTGTCATATGGAAATTCAGATGAAGGCGAAAAGCTTCGCAGGGACTTCAGTGAACTTTTGAAGGGCATGAATGGTGTATGGACATATAACGGACTTATAAAGAAAAGAAAAGCCGTCAATGAAACGGATTAGTGGAGACAAGCGTCAATGGTTCGGCTAGGCAGGAGTTGGAAGAGTGTAAAATGTTTTGTTTTGTATTTGATAGAAAATTGGTAATCAAATTATGGTTGGCTGCAGATGGCTGGTATTCTGTTCCGTAAAGACCTTGGTTGCAGGTGGTGGCAGGTAGAATGTTGTGGGAATTTGGTAAAAAGGGCTGCTTTGACGAAGTTGACAGCTGCAAAGGCTGGGTTCCGGCCATTGGTTTCGTACTGCAACGCGGGAAGAATTGAACTGTTGGGTTGGATTATTTGGGAATAGACGTTGAGCGGAGTGTTGATGGTTGCTGTCAGGAATCACCTCTGCGATCCGGTGAGACTTTCATGAGGTTTTGTTAATCCATGTACGGTGCCCCATGTAGCGTCAGCAGGCGAGAGTATAGGTTTAAACCAGTGATCAAATCGTCCAGTCCTTACGGTAATCCGGAATACACGTCGATTTGACCGATGGCTACCCAAGTAACCAATGCAATCTGGAAGAGATCAGGAGTGCGGCAGTCTGGAGAGTGTTCCAGCTGTGGGTTATGATTATCGTTTATATGGAAGCGAGAAAATGAACATTTTGTTATCCGAACAGTTAGTTATCGTTTGGCTAGTGGACAGGTCTATTAGGGGTCCCTAGACGGAGACTGGTAGCTTTCTAGGGTAGTTGGGTGATAGTAGAGATTTGGGGCGATATCAGGTAGGCGGTGGATGAGGAGAGGGTGTCCGTTTGGGAACCAGGAATAAAACAATAGTAGATGGTCTGGTCTGGAAGAAGAATGAGAAAATAGGAAGATAACAGTCTGGTCAGTTTACCAGCTGTGGTAAAGGACGGCAAACAGTAAAAAGGGGGGAAAACACTGAGTGTTAAAATGAGGATTTTTCATGTGGGGGCAAACGTGCTGGTATTCGGCAGGGGCATACGGATTCCGGTTGGAATGCGTAGAGAAGTGAAGCTTAGTTACTAAGGAATGGTAATCCGTGCGGCAAGGCTCCAGTGTACGAGAAAGGCACAAAAAAGCAGGATGGGACGGCTGAGTTCTAGCTTGAGCCAGGAATTAACTGAGAGCGAGCACCCATCGCTAAAGGACGGAACGGTTTTATTTATATATACGCAAATTGTGTGTAGTAAAGTGGCACGATCTAGTTAGGAAGGGGGACAAGTGAGTGGAGAACCCAAGGTATATATATATATATATATATATATATATATATAGATGTATACGTGGGTGCGATCATCAGACGGGTCATGCGAAAGCGGTCGGACGCAAAAGACTACGGCAAGGAAAGTGAGATACAGTGACGCAGCTGAGGATCAACGGTTAACGGAAAGAAGAACAAAAGTTAAGCACGGGCTCATCGGTGCGGCGGATCCTAAAGGCACATTGAGGCCATAAAACGTGAGACTAAAGGGGAAACGCCTAAGTGTGGCTAGAACTTTCAATGGGAAAGTTAGTATTTCGCCTAGAGTGGTCACTGAGCAGGAGTAAAGACCAAGTTCTGCATGAAATTACAGAATAACCTTAGCTGGGGGATAGGGTGGGAGCAGAAATGGTAACGTCATAACTGGGTGTTGAGTTCAGTTAGTGAGTCACGCTAAATGCGATGAGTCAGACTGGATTTTCCAGTTCGAAATCGCAGAGGTGGTGAGCGAAGTATGAGTGGTGGGACCTGGTGCGGTAGAGAGGCATTGTAAGCTAAGAGATATCGAGGAGCGTTGAGTTACTCACCATAATTTTGTTAATAATTATAGGACAGTAATGAGTATATATATATATATATATATGTATACGTGTACCTATATATATATATTTGTATATGCAAATATTATATATATATATATATATATATATATATATATATATATATATATATAAATCCAACCAGGGGTTGGATACTGAAGCAGTTTTTATGGCAATGTTGAGGTTGGTTTCAGGGCCGCATACGCAATATAACTAAATAAAGTTAATAAATCGTGGAGCGAGTGAGAGATATTGACAACCTGTGGGGAGTAATACGGTAGTCTCTATAAGTGCGAGCGCATCTGAAAGGATTTATTTCAAAGTTGAATTAGCAGGATCCTATAAGTTGGTATGGAAAAACAGTTAGTGGACGCAGACATGCTTACATATGTCGATGGCGAAGGCTAGAAGCGGTCAAACAAAGCAATCAGAATTTTTAAAGCGGTGAGGTTATTTTGGAAGGTAAGGTAAAGAGAGAAAGCGGAGCAATGGCTTAAAAGTCAAGGCCTATCTCGTAAGCTTGACTTTCGGTTACGTGAACGTTGAATAAGCGCAAAACAGTTGGGACAGTAAGGAATCTATCAATAGCATGCACGAATGCATACTTTGACCGAGAAGATCTGATGTGCAAGGGAAGTTTATTCCAGATTCTGGAGTACGCGAAGAGAAAGAACTTAGAGCGTAGAACAGTCCTCGCGGAGGGTGTGGTAATAGTATACTGTCTATTCCGGAGTGAATATGCAGTATCCGGGGAGAAGCACAACTGGTTGGAGGAATAGGACTGCTTAGTCAATAGCTTATACAGAAATATCAAATTTAGCTTGATGCGACGAAGCCATAGTCGTTCGATTTTGAGAGATAAGCATCGTTCCCTGTAGTTTAAGTTGGACGACCAACCGATAAGCTGTTTTGTGAATCTTCTTTGAATACATTCGATAATAATCCTGTCGGATTTTCTCATGCTAGTGAAGATTAGG
The DNA here is from genome assembly GCA_948099385.1 of Fasciola hepatica. Classification (NCBI taxonomy): domain Eukaryota; kingdom Metazoa; phylum Platyhelminthes; class Trematoda; order Plagiorchiida; family Fasciolidae; genus Fasciola; species Fasciola hepatica. The sequence continues at coordinate 2,854,083 of CANUEZ040000199.1, forward strand.
GGACAATGTTCGAGAAGGGGCCTGGCATGTACTTTGTACATGTAGAGAATGCTCTGCCTAAGCTGAAAGGATCTGAACAGAAGACCAAGACACTTTTTAGCCTTCGCCGTTTGGAGGACAGCATGTTCCGAGAAGTTGAAAGAGCAAGAATAACTTAAGCCAAGGTCTCTTACTAAAGGCTGGCTGTCGATGGGTGAACCGCCAATGCATAAAGAACCAGGAGGAACCTGGCATTTGTAAGTGAGGAAAATACACTTGTCGGCGGAGAATTTCATCGCCTAGGTTGAGCACCATTCATCAAGAGCGGCTAAATCATCAGATATTTTAGGGATAGTAGTACTGAGGTTGCCAGGCGAGAAAGTGTAGACTATCTTAATGTCGTCCGCGAACAAAAACGGCGTGCCATTAAGTATTGTCGGAAACATATCATTTATATATAGGAGGAAAAGCAGGGGGCCCAAAACACTGCCCTGAAACACACCGCTAGTAACAGGCTTAGGATAAGAGGTGTGCCCATTGAATAAGACAACCTGTGAACGATGAGATAAGTAAGACCAGAACCAAGAAAGAAGTGGATCGACAATCCCAAATGACCGTAGCTTTTTTAAAAGGTGGGGGTGAGGGACACGATCAAATGCCTTGGATAAATCAAGATAAAGAACAACAAGAGATTTCCCACTTTCAGCAGAGTCGGTGACGAGATTCAGAAAATCATACTGACAAGTCAAGCAGGACCGTGAACGGAGGAATCCATGTTGGTTGTGATTAATAAGACTGAGGCTTAATAAATAGGTAATAATATTATCTTTAACTATTTTTTCCATTATTCTGGATAAGATGGGGGTATGGTTTATAGGGCGGTAATTGGATACCTCATGTAAAGGTCCTTTTTTATGAATGGGAACGATTACCGAGCGCTTTCAATTAGCAGGTACGGTGCTACCAATAAGTGAAAGAGTGAAAAGGTTAAGCAACAACAGGGGGAGATCCGGTCCACCATTGACGAGTGCAATTGGTGGTAAGCCATCGGGGCCCAAAGGAGGAGAGGGTTTGCTATTGGATAGTAGCTTGGAAATACTCCTGGCATCGAAGGGTATCGTAGAAAGGACAGAGTCGGTAAGTGGTGAAGATGGGGGCGGGGCAATGACAGTAGCTGGAGCCATGGCTGAAGCAAAGAATGCATTGAAGGCTTCGGCTATACAAGGTGGGGAGGTGATAGATGAGTTATTATCCAGAATTAGAAGTTGGAAATCGGCCTTAACATCAGCGTTTCTAGACTTATGCAACATAGAAAGAATTCGCGACTTGTTAGGATGACTCAAAGCCTTAGCTTCTTGTTCACGAAGTCGCGTATTATCTTGTCGTTGAATAAGTGTGGAGAGGCGGTTTAGACGAATAAAAAGTGAAAAGTCGTTGGAATTATGTAGTTGTTTGAGAAGTTTATGGTACTTCTTATGGAGTGGCGAGACAGACTACCTCTTTTTAGGTACAGCCTGGGCAGTATTGGACAATTTTTCCAGACAATCGGAAAAGAAGGAGTAGAAAACATCCGCAGCATGCTGAGGGTCCTTAGTGAGGAAATAATCACCCCAGTCTTTCTGCCGAAGAAGCGTGACTAGCAAGGCCCAATTTCTGCATAGGAATGTATTGTTGGGGGGGTGTGCGGGACTAGGTGGGCCACTAAGGGGCAGATGGCAGATAACCATTTTATGGTCACTACCGGGGAAATTTCGTGTTACGGTCGCGTCGATGAGAGGCATGTTATGAGTAAATACCAGATCTAGTATGTTCCCATTTCTGGTGGGTTCGAACACATGTTGTGTCCAGCCGCCAAGATGAATGCTAGTGATCAGGTCCTTAAGATTTGGAGGAGCCGAGAGGGTGGGCCAACAGATGTGAGGGAGATTAAAGTCACCCGCAATAAGCTTGGTTCCAGAAGGAAGCAAAGAGAGGTATTCGAAAGACCTAATGAGAAGTGGAAACGATGAACTGGGGGAATTTGGTGATCGATACACGCAGCCAATGTGAAGAACAGTGGTTTGGAGGTTCATAGTGAACCAGAGAGAATCAGGAATAGAATCGAGTGCCGTATGTAAAAGAGGGGTCGTGGTGTAGGCTTCCTTGACGTAGGCTAGGCACCCACCACCACGCCGGTTCGGTCTATCGGTCCTTAGAAGACTGTACCCTACCAAAGCTACTTGATCATTGGAAGTGCTCTCGGAAAGCCAGGATTCCGTTATTAAGATAATGTCGTAATTATTTGTAAGGACAAGTTTTTTAAGGTGCGGGAGTTTGTCAAGAATAGAACGCGAGTTGAATAAGGCTAGAGATATACCATTTGCGGGAGGTGGTATAGGCACATCAGAGGGGTGGTGTAATTTGGAAGGAGGCAGGCTATCGCGATTGGAAGGAGCGAAGGTTAGGGTCAAAGGGGAATATGTTGATGTTGGGGCTAGTGGAGGTTCAGATGGGGTGGCTTCCAGCCAAGCTGGATTAAATGTTGCAGTGAGAGGGACTGCTGAGGGGTAGAGAGACTGGGCATCAACGGAGGGGGAAACATCGGAGCAAAGGGAAAAACCTGTGGGGATTGGCGGGTCGATATCAGACAGGGGTGATTAGGAGCTGTCGAGAAATACCGGTTGGTCGGAATCGAGTATTGGCTGAGGGGGGTGCAGAGGGCAGGGTTGAAAATGTGTGAGGAATAGGGGTGTAGGGTGGTAGGTTAAGCTGCACATTGTGGTAGGGGTAACTCAAGTTGGGTGGAACACCAAATATGGAGCAGTTAGAAGCGGGAGCAGTGGAGATAGTTTTTGGGTGAGAAGTACGACGTGTGGCAGATTGAACGGCATGTGGAGGCCGTATTTTTGTATTGACAGGCAGTGAGCACGGTAAATTTGTAGGGATCACCGATGCATTGGAGCAAGGGGTATTCTTCAAGGTCGAAACCTTATTCCGTGAGTTAAAGCGAGTTGATTTAAGAGGAGACGGTTGAATGAGGGAGGGGCTTGTGAGAAGAATAGGAAGACTGTTAGACCTATTCCTCTGGACGGCGAGTAGTTTATCACCGGAGGGAACAGATGGCGAGTTAGAGTTCGGGGTGTATCCAACAGGCGATGAGGTGGGAGAGCGAGGCAATAATTGGCGTCTCTTACTGGGTGGCACTAAAAGGGGAGAAGCGGAAATGTCAAGATCAACAGTAATGGGATTAGATTTTAAAGAGTACAGCACGGGAGCAGATGGGGAGGCAGTGGGCGGTTGTGAAGAGACGGGAGACGCGTGTAAAGGTAAAGCAGTAGGGACTTGAGAAGGAGCTGTGGAGCGACCAGCCGTCTGTGTTGAAGGCTCAGAACTATCAGGCGTCGTTCTAGTGGGGAAAGTCGAAGGAGATCTGGTAATTTCCCTTTGAAGTGGGGTTTTATCTTCGGCTATTTTTATGTTTTTATAAGGAGAATTAGAAGCTATAGTGGAACGCATTTTTATGAACTCTTTGGCGGACAGATCATCTGCAAATCGCATAAGGATTGGACAGTTGAAGCGCTGAACGCGCTTACGCAGCCTTGTTATTTGACAAGGAAGGTGGGCCATACCACATGCATTCAACAGTGTGTGCTTGACATGCTCCAGAGGTGTTCTCTCTGGGACATTAAACACGACTGCATTACGAGATTTCCTCACTCTTATGAGAACATCGGATGCAACAGAGTCGATAAAGCGGCCCGCAGCTGTCAGGTTTTGTAAGGTGGAATTTTCGATGCGTTCAGTAATGCACAGTAAGGGGGCGAGTTTAGATATCGTATCTTCCAAATTCAGAAGCCGAGACTTTATATCTGAAATACTTCGGTCTAGAACAGCTGTTCTTTCCGTCGCCAAGCCTACAAAGTCACAGAGGTCAACCGAACATTGTTTTAAGGCCACGGGAGTTTGAAGAAGCCTGTTTTTCCTAGTGACCGGGGTATGAGTGGACGGGGTAGTATTGGAAGTCTTCTTTGCTACACGTGGCATTTTGAAATATCAGAAAGATGCTGTGAATGAGGTGGAAGAGTAACGAAAAATAGAGCTGGGTTAGAATTTACCACTGAGGAAAAAAATACCTGAATTTCTGTGGGTTAACCAAATACTCTAAGAAAATATAATTTTTAGTATTTCCTAAGACAGTTGAATGAAAACTATATCGATAACAGCACGCAAAACGACCTGGTGTAGCGCAATATGGCACACCACCCCTGCCAGTGCTTTCGGCTACGAAAGAACATTCAACGCAAATCCTGTCCAGTGTTGTTCAAATTTCTTGAAGAGGAACCCGCTAAACAATTCATTAAGAGCCAATCCACCGTCGCTTTGAGATCCCCGTTCAAGAAGATTAAAATTGCTGCCGACAAAACCCCATTGCAAAGGGAATTCGCCAGGTCCACCAGCACGCATTCAGCTTCGTCAAAAGTTGTCCGCCCTCAACTATCCGCTTCTTCTTAGTCTGACGATGCGCAAAATGCATGCAATATCAATTCGGCTTCATGTTCACCAGAACATCGATCCCATATGTTTGACGTCGATTTAGATATATCCAGTTCAACGTCACCTCACCAGCCAGCGCCTAAGAAACCAAGAAGCATAGAGTTTACCCCTGGCAAGCTGTCCTCTCTTGGGCTGACTAACTCGATTCCACCATTACCTATCACCGAAATATCGGCCACGATCGATGACGATGCGAACCGCCTAACTGGCTTAACAGCCATACCCAGAAATCCTCAACCCATCAGCGGAGTCACCCCAAATTCTTCTTTGCCATCTCTCCACTCGGCTCCAATAGCCACTCGGCAATCTACGGTGCCTAGGCCATCCCCCAAACCAGCGAAAACATCATTACGAGGTGGACTGCACGTTGTTGACACTACGGTCAATCCTAACTCACTCATCAAGCCACACTCCCAACGGCTAAGGACCCCAAGCGAGGCAACACGGAGTGCAACAATGGACAAGAAAACGTCATTCAAGACCTATCTCCCCAATCCAAACCACCAACCACTAGTTGCACCGTACATTCCACCCAGTATCGCGTTTTCTTCACCTGGTTATCATCCTCATCAGGCTGGTACAACTAACCTCCGGGCCTCTTCAACAACGCCACCATTCATACCAAACGATTACTTTAGTGTTCTACATAACTTCTATCGTAGCCTAAGTAATATTTTCTCACATGAATCTCTTTCCTTTTATCGTTCACATATATCACCCACCCTGAATCCCTTTTCTACCGCAGGCCACTTACAACAGTACCCACGACCTCCCAGTCTCTACGCCAACCAACACCCGTATATCTCACTTCCATTTCACATTCCCCCTCCAGGTTACAGCCCATCAAATTACTGATGTCAAGAGGGCACCTGTGTTACCGCCCGTATTAAGGCAGGTGCCAAGATACCTGAGGCTGCTACACGTCCTTTTTCTTTCCCACTTAACAGCTACTTAACCCTCCCTCCTCATATTTCTACGCTCCAGCCACCAGTATCTACCAATAGTAAAGCACTCGATAGTGATCTTTCGCGGTGTTGTTCCGCGCTAAGTAGACTTACCAACCCCCGACATCCTTCCAATCTAACGAATCTCACCAGTACTAGCCACACCCAGCTTAGCTTAACAACCAAGCTGACTGCCACGCCAGGTGTTTCTACTCAGCTTATTTCACCATCCACATTACCGACTACTCCATCTCAAGGAATAATGATTGCGTCATCCGATCCGCCTTCAGCAAATGCAATTTCGGAATCCTATAAAGATCTTAACGTTAACCTTGACTCCACTAAACAGTTCTCATTGTTTATGCTGAATGCACGCTCAATAGTGAATAAGATGCGAATGCTGCGTATATTACTGCTCACGTCTGATTACGACCTCATTTTAATTACCGAAACCTGGTTGACGGACAACACTCCAAACGAGGATATCGCTATCACCGGATACCAAGCTTTCAGGAAAAAAAGACTCACTCAGAGAGGGGGAGGCTGTCTTATATATGTAAGACAAAACATGCGAGCGAAAATATTTCAGCACCCCATACTCGATAACTTGCCGGATTCAGTTTGGCTACAGGTCACTACAGGATGTTCTGACTTCATTGTTAGTTGCATCTACTGCCCCCCGAATACTAGTCAAAACGACTTTCTGCCTATCATAGAGGCGGTAAACGTTTTTGCGGACATACCCGGCCCAAAACTGGTGGCCGGCGACTTTAACGCACCAGGCATACGTTGGTCCACTTTGAAAGCTCCACATCACTTACTACACTTCTTGACCAGCATTCGTTTAGGAGGATGGACTCAACATGTGATGTGCCCAACTAGAGGCAGTAGCATCCTTGATCTCATTTTTACGGTAGGATTATCTCGCGTGCACACATCTATCGTGAACAGCATCCCAGGTTGTGACCACTTGCCGGTAAAATGTGAGTTTTCAGTGCCAGCACGAACCGTTCACAAACCAACCGTTAAAAGACCGTTCCACCAAGCTAGCTGGAATCAATTACCCTCACTCATTCGCTCGCAGAACTGGGATACTTTCTTTTTATCTGATGACTTGCATACCGTGGTGGATCATCTTTACTCCACACTAAATGCATGTCTTGACGTAATCACCCCAACCCAAGGTATACCTGGACGAGATAAACCAAACAGTTTTTGTCGATTAAAGCAGAAGCTTTCTATGCTACAACGCAAATTCCTTAGGTCGAGAGACTTTTCGTTGTTTTTGCAAATGAACCGTTTATCTAATTCTATGAAATTGATTGAAATGTCCCGCAGTAAAAAAACAGGAATTAAGGGCGCTGAGTCACCCCAAGAGGTCAGAAGCTTTATCTAAGCTGATGAAGCTGAGAAACAGCCAGTGCAGTTCTCCTATCTCATCCGTTATATATAACAACAATTATATAACGAACTTCCAAGAGATCTCCGAGGCATTCAGTGCCTATTTTGCTTCGTCTCTAACGACCGATGACTCCCCATGCCTATATCACGTTGAGCCGCTGACATCTGCACAGTTCTCAGCGGTTACATTTCACCCGAACGACTTAACAGTACAGCTAACTAAAATTAGGAGGTCATACCACCCCGGGACAGATGCCGTACCACCGGCTATTTTTAGTCTAGATGGCACTGATATCCCATTCTTGCTATCAAAGGTTTTTAATTTATCTATGAGCAGTAGCGTTTTCCCCTCCCATTGGAAAACATCAGTTATTATCCCAATTCCTAAGAAAGGTTCACGCCAGGACCTAACCAACTATCGACCAGTGAACCACACCCCTATAGTTTCCCGAATTATGGAAAGACTGATAAAAAATAAGCTGACAACTCATTTACTAAACAATAACCTCATTAACACTAGACAGCACGGTTTTCTTCAAAAAAGATCCTGTGCCACCTGTATGTGTGACTTCCTTAACCTAATAACTACGGCCACTAACAGTGGTAAATCAGTGATTGTAATCCTCCTTGACATGACTAAAGCTTTCGATCGAGTATCCCACAATGGGCTCATGGCGAAGATGAAAACCTACGGAATTGTTGACCCGATCCTGAGTTGGTTTTCATCATATCTAACATCCCGAAAGCAGGTGGTGGACGTTGATGGCAGTTTATCATCACCTCGACCAGTTACTAGTGGAGTTATTCAGGGTAGTGTACTAGGTCCCTTACTTTTCTTATATATGTTAATGACATTTTCAACGTCATCACACACGGGGCTGCGTTCCTTTTTGCAGATGACATAAAAATTATGTACTCCTTTGAACCTGACGCCTTAGCTTCTACCATTGCTAGCATAACGAGCGATTTACTATCGCTAGACTCATGGAGCAACCAATGGTTGATGAAATTCTCCGCTGTCAAAAGTTGTATCCTTATGTATAAGTGTCAGGTTCCCGCAGGAACGTTTAAAATTAATGATCAGTTCATCTCCAACAGTCCGGAAGTAAGGGATTTGAGATTACAATATTCTTGTACATTTAATTTCTCCGAACATTCGGCCGTGCAGGTTGCTAAAGCTAGACGGCTAATTGGTCTGATTAATAGAACCTTCAGTCTTACAGAGAGCAAGCTAAGCATTTTTAAAACTCATGTCAGACCACTTCTGGAATATTGCACTGTCGTCTTTTCTAACATGCGGCAGATTGACAGATTTGCAATTGAGAATGTACAACGTAGATTTACCAAACAACTACTAGGATATTCCTCGCCTTTAAATTATATGGAAAGGTGTGAAATATTGCACCTAGAGCCCCTATGGCCGCGCCGTCTACGAATGAACCTGTCTTTCTTTTGCAATATTGTAAAACGTACATCTTGCAATTCAGCCCCCCAGGTCAAAACTCCCTCCAACTATTCTTTACGACATAGGGACTCTATGGTCTTCATTCCAGTATCCAGGACCGCGACGCGGTCAAACTTCTTTATTGTTAAATATTCTCCCCTCTGGAGCAAACTACCACCTCAACTTAGGTCAATGTCTTCGGTCTCTTTATTATTCAAAAAAGAAATGAATAAACATCTCACTGTCCAAAAACTCGTCCAAATGCATGATCCCTACATGTCTATTACCGGAGCCTACGAACTGGGCCTGGGATACTAACCAAAAGCTTAACAACTTTGTTCAGTAGACAGTTATTACCGACGGGTGGTAAGGAGCATTCTGTATTATAGTTAGCAAATAAAAGCAGTACAACCTATACTCCATGACTGTCAACAGCACACTCCACGTGTTTGTTTAGCCACTTCCTATTTTCAACGCTTCTGACCACGACCCCCTACTGGCCACCGTTACTCCGGTGATTCTTTTTTCATGCTGTCAGATTTTACCATAGTCGGTTAGGTTCTTCTTTTTTATCAGCTGCCGCCAGGTATAAGAGCATTTATAATACTAGAAAATACATAGCAGCATATATAATATGGTCCTCAAGGTACCAGTCTCATCCACGCTTCAACTAATTACTCATTGAGACCCTATTTCAACACAAGATTCCAGGCCTCGTTCTGATGAACGAATCGCCACAATCGATGTGGTCTTCCATAAACCATTCGTCGAACTACACATAAGTATTTGCCCCCAGTGTCGCCTATTCTCGCTTCCTTGCTTTTTTGGTAACTGTCACTAAGCCTCACAAGAATTAGTCGCTAGTACCGGTCTTCTCCGCTTTCCGTATGTTGTTTAATCCAAAAAACAAGACCTCAACGTCGCGACCACCCATTTCTGTTACTGGCATGATATTGGTGTTCTTCCCTTCTCCCCTAACCCACAGCTGGTAGAATTGCCAGACTGCAGCCCTCTCCGTTTTGTTTTCAGAACCTGCACCCTAAGGACGATTGTCGCCTTCCACTTCACAGGAATAACTTGGACCCTCTCTTGCTGGACAGGACAAACGAGATTTACACACAACTTCATTTTCGTTCGTCTCACGATCGCTTTCCCCAAGATTCCCGCCATCGGACTTCTTGAACCTGGACTACTCGATCTCACTGCATTCATACAACTCATTTTAATCCCATATGTCATTATGCCCGTTCCGTGTTAGAACCCGCTAATACTGTTCAAACACTGGCACCTTTATTGTCACTGTTCATTGCTTCATCGGTCACCAAAAAAAACGTCTGGCGCTGACATATCTTTCAGTAGTCCTCCAGTGGGCAGCGAAGTAATTAGTAACTACCTGCACTCTTCATCGGTCCATCCGATCGCATCCGCAATGCTGTTGCATCGAGTGTTCGGGCTCTGTAGATCACTGCGTTCCCTCCACGATTGAACGTCTTCGGTACATTTCCCATGCTGCATCGCCGTTTCGTTCGCATCATTTGTTACACCTGTCAAATTGGTCATTAGAAATGTGACACTCACCGTCTACTTACTATACCATCACCGTTATCGAGACCATTGATTTTCCAGATGTTGCATTCGTGTTATATTACCGAAACTGACCCCGTATGCAGCCTCTAAATCACACCACTATCTGCACCGGCTGATACATTTTATTTCTATATTCGTTGATACCCCGTCGCTTTCCGCGATATACCTGTGCAGTTTTATTGATCTATCATTTTTGCATGGTACATACCACACAGCATTCATCTATTGACGTACACTTATCTGTGGATTACTTTACCTTTCCTCTCGCAGAACTGAACACCTGTATAATGGATGTAACCACACGGTCAATATTGATTAGTCTTCCACTTCCGCTTTGACATTTCATACCAACCCTACATAAAGTTAACAACTTGCCGCACGTTCACCTGTTTTCCTCCGGCCGTTCCCTGCCACCATCATTCTGGTAGTATCCCTCCCAAGAAATACGCAATTGTTTGTAACATATATGATTCCTCCAGTATACAGCCACCACTTTATATACTACCATCTTTGCAGACTGAAATATTTCCATGTTAATACTTCTTGACATGCCTGTAGTAAATTGAATAATTCACCGAACGCTTCGACGAGATTTCTATCCATATGCCTCTCATATTCTGTAGCGCACCAAAAACATTTCCTTTCAATATGTTCGAATTTCCACTAGTGGTAATTATTTCATATACCACTTATGCATGTACTCCAGACCAACTGACGTCATTCGACCTTGACCTTCAAATTTGCCGGGCATCACTACAGTTTTAGTTCACTGTAACACTCTCTCTGATACTCTGCATGCACTTGTTGTACTCTTTTGTGAATTGTCATTCCGGCATCACTATAATCATCTGATCATTCATTCTAGCATGCTTCGGGCGCATCCGAAATATACAATTATTATTATTTGAATTATCTCATAAGCTCACCTCGAAAGATAGCTGACACATTTAATACTTTCTTCACAACCACCGTATCTCTCAGTCCAGCTTGTACCCAGCTAGTCACCCCGTCTGTCACATATTCTTCACTCAGTTCTATCACGGTTACCACTGCGTATATAAATAGATACATCCACGCTTTCAAACCGACCCATTACCCCGAACCTGACGGCTTACCATCAGCAATATTCGCTCTTGGCGGCCCGGCTATTCCCCTCCTACTACTAAACATATACAATCTATCCCTGCAAACCAGGACCTTTCCAGCCAATGGAAGAAGTCCATTATTATCCCCAGGCACGAGAAAGGCGCAGTGCATGACATTGCCAACTACCGCCCGATTACTGATACGCCAAAGATCTCGAGGCTGCTAGAAAATGCCGCAAAACACTACCTGACCGACTACCTTTCCGCACATGAGCTCATCAGCCCAAGACAGCACTGATTTCTCAGATCACGGGCGTGTTCAACCTGCCAATTTGACTTTCTGAATTTGGTAACAACAGCTGTCGACAAAGACAGAGCACTCGTCATCATCTATCTTGACATGACAAAAGCCTTTGACAGAGTGCCACATCCGCAGTTGCTCAACAAGAATAGAGGATACGGGATTGAAACCCTGCTGCTCAGCTGGTTTAAATCCTACCTACAGACCGTCACCAAGTTATCCGCATCAGCGGCCAGATGTCAGACCCCCATCCAGTAAACAGCGGGGTTATCCAAGGTAGTGTTCCAGGACCACTGCTGATTTACATTATATTGATTATATTTGCAGTGTCATCACTTATGGCGAAATTTTCTTGTTTGCCGACGATATGAAGATTGTCTAAGAATTTGAACGAGGGAACCTACCTGTAGCTTTGAATAACACAACTACCAATATAAAGTCCTTATCCTCTTGGTGTGATCGCTAGAAAATGGAATTTCCGGTGAACAAAAGCAGTTATCTCACGCTAAATTGCAATATTCCTTGTGATACGCCCAGGAATGGCGGTGGCTCACTCCCATATTTTCCTACAATAAGAGACCTTGGACTGCAATATTCTTACACTTTCAATTTCTCTGAACCCACTTCCTACATAACTGCACGGGCAAACAAGTCCCTTGGCTTGTTGCTCAGAAATTTTCCTCTCACGAACAGTAAAATAGAGTTGTACAAAACTCACATTCGTCCAACCCTAGAGTACTGTACACTTGTGTTCTCAAATATGCATAAACGTGACATTATCGACATTTAGATTGTACAGCGTCGATTTACCGAAATCTGTTTGGGCCTTCTACGACCCTGAACTACAGACAGCGGTGTACACTCCAGCGGCTTGATCCTCCGTGGCTTAGGAGAATAAAACTTAACCTTGCATTTGTGTTTACTTTGCTCCACAAACAAGCTGTATCCTCTAGCCAAGTTCAGTTTATTATAAACTGGACACATCAGATGAGCAATAGGGAAGGCCGTTTAATGATCCCTAATTCTCGGAAATCCTTAAAGTAAAACTTCCTCCTGAAATATGCAACTTTGTGGAATAAACTCCTAGATAATATCCGTTCCCTAGATTCCCTAATTATGTTTAATTCTAGACTACACGTAGCGCTGGACATCCAAAAACTGATTGCTCTTATAAATCCTTACATGACTTTTGATAGAGCTTATGAGGAAAGCGTTGGATACAAACCAGAACCCTTTATAATCTAGGATGTGCCACACCATACACCGTAGTTGCCATCACCTAAGCGTAAACCTACCAGGTTACAGCGCCTAAACATAGTAACTCTCGTGCCCGAGGCCAGTGCATCAGAAGTCGTATTTGATTATATGAAGTTTCACTAGAAGCATGAAAGATAGTCTTTAAACATTCCCAGTGCTGTTTTTATTTAGTCTACGCTTTTGTCCCTAACCCAAGAAGTGGCACTCGTCAGGCTCCTCAACCTCCACCTAGTGGTCACCATTAGTCACTCACAACTCAACTTCAGTCCCTATCACAGAACTCTGGCATCTTCCATGATTGGCCTATACAACATTTGATACTTCGCCAGCTAAACTACAAACCATCTGTGGATCGTCCCGACGAATCACGTTGTTAGTGCTTCAAGTTGTATCCAATCTTTGTGTAGACTGGCGTTTTGTTGAACATAAACCCCATCGAATAATCGCAGGCTGTGGTTGACCCTCCCTCCCCCTGCATTTTTTGTCCCATGTAAACGGCCTGGGTGTTCTGACTTCACGGATAAGGCGAGTGTTATCGCGACACTTCTGCAAACGTTCCTGGCCGTGATGGTCTCCCTGCACAGAGTTGATCACCAATAAGACGTGACCACCAAAAACTGGAGATTGGCATAAAAGGCGAGAAGAAATATCCCACTGTTTTGTCTTCCAGGCACACCAGCCTTGTCACATGTGACTCATGTCTTCGGGTTGCAGTGTTGCTACGGATCGACTGGTGTGGTTGACCTATTCCCAACGCGGCTTGTTACATGCGGTCCATGCTTCGGCCGGGGCTTGGGAGCTGTTGTCGCCCACCAAAAACAGCTCCACCTTCTCTGACAGCCAGAAACCTGGCTGTGATACAACCATAAAAAAATAAAAACGTCTAAAAATGTGTGGACCATTCTAGGAGCGCCACGTGCTGGATGCCAGTGGTTGTGTTTCGTGCCACCTCCCTACCTGAAGCAGGCTTTTGTGCGACCCACTATGTGCACCCAATGAAGATCGTTAGAGCTTGCTTCCCTGACAAAAATTCGGACCCATCTCATTCCCATTTCTCACGGCTCTCCAAAACCAGTCCTCACATCGGTGTTTTTTCTGCTTTGCAATATGATAACGACGAAAAAAGACACCGCGATAACCTTGCAATCATGTCTACATCAGATTTCCTTGCTCACACTCGAGCATAATCTCAGCACGATAGCACCATCGAGTAAAAGCATAAATGAACTCACTTTAACGTTCCAAAAAACGTGACCGAATGCCTCTAATGTATTACTTCCGTCACCCCAATAGTTTCTTCTACTTTAAGGCTCCTCAGAAACTACTCAGTTTAGAATAACCACTATACCGAAAGAGACAGTAACAGCGTAGTTCTACTCTAACAGTGTGCCGGACCCATTCGCTCACAGTCTGTTATTTCAAACCTATCTTATCGCCTCGTTGCCAAACTGCTTTCTGCGTAAGCAAAGGGTATTGAGGGATGTCATTTCTAACTATTCTAAACAGTGAAACCCTAGGTCTTTTATTATTATCCGAGCGATGCCGTGCCAACGTGCAAAATCATAAATCATTTGGGATGCATACACAGTTGCCAAACCAGTGTACGCAACTTCCTTAGCCTTCACCAGTATAGAGTAAATCCACTGCAAGCTTGTTTTACTTAGAACGCGTAGTAGGTGCCATTGGATGCTCAAACGAAACTTCATCCATGCCTCACTCACACAGACCTCCCCAGTCCCTTATTTATTGTCTTCGTATATCATCATAACCCACAGCTGGAACCACGTCCAGACTGCAATCCCCCTTTATTTCAGGTTCGTTGTCTCCTACTATCGCAGTCGCCAAACTGGGTGACCCAGGATGCCACCTTGACTCGTACGGACAGACACTCAAGTGGAACCTACCGTATCAACTGGGACCGAAATCAAGCCACCCGACAGGAAATACTCCTAATTACCTATCAGATCTTTCAGCGTTTTAAAACGCAACCAACACGAATTCCATTTCACGCGCACGCTGCTTATATGCTGCCACACTCGGCTGATTGACCGATACATACTTTACCCTGCCAGACAAAACGTACGCGTACGATGTCGTCGTACGTTACCAGAAAAGAGGCTGAATAACAATAAAGGCAAAAGCGTCAACATACACATAAATATTTGTCAGTGAAACATCATAATAAAGCAGAAGTCCATGCGGAGATTTCCCGCTTTATTACCCGTTACCACAGTCCCCCTTTCCCCCGAGCCTTAGCCGGTTGGAAATTGACTCCCCACTTCTCGAGGACCCTTCAGTTGCGCTTTCTCATTTCTGAATGGAACATGTTACTGATCCTAAATCTAAACTCACCGTTTTCTGGACTGTTGTTTCTCCCACATCCACCAGAGTTCACTTTCACGAAATTGGTCTCGGCACAATTTCGAAACTCATTCCGCTTTTTGAACCCCGGCAAATTCGTCATTCAGGGTCTGCGTCGTCTTCATGGATCGCTATCCTCTTTGCATGCATCGACTTTCCCGAGAACACTTCTTTACAATTTTTTTCTTCCTGTTCAAAATTTACTCCATCCGCAGAACCTTAGTAAGCCTCCTCTTTCCTCAGCTTGCATCATTCTCGTTCGTAGCGCCTCCTTGGCACTGCGTTAATGACTTTTCGATATCTCCACCGCGCATCAGCGCCCAGGCCGGATTCAAAACTGGTTTGAAACTGACACGCAAACCGTTAATAAAATGATCTATTCAAACTGTTGCTGGCTATATTTATCTATCGCTGATGCTCTTCCCTTTCATACTTTGAATTTGTGAATATTCTACCTTATTGAGTAACGTGTTACACCATGATCATCTGCTAGCTCGTGCGTCTCGACCAAGGCCGAGAAACATATCAATATTATTATTACTCTTATTATTAATAATATTATTATTATTATTATTGCAGCAAGAGGTTAGATACAGAAGATGAGACCACCGAATTTAGTCACAACGAAGTTCGAGCTGAGCGGCTCATGCTCAAGGTAACTGTGGGAACACAGTTTGAGACAAAGATTTAGAACGATAAAATAAACAATCGGAATTCCGGCAAAGATAGTTCATACGAGTTAAAAATGTCGTTTGTATCATGGATGCTAATGTGTGGAAAGGGGTATCCGGAACTTGTTTACAGGTCAAGAGATTTCTGAATAACCGCCCACAGGTTCCAGTAACCAACGGCGATCCCACTAATCGGGCGCCCACCTTGAACGACTTATTGACGCCAAGGTCGAACGAGGGTTTCCAAAGACCGGTTATTCCTTGTGGGAGCTACCTCCACTGATGGAAGCGGGCAAGCTATCTTGCCGTGGTTTTCGGAGGCGATGACTGCGGGAGTACCAGATTGCTACCTCACCCATCACATCCAGAAGTACACACACTCACAAACCCGCACGCGGCCGAGGCCAGTTGCTCTCCCGTGAGCAGCACCTAAGTTTCTCCTTCACGCCCTACGTCAGTCAGCCGTTCTCATGGACGATGCAGGGTAACATCGCGTCGGTGTGGCCACCTGATCTAGTGTAATAGTGAGTAAAACGTTGACGACAAGGCCTTAGACACGCGCACTGGCAGCAGGGCCTAGGTAGGTAGGAAGAATCAGTATCCCCATTCCAAAACTTTGACTCTGCTAACATTCGGGAGGATTTTGGTAGGCGGTGTACGACCGGCCGTGGGAAATCCTCCCCCCCCCAAAAAAAACACTGCAGCCTCAAGTTTCCCTAATATCACTCACTTATTTACACTATTGACTCGTTTTATGCACTGTGTTTTCACGAGCGAAGGCTTGTTTGTTCGCGTCTAGCGCACTGCTCTGACATACCCTCGTTCTAAACCTGCGCGACCCACGTGCTCCTTTCTCGCAAGCCGCAAACTGGTTCTCTTTTTTGAGTCCTTTTGATCTCACAATTTGACAATCTAGTATCGTAGAATTTCGGGGATAATGGCCTTCCGATCTCGAGATCCGTTGGGAATTTGGCTGCACTTTGCTCAGGGGGATGCGAGGGCTTTTCATAAGGGAGGAATAGAGGTGCTCACTGGAGACCCCAGAAGTAAATGCTGGGGTATTAGCTTTTGATGATCCGCAGGTGAGGAATTTGGTCGAGGCAAGATTGAAGCGATTGGACCTTTTACTGGGCAGGTTGGATAAGTAGCCAGTTTCTTTTGGGGTGTGCTAGAGCGATAGCTTCTTGCCTTCTCGGCTTTAGCTGAAACTGGTTTATGCGTAGAAGGATCGTAAAGTCGCATGATCTAGCTAAGGTGAGTTGCAGCTTATCTAGCTTACGCCACAAGAGCGACAGGATTGAGCTGCTTTACTTGGGGCGTGGATCGGCTCATAGGTTGACGGTACTTAAGCAGTGTAGGAGGTTGGAGTAGAGAGAGTTCACAACAATGAGGGGATTGGCTGAGAATACATGTGTGCCAGTTTGGGGGACGAATTATTATTGATACTAGGGGCCAGCCACATGAAAGTGATGCGTGAACGAGGGGAGAATAGGGTTATGGTCAAAGAGAATTAGCTAACTAAGTGAGGTGATTCGGCCAAAAGTCAATAGGTATTTTACTGATAGGCTCATGAAGGGTGATTTGTGGTAGGTGCAGATCTAGATTTCTTAGCGAAAGGTTTTCCTGATTTTTTGCGGAGATAAATTATGGAGACACGGCGGAGTTTCGCAGTTCAGGTGAAGTCAGATCGGACTGCGCAGGACTGGTAGTGGCCAGGGCCGATCAAGCTTTCAGAATTCTTTTAGTGGTATGCACAGTGGCCGTGACTTTGTTATATCCTTCCAGTTTTGTTACACGAATAGACTCTTTCCTTCAGTTGGCTGAAGAGAGAAGTAGAAGAATCGCCCTTCTCACCTTCCAGGCAATAGATAATTATGACTGACGTTGGCTGTAAGCTTGAGTATGAACTGTCTTTGCAGTGCTTACCCGCT
Source organism: Fasciola hepatica (assembly GCA_948099385.1). Classification (NCBI taxonomy): domain Eukaryota; kingdom Metazoa; phylum Platyhelminthes; class Trematoda; order Plagiorchiida; family Fasciolidae; genus Fasciola; species Fasciola hepatica. Next base: position 2,871,577 of record CANUEZ040000199.1, read on the forward strand.
GTTTGTGATTACGCTGATTATCCGTAAGTTGCTATATACTGTTTCCCGTTTCTCTCGCGTGGTTTTTCACCACGTTTTTATCCCCTCTGTGACTCAATGGTTTGTATTAACTCGACTTCAAACTTGGGCAAGTCGACCCTTCCCATGCGCTTAGACTCAGAGCCAAGTATTTCCGACGCTAGCCTGGTCTTCAGTTTTCCCTGTTCCGAAGGACCAGCCACTGAGGTAAGTGACCTGAGGGCTCGGCTATCCATTCTAGAATCGGAGATCGCCCACCTGAAAGCTCTAACCACTAGCTTGCTTCGACAGCTGCCGCAGCAACTCAAGCGGTCAAAGTATCCCAGCAGATAGTTCTGGATACAGCTTTGCTAAGCAGCAAGAAGTCGAAAGCAGCAAGAGAGGCTATAACTTGGGTCGTTTTTTCCAAAACCCCTAGCCGGGTGGATCAGGCCAAAACCCTGCTAAGAAGCCTAACCACCAGTTTTCAACAAGGCTACGGCATCTATGTTAATAATACTGGTATATTTCTCGGCCATAGTCGAGATGCACGCTGTAGCGCATGATCATGTTGTAACACGTTACTCAATAAGATGGAATATTTACAAATCCAGAATATGAAAGTCGAGAGTATCAAAGATGGAAAAACAAAGCCAGCCACAGTTTGAATGGATCATTCTGATAATTTTTACGCGCGGCACTTTTGAACCGGTTTCGATTCCGGCCTGGGCACTGGTTCGCGGTGGAGATATCGAAAAATCATTAACGCAGTGCTAAGGACGCATTACGAACGAGAATGATGCAAGCCAAGGAAACCGGAGGCCCACCGAGGTTATGCAGATGGAGTAAATTTTTGATCAAGAGGAAAAAGAGGGGGGAAAATTTTAAAGAAGTATGTTCGGGAAAATCAACGCATGCGAACAGGATAGCGATCATGAAGACAATGCACACCCTGAATGACGGATTTACCGGAGTTCAATAAACGGAATGAGTTTTGAAGAAGGGGGGCATGAGACCAATTTTGCGAGAGTGAACACTGGTGGATATGGGAGAAACAGCAAACCATAAAAAGGTGAGTTTAGATTCAGGATCAGTAACATGTACCATTCTGAAATAAGAAAGCGCAACTGGAAGGTCTTCGGGAAGTGGAGAGTCAATTTCCAGCCGGCTACGGGTCGTAGGAAAGATAAACAGTGGTAACGGATGATAAAGTGGGAAATCTCCGCATGGACTTCAGAGTTATTAAGCTGTTTCACTGAAAAATATATATGTATGTGTTGACACATTTGCCTTCAGTGTTATTCAGCGTCGTTTCTGGTAGCGTACGGCATCGAGTGCTTAAGGTTCGTCTGGCAGGCCAATGTATGTGTCGGTCGATCAGTCGAGTGTGGCTGTATAGTAGCAGCATGCGCGTGAACTGGAACCCGAGTTGGTTGCGTTTAAAAACGTTGAACGATCTGATAAACAATTAGGGGTATTTCCTGTTGTATGGTTTGATTTCGGTCCCAATAGCTATGGTAGGTTCCACTTGAGTCTCTGTCCGTACGAGTCAGAGTGGCATCCTTGGTTAGCCAGTTTTGCGACTGAGATAGTGGGAGAAAGCAAACCTGAAATAAAGGGGTACTGCAGTCTGGACGTGTTTCCAGCTGTGGGTTATGATAATGTAATAATGAATAATAATGGTTTATTTCGGAGACGTCCGAGGCATGCCAAGTGCATAATCAGCTGTTTACAAGTGATGGAACAAACAAACTAAACCCTTGAAAATGTGGAAATTAGCATGACAGGAGTTGAAAAAGGGCTAAGAATGAAGGGGGGTTACGTGGGAAAGGAGAGCAGATAGAAAGCAGCAGTCAGGGTGTGCCCCTGCTGCGGATCAACGGTTAATGGAGGCATATAAAAACCAGTGAAGGACGAGGCATAAGAGTGACGGAAACTACGGGGTTGGATGGAAGCAAAGTGGTTAAAATTAGTGGCATTTCCATTTGTTCGGTTCATTGAGGAAATGGCCATAGGTAGTCTAACGTTGAGAACTCAGCCAGATAGATGAAACTGTCTATCGTTGATTGTGTCCTTAATTGAAGGGAGCAGGTTCGGAGAAGGGGTTAGTCTTAGAAGTCGAGGCCCCTCTCGTAAGCTATTTCTTCTGCCAAGCATATATTGGATAACTGTAGTGCACGGGTGACGCTGAGATATGGGATGAGTGCCGACAGAAATTGTGACTTGGTTTGTGAAGCTCGAAGGGTGATGGGCAACTTGTTCCAGACTTTAGAGTAGACAAGAAGGAAGAAACGTGACCGTATGGCCGACTTGGCTATACTAGAAGGGACAGTAAAAGGCCTGTGCCGAAGTGAGTAGGGGGTTTCACGGGAGAAACTTACTGGGTCAAAGGAAAAAGACCGGTTATGGAGCAGGTTATACAAAAAGACTAAGTTTAGTCTTAAGCGGCGGAGCCAGAGTGGGTCAAGATCCAGATTTTGGCATCGTTCTCTATAGCTTAAAGACGTGGACCAACCAAGTAGTTGTTTGGTGAAACGCCTTTGTATGCTTTCAATCGCAACTCTGTCGAATTTCGTCATGTTAGAAAATATTATTGGGCAGTATTCGAGCAAAGGCCTGATGTGTGATTTGTAGATGCTGATGATGCTGTCCCGGAGACGAAAGGACCGGAAGAGAAGGGCCACACTTCTTCTAGCCTTGGCCGCTTGGATGGCAGCGTGCTCAGAAAAGTTGAGGGAGCAGGAATAGTTGAGGCCCAAATCGCGGACAGTAGGTCGAATGGCTATTGGGGACCCACCAAGAGTTAAGGATCCAGGGGGCAATTGGAACTTGTAGGTTAGGACCTCGCACTTATCAGTGGAAAAGCTCATCCTCCAGGTGTGGCACCAGCGGTCAAGTGCTGCGAGGTCAGCGGAAATGTTGCAAAGAGTATGGGTAGCATCATTGGAATTGAAAGAGTAAACTATTTTTATATCGTCTGCAAACAAGAATGGCGTGCCATGGTGTACTAGATCCAATGCGTCGTTAATATACATCAGAAATAGGAGAGGACCCAGTACGCTTCCCTGTATAACGCCACTTGTAACAGGTTTCGGTTTAGAAGTATATCCGTTGGCGAGGACCACTTGCGAACGATGAGCAAGATAAGATTTCAGCCAAGAAAGCAGCGGGTCACCAATGCCGAATGAACGCAATTTGGAGATAAGATGCAGGTGTGGAACACGGTCGAAAGCCTTCGACAGATCTAGGTAGACAACTACTAATGCCTGCCCGCTATCAACAGCCTTAGTGACTAGGTTGAGGAAGTCAAACTGACATGTGGTGCATGATCGCGATTTGAGGAACCCGTGCTGCCTATCGCTAAGAAGGTTAGAAGCGAGAAGATGGGTGGTAATGCCATCTTCGATAATCGTTTCCATTATTCTGGAAATGATAGGGGTATGGTTGATGGGGCGGTAATTAGCAAGTTCGTGGACAGGTCCTTTTTTATGTCGTGGGATGATGACTGAACGCTTCCAGTTCGACGGTACCAAACTAAATTTCAGTGACAAGGTGAATAGGTTCAGTAGTAAAAGTGGAAGGTCCGATCCACCGTTAATGATTGCAGCTGGGGGCAACCCGTCTGGTCCAGGACGCGCAGATGCTTTATAACGTGAGATGAGCCTGGAAATAACGTTTACTTCAAAGGTTAATGTAGATAAGGAAGAGCTGGTAATAGCCAGAGGATTTGGGGGTGCTGTGTCTGAGGCCAGGGCCATAGAATTGGCGAAGTAATGGTTGAAGGCCTCAGCGATATCAGAAGGGGAGGTGGCCGAAGTTTTATTCGGTAACACGACATATTGGATCATAGTATCCGTTGCCGAATTCCTAGATTTGTGTAGGAGTGAGAGTTTCAGTGCTTTGTTGGGATGCCTTAGGGCTTTGGATTCTTCGTTGCGGAGCTGTTTTTCCTTTAGGTCCCGGATAATATCAGTAAGACGCGTTAGCCTTATGAAATGAGAGAAGTCGTGGTTTTGGAGGTAAAGTCTTTGCATCTTAAGGTACTTTTGTTGGAGGGATGCAAGCTTGGACTTCCTAAGGGAGGAGTTTTGGGATATTGGGCTAAGTTTCTGGAGGCAGTTTCCCATGTTAAAGTAAAAGTGATCAGCCGCTTGTTGGGGGTCAGCCGTTAGAAAAAAACTGCTCCAATCTTGATTATGGATGAGATTGGGCAGAGGGTTCCAATTTAAACGGACGGGATTGTTGACTGGGGTCAGATAGTCTGGTGGATAAGGATTGAAGGAGAGGTTACCGGCCACTATCTTATGGTCGCTACCAGGAAATTTATTCAGAACGGAAACCGAAAAGTGGGAAACGCTGTGGGTGAATATAAGATCTAGTATGTTGGCGTTTCTAGTAGGGGTTTTAACGTGTTGCACCCAGCCCCCAATGTGAGTATGGGACACAAAGTCTATTAAGTTGGAAGGTGCCGTGAGGTTTCTCCAGGATATTTTAGGCCAGTTAAAATCACCGGCTATGATTTTCGCTGCCGAAGGTAGTAGTGAAAGGTAATCAAAGGCTTCAATTAAAGAAGTTAAGTCTGCAATAGTAGATGAGGGCGGGCGATAGATACAGCCAATGTGCATGACTACAGTTGAGAACCGAATTGTGAGCCATAGAGAATCCGGAATTGAGTCGAGTGTGGCATGTCTGATGGGGACTACTGAAAGGGCGTGCTGTACGTACACAAGGCACCCACCTCCGCGTCTGTCGATCCTATTTACCCTAAAAACCTTGTACCCTTCAAGCATAATTTCGCTTGTGCTGGTGTGTTCGGTGAGCCAGGTTTCAGTAATAAAGATGATGTCAGGACTGGAGGTTATGACAATTTTTTAAGTGATGAAGCTTATTTAAGATGGATCGCGAGTTAAATAAGATGAATGACAACCCACTCATGTGGAAGTGAGTGTCAGGGTTAGGTAACGTATGGGAGTTGTTGGTCGGAGGAAGTGCACGGTGAGGGGCGTGAGTACGAGCTATTACCGAAGAGGAGGAAAAGTGAGCGTTGGATGCCTCCCCGAAGGCTTCGGAAGAATTAGCCGCGGACGAACCGGAAGTAATTAATTTAGGGTTATTACGGGGTGAAAGAGAAGACCTTAGACGAAGTAGTCCTGCCACTTGTCCTGATTCGTTGGGATCGTTCAATGCCCCAGTGCAGTGATAGAATACGTGGTTATGGAAGGTATTGGCTTGCCCACGTGACAACCTTGGTATTGGTTGTTGTGTGGTAAGAGCAGGCCTCAGAGGGTAGGGACTAAAAGAGTTTGGGGTGGCTTCGCCGCCCATCGATGCGACTTGCCCGGGTGAGGTAGGATAGGAATCGGCGATTGGTAGGGGGGTTATATGGAGGTCATCAACGAAGGAGGTATTGGTAATACGCAGTGTTGGGTAGTTGGCCTTCGGAGTTCGGTGTGCTGCCGAAGGTATGAACGACTTGTAAGGTGTCGGTATTGAAAAGTGGTTCGTCAGGGCTAGAAGAGACGAAAGATTGTGGGATTGTATGCCACAGGGTGGGGAAAATTTACTCGGAGGGGGTTTGTGCATGTATCCTGCGCGTAAAACGTCTGTGGTGGAGCAAAACGAAAATTTTGGTATGGTAAAGGAACTAGCGGGATAAACGGTGGCGGCACGGAAAAGTTAGGAAATGAAAAGCTAGGCAGATGCAGCTTTGAGTAATAGCTGTGAAGTGCTTTGCGAGCATCGTCCGTATAAATGCGCGTAGAGCGAGGATTTCGCTGGTAGGAATAACGGTTTGAGAAACAATCTATTTTGGGAACAGAAACTGTAGGTCCCGGCATTAGTGACATCTCACAAGGATGTCTGTTCGCTTCTAATCTTTGCATGACATTAGGGGTGCAGCCTGGTGATATAAGGCGGTCGTTGCCTAATGAACTAAATGTTGAGGCCATCAGTAGAGATGGAGTGTGGGTTGCCGGATTCTGGATTTGCGGCCATGTGTTACCGTTGCTATCGACACTCTGCATTGGGGGCTGAGTGTAGATCGTTACCAACTTTCGGCCCATTGGTGATAAGTTAGATTGCAACGGTGAGGTTGTGTCCTTAGGTACGCTACTTCTTGGCAGCTTGCTTACGGGTGTATGCCCTGAATTCGAACAGGTTTGATTCGAACGAAAATGACCTGGAAATGGTATGGTGCGGGCGCGCGGATGGGTTTTAGTCGTGGCTATGTGGTGTGGACAAGAACGACCACACTTTGATTTATGTGTCGCCTTGGGAGAGTGATGCAAAGTTGTTAGGTCAGGGAGGCTACGCGAGTTAGGTAGCTGCTTCTGATGCACAGAGCTAAGCTGTCTGGCAGGACTTGGTGGATTCGAGTCCCAGGCATCTGCGACACTATTGACGAGCCTAGGGCGCTTGGAGACTGGTGGATTTGGAGAAGGCCCAGGCGTTGCGTCAAGGTCTACATCAGACAGTCGTTGCCTGGTGGACGCTGGTTTCATAGAGTAGGTTAGGGGAATGACGGGGTTAGGTGTCTTTTGGGCAGATTCCTGCCTTGGATGTTTGCGGGAGTTCGACTTTCTCAGCACTTCTCTTTGTAGTGGCGTTTTGTCAGGTGCTATTCGAATGTTCTTGTATGGCGAATTAATAGCAATAATTGTTTGTTTATGAATGAACTCACTGGCCGTCAGTGAGTCCGGAAATTGGAAAAGTAGAGGGCATTGGTGTCGTTGTGTTTGTTTGCGTAGTCTGCTGCTACGGCATATCACACGTTCCATGTTAGCGGCCTTCAGCAAGGTACTGCTGACCATGTTGAGTGGGGCCCTATCGGGAATGTTAAATACAATGGCGTGATTCGAGTTTCGTATTCGTTTTGAAACCTCTGCAGATATGCTGTCAATGAAGTTACACGTGGCAACTAAGTTACAGTCCGTAGTTACCATAGAGGGCTCGAGGAGTTGAGCCAGTGGTGTCAGAATTCTGGTGGCTCTGTCAAGATCTTCAATCCGCGATTCGAGTGAGCTAACGTGTTGTAAGAGGCTGTCAATCTTACTATTTGCGTCATCATGGATGTTCGGTAATGAGACGGAGCATGGCGTAGTGATTGGGAGACGTACGGCTACGCGTGGCAAAATCTTACCGGCCGGTCTGCTTCTTTTGGAATTGCGCATTGTGTCTGCAGGCTTCGGATAACCAACTAGTTTTATTGAAAATTTAGCGACTGCAAAGAGCCTAGATACGGAACGGAGATGAAATTCTATAGGAAGTCACCTAGGGTGTTTGCAAATAGGGTTGACCAGGTGGTTTCACTGTTTGGACGAAGGGGGGTTAGAGTTTTAGCCAAGTAGGAAACAATAACCAAAAGGGTTGATTCAGCAAACAATCGCTGAGTATTTTATAGATGGGCTCACAAGGGGTGATTTGTGGCAGGTAAAGGTCTAGATTTCCTATTATAGGGTTGTGTTGATTTTTCACGGTAATAAGTTATGGACCCACGGTGGTGTGTCGCAGTTATTGCCACGGACTATTTGACGCTTCAGAGTAGATAGATATTACTACCAGGAGCTAAGTAAAAACAGGCCTAAACGATGGAAAAAGGAAAAAAACGAGACAACCTGATATATACGTCACGTTGACCTTGACCTGGGTTCATGGAAGCCATTCAGGGTCTGCGTCGTCTTCATGGATCGCTATCCTCTTTGCATGCATCGACTTTCCCGAGAACACTTCTTTACAATTTTTTTCTTCCTGTTCAAAATTTACTCCATCCGCAGAACCTTAGTAAGCCTCCTCTTTCCTCAGCTTGCATCATTCTCGTTCGTAGCGCCTCCTTGGCACTGCGTTAATGACTTTTCGATATCTCCACCGCGCATCAGCGCCCAGGCCGGATTCAAAACTGGTTTGAAACTGACACGCAAACCGTTAATAAAATGATCTATTCAAACTGTTGCTGGCTATATTTATCTATCGCTGATGCTCTTCCCTTTCATACTTTGAATTTGTGAATATTCTACCTTATTGAGTAACGTGTTACACCATGATCATCTGCTAGCTCGTGCGTCTCGACCAAGGCCGAGAAACATATCAATATTATTATTACTCTTATTATTAATAATATTATTATTATTATTGCAGCAAGAGGTTAGATACAGAAGATGAGACCACCGAATTTAGTCACAACGAAGTTCGAGCTGAGCGGCTCATGCTCAAGGTAACTGTGGGAACACAGTTTGAGACAAAGATTTAGAACGATAAAATAAACAATCGGAATTCCGGCAAAGATAGTTCATACGAGTTAAAAATGTCGTTTGTATCATGGATGCTAATGTGTGGAAAGGGGTATCCGGAACTTGTTTACAGGTCAAGAGATTTCTGAATAACCGCCCACAGGTTCCAGTAACCAACGGCGATCCCACTAATCGGGCGCCCACCTTGAACGACTTATTGACGCCAAGGTCGAACGAGGGTTTCCAAAGACCGGTTATTCCTTGTGGGAGCTACCTCCACTGATGGAAGCGGGCAAGCTATCTTGCCGTGGTTTTCGGAGGCGATGACTGCGGGAGTACCAGATTGCTACCTCACCCATCACATCCAGAAGTACACACACTCACAAACCCGCACGCGGCCGAGGCCAGTTGCTCTCCCGTGAGCAGCACCTAAGTTTCTCCTTCACGCCCTACGTCAGTCAGCCGTTCTCATGGACGATGCAGGGTAACATCGCGTCGGTGTGGCCACCTGATCTAGTGTAATAGTGAGTAAAACGTTGACGACAAGGCCTTAGACACGCGCACTGGCAGCAGGGCCTAGGTAGGTAGGAAGAATCAGTATCCCCATTCCAAAACTTTGACTCTGCTAACATTCGGGAGGATTTTGGTAGGCGGTGTACGACCGGCCGTGGGAAATCCTCCCCCCCCAAAAAAAAACACTGCAGCCTCAAGTTTCCCTAATATCACTCACTTATTTACACTATTGACTCGTTTTATGCACTGTGTTTTCACGAGCGAAGGCTTGTTTGTTCGCGTCTAGCGCACTGCTCTGACATACCCTCGTTCTAAACCTGCGCGACCCACGTGCTCCTTTCTCGCAAGCCGCAAACTGGTTCTCTTTTTTGAGTCCTTTTGATCTCACAATTTGACAATCTAGTATCGTAGAATTTCGGGGATAATGGCCTTCCGATCTCGAGATCCGTTGGGAATTTGGCTGCACTTTGCTCAGGGGGATGCGAGGGCTTTTCATAAGGGAGGAATAGAGGTGCTCACTGGAGACCCCAGAAGTAAATGCTGGGGTATTAGCTTTTGATGATCCGCAGGTGAGGAATTTGGACGAGGCAAGATTGAAGCGATTGGACCTTTTACTGGGCAGGTTGGATAAGTAGCCAGTTTCTTTTGGGGTGTGCTAGAGCGATAGCTTTTTGCCTTCTCGGCTTTAGCTGAAACTGGTTTATGCGTAGAAGGATCGTAAAGTCGCATGATCTAGCTAAGGTGAGTTGCAGCTTATCTAGCTTACGCCACAAGAGCGACAGGATTGAGCTGCTTTACTTGGGGCGTGGATCGGCTCATAGGTTGACGGTACTTAAGCAGTGTAGGAGGTTGGAGTAGAGAGAGTTCACAACAATGAGGGGATTGGCTGAGAATATATGTGTGCCAGTTTGGGGGACGAATTATTATTGATACTAGGGGCCAGCCACATGAAAGTGATGCGTGAACGAGGGGAGAATAGGGTTATGGTCAAAGAGAATTAGCTAACTAAGTGAGGTGATTCGGCCAAAAGTCAATAGGTATTTTACTGATAGGCTCATGAAGGGTGATTTGTGGTAGGTGCAGATCTAGATTTCTTAGCGAAAGGTTTTCCTGATTTTTTGCGGAGATAAATTATGGAGACACGGCGGAGTTTCGCAGTTCAGGTGAAGTCAGATCGGACTGCGCAGGACTGGTAGTGGCCAGGGCCGATCAAGCTTTCAGAATTCTTTTAGTGGTATGCACAGTGGCCGTGACTTTGTTATATCCTTCCAGTTTTGTTACACGAATAGACTCTTTCCTTCAGTTGGCTGAAGAGAGAAGTAGAAGAATCGCCCTTCTCACCTTCCAGGCAATAGATAATTATGACTGACGTTGGCTGTAAGCTTGAGTATGAACTGTCTTTGCAGTGCTTACCCGCTGTTTGTGATTACGCTGATTATCCGTAAGTTGCTATATACTGTTTCCCGTTTCTCTCGCGTGGTTTTTCACCACGTTTTTATCCCCTCTGTGACTCAATGGTTTGTATTAACTCGACTTCAAACTTGGGCAAGTCGACCCTTCCCATGCGCTTAGACTCAGAGCCAAGTATTTCCGACGCTAGCCTGGTCTTCAGTTTTCCCTGTTCCGAAGGACCAGCCACTGAGGTAAGTGACCTGAGGGCTCGGCTATCCATTCTAGAATCGGAGATCGCCCACCTGAAAGCTCTAACCACTAGCTTGCTTCGACAGCTGCCGCAGCAACTCAAGCGGTCAAAGTATCCCAGCAGATAGTTCTGGATACAGCTTTGCTAAGCAGCAAGAAGTCGAAAGCAGCAAGAGAGGCTATAACTTGGGTCGTTTTTTCCAAAACCCCTAGCCGGGTGGATCAGGCCAAAACCCTGCTAAGAAGCCTAACCACCAGTTTTCAACAAGGCTACGGCATCTATGTTGCCCTAGAAGACTAAGAAAAAGGCATGAGGACTAATCTTAGAATTCAACTCCGAGAATGCTGGCCCGGACCTGCTAACACAGACGAGAATGTTAAGAAAGACATTCGAGAAAGTCAGAGGGGTCTCACAAGACAAGCCTCCCCATATCCGCTTACAAAGAAAATAGGACAAAGTTTACCAGTCGAGAAATGCGAAATCCCCAGAGAAAAATGGTGACTACAAGCTTTTTTGCTCCCCCCGTGTCGTCCTTACCAGACCGGAGGGAAACTTGAGCCTGAGCCCACAGTTGAGTCCGCCGGACTGACATCCCCCGGCCCTCCCTCAGAGATCCATTTTCCCCTTTCCTGCAGTTCAGGCCCCACCCAGCCTCTGGCATTCAGTACTCCAAAAGCAGCCCCTGATAAATCTGACAGCGAGCTGCAAATAACAGTCATCGACTCAACAGCAACAACAACCAAAAAAGCTCCGGGAAAACAGGCAGGCAAGCAGAAAAGAAAGCGGCAATCCTGGCCCAGCTGTTCGTAACCCAGCTGCCAGGATATGCAAGTTTCGAGATTCGAGCTGAACAAGGTAGGACTATTGAGTGATCCATCTGCACCTCACAGTATTTGTAACTTCTCAGCATCCACCATCCCCCAAACCGACAAAGCCTCAGCAGGAACCAAGGGCTCAGGTTTCTCCTCCTTATACATTAACACCGCCTTAAACCTCGTTCTCATCTCGTGCTCCTTTCCGCACATCCTCAAAGCAGACCCGTCCCCCGTAAATGACCATGAAAAAGAGGGCTTCAATAAAAGCGAAGCCTTGGCGAAGTGCCCCGCGGACAGGGGCAAACAAGAAACAGCAACTGAAGGATCCTCACTCTGCTCTTCTCCCCTCAACGGTAGTCCTCCACCCTGTGAAATCTCTACTGGGAAAGCTTTGGGATACCGCTCTACAAACTGCTTCAGTATCTCTAATAAGACACTAGATCTGAGGCAGCTGTTGGTTGACAGCAAACATCACATTCTGGGTGTCACAGAAACTTGGCTCACCCCAGATAACCTATACGTTGAAATTTCTATCTCTGGATATACATCAGTCCGTAAGGATTCCTTAAGAGGCACAGCCAGCGGAGTGGTCCTGTTTCTAACAAATAGTCTTTCCTCTCACTTCATTAACCCTCTGCCCCAAACTCTTTTACCGTATCTTCGTGGATGGGGATTAGAACATCTTCCTTAGAATTTCTCCTGGTAGGTGTGATCTATCGTCCTCCACACCCTAGTCTAGGCGAAACTCTACACCTCATGGAACAGCCAGGAGGTCTGAAACCAGCTGTCACTTTACCCATCTTTTACTTTAGGTGATTTTAATGCTCCGAGTGCCAGTTGGGAGGGAACTTTTGCTGGTAGTCCTTCTGGCCAGGCCCTAACAGAATTACTGGCCGAACTCTCCTAGTTGCAGCACGTAGGGGAACCAACTAGATACTGTACGGGGCGCTCTTCCTCATTGCTCGATCTGGGGCTCTCCAACGAGGGCCGCCAAGTAGATACAGTGATGGTGCTTCCTCCTTGAGGCTGGATTGATTACGTTGTCCTCCACTTTGAATACATAATTCGCTGTCCAGCCAGCGCCTTGAAATGAAAACTCACCCGAACATTCAGAAGAGCCATTTTCGATGAACTCAAGTGCTTCTTGGCTCAAAAAATTAGCACTTTGGATGGATTAGCCGATGCAGAAACTCTCAACAGTTGCATTGAATATTGTATCCGTCAGGCCGACGTCCAAGTCACGGCCAACCGCGAGCCACCACTGCTGCGATCCATCAGACATCTGCTGGATGGGCGCTCTAGAACGTTTACCGGGTTTAAATCCACAGGATCAGAAACGGAAGCGGCGGAATATAAACGCATCCGCAATGTTCTCAAGTTTAAAGTAAGGGAGTTCCTTATTAGAAAGCGAGGGGCTATCCTAGCGCTAGAGAACCCAAAACAGATCCGCTTTTTCAGGTTATTGCATATAATTAGGCGGCCAGGTGCCACTCCATCTGCACTCTGCCTTAGAGATGGCACTCCAGCCAAAACATTCTCCCAAGTGGCAGAAAGTTTAGGGTCGCATTTCCAGCCGTTCACACCTTGCTGATTCTGTCGATCCCCAACCCCCAGGCCAGCAATTGGATCAACCTTTGTGCACCACACTTTAAAAGACAGGAAGCAGAGAGCCACATCAATCATCTTAGCTCATTTAGGTCCATGGGCCTGGACGAGATCCACCCTCGAATTCTTGAAGAAAAGTCTGTAATATTGGCAGAAATCTACACGGAGCCATCCCGGCGACGCTAAGACTCTGGTACATTCACAACCCCTTGGAGGAGAGCAACAATCAACCCTATCTTCAAAAAGGGCGATCGACATAAACCAGGGAGCTAAAGTACTGTTAGCCTAAGAGGCATTCCCAGGAAGGTCTCCGGTTGCACGCTAAAGCTTGTCATGCCGACACACCTGCGCAAGCATGGCTTGATCTCCCCTGCTTAACATGGCCTTTGTCTGGAAGGTCATTCATTACCAATATGCTCTCCATCATGGATTGTCTTATTTAGGTCTACGACGAAGGCATGATTCCGCACGCAATCTTCGCCGACTTCGCGGAAGCGGTTGACAGGGTATTGCGTACTCCTCTCATACACAAGCTGGAATCTTATGGAATCTCCGGCAACAAGCCCTCTCTTCTTTGCAGCTTTCTTACTGATCGACCACTTAGGGTCAGAGCAGGTCCTTCCTTCTCGGAACCATCCCCGATACACTACGGGATTCCCCCAAGGATCTAGGTCTTTTGGTATTTCTCATTTGCGTAAATGACCTACCAAACAACATTTCAGTGAACATTGCAATGTACGCTGACGATGTCACGATCTGGGGTAACAACGCCACAGATCTGCCGTCGGCAACGGACCATGCCAAGCCATCGTCTACAGGCTGGAGCCCACCAATTGGTGAGGACAAATGTGTGAGCTTGTCATTCAGTAATTTCCAAGCTCAACTCTTCTGGACGAATATTGCTACACCGATTCGGGGCTTGAAACAGCATGAGGTTCCAAGAGTCTGGCTAAATAATTTGCTTTCTTTCTCCTAACACCGTCAAGTAGACGACAGGTCTGCCTTTTGCTTTCTCAACATGGTAAGGCAAAATTTTCCTTCGATTACAAAAGAAGACTTTCGGCTCATTTATGGGACCTGCATCCGACCTCTTCCAGAATACGGCAGCCAAGTTGTACTTACTGTCCAGGTCAACGATCGAGATGTCTTAGAATGTGTACACAGGAAAGCCACGATAATAGTTCGCTGGTTTTCACTCACCCCTTAGTCTCATAGGCTGGCCCACCCAGAACTGTCCTCTTCAAAAACACGCAGAGTTAAGAGAGATCTCTTTCTAATGCGCGACGTTTTCATCAGAGGGCTTGAAGATCATTTTTTTAAGAGCTCGAGCCTGGGCACCCTCAGAGAACACGCTAAGAGAGTATTCAAGACTCGTTTTCGTACAAACCTCCGTAAGAAAGTTTTACTCATAGGGTAGTCCCGTTCAGGAATAACTTACCGCAGGAGGACATCGAAGCTCCGAACAAAGAAACGTTTAAAAAGCTGTTGGACAAATTTTTAGAGCTACAATTTCCTCCCCGAAGCCTTCTAAAGTTTCAACCGGTGCCTGTTCGCCTTCGAGTTTTCCTCAACCGGCCTGTCGTTCTGTGCTCTACCCTTCCCCATCAGACAAATATATGTATGCATAAAGTCTTTTTAGATAAAACAAATGACGAAAAAACTTACTGTCACATTTTCGTCTACTTTGATGTATAGAATTTGCGCCCTCGTTGTGCTTTTTATCGTGTTCTTTACTGCTTGCCTCTGTGCACAGTATTCTTGTCGCCCACTGGTCACCCTAGACGTCTATCTGTGCTACCACCTGTCGCATATGCCCCTGGTTGTTGTCCCCTGTCACTCAGCTATCTTGGTTTTGGCAGAGCTACTACTACAGACAAGAAGATACCTGAAGAACCAGGAACATTTGGGCTCCAGCCTCAAACCCGCGTACTACTTCAAGACATAAGTTTCCCATCACACTTGGTGCCTCAGAATCGTGAACATGGGCACATGATACTGAAAAGTCTGGGATAAACTACAATTCCTCCCTCCTATTCAGTATTCTAATTCTGTGAGTAACTCGTCCCACTCAGCATCCAGCGTCATTTTAAGTTCCTCACAAAATGTGCGCTAACTATTTCTTCCTCTAGTCTATTCCACATTCCCCTACCCCATTGCTGAAGAAATCCGGTCACACATTTAGTCCGGGGTGTGGCTTCCATAATTTTATACTTCTTTCTCCCCTTCGGTGATAATTGGATAATTCAAATAAATCTCCCTCATTTATGCCCGATAAACCCTTCACGGCTTGGAACGATTCAATGAAGTCTCATCTGAGTCTTCTTCCTCAAATGAGTAGAGTTCCATATCGTAACACACGTTTGAGCAATGCATTGCCAACTTCACAACGGATCCCAAAATCAAAAGGCGATTATCCGTGATATTCTACGATACTAGATTATTGAATGGACAATGACACCAAACATGTACAAACCTCAATTATGAGATCACAAGGACTCAACAAACGAGAAACTGAGTTGCAGCTTGCGAGCGAGGAGCATGTACGTCATGCAGGTCCAGAACAAGGATAAGACAAAGTAGCGCTCTGGGCACGAACAAACAACAATTGGTCCATAAAGACAAACAGTGCGCAAAGACACGTCGATAGTGTGGTCAAGTGAGCGATGTTAAGAAAAACATGGAACTGCAACGGTTTAGAGTGATTTTCCACAATCGGTCGTACACCGCCCACCAAAATCCTCCCGAATCCTTAGCAGAGTCAAAGGTTTGGTATGAAGGTACAGATTCTCCCTGCCCACCTAGGCCCTGCTATCAGTACGCGCGCCTAATGCTTGTCTTCAGCTTTCTACGCATGGTCGCCCCTAATTCGGTGGTCACAACGACGCGAGGCTATTCTACCTCTTCCAGGAGAACAACTGACCGATGGCAGGCTTGGAGGGGAACATAGATGCTATCATTGGAAGGGCCGTCCTGCACTGGCTGTATGCACCTGCGTGAGTGTGTTTGTGTATGATGTAATTGTCCCTGCTCCCACATACGCAAAAGACATTCAGTAACGTCAACAAAAACAAACGGCGAAAACTGTCACATGTTCGATAGGGATTAAGGGGGACGGTGTGCATCGAGTATGTGCGTATGTGTCTGGATGTAAAATGGAATCGCATTTATCACCATATATCGGTAAAAACCTTCTGTAATGCCAACAAAAGACTGTGAGCGCTGTAATGTGTTTGACTGAGACCATGTGGTATAAATGAGTATAGTGTAGGTGTGTGTGTGCGTCGGGGTGTATAATGGCTCGATACGTCAGTGTGTCGTGAATGCTTCCATATTTGGGGGTTTCTTTACCCACGTCATGTTGGATGTGTTTACCGTCCACCAAGCGAAAATTTCTCCGGACTCTCATATCTTATTGATGCGTCTGAATACCTATCCTTACTGCCCTCAAGTATAAAAGTTATTGCTGGTGACTTTAACCTGCCCAAGATAGCTTGGCCATCTTTATTTGCACCCGCCAACCTTTTACCATTTGTAACAAGTATTACTTTAGGAGGGTGGGTACAGCATGTCCGCTCTCCTACGAGAAAAAACAGCATTTTCGATCTCATTTTCACCCATGGTGTCCCTCATATATTTGTCTCAATCTCCCGACGTTTGCCCGGTAGCAATCACAATCTGGTTAACTGCCGCATTCCTACTTACCCACAACCTAACCTGAAATCACAGTGCATCAAACCCTCTCCTCTCCCTGACTGGAAGGTTACCCCTGCTACCATTCGACAAGCTGATTGGAGCGAGTTTTTTCTCTCTCGTGACCCACAAAACGCCACTGATATTTTCTACGCACAGTTCTTCAGATGTCTTAATAAGATTACCTACCTCCCCCTGCAAAGGAATAATAGGAAATCCCATATCACTTCGCTGCAAACAAAGTATGCCAAGCTCCAAAAAATTCATGAAAATACACAGGACTTTGCAATTCTTATTCAACTTTTTCGCCTCACTTCTACTATCCAAAAGCTTGGAGAAACTACACTACGTAACCAGGAAACAAAAGCTCTGCGACACCAAAATAGATCTCTTCGACTGTCATTATTGTACAGGACCAGAACCTCTCATAATCATGGAAATATCCCGCACACTGTTTCAATGGACAGTGCATCCGCCTCTACTCCTCTTTCTATTGCAGAGGCCTTCAACTCATTCTTCGCCTCAACTATGGCCCCCATTAATAACGTTGACCCTCCGCCTCTTCCCCTAGTTACCGCTTCAACTCTGTCCACAGTGGAATTTTACGCCTCAATTATCTCCCAATTATTAACCACTTTCAAGCCATCATCTTACCCAGGACCTGACGGCTTACCGCCCACTGCAATAGTTAAATGCAGACCTGACTTACCTTATCTACTACTGAATATATTAACCCTATCAATGAACTCCAGTCCGGTGCCCGCAAACTGGAAATGCTCAGTCATAATCCCGCATCACAAGAAAGGTCCACTGCATGAGGTAACAAACTACCGTCCCATTAACCATACACCTGTCCTCTCTCGGCTAATGGAAAAAATCGTAAAAGAACACATCATCAAGCACCTCTTTCAATTGGACGTTATTAATCCTCGACAACACGGCTTCCTTCAATCAAGATCTTGCGCAACCTGCCAGCTCGATTTTTTAAATCTCATCACTGAAATGGCAGACAGTGGAATGGCCCTTATAGTACTTTACTTGGATATGTCAAAGGCATTGGACCGCGTGCCACACCCACATTTTCTGGCCAAAATCCGATCATTTGGCATTACTGACCCTTTACTATCTTGGATCAATTCTTACCTGTCTAATCGCTCTCAGGTTGTCTCGATAAACGGACACTGTTCCAAGCCTAAACCAGTTGCAAGCGGTGTTATACAGGTTAGCGTCCTTGGCCCTCTGTTGTTCCTTATGTATATAAACGACATATTCCTCTCAGTGAGCCATGGCACCCCATTTCTTTTTGCTGACGACATTAAAATTGTCTACTCATTCAAGCCTGAATGCCTTGCCTCGGCTATCTTAAACATCTCTAAAGACATATCTGCACTCCATAGATGGTGTTCAAATTGGCAGATGAATTTTTCCGCTGACAAATGTGAGGTTCTTACATATAAATGCAAGCTACCTCCAGGATCCTTAACCGTTTGGGGTTCAACCATTGCTAACAAGCAAATAGTTCGGGACCTTGACTTGAACTATTCCTGCACATTTAATTTCTCGGAATATTCGGCCCTCCAAGTCGCTAAGGCCAGAAAGTGTCTAGGGCTAATATTTCGCTCCTTCCAACTTCGAGACTGCATTCTTTTCCTTTATAAATCTCTTGCCAGGCTTGTATTAGAATACTGTCCACTGATCTTTTCTAGTACGCGGAAATCAGACAGAATTGGTATCGAGTCAGTTCAACGTAGTTTTACCAAGCGACTGATTAGATGGAGCTCAGCCCTCACTTATAAAGAACGCTGCTTATTTTTTAAACTAGACCCTTTATGGCTTCGCCGTATGAAACTGAAACTTATCTTTCTGTAAAACATCCTTCACAGTCGGACATATACTTCTAATCCGCTGCACTTTGCGCCCGTTTCTAGCTATCCACTACGTTCTAGAATTCTTACCCTTTCAACCCCTATTACCAACACCAGCTTACGTTCACATTTCTTCATCATAGTGTACTCTAACTTATGGAATAAATTACCGTTAAAAATACGCAGTTCTACTTCCAGCCATCGGTTTAGAAGTGCGTTGGACAAATTCCTCACGGTTACCCAAACCTTACAGCTCCTAAATGTAGACATGCCCGATGACCAAGCCTATGAGAAGGGTCTAGACTTTTGAATCGCGCAAACACCGGCGGTCTATGACAGATAAAATTAAATAACCATTCTTAGTTTTTCCGCCTTTTGCAATCGAAAAACTAGTCTCAGAGAGTCACTGTCTATTATTGTTGCCTCTTTGTATCGATTCTCATTTATCCTCAGCTGGGAGCATCATAGCCTGCGCTCCTCTACCTTTTCTCTATTTCCAGACCTTCATTCGTGCTTACCTTTCTCTCGATGACTCTTATTACTCTGGAGACCACACTGGTCACTAACCTGGCCTACGCATCTACCTGACCGTTGGCTATTCATACGCTACCCGAATGATGCTTCCTTGGTTACGCTCCGGGATCCCCTGGTGCCTGTTCGCCTGATCGCGGACTTCCTGATGATAATGATAATGATAATGATAATGGTTTATTTCGGATAACCCGAGGCATGCTGTAACGCAAGATCAAACGGTACAATTGGACGTAGAGTCCGAATTCCAAGAGGTTGGTTAAGGTATGTGCACTCAATATTGTACAGGAGAAAGTATTTAAGTCACTCTCTGTGGCGGCGCCCGGCAAATTTGAACTCAAGGTCGGGTGGCCAACCCGGTCAAGTCAGGGTCGAGATAGTCGAAGGTAGCTGACTCTTCCTGAAACAGTACAAAACGAAGTGCTATGCAACAAGAGAATCAAACAGAATTGACGAAAGTTTTGTTCACTTCGAGGGAAAATAAGTTTCCGAGGGAGACATGAACCAGCTACAGCGCTCCGCGGAGTATGGCACGGCTTTGGATTGGAACTCAGACGATGAGAGGAATGAATTTGCAGACAGAGAACAATCAAAATCTTTCGAAGATTTTCCTTGAAACGTTCAGCGACCAAATATCGGCTGAGTCCGTTAAATACCCAATGAAGGACTCATTTGTAGAGAGTGATTGCCTAGGTGAAGGTAAAAGAAGTGACCGGACGCAAGCATGTAATCGTTGCGCACATTGTTAACGTTCATGAGGGGGGAATGTGATGCACCAAAATAGAAATGGGTACTGGGCGAGTATTTAAATGGCAGGTAAGTATTTACGTTTGATAATCGTTATCTAAGGGCCGAAAATAAAGACCAGAGAGATGCAAGAATCAAAATTGTCTGGGAGGATTTACCAAGATAGAATACCGAATATGAAAAAGCACCAACAAACGCTGAATACAGTTGGGAAGTTGGGCGGCTGGATGTGGATGGAGTGCGTGGTAAACCAAACGGACATCACATCTGGCGAGGTCGCTGGAGTGATGGTGGAAGAAGTGGCAGGATGTAAACATGTAATCGTTGCGCACATTGCTTACTTTCATAAAGGTGAAATGTGATGCACCAAAATAGAAATGGGTACTGGACGAGTATTTAAATGGCAGGTAAGTATTTACGTTTGATAATCGTTATCTAAGGGCCGAACATGATGACCGGAGAGATGCAAGAATGAAAATTGTCTGGGAGGATTTACCAAGATAGAATACCGGACATTGTGGTTCGGAAGTGTATGGCAACAATAAATGTGAATTTTGCAAATATATTGATAACTTATAAAATAGAAGCGAGTTTTATCTCGGGGATTGCTTAAGTTTGCTAATAGGACAAGCGGGGAGTTTGGCAAGAATCGTCGGGAAAAAAAGGATAATGAACGGTAAGCCGAGTACGGAAACGGTCTTTTAACCCCGCGATAATTATGTGCTAGGGAAAGTAGATTTTTCTGGGCGTAAGAAGCGGTAAGTTAAGGTTGCGAAGATGGAGACAAGTTCGATGAAAAATAAGCGGTAACTGGGGGAGATAGTTCCATATTTGTAGCATTTCGGGTGAATGGTTTTTTGCTGCGACCGGTGCTGGTGGGTGGAGCTGACCGTGCGCGGGACACCCAACCTGAAAACCGTTTTTGTTGACAGGTGCCATCCGCAATCCTATCTGCGTCCGCACATCGTTGCAGACGTCCTGCACGCCCGATGTGCGTCGGCCAAAGTGGTGGATCTGACCGCGGCCCGCACCGGCGGGCTTCGCTTGAGTGATATTGGCGTTGTCACATAGAGATCGAATAATCCAGGAGGTTGCGAGGGGTCCTGGAGAGCATGGCCTGTGTGGTAGTGACGAAATGACGAGCAGGTATCGAGTTTTCAGCGGGAAATGTGGGCCAGGTATTATGCCAAGCCATCGAAGGGAAGCCATCATCAGCGGCCGTTTGGCCTCACCAAGAAAACTCATGTCAATCACAACGGTGCGAGGCGCGGTTAGATCCACCGCTTTGGCCGACGCACATCGGGCGTGCAGGCCAACTGCAATGATACGCGGGCGCAACTAGGCCGGCGGATCGCACCTCCTGTCACCAGAATTGGTTTTCAGGTTGGGTGTCCAGCGCATGGCCAGCCTAACCCACTAGTGCCAACTGCGGATTGAAAAACAACGTCCCCTGCATATTACTGCTGCCACCCATTGCCTCCTCCAACGTTCCTGAACAAGGTTTTCCATACTGGCATTTATATCCATCGACTTATCTTTTATTTGTCTGAACTGATGCCATGTTTACCCTCATTCTATTATATCCAGTTACCGGATTCTGTACCTCAAAACATGAAACGGTTTCACTGTTCAGATCTTTATTATGAATATGACAATTCCTGGTATACTCTTGAAGAGACCATTCATCCAATTGGTAATTTATTCGTCTCTCACCTGCCAACAATTCCACACAAAACGAAATGGTCCTCCTTCCAGCGCTTCATCGGCGTGACACCACCTCTATGTTCAGTGTATCTTTCCGTTGCACCTTTTCTCATTCAGCCATTTGCATTTCACGACAGTTGCATTGGCAATGAAGTATTCACAATCCAGGACAAAAATAGTTCGACACTGCGAAAACGATTTCTCCAAACCTTTGCTGGCAATGAACTATACGTATGCCAATTTAATGACCTTCCGGTTGTCTCCCAAGTGCCCCATGTCAGAATCTTACCAGCGCATCCCGTTAAGCGATTCTTTACATGTTTTACAGTATCGTTTATGCACCACCCCCGGGCGATTTCATGAGATCATCGTACACTAACTGCTGTATCCACTCTGTTGTCAACTTGTGTTCACCAATTAACTTGAAACGAACCCTTTATTTGAATCGTGTTTCACTCACCTGTCAACTTTCGTCACCATGCTCCAGTGAAATTTCCAGGCTCGGGCAGCTACATCCACCTCTTTATGAGGGCGTTCTCCACAACCTCTTGATGAATAGCAAATACCAATTCCGTGGTTGCACGGACTGTTTCATTTACGCATTCCCCTTCCTCGAAAGACACCACAAATCCTTAGGTATTATATTTCTGCTATTTTCCGGGTCATCTAGACTACTGGTTCAAGTGCATGTCCTTCATCACCCAAAATCCTCCAATTTGTTGTTGGTGCTTTTTCGAAAGTTTTCTTTGTCAGTTTACTCACCTTTGCGACTTTACATCGACGCTATCCAAAATACTGCGCGTTTTTACTTCATCACCGCTTTACTTCATCACGTATCTCGACGGCGGAGCCTATTTCACTCAGCTCGCAAATGTACGTCCACCCGACCTTCACACTCAAATTTGCCGGGCAATCGTTCGTGCGACCACTAAAACCTGTACTTTTTTAGGCTGCATTTACCCAAATGAATATCCAAGGAACCTTTTTGTGACCTCACCTGTATCATATGATCATGCAATCGAGCATGCTTCGGGTGTCCCTGAAATAAACCATCATTATTAATTAAAGACGAATGCAAAATAGTCTACTGGGCCTCAACGTTATCAACTTCTCCGCCTTCACTCTCGAATAGGCTAATACTGCGTATGTCGCGAGTTAGAGCTCCGTTGGCTGTCTTCACCTTCACCGTTCTTAGCATTCCATCAGTGCTTTTGATGGCTTCCATAACCACCCCCAAGGACCAGGTGCTGAAATGTGCGCTTTTGTCAGCGATCATCGCCACATCCCAAACCAAGAATGGTCTTGTTTTGACCAGCCACTCCTGTCCAGTCTGCGGAGCCGGTAGGTAATCCCGCATTCAGAGCCTCCAGAAGACCACGGCAAGATAATTTGCCTGGAAGTAGCTCCCACGAAGGTCTACCGGCCCTTGGAAACCCTCGTTCGAACCGAACGTCAGTAAGTCGTTCGGGGCGTGCGCCAGGTTGGTGGGGTCGCCGTTCATTACTGGGACTAGTGGTTGGTTGTTCAGAATTCTCTCTACCTCAGTCGTGACGGTGTTCAGCGTGTCGTCGTCGAGCAGATGTTGTTCTATGACCGACAGCAATATCCGCCTGACTGGCCGGATCATGAGTTCTCATACGCCGCCGCGGTGGCTGGCCTGTGGGGGGTTGAAATGCCATCGTATGCCGTAGGCCACGGTTCGATCTTGCAGTTTGGCCCTGCTTATGTTCTTGTGCCAACGCTGCAATTCCCGGTGAGCGCCCACAAAGTTCGATCCATTATCTGATTATGTACCGGCCGGTACGCCTTTTTGGTTGATAAACCACTGCAAGGCCCGTAGGAAAGAATCGGTCGTCATCGAATGTGCGACTTCTAGATGTACCGCGCGCGACTTCATGCACGTCATGATACATCCATATCGCTTTTCCAATCTCTTCCCGCACTTGGTCCACAAGGGCCCGGAATAATCTAACCCGGTGTCGCTGAACGGCCACCAGCCCGCAGTCACCCTGCATTCTGGTAGCGGGGCCATGTGTTGCTTGCCCGCCGCGGCATTGCGTCTCCTACATTGCAAACACCGTCGGATTACGCGTTTTACAGTCTCTCGTCCTCTCAGAAACCAAAGGCGCTTTCGAATGACGCTCATCACGTGACTTTCCCCGGTATGTTCCTCCACAGCATGGACGTGTCAAACCATTAGCTCTACTACAGGTTGTCTCGCAGGCAGCAGTATAGGATACTTTGTGCCAAAGCTCAGGTGAGCTTTGGTCAGCCTACCATCCACCCGCAGCAGTCCGTTGATGAGTTTGGGGTTTAAACGCTTCAGCTCGCCTCTTGGAGATGGCATGTCTTCATTGGTTGGCCCCACTTCTTCCGCCCTCTTGAGTTCTCGGGCGAAAGCCTCGCGTTGTATCATTCTGAAAATATCGTATTCTGCAGCTTGTAGCTCATCGGGACTTATCGGGCCGACCCGTATTCGGCCTGAAGGGCATAGTCCTTTCATTACTAATAAATTTCTCTTAAACCTGGCTAACCAAACTAACGCACGAAGTGTCTCCATCCAGGGAGAAAATCTGACCAATCGCGATAAAATGGATGCCGCTTTGACGACGTCGGCTGCTATCACTACACCTTTGATCTCCAGTTCTACTTCCGTAGGGGGTTTTAATTCGATAATGGGCCAGTCCTGTTTAGGCACCTGTTGGAAGCTTGGCCCTCTCGTCCACATGTCTAGGTCCCTGAAGTTGGTCGCACCTCGGGAGCACAGGTCGGCTGGATTATCGCCAGACCCGACATACTTCCACTGGTTCGTGGCTGATTCATCGTGGATTATCGTGAGTCGGTTAGCAACGATAGTACCAAACCGGTTCCGGATGCTGTTAATGTAGTAAATTACTATCGTTGAGTCCGTTCAAAAGCTAGCCGATCAAATGCAGAAGTCGAAACATCTCTTCACAGCTTGCACCGCCCTGAATGCTAACACGGCTGAGTTCAAGGCGTGGGATCGAGACTGACTCCAGTGGAGCAACGCGGGCTTTAGCGAACAGGATCCTCGTAGCATATTGTCCGTCTCCTGTGCACCATCGTCCGTACACCACAGCTCCACAAACACCTTCGGATGCGTCGGAAAAGTCATGTAGTTCTAATGTCCGTGTTGCATGACCGGGAGCCAAGCATCGTGGAATCCTTATGTCCTCCGGTTTCTTCAAGGTATTCAGGAATTCTTCTCAGTCCCGCCGGTCTTCTCGGTCCAGTGACTGATCCCAGTCGACTATCTTACGGCACAGCCGCTGAAACAAGATCTTTCCGAGTAGCAGCCAAGGTGAGACGAAACCGAGCGGGCCGAACAGACTAGATACAGCGGATAGTACACCTCGACGGGGGACTGGCAGCTCGGGAAAGTTTGGCTCGAAAAAAAATCGTCCGTTTCCGCGTCCCGTTGCTTTCCTAGAGTGCGTTTGGTAGGGCGTGGTACGGAATGACTTCGAGCAGTTCTGAAGCGCTCGACATCCATCTTGTTAGATGAAAGCCGCCCTTTTCTAGCAGTCTTGTCAGGCCTCTGAACTGCGCTAGGGCCGAGTCTACATCATCGAATGACCCAAGATAGTCGTCGACGTATAAGTTCCTGCCGACGCTCTCTACCACCGACCGATAGGCCAAATCTCCATGTTTGTTCACTGATTCTCGAAGGGCGTAGTTTGCACAAAACGGCGATGATATGGCCCCGGAGAGGTGGACGGTCATCCCACTATTTATCACTACGTTGTCCCGGTCGTTCTCTTCCCACCACAGGAAATGCAACGCATCTCTTTCTTATACCGGTACTTTCACCTGGTAAAACATTTCGCTGATGTCGGCGGACAAGGCCACTCTACCCACTCTGAAACGGCACAAAACTTCGATTAATGGCGTGGTCCGGTCAGGCCCTCTCAGTAGGCGATCGTTTATCGACTTGCTCTGGAACTTGGCTGCACAGTCGAAAGTCGCCCGCAGATTTTTGGGTTTCTTGGGGTTGAAAACCGGGTGGCGAGTTAGACACCAGGTACCCTTTCGGCCGTCGGTGTTGGCAGGCACCTTTTCAACGTAAGCAAGAGCTTCGTCTCGCATCAATAGTTCAGCATATCGTTCCCACGGATCCTGATCTCGAACGACGCGTTCCTTCTGTCGTAGTAGTCGCTGGAGAACATAGTTTCTGTTACCAGTCCACGGGTCAGCAGATGTGTGCCATTGGAGGGGAGCCTTGAACTGTTTTTAAGACCTCTAGTGCTTTTCTGCACCGTTGGTAAAGCGAAATGATCCTCTTGAGACAACGATAGACCTTCGTCTCCGATGTCGTGAGGCTCCTTTTCATACAACTGCTGGAAATGATACTCTTTGCTATCCGTTTCGACTGAAATGCAAGTTACGGAGCCACGTCCCCCTACTGGACCATGTTATCCATCCTAGTATTGTGCGTACGGCGTAAAGTGCCTGGCGGTTTCCCGATGCCCAGTCAATTACCCAATGTGCCCCTGGCACGTCACAGCCTATGAGATCCACTTCGTCGTCTTCCCAGTCTACAACGGTTACGTCCTGCAGGTGAGGCCACCTAGTCAAGATTGCGTTCACCGACCTTGGTGCTTGCATGGGGAGATCAGCTAATGTGAATGCTTCCATTGGTTTGATTTGCTCGTTAGTTTCTAAGATGAGTTGCAACCTCAACCGGCCGGTGGCCATTACTTGTGTTCCACTCAACGTGCTCACTGCTAATGACGTCGTACTTTTAGCAAGCCGGTGTTTGTCGTCGAACCGCTCTTTCACTAGGGTGGTGTCAGATCCACTGTCGACGAAAGCCGACGCCTGGACCACCCCAGTTGAGGCCACCACTCCCACGGAACCTACCCATAAACGTACTGGTTTACTGGTAGACTGTGATGATGAACAAATCACACTGGGCTTTGTGCTCGCCTGGGGTATAGTTTCTCTCGCTTGGTGTAACAATCGATGGTGTCTGTCCGCAAAACCCTCGTGACCACACCTGGTCCTTGTTCAACAAGCTGCAGCCCGGTGCTTGGTGTTGAGACATATAAAGCGCGCTCCTGTCATCCTCGCCGTTCTCCATCGTTCGTCTTTTCTGGCTTTGACGAACTTAGGGCATCCTAGTAGCCCATGGTTAACATCACAGGACCTGCAACTTGGTTGCTGTGTAGCCTCGCCTGAGGTGGCTTGTGCATTGGTCCAAGCCTGGTATTTCAGCTGTTCCCGAGCAGTGGTTTGAACCTGGCTAGTACTGGATTTGTTCACTCGGTTACTGTTCCGGATAAACCGCCCAAATCTGCTGTCAGCTATCTTAGTTTGCCTATCCAAGTGTTCGGTCAGGTCTTCGAAGTTAGCCCTCAGGTCGCCTCGGCTTATGCCTTCCGTCTTCTTCCGCCCAGCGACCCTGTAGTTCGGGAGAGAGGGGAGGGACTATGCCTTCCAAGATGTGCACTGCATCTAGGTCAGCCCTGTAACCTAAATGGCCGGGGGCTATTAAACAGATCTGCATCTTGATCACCAGGTCGGACATTGTGTAGACATCGCCCTTGGTTCTCTTTGCCTCTACCATCAAGCTCTCTATTAGGTTACGGGCCATTTTGAACGGTTGGCCAAACAAGTCCCTTATAATCTTCCTTGCTCTTGTGTGCCCTTGTTCCGGGTCGAGCGTGGTACACCCATCCAGAGCTTCCCTTGCTCGACCTCGACAGCAGTCAGTCAGATGGAGGAGCCTTTGCCCCGGGTCGGTTATCTTATTTTCAATGAAAGCTTCGAACTGCTTGATGAACTTGCATTACTGTTCAGATCTCCCGTCGAAATCCATCAGTTCTGCTCTTGGCAGATCAATCGTTTTTGCCTTTGATGTTTTATAGTCGGCGACCGGCGTGAAGTTTCCTATTTTATTTTGCCCTGCTCTATTGGAAATCTCGTAATCCTTGGTCTTATGTTCAAGCTCTTTCTGTCTACTCTTCTGTTCTGCTTCCTGGGCCTGTTGCCTAGCCGATAGCAACCGTTGTTCTAGGTCTAACATCCCCGGCCTATATAGATGGACGTCCTTACAATCCATATCGCCCTCTTAACAAACGAACTAGCTCTGACAGAAATAGGTGATCTAGCATTACCTAACGAATCAGAGGTAACCAAAACCTCCTCAGTGATCTACCGTATTACTTCCTGTCCAGATTCCAAAGTCTTAGACCCTTTCCTTGGCTTTTTGCGTGTTTCCTCGTTCCAAATTGGCCAATCGAGTATTGTGACACACGTTTGAGTAATGCACTGCCAAATTCACAACGGATCCCAAAATCAAAAGGCGATTATCCGTGATATTCTACGATACTAGATTATTGAATGGACAATGACACCAAACAGGTACAAACCTCAATTATGAGATCACAAGGACTCAACAAACGAGAAACTGAGTTGCAGCTTGCGAGCGAGGAGCATGTACGTCATGCAGGTCCAGAACAAGGATAAGACAAAGTAGCGCTCTGGGCGCGAACAAACAACAATTGGTCCATAAAGACAAACAGTGCGCAAAGACACGTCGATAGTGTGGTCAAGTGCGCGATGTTGAGAAAAGCATGGAACTGCAACGGTTTAGAGGGATTTTCTACGACAGGTCATCATACATATCCTGCAGTCACCATTCCTATTACTTCTCTCGTTGTCATTCAACCATCCGAGTGGCTAGCCGCTGGACCTTTTCCAGGCAGGCTGCACCCTCACTCAAACATATGCCCAAGCCTGTACTTGATGTCCTAAAATTGGCCCCACTACTGTTCTGTATATAGGCACGAACATTTCCCCGATCTGCATGACAGCGCTGGGCACAGCCAAAACAGCTCTGCTCTCGCCTTGTGAGCATCCCACTGGCACTGTTCAGCATATCTGAAGTCCTCATCCATTTGGACAACAATGCCCCTTGTTAACTGCGTCGCCTCAACTGTGAATGGTCCATTTTACCCCATGGCCTCTACTCCCACTGAAGCTCTGGTTCGCGGATGACTCTTGTCCTTGTTTAAGGGCATGTCCTACCTGTTTGCTCGGCTAACTACGTGCGTCAGGTTTTTGCTGTTTCTTCACGATCTCCTGATCCCACCAATTCTACATAGTCTGCAAAAATGAAACACGAGAGTAACTATCCCGGCACTAAATCATTCACGTAGAGAAGAAAAAGCAGTAGACTTGAAACCGACCCTTGAGGTACTCCGCTGGTTATCTCTACTGCATTCGACCTGCAGTTCCCAACGAGACATGAAAGCTACTGTTTGTCAGGAAGGCTGACACCCACTTGTGTATTTGTCCTTACTTTCCAAACATTTCCAGTTTCCCCATCAACAAGTGATGGCTGGTTGAATCACAAGCCTTGCTGAAGTCTAGGTAGCAAGCTTCAACCATCTTACCCTCATTGACCTGGTTTGTGACTCCGTTCAGGAATACCATAATTTCCGAGAGGTAGGATTTTCCCCTCAAAAACCCATGCTGTGCTTTACAGAGCAACTTGTGGCTCCGTTGGTGTTTACATATATGCTCCCTTACCAGTCGCTCTAAACACTCGCGGAGGATGCATGCGAGGCTTCGAAGGCGGCATTTTTCTCTATCTCACCGTGACCCCCCCCCCCCCTCGTGTATGGCCAAAGCTTTAGTTAGCTTCCAGTCCGAAGGTACAAACTCTTGGCTAAGTGCGGCGAGGTACGTACGGCAGACAGGCCTGAAGATCGTGGCATCCAATGGTTGTATGATAGCTGGGTGTATACCATCAGGCCCTGCGGACTTGTGTATGTTAGGTCCTTCTAATCATTTCTCTGTCTGCCATTCCCCAGTTTGTAGTTTGGGAAAAATTGGAGCAAGCACTTGCGGTTCCTTCGATGTTTGTTGTCTTCCATTACGTCTGTGCACACTCAAATTACAGGCCCAAGGTATCCGCTTTACTCTGATCACCGTTACATATTTCTCCCCCCCATTCCTCAAGGCCAGAGGTCTCACTCTTTTCCTAAGCGAATCCTTTGACCGAACATATCTGCAGCATCTTTCTGGGGTTTGCTTACTTTCTCTGGCCAGTGCCAGTTTAAAAGTCACATTTGCCCCTCGTTGGATTTTTACGGCTGACTTTCTATCGTCTTTTTATCCTAACCAGGGTCTTTCGCTACCGGTGGGCCTGAAAATACGCCAGGTATTTTGCCGCACTTCTTGCCTCCCCGTCGAATCTCCGGCACCCACCAAGCTGGCTTGTCTTTGTTTCTGCACCCCCGTGGGGGTGCAAAACTGTCCTGCAGCTCCTGATTTTTTCCCTTGATCCTCTATCACACTCCATCTACTCCAGCTTCCTCACCCCTTGGCCCCCAGTCTAGTTCTGCAGCCCCGGTTCTTAGTTCCCCTATGTTCATCCTCCCAAAATTGATATGTAATTGTCCTAAGGCTTTCAAGTGCCTGAGACAAGGGGAAGATTTTGATGGTAACATAATCACTTTCGCTCGAAGGTGCCAGAAAATCTAACCCGTCTATGTCAATTCCGTCTCATGTGATCACTGGGTCAGGGAGCAAGGGCTGCTGTCCAGATCCGTGCCACGTGTTTCCTCTAATGTGCTGAAACAAAGCTTTGCTGTGCATCCAGTGGACACAGCCTTCCCCTGCTCTACTCGATATATAGCTACCTGTTGTCCAATCCAGCCCAGGTGCATCAGTCTCCTACTATTCGAAGCTTGCCAGCTGAGGCCTGGAACCGCCGGCGTACTCCAATCAGTCCTTTATCCTCGTTTAATGTTGAACTTGGGTTTCTTTATACGCTTGCAACAGCTGTATTTTTGGTGTGCCAACTTACCATGATAGCAAACACTTGAGTGCTTGCCGTGCACAAACTCATGATTCCATATGTACTACTCCTTCTCCGACTTATAGGGTCACTGCACCGTCGGCTGTGTCATTTCCTCTGTCTTGTCGATAAACGAGATAGTGGTCTTGCACTCCCTGTGGAGTAAGGTTGTTTTTTAACAGCCACATCTCCGATACTGCGACTATTTCAGCGCTGCAATGAACGGCTCCAACTGCCAGCTCCGCCCATTTGTTTCTAATGCTAAAGGCATTATTAAAAATCATTACCGTGGCCCCTTCTGTCGACATAGCATTTTTCTCCTCTTATTCATATCCTGCCTCAGACAGAGTACCAGAATTACAGTGATGTTTATTGTTTCTAGTAAACTTGAAGTCTCAGCCTGCAGGTCTGCCTCCGTGGTCGTTTGTTCCATTGGGCCTAAAACTTGCACACTCCCCAAGACGGTTTCAGTAAAAATTTCCGTTTTTGTCTCTCCGGAAGTTATTATTATAAGCGGCCTAGGACTACTTTAGTCTTCCACCGAGATCTCCCACCACTCGTTTTCCAGTATCTCCTCGACTGCAACCACCTCTTGATAGTAGGTGTTTAGCACGCTGCTCAGGTTATACATCCCGGGTAGTATTACCGAGCTTGATCCCCCCGAACTCCTGTAATGAGGCGATGTTTGTTCCTACCTTTCTTCTAGGTTGGCGTTACCTACTGACCTAATGCTCTTTTTCGGAGCGTCACGCAAGACAAGATATCTTTTCCTCTGTGCAGTGTAAACTTCCCTAGCTCTTGAAGGCAGCTGGCTAACCATTTTTGGGTTGACTAACTGAACCAGAATTGGTCTCTCAGGTCCTCTTTGTAACCCCGGTCGCAGTTGTTTCCAGGCTCCGACTCTAAAAATCCTCCTTCTTTCAAGGATGAACTTACCTTTCAGAGTAAACAACTATTACTCCTAGTTGTGGCACAAAACCAAGCCCAAACGATGGAAGAAGGAAAAAGCCAGACAACCTGATTTATACGTCAAGTTGACCTGGGTAGATCGCGTAAGATATATTGCTCCGAGTAATCTTGCCCGCATCTACATCCTAGGACATGTTTACGTCGGATGGCCGCGGAGATTGACCACTGTTTTCGTCAATACTGCGGCGGAGCAACCTATTTGAAGCTATGAGTGCGAAGTGTGAACCTCAAGCACTTCTTGTTTTCGGTCATTTTGTACGCACTCATGGCTTTGAGTTGAGCAGTATACTTATCGCAAGAGACGGGTTTTATCAGTCTTAAGTCGGATCCTCCTAAATGAGGAGACTGCGGCCACATCGCTTTGCATGATCTCAAACTGCGCGGCAAAGATCTCGATGCGAACTATCTCAGGATTGGGCAATCAAATTGTAGGGATGCCTTGCACAACCTCATCATCAGAAAAGGATAATGGGCCGGGCCAAAAGCGCCAAGCGGTATCCTCCTCAGTGAACCTACTATGATTCTATCAGGAACGTCGAAAACGATATTTCCACACGCAATATGCAGGCTTCTCGATAACCAGGGCAAAACGAAGTTTAAGTATCTCACAGCATCCATTAGGATATGGGTTTCGATAACTTAGCATGCTCGGCGATGCTTGAGAGCGAGATAAACCTTCAGAAGGAGTTCCGAATCGGGGAAATCCGGGTGGCAGAAAATGACGGGGTTTGCTGTAGGAAAGCAGATCTTTGGCCTCCTTCGTCGGCGAAAAAGTGAGGCAAAAACTGCCATCGTTCATTTCCAAAGGCCGTGGGAAGTTCTGCTGTTTTGTGGAAGAAAGGTGTAGGAGTTTTTAGTTTATTTTTTCCCGAGGTAAGAAGCACGATGGTTTGCCAGTGGAGCTCTTTCGAAAGTATTATGCAGGTTATCAAGGGAAATAATAAAGGTGATGTACTTTAAAGGAAACACCCATTGTTGCACGGATGGGATGATGTCCAAAGCGAGTTGTTGGGACGCTGAGGGATTGACCAAATAGTTCTACCAAAATTATATATTACCCCAGGCTCTTATCCCAAGAATTAGCTTAGAAGTTAGTTTGCCAAAACATTTGAAATGTGAGGGTGGCGACAGAACTTTACGACAGGTCAAAGTCGACAAATTCCTCCAAAATATAAAAACGCCTTTGGAAGGCGCGCTTTTTATTGTTATTCCAGGTAGATTAGAAGCACCTGTAACGATGGCAGCCCACGAAACGACTTAGGGCAGAGCAGATCTATGTACGACATCGTGGAGAGGGTAGAGTCCATCTGAGCACCACTTACAGAGTGTGTAGAAGATGACACGGTATTTTAGACATTCAGCCCATGGCAATCGTGGCCGCTCCCCAGATGCTACGTGAAGCCACCGTAATATGCAGGGTGCTCAAATACCTGAGAGGCTTGGTAGCGACTAGGATAGAGGAGCCCATCGGCAGCGATTCAGCGGTCGTCCATTCTCTGGCGGTCTATTTTGCCCATCGACTGACTACACTGGTCAAAGCGTTCTCCGACGGACGTCTCTTGCCCCGCGATTGATTCAAGGCGACAGTCACCCCAGTACTCAAGACCGGGAGTGGAAAATTGGTCTCATCTACGGGCTCGTTAGTTTAAATGCGGTGTTGCTGACGGTGATTGTGCCGGTTTTAAGAGACAGGATGGCCAACCTTATGACCACCCACTGACTGATAGCAAAGAAATAGCGTGAGATTGCTCTTAAGAGGTCCTGCTCGTCAACCCACACGTGCTCCATTGACCAGGCTACCCGAAGTTGGGCAGGAGGGATAGAACCAAAGTGTTACACCTCGGCTTTCAAAAGGCCAATCATCGTTTGTCGCTGAGGGTGTTAGATGCTTTTGATCCGTCTAGGAAAACTTACGTTGGATCCGTAGGTCATTGACAGGTAGGACTTTCTGAACCAACTTGGGGGACTGCACATCCTGGGAAGGGTGTCGGCTGAGTGGAGTGCCCTAATGTCCTGTCATTGGACCTATGTTGTTCACCCTATTAATGAATGACTTAGTCGTACGCCCGGAAACCTCCTGCTTTATGCTTGCAGGTTGCACTGAGTTAGTCGGCTCCGTAGCCACTCATATGGTGCGGCGAGATATGAATACAATGCACTGCCCAATCGGTGGTCTGGGACCCACCACAGAATGCAAGTATGTGCATCCAACCGGCACATAGCAAGGAACCTAAACGAACTAGATGCCTTTGAAAGGTAAACGAGCCCAGTGAAATCCCAGAGATGACCACGGTACGGGACCTTGGGACAACCATATTGGCCAAATTGTGCAAGGCTACCCAGAAGGCCTCTAAGGAACTTCATCGGCTCAAGTGAACGTCAGCATCCAGGAAAAACCTGGGTGGTACTACCATGTTGCAAGGCCTTCTTTTGGTCCCACCCAGAACACCGCTTCCAGGCGTGGCAGATCTGCTTGACAACGGAGATTCGGATCCTCGAAGATTTCTAACGATGCCCCAGCAGATGGTCTGCTAGCCTGAGGGCACTTGCCCACGAGCTGAGAATCGAGGCACCGAATTTGGTCTTCCTCGAGCGCACAAGTCGAAGAGGTGACTTAACAAGAGGTTGATTGCGCCACTGCTAATGCTCAGAAGGGTAACGGTCACCAGGGACACTCACTGAAGCTGATGAAGGGGAGAATCCATAGTCTTTTGATAGGAAGTTTCTTCTCCCTTAGAGCCGTAGACGGTCAGAGCTTGCTGCGGATGGAAGTTGTGGCGAATCTGCATTCACTTCCGGCAGTCATCGCCTTTAAAGCCACCTCATATATGAATTTTGTTTTCCCAATCTGATTCAAATGCTCCGGATTCAACCGCCAAGTTGACACATGCCCTCGTGAGCCCACCCTGATAATTTCTCGTTCAGCGAGTTTGCATCAACACCTTTGTGGTTAGACTTTGGTTTCCTCACTACTACCGAAGCATCATTCCATTTGTGACTGCAGCTATCTACCGCGTCCGTACACCATTTTGTCTAGTTAGTTCTGCGCGCCATAAAGTGTTAGCAGCTGAAAAGGTTGTGGGGCTTATGCATCAAGTAAATCGCTGCT
The DNA here is from genome assembly GCA_948099385.1 of Fasciola hepatica. Classification (NCBI taxonomy): domain Eukaryota; kingdom Metazoa; phylum Platyhelminthes; class Trematoda; order Plagiorchiida; family Fasciolidae; genus Fasciola; species Fasciola hepatica. The sequence continues at coordinate 2,905,816 of CANUEZ040000199.1, forward strand.
GGGGTAGTGTATTTGCAAAAATCAGTAGGCAGGCAGCCGCCCCATCTATTATCCTATTTCATTTCTGTTCTCATTGCCACCGTTACCAACTTAGTTCCCCAGTTACCTGTCTTCGGCCTTTCTTCCTTCGTTCTACCCCTCCAACTTCGAACTTTATCAACCCCCCATTCTCAGTTCATCTACTTCCATTCCGCCAATAACATCACACATTTCCTTTCGACTCCTCTTACCTTCCACCTTTGTTATTTCCGCCTCTGCGGTAGATGAGTCACTAACTGGACCCCACCAAGTGACAATGATCCTGTGAGGCTTCCATAATGAGGCACCGCTGCTGAAGGTCCCCCTCCGCGTTCGTCTTTACCAACTCACCGAAGAAGACTCGCGCCATAGCCGGGATGTGAACAGCTATATTTTTGTTCTACTAATGTAAGCACTGGTGCCTGGTAATACACTTACTGAACTTCGGCTCATGGTGTTTCTCTTCCTTTTGTTCCTCTGCCGACTGAATACATGCAACCATTGGCGGAGGATCACTAGCCCTTGCATGCCACATTCTGTCATTCCACTTGTCGAAGCATCGGGTAATCCAAGGAGCTCACGGTGCATGAACCTGGGCAAACTTTGCAGACGGCCGCCTACATCCTGTTATCCGAGCTGAAATGAATTGAATTAAGTTCAGTTCAGTTCAGTTCAGTCTGCACAGGACAGGTAATGGCCACAGCCAATCGAGCGTCCAGGCTTCCTTCGATGGTATGCACACCAGTTATGCACCCACCACTGCCGAGCGTATTTCGTCGAATCCCCGCTAAAAATGAGAGGGAAACGGAAAACCTCTGAAACTTCTGAAAATGCGATTACGGGAGTATGTATAAAGAACAAGACAGTTAGGGATAGTAGGAAAACAGTGTGCATATGGTGCTTGCAACACACCCCGGAGAGTGTAGGGTAGTTATAGGGACCGAGAAAGTGGTTGGATTGTTTTTTCCTCCATTTTTCTTTTCCAAAGCATTGAGTTTCTGTCTTCCAGAATAAGAAAACTAGTGCGGAGTACTGAGACGACGGAAAAGCGTCGAAATCGTAACTGCCATGACACACTGCTGGCTTTGGCTCCACTAAGTACTGTGGAAACTTAACTGGGAATTGTTTAAACCCATCAATCACAAGGCTCAACCTGTTGTTATAGCTGCAGAGGAAGCGTGGGAAGGTGATCCCTGCAAGTGGTCTCTGTTACTCATGGTTTAAATGCTCGTTGCATGCTTCATAACCTTCCTTTCACAGAGAATCTGATGGTTTTGAAATATATAAGAGGACTCATTTTTCGTAAACTGCTTAGTATTGGGAACATTATTGTGGTCCTTCTGACCATTTTTATTGATTCTTACGGGTTCATTCAAGATTCTTTCGCACTGAACGATCCATTCCACTCATTTTGAGCATGAGTCCATACAGTTACGGAGTTCGCCATCGTTGAATTGCCTGCGATCCACCGATCAGCCACGGCAGCACCGTCAGGGGGACCTGTAAGGTTGATTAGACCTTACTTCGCGGTTTCCTTATTAAACGCGTGCTTCCGTCCTTTGTACTGCGTGGACCACCTGCACGTTACTCTTATGTGCGGCACTGCACAAATTTGTTAACCAGAACAGTATTCTCCACGACCCATGAGAACGAGAAGGCGATTGGGAGAGATAGTGGTTAGCGTGTATTTGGGAGCGTGCGTGAGAGCGTGCGCGAGAGCAACGGTCAAATGGCCACCGCGCTTGGCAGTCAGCGTTCAGTTAAACAATAAACGTGGCAAAAGTATGAACGAAGATGGCAACCACTACAGACCAGCCACGACAAACTTGTTTATATACTGAATATTAATAGATCGAAACAAAGGTCGACACAGAAATGAGGATATCATTCTTACTCTTCGCACTAGATATTTTATCACATTGAACGGTTTTCTTCGATTTGCACGCCCAAAGCCAGTCGACTGGCGTTGGACAGATCTGTCAAACCTCATAAGGTTCGACTACAAGACACTATCGTAGGAAGATAGGCCTTTGAAAATTGATCAAACAAATGGCAATAAATCGTCGTTTTACTGAAACGTTTTCTTCGTTTAATCTACTCGCTTGAAGTAAAATGAATGATTTTCCGTTTGCTTAGTACACTCAGGCTATAACCCCAGCCAACACTACTCAGTCAGCATAAACGTGCACATTTTAATCCCAAAATAATCCCCAGAGAAGAGTTTTTAGTATTCAGTTCGGTAAGAGTCTTTTAATTCTCCTAAATTAGGCAGGTCCAAAATACGGGGAAAAAATTTCACTTTATTAGGAAACAGCCATTGTAACAAAACCGTGCCAAAACAACACATAATTCGGTCGGTTTTGGCTGATTTCCGAGCGGCTTTTACACACTTCAAGGTAATGGAAATGAACGATCCATAACTTGGCGTTTCAGGGCATCTCAATGTATTCAACCAATATATTGAAAATAAAATGCCCGTTAGGTAGTGTACATTAATCCGATCGTCGATTTCTGTTGCACCTATTAATTTTTGATCCATGTAAAATGATTACTGAACAAAATGATCAGAAACCTTTCGAAAACCGATGTTACGAATAGGCTATGTGCTACAAAGGACCATGATTTATCAGTCCGGTCAGCATAATGACAGGGCACTAAGTTCCAAAAATCTCTCTTGAGGTTTTATTTTTAAACCATTTTATTATTACAATATAAGTTGGATAGTTTCGCGCGTTACTTTAAGTACGGTTCACGCGGTGGAAGTACAACTTACCTAGATGGCAGCCACATTGCACACAGCGGTCTCGTCCGTGACGGTAACTAATTCAAGCGCGTTCAAAAAAGGCCACAAAGCTGTGCAGGGACTAACCAACATGTCTCACCCTTCAAGATTGACTGCACCCAACCTCTGTCACCTGAGTGTGAAAAGTATTTGAAGAGACATTTTAATACTCTTCCACCTTTTTTCTTCCAGATTAGTTGACCGATTCTTCACGCGATCACATCTAGATACTTTTAGTGGGCTTACTAAGCGTTTTCCACGGACAATCTTACACTAACATGTTTTCATTTCAAGGGTGATTCCTCTTTGGAACAAATTCCCACAAGATGGTGGAAGTTCCGAAAAAAGAGGCCTTTAGGCGAGAGTTAGTCATTCACACGGGACGTTCATCTAATAAGTTGCCAAACTCTTAACCAGAATATCACTGTAGTTGTTACTAACATTGCTTTCATAGCAACAAGTGAGATTTGACTTTACGGGGCTTGCTCCACCTAACTTAGTTTCTTCATAGCACCTACGCTGTCCAGAAAAGTTTTGTTTCAAAATTGAAGAAAATATACAAGATCCGGGATCCACTTGGCTTGGGTCTCAAACCCACGTACCACCTCAAGAACTTTAGGAACTTCTTTGGTAAATACCACATTTTATGGGGATGTCGGTCACCGTAAAACATCCGGGCCGTGCCAAGCATGTTCAAGGAAGTTCACAGGTCATGCGCTTTTCTAAACTGGAAATTGATAAAATTTCAGGAACTGACACTTCGGGATGAAATAATGTGGTATAACTTACGAAGGTTCGCCAACTATCTTCCGGTATCTAATTGACCATAAAATAATTGTCCCAGCCTCATCTTTCCCATTTGCCTTGTTTTCTCGGCAAGTGCATTACTCCTGAGTTATATGCATGGCCATGCTGCTGGGGTTCTTTATCCAGGTATCCGTGACCTAAATGCGGTCTGTCCCTTTGTACATGGCCGAAAGCTCTTTCCACCAATTCGCTGTGCTGCATGCATTGGGGTATAATATACGGAGCTTTGGCATGATGCTTCTTATGCACTCGCAGATTAACTCCAGAGTTTGATCATGGGGCCCAAAAAGAATGATGGAGTGAATAATTAATCCATTTTGATGGGGTACTTTTCTACCCGGGCTACAGTTGGTTTCGATTATTGAAGAAGATAACTCAGTAGCTTTTTTGGATGTCAAACCGCAAATCCGAACACATCATATACTGTTTGCATTTCTAAGCCTCGTCCGATCACCTGTACACTGGAAGGTCCTGTTCCACCAATAAGCACTCATTTGCTTCTACCCCGATTCTCCTGCAAATGTCAAGAATAGGTACTTGGATTGTGGGTTAACGACCTTTAAAAGTAGTGATCTGTGATGTCAGGAACTGCCTAATTTCACGTTTCGTCCCCCGAGGTCAAACGCTACTTCTAAACCCACTAACTCCAGGGGTTTTCCTATTTTACAGGTATCTGGGAATTGCATCTTGAACTTTTACCCACATACTGACAAGAAGCAAGCTGAGGTTGTTATTCCTTCACCTTATGGGCGGGAATCAGTGGATCACGCTGCACGGTTTAGGGTGCTTAACTTGTGTGCATGCATTCAAAATTCATCAGAACCCCTTTCATAACACAAACTGAATTATTTGCTGCGTTGTGCGAACGGCATCCAGTCGCATGTGAAAGGTTTACACAAAAATCCTGTTAGATTCCACCCACTCATTGTAAACTGATTTGACCAACTGCAACTTTCTTGTCTCTACAAGTCCCCCATTTTGATTCATACATTCTCGCAACAACATCCAAAGAAGTTCTAACGTTCTATATTTGGCCCGAATCCTCACAAATCGGGCGTGAATATCAGCTGAATTTACAAGCAATTTTTACCATAAAATCGTTTTTTTTCATTTACTTGATTCGACGAGGCGCTAAATGTAAATCACGACTGGACTAAAATGCGGATGTATGTCTACGCAAAAGTTCGACCAGATGTGAATAAAATGTACAGTTTGGGCCCAATCAATACTAACATGGATGGTAATTCGTCTACATTTGCCTCAAGTTGACCTTTTCTTTTACGGCTCCGTTTTCTATGTTGGAAGTTTTGTCTTTCTTTCAATTACCTCCCTTTTTAGTTTTGTTATGATAACGATTCTCGGTGAATGAAGTAGAAAAGGTGGATCTAAACTTATATGTGGAGCTCTTATTTGTCGTCTAATAGCAAATACAGCCTGATCGACATTGCTACCTTAGAGTGGAAATCGAGTTTGCGTGCTACGATGACTCACAGGGTTATACTGATTGGAGCACAAGGCGCTCCTTTTGGGGTTGCACATACTGGTTGGGTTGAAGGCGAGTATTCAGACAAAAGCAGTGTGGCGTTGTTAAATGGTGGGGTGGATTTTTCACCCGGCAGCGAACACTAAGGTAAAGTCACAATAGCTTTCAGACAACGAAGTGACGTGCGAGAATGTGGCCTACCACTAAGTAAGACCAATGCTTATTGTGCCCTACTCAGTCCTCTTGAGTGGAGTAAAATTCACAAGGAGGCTTTGGGTAGACCGTCATCCGAAAGGCGTACGGATTGGTCGTTCGGTCACTGGATCCCAACACACCAATTTCTTGTACACCGGTTAGAGTTGCCGCCTAGCGCAAGTCAAGTGTCGCTAAGGGCACCATCTCATGTCCAATTACCAAAACTCTTCACGAAAAGTTCATTTACTTAAGCCTCTCAAGGGCAGGTACCATTCAGAGCACTCAGGAAGCCGACTTATTCTATTATCGGAGGTAGTTGCATCAAAGTAATTTATAAGGGCATGTGCCAGCAAATAGAGGAAGAACTTTACAACAGATCAGGTGAATAATGTTCAGGGACTCATTATAGACAGTGACATACTAAGTCACGTCATGAATGAGGCAAAAAGAAGTTTCCATGGTATGTAGCTTGTCTTTTTGAGTGGCACCATTTAAATGTATAAAAAAGTAGTACAAACAGATCACTGGCTGACCAAAATGAAGCCCGGTGTTGACCTTAGACTGATCATGAGAGAAAAAATTTGGTCAGTTTTTCATAACCTTTTGAAACCAGACAGAGTGAGCACCTCTGAAACGCCTGTAACCGCGAAACATATCCTAGTTGACCAGTCTAAGAGCATAGAGCCTAACTTTCTGACCACAACCAGTCCGCTTTTGCTAAGTTCAATAAACATTGTGCTGTTTGATGCTAGAAATGTTTTTTACAGCGTGTCAATAGATCTAAAAATAGGTAGCTATGTTGTTCAAATTGGTTCAGAATGGAGGGTACGCGATTAGGAGGAGAATTACAAGAACAGCGGAAAATCTTGCCCAAATACCTATTCTTACCAATATTAGGCTGAGTAACCCACTTGATTTACAACCTAATCTTGGAGACTGCACAGGAAAGGATCACACAGATACACACGGATATGCAGAAAGTCGAAGGTCTCTCGGATTGGCCTCGTAGCTCAGCTGGTAGAGCACTCGCGGTACTGAAGCGAGGGTGGTGACCATGCGTAGGTTCGAATCCCGCCGGGCCAAAGACTTTTCACTTTTGGATCACCTCTAAACATTGTCAAAATCTGCCAAACATCAAACTATCACTGTGATGATTTCTTTAATTCTGTCCTAAAAGCCCATCACATTTGAACTTAAAAACGTCCCAGTAACACAGTACCACCATTACAATACTGTATTGTCAAACGACGCGTCGTGGTTTGCGCTGTTTGTTGAATTACGTGAATTTGATCCACGACTTCATTGGAATTTTTAGAAGTATGTTATACAAAGACGGAAGATCAGCCCTTATACCTCACATCAGTTTGGTTCATTCAACCCTAGGTTCAGTGTTACCATGTTCTTACATGAGCTTCTTTATTACAATAATATCCGGCTGAAACTAAATTAATTAAAATGATGAAAAGTACAATTTGAAAATCATGTGAACAAGAAAGGAGCCCAAAAGCAATTTTACCACGAAACCAATATCTCCGTCCACCGAAAGATGAATCCCATGGGCCCCAACCAGAAGCCCTACATGATCAAGCCCACTGGGTAACATTTTAATGTGGCTTTTATTCGTCATTTTATTTGCTCCGTTTCTTTCCGTGCCAAGATTTACACGCAGAAAATTATGTACAAAAGAAACCTACTTATGAGCACTAGAAGCAATGATCTCAGCCATTTTGCCCATGCAGATAAAAACCATGTGTTGGAAATTCCCTTCAATTTCCCAGAATTTCGAATGTGCTATATATATATATATATAATATATATATATATATATATATATATATATATATAATTGCACGGGCTTGAAATTAAGCTTAGTGCCAAAGCAACAACGAGGATCACAAAAATAGGAGGAGTACAAGAAGTAATTAGTGAGAAGGAATATTGTGATTGTGTGACTTTCCCGGGGACAGTAAACGTGTCTTTTTCCATGAAGATTAGTTTACCTGCCGTGGCGCCCGCTTGAACCTTGAATGACCGACGAATCAATAGCCGACACCACAAGGATTTATAAATGGGTAGAAGTCAATGCGTCTTCCACGCAAGAGACAAAAACTCTTGATTTCTTGCCCTTAAAAAAGGGTAACCTTACAACATAAAAACAGCTATTCAATGATGTTCCGACCGCTGAGTTTGGCGATTAGATCGCAAACGTTTCATCTTCAGTTGAGGTGACATGCCAATGCACAGGCACTTTTCAGCAATCAGAACATCATGGTAAACAACACAAATATTTAAAATCATTGAGACATTGTTTCAGCTTCTGTTATAGAGTCAACTCAATCTCGTAACATTAATTTTCAGTTCTAAAATGAAAGACGCATCACAGGCACTGCTACTTTGTTGTCCACATTATCTTTGAGGACCCAAAGATCCTTTTTGGTCGTTATCCGGAATGACACCCTGCTCCGCGAATTCAACACAGGATGCTTTTTGTGTCGAAACAAAGACCCACACCAATATTCGCATACGAAGATAGAGCCTTCTCTATAATAGCCTGGATGAATAATGTTTGACAAGTGTGTGTGTGTGGAAGGGGCAAATTTATATACAAAAATTATATCAGAAAGGAATAAGTCTTCTCAGGTAAACATTTCAATGTGCACATTGCCGGAAAACGATGCAGATGACCGCTGCAAAAGCTGTTTTATCATTGTGAGTGTCGGAACAATAGGTCTGGGGTGGGGGTTTTGTTTTTTCTAAAGTAAAATTGTACACTCTGGTACCGGTAAAGTATTCACTTACATTACACGGCTGTGCACCAGTTTCGGTTGCTCGTTCGCAACACTGTCTAGTCAAGAGATTACCAGATAGAATCAGACAGGTCAAAGAAACAAATATGAAATTTATAAAATGGATATCATGTAGGCAAAGGAGGATTTCGAATGCGGTGCCTAGCTATTCCATATAGTGCTGGCAACTATTCCCTGGGTAGACTTTGTGGACCCCAATCAAGAAATTTAACGCGGTCTACTCGTTCAAGTGTGCTGGTCAAGGCTTTCTTACCCTTTCGCCACGTCACTGACTGATTGTCTCAATCCACTCTCCGGCTTCCACCTACAGACTACGACTAAAGCTGGGAGGCATTTTGGATAACATATCAGCGAAGCAATTTGATCTGTTATGCTTAAAATAGGACCGGTTAGCTTTTTCTCAGGCTGCTACAACTAACAATTTACCCTGTGATCTGAAGTTCTATTCAGAGATGCAGACCACCCCAGAAAACGTTTTTAAACCTCATAATAATCTTCACTGCCATCGGTAAAAGTAGACGGTGTTGAGTTATCCGGTTTCTGAACTTTGTGCTACATCGGATAGTCTGAATCGCGAATAGTTTCCAGTTCTGTCAGATGAATGATGTTTTCACGCCTTTCCAGATTTTGGCTAACACAGACAGGTTCTTTTTGGAGAAGCTTTAGCCTAATCTTTCACTAAATTGCTCCATACAAGTTAGATCTAATTTCCTTCTATTGAAAGTTCTTCAACCGTAGAGATTTACAGTTGTGGCATTATTCTGTGTTTCTTTACGAGTGGCTTTAGAGTTGTTGCTGACCCTGACGTGTGAACCAAATAAGAGATTTTGATCGGTGGCTTCTTCAGGCTCCAATGAAGATTGATTTTTATATCTTGGAAACAAATATCACTAGCAATGAGGGTCACGTAATGCGTTATGCACCAAATAAAAACGAATTCTCCATATACCAGTCGATTACCACAGGAGATGAATTAGTCGACTGTGCAAAGACCCCGTAGGTGCTTTCGACCAAGTAGTGAAAGATCACCCGTTGATAAGTACTGCTTTCTACAACTTCGAAAAGTTTAGGTGGTCAAAGAATTCGCTTCAGTTGTTTATTCTCAACGGTACATATTCATGTAATTCAATTATGCTGTTAAGTATCATTGGTAACGTATTATGCCGAGCTTTGAGTCGCGCATAGTGTCAACACCAAAAGGAGGAAAATTGATAACGAAGAGGAGAAAGTGAGTGGAAAAATTATTTAACGCTGTTACACTACTTTGTACACGTAAAAAAGTCATTTAGACAAACAAGATAACCAAAAAAACACCGAAAAGTATAAGGGAAAAATTCATATCATTTTTTTACCAACTCACCCTTTTTACTGTATTCCATCCCCTTCCTATTTTCGTAATTGTTGAAACTGCGTTGGTGTCATATGGGATTTCAAGCCGGTATACAACACACAGACTGCATACATGTTCGTAATTGCTTCTTGACATTTTTCAATAAACTTAGGGTTCGATAGTTTGCTAAGCACATCGTACAGCGTTCACACTACTAGCTTTGGTTCTGAGCCATACCCCTTAATGTCTCTAACTAACAACGATCCTCATCTCCGGAGCTCTAACTAAGGAGACAAGATGCATCAATTGAGGCCAGTGCTGACATCAACTTCTACATACCATACTCCAAACCATGGTCTTACTGTCACTCTTTCCAGCTGTGTCCAAGATCAGCAAGTAGAGCATGGAATGAGAGAAGCTTGGTAACGATTAAGACAGTCTGTTAACAGCGATGAAGGGAAAAGAGCGTGTTCATTAGTGTAGCATGAACAACAGGTCGACTGTAGGTGTAGTGACGCTACTTTGTCAGTAATTGGGCTGATCATCGGGTCTTCGAACACGTGATGTTTTTTTGGCCACCGAAGATTATATATATATATATATATATATATATATATATATATATATATATATATATGTATATATATAATATTTCCCCGGATGGAGTCAAGCTTGGAGCCGACGCGGAAAAAGTAACAAAGAAACAGTAAAGGGAAATACAAAGAAAAGGATGGAAAAAGGAAGGAGTTAGCAAAATGAACGACTGCATTTTTTTGTTTTCCACCGCATTCGTTTCCATCTTTCTGTAAAATCAAATAATTTATCGTGATTTAATTCATATTTTGAAAAGGTCACCTTTCAATTGTACTTCCAGACACAGGAGAAATATATTTGGAGGTGATTTGATGGAATAAGAAAAGGAGGTTTGATTTAGCGAGATCAATCCATGGATCGCTATGAAAAGTTAACTCGAATTGGTGAAGGTGCCTATGGTGTGGTTTTCAAGTGCCGTCACCGTGATACTGGCGACATCGTGGCAATCAAAAAATTCACGGACTCCGAGGAAGATCCGGTGATTCACAGGATTGCAATGAGGGAAATAAGAACGTTGAAGGTAAGCACGGACGGCGAATTAATCTGGAAACTTCTAAACCAAAAATGTGTGATGTTTGTTTATTCAAATCTCCTCATTTCCCGTCTAACTACGCGAAGCTGAGCGCGCACTAGAAATGTTTTATGGATTTAGTATGACCATATTTAGCCAACACTTTGTGATTATGCAGAGTAAGATGTGCTGTGCTTCTCGGAACGGAATATAGTGCCACGAATGCTGCACGACCTATCCGTCAACTTCTCGTTTCCCATAAACAGTTGAAAAACAGAAAAAGTTACAAAACTTGTACAGCGAAAATACCAAGTGTTTTGCTTTCACCTGTTGTAATCCCAATGTTGACTCTTAATCCCCCGAATTTGTAATTTTTTTCTCCGTTTTTGTTACATTGGCGCAATGCCTGTTCTCAGGCGGGTGTACTAATATATATATATATATATATATATATATATATATATATATGACTCACCGAGGCGATTTCAATCTGGAAGCGTGCTACAGTCGAGTATACCTTTGTGAAATAAGTACCACTGTTGAGAATCATGAATGTATCTTAAGGAACTGGAAGCCAGTCGCAGTTGGATTCGAGCGTCGCATTGAAGTCGGGAGAAAATTTGACGCATGTTCTATCGAGCCGTTTTGCTTGAGTAAGACCGTAATTAGGGATGCCCATTGAGAAAACTCTGTTGGGACCAGAAGGTCGAGTCCTATGAGACCTTTCAATTCTTAATCAACAAGATATTGTGCGGCTTATGGTATCTTCTGGTCCAAAAAAGGTTAACAATTCTTCTTCAGCTGGAAGGTGGCTGGAGTATGTGTACGGAGGCCCAGTATGTCTGTGGAAAGTGACGAACCTCTTGGCCAGTTGATCTATTGACAGAGCAGCAGAGGTCTGTTGCATCTGGCCTCAAAATTCACCAACAGCCAGGTCACTTAGACCAAGCTCGTTGAGTCAATCAGCTCCCAACAGGTTAATATTGGAAATGGTGAAGAAGTGAGCTGCGGAATTTGTCTCGTCATGGAAGGTTAGAGAAGAACGAAGTTGGCCAATGAGACTTGGTGATCTGCCAGAAGCACTAGTTGCAGTCAGTGAGGTAAACTGAGATTTCGGCCGACCGATTTCCATCCATGTGCTCTCCTGTCTGACAGGAATGTCGGATGCAGTGTCTAATTGGAGGTGAACACAATGGTCATTGAAGTGAACATTTACAAACTTCTGACACTCGGCTAAAAATGCCCGCGCCAGTCCAAGTATCCTTCCTAAGGTCGTTCTTGGACCTTAGCACCTATTACATTGCGTTCTGACCTGGTCCACACCGACTACGTTTGCCGTTCAATCGTTTGCTGTGCAAAAACGCCCCTTAAATTTGGTCAAAATCGTGCCCGACATGCTTTGGTAACTAAAACAGATGCTGAAATCTAACTTGTTGCTAAAATACTACGACCCGAAACAGCCAATGAAGGTGGCCGCTGATGGGTCTAATCGCGGAGTCGGTGCCGTTCTCTCTCGCTTTCTCACGTTTCAAGTCAAGTCAAATCGGTGGTTTCTTCATACACCAAAAAGGGTTAGTTTTCAGCCTTTTACACTATTTCTGTGGAACAAAACATGTATACACGATTTCACCAAGGGGAAACAGTTAGAAAACTGGTTATTGTATATCATTCAAGCCCTTTCGTGTTTCTGTGAAAACTTTCTTACGATCGGAAAGCAGACGAGCAAGATACGGAAAAACAGATTTACGATACGCAGAATTGCGGGTAAATAAGAGTTGTACCATTGGGAGTGTGGAGGATGTAAACACAGCCTATATAAGGTCACTGTGTAGGGGATGATGGGAATCACAGAAGGAATTTTGGAAGTGAAACTCTCACAAGAACAAAAATGTTTGTTTATGATGATGTCAATAAGTGTAACTGCAGACATGCGACGGCATCTAGAGATGTGCTTTATTTATCTTTTTTCAGCAGATCAGGAAAGATAACTGAGGAACAGTAAAGTCAGTGGGAAATAATGCAAGTGGTTACAAATTTTGAAATACTTTTACGAGGTAAGAAGAGCATACGTGATCTAAGGGAGAAAAAGTACAGCCTTCTAGCTTTGCGAAATACCTCATTGAAGTGCATAGACCACGAAAGATTTGGTAAGTAAAACATTGAGGTATTTGACAATGGGCGCTGAGGAAGGTTTTCGTTGTTTAGAGGAAAGAGAGGGAGTCTAAGTGTACTATTCTGATTTAATGCTATGGATAAATAATAAAATGGCACACCGTGACATTAGGACCCACTCAGATTCAGAGAAAGGGATGAGGACTATTTTAAACTGTCGAGTATCTTTGTTTCAATTATGGGATTAAACTCTGAGCTAGAATGCTCACATTCAAAACGACGTCGTCTGCATATTTGCATGAAGTAAACAGAGATACAGTTGGTAACTGTTTTACGTACAGGGAGAAAAAGTAGGAAGAGAATATAACCCCACTTAATACACCATCATTGACAGAAATTAGAGGCAATGCCATTTCAGCAAAGGACATGAAATGGTCACGAATCAACCCGCATATTCTCTGGTGGACTCATGATCTGGATAATAGACTGAGCAGCACGAATCTGTCGAGAGTACTGAAAGCATGTTTATGGACTAGCAACAGTATCATAATAACTTTATATATATATATATATATATATAATCTAGAGCGCAAGCAACAGATTTCCAAGTAGGCGATGGCATTAAGGGTGGAGTGGGACAATATATATATGCAAACCGATGGATGTCTCCTGCAGCACATCCAGTGAAAACATGCGGCAGCAAAATTCTCCTCACCATCTAGAAACTCAAAAAAGAACATGCAATGGGGCAGTGTGTACCACGATCCTTCTTTGGGACAGGCGTCATCTTTTCAGACAACGATTGAAAATATCCGCCAACGGACCAGACAGTGCATCGGCGCACACTGTCGGAGCAACAGAATATAAACCGTCAAAGCCTGAGACTTTATTGGCCTTCACTTTACTTAATACTTTTCAAACAGCCGTGGTCTTAGTTTGAGAAGGTTCGGTATATCTGCTATGGACAGGCAAACAGACATTCTAAGGCCACGAACTAAAGTCCTTTTTAGTTTTTCAGTATCAACGTAACGGTTCCCGATCCTGGAATTATCACTAAAAAGCCTTTTCATAGCACAACACCTGTACCGACAACTGGAGTTTCCCAGGATGGTATCTACGTACAGCCTATTTAGATGTTGATTTTTCGATTTTATCAGCTTGGTTGTACGCTTTTCTTTACACTTTCGCCCGCTTTCGTAGGCCCCTTTGTTTTTTCCTACGTAGTTTTGCAAGCAGAGAACTGGAAAATTTGCCGGCCTGCACATCGTTGGTTACAAACAGACAGCAATTTTACAAACACTAATTAGGATAGTCAATAAGATTCTCGCCAAACATTAGGGATTTTAGTCTTCAAACACGGTAAAGTCGGTGGTGTCCACAACTGTTCGCGAATAAGCTAGATTTACAGGAGAGCAATTTCTCCGTTGGATAGCTATGCAGGTTTGTCTGAATAATGTATATCGATTTTTGTACCAAAGTTTGTTGAGCAAACCTTAGGAATGCAGTGATCATGGCTGCTTAGTGGTGCAGTCGTTACACCATAAGTATTCTACTTTGTCTTTCGGAACAAAATCTAGGCAAGAGTCCAGATTTGTCAAGCCCAGTGCAGTAAGAAAATTTATATCGAATCTGTTGATGTCGCCACCCGGTCAACATAGAGAGTAATCTAAATCCGAGATAAGTGAAGACGACAGGAAACCAGAAAATGCTCCGAGCTCGGTTGCCGTTGTGTATGGTGTTAGGTAAACTTCGTCAATGAGCACTGGTCGAAACCCGATCAGAAAATATGGCTTGCATTTCATAAAGTGACAACTTATCTTTTTGGTCGAATATTCGTAAGCCAAAATGACTGTCTTTTTCCAACTTCGTCTCAATGATTTAAATATTTATGATGGTTGTATCTCAGGTTGTTGGTTGCCATAATCTTCTGATCGCTGAGCTCGGCGTTTAGATCGCAATAGTTTGATCACTAGTCGAGGTGACATCGTCAGTTCAAGTAAACTGTTAGTTGTGATCTTTTATATTTGTAGGTTTATCATTAGTCGTGACCTTGAGCCTCGTAGACTGCCTTGTGCCCAAAGTAAGACCTTTGTTTTTCAGCTTGGCCTTTACTAACTCGAACTTTGACCTTTGACGACTGACTTTCCGCTTTGGGAGCTTGAACTCTTGTGCTTTGTGCTGTTGTTTCCATTTCTGATAAATGAATTCTCGGTGATTCAACCCCATCTTGTTTTAACGTTAGTAGTAACTCAACCACCTCGTTTTCGTTAAGGCCATCTGTGTATACAAATTCATCCGCAATACCTTCATGCAGAATGATCTTCAGAGTTTTGTTGTAATCTATGTGACATCATCAATTTTCCCCCATGACAAACGTACATGGCTTGACAATACCATAGAAATGAGACTTTCTGCAGAATGTCGTCTGAGGTGCGCTTTCCATTCCGCACGCTGTTCTTTCCTCGTCTCATTCTGTATCCTACTATGATAAGAACGTTTTGCATGATAGCACATGGTGACTTGATCGGTAGTGGTCGAGTGGTTAAAGTGGTTTAAATACCACCCCAGAGGTCCGAGGTTCGGATCGCCGCCATCACTGGTTACTTTGTTGATAGACAGCAATCCACTGTCGACCGGATTTGTACCACACCTGACTCGTTGGGACGTTATGTGGTTCTCCACTCCAAGTCTCAGAGTCCGGTTGCCAGTTATCCCTAATAGTGCAGAGGACCTTCGTGGCTATGGGGTTAAAACTCCTTCCACTACATTCATGCTCAAGCATGCAATAAAAAGAAGAGCCCATGTAGGATAATATTTTGTTATTTAGAATGATTTAACAAAAACCCAACGAGTAATTCCCCAAAATCAGGGCGAAGTGATATTCCAGAGAATAGCACCGCCAAATCTGAAGGCCCACCACACCGCCTGCCCCCTCTCGGCCAGCCCGAAAGAGCTGTGACACGCGCCATGCGAACTCTGACACCGTTGGAAAACTAACGGAAAATAGAAAAACAAGCTTTGGTCTTCATGTCTGAGGTCAAGATTTTCACAAATTCCTTGATAGTTGCACTTTGTTTTATTCATAGATTACAACCCTTTTTTGTCAATTTCCGGCCCCAAAACGGTCTCACTGGTGTACAGTTCCAGCCGTCTGCGATGCTGCGCTACAATATTATTAGTATTTGATTTTGAAATATTCTGCCACAAAACCACCGAGTTCGGTCAGACCGATGGGTTATCACGGCTTATTTGTCAAAAACAAGCGGGAGACATTATTGTGGTCACTGCCCTAGTCTCAGTTGAACACGGCTTTCTGCAATATTCTTTCAGATGTAGTGTGCCTTTTTCCAGTCACCACCGATGACGTGTGCCGAGTCACCAAAAACGACCCGATCTAGTAACAGGCACTAAAATTTTTCCAATCATCATAGTCAACATGGACACTATCTGAAAAACTCCTGTATCTCTGTCCACGTCAGGACTCTATGTCGATACGGAGTCCCTTCGAAGAACTGCTCTGCATCATTTCCATACTGGCCATCCACAAATTACTCGTATGAAAGCCATAACAAAAAACTATACATGCCTGCCTGTTATGCACAATGAGATTGAGACCACCGTACAACAACGTCCAAAACCGTAACATACTGCTACGTTACCGGAACACGAAACTCCTGTTTCGTGGCCAGATACAGGTCGTCCGTGATCCCTATTACACAGTAACTTCTTGAGACCCACTGAGAGAATTTCGGACCTCGTCGGAGTGGAGGACATGAGAAAATGGTAGTGTTAGTGGTTTTGATTTTTTAGTGCGCAAAATGTAAGAGAAAAAACAAACTGGAATTTCCCAAAGACACTGACGGCTATCATGGTCAACTTATAAGGGCATACTGTGGTGTGCCTAATATGAGCCTTTCATTCGAAAATCATGCATAACATTCTGATCGTGATGTACAGTGTCGTTGTTTACCCCTGTGATAATGGGAGACTTCCAGTGTAAATTTCTCGGAACGTCGGCTGAGATCTTTGACGTTCATGCTTTCGAACGATATCTTCTACTTAATGTATCAGATCCCAGAGCCGTTCGGAGTGTATCGAAAAACGGTGAACCATGGGATATGTTATAGGAAAGTGTCAAGTGTTCGGTAACACAGCGTTATCGCAAAAGGTGGTAGTCAGTCGACGTTTTGGTTACCGCGAGTAACCTTTCTCATGCACAGATTACAATGGATTTTAAACTGGTCTTGAGAAAAGCATTCACTACTATTTACAAAATTTGGTTCTCCAAATATCTTTCACAAGCTTTTATGTTACCCAGTTTGGTTTTTTTAGCTTTTTATTTATTTCCATTTTATTATACGACAACAGTAAAATATTTCAGGAAAGGGAGTCGCGGCCAATTTAAGGCTGATAACTGACCGGCATCTGCTCGGGGACTTGAACCCGGGACTGAAGGGTCCACTGTGATGACCGTTTGACCACCACCGGTCCAGTTATTTAAATTAAATAAAACAAACGGGAGTGATGGTTAGTAAATAATTACCTTTCCGAAAACATCTTGACGTAAGCAAATATCTCTCGGAAATTATTCTTGTAAAAGAAAGTTGACAATTAAAATTTACTGCTCTTTGGATTTCAGCAACTGAAACATCCAAATCTGATAAATTTGATTGAAGTTTTCAAACGAAAAAGACGCCTTCATTTAGTGTTCCAATATGTGGACCACACTTTGCTACATGAACTGGAACAGAATCCGAAAGGGTGAGCCGAATGCGTTTCGTTTTGTTTTCGTTTGCATTTAAAAATAGCAGAGAATAACAGGCTAAAGAAGTGAAAAAACAACTTTTTACCCTGGTTTAGGCAATGAGAGATGGCTTCCAAATTATTACAACAAACTCTCGCGAATGTGCACCACGAGTATATCCATATGTGTATTGTATATGATGTCAGGTTGCACCTGCTCTTTCTGTGACACGAAAATAGAGACCGAAGCAAATGTTCGCGATGCATCAAAAGTTGTACGGGTCCTTCAATCACTTGCGTTATTCACACCCGACTGTCCGGACCGCAATGGCTTAGTTGGTAGAGCATCTGCCGGTTGAGCGGAGTGTCGCCGGTTTATTTTCGGCTCGTGGCGTTTCACCTTTCCATGTGAAAAGAGAAAGTGGATTTTAAATCACATAAGATTCAGGCTTCTCGTGCCAGCGAAAAATTCCGCGAGTAAAAGGTACTCATTTACATGCAAAAGTTTACTACAGTGTTGATGTACGTACGGTTGTCCGGTTAATCACAAATTGACTAATCTCCAAACCCCGTTAGTCTTTTTCAGCTTTTAAAGGATGGTTTCCAAACTGATCTACTTTATCATTGGTTATCTCATGCTACTTAACAAGAACTATTTTGGTTCTCATGGCCCAATATGAAAAAAACTCACTGACCTGTTTTCCCAACGATGGAAATAAACTCTCCACCATAATTAAACCAGAACTTTTACGGGGTAATTGTTGCAAAAGAACCACTGAAGTGACCATGGTTTCGTTGCTGAAAATGCAGACAAAACATGGATACACATGCCCATGGTTATATGATGATCATCCTTTTGTGGGGCATTATCTGACGCATTACTCGGCGGCAGAGTAGTCTCCCAAGAAGAAATTACAGCTGAATATTCACTTGCCGAGGTGCTCTAGGCATTTACTCGACTTACCTGGACCTCTAACCTGACAGACTAGAAGCATTCCCCTTTCGAGTCCAATGAAATCTGTATTGTTCACAGCATTATGGATAATACCTTTCAATAAAATCAATCATGATTTACTGCGGCCCACATAAACCACCGCAAAAGTCTCACAACACCTAAGTCATTAGAATGATTTCCCCAGTAAAATACTTATCATGGGTCACGTTATTGGTAACCCTCAAAATATTGATATAGAACAAAAAATGTTGAACAGTAGCCAAATCGAGCAACTATGACAGTGATTCCTTCGCGATTACGAAAGGTGAATACCTTTGTTGTGCGTATGATGCTGGCTTCGGATCGACCAGGAGAGGTGAAGCAGCCTACTTCGCCTCATCCACCTTAATAATGGAGCAGAAGTTTACTCATCAGTATTCTCTCTCTCTCAATATATTCATTGATTTGTAAAAAAATATAAGGCAATATGCAAGTCGAATGTGCAATAGTTTGTCCCAATGTCTCTTGTTTCAACACTGTTTATGAGTAGGGTTCTGAGCAGAATCTATCACAGCAGCATGTCATTTATTAAAGTGTTGATATGTACTAATCCTGAGTGTACATTTCTCTATCTTCGCGACAATGAAATGAAGTTTTCACAGAGGATGCATATATGACTTCCATTTCAAGGTAATTCATTCAAAATAAACCAACACATTTTTCTTGTGAGCTTATCATTAACAACGAGATACGTGTGTTTGAATAACTTTCGCCTCATTATGCTACACACAAATGTAATCGACATTTCAGCAATAAGAACCATTCATGGAAGGTTCGGCAACAGTTTGTCAGTGACCAAAACCACCTGTGAATTTGACAATCATAGTTGTAAAAATTATTCACATATCATCATTTAATAAATTCGGTTTCTGAATCTGAAAGCAAGTTTGTCATGCTAAATAAGGTCACGAAATTTCAAATTCCCAGGAAGCATTACAAAATCATCGTGAACAACATTTGGCAATAGCGATTTTTATATTCACTTCCCCCGCTTTGATATCATACAAAAAGTTTAGAAAGGAAAAATTCGCAATCAGGAATACACTTTCGAGTTGAATTTTGACAAAACCTGTAAGTGAATAACCTCGCTAAATTGGTCGGGTCCAAGTTTCTATTTTGGGGATTCCAAAACCAAAGCGAACTGCTTCCAGTAAAGTGATGTTGGTCATGATGCGCACAAATGCCTGACACGTCTGACCCCAACCAACATAACTTCCCGATCCTCCATTGAACTGACCGTAAAAGCCATGTCTAAATTATTTATCTCGATAACTAATTATTGTCGTTTAGTAGTACGCATCCAGAGAGTGTCTCGTCTTTCATCGTGTTGGAGCCGGGACTTTACGCGTAAATAAATCGTGAGTTTGATGACAGAAAAGCAGTCCTCTATATTCCGGGCACATAATCCGTAGTGCTGTTTCTCATATCATACTATAAACAAATTGATATGATTTCCTTTCGTGCTCAATAAGAGTAAATAAAATTCTTTCATCTCACAAGACGTCTTCAATGTGTTCTGATGAATTGGATAAAGAGAATTCAGTATCTTAAACAAATAATTACACCACACGCATCATAACTGCATACCGAGGAACATAAAACCAGCCACACTGGTGCCACATTTGAAGTATCAAAATTTTGTTTTTGGTCTAACAGTCACTGCCTTTATTATTGGAGTCATAGTCTACATTCTCAAGTTGATGCAGAAATGAAGTACTAGTTTTCTTATGGCATGACATAAACTCCTGTCGTTTCCAAAAATAAAAAATAAAAATGACTATTTATCCCAAGCAAAATATTATGTAAATTAAAAGCGTAACAAAGCCGAAAGCACAAAACTGTTAGTGTTTTCATCAAACCTACTTACTGGGACAAATCCGAAATCCATGTTAAAGTGTACATGGTTTTTCATTTGCAGACAAGTTTACTATCCCAGTTATGAGGGCATCAGCCAAAATCGATGAGTTCTATTGACTCGGCCGTTACGTTCCGCTTGGTGTTTGTGTACCGCACTGATTGGCATTGTATTGCCAGGTGGCTTTTGGATTTTTAGCAACTGGGTCGTCGACGTACGATCTGTTTCGCGTACACTGGTAGTTATGTCGAATCTCTGATAAGACCTGGGACCGTGGCTATCACAATTAAAAGACGTGTTAAGAGAAGCCTTATCTGATCTTCGATTTCTACACAACCTTGCGTTCTGGAATGTCGTAGTGTTAGGGATCCGAAAACAGTCTCAGCGGCAACCACCTAATGAACTACCGCTCCGTCTTTGCAGTCATAAAAGGGGCTTTCGACTCGATTAACCACATTTTTCACTGAGAAAGCCTTTACTGAAATGCTAACCAGAGGAGCTTTGTCTCATATATTTTCTGTGTACAAGCTTCCGAACTCGGAGACGTGCATCTAGCGACCTTCCTTGTGAATTGGCAATAAACAGTGTGAATAACGGGTGAGACTGTTCACCCCTTTTGTAAACCTCATTTATCATTACGATTCCGGAAAATGCTTTGTCCTGATATGCAAATATTGGTTCAGATCTTTGTCTGGAAATAAGAAGCTTCTCAACTGAAATAACTGGGGAAGGTTCTGATTCCGTATAGTGATTCGAAATGAGCCTCATTTCAGTTTTCAACCATAAATCTAGCAATTCGGTGCTGTCGTTTTTTTTGTTTGCTAACTCTCAGCATTGTCAAGTTGAATGAAAAACAAATAGGAGCATAAAGTGCAAAACGCCTGAAGGCAAATTGATAAGCGAATAGTCAAGAAGGTCAAGGAAGTGCTCGAAATGAATTGCATTGTACAGAGTCGAGCACTTCCGTTAGTTGAAAAACTCGGATTTCAGCCGAAGAGTATTAACCAATACAAAAATAATCATGTTCTTTGAGTTAGTACGAATGAGTGCAGTTCTCCAAACAGCGCGCTTGCATTTCCTGGTCCAGAATGATTTTGGCCAACTTGCACACACAAGAGTTTTGGATGATGAAACAGAAAGTAGCGGGTCCCTAACTAGATTGAAAGTTTCCTTCTTGTAGCAAATCCTAGTTAACATTTGATGATAATGAGAATAATTCCAAGGTGTCAGTGATCACTGATAGAAGTAGTATGGTGTTGCATCTGGACGACCGGGCACAATTTCCTCAGAGACACACAAATTGTTTCGGGGTTATTGCCGATCACCAGGTTTACGTACCCGGTACTCTTCCCCCAAGTCATCCCCATACTTGAGCACCCCACTTGGTCCGTGCATCCTCCTTTCGATTCATATCAGATTACAACCGTATACCAATTATTTCGCAGCCAACTGTAGCCACGGCACCTAGCCATATCCTCAAATGTCTCCAACTATCTAACTGACGGGTCTTGTGGACTCAAAATTGGAAGATTTTAGTTCGAGAAATATTCCCGTGGTCTGAATTTAGAAAAAGTAACGTGACGAACACAGACGTGTCTTTTCGGGACTTATCCTCAGGCCAGTACAGTGCACATACACAGTTTTAGCGTGATTCGAAAATGTGATCCAGAGTAATAACGTAAAAGCACGAAACTGAATGTCAAATTCGTTTTCGTTGCATTTGTATGGACACATTATGCACCAGATTCACCAGTCCTGTGTAGCTGTCCCATCATCACATTGACCTTCGGCCACGGGAGCTGCAGTGTCTTGACAAACTGTTTTTGCGAACACAGGAATGGCCTCTGTCGTAGAGCGGATTCGTTGTCTGACTCCTTTAGAGCGGTTTGCCGACACACGATGGATAACGGTGAATGGCCCATCTCGCGTTAGTGTGTGGCCCGTATCGATTGCACGGGCCAGTATTGGGCTGGTTACCGTCTTATTGATCCCTTTAGTCAACCATGTAGGACAGTGTTCTTGAACTCGATTGGATCTACAGAGCCATCGTGTGTCGGCAAACCGCTCTGAAGGGGTCAGACAACGAATCCTCTCTACGACAGAGGCCATTGCAATCAGGTTACATAGGCCATTCCTGTGCTTGCAAAAACAATTTGTCAAGACACTTCAGCTCCCGTGGCCGAAGGTCAATGTGATGATGGGACAGCTACACAGGACTGGTGAATCTGGTGCATAATGTGCCCATACAAATGCAACGAAAACGAATTTGACATTCAGTTTCGTGCTTTTACGTTAATACTCTGGATCACATTTTCGAATCACGCTAAAACTGTGTATGTGTACTGTACTGGCCTGAGGATAAGTCCCGAAAAGACAGGTCTGTGTTCGCCACGTTAGGTTTTCCAAATTCTAAAGTAAAAATCTAATACCTCCTACTTGTCCCACTCCAATGGTCAAGGATTCCATACATTTCGCTACGTCATAGACGGGCTACCGCGTCCTACGTTTCAACCTCTGCCGGCCTTGCAGAGCAAAGTACGCCGAAGTAGTCTATCGACGAGCATGCACACCATATGTTTCAGTCAATTTATCCCGTTTACATCCACCAGTTGCTCCGTCAACTGGTCTCTGGTTCCCAACACCTCACGTCTAACCTGGGATATTTTTTCCACCATATTCGTGCAACACTACGAAGACAACACTGATTGGAATACCTTTAAAACTTCCGAATAGGAAAATGCTCCCATCAGGCTCTCTACCAGACAACGCTGCGAAGTAACAACCTAAATTAGAGCACATGAATTCTTTGATATTGGTTGACCGGTCGGAGCTGAACTGACAAAAATACCGACCTGGTGTAGTTATTGAGAAAAAATCAACTATTTATTTGTGTTTTGTTTTCGCCTTCTTCTTCTAAGCTATGACGTTTGACAAATATGTCACTATTCCAATTGGGAGATGATACATATATATTTTAGGTCGAAATAAATAAGCATTCAGACTCAACAATAAGAATAACATCCGTGAATTCAACCTTATTAACTGGATGGTTCCTTGAAAACACACTGATTCTCTTTGGTCTGCTACACGAGAACAGGAACTGCCATGTTTGACGTTTGTGTCCGACAAAATTAAGCAAGACCCTTGAGCCTCAAAATCACCGTTTTATTTCCGTAGTCAAAATTTTATTATTCAATAATAGGATGTGAAATAATACAGAATTAATATCGTTTTAATAATATGCGTTGGTCGCAATTGAAAACACTGAATGAGTTGATAATTCCTACAGTGTGGGAATTTTGACGTTATTAGAAACGGAAAGGTCATTTTATAAGTGCATCATTACGAACTTTCTGATTCACCGAGACACACAGCTAGATGACAGATAAAGTACATGTATAAGTACTACAAACATTATCAGTTAGATTTCCTGTCGCCTACTCAAAGTAGCCAATGTAAACAACAAAATCATGTACCTGAATGAAAGAACAATATTCTAAACTTGGACGTCATAGCTGCAAGTTCTATTTGGTCACGTGTTTCCTGAATTTGGGAACCAATCACAAAAGATGGTATTTTCAGTATGCTGGTTATGAGATTTCATGCTAATTTCTCTGAATATAATTATGCATTTTTTCCACGTTTGGTATTCAAACTTAGGATGGATCGTATGCAGATTCGCAAACTCACATGGCAATTACTTCAAGCCGTCAATTTTTGCCACGCCCATAACGTAAGTGGACTGGATTTTTCCGTTTGAATGCAGTTATTCGCGTTTTTGTTATAGGTGAAAAATGACTATACTTTCTATAATTCTGAAAACCGGAAATGCTCTGTGTGTTTAGAGGAAATAATGTAGGGTTGTGTCACTTGCATAACCACAGTTGCAACTCTGAGATAATAGCGAAAACCGTCATGTGTCATAGGACGACTCGTTTTCAAAATTTTTAAAGCAAAATGTTGAGGTGACCGAGGAACTGCAAGTGTACTTATTTGAACATAAAATAAAGTAATGAAAACTTTCGAAATCTTTCAGTAAAAAAGAGAGAAAAAGGGGAAGAATACCATCCTCACAAAGATAAATAAATGTAAGATTGTAATGTTTATGGTTGACTTCGGCAATCATATCTTGTGTATGTGGGAGGCAATCTTTTCGCACAACTCCTGAATTCTAGATGCCCAAACTTCACGAAGAGTGCCTTTGGTCTTTAGGGTACATTTACAATTAGTGACAAAGGAAAGTCAATTAAGAATCATAAAGAGACAGAAATATATTCCACGGATTTACTGTTTCAGGCAGTCTCTCTAATGGTGAGATAATTTTGTGTCCTTATCAGTTTGAATTCTCCAGCAAAATTACGGGCCTGTTCCAAAAAACTAAATGCGTTACTCAACTCAAGTTAGCAGTGAACGAACGTAGAGTGGAAGCGAACGACGGGTGATGTGAAGCCGAAGTTTGGGGACGCAGATCGAAAGGTTTGGTCAGGGAGGTTCTTCTGGCGTTGGTAATTTATACTTGCAAGAGGAACATACTCATAATCCGTAAGATCAACATTACATGGGTAAACGTCCTAAGTCAAGGTGCAGTTTACACCCAATCCTTTCTTTCTCCAGCATTATCCTTTAAAGTAGGCTTCATCTGGGCGTATGCGAATAATTCATACTGTCTTTTACTTGGTACGTTCCCGGGGACAACAATCAACATGAAAGCCTAGGTTCAGGTTATCTTCCGGTTGTCTTAACTGAAGAATTTGGTCCAGAAAACCTGGTAACAATCTGATACAGAAGTGTTTTTGTCTGGATATTCGGTTGTTCTCTGAAGTGGTATACGACAAGTTGCAGTTAGAATAAAGTAATATAAATTAAACCGATATTATCAAACGTCGAAACTCAAGCTTACATTTTACACCGTTATCACAACCAATGGAATTATTCATGATTCCACGGACTGTTTCCGAATCAGTTAAGAGCTTCGCCTTTGTTCATCACACCTAAATCAAATATTTTGTACAGAAATTATGAAAGAAGTCTAAGGGAATTCGACGACTTCAAAAGTTACAAAATGGTGATGGTTGACAAGGGGAGCAAAATAGATCTACTGAAAAGGGTTCTTCTACCTTTGCGAAAACCTAGGTGGTGAAGTGTTCATAAACAAAACAAACCTAAAGTTCACGGAACTTATCGGTTAAATCTTCTTTGGTAAGTGGGTGTCCTAACTGGTGGTAGTCACGGAAGGACACTATTTAGCGGTCTTGCTTGGATGAACAAGTGGCGCTGCCAGGATTCCAGTAATACACGATTTATTCAACATGGGGATGATCCCATAAAAATAATGTGGGCTATCTGGAAGCACCAGACTACTCATGTTGTAGAGAATTTACAGGATAGCCGACGCCATTTGACTTGTTAGGGGATAGTTATGTACTTTTTGATGGGACTATTTCCTGATCAGCACTTCTTTTCCTCCCTACGCACCCTTACCATTTCTTGACAGTGCATTCACAGAGATGTGAAACCAGAAAATATTCTGATTACAAAAGCTGGTCAGTTGAAGCTGTGTGATTTCGGATTTGCCAGGCTTTTGAGTAAGTGCTCCGATCCTTTTATTAAAAAACTACTTTGATGCATAGCCCAGTGCATCGTTACTACAATTAAAATACTGAGGCCTTACGTGATTCTCCACTCCAAGTCTCAGGGTCTGTTTGCCGGCCATCCCTAGTAGTGCAGTGGGGTATCCTCCTTCCACTGCACTCATGCGAAAGTACGTAGTAAAAAATATCGGGGCGTGTGTGGCCTAAAACCTCGGTCGGATGGTGACGATTTATTGTTGGGACCGTGCATTGTGATTCATGTAGTGAGGTGAGCAAGACCCGTTCCAGTGGACCTATTGCTTCTCCTAGAGGAAAACTGGAGGGATCAAGGTCACCAAACGGACAATGCTCATCACCAAAATGACCAGTAATTTCAAGAATGTCTGTGTGGTTTTTATTCGTGTTCGTGGACAATATTGACACACGGCCAATTCGACCACGTTTGGTGAACCCGACTTAAAATGGTAGAGAAAATTTCCGAAAGAATTAATGAAAGTGGACAGCTGGAACACAACAATGCAGGGCTAATAATATTGTGAGTAACACAAAAACTGTAGTGGCATCAGTCGATGTGACAAACAACAGTCGAAACCCACTGCAAATCAAAGCTCAGTAAATGTTCATGCGCAAAGCTTGATTGGTCAGGTATTTGCTTTTGTGGAACCGCTGATGAGTGCGCTGTGCTCTCTTTAATTTCTCGGATTTCTTTCCGGCTTTTGTTTTTCGTGATTATCGGTGCAAATCTTGGTTTCCTTTGTTCGGTTTCATGTTGACGCTATATATATATAATTTTGGTCGACGTTTTGAAAAGGATGTGGGCAGATTGCTCATAAACGACTATGCTTCGCTCGTCCCTTTCGCCAGTCCGCGGATTTTAAAGCCTGTTGAAGATTTATGCGACCGCTTCTTTTAGTCCCTACCCATCCCTTTTTCAGCAAATGATTGTCTTGTCTTATTAGTTATTACACTGGTCTCATCTTTCATCTCATTGTTTTTTGCGTTGATTTTGCAGACACTGCTGTCTTTTTGGCTTCCCGCTCAGTGGCAAACACGTACTGGAATTGTATGGGCTCCCGATATCTGAGTTTGGCAGTTAGACCGTAAAACGTTTTACCACTAGACGGGGTGGCATCGTTTTCGACCCAAAAGCGGGGCTCAGCTATCAGGAACTCGTGAAAACTTTCAGCCTAAACTACAACCATCACCAAATTCCAAAATCACGCAGAACATTGAGTCACAACAGAACACCTTGTACACTTCACTGTTCAGCCCATCTTATTTTGTTCAACCATCCACTGGGATGATGAAGATAGGGACACTTTGGGTGAAATGTGAACTTCTTTCCAAAGTTCATTATATACAATTTAATATTGCATTACTCTTCATAACAACTGGTTCTAAGGTTCAGAAAGAAGCTCCGTTAGATTGAATAATGGGCAGTTGAGGTAAGCCGCAGAGTCGAATCCCGAAGAAGTTACCGTTATTCACCGGAAGAAATCGCAAGTAACCTTGAATGGCGTTTTCTTTTCAGTTGAACTAAATGCTCATAAACGTTTTTACATACTTGGCTGTTTATCTTTTCCTTTTCATCTTGAAGTCTTACCGCCCGAGGGGTTTAGCGACTACGATTTTAAACTTATATTTCAATATTGAAATCTCAACTAGCATCAGGTGCCGTTTGAAGTGCCCCATGTATCACTTAAGACCACGATTTGGTCTCTGTTCTCTCTTAGCTGGTCCAGGAGATGAATACACTGATTATGTGGCTACGAGATGGTATCGAGCACCGGAACTCTTAGTCGGTGACACGCAGTACGGACCACCAGTTGATGTATGGGCCATCGGCTGTGTAGTGGCTGAAATGCTCACGGGCGCACCGTTATGGCCAGGTCGATCAGATCTGGATCAGTTGCACTTGATAACGAGGACACTGGGTGAGTTGAGTTTCATCAAGCGGCATGCGTACTTCGCCAATAAAAATGCCAGGCACTGTGCAGTGTTTCTAAAAATGAGTTTTACAGTGAACCTGGTTTCTCATGAAATTTACATTCAGTTCTGTTCAGACATTAACCATGCATCGGGTGCGGCGGTTCTAACAGCTACACCTAAGTAAGAACCTCACTCGAAAGAATAAAACCTTCGGTAGGAAAATGTGGGGACGAAACTGATGACAACCAGATAAATGACCCAATTGTTTTCAACGATTCTTAATCTCCCTCTACATATCATAGAGGTGACAACAGTGAATTTGATGGAAAGTGCACTGGGCTGAGGTTCATTGTGATTATATAGGTGGATTGGGATGGAATGGTTTGGTGATCTTCAGGTAAGATGTGGAGATGCTGAACTGACTACCGGTAGTGGGGTTTCAGGGGGTCATTTCCAGCTTCTTATGATCCGTCTTCGATCAAGATAAATAAAGTGCTTGGACTAATTGCTTTTGTCTGCACAGATGAGGGCTCAGCAGGCGTATGATGATCGCTTCAGACGTAATCAAGCTTTAGAGTCAGGCTGCCTTCGATCAGTTTGGAAGTACCCGAGACGCAACACTAAATTAGTCACTTGGGTCGATTTTATGACAACTATAGATTAAGTGACTAAGTATAGAACTGTTTATTGCGCCTGTTTTCCCGTGACTCAGTCACTTCGAGTAATGCTCTTTGATGCGCTGAGACAGACGCCCGGTTTTGCGACCTGAGTATGAGCAAGATGAGGAATCACTGATAACAGTCATTAGCTATCCAGTGATATTGTTCTGATGTGACCATAAGATTATTCAAACTACTCACTTTCTTCAGTGTCTTTATTTACTAAGAAAGTGAGTCTTTTCGGCCCATTCCTGGGATCTCAACAAGCACTGCTTGTTTAAACACAGTGGTTACCTTTTCATACCCATCGTCTCTGTCACATTGGCCACCTCTGCTCATCTCCTAACCACTGCCATCCTCAATGAACACGGAGAACCAAGGAAGCTTATCCGTGGACATGCACAACGCATACTCCAAACGGTATAAACTGATGGGTGTCAGAGTTTTATCTAATGGTTTGTTTCATGTACCAAATTATTTGCACTTGATCTCACTGTGCCAGATACAGACTTCCCACTAAATTCCACCAAAGCTAGGAAGACACTGGACTTCAAGTACGCATAATTATCGCACAGTAATTGAACATTTATCTTCCAGCAAAAGCGGCCACATTTCTGGGCCGTTCAGAATAAAAAAACTCACTGTCTTTTCAGTGGACACTGTGTGGGAAATGATCCTAAATACGAACGTTTTATTGTGTTATAGTCCTCGTCAACAACCATCTGAGCTGTTCAACCGAGTATACTCAGAAGAGAAGGTTGGCACGGTATGATCACTAGCATCAAGATGCGAGGTTATTGTAAAAGTAAAAACATAGGTGTGAAAGGAGAAAAAGAGTGCGCGTGTTCGAGTCGCTTTATAGTCCTAACCAAGAATACGCGTGTGACAGAAAATTTATCTGTCTCTGTGCCCATGTTTGCTGGTGTATGTGACCTTGAGGGGGAAAAATTGGGACGCATCTGGATAAGGTAAATGTGGCCCATGTGTGGTTTGTCGTTTGAGGTCACATTTTTATAGCAGTTGCAAAACAAGGCAGATTGACCCAAGGAGTCGCAGTTTTATTGCAGGTGAAGAACATGACAATTTTTCATCAGGTGTCAAAATGCCAAAGCAGGCGCGGAAAATGGCACATTGTCAAGGCCAGTGAGGAACCACTACAACGCCAGATGTCATGTCAGCACCGTAAAAGAATGGGGTTGTCAAAAACCAAATGCATCTGTGACTAACTACCTGGTTTATTGTCTCCCTGACCGTTTGAGTTTTGTGTTAGACCGGTCTAATTCAGTCCAGTGGAAATAAATTAAACTATGAAGGTATAAAACTCATCCAAAACATTTCTACGCAATCAGTCATTCGGTTCAGAAAGGCTCACAAATTCACCCTGACATTCATGTAGATCAATTAGTTCCTCCGCGTACTTAGGCCGCAACGCTCTCCCACTTCAGTTCAGATCAGTTCAATTTAAACAATCAATAAAATTGCACTGGATGCATCAGTTTTGGTTGCTATCAGTCGACGGGAGTCTTGTCCGGAAATAATCCCAAAACAAGAATATGAAAAGATTAAAAAAAGAACTGTCCTATCTCGGAAAATTTGAGATCACCTTTCTTACGAGAAAAGAGCTATCGTTCGAACGATGTAAATGACAAAGTAATATAGAAAAGAGAGAACGGAAATACATACGTACACCAATTTCCGTCGTGAACTCAGGTGAAAGACCACTAT
The DNA here is from genome assembly GCA_948099385.1 of Fasciola hepatica. Classification (NCBI taxonomy): domain Eukaryota; kingdom Metazoa; phylum Platyhelminthes; class Trematoda; order Plagiorchiida; family Fasciolidae; genus Fasciola; species Fasciola hepatica. The sequence continues at coordinate 2,935,951 of CANUEZ040000199.1, forward strand.
AAGTCCGAATGTGGCTCCGGGTATTCCCCTGCAGAGATTTCAGGATGAAAACGTGGCACCAGAATACGGTACAGTCAGCTGAGTCGAAGACAGACTTCAGATGAAAAAGAATTTGGATGGTGGTTACATGAGTGGAGTGCATGCTTTCTAACGTTGGCCAAAGAATAAAGATGTAGTCAATTAAATGTCTACTAGAGCTAAATAGCTTTCCTTCCACACAAGCATTGCTCACATGCGTTGGTTAAGCCCAAAGGAGCACTTTCGATTTGATGTTAATCAGGCTAATTTCTCTGTGGTTTTCATAAGCTGGCCCTTCAACCCTCGTAAACACAGGTCTATTCACCACTTCTCATCGGTTCATCGGAAGCAGTAGGTTGTCTTCTTCCTTGATCATTTCGCCCTCCTTCATGAGAAGGTTCAGGCCCCTTTATTGAGAATGATAAAATCAAAGTGTTATCGATAGCCAGCGATGGTCAAACGGTCATCGTCCTAGATTTTCGACCTTGAAGCACCGCGACCAAGTCTTGTAGCACGAGGGTTACATCCCGTTTGTCAATTTCCGACTGGCCACGGAAAATAGGGGTAGTGATCAGGATTGCCGGAATCTGTCTGGCTTACTAGTCCACTTCATAATTTGCTTGAGCAGATTATATGATCACGCCTGAAAGTTCAATAACAGATTTTAATAGGAAAATAATTCTGCCGAATAGTCGGAAGAGGTTTATATAACCATTAGTTTTACTATCAGTAAACAAACAAATATCTCCAGACCATTCGACAACAAAACTGTGGATGAGAGCTGTGTCAGATCGCATGGAAATGCTTGAAAACTATCAGCGCGTGCAGCAGAGGGTAGCGATTCAGAAGTGGTTAGGTATTTCCGGCGATTAGCTAAAATGCCAAACTAATGCCCATGTGATGTGCAAGGACCCGCATTGGTGAGTATGAAAAATTGCCCATCATCACAAGTCGTTTCTGCCGGGTTCAAGGAAGGCAGACATCGCTATGCTAAGTGAGCTCCTTGATTGAAGCGACAAAAAGAAGAGTATGGTCTTTTGTGGTGAACTAGTAAACAGTACGATAAATTAGAGTATCTATCTTCCGTGCCCTAATCAAAGGAGATTCAAAAGATCAGCCCTGCTGGTTTGTTTTCAGCTGCAAGCTTGACAAACAAAAAGGCGAAATAGATGAAAAAATCGGGAGACGGGAGAGAAAAGCATTCTAAACAATGACATCCAGAGGGGGAAATCATGCGGGGAATATTCAAAATACACATAGGAAAAATGAGACTGAAACCGCTAGTCCGTCACTCTATTGTGCAAACACCGTTCCCCATAAACGATTCAGTATCTGCTTTAAAACCACAAAAGATGACTAGGTGTTACCTTCATTGGAAAGTTTGTTCGACTCCTGGCAACTTTTACAAAGGGCAGTTTGCCCCGCAGACGAATCCTGATTCTCATTTTTCAGCTTTCACTTTATCGGGTATGCTTCACTGTGGTTAACCAGAACGGATCCCTGTTAGAGGACTTAAAGTAAGACCAAGTGAATGCGTACGAATGTGAATATTCAGTCCCAATAAATTCTCTTATGAGTCTCCTTTTCTTAAGCAAGGACAGATCCAGTTCCTTTATATACTGCACGTAATTCGGTCCCCTAAGTTTGGGAAACCATATAGTGAAGTGGTACCAAACCCGTTCCAGGGTCCTAATGTAAATTTTCAGGAAGATTATTTTATCCGTTAAGAAGCTCCTACAAATGAAGTCGAAAAGTTTCTTATATTGACGAGAGCAGAGCCTCCGACTTCCTGTTCCTCTGGTTCAAAGTCATCGATTGTAGCCATATCAATTTGTCCTCGAATCAGTTAAAGAATTTTGGACCATCGAGTGGAGGATTTCAATCTTGACCCCGAACGTAAGAGAACATAAATAAGAGCGGCATCGGCAGACTACAATGACGCCGTCCATCCACTTACTGAATGGTGGGAACAACCACAATGATCATTCTTAAGCGAATAAGCCCTTCCGTGTTCCATTTGTTGGTAATGATTGATGTACATCACTTATAAGTTGTTGCTTGACGGCCATGCACTCTTCGAGTAGAGTCGTATGATAATAACAGTGATTTGATGAGTGATACCTCATAAATTTTTAAAAAATGAGTGAATGGGAGCTTATTAGGTAAAACAGCTTACGTGCTTCCCTAAATTGAAACACTTAGGTGGTAGTTAAGGTAATGATGACTGTGTCATAAATGTAGAGATGTGGTTAAACTATTCATGTATACAAATAATGTGACAGACAAACAAAAAAGGCCATATGTCTAATCTCCTCTTTAAGAGAGATTATCTGCTCCTAGTTCCTAGACGAATTCCACATGAATCGAAGAGATAACCGTATTATTGAATGGAGCACATATAACTAACAAATTGTTTGCCACGTTAGCTGAAAGCGGATTTTAATTCAGTCAGTCAGTTGATCAATTCAGACAAATGCGTTTGTGTACAGTGAAACGAGCATTCAGCTTCCACATATAACCCTTCCGTCAACGTGAACCGCCAACAACATTAACAAGACTGGCTGTCTTTTTAGTCTGCTGATTAGGGTTCGTTGTACTATCGGATCGGCATGAAAGACACGTGAAGTCTATCCAGTTGTGGCTGAAATTGTGTTAGATGAACTGGAAAAAAGTTAGAGAATAGCCAGTTTAGTTGCAAACTACCGGCAAAATAATTTGGTCGCGTACCAAACAGTACTGATAGTACAGCTGTACAGTGCTTCCATGGCTTTCAATGGTTTGAACGTTTACACCGCATGACGAATCTCATGTTACGTAAAATCTAGTCTCGTACTACTCATACGGTATTTATGTTGACTAAAGCTTCTAACTCTGGCTTTTATTGTAAAAAATTCTGACTAAATTTGAAGCGGTCCAAAGTTGGCTCTTCTTAAAATTTGAACAATGTTTTGTTAAATTGTGTAGCACAGAAATACTGTTTGCTGTAAAACGTTCGAGGTTTATACGTCTCTCACATCAATTAGATCAACCGCTTGTGATCCGCTAAATAGAATCCTTCTGCTGTGCAATCGTACAACAATAACAGTACGCGACAAATAATGTGCTAAAAGTGCAGTGCAGACAGCCATTATCCATGACCTGGGTTCGGTGGCTTTGGTTGCTATCTCCTGGCAGCATCCTAAAAAAGGTACTGATAAAAAGAATATGAAAGGAATAAGAATAGAACTACAATTATTAATATCCAGTTGGTGATGAAAGTCTATGGATACAAGAGCGCCACTGATCACGACACCTAATCGTAGTGTAAGAGAGTCTTTTGAACCACACCCAGGAAGCCAAACATACAAAGTCAAGTCCACTGGTTAGGATTTTCATACATTTCTTCCACGACGTGAACTTGCTACCTTTTTTCACCTTCCGGCCGGTACTCACCTCAGCAAATATATCACGCCGAGGGATCCTTTCAGGTGTCATGCTTAACACATGTCCCGAACATTTAAGCATGGAGAGCTTAAGTGTTTCATGTAAAGAGTTGATTCTTGAATCCAAGACTCTCCGCCGGACTTCAGCATTGCTTGCAAGGTATTCTCATCAGATTCAAATAATGCTACAAAAACATCGGTGTTCAAATACCGACAATATTCGGATATCCTCCTCTGTGGTCTTTTTTTTACTGAACCATACAGAAGCATTAGTCTGACTGCTGCAGAGTACATTCGACCCCTGATAGATAAACGGATGTCATGTTCACGCCACAGATGACTCAGGTTGGCGGATGCCAAACCAGCTTTCTGTAAACGCAAATAAACCTCATCCGATATCTGACCCTCGGGTGAAATGCAGCTGCTCAGATAACAAAACTTGTCTACATGGACTATAGTCTACCCGGACATGGAAAGCTTTGCCGTTGGACCAGCCCAGTCCCACGACAACATCTTAAACTGTGAAGATGTAAAATGCATACCGAACATTGCTACGCAGTTTATCAAACCGTCTAGAAAAGTTCCCAACCCACCTGGATCTACACTTGAAAGAACTATGTCGTCCGCATATCCAGGGTATGACACTTTTCAATCCGCGCAAATGCTAAACGTCACTATCCTCGCACGACAAAATCGCGGTCTCCAGGACCGTATAAATGACAAAGTTGAAGAGGAAAGAAGAGAGCGGTTAATCCTGACGTACATCACATTTTGTGGTGAGCTCGAATGGAAGATCACCATGAGCTCGTACTCAGCTTTGGCTGTTCATATAAAGGGACTTCATGATCGAAGTGGATTTCTCTAGTGAACCTTTCAAAAAAGGACAAAGCCAGAGAACTGTGCTATCGACTGAGTCGAAGGCCGCATTTTGATCAAGAAAAAAAACAGCGACTGTAGGCCAACGAGAGGTGTGCTCACGTTCTAAAAATGTTTTCGAAGAGTGGAGCCGTGACGAACGCACCATCGGGTCTAAAATCAAATTGATTCTCGAGTGAGTACTGTGAGCGATCTTTCGAAAAGCGACGAAGAATAATACCCGCGAGAAGTTTAGGTGCCATGCAAACCAGACATGTTTTCTTGTGGTTTATACATGTGGACCTATCGCTTTTTTCGTGAATCAGTACCACCGCCGATTCACATCAACTCTTTGGAACTTGCTCCTTCTCCCATATCAAACCGAGGAGTTTAGTCAACTCTACTAAAAGCGTTAGGCCACCGTCTTTGAAAATAGACGGTCAGGCATTCTTGTGTTAATTAAGATAGCTTATCTCACAAAGTACCTCAACTTCCGAGGGATGATTGGTACCTAAAACTGGAGCTATACCCATCGCGCTAGTTAGCAAACCTGTCGAGGATAACGGCCAATTAAACCGCTTCTCGAAAAGTTTTATCTGAAAAACTAGGCCGTTTCTGAGTTTTGAATCAGTGAGCCGTTCGCCTTTTTGATCACTTTGCCAACGCTTGGCTTTCGTGGACCGGTGTTCCTAGTTAGACTGAGAAGAGTGTGGCTGTTGCCAATCGCCACGGCCTTTTCTATCTATCTCACTACACTTCACAATCCACCACCGCTCACAGTCGTTTATCAGGCTTCGAATCAGTTGGCATTTAAGGTATCTCTTTGTATCATCATATCTGGAATCCACAGGAATCGATTTGCGAGTACCTAACAGTACAGCTGAGGATGCAGATATCCATCATTTCTGTGTGTGTCTGATCGTTTGACCATGGACTGAATCCGTAGCCTCAAACAAACGCCTCTGGATCTCTGTCTATCGCTCCTCTGGATCCTGGGCATTTAACTACATCGATAACCTAGTGGATAATTCTGCTTGGAAAGTTGATCGATGGTTGTCGTCCAGTAGCAGCTGCTGGGCACAGTTGGCTTTGGATAATGAAAACGAATAAAACTGATGTGGTGAAATCCAAAGTGCTAGTAGAGTTATTTTGCTACATGTTTACTCAGGGCAATCCTGAAATCTATCATAGTAACCATTATGTAAGTTATAATATCAACGACATATTTAGTAATTGCCGTCAAGATCACCATACTAGTCATCAAATTAATGATCACCATCGTGGAGTGGGAGACGGCAATAGATGCTTCACAGGGAACTACGGTATTTCCCACAGAAAAACAAATGGTGAACATTTGAACTGAAGACGGCATGGATAGATATACATCCAGGGGGACAACAGAACAGTAGCCGCTTTTTAGACATTCACTAAAACATCGCACATGATATGGGTTATGGTGAATTGAAAATATCACCATCAGTTTCTAATATATTTTAGTAAATTTTCCAGTAGTAAAAGGGTGCCGCGGTATACCTGAAGTGGGAAGTGACCAAACAGAGGCTCATGAAGGAAGAAATTGACTAGCGATTGCACGATTAGAACCTAGGACCCTAAAATTACTAACCTAATTTGACGACCGTTATTCAGTAGTCTTTTTGCACTGATCAGAAAATATGAACACATTCATCACTGAACAGTATCGCTTAGGATTCTGATCAATGTCACCTTACTTTCGAACTGCAGAAAAATATGGGTTTATTTGACAAACTGTGTCTATATATAATGTAACACTAATCAGAGGTTTTTTTCTATGCCCAGTATTTTCATTTCGGCAATATAGTCAACGCAGTTGGTAGGAAGTTTCTATTTTGAGTTTATTTTGAAAATGCCGCCGAAATTATTTTGCCGAACTCGACCAATTGTTACTTGTTCAAATGATATCGCAGCTGCTTTTTGCGCGGAATAGAGCGATTTCACACAACCACTTTGCATCGCATTTTGATAATAGTTTCACCTACTGAGCCATTATAATCGATGCAGCATCGGTAACTGAAATACACGACAAAACTCTCTTGATTGTAAAACTTCTCTTATAGGTGATCTTGTTCCAAGGCATCGCGAAATTTTCGAAAAGAATCTCTTCTTTAAGGGATACAAACTGCAAGTTACGGAAAACAAGGTTAGTTTGGTGACGTTTGGCTTCCTCCATAAAGGTTTCATTACTAAATAAATTCAGTTGAATCAACCATATGAGCGCCTTGAGGGATTTGTACAAACTAATTTTTCAACATGTCCTGCTCCAAGGAAAACCAATAGGAGAAATGGGGCAATTCGGATGCATAACCTAATCCTGCTGGATACACAAATAAAGAGTGTGATTTTACTGCTCTCATACATTCTACGGTTTGCAGTCGGTGATCATCGTTAAATTTGCCTCCGTTTTCGACAAAATGTCGATATTGCTTAAGATTGCACTTAGGATTAGACTTGATATTGTCTGCCACTTTGTGTTGGAAGAACAACAGCTTAGCGAACAAACTTGATTTCACTGCTCCGTCTACTGGCTCATTACAGTACACTGTGTAACTCAGGTGGCAATGTAAGGAGATGGGAATGTTGATTGTTTATTTTATGGAGACAACGTGTTTCAAGGCATTTTTTGGGTCGGGGGAGTGAGGCTATCAACTTTCACACATTGACTGAGCTCTTGGTGATAATTACCGGTGGAGTGAGAGTTCCGACAGGCGCGTTAAGTGGGAGCACTTGGGATACGTGAGTCAGGGCTCTGCAGACATTTTTCGAACACAGTTGTGTGTGGGGGAACTGCATAATCAGATCGCTTTCTCCTTTGCAGGGGACAATATTTTATTTCTCAGGTCATTCTGGTCAAGTGAAAATCTGCATAAACAATTATTCTTCCTTGGCGTAATACTTGTTTCCCAGCCCCTGCGCAACCACTGAGATTAATTGCACGGAGACAGATTTGAGTCATTAAAATTGCAACCCTTCATTTTCTTAGTGGTTTTCCGAGTCATGTATTGTTGTGTACTGGTGTGACTACGAATAACTAAAACGGGCTTAAACGCCACATTCATTTGTTCTCCATCAATATAGTTACGATCACCACCGATTTGGTGGGAACGGATCATAAAACGTAGTCTGACAAAACATTCAAGTGCCGCCCACAAGAGCACAACCAGTTGAGACGCTTACGAAGACTAGGGTAATAAGACGTTACCGGCACAATTTCAGTGCATGAAACTAAGCCTAGTTTATTCAAACTGTTACTGACTACGCTCAAGAGAACACATTTATCCGCATCAATCTAAACTGTTCAAGGTGGGGATAAGAATCAACTTATCGCCGTTCAGATGGCATCATATCCACTTCCACATTGCAGTCACATCCATGCAAAAATAAGCTGAATATGTTGCTATTAGTTGGTTTCTTATCCAGGAATCTCCCATCATACAATTAACATTGTAGTATCTAATGTTCTATTGTCTCACTCGAACGGTTTATCGTTTCGCGCTTACACATGGATGCAGCAAGAGTGACCACATTCCCCCTGGTCACAAATGTTCAACCCATCGTCGGATAGAACAGCAAACCAATTTTCTTAGATGTAAAGTAGAGGGCTATTTGAAGCCTCATTAGAGCAGGCACAACAGCGATCCGGTTGAGAGCTCGATTTTGATGCCCAATATCAAAAAGGAAACAGTGCTATTAGTCTGTTTTCAAGCCGTGAACTGGAAATTTGAAGACCCATCCAATTCTACCTCTCGTTCATTACAATTTCGAGCTGATCAAAAGCCTTTTATTTCTTTTTAAGGCCGATTTGATACAATCCCTTTGACTAATGGTGATCGATGTTAACGACAGATGCTGGCTCAATAATGATTAAAAAAAGGTTTCTGTCGTCAGCGATCATAGTACATTGAAAGGCCCATCTACTTCACATTGTGAAAAGATACAGCCGAGAAATGATGGATGGGTAAATGTAGTTGACAAAATCCAAGCCGTAATATTTTTGACTCTCTGTAAAGCTCATAAAGCCCAAATATGGTGATTTCCCTATGCGAAAGACTCCTTCGGCTAGAATCTCAATATTGTGCCCGAGGACGGTCTAAGCAGCACGCATATGACCGACGAAAGTGACGGTTTAGGTCGGTCGAAACGTTGGTCTCCCATTTTGTCTTCACGTTTGTCTTTTGACAAAACCATATTTCCATCAACGCTATATATATATATATATATATGTATATATATATATATATATATATATATATATATATATATATATATATATATCAAGGGATTCATCAGACAGTAATAAAGCTTAGCTCGCCCTGAAAACCCCTAGAAGCACTGCACATCCTTGTTATGAACCATCAGCAATGCATATCCAACGAACCCCCAGTGTGACTTGAACAGTTAACCCCTAGGCTGTCCGAGATGAACCTCAGTAGGTCGTCTAACTTCACCAATACATGATATATTGACCTTGTCACACGACTTTCGAGGGGTGACCACCCATTGACCATACAAAGATCGATTACTGTGATGGACGGCTTATCCCTCGGAAACCCGCGACATCAAAGTTCGAAATAACCTTCACAGCCAACCTCGTTAAAAATATAGCACAGTTTTACAACCAGCTGGTTGTTGTTGCGGTTTGTCTAAGGGTGGGTTCAAAGCATCTCGTGCATCATATATGTACTCGAACGATACAGTCATGCGTGTAGTGGGGCTTCGTCCCGTGCCCATTTTTCTTCGTGATCGGGTTCAATTTAAGGCCATCGGGCTGGGTGACGATTCTCGTACACAGGAGGCTAATCATCATTGTCGGGTTTCTATCCCCCGGATGTCATACCTCCATCTTTCAAACTTCGACATTCCTCGAACCGCCAAAATTTGGCACAATCTACCTCACTCTTCATCTACACCTACCTACAACCATTTCTTCTTTAGAAGCAGTATTAGCAAGCTAGTTCTGACGGGAATGTTCCCCCGAAGTTCCTCTTGCCGTAACTATTTTGGCTATGGGGTATGCCCATATACTGTAAGTCATTTTATGTATAATAAAAATCATGGACAGTCAATGGTTACACCGTCAGAATAAAAATGCCTTTTTCATTCAGTCTATCGTGGTATGACTGCACTCATTAGCGATAAACAAGTTCAAATTTGACCATAATACGATTTTTATCTCCAACTGCAGAATAAACTTGAGGAAAAATTCAAGACGCTGCAACCGGCAATTACTGCAAAGGAAATAAGTTTTTTACAGGTTGGTGATTTCGTCTTTGACTGCGTTATTTATGTTCTTTTATACCGATGGCTTCATTTAGGGTCTGCTGACATCCCGGTCAACAATACTGTTTTAGATAACCGTTCATCTGATGGTTCTATGGTCGATTACCTGGGCCGGACGCTCAAAGTTCTCACTGGTTATTGAATCCAAACGAACCCCGGGAAATGTTAACAATAAGGTTCTTTCGCGTGTTGCATTTCGATCGATTAAAAATTCTTCAAAATTCATGAAGCTGAACTTTATTAAATAGTTACGGAAACATCATAAAGAATGTAGTACGGATTTACTGAAGGAAAGAATGTGGTTACTTATGGCTAAAATATCTTGCTTTCTCCTGAGTCAGCAACTGAAATACTTTACTGCTTGGTCTCCCATGTTGGGCACAGTAGAGGCCGTCGGGTAATTACTACCCCGTATTTCGTTTCATTTTGTCGAAAACTGCTGTTTTCCTGTATGTATCTTATACGCCAACCTTTCAGTATAGATTTTTCATTTTTCAATGAGGCGTTTTGAAAACGGTGATGTACCTCTTCTAACAATCGTCATTTCTGAGTACTTGTGAACAACTAAAACAATTAACTGTTACAACTGGCCGAAGCGATAACAATTAAAATACGGAAACCACCTCTGTGTAGACAGAAAGAATTGTGTGGCATTACGTTTATCATGGTGAAACACACATATTCTTTATTTCATTTTCATGCTTTCAATCGTGTATAAACTGTGGTATTAACTGTTGTCTGTAGTATGCACTGTGTAGAGATGCACAGAATTCGCCCTGGACATAAATCGTACAATATTGGGATTCCGACTTATGTATTCAAACTGAAATACAACATGTCCTGCAGCTGTATGTAACGGCTTTGACACTCACTCCAAAAGCAGCACAGAACACGCACCTGATTGCTGGATTGAATGATGTCCAAAAGTCCCGTTATCAGAACAAGCCACATTGGAGTTCAACTCTAATGCAACTGGAACAAATGGAGGGGGAAACCGGACAGAGGTTACTTATGGAGCAGTCAAAATCTTTGTACAAGTCAGAAGCGAATCCTCTCTTTGTTTAAGGGAAGCTCTGACAAGTGCTAGAGCATCGCTGTGCCTTCCAAAGACCAACGATTATCGTGTTCCCGAACAATCTCAAGGCCTTTGACTCTGTCAATAGGATCGCAACGTGGATTTGTTCGCTGGAAAATGGAGTATCTCATACGTATTTACCGGCCCCAAAACATTTTATCATCATACGACATCGGGTTGGAGCTTATGGTCAGCTTTCACTCCGTTTTATTGTATCCAGTGATGTGAGATAAGGTCACCCTATATCTCTATTGCTCTTCAACTTTGCCATAGATGATGTTCTACCTTGTCTGATCTAATAAACGGTGGAGTTAAACTCCTCCTAGAGAACAGAGATTTCGACTTAGAGTAAACCAAAGATATTACTTTACTCAGTGATAACGAATAGGCAAGGCAACACGCTTTGAACCACATGGCAATTGAAGTGTCCAGATACGGTATGTACTTTTCGCCTCCCATATGCGGAGTGCTTTCAAGAGACCGGCAGGAGTTTGTGCTTATACTCATTCTTTACTATCAGTCAAAGTTAGCTGATAGCTTAAAGCGCCTTGGAAGCTTCACTGCAATTGGAGGTAGTGTTGGGGAGGCGATCAAACCAAGAATATAAAAAGCCAAAGCATATTTCAGGAAACAGTGAAATCTGTGACGTCCATGTGACATCCGACTTAACTTCAGCTGACGGTTTTGTACCGCCGCCTCTCACTGTTTTACTATATATATATATATATATATATATATATATATATATAATATATATATATATATATATAATATATATATATATATATCACCGGCTTGAGAACAAGCATGGCGCCAACGCAACGACAACGCAGAAAAATTACAAAGTCGAGGGGCTGGGCATTAAGAGTCATCCTAAAGATTACGATATGTAAAATAGTTTTGTTTTTTAGTATTTTCACCGTACATGTTCTGTAGATTTTTTGTCCATTTTTCAATTGCTTATGGGAACGGGAAGTCAACAGACAGGCCGTACAACATTCGCGCCGCTGGATTCGGTCCTGAGCCACATCTCTCAGCCTCTCTAACCAACAGCAACCATCCTCTTGGGCCCCATCCAGGAAGGCGGATAGCACCAGCCGAAGCCAAACCCAAAGCCGAAGCTAACTTCGTCATGCCCCTGCACCAAGGCAGAGCCTGACTGTACAGATGTGAAACCCGACCACTCCGTATTGAGGATGCTCCATGACTTTCCATATCTAAATAATATTGTCTTCGAAGCATTTATAGCTTCTGATTGGAATATCTAGCGAGCAATGACGAAGTTCGTCAACGTCTCTTAGGTACAGGCAGTTGCCCTCTGACCAAGATAATCGCTCTACGCCGCTTCCGACGGCTCGGTCGTTTTGTGTATCCCTGCCCATTGGCAAGCACCCCGTGTTCTATTTGCTTGTGTTGGCTAAAGTTGGAAGAACCGATGCGGCGGTTCGGCCACGAAGTGGATCACGGATATGAAGAGCCTAACGTCAGCTACCGATTCAGTTGACGCTTCCAGCCTTCCTAGTTTGGGCACAAGGGATGAGGATTATCGTTTTTCTGCTGGTTTATACAGGAGTGAAGTGGAAGGGATATACGTCGTAGCCGCAATGGCTCACTGCAGTATTAGAGATAACGGACCATCAGACCCTGAGTCTTGGAGCAAAGAACCATATAAGGTCCCAGCAGGTCAGGTATGATAACGAGCAGAACAACGGTAAATTACTGTCTAACACCAAACTAACCGGTGATTTCGGAGATTCGAACCTCTGATCTCCGAGATGAAAAGCAAAAGCTCAGACTCGCTCGGTCACTGGCAGTTGCTACAGACGTTGAGGAAGGTAGCTCAGAACAGAAATCAGTGGTCCGAATTATGTACGGTCTGTTTGTTGTATTGTCGTTTGCCGCAAACACACAGGACCAAAATTCCTTGCAAACTGTACCGCTTTCCCCATCCTGGTGTATTTATTTTTGTTCCTTTACTGTTAATGCTGTCGCGTCGACACCAAGCTGATTACAACCTAGTGCAAGATGTCAATATATGAATATACGAACTCACGCAATCCTGGCAATCAAAACTGAGAAAGCCTTTCAGGATCACTGGGTAAACGGAATGGGTATAAAAAGCCTGAGAACTTTTCGATGAACAAGTTTGGTTTGGATGAATCCTAGGGAAAACCTGTTTCCAGATTTGTTGAGTGGATTTTGACAGTTGGTAGCCCGCATTTTAGTACCAAATTTGGATTCAGTCATAGCATCGGTTAAAGGATTCCGAAATCTTTCCTCTCATTTATTTTATCATTTTTTCACGCTAAATTAGCTGCAGAATTATATTTTGATTATATTTACCCACCCATTTTGCCCTCATCACTGTTAATCATCTGGAATCTGATAAAAAATTTAAGTCTGTGCCTCGTCTTCAGGGGTAACTTTCCTTCCAAGAGATAGCCACCAAACCACCTAATGAGGAACTTATTCTGAAAGTTAGGATTCCCCTGCCCAGTAGTTTGAAATTCGTTTATTTCGACGAACGATCCTATGATGATTGTGGACTACGAAATATAACTGGTTTCACTTCTGTGTTCGCCCTTTCACTATGATCAAACCGTGAAACAGTCTTGGTGTACGGAAATTGATCTTTAATTTGCGATGCATCTTTCTGTGGGTCAAATTATATAGCACTGAGGGTAACACCTAGCACACACCAAACCAAGTGCAGCTGATGTGTTCCCTGGTCAGATCAGCATTCAACCAAATTTTTCTCTAGAGCAAAAGCGCACAAACCGGAAAATTTGTTTCTTCCGAGGTGAATGTTTTAAGGTCAATCCATTTGTACCTGTCTATCGACTCCATGTTTGGTTGGTAACCTCAAAACATGTAGGTCCACTGAGGCTAGTTTATTCAAACAATTCCGGTCAAGACGGGATGCGTATTTTGTCCTGAAGAAAAAAAACAATTTCGCTATAGAGAAACGACACTAACTTATTGCGCCTTTTATTGTTGCTTTTACTTAGGGTAATGGTGGGACGTATGCGATATGGAATACGTGCCCATCATTTTTTATCACTATAACTGCATGTGCGAGGCAGGCTGAAGACAAGATAAGACGTTTTTTGATCTAGCCATCAATGACTGGTAGGTTTAAGACGTTCAGACAATGCGAGTAACATTAGAACAGGCAGTTTTCAATATGAGGTTCTCCAACTATACGCGTCACGTGCCCCGATCTAAGCTGATTAGCCGGAGTGACACTCAGTTGAATGTGAACGAGGAAGCGAAGCAGGAAATTTGAAAATCAGCGATCTTGGAGAAAGAGAAAAACACCACACTGACCGCGACGCTGGGTCGTTTAGTCTCATATCACCTACCATCAAGAAAATAAATGCCGTGTACCTCATTCTGTAGGCCTCAAAGAAGCCCGTTTTTCATACCTGGCACGTCATAGGCTCACTATCTCAACTTATTTGCCATTATACACATGTTACCGTGAAGAAATACTAGCCAATACTGAAGGAATAAAACTGTGCAAAGGAATTTGTATAAACGCACATTTTATTATTTATGCACAGGGTTGCTTGGAAATGGACCCTACAGAACGATTAAACAGTGAAGCTCTGCTCAAGCACGCCTACATGGATTTACATGGTAAACAAGCCCAATACACTAGTGTTGAACTCCGTTCAGTTCCCGGAGCTGGAGGTGACGGGCATTGGACCACTGCAGGCACGACGACAACCAAAATAAAGGAACGTGGACCAAGTTTTGCACCGACAACTAAACCATTGGGTGCAATGGGACTGAGCTTTGGGGCACAGCGCCGAAAACCTGCAATCGGCTTTATCTCGAATTCAACGACAATAACGACACCGGCAACAAGCAACGCTGTCGCCGTCGCTGGTCAGACACAGTCATTGCAACCACAAGCCCAAAGTCAGGTGGAGACACCGTTCCGAGTACAGGGTTCTACTACACCTCAGAATGAGTGTGGTTCCCCTCAGAACACACAGGTTCCTACTCCACTGGGTTTCGCAAACAATATGAACCGGAACAGTTGGTTTGGATCTGGCGTAGTCGGTCAAGGCTTTCATCATGTAAGTTGGGAGTACACGGCGTTATGTTGCTTGTCTAATTTCGATCCGTGTCTGTTTTGGGAATGTGCAAGTTAGCAACAGCCAATTGTTCGAAAATGACTACTTGATCCTAAACTGCTTTTTCTAGTTTATGAAGAACTCATATAAGGGGTAGTTTATGAAACTAAAACGTCTAGTTGATCCGTGACAGATTAATTTTACGGGAATACCAACAGTGAATCAATATCTATATCAGTATAAAACTGGTGTTGATCAAAAAGGGCACATCTTTGAAATCTATTGTCAGGCAGATACATGAATCCACAGTAAAATACACTGAAATTTGCCGGAAATGGGAGTAACGATAAAGACTGACTGCTTGTACTACCTAATACATTCCCCAAACTAAAAAACTCTATTAGAATCAGGATAACGCATACAATTTTCTTCAATGACTGAATTTCATTCAAATGGAGCAGTTTCGCGAGCGTTTTGATTCGGTCGCATCCGTAAAACTACACCCATTGCTATAAGGCCATAAGAATCCACTCATTCACATTATTTCCTCTGATTCACATGATCCAGTAAGTGATATAAGATAGATCCATGCCATCTTGATCGAGGGAGAAACAAAGACGCATATCACAGCGTATATTATACGATGGGTTGCCATAACTACCGAAAAACAATGACGACCATGACTATGTGGTTGTACGAAAGTTTCCCGATGATTCACAATAGGTCCAGACCCGCCTTTATAAAAACCTATTTTCGTGAGAAATACATTTAAATAAGTACAGGGGTTACGTTTCTCAAAATATGCTCAAGGGTATGTAAGAATCTTCGCTGACCACAAGCCGCAGCTTTCAACGAAAGAATAATTAGCTTGCATGAAGTTATTAAGTTGCGAACAATGAAGCATGAATCAGACCGATAAAACTGTCGTGAATTCAGTGGACACATGCAATATGAATCCATTCTTTTTGGGAGTAAAAAGCGTTTTTTCAGTATGCTAATGTCAAAAACAGTGCTGTCCGTGGAGATTAGAATTAGCCAACACTTTGGTTACCGTTCGTAACCTTTTCCAGGGTGGGTTTACCGTTAAATGACTCTAAGGTGAAGCAGGCAGTCAGAATACAATTTAGTTTACTGTGGCAAATGCCATGGGTTACTGAAATTTGGGTAGCTAAACTACAGGATCCATGTGCAAAACCTCCAAGGCCGTCATGTGTGACAGTGAAGTTTAGCTGGTAGATCAGTCGCGGTATTGTAGCGGGGGCGGTAGCTATTCGGAGTTCGAACACCGATGGGTTCATCGACCTTTGCAAATTCAATCGTCTCAAAAATTTCCATGTGTTTTTACATGCAAGTGTATTATTTAGGTGTGTGGTGGTTGGGTGGATTAAGCTTCATTTTCAACCATTTCCATTATCGCGAGGTCAAATGAAAATTGTGACCACCTAGGTGTTTGTTTTTCAATGGGCTTAGTGTTGTCCAGATGGTAATATACCTGCCCCATCGTTTCGATTACTGCATGCAGGGTGGGTACTGATTGCCAAGGTTGTCGGTATCAGACTTCATTCTGGAGGTGTTGTAATGTGCACCTCTGTCAATAGACCCAACCTCACAATCACAAGCGTTCATGTATTTACAAGTTCACATGCTAGTGTATTTCAATGACGATTCACCCTTGGTTATGTATATATATATATATATATATATATATATATATATATATATATCGCGGAGGAATCGGAAATCGTTATCAGGTATGGACGATCAAACCAGGAGCATATTACCTCGAAAATATAACTTAAATGGCGGAAGATTTTCTATGCATACAGGTAAGCCATCGCATCAGTTGCCTTATTGGCCTTACATCCCCGGCCGTTTGATTCGATCCAAAAGCATCAGATGCGCTAGGGCAGACATCCAATTTTTATGCAAGAGCAAAGGTTGACGCTTATCACTGTCTTTCTCTCGAGACAACCAAATACTGCAGTGTTTAGTAAGGCAATGTTTCCATTTTCGGAAAACTGATGTGCACGATTTGATTACCGGAGGTAACCGGAATGCTGGTTGTTTTTACAAATAAAACTTCAAGACAACCGCTATCAAAATCTTCGATTTGCCCGCTGAATGGCAGTGATGAGAGGAAACAGGCGATGTAGCTGCTAAAAGGTACGAACCCCAGACACCGCCGGTCATCTCGTTGGTACATAGCATTCCACTGCCGCCCGAATCATTACCCGGAGTGACCTATTGGGACCGTGTGGTTCTCCACTCCAAGTCTGTGGGTCACGACCCCTCAGTGTTCCTCTTAGTGCGGTATGCCTTTGAATCTGTGGGATGCCCCTGTCGACGTATCTATGTGCGACCATATCATAAAAATGATAGACTGTCGTGTTTACGGCTAGCAGAAATCACTGAGTTGTCACAGTTAGTAGGTAAAACACTTGTTTTCCACGAACAAAAACTGAGACTTGAAACAGGGGCGAATCCAGAAGTACCATTTTCTGGGATGAGGTACAGAATGCAGTCCGGATAGGTAGATAGGAGACTACTTTTGCAAGAAAATCGGTTATTCGTATTGTGAAAACTGAAACATTCCCTAGGCCTCCTTGGCTGGTGAATGCCTATTCGTGGCTAGTACGGTGTGGAAACAGGAACGACGATCCGTGGTGTGAGTCTCACCTGAGGATAGAATCCGTTTTAGAACCGATTTTGATCACATCCTGTTAGGGGGAAACGTTTGGTGAACAATATTTCCTTTGAGGAACTGGGGTTAATCATCACCGCTAATATAAGTGAACACGAACTGTTTAATTACAAACCAAAAAAATGAATTATTTGTCTTGAAGTGACAAGCAACGCCAAATAATCGTGCTACTGGCAGAGCCAGAAGTTGTGTCAGGATGGAAAATAAGCAATGAGTGCTTTTCTTGTCCAAAGCTTTTGACTGAACAACGCATTTTCACAACGACCAGTATTTCTAGAAAATAGATTCCCTGCCTAAATGTATGCCTTCCTAATGGTCACCTATATTTTTTCCTCCTCGTTAGCATCCCCTCCAGACTGGGCTCCCTGCACTGACCACCACATCGTTATCCCATGCGGGGTACAACACTTCCGGGCTGGTGCCTATTCAATCTCCCACTGTTGTTTCTCCATCTCCCACAACGCAATCGCATTCACAGTCACCACTGGCAAATCCAAAACACGGCAGCTGGAAACACCAAAAAATAACCCAGGGCACCACGCTGACGGGGACCACACTCATACTGAATCCGCCCACAGTGAACGCAAGTGGTGAGGGTCCAAGTCCGAGTCAACCGGCCACGTCTAGCACGACACCCACAGTGCAACTGACTCCTTCTTTTACCGGGTTTCATTTTCCAAATATTTGAATCACATTTCATCACCGACTAACAGATGCGCAAAAGCCTATTCATTCCCAAATAGTCGTTTCACTTGTCCATTCGTCTTACGTGCATATGGGCGTGTCATATTCATCTTTGTTCATTTAGTATGATTTTGTTATTCTACAAAACTCTTATGGTCTTGGTTTGCACAATTCTCATCAATCTGGACTTGGAAAGATCACGTGCGTGTGCAAGAGCGTGCGAGTACGATGCCACCGTGTAAATATTCACTGCCATCAACGTACCACCACAATCAGACCAGGATCGGTCATAGCCATTAGCACAAGATAAACTGTAATTCTAGCCGCTCCATACCAACAACTCCATCCAAGCCCGCTGAGTCATATTTCAGTTATTCACTTTCATTGAATCTTTCTTTGTTCCAAGTCACCTCATATTTCCTGAATTCAACTGGATTTATATTTAGAACAGGTCAAACCACGTTCTGTGTACCCTTTTCAGCTGTCACTTGATACTACACATGCATGTTCATCAATCAAACGATCAGATTAGCATCTGGTGCTTGTCCATGTCTAAAATATTCCGTGAGTCTGACAAGGTTCACTGTGGATAATGATTGACAATTCGTTCACAGTGACCAAGTCCGAAGAAAGAGAATGAGAAGTTTTCCTGTCCACAGGAATCCGACGATAAATGAGATTAAGTTTATTCGCGTTCTTCCCACGTGGGTTTAAAACAAAATCCCATCCAGAGTATTCCCGAAAATGCACCTATGCCCTAGATCCGAATCTCACATGAATTATATACAACAATTACATCCCAAGGGGAACGTTTTCAGAGCTATTTTTCTCCCTGCATCTCCCTCGAATTGGACATTTAAAACAACGCCTGAATTTCCCGCTGTTCATGTGTTCTTTCGTTTTATCCATTTCATTGTGTTTGCGATGTCTGGAAAAATGAACGCAAACAACTCCCAGAAAAGGCGAATCACATAATTCTTAACGCAATACCTAAGGTCAGTTGCAGCATACAGACAATCTTCAGAGAACTTTCAAGCTGAAATTCGCTAACTTTTGCGTGAGTTTTTGCCTGTCCAAACCGTTTCTCTTGCTCGTTGAACCCGTACTTACGGGAGTCGAAGAGATCGTCATCTACCAAGTTTCTCTTCAGTTCAGATGAAACTGATCAAACCAGGCTACTTTGACAAGCTCCAGATGATGTTGTTATCCCGACTTGTGGTGAGATGTTTGTGATCCGAACAACCAGTCCAGTAGTCTGCAGTCTACGAAAACCCTCAACCTGAGCTATTATCACGACCAGTATCAAAAGTCACTGACACTAAGATACTCGCAAAAACACCAATCATCTAGTATATTGCAATCGACTTTTGTACCGAGAACATGGTGCTCTAGAATGTTGATCATTCGCAGGCAACGACTCAATTGTAGAGCCACCAGAATAAAACTAAGGCTCATTGCCATATAACTAGGAATTTCAACAACGATTGGCCGTCAAACTCGATGAACTTTTCCGGTCCAGCTTACCGCCTTGGAGACTTGAATACTGCCATTGCTGGTCACTTTAGTGAGATACAGTAAACCATTGTCGTTCAGCTTGTTACCATACCTGACCTATTGAGACCTTATTCGGTTTTCCGCTCCTGATCTCAAGGTGTGCTTATTGGTTACCCTCAACAGCAGAATAGGCCTCGTGCGTAAACGTGATAAGATATAGTTGATGCTTTTGAAAACCGTCTTCGCTTTACCCTAGTCAAATAACAATCCGGTGGTGGAGTGCCTTGGTTCTGGTTGCTATAGTTTATCTAGATCCAATATGAGGTGGCACAGGTCGTGGTAAAAATGAACGAATGAGAAATCAGGTCGACGATAAGACTATGCATGTACGTTTGCGACTGACAATAAACACGCAGCCACGGGGTCAGCTAGCAAACCCCTTGAACCCTAATTGATATTGCACAAAAACGATGAATTCAAACTACAAATGAAATGCGCTAACAGTCACTTGCAAATGAGAGTATACAGAGCAAACTGACATTTTCAAGGAATTTCAGTGGTATTCATTGTAAACTACAGCAGTGCTGTTTTGATGTCAGGTTTTTACTTCCCCGCGTTGAGGTAGAACGATCAGACGACCCCATGGAACAGAGTCAGTCATGTAATTGAGGACAGAAGCCCAACGCTGATTGAAATCACAACCATTTGTAAGACGTCAGCAAACAATGATCACAGCGTCTACCTGATCAAAGATATTTTGTGACAGCTCACCCCAATACAACTTGGGTATGCAGGATTTTTTCCGGGTACGGGAGTTAACCATGGATATTTATAAGACTCAGCAGATGAGGCGGACCCAGAGGATTGGCAAAACTTCTGGGATGCCTCCAGATTTTTATGTTGTTGTAATATAGGGTGTTCCGGTTTAATGAAACTATTAGGGCAAATTATGTCCCCAGCCGCCCTTCTCGCGGTTAGTTTCTCCATCGCAGCGGAGTTTGAGCAAAATCAACAAGTAGCGCAGATGCAAAGCACGGAAAGAAAAAGCAGCGAAGAAATCGGACGCTTTAAATCGTCTTCGACTGTGAAAAGTGTACGCATGAGGTTCCACGCCACACTCGAAGTGTTGATTCCAGTGTAACATGCTTTTCACTGTTTCACCACTACTCGCAAGTAACTGCGTGTTTATATATATATATATATATATATATATATATATATATATATATATATATATATATATATATATATACCAAATACGAAGCAGGTTAAATGCGGGTACGTTGGCCCATCCTGTGGAGAAGACCCGATTTGGTGGGAGGTATTGGCTTGGAGTTACCGGGACAGATACCGTGTCCCTATTCGAAGCTGTCGGGTATTTCTGTCTGTCATAGAGGACATCTGAACAAGCATAACTTCGTGATTCGGAGCAGCCCGGACGGAAGCGGGGTGACGCAGTGGGTGAAAAGGCATGGGTTCAGACCCTGTGTGCGACGGTCGATATGCACCACTGAGCACAAACAAGAGCAAAACTCGAGTTCGGTGCTTCCCAAGGTAGGGTTGGTCGGATGACCTGAAGTTTGTGCGTGGAAGGTGGAGTTCAAAAGACAGTGAACCAAACAAAGATTCACCGCAAATTTACAAAGCATCACTGACGCTCCCAGCAATCAACACTGAGTTCGGAAGAACAGTGCAAAAATTATTGAAATTGGACATTTAAATTCAGCTTACTATATCGAGAAACTCCGTTTAGCTGGTTTAGTCCAGATCCCATGCCATCTATCACAATTGTCTTGGATTTACCGGAAAATCTGTTTGTTTTTCATGCACCTTAACCACTAGCTTTCACGCCAACCATCACCCTTTACCTTCCACACTCGCGTGATAATTAGTTTGTTCAGTCCCATTACGTCATGCAATTTTTAGCCTTGTTTTTAACACAGGTGTCGATTAACCTTAATTGTCGCATGTCCAATTGTTGATCTTATCTGTTCGTTTTAACTATGATTCTAAACGTATTTTATCGTAACGTTTTTACCAGTTTTGGAGTGATCCGCTAGTATCCACGACCCGTTCCGTTATTAGATCATATTTGCCTGGGTATCTTGACAAGGTCCAAACGTCTAAACGCGATTATCTTTTTCTCCCAATCTGCCTTATCTGTGTGAATGAATGTACTTGGTCAATCTGCTACGATCATGGACTTTCTCATAGCTTTACTATTCGGTTTGCTCTCCTTCATGCTTGTGTTCCCTCGGACCACTACTTCTCTTCTGGCCGTTGATTGGTCAAAATTCCTGCCATAAATAAGAGCCTTCTTTGTAAACCACTAGACTCGCGCTTGCGTTGCCGTCTCGAACGTTTCTCGTCTGTTGTTGCCTGGGTGTCTTAAAGCCTTCACTGACAGTTTTGATTCTGTGGTCGGTTTGTCCACAATTTGAGGCATGTTAATGTTGTTTGATAATTTGTCCTATAGTACACGTAGTAAAGTGAGCCTGTGTTCTCTGCCTCGTGGCTCGGGGTTCGTTTATCTACGAATCACTCAAAAACGGGACAACAATCTTGTACAGTACCGAAATTTATCGAAGTACACAGTGACCACAGTGCTCAAATTGGCTATACTCACACTGATGAATATCCGAATGATAAATCACCGCGTCTGTAGTACGGACAATTTACGATACTCATTGTTCATAGATCTGACGGACAGACTCCAATTGCCGAGCCTTCATTTGACAGGATACATAATTTGTTCCGCAATTCGGATTTCGAATGCTGACAACGAGGAATCAAACCAGGAACCAAACGCTCGAGCAAGTCACCCGCAATACTGTTTCATGCCATGGCTCTAGTGGTGATGTGGGGAGTAGCGCCAATGTTACTCGTATTCTATTTCAAGCAGATCAAATAAGGGAAAGATATCCTAGAGAAGAGAGCGAGTTAGAAGGAAAAGTTGGAGTGCTGAAAGCTCAATGCCGAACATATGTGATTGGTCTCCGCACCTTGCTGGAACAGGAGACGAGCGAAAAGCAGTTCCCTCTCTAATATGAACTATGAGGCCGGATCAAACTTGGTGGATACCCTGGACAAGATCAGTCACTCCCTTTCGAAGACGTTAAAGAGTAACCTGCAACGAAAGCAGTCTGACATTTGCCAACCGGCGGTTGTGGGAGTCGAACCCAGGTCGTTATGTCCAAAGTCCACGATGGTCACCATCTGACCACCGCCGATCAGTATACTGTGAAAATGAAACGTCCCAGTAGAGTGGTTGATCGCATATTTCCAAAATCATTCGCACAACACCAACATTATCATCAGAATAACCACACCATAGATGAGCCATAATGCGAAGACATCGCCGCCGAAAAACCGACACACATGTCACGGCGTTATTTCGAAAACGTATAGGAAAACTACTTTAAGTGCTTCAGTGTATGGACAAATTCGGATGAACAAACTGATGTCACGTCCACGTCAGAGGGTTCAGACTAATCACAGTTGACGCTGAGGATTTTATTGCGGATATTTGTAGGATGAACCGTTAGCATCCAAATGCCTCAGTATGGTCGCGGGTGAGTGTCTCAGAATCCGATGGAGCTAGTCGTCCTCAACGTCTATCGAAATGCTCCCGAATAACCGCGCGTCTCGAACAGCCTCTGCTGAAGAAGTCCTACTCATCGCCGCCTCGTGGCAAAGGAATTCCCACTAAGATGACAAGACGAAGGCGAATGCCTGGAGCTCTCGACCAGGTTGGCCGACTGACAGTCAGTCTAGGGGAGACGGCTGGACTTTGATTCCAGACCAGCGGTACAGGATTTTGGTCACATAACTGAGTGACTCGTAAATAAACGAACTCCAAGTCCCAAGACAGAGAACACAGGCTCGCTTTACTACGTGTACTAAAGGACAGATTGTCAAACAATAACGATAACATACCTCAAACTGTGGACTAACCGACCACAGAATCAATACGGTCCAGAAAGGCTTCAAGACGCCCAAGCAACAATAGATAGGAAACGTTCGAAACAACATTACAACAACAACGAATCAAGTAGCTTACGAAATAGGTCCTTATTTATGGGATCCCTTTGGCCAATCAACGAACAGAAGAGATAGTGATTCGAGGTAAAACACACACGCGCGCGGGTGAAGAACAAGCGGATTAACGTCACTATCAGAATGAGCGAAATCAGCGGAAGACGGCTAAGTCCAGTCGTTCACACGGACAAGATCGACGGGGAGGAAGGTAACGTAAACCATAAACTCAAACAGATAAGAACAACTGTTGGACTCATGAGAATAGGGGTACATCAACACTTGCCATAGAGACAAGAATGAGCAGCGCTGCGTGATGCAGTATGACTAAGCAACGGTTGTTACGCGGTTGAGGAGGTCGAGGGTATGATCGGTATGGAATTCAGGGCTGACAATGCATGAAAGGGGAAGCAAACAGTTTGGTCAATAAAAGATAACTTTAGCACAGGAAGCATGGGACCTGAACAGAACCAATTTACCGCAGATCCTCGATTAGGCGACCTGGGTTTCTCTGTCCCAGTTCAATGAATCATTACACCAATCAAAGGTGGCGTATGACACGTACAATACTTTGCGAAGGGGTGTAATTAAGGACCTGGGATGTCTAGCCTCATCCGAAGGGCGAATGAACTGAGCAATCAATCACCGGCTCCCAGAGGTTTTCAGATGAGATGAATGAACGACACAGTTGGCCCCTCGATCATCTGGACCGACCCTGCTACCTTGCAGGACGCGCTGCGCGAAGGTTAGACGTGCATCCTTGGATGAAACTCCCTACTCTGGACTGGGAGACCGAATAATACAACAGCTCGCGTTTTTCTGGGGATACTGAAACTGCGGCCTCCGGTATTCCCGATTTAGCATTGCTCTCATTGAAAGAGTTGAAGCGGTGCTGCTGGGCTGGATCCCAGTAGACAGTTTTTCCTGCGCAGTAAGACTCAGGGATTCGTGCAGTGAGCAGTCACCATTCCGTTTCAATGCATGCACCCAACGACTGTAAATAAGATGCAATCGGAGATAACTTTTACCAAAGAAGCTCCACGACATCTGCAAAGCCGGGCTGATAAGATTCTGGAAGGAGATATAACTGCTACAACCGGCCGGCTGTCATCAAATGAAGCGCAATGAAAAGGCTCTCTTGAACTAGATTCGTCATTCGGAGAGCGAGGAGCGGTTTTGACCTCGTGTTCCGACCATCGCCAGTACGAACATCAGATGCTGTAATCGCCGGTGTGTCACGTGGCGTCTTCTCTCTTCGAATCATTGGTGGATCCAGATCGAGCACACAATAAGCCACAAGTGGCACAGTTGCATACACGACTGTCGCTCGTACTAGAGCATTCGATCCCACCCCCCGCCCTGATTCCAACCACTTCCATTAGTTCGCATCAACCTGTCAACGTGTTTCGGTAAGTAGTCCAAGCGCATGCTATATCGCCGTTTAAACTGCGATGAGCTTTCAAATCCATCTCCCTTATCCGTTCTCCTAGAGGCGCTAACTGAAAAGCTAGATGTAGATTCACCTAACAACATACACCGGCAGTGGTCACTTGCCAAACGTGCTTGGCATTCCGCTGGCCTAGTAAGTTGTGGCCTGTCTCGTCAAGTCTCAAGACCCGAATCTCTGCGCCTTCTCGACGCCCGCCAATCAATTCCTGCAGGAAGCGAGCATAACGAAGCACGACCGTGCTGAAAATAGAGGTGTAAACCTTATCCCAATAGCATTCAAACCGCTTGCGTCTGTCCTATTTCGTAGGTTGTAACAAATGAATGAGGAGCAGACTCACAAGGAACAAGTTGGATTTCGTGCCGGTCATTGATGTATCGATCAAATCTCCATTCTCCGACAACTGCTGGAGCATCCTCACACTTTCCAAAGACCAACAAACATCGTGTTCTTAGACATTCACACGGCCTTCAACTCCGTCGATGGGATTACTCTATGGATTCGTTTGGTTAGAAATGGAGTATCCGAGAATTATGTATCAATCTTCATAGGGTTTTATCGTCACACCTCAAGTCGGATTAGGGCCCACGGTCTGGTTTCGCCTCCTTTGTCGTCTCCAGTGGAGGACAACAAGGCTGCCCTATATTCTGTCTACACGTTTACATACTACTTACTATCAACATGAGCACATGCAGCCTCATCGCTCGTTGGAATAACAGTGACCCAGACACGAAAAACTAACAGAAATCACAGTTGTGACTCACTTGTGGACTCACTGATAAAGAGTATCCATTCATACTCCAGAAGATTCAAAATAGATCCTAGTGAAGAGTGTAAGTTCTCTCAATAGTTTTAATTTTTTTTGTTAGTTGTAACTCAGGTTGCTGGTTGCCATGATGTTCTGATCGCCGAGCTTGACGTTTAGATTGCAAACGTTTCATCACCAGTCGAGGTGATATTGTCATATATATATATATATATATATATATATATATATATATATATATATATATATATATATCATCCAAACAATGTGACAATCATATGGAACGATTCCAAGTGTCATTTCTTAAATATCCGAAACTCGTCAGATCTTTATCATCGAAATGCCTTCCGTTCTCCCTCATATTGATCAGGTCTACATAACCTTCGAAGTCTGGCATTTATTCAAAGCATTAGGGTCTACCTAGATTGGTCGTACCGTAAACCAACACTTTTCTTGTTCACACCGATAATAGACCTTTTTCTATATGCGCCGGTTGGTACAAGCCCATTAGGGAAAAACACGTCGCATCGCATCAGGCAATGCAGAGAATTCTCACAGAGTTCGTAGATAAATGACCCACATCGAGATTGTGAATGTACATTTTATTTACTTCAATCCACAGGAAAATCACAATGATACATCCGTTGTATGAACGAGGAAAGGGTACGTCCCAAATGTCACTCCTCGTAAGGGGGAAGTCAAAATGGAGGTACAACGATCACCTGAAAACGAATATAAGACAGAAAAAGCAAGTCACAGTGCGATCGATGTAGCAGTGATCGGTTCGATGAACCATCAATAAGAAAAAGAGATTTAGCACCGGGATTAAACACATACAGGAAAAATAAAACGTGAGAACTCGTGATCCAAGTCAGTTTGATAATTCGAAAGCCAACGGGTGGTCACCACGAGATGCATCCGATTAGAGAATAACAGAATCTCAGATGGTATGGTGAAGTTTGGCATACTGCTCTATTTTTACGGCTTGTAAGTTATAGAGAATATTGCGTTGACCGAGATACCAGAAGCACTTAGTCTCGGTGAGGTTTAAACCCGTGCACCGAAACCATCTACGGTGTGGTACCATGTGCATCAACCGCACGGACAACCGGCTGAATGTACGTTAGTTTAGCTAACTGGATCATGAGCTTAACGACTCTTACTTCGCTTCTGGGAATCACGATAACAATATTGGCAATAATAGCAATTTTATTATTATGAATAATAATCTTTTACTTCCTTCACTTATCGTAGTTCTGGGAGCGGTTGAATTGGGAAGCGATCGACGGTGAGATAGATCGAACAAGAGATTTGATTGAAAGTCGCCAGTGATGCACTGAACGAGGATTCCAGGTTCAAAAACAGGATGCGTAAGTAATCCAGGGAACTTTCAATTTACCGGTACACAATTATTCATTTTTCCATATCCGAAAATTCAAGAAATTAAGTAATGACACTTCGTGCACAAAAGTAATACATTTCGCATTTGTGAAACTAACTAATTTTTATTCGAGTTTTTTACTGCTTGAATAACTCTGCAGAGGTTTGCTCCATTTTTGTGACTTGTACCAAGCATTCACGATTCCTCCTGATACGCGAGGGGTTCTGGAACCTAACAGCGTGAACATTCTACACGTGAGTGCATTTTTTAACTAATGCATTTGCATGCAATTTTACCGTCCAACGTCAGTATAGCTTATGGACACAGCTGGGTAGTTACTGGACTCTCCTAGCGTAAACAGATAATATCTATCCAAACGACATCAGGCTCTCTCTAAGGAGTCGAATTCACAACGTCGCAGTTTGCTTGATGCTTCTTTATGGATGCAAAACATGGCCAGTTCGAGAAAATCTACCCCCGCAAACCATTTTCGACCACCAGCGTCTACGACTGGTCGCACGAGTATGATGGCAGCGTCATGTCAGTGCCGGCGAAATGCAAAGGACAGTATCGGGAGTGGATTGTGCATCACTTAGAGGAATTATGTAGCTTTGTCCGTTATGGTGGCTGCGCCACTTCTTGTGGATGTCCGTCCACCGTTTGCCTCAAGGGATTTCATTCGCGCTTGTTTATCAGGACTGGAAACAGCAGCGTGGTGGACAACCGATGAAGTTAGAAAAAAATTAACCTCCAGTTTGGTCGTAGTGGGGGCTCTATTGTCTAACAGGTTGAAGCAAGAGTGAAACCAAAAACAAATGGTTAAATACTGACGAATATGACCGGAAATCGGAGTCAATACTGTACTGACTCCTTATCATTGCCCTTTCATGTATCACAAACCACAAAGGGTCTAAAAATACCGTGTAGTACAACTTGCGACTGGAAAATAATTCTCACTTTTCTATCCTTTTCCTTTATGTACATTCTTTTCCTGCTATGCGCTGGTCTCTTTGGCACGATGCTCGTACCAGATCTGTGTTGAAATACGTACATTTTTGCTTGGAATTATGACTAGCATGACATCACAAAAGAAAGAATTTTCAGCAAATAAAACGGCAACAGATAAGGGATGGGATTGTCAGCTAACGTCAAAAGTGTGCTAGCTATACTTGAGGGTATGCGAAAGTTCGTAGCGCACACTCATACGTTGGGATAGTGTCCGATCTCGCCACTGTACAATAGATAACGAGTTGACGCCACGACCCATGACAACGCTCCTGTCCGCTACTCATACACTAAAAAATGCTGGCTGCTGTTCTGTGGGACCAAAGTCATGCTGTTGTCAACCTGCAACCCAAACCTGCACCGGGTGTACAGACATCCAATGGCTCATCAGTCAAAGAATGAATTATCAACCGCCCTCAAGCCAGAATGAGTGAATACCGACCGAGGGACAATCATACATCTCGTAAGAGTTGAGATTTATCGAGGTTTTCAAGTATAGCGAGGGTTGGATGAGGTTTTAAGTAGTAGCTTGGGACGCCGAGCCAATAGGAGTCCCATTCTTTCGTCACTCTCGTGCTTCACCTTTTTCTGTTCTGATTAGCACAACGCAGTTTCGTTTTGAAATTCGATATGCCGTATAGTACAAACATTAAATCGCTGTGACATGTTTTTGCCAGATAACGGAAGCGGAAGTACGCGGATAATACAAAGAGGTTCATAACTTTGGCCGCGCAAAGAAGTGTGGCCTTTCTGTTTTTTTCTCCGCAAACCGTTTAACAAAATCCCCTTCTTCGAAGAAACCAATCTATCTACTAAGTAAGATGACAGTAGCCAGTTTTATACCTTGAGTTTCCAGAATGCCTATGGATAATTTTAAGCCGCACACATGCATGGAACAACAATTGAAGAGAAAAACATACCCTGATAGTGCACGGTGGTCCTGCATGACTGGCATGGCTACGTGTGTAGCAAGCATAAAGCTATTCGGCAACGTCAAACCAGTGTTCGCCATTGTTGTCGTCGCTTTCTTCGGAAAGTTCCATGCCTGAATCGAGCGGGGTGGGCTCCAAAGTCCGCACATCATTCGTCGTGCCCATAGTGGTGGAAGACTCAGCCACCGAAACCTGGCGTCTTCGCTTAGCGCTGATCGGGACACTTCGAGAACTATGCGTCTCAGTCAGATCATCCCCATCGGTGGATTGAGTGGCTCTCAGTACAAGAATCACATCAGGTATGTGACTCTCATTTAGTTTCTCAAATTCCTGATGATTGATGTTGCAATTACGGAAATCTAACCTGAAAAGGAACCAGAAACGACACGTTTAAAAGCCCGTCATTTTACCACTTTTCAACGCAATAATTTTGGGATGCGTTTCCAACTACAACGAGTAAAATGCTTTTGCAGGAATGGGTTGGTCCTCCGCATCAAACCTTGTTCTTGCTGGGAAGCTATGGCTGTTGTAGATAGGTTTTGATATCTAGGTAGTTGAATCTCATCAGATGATCAGATGAGTCGTAGTCGCGTATACAGAAGGTGCGTTTGACTTTTGCCAGTCTCAATCACCTGTGGGGTCGGTGTGGCATTTTTTTGTTTGTTTGTCAAGAGT
The DNA here is from genome assembly GCA_948099385.1 of Fasciola hepatica. Classification (NCBI taxonomy): domain Eukaryota; kingdom Metazoa; phylum Platyhelminthes; class Trematoda; order Plagiorchiida; family Fasciolidae; genus Fasciola; species Fasciola hepatica. The sequence continues at coordinate 2,965,839 of CANUEZ040000199.1, forward strand.
CGAGTGTAAACTGCGGCAGTCAGATCCAGTATTTTAATCGGATCAGAAACGTAGTCGTTGAGAATAGTAGACAGGCGAAGACTGTCGCTTTTTGAACATCAGTGTCTTCGCACTACTGCTCGAATATGGTAGGAACGCCGTTTGAGCACTGCTGAAGTTAGGTAGGCGTGTTGGGGACCGGAGGTCAGTCAGTGGAACAAGTACTGAATTTAAACAGGTCAAAATGGCCGGGATACAGTCAACACATGCTTATCGATAGACATCGTCGGCTTATGTTGTTCTCCGATGCCGGTAGTGGCTGGAAGATAGGTCGAGGTGGTCAGACCATTATATGGTAAAAAGGTATGGAAAGCGTAATCATTAAAGTTGGCCATACAGGGAGTGCAAGATTTTTGGTTTGTGATCTATGAGACCCATCTACCAGACGGTTGGAGACAGCAGATGATATGATTGGGTTTCGCGGCCAGTGGAACCGAAATCGCTAAGATAAATTGGGTCACTTAATGAAGTGCTCAGCATTCACAGCCTCGAAGACAAATGTTTCACATGCCCCGGAAAAGACTTTTCGAGACCAGCTACAATTTAAACAGAAACAGGAGTGATTATTCCGAGAATGAACATAAATTCTTGAGTCACTGATGCAATGGTTTTGCTTTTAATTTATTTGTTCGATTTCTGTTCAATAATCCATTGTCGTGCACGAGTTGCGCTGATTTTGGTTTCTATCTGTAAATTCCAAATTCTCAATGCGGAAGTGGCAAGGCAGAATGAAGCACGAAGATATTATATGTATTAGTATGCACTGGGCCTGAAGCCAGGCCTAATGCTAACACTATGAACGCAGGAGGTAACCCGGTGGGAAGTGCGAATAATGTTCGGAAAAAATTGAAATCCTTGAGAACAATTTAAAGTGTTGTGGGATATTGTGCGGCTCGGTCGCTCAGTCCAGAGTAGCACCGGAGAGACGTGTGACATAGGACCCGTATTTTAGTTGATATTCCTCTTGCCCATTTTTTGATGAGCGTTTTATGACCCACAACTTCCATTTATTCATAGTCCATTCATTACTGTATATGCCTCGGCGACTGTTTGTCTTGCCACATCAATCTGGCTTTCCATTCACTGGTTTCTACCGCTTCCGGTGCTGCAAACTTTGAAGTGACTGTTGAGAGATCGACCCATCCACTCAACGTTTGACATCGCAAAAAAAGTGCTTAAATTAGTACTTTTGTTTTCTTAACATGATTTTTCTCGAATTTATCCTGTTTTGATTGCATTCCCCTTGACCTTGCGCAAGTCAACTAGCTCCACACGGAAGTCACAAGTTGGAAGCAGTGGAATGCAAGATGACCGCGGACCGCGGGTCACGAGATCTTCATACGTTACGATTTGTATAACCTCTTGACACGCCGTGAACTGATTATCAGTCATACGAATACAGGTCTCGATGAAAAGCGGGTACCGAAGAAGTCTGCCTGGTGCACGTTTCCATAAATACCACATATCAATTTTAGCGGTTTCTCTCATGACTCGCCTAGACGGCCACAAACCCACCCGTCGGGTCCAGAAAGGCCGATCCGTCTACCGAACAAACTTCATAATCATTATGGATTTGTTGGCGTAAAAATACAAATGGTTAACTCCATCCCCGAAGAACATGATTCTAAGTCGCAAAGCAAGTAATTTCTGATTGTTTCGCATTCACTCGGCATCTGTTAGACAGACGAACTCTTTAAAACATCAATTAACTCTATACTCAGAGAAGATAAAAGCGGAAAGAGTGCAACAGCCAACGCGGATTAGTCACTCAGGGTGTGCTGGTGATGTTAGTGGTCGAGCAGCACGAAAACTCATACCATCCAGTTGAATGCTTGAGGTACAAACACCGTTGCGATCGATGTCAGTAGCAGGGCTAATAAGGTGGTGCTTTCATGGAACCCGACATCCCCTCGAATTGCTGTAGCTTGGTTTTGTTCCTCGCCTTTGTACATATCAGCTGTTGCAATCTACGCCCCGACATTTACATCCGAAGAGGCAGCGAAAGATGAGTTCTATGGTAGGTTGCAGGAAGTGGTCAACAATGTTCCAAATCGAAATATACTTCTTGTTGCGGGGGTCTGGAACATCATCATCATCATCATCGTACAGCGTTAAACAGTAGGGCAAGCACCACTGACCACTGCCTTTCTCAACATGTTGCACGTTGAATTAGAAAGTATGAATATACAAGATGGAGAGGGAGTGGACCTACACGGGTAGCAAAAGGAAAGAATGCCCTAGTAGCCAACACACGGAATACACAGTCTAACTGTACAAACACACATCGATCAATCATTCTGATTCGATAGAAAGTGACAACACGATCGCCACTGCTCGCGGTTCGCTGCCATATCCTTCAGTGTCTCCAGCCAACTAGTAGACGGATCTGTTGGACCCAACCACGAAGACGTGAGGCACCTACTTTTCCTAAGTTTGCTGTACATTTTCTCATTCCTCGCTGCCACGTCATCTTTTGACCTCCACGTGGTTTCTACAACTCCCTAGGAGGAACGGAGAATAGGACACGGTATGGTACACGTGTGCTTGCCATGCGTAACACGTGTCCCAACCAACGTAGTTTACTAAGCTGGAACGCTTGCACTGGTTCTTCAAAGCATGCAACTAAACACATTCTGGGGAAATATGGTACTAAACAACAATGCAACAATGGTACTTGTCTCGTCAGTTTCGCAGACTACCAGAGACTAACCGTCTTCAACACCCGCAACGGACATATCAGACGACATCTGTCAACGTGGTACTCAAACGACGGTCACACTGCACACCAGATCGACTGAATACTGGTACGATCTCGAGGGGCGTCCTCGACTGAAGAGGGGCAGAGACAAGAAATAATAATGGCACTGAACACACCCTTGTCCGCGAATGTCTCAAGGTCCACTTAGTCGATCACAACAAATCCTGTGTCCCAGGATCACCGACAAAGCGATAAGCAGTATCAGTTGCTATCACCACCCACCTAACCAATCACCCAGTCAGTGAAACATCGGTGAAGCAACAATGGAATTCATCGAAATCGTTTATCGTGCAATCTACGGCCGACGAATTGGGTACTATACGACCACGACAGAACTGGATATCGAAGGCAACCTTCTCCTCCCCTCCCCATCTATCCAAAAAAGCTAAAGACGCCAGCCCAAATGGCCTCTCTGGCTTTCGGGAGATTTGACGAAAAGCGACCCGCTCAGCAAAAAAAGGCCGGAACAGCTACTCGTCCGAAATCGCGGACAGTATGGAAACGGCGGCTAATTGTGGTGACTTATCAAAGCGCTTTCGTCTCATTCGAAAGGCATCCGACCAGCGACAACCAGCAGAACTTATCTCTCGCGACGCTACCGGGCTACTGATTCCGGAACAGCGGAAAGATCCATAGATGGACCGAGCGTTTTGATAACTTACTGAATCATTCCATGGCAAGCTTAAAAAGCCGAATCCCCGCAATCCAAAGTGGAATCTGCGACATCAGTAGCAGCCCTGCATCTCTAGTGGGCATTACTGCCGTGATACATAATCTAAACAACCGAAAGGCCCCGAGAGAAGACAGAATCGAAGTAAGATTAATCTTGTCTTCGGGCACTGGTAGAGCCCTTCCACAAGTTCGATTTGAGAAAAAGAACCATTTCCCATGGATTGGAGAACCCCAATCTTGCTCACTCTCCTAAGAAAGTTGATAGGACAGTGTGCGACAACGACCGTAGAATTAGCCTGACCGATGTGGCTGCAAAGATATTCTCCATGCTCTAACTGAATCGCTTCTCAACCGTGAAGGATGCATGCACTCGTCCCAATCAAGGAAGCGTCTGGAGCAGTAGGGGATGTGTGGGCAGATATTTACCCTTCGCCGAGTACCAGAACATCGCTACAAAATTTAAACAACCGACATCAGTCCGTTTTGTTGATTTCTGCACAGCGTTCGACTCAGATGAAAGACAAGTTTAGCAGACGGCACGCCTGAAAAACTTGTCAATCTTTTGAAATCGTACTATTTAACTACGCGTGCACGAATACGCTTTTACAGAGAAGAATACGGCCAATTCTTCGTCAACTCCGATGTTCGACAGGGTTGCGAGTTGTCGCCAGTCCTATTCAACTACGCCATCGATTGGATAATGCGGCAAGCGATTACCCTGGTGCGGAGCTCAGCTCAAACGTTTTTTTTAGTTCACCTAGAATTCGCGGACGATACTTTTATCCTAGGGGACAGTCCAGCTACCCTACAGCCGATGGCATCCATAGTGAAGCGAAGCATTTGCAAACTTAAGCACATATTTTTGGAAGAACACCGGTGATAGGGAACTAAATAGCAGAAACTCACCCACGCACCGTATCACCCACATGAATAATGTGCCCCAGATGAGTGCGAGTGTGAACCAAACCACCTTGAGGGTCATCCTCATCCAGTTTCTGATTCAGGCGCATTAACCACACGGAGGCTGAACGATGACGTTGAGAAATGCGAGCCCCCACAGGTGCTGTTCCGGTTGAACTCTTCTCTGTCCGATCATCATCTTCTTCTATCTCGACTATCACGAACGGCGAGAATTGTTTTTGACTGGCTATTGCAGTGAACGGGTTGGCAAAGTAGGATGATCCATCAACCCAGCAGACTGAAGTAAAACAAAGGCGTTAATTTGTTAGTGAAATTCCAGTAAAAATCGTTTTCTTATAATTGGCGTAAACTTGACCATATGAATAAGTGTATGAAGGTAGAGATACCCTATTTGTACTTGTCACAAGCTTGAATAACTACGAATCGATTCGGCTTGTAACGGTCAAAATCATGCGTGTAAAAGATAATTTCATTAACGAAAAAGTAGTGCTTATTACGCATCCATTTCACCTAAAAGTCACACATCATGGTTACAAAATGAGTCATAAGTGAAGACAATTTTGCTTTATGTCTCTTGTAGCAGCTACCCATGAGTAGTAAGCAGTGTTAAGCTGCGCACGAACTTAAATTTAATTATTACACCACTTCACTTCCAATACGTATCAGGTGTAATGATGATGACAATCCTTCAACTTTTTCGACCTTTTCCCGTCTACGGTCACGTTTACCAGACGTGCGTGAAAACAGGGTGATGGACGACTTAATCACAATGGCTTTCGGAGAAGAAAAAAATGCATTGTTTTAAACACGGAGACAAGCATATCGTTTGGGTGCATGGTAGAACCGAGCGCGTGAAAGTACGGACTGCTTTTGTCATCCTTTCATTTATGTGGATTGAGTGTAGCGGATCTGTTGAGGCAGAAAAACGTAGTTCCCATAGTGTTGATTTCAAGTTACCTGTTGCATCGTGAAAATGGCAATATTATCCGCAAACTCGAGGTCTGCTACACATAACCCCATGCTAACCAGTGAGTGCGCGTTGCATTATCTGGCCGATGGCCTAGGTGGTTAAAAGTGTGAAAAACAGCTCTGATCGATGCCGACGCCGAAAATTAACAACAATAATTCTTCCCTATGACCACGAATGTGCACTCGCGTCGGTGAATTGTACAGCCCCGTTTACTTATTTCTTGGGAATCGCATAATCATGCAGAGCACCCGAAAAAACGCTCGTTCGATAGAAATCGATAAAGCAGGACGAGACTAACTAATGAAGTAGATGACCGTGTTTTACAGCAGCGAGAAATTGATCGGCAATGAATGGTCGTCATCGGTTTCGCATGGTCTGGAGTCCTTTGGCAGCAGCGTGCACCTGGTTTGATACGTAGTTCGTACTGGCAGCTGGCCGGTATTTGGCCCAACTTGGTCTCTCCTGACCGATGGTTATCCGCGTTACAGAGTGAGAGATGGTAGTCATTTCTTGCCAGTGACGGATTTTCACTTAAAAGAGCTTTCCGTGGTGATCAACGGCGGCCTTGGGTTCTATGCTGTCCTTGATACCAGTATACTAGCATAGTTTGCGGGTGTTTCTTAGAGTCCGTAAATTTACATCGAAATTTGCGGGATTCTGAGGAGTTGTTCATCTTCTCCATCATCATTTTCCTCATAGCTGAGTTGTAGTCTTCGACACTCGATTATAGATTCGCTCAAATATCCATCCTAATTGACCCAGAGCAACTGCCATAATGGACACCATTAGCATTGACCATTTCACATCCATAATCTCGCCGTTAAATAGACGTCTATCTGGCACAGAAGTGACAGCACTCGAGATGGTATCTTTTATCCCTTTTATTCTATGCATAAGTATGAATGTAGTGGACGGGGCGTGTACATCGCAGTTACAGAGATCCATTGCAGTCGTGGAGAATCGGGTACAGATATTCAGATTTTGAGTAGAAAACTAAATAAGATTGCAATAAGTCAGAGGATATTCTTGCGAGTTTGGGGGCGATAGCAGAGCTTTTTCAAAATGTCCAGAACTTTTTTTTCGGTCACATTTTCGTCGTTCACATATAAAAAATGACGGTGGAACTGGTCAACCCACAACACCAAAGTTCAATCCCACGTTAGATGAAATGAACCGCAACTTTGACTCAATAAGTGCTGTGCTGACGGATCGAAACCATGTTAAAACGGCGAAGTGCTACGAACACAAGCAAAATAATAAACCAATAACTGTGTCGTGGTGAACACTTGCAGAATAATAATGAAGAACAGTCCTCTACCACGCGAACAAAACACTCATCTGCAATACATATCGGTTTCACTTTAGCTGTCTACGATTACTATTCACTCGGAAAGAAGAGGCGCCTGAGAAGAGTGGATTTGGAACTCACTCTGACACGTGACTGGATCGATTAGATGAATAGCTTCAGCGACTTTTGTCACGACACATAATGGTCCGATCCCACCGAGGCGTTGTGACTGAGCTTTAGACAAACAAACAATATCATTCTGTTGTAGAGATGTGGGGCAGGTGGGCAAGTGAAACGGAATACAGATCAGAATTTAGGAACGAATGACCAAGGTACTGGGGAAATCTTGTTATCGAATGATTAACTCATCATGCACTGAAAAGCGTCACAGAATAATTCAGTTCTTCCAACCAATAACATTGCAATTCTGTGCCTGATTTCTGTTCTCATCTCGTGAAGTTGAAAGGAAAACAAATAGCACCACACAGAGCAAATAAACAGAAAATAAATTTATAACTGAAAAGTATTAGGACGGAGGAAATACCTGAATGCGATACGCAAATTAACACAGTGCCTAGCCATTCCACCTAATATCTCTAACCATCCGGTGGGCAGGCATCGTGAACGTTGCCGCGGAAACCCTATGTACACAGGTATTGTTGTCAGTAACTTGTACACAGCTCCTTCTTGCTCCCAGAAAGACACCAACCTATTCTTTGACATCGTTCCACCCGTTCTAATTCCACTGCCATCTGACTGTTTATGCATTACTGTCGGTGTTTTATTCATGAGCCTACGTAACTTTTATTTGCTTTCAGTTTAAGTGACCTCTGTCTTATATCCCAACTAGAGGGAATGTTGTTTTAGAAAGATTTACCACCAATCATTCAGAACTTCTTCATTTGCGATTAAAAGCTCCTGTTTCAACGAATGATCACGCTTTCATTATCGTCAAACCCAAAATTTATTCATATTCAGCGCACTGTTCACTTATCAGAACAAAAAAATAAAGGTCAACTCTAGAAAACTGTCACTTGCCAACATTACGCTTCTTCAAAGATTTCTTCCCATTGTTTCTTCGCAATTTTCTTTCGACTGCTATCTTTGCCCGCTAGACCTATTTAGGAAGATACTGAGTGCGGTATCTGATTTGTGTTGTCTTATGGGGACTCGTATTAGCTTCAGTTGAGACCCAATAGATGCACTCTGGATGCAATTGCTTCAGTTTGCCATTTCAAGTCAAACAACTTAAATAGTTTTATGAATCCGTTCGATGGATTTTCCTTGATTATTCCCACGCACTGGATTCGGTTCCCCGTTCCTGTTTCTTCAAAAGTTAGTCTTTTCGCTGTCCCACTTCTTTACTCTCGCGGTTGAAAGACTACTTTTCCAACAAAGCGCAAAGCATTGAATTTGGTACATATCTATCGAGTCATCTGAATAGCAACACAAATGTTCTCAAGGGTGCCGTTCTTTCCCACCTTTTCTTCCCCACATATATCAACAGCGTGATCACTGCATCAACTGCACAACTTCGTGAATACGCCAATCACGTCGCGCTCTGTCAATCTATCTCCAACTAACAGGACGTTAACTCCTTTTTCGGGAACTAATACAATACTTATAGTTTTTCATGCCATTCCGAATCATGGCTCAACACTTCCAAATGCTTTCAGTGTAGTGTGTTCTTTAGGAACGGTTACAGCCCTACAGCTTCGAATTCCTAATAATACTACTGAGAATAATGACAGTAGTTAGATTTCGCGTTTTTCTGAATACTTACGAGAAAAATTACGTGGCTATATCCGCTTGAGAAATCGGTGAACGACACCGGAATTCGCAAATTATACATTTGAAGGTAGTTTTTTAACCACAAAGTGGTCAAGTATAGCTGTCTACACAAATTGAGTGGATTGTTAGTGGTATATAAACCAACATGAACTCGATCATAGTGAGTACAAGGTCCATGTTGGTTAATTTAAAATAAAAAACTCGAGTCGAATGGCAACCTATTTAGCATCTGATCAGAGGTATTTCATCCATTGGTACAGTGTTTACCAATAATCTGTTTGTATTTTAATTTTGAATATTCACTTTGGTCCTCTGGATGTGAAAGACTTCAATGAATCTGATTAAGTTGGAATAACCATCAGTGGTTATTGGATTATGGCTGTTCTGGTCACTACTTTTCAGCAGCAACCGAACGAAAAAAAATTTTATCACTTGTCATGATTTGTAGTCGTATATTTCCGCCTACCTATGACCACTAGTTATATGGATCTCGTGGAAGCCCATTACACAAAAAGATCCCCGTGCAGTGGCTCTCAATATCTTTCCTCCACCATATGAGCTGCTCTCTTAAGGGCGCTTATCCTATCAAGGCCGATGTAGCTTTCGCAAAGTGGTATGTGTTAACTCAGCAGCGTCGAACTCATCAGTCGGACTACGGGCTGCATCTGGTTATTTTTTTGTCCAGTACCCCGCATACTATAATTAAACTAATATTTGCATACTATTATAAATTACCAGCTTCATGGCGTTATTTTACTCAAGTCGTCATATAGGTATGATAATCACGTTGGATAGTTATGGCAAAATGCACTGTAACTACTACTGTCGTGTGCAGCCACCTGTGTTTATTTCAAACTTGAACACATTTATTGTTGTCCGGTGATTGAAGGAATCCGATAGTGAAGGCTGTGTCGGTCAAAGTAACTTGCAAGAATGTCGAAAGCGTTGGTAAATTCATTCAGAAGCAAAACTGTTTAAACAGTGTGGGAAACACAACGGATCATCAAATATATTCGCATCGTCTCTGAGAAAACTAGCTGGTTCGCCGTGCACCGTTCAGCCTCAGCTGCCGTCGAACAACCCGTTCACTGTTCGCACAGACACACCGAAAAGACAGAGATCGCGCAAAAGTGTAGTCAGTCCCAGCACAGGCATTCCCATGGACAAATAGTTATGAACCAAAGGGGAAAGGAAAGATACTGGAATGTTAACGGTCAGAAAAACCGACGATGGAAACGTCCAGGTCCGAAAGGGTGATGAAAGAGAGATAATGAGCAGTGATAGACCAGTGGTGTACTTATTACCGAACTGTAACCATAGATCCGGTGTTGCCGTTACGGAATCAGCATCAATTGACAGTAGATTTTTGTATTCTTCGTTGTGTTAAAAAACTACGTAGACTGTGTCTGTAAAATCGTAAGTTAACGCAGTTTAACGCCACATAAGCTGCTATCTTTTCTTTCGTCCATCAATGTATTCTCCCAGTCTCATTCTACTGCTCTCCTATAATGTTTCCCGGTCTACTGAAGAGATTTACTCACACTACACCGCGACCCGGCCATTATCATTTGTCCCCTTGATTTCCATGGACGCTTTTATCCCCAAAGTTTGCATTTTTTACATTACATCCTGAGAAAAACTCGCCAAGAAGATTCTCTCGGACACCTTCCATTCCCTGCACTATGATTTATCTGCATGTCAGTCGCGTGTCTCCACAAGTTCCGTACTTAGATTTCTCCCCTGTAGTATAATTGTCTATCGCAATGTAACAGTGTTTTGCCCAGCACGTGTTCTGTTTGGCAAGATGAAAGCCACGGAGAAACTTCGCACGAACCTCGCTGGGTGAACCAGTTTTTATTTCTACGCTTATTTTAGTGTCAATGATCAGTTTCCTTCGATTGGGCTGAAATGTGAGTCTGTTAACTTGCTGAATTATTTGACAGAATACAATACAATCCTGCTCAACCAAGTCCACTGCCTGAGGTTTTCGTACCACTGAGACATCTCACAGACTGACTACCTTAACCCAACCCCCAAGCACTGCCTGCTTTAGAAAACAAAGTACACCGGTGTTCCTATCATATTTGAGCAAAACTTCGGAGATAGCAATAGCCAAACACCGGAAGCCTTCGCTTATGATCTACCAGTAGCTGTCAATTTTATGAGCCCGATAGGAGGACTAGTCTGTCACAGTGCACACTATTACTGACCGAAGTTTTAGCTTTTTGACTGCATTATGAATCATTATATATATATATATATATATATATATATATATATATATATATATATATATATATATATATATATGGCAGATAACGACTCGAGTGATTAAGGATTACCACCTGCCATCAAAGTGATCGATGTGGTGGGATTTTAACCTCCGTGGCGGTGAACCCTTGAGCCCCTCGGTTAGTACTTAACAATTTTAATTATAATTTGGAAACAGAACAAAAAAAAGGAAAAAACGGACGTGGAACTTACTTTACAAATCCCAGCGATCTCGACAGAAAAGGTGAACTTGTAGTTGTATGTATTGTTATGTACATCATGTGATTTTAAATGTTGTGATGTTTGATACCTGTGCCACGGAATTCACGAGAGAGAAACCAAGATTACCATCGCCAATGAAGTTATGCGAGTCACTTACATTAAGTAATACGGGCGAGAAATGCAAAATAACATGAAATCAAACTGCATCTTAACCGATTCCTGACGGAAATAGCAGTGTCAGCTACGAAAAAATCAAGTGCATGGGCCGAATTTGACAAAGAACATGCAAACCCCTACCAGTAGTCACCGTGCAGTAAGACACGTGGACATACATTCCACTAATGCCAAACAAGAACCAGTTCGGTTAATTCCATCCAACCATTGACTTCGCACTTCAATATATATATATATATATATATATATATATATATATATATATATATATATATATATATGTATATATATATATATATATATATATATATATATATATATATTGAATTCCTCTCACTCGGTATCTGCTGCCTCTTACAGACAGGACTGTACGAGACAAGCTCCACGATCAGACTAACGTCTCCAGCCAATCCCAACAACAAGTTTAATCTACGCCTACCTGGAGACGCGGATGCTACAGGTGCCGACCAGGCCGATGTTGGAATTGCTCTGAACCGTAGAGCTGAAGCGGCGGTGTCAGACTGGATTCCCGTCAGTAGCCAATTTTCTGCAGTCCGGCTGCGAGGTTCTTGCCGATTAACTAGACATCGAGATTGCACACGCGACGTATTTGTCATTTCCGCTTATGTCCCGACTGACTGCAGTCCGGCGGTAAACAAAGATGAATTCTACCCACAGCTTCATATGCTCTTCCTCACTCCCCCCCCCCCGTCAGATATCGCGGTCCTCGCCGGAGATCTAAATGTGAGCGTCGGCTGCCTGGCAGAGAGTGAACAACACCGACGAGGGCAGTTTGGCCCCGACTTCCGTCGTACGGACAACGGGGGCATATGGCTAACAATGTGTTAATCACCGGCTTTTTCTAGCAAGCATACTTTCGCAACTCCAAGTGACGTACCGCCACCCGGAGTCCCTTGTCCTCAACACAGGAATGACCTCAAATCGATCATGTAGCGATCAGCTACCGCTGACATGGCAGCGTGTTAGACTGGCCCTCTTACTGCTCAACCTGCCTCGATTCGGATCATGCGTTAATCTGTGCTACCATAAACTTGCGATTTGGGGGCTCGAAGAATTCGAATCATGCTCGCCTAAATATCAAGCTAAACATCCCTCTAGTGCTAGAAGCTTTTCAGACTACGCTGGCTCAGACACTGGAATCCACCGCTCCACCTGATATACATGAGCGCTGCGAGCGACCGAAGGAAGCCTTACTGAATGTCGGCCTGATCACTTGTAGCACGGATAGCCATACCCAAATTTCTTACCGTTGCTTGAGAACCGCCAACATATCTCCGTTGATGCACGACACACTCCGCTCGCGTTTGAAGAACAGTTCGTATAGGGATCGTGAGAAGTGGTCAGAACGTGCCCTCGAGATGGAAGCAGCTTCTGCTTCTGGCAACTTCAGGAAGCTCCTTCAACTCATTTGGGTCACCGGACCGCGAAGACAGGCGTTAGTGAGAAAATCCGCGAAACCGATTGCACCGATTATACCACCGACCTGTCGCGCGGATTAGACCACTGAGCAGAACACGTTCACACCAAATTTAATTGGCCAAAGGCTGATTCTGCTGCATCTAGCACTCCTACACCTTTTGTGTGGCTTATTCCAGACGGTCCCCCAACCGAAGCGGAAATTCGTAAGGAACTACAAACCCTAAAGCGCCACAAGGTACATGGAGCGGATCGTATTCCCTCTGGAATTGACAACCCCGTTCTAAAAGGTTTGGACGGAGGAAAACGTCCCCGCATCCTGGAATGAATCGACGATTGTACCCATCTTTGAAAATGGTTGCCGCACACTGCGTTCTAATCATGGGGGAATTAGCCTGATCTTTGTCGTTTTAAAACTTCCAGTGTCCATTATCCTCTGTTAATTATCTCCCCTGCGCGAGCTCCTATGTCGTGAAGAGTAAGCTGGCTTCCATCCCGGCCGCGGCTGCCCAGATCAAATCTCAACCCTTCGCCTTCTGCTTGAACACAGTCACATTTATCAGAGGCCAATTATCGTTGTGGTTCTGGACATTGGGGCCACCTTTGATTCTGTCGATAGGACCGCTCTGTGGACTTGCCAACTGAGGAACGGTGTGTCTGAGAAGGAAGTTTCCATTCCGAAAGCTCTCCATAGGCAAACCTCGGGGAGAGTGAGGGTCTAACGGCAACTATCCGAATCTTTTGTCGTCTCAAGTGGTGTTCGGCAAAGATGCCCCACTTACCCGTTCTTTTTGAACTTCGTTATAGATGATCAGCTACAAAGAGCCTTTATTGGTGTTGCAAACGGTGGTATCGAACTGATACCGGACGCTAGAGTTGCTGAATCAGATCATACTGGCGACGTCAACCTGTTGGGAGACAACCTCAAAATTGTCCAATTTGTGTTAAACTACTTGGCCGCGAAATCAATGAGTACGGCACGCACTCTGCTTCATCCAAGCGAGAAATGCTTCTCCAAGACTGGCAGGGAGATTCTCCTGCACTCACTCTTAGTGGGAATCATTGAGAAACTGTCAGCACCTGTGAGTACAGCAGTTGCATTTCCAAGGTGGAGGAATCAGAGACCCGGTTTTGCTAAGTATCTGTAAGTCCCGTTCGGCTTCTGCCAACCTAAGGCACCTGTGGTGTCGTCACGACACAAGGCTCTTCCTAGAGGGTAGAGCCTATAACGCCACAGTTCGCTCGGTACTACTTTACGGATGCGAAACACGGCCAGTTCTGGGAAATATGCGCCGAATGACAATATTCGATTACCGGCGTCTGAGGTAACGACGAGACTGCATCTTGACGTGGCGTGATGGCTTGAGCGCCTCTGTGGCCCAAAGAGTTATACAGGATGGCTTCTTAGGGCCGGAAATGCAATCATACCTGACAGGTCAGTGGGTAGGGGTCAGAAAAATTCGTCTCCTGGTCCTCCAGGTTGGGGGTCTATTTGAGCTGGCAACTCAGTTGGCAAAACCAGTGGAAGAACAAATGATCCAAGCAAATGGGATCCGCTAACCCATCCCGCTGTCTTGTGGATGGGTGCCCGTTAGAACTAAAGGCTTTGGTTGGGAACCCTAAATGTTCTCCTGTTTTGCGGCTGGACACCCTAGCAGTACCCATCCAACATCTCCCATGAACTGCACGTATACAAAGAATTCAATGCTGCATCGGTTGTCGCGCAGGATAGTCGAGACCACGCTGCCCATTGCATCGAGCGGGATGGGTGGTGATAAAAGAACTACCGCTAAGAGTTGCCCTTTTTTAATTTAACCTTCTTCTGTCCCCAAACACTTTTCTTTGCTCCCTCTATCCACCCATAATCCTCCCACTGAAACAAGGCCGACACTCGCAAAGGTTCACTGACAAATAGTGTCGGGAATGATCCTCCATCTGGGAACTCACATTTTCTCAAGCCTCGTTAGCCTCGGAATCTCGGCCCCTTCAACGTGCTCATGCAGGCCGGTCAGCAGGCATGCCTAGACCTCACAATGAACTCTCTGAAGATCGATGTATGCTGCGTAAGTGAACAGCGTATCCAGCATTCCAGCAGCGTAATTCAAGTAACTGCTCCTGATATCTCATCGACTTATTTTCTGCGCACCTCAGGAGACGAAGCAGTTAGAGCTATATCTGCCAGAGAAACGATACTGGTGAACATAGCACCTCCATCAGAGATAAAGATTATGTGGGAGGTAGGTTTCTTAAAAGGGTACAAAGCCGCCGGAATGAGTAGATCGTCTCCATTTTTTCTTCAAGGATGGAGGTGAAGCTTTGATTTCGGAGTTAACAAAACTCCGCCAGGTTATTTGCTATCGGTGATCGTGCTGATTTATAAGGTGACAGGTCCTCCGGTGAAAACCATAAAGGAATCAGCTTGATAAGTATCGCGTCTAAACTGCTCACCGGGCTTAATCACCACCGATTATCCAGGGCCCGCGAAATGTGTACGCGTGAGAATCCAGCCCGTTTCAGACCCAACAGTGGTTGCATTGACCACATCTTTACTCTTCGACAAACCTTAGAGTACAGACACATCTTCCGTAGGTCAACAATTTCTGTCTTTCTTGGTCTGAAAGCAGCGTTAGATTCAGTCGACCGCACAGTTCTCTGGCGCTGCCTCTCACTGAACGGTGTACCAGACGACCTTATTTCTCTCTTCCAATGCTTGTATGCGAACAGCCAAATTCGCGTTCGTGCTTACAGTCATCTTTCACCCGAGTTCATCACGGAAAGTGATGTTCGTCAGGATTGCCTCATTCAGCTTTTCCTCTTCAATTTTGTAGTTGGACTGATTCTTGAGGTACACCTATCCTCGTGTGGGAATTGTGGCATCGATTTTTGCTCAGGCAGTAGACTGTCTGGCCTGGAATAGGCGGACAGTATTGTTCTTCTGAGTGAAAATCCAGATAAGTTGCAAGCTCTCTCAGATAGACTTAACAACAGTGTAGGAATGTTTGGGATGCGTTTTGCCCCTTCAAAGTGCAAAATGCTGTTGCAGGACTGGGTTGGCTTAACACCAAACCTCTTCTTGGCAGGGGAAACTCTAGCTGAAGTGGATAGATTTGCTTACCTGGGAAGTTACATTTCACCAGGTGGACAAACATCAGATGAAGCGTCATCGCGCACACAGAAGGTGCGTTTGCTTTTTGCCAAACTCCATCATCTGTGGCGCCGGCGTGACATTCGGTTATCTGTTAAGGGCAAGTGTACAATGCGGTGGTCAGGTTCGTTCTTTTATACGACTCAGAAACATGGCCATTAAGAAAAGATGATATGTGAAGACTGCCGGTGTTCGAGCATCGATGTCTCCGTAGAGTTGCCCGAGCATGGTGGGAAAATCGTATCAGCAATGCTGACGTTAGGCGTAACGTTTTGGGAACCGGAGGTCAGTCTCTGGATCAAGTACTGAATCTAAGTACATCACGGTTCCTGGGATATGTGTTACGTATGCCCACTGATAGACTTCCTCAGCGTAAGCTGTTCTCCGAGGCAGGTACTGGTTGGAAGGTAGGTCGAGGAGGTGCCACTGATAACACGCTCAATACTCGCAACGGTTCACTGTCAATAAGTGTCGGGAATAATCATCCATCTGGCATCTCACATTTGCTCAAGCCTCGACAGCCTCGGAATCTCGGCTCCTTCAGCGTGCGTACACTCATGCAAGCCGATCAGCAGGCGTGCCTAGCCCTCACATTAGATTCTCTGAAGATTGATGTCTGCTGCGTAAGTGAAACACGTATCCAGGATTCGAGCACTGTAATTCAAATAACTGCTCCTGGTACCTCATCGACGTATTTTCTGCGCACTTCAGGAGACGAAGCAGCTAGAGCTGTGGGTCTACAAGGTGTAGGAATAGTCTTGACTGACAAGCCTGAGGCTGCCCTCTTAGACTGGATCCTTGTTAACAGTCGTTCATGTGCTGTGAGACTCTGAAGATCAGTTGGCGTTCAAAAAGATATTCGTGCTAAGCGAAACTCGTTTGTGATCTCGGCGTACGCCCCAACGGTCTGCAGCTCTGACACGCAGAAACATGAATTCTATGATGAACTCGCCACTCTCGTTCGCAGCAGTAAAGGTTCTGACATTGTAGTGCTTGCTGGCGAATTCAATGCACAAGTTGGCAAACATAGTGTGTCAGAAACTTGTTTTAGTGGCCGCCATTCTTTACCAGCTCAGCGTACAGATAACGGGGATAAGCTTCTCCAGTTTTGTGCAGACAATCGATTGTTCTTGTCGAGCACCAGTTTCCGACACAGCTCTTGTCGCAAAGAGACATGGCGCTCTAACTCTACAGGTACTCTGAGCCAGATTGATCATATCGCCGTTAGCTACCTGTGGTGCAGTTCTGTTCAGAACTGTAGATCTTACTGGTCCACGTACGTAGAGTCAATGTGATTACCTCTCCAACTCCATGGTCATCGTCACAAACCGCAAACCGGGTTAGCCATGCAACGTTTGCCTGATCCAGAAGTACGCGCCCGGTATGAGCAGAAGTTAGCACATGAGCTACGATCTACAACGAAAAGTAATGTAGATGAGCATTGGGCCAACATCAAACAGGCAATGCACGTGGCAGTAGGTTTCGCCTATAGTCCCAGATCCGATGACTATCGAAGACACTGGATTTCGCCAAATTCGTTGAGTATAAAGGAGCAAAAGCGTCATCTGTCGAACTGTGGGGAGATGAATAAGATACGAAGATATCTACAAGGGCAAGTTACGAAAAGCCTCAAGATGGATCGCGAAAACTGGTGGGTCAGGGTAGCCCAAGAAATGAAAATAGCAGCATCTTCGGGTAGCAGTCAGACTGTTCAGACTCATCCATGACACCGGTGGACGTACAACCTAGATCAGTGAAACGATTTAGGGCAGAAATGTATAACCCGTCAACGGCAAACAGCAAAGGCTTGACCGTTGGGCCGAACACTTCAAGGAGCAGTTTAGCTGGCTGTGCGCTAATGTAGTTATTCCAGTGTAAGCAACTGCGACTCCTGGGGTGGTACCACTTCAGCCCGCATCAGAAATGGAAGTGGAGTCATTTATACGATTACTGAAAAGTGGAAAGGCGCCCGGTACCGATGAACTTCCCCAAAATCTTTTCAAAATCAGTGCAAAGGTTTCCATAAAATCACTCCCCTCTTTGCTGCGTAACATATGGAACGAGGAGCGTGTTCCATTATTATGAAACGAGTCATTGTTCGTTCCCATCTTCGAAAATGGAATACATAATGACCGCAGTATCCATCGTGGGATTAGCATATCTCCGACGGTCACCAAAGTATTCGCTTCGATTGTGCTGCACTGTCCTACACCGGATCGAGAGACGAACGCGCGAACAACAAGCCGGATTCCGCCCAGGTCGAGGATGCATTGACCAGATTATTATTCTTCGTCGACCACTTCAAACGCGACACACGTACGCCCACCAACAATAATGGCTTCCTTAGACTTGAAGGTGCCTCTGATTCAGTTGATCGAACAGCGCGTTTCGGTGCTCTTCAGCGGGAAGGTATGCCCCAGAAGTTCGTGAACCTACTCAGGTCAATGTATTATCATACTTCTGACCGCGTAAGGGTTTACGGTTACGTTACAAGACTGGACGTCAACGATTCCGAGCATGATGCTCGATGGTAAGGTGCTGGCAATTGTCGATCACTTCACCTACCTCGGAAGCAGCGTGACGACGGATGGTAGCACATTAGTACGGGTGAGCACGCGCATATCCAAGGCTCAAGCGGCATACGCTGAACTGAAGCACTTGTGGCGCCGACCTGATATTTCACTGAAGTTGAAAGATAGTGTGTACTGTGCCGTGGTGCATTCAGTTTTGTTGTATGGTTGCGAGACTTGGAGTCTGTGTGCTGAAGATATTCGTCGTCTTGAGGTTTTCGACCATCGATGTTTGCGTGGTACCGCTAAGATTGGATGGAATGATCGAGTAGACAGCGCTGAGGACAGAAATGGAGTATTCGGTACCAGTTCAATGAGTTTTCTATCACAACGTATTCAGCCCAGTAGACTTCGTTGGTTGGGGCACGTGTTATGTATGGCAAATATAGGTCTACCTTACCGTGTCCTGTTTTCCATTCCTCCTAGGGAGAGAAAGAAGCCGCGTGGAGGTCAACAGATGATGTGGAAACAGGGAATGAGAAAATGTATGGGGAACTTGGGTAAAGTAGGTGCTTCACGTCTTCGTGGTTGGGGTCCAAAAGATCCGTCAACCAGTTGATTGGAGACACTGAAGGATATGGCAATGAACCGTGGACTGTGGAGAGCGTAATATCATTTTATGTCTAATCAGAATGATTGACCAATTTACGTGTGTACAGTTACACTGTTTATTCAGTGTGTTGGTTACCAGGGCGTTGTTTCCTTTTCCCACGTGTGTAGGTCCACTCCCTGTCCATTTCGTGTATTCACACTTTCTAATTCAACGTGCAACATGTTGAGAAAGGCAGTGGTCAATGGGGCTTGGTCTGTTGTTTAACGTGGTGCGATGATGGTGGATGGATCACCACTCGGGTAATTTTTACTCTCCGTCGGCTACGGTGGTTATATCACGAATTGCGGATGCCCGTCCAGTGTTTACCTCGCCGCTCCCTATTCGCGGTTGCTGGACGGGATTGAAAACGGCGGCGTGGCGGACAACCGTTGACCTGGAACAGATGTTTAAGAAAACTGACTTCCCGTTTAACCGCCAAATTCCAAGATCGGTCTCGAATCACGACCAGAGCAATTTGAGTCCTTCAATGAGACGTTCTTGATAACAAAACGATGGATTGAGTGATCTGATCGCTACAGCCTCTGGCGTGGCTAAATGTTGTTGTTGAGCGACTGTCAGCATGTTCGCAGGGATCCCGTGGACTACTTTGAAGGCGTCGTCATTTGCGTAATGTCTACTGTCCACAAGATGCGCCACAATTGCACTGCTGGTGGATTTTCTGTTTGCCATCTCCAGTCAAGCTGCTTTATGCTTTTTGATCCTTTATGACAACTGCCGCGTCGTTCCATCTATATAGCCTGCCGAACATCAGCAAACAAACGAATAGGTTAGCATGGATGAGGTTCCATGAAATGGAACTGATTAGCGAGCAACACGCTGGAGAGCTAACGATGGTCTCTCTGATTGTTTATCAACGTTCCACTTCTAGGAACGATCAGTTTTTTGTGTGATTTCATAGTAGAAACCGAAATCAGTATCGATATTCCAGTAACCAATCTGCAGAGCCTACTGTTACGATGCACTTTTAACGTCCAGCTTATCTTCAACAAAGATCAATGAAAACGTTATGGGGTCAGCTCTAGGCCCCTTATCGGCTGATATATTCACTACCAAGCTGGGAAATGAGAAACTTGGTGGCAGGATAGAAAGTCCACCCGTCTGTCGTCGACATGTAGATGATATTTTTTCCCAACTGACAATCATACACGGTTGGAGTCATTGATGAATAAGTTCATTCAAGCTCATAATGCGGTTGACTTTAAGTCGAAAAGAGGAGAAAGGAATACTTAAGTGAGGATGGCAAACTGTTCCGCGCTTGTATAGGAAACCAAAGTGGACAAGTCGGTACACCGATTTCGCCAATTTTGTGCCACCTGGTGATAAACGAATTCTAATTCACTCCCTTGCAGCCCGCATGCGAATGATCTGCGCGGGTGAGACGGTGACTGAAGAATTAGACATGCTGAAGAAAACGCTACTGGATAACAGGTACCTCGAATGTCTTATGCCCAAGAACGTAGCAGAAAGAGCAACGGGACAGAAGTTAGTGACCGTTAAGAAGAAACCTATGCATTCAACTCCCTCTGAAAGCAGATGACAAGGGCGAGTTACCAATGGGACGCTTAGAAAAGGCAATCGATCGCACCTTTCTCGCCGCCACAATATGTGCCCGCTTCCCCAGTCGATTAGTGACCCCAACGAATCCAGACGACAAGTTACGAATCCTCGCCTCATACATGCTAACCTATTCGCTTCTTTGCTGGTGTTCGGTAAGCTATAGAGATAGAACAACGCGGCAACTATCACATTGGACCAAAGAGCATAAACCAGCATGACTGAAGACCGCAAACGGAAAATCCACCACCAGTACAATTGTGGTGCAATTTGAGGACGGTGACCATCACGTAAAACACGACACTTTCAAAACAGTTCACAGAACAACAACATTTCCCTTCCTATCTTGCTCAACTACGCAACACCAATTTCGATAACTACCCAATCACATTCTAGCACACAGACACTTCATAAATTATGCGTATCTGATCTATGAACGGAGCTGTATTGGCCACGAGGATGATGTTACCGAAAACGAGCTTATTCGATATATATAAATTGAGGGTTACCGAGGTCTAAAAAAACTTTGGCGAGACGGTGTTCGGCATGTGAAGACAGATCCTCCTGAATGGGCGGACGAGATCTATTGATCCAACGGCCACAAAGGAGACCTGTTCAACTGCCTGATCCGGCATTCCAGGGGAAACGACCGAACCGCACAGCAGCCCATCGGCTCCTCTGGGAATACCCTGCTGCCTTGCAGTCTGCACTTTGGTGTGTAAGGGCTAGAGGTGCAACCTCGAATAAAAAGGCCGAACGGTGCTGAGGACATCGCTTCGTACCCTACTCCCGCGACTCTCTATGATTATTCACGGAACCTCAAGCGCTTTTCATGCTACGGTGTCCCCGGTAAGCGACGCGCCTCGTGTCCCGGCGGTCGAAGTGATAAGACAACAAGCTGGGATTATTCGCTGCAGGAAAAGAACACACATAGCCTGTTGGAATGTCAGGACGTTTCTAGATGTCGGCAGTCAGTGCATCACAATGCAAACTCCATATGATTATGACGTAGATATCGCTTGCCTCTCGGAAGTCCGCCTGCCCAATTCAGGTAGCCGACAAATAAGGGTCCCGGGAGTGGATACATCCTATTGGCTCTATCACAGTAGCCCGAAAGACAACTCCGGTCTCTACGGTGTCGCGTTTGCTCTGAACAAAGCAGCTAATGATGCAACGATCTCTTTGGAACCAGTCTCATCCAGACTTGCCTTGGCACGTATTAAAAGCTCTCCGCACGACTTGACGGTGATTGCGACCTATGCTCCAACCAATTCAGCTGATGACGAAACCAAAGACGAATTCTACAATAATTTTCAGGAGGCAATCAACCGGGTTTCGAGGCGCGGCGAACTTTCCATCGCAGGAGATTGGAACGCTCGCACAGGTACGGCCGACGAATCCACTCGCCATATTCTCGGGAAATTCGGCCTTGGTCAGCGCTGCGAGAACGGTGGCCGACTGATTAGTTTAGCCGACATCAACAGAATGGTTGTCTGCAGCACTCGATTTCAACACCCCAAGAAGCACCTACACATATGGTACTCCAATGACGGTCACACTGCACACCAACTCGACCACATCCTGGTAAAAGCTCGCCTCGTCTGTGGAGGATTGCCGAGCGTACCGAGGTGCAAAAACAAGCAACACAAACGGCTCTGACCATGTCCTTCTACGCGCATGTTTCAAAGTTCATCTGTCTACACGTGCTAAAGTGTCTGCACCCTCTCGGATAAACGTTGCTGCCCTAGGAAATCCAGAGAAGCGAGAAGCGTTGTCACGCGCAATCACAACCCGACTAACCAACGCAACCAATGCACAAGCAGACGAAGTTTCTGTGAAAGAGCAGTGGACTCTAATGAAGACGACAATCACGGAAACTACTTGGAGAGTACTCGGGAGAACAAAAAGGTGGACAAAAGATTGGATCTCGGAGAGCACGCTCCAGCTGTCAACCAGAGCACAGGAAGCGCGACTGGCAGGTAGTAACGAACGCCGCAGACTGCAACGAGAGGCCACACGCTCCGCCAAGGCTGATCGCAAAAGATACTGGATAGAAAAAGCTGAAAAAATGGAAACCGCGTCCGGAACTGGTGACTTCGGTAAACTGTTCCGCCTCATTCGCAACGCCTCTAACAGGTTTTTTAAACAAAATTCCCTTCTTCGTGACACGGCAGGAAACTTAATACCCGAATAGAGTAAGAAAATGGACCGATGGGTGGAACACTTTGGTCAGCTGCTCAACCGGCCTACGGGCCACCGGACGGACCAACCCATATCAACCCCTACACTCCAGTACGAAAGCAACTGTGACCCGCCCAACACCACGGAAATCACGGAAATGATAAACAAACTGAAGGATAGAAAGGCTGCTCGGGAAGATGGCATCCCTCCAGAAGTGTGCAAAGCATGTTCACCGTCATCGATTGACAGGTTGTGTACACTTTTTGGTTCCATTGGGAGAGAGGAAGCATTTCAACCCGACTAGGGAATGTCCATTCTGCTGCCCATTCCGAAGAAAGGTGATAAATCGGCATGTGAGAACTACCGAGGGATCAGCCTGATCGACGTGGTCGCAAAGATCTTTGGTTCGTTGTTACTAACCAGTTTTTCCGAGGCAAGAGACCAGCGCACTCGTCCGAACCAAGGGGGTCTTCACCGTGGCGGAGGCTGTGTTGATCAAATCTTCACACTGCGCCGAGTACTGAGGCACCGCTATAAGCTCCAGCAGCCGACGGTAACTTGTTTCATCGACTTCCGGGCAGCTTTTGATTCGGTGAACCGCGAGTCACTTTGGTCCATAATCCAATCCGATTGGATGCCCCATAAGCTTTTAAGGCTGTTGAGGAGGTACTATTCGACAACTGGTGCTAAATTTCGTATGTACGGTGAAGAGTCCCGCGAGTTCGCACTCACTACCGGAGTTAGGCAGGGCTGTCCCCTCTCACCGGTGCTGTTCAACTACGCTATTGATTGGACAATGCGACAGACATTACACAACTACCCTGGCGTTCAGCTTAGCCAGGAAATATACATCTCGGACCTGGAGTTCGTGGATGATATTGTCGTGCTAGGAGACTCCTCCGCTACGCTACAACCAATCCTCGGCCGAATCAATTCCTTTGCGAGGTCCATCGGACTTGAAGTAAACTCGACCAAAACAAAAGCTATCACAACCCATCTGGGCCCGACAATTCAACAACTGTCGATGAATGACCAACCAGTCGAATACGTCCCTTCATTCAAATACCTAGGCTCAACTTCCGAACGGCCAGGCAAAAGATGAATGGTATTACGGATCGACAGCGCCAGCAGAGCCTTCCTTCAGCTAAGACGAACGCTGTGGACTCGCAGTGAAATCGGCTTAAGAACCAAAGCTTGTGTTTACCGTGCTGCCATCCGGTCCGTACTCATCTATGGCTGCGAAACCAGGCCACTACGAGCTGAGGATACCCGAAGGCTGGACGTTTTCGACCACTGGTGCCTGCGGCAAATCCTCAAAGTCAAGTGGCGCGACAGGGTGTCCAACGACGAGGTAAGGAGACGATGCTCTCCCCGTCCTCCTCCAACGTCGACGACTTCAGTGGTTCGGCCATACGCTTCGGTGAGCCGAGTCAGAGATAAACAAGCAAACACTCTGCCTCACTCCCTGCCCTGGTTGGCGTTTCCCCTGGTTGGGCAGCTCAAAATGTGGACCAGTACAATCAGGAAAGACGTATAGCTTCTAGGCCTTCGGTCAGTCTACGGAGCCCGGCGATGGAAAAAGGACTGGATCAAAATCTGTACGGAGCTCGCCTCCGACCGCCGCGCGTGGTCAGCAATGGTTCGTGATATCTACGGAGCCGATTGACTCTCTCGCAAGACATAGTCCCGTAAATGTGAAAGTATATATATATATATATATATATATATATATATATATATATATATATATATTCCATCTGTTGACCTCCACGCGGCTTCTTTCTCTCCCTAGGAGGAATGGAAAACAGGACACGGTAAGGTAGACCTATATTTGCCATACATAACACGTGCCCCAACCAACGAAGTCTACTGGGCTGAATACGTTGTGATAGAAAACTCATTGAACTGGTACCGAATACTCCATTTGTCCTCAGCGCTGTCTACTCGATCATTCCATCCAATCTTAGCGGTACCACGCAAACATCGATGGTCGAAAACCTCAAGACGACGAATATCTTCAGCACACAGACTCCAAGTCTCGCAACCATACAACAAAACTGAATGCACCACGGCACAGTACACACTATCTTTCAACTTCAGTGAAATATCAGGTCGGCGCCACAAGTGCTTCAGTTCAGCGTATGCCGCTTGAGCCTTGGATATGCGCGTGCTCACCCGTACTAATGTGCTACCATCCGTCGTCACGCTGCTTCCGAGGTAGGTGAAGCGATCGACAATTGCCAGCACCTTACCATCGAGCATCATGCTCGGAATCGTTGACGTTCAGTCTTGTAACATCACTGTATACTTTGAAGTGGCAAAGTGCATGCCGAATAGAGCTACAGCTCTCGCGAGCCTATCCAGTGTAGGTTGCGCGTGTTCCGTGGATTCGAACAGGCAGACAACATCGTCTGCGTAATCTAAGTCACACAGCTTCTCACTATTTCCTAGTTCGACTTCCATATCCTGGAGATCTCTCAAGACATTCTCCATTATTTCACCCACGACGAAGTTAAACAAGAATGGATAAATTGAACATCCTTGCCGAACATTACTCGTCGTTTCGAACCGACTGGATAGTTCACCGTAAACCCTTACGTGGTCAGAAGTATGAGAATACAATGACCTCAGTAGATTCACGAACTTCTGGGGCGCCGTCTGGTTAAATGAATCGAAGGCACTTTTGAAGTTCAGGAAAACCATCATCGTCGGTCGACGGTGTGTGCGACGCGTTTCGAGTTGTTGAGGAAGAGTAAAAAGCTGTTGTATGCATCCTCGATCTGGGCGGAATCCCGCTTGGTGTTTGCATGCGTTACTCTCGCGTGCCGGTGTAGGACGGTGCAGTAAAATCGAGGCTAATACCTTGGTGACTGTCGGAATAAGTTAATCCTACGATGATCAGTACAGTCATTGTGTATTCGCTTCTTGAATATGGGTATAATCAATGACTCGCCCCATACTAACGTGAGATGTTCCTCGTTCCAAATGTCACGGAGCAAGGTGGTGAGTGATTATATCAATGCACCACCACCCATTTTGAAAAGAACTGGGGGAAGTTCGTCACGACCAGCCGATTTCCTTCGCTTTAGTAATCAAAGCTCGACTCTACATCTACTTCTGATGACGGCTCAAGCGATACTCCCTAAAGAATCGCAGTTGTTGATGCCCAGAGTAACCACATTAGTGCGCGGCCAGCTAAACTGATCCCTGAAGTATTGGACCTAATGACCCAGCCTTTGAGTGAATTCCAAAATGTTACGACACTTGGCCAACATTTGGGGCTAAGTGCCCTCACCGATAGTGCATACTGGAGGCGTCATTTCGCATGATCGGTCTGGATACTTTTTACCGCCTCGCCTACATCTTCTCTACTGACCAACAGATCATTCTTTCATTCTTAAGCAATTAAGATAAAGACCCGTTGCAGCGGATGGTGATTTTTGTTCACGTTTTACCCATTTGATTTTTGGAATTAAAAAATGACGCCGGTCCGTCTGTCGAGTCAAACGCTCCTTTTAGATCGAGGATGACTGAATTTGTAGGACGACAATGTGAAGTATTTCAAACACTTAAAGCAGGGTAACGGTCGGATCAATGCGACTGGTTGGGCCTCTCGTCTCTCGATATTCCTATCACGAAATGCCCTATAGCTAAGTAACATACACGCCAGAACTTTGGTTACATTGTTTCAAATATCGTCTTCTGACCATTAGTTGTTTTGCTGCATCTACGCTATTTTTGATTCACCAACAAAAAGCTTTTACTGCGCAGACCAAGCGTGAGTCGTCTGACTGAAATAAGGTTTTGTTATGCATTGGCGACACGTCGTTTGAATTTACTGACGAACTGAATTCTGACTCATTGGGACCTTATGTGGTTCTCCACTCCAAATTTCATAGTGTGGTTTCCGATTATCCCGAATAGCGCAATAGGCCTTCGTGGCTGTGGGGTATATACCCCATTGCGTTCATGTGCAAGCATGTAATAAAAAAGTCATAAGAATGCCGTGCTGCTGACCACATGACATTCTGAACAGACATGACCACTCACATGACGACTCCTCCTAGCAAGACGTCACCACGCAAAGATAAACTGGAGAAAACTTGTAATTTCCAACGTTGAAGCATCAAATGTACTGTTCAACTTCCGTTTTTGTGGGTCCATCATCATCATCATCATCATCGTACGGCGTTAAACAGTAGGGCAAGCACCACTGACCACTGCCTTTCTCAACATGTTGCAAGTTGAATTAGAAAGTATGAATATACAAGATGTACAGGGAGTGGACTTACACGGGTGGGAAAAGGAAAGAATGCCCTAGTAGCCAGCACACGGAATACACAGTCTAAATGTACAAACGCACATTGATTAGTCATTTTGATTCGACAGAAAGTGACAACACAATCGCCACTGCTCGCGGTTCGCTGCCATATCCTTCAGTGTCTCCAGCCAACTGGTAGACGGATCTTTTGGATCCCAACCACGAAGACGTGAAGCACCTACTTTTCCTAAGTCTGCTGTATATTTTCTCATTCCTCGCTGCCACGTGATCTGTTGTGGGTCCGCTAGGTCACAACTAAATAATTTCGACAGCCAATAAGGGATCAAATTCATTAGCATTTGATTAGCTGAACCGGTCGTGACTGGACCGTTCCCCTTTCATTTAAACCTACCGTTGTGGAAAACTGTTTTACAAACCACACGCATTGACAAAGAATTGAACATCCATGCCAGATTACTACTAACCTGCAAGGTGCATGTTTGCACAAAAAGTTTACAAAGGACACCGCCTGTGAACGTGTACCAAAGTAGAAGTCAACACCATCTACAAAAAAGAAACGC
This sequence comes from Fasciola hepatica, assembly GCA_948099385.1. Lineage (NCBI taxonomy): Eukaryota > Metazoa > Platyhelminthes > Trematoda > Plagiorchiida > Fasciolidae > Fasciola > Fasciola hepatica. The sequence continues at coordinate 2,993,287 of CANUEZ040000199.1, forward strand.
AGAATTCTGATTTGCTGAGATAATCATATTGTCAAGATGAGATTTATCGATCAAAAACAGTATAGAGGCGAGTAACAATCAAATGACAATAAGGGAAACAAGTCAGACTGAATCCACGCGAATCGTGAAGTGTATAATTTGGAAAAATAGACCCCGACCGAAAAAGTTCACGTATCAAACCGCAAAAAATATGAGATCGTAACAGAGTTATGAAAATGGATCGGCACCAGCATGCTTCGGATTGGCGCTCCTCATGAGCCGATAGTACCCGGGGCCCAATTAATGAAGATACCGATAGAAAGTAAGAAACCCACCAGCAATTTGTTTTACGTTGCTACATTCCCTGTGTGCTCCAGCACGTAAGATTGTCTGTTCCAGGTTGATCAGAGTTTTTTTGTGATCTACCTAAAAAAAACAAAGGGAAACGAAAGGAACAAGTCAGATGCCTGGTCAAAAAGCCAGAAGCACTTGATGCATCGGCTTCATGCAGGATATGTTGAGAACGATGTCCCGCCAGATGAAAATCTTAGGATATCTATAATTAGCTTCACTGATAATGAACTGAGTTAGACCAACTGCCGTATTTAAGATAGTTGTGATCACATAAGCACATAGTGCTTCGATCATGGGTCTAGAAAATCGTGCGAATAATCCCACAGAAAATATGAAGAACAACACAAAGAGGCGGACAAGCTCGTTTTAAACGATTCATAATCATGGCTTACATCCCACCTTATAGGAACAACAGTAGGTGAAAAAAACAAAGCTGAAGCAAAAATCGACTGACCAGACTAATGACATGGACGACATCGATCAGAGATGCACCTGGGTAGCGCGTGCAAAACTTGGTTTTCTCCAATCTTAATATCAGACCAATTGCCCTACCTCCAGCATTTTTGTTCACTTTACATCGTTCACGTGATATGTGAATCGATGACATGATTATGAATCAGATCCCCAGATGCCTCAGTAAGGTCGGATGTAGGTGTCTCAGGCTCCGAGAGGGCTACTCGTTTTAAGTGCCTATCAAAATGCTCCCAAATGACCATGTGACTGCTACAGCCTCTGCGGAGGAAGAACTACTCACCGCAGTCTCGCGGCGGAAGAATTCCCACTAAGGGGAGAAGACGAAAGCGAATGCCCGGAGCTCTCCACCAGGTTGGCCGACTGACAATCAGTCTAGGAGAGACGGTTTACCTTCGATTCCAAACCAAGTAAGGGTGACGTATGACATGTACAACGCTATGCTCACCGACATCTGTGACGAAGGAGTGCATTTGGCACCTGGGGCGTCTAGTCTCATCCGAAGGGTGAATGAACTAAGCAATTTATCACCGGCTCCCAGAGATTCCCAGAACAGGCGAATAAAACGTACAACTATCCATCGGTTCATCTCGACCAACTCAGTTTCCCTGCAGAACGCGCTTGGCTGGGCAAAAGCCAGAGGAGCTTCCTCGAATAAAAATGCCTCCTCTAAACTGGGCGACCGAATAGCACAATAGCCCACAACGCAACAACAAGGGAAGAAACTACTCACAAACTGACGGAAAATCTTTGCACGTGCGCGCAATTCGACCTCTCCCACCGCTCACAAAAATTTACTGATCAATCTCCATTCACACTGTCCACTGTTCCCCTTTACTAGACACCGCGGGATCCTCGGTCGACTGTGTCTTCTGTAGTACCACTGGTTTCGATTCAGTTTACACAACCTCTAACCCAGCACTTCCGTGTTCCGGTTTCCGTTGCTACCTTCCGGCATTGTATAGCAAAGGGCGTAAAGAATAGAACTATAGTGATAAAGATCCAAACAAGTCAAAGCATCAAGCGGAAATCAAGAGGACAAGGAAAGAGTCCGAGTGCAACTACGCCACTGGCTGCGACACCTGGTCATATCACTAAGTGTCTTTAACCGTTTGGTAGGCAGATCATGTGGACCCCAACCTGGAAGTCTAACACGTCCTACGTAGCCTATTCCACTGGTCAAGGTTATCATACCTTGTTACCACCGGTGGAAATACTGGCTGCGTTTTCTCTCGACCATCTTCGACTAGGTTTCGAGCTTCACTGAACCCGCTATCGCTGACTGATGCCCTTCTTCGTCCTTGGTGCTCATGCAAACTAGCCTCGTTCAACGCATGAACCCTGATGTGTATAGGACAACAGGCGGGTTTAACTCGTAAGCTTGAATCCTTTGCCTTCGATGCACGTTGCAATCAAGAGACTCTCATTCAAGATTCCAGTTCCACCATTCGATTGAGGGCCTAATCAGATCCTTAGGTGAAGTTTCACTCACGCCTTTATGGGGATAGTGAAACTGCAGCTTCTGGTATTCCCAACGTTGGCATTGCTCTCAGTAAAGGAACTGAGGAGGTACGACTAGAGTGGATTCCAGTCAACGGCCATCTGTGGCAATGAAACGTGGAGGTTCAAACGAAATGAGCAGTCGCCAATCCGGTAGATGCAAGCTGTTTGTCGTTTCGACGTATGGACCCAGTGATTGCAACTAAGATGCAATCGGAGGTAACTTTTACCAAAAAATCTCCAAGACATCTTCTTTAAAGCCGCGCTGATTAGATTCTGGAAGGAGATATGAATGCTACAGTCGGTCGGCTGTCAACAAATGAAGCGCATTTAGGAGGTCCTTTTGAATTAGATTCAAGTCGCTCTGAAAACAAGGAACGTTTTTTTGGCCCCGTGTTCTGATCACTGCCCGTTGCACACCATTACGAAAAATCGACTCTCTAATCACCGGTACGCTACGTGGCATCCGCCGTCTTTGAGTCAACGGCGGACCCCAATCGACCACATCGCTAAACGCCACAAATGGCGGGGCTGCATATAGGAATGTCGCTTAAACTGGAGCACCTCCCCCGCCCACATCTGATTACAACCACTCCTTGGTCCGCATTGAGCTGTCCATGTAATTTGGTAAACAGTCCAAACGCATGCTGAAACGACAGTTAGACTGCGATAAGCTTTCCGATCCATTCTGCTTAACCATCTTCCGTTACGCGCCGGTGGCTGGTCAAGAATGGTTTGCATTCCGTTGGCCTGGTAAGTTGTGCCCTGCTTCGTAGTGCCACAAGACCCTGGGTTTCTGCTGGATCTCTGGGTCATTTAGAAGCTGAAAGCGAGTGTACCGAAGCACGACTAGCGAACAGACGTGTACTTAAAACCAGTCTTCGTAGGGACTGTGAAATCAGAGATGGAACGTGCTGCTGCCACGGGAAATTCCCACGAACTGCTCTGTCTGATCCGAGTCATTCGAAGAAAGCCACTAGGTATGACTGAAACAAACTGTGGAGCTCATGGTTTGACGATTCATAATCAACAGCGGTGTCCCGAACTCTGGGTAGAACGCTTTCACATCCACCATGACGAGACGGCAACTTAGCGTGATGTTTTAGCTTGCGTGCCTCCATGACCTAAAGGGCTATGCAGGATGGCTTCCTTAAGCCGGAGATACAATCATGTCTGACAGGTCAATTAGTAGAGGCCAGACGAAGTCCAGTCTCAGAACCAGTTCATGGGCAACACTGGTCCTAACCCCTGTGCCCCAGGAGAGGATCCTCCAGCAAATAAACACGGAGACAAACAGTTTACCGGTCTGAAATCATTCATAAGATGAACGTAGGGGTGGAGTATTTGGGGTTTTCTCGATAATGGTTCTCCATTCCAAGTCTCCGGGTCCGATAGCCGGCTATCCCTAAAAGTGCAGTGGGTATTGGCGGCTATGAGGTGTACACCCCGTATACTATACTAATGCTCCAGCGTGTAATAACATGGGTTATCTCACTTCACTGGGCAGCTATCGCCCACCTAAGCTGGGCATGCAGCTCCCGGCCCAGAGGATGCTGCCCCGTCCACGTTCCCCTTGCTCCAATGGGTGCATGGGGCTAAGGATTGAATCCGAAAAGCGGACTGATAACAAAGCACCAGCGACAACAAGACAGAACGTATGCAACAATCAGGTCTCACGTGACAGACCAGAATACGTTTCTTCGCGGGTTCTTCGGTCACGTTCCCGTGCTAGGTTAACACCCCCACTGCCTTATGGATCAGAATTTTGTCTCAAAGGCTACGGTTAGGATTCCCAAAGAAAGACCCCTTCTACGCTGTGGGCAGCTGCGAAGTATAACTCGCCCAGAAACCTTCAGCATTTTTCCTGTAAAGGGCCTCACCAAATTTTCCTCTCTTAATTTAAGATCGATACAAAACGCCACGGTAACTGAGGCTCCGAAGAAAACGGTAGTTCAGGAGTTGGGTATAAATCGAATGCACTCCCAAAGCCTAAGTGTTCAATTTACTTGGCTGCCTTCAACGACCGCACAATATGCTAACTAGGGCAACAGGGTGTCCTCGCTAGAAATCTTCACACTTTCAAAACAGATGTATGTTGTGTCTTTGCGACGCGCATACAAGACCCCACTTCTGCGATCACGTTTCGCGCCTTAGATACAGCCTCAGTCTCTCGCTCCACTCTTCGCGTGTCGGGCGATTCGGTGTCTAATGCTCGTGGTCCGGTTGGAGTTGGGATGGCTTTGAGTATGGGAGTTGAGTGAGCACTGCTACACTAACTTCCAACCAGCAGTCGTTTGTGTGCAGTTCGGTTGAACAGTTCTGTTCGTGTCAACAGCAACAAACTGGAACGTTGATGCTTGTTTGTCGTGTGTGTATGCACCCACTGGCTGCAGTTCCTCCGAGACCAAGGACGAATTCTAAAAGGATTTGTCTCAGCTGCTTCGAAGCGCACGTTCAACGGACGTGGTGGTTATTGCTGGGGACTTCAATGCCCAAGTCGGACGTTTGGGAGATTCCGAAAGGCATATTGGAGGCCCATTTGCTATACCAGCCGATCGTACCGACAATGGCGATCGTCTGATTTAGCTGTGTTTTGACCACAGATTGTTTCTGGCAAATACGAACTTTTGCCATGAGAAGCGGCATAGACTAACATGGCGTCCTTCTTCGTCTTCACAACGTTGAACTCAGATTGACCATGTCGTGATTGGTCCCCGCCAGTGTGGATTAACTGAAGACTGTCGTTTATTTTGGTCTAGGCCAGTGATCTCAGATCACGCCTTGGTACGTGCTCGCTTCTGTTTACGTCTTATCCATGGTCGCACCATAGTAAATGCCACGCTTCCCGCGCATTTGTTTTTGGATGATAACCAGCTATACCACTTCCAAACCGAACTGTCTACGCAGTTGTCGATGCAGCCGGATGTTCAGAACCCAAATGAAAGTGGGAAACAGATTAAGGAAGCCTCGTTTGCCGCTTTGAATACCATCCAGGACTCTAGTTCAAGTCGGTCTCACAAACGACGGACATCTTCGACATCAGTTGCTCTGTTTGGATTCTCGTAAATCCGTCCCTCTGGATGCCACATTCAATGAAGTGCGCAAACCCCTGAGAAAACAACTGACCAGGAGAATGAAAATTGATCGTGAACAGTGGTGGGTTGCGAAATGTAGGAAAATGAAAAAGGCTGCGTCCATCAGGATTGTTCAAACTTTTCCGTTTGATTAGAGGCACCGGTCGACGGAAGCCCCGTGTAAGTGAGTTATTCAAGGGATCCGACGGCTCATTGATTCACTCTCAAGGACGTCGTCTGGAGCGTTGGAAGGGGCATTTTAAGGAACAATTCAGTTGCCTCACTTCTACATTAGATCTTCCGAATATATCTGCCAGAGAAACGATGCTGGTGAATATAGCACCTCCATCAGAGATAAAGATTATGTGGGAGGTAGGTTTCTTAAAAGGGTACAAAGCCGCCGGAATGAGTAGATCGTCTCCATTTTTTCTTCAAGGATGGAGGTGAAGCTTTGATTTCGGAGTTAACAAAACTCCGCCAGGTTATTTGCTATCGGTGATCGTGCTGATTTATAAGGTGACAGGTCCTCCGGTGAAAACCATAAAGGAATCAGCTTGATAAGTATCGCGTCTAAACTGCTCACCGGGCTTAATCACCACCGATTATCCAGGGCCCGCGAAATGTGTACGCGTGAGAATCCAGCCCGTTTCAGACCCAACAGTGGTTGCATTGACCACATCTTTACTCTTCGACAAACCTTAGAGTACAGACACATCTTCCGTAGGTCAACAATTTCTGTCTTTCTTGGTCTGAAAGCAGCGTTAGATTCAGTCGACCGCACAGTTCTCTGGCGCTGCCTCTCACTGAACGGTGTACCAGACGACCTTATTTCTCTCTTCCAATGCTTGTATGCGAACAGCCAAATTCGCGTTCGTGCTTACAGTCATCTTTCACCCGAGTTCATCACGGAAAGTGATGTTCGTCAGGATTGCCTCATTCAGCTTTTCCTCTTCAATTTTGTAGTTGGACTGATTCTTGAGGTACACCTATCCTCGTGTGGGAATTGTGGCATCGATTTTTGCTCAGGCAGTAGACTGTCTGGCCTGGAATAGGCGGACAGTATTGTTCTTCTGAGTGAAAATCCAGATAAGTTGCAAGCTCTCTCAGATAGACTTAACAACAGTGTAGGAATGTTTGGGATGCGTTTTGCCCCTTCAAAGTGCAAAATGCTGTTGCAGGACTGGGTTGGCTTAACACCAAACCTCTTCTTGGCGGGGGAAACTCTAGCTGAAGTGGATAGATTTGCTTACCTGGGAAGTTACATTTCACCAGGTGGACAAACATCAGATGAAGCGTCATCGCGCACACAGAAGGTGCGTTTGCTTTTTGCCAAACTCCATCATCTGTGGCGCCGGCGTGACATTCGGTTATCTGTTAAGGGCAAGTGTACAATGCGGTGGTCAGGTTCGTTCTTTTATACGACTCAGAAACATGGCCATTAAGAAAAGATGATATGTGAAGACTGCCGGTGTTCGAGCATCGATGTCTCCGTAGAGTTGCCCGAGCATGGTGGGAAAATCGTATCAGCAATGCTGACGTTAGGCGTAACGTTTTGGGAACCGGAGGTCAGTCTCTGGATCAAGTACTGAATCTAAGTACATCACGGTTCCTGGGATATGTGTTACGTATGCCCACTGATAGACTTCCTCAGCGTAAGCTGTTCTCCGAGGCAGGTACTGGTTGGAAGGTAGGTCGAGGAGGTGCCACTGATAACACGCTCAATACTTGCAACGGTTCACTGTCAATAAGTGTCGGGAATAATCATCCATCTGGCATCTCACATTTGCTCAAGCCTCGTTAGCCTCGGAATCTCGGCTCCTTCAGCGTGCGTACACTCATGCAAGCCGATCAGCAGGCGTGCCTAGCCCTCACATTAGATTCTCTGAAGATTGATGTCTGCTGCGTAAGTGAAACACGTACCCAGGATTCGAGCACTGTAATTCAAACAACTGCTCCTGGTACCTCATCGACGTATTTTCTGCGCACTTCAGGAGACGAAGCAGCTAGAGCTGTGGGTCTACAAGGCGTAGGAATAGTCTTGACCGACAAGCCTTAGGCTGCGCTCTTAGGCTAGACCTGTCATCATCATCGTACAGCGTTAAACAGTAGGGAAGCCTCACTGACCACTGCCTTTCACATCATGTTAACAGTCGTTCATGGGCTGTGAGACTCTAGAGGTCAGTTGGCGTTCAAAAAGATATTCGTGCTAAGCGAAACTCGTTTGTGATCTCGGCGTACGCCCCAACGGTCTGCAGCTCTGACACGCAGAAACATGAATTCTATGATGAACTTGCCACTCTCGTTCGCAGCAGTAAAGGTTCTGACATTGTAGTGCTTGCTGGCGACTTCAATGCACAAGTTGGCAAACTTAGTGTGTCAGAAGCCTGTTTAGGTGGGCGTTGTGCTCTACCCGCTGAGCGCACAGATAACGGGGATAGGCTTCTCCAATTTTGTGCAGACAATCGATTGTTCTTGTCGAGCACCAGTTTCCGACACAGCTCTTGTCGCAAAGAGACATGGCGCTCTAACTCTACAGGTACTCTAAGCCAGATTGATCATATCGCCGTTAGCTACCTGTGGTGCAGTTCTGTTCAGAACTGTAGATCTTACTGGTCCACGTACGTAGAGTCAGACCATGCATTTGTTCCAATGCGATTACCTCTCCAACTCCATGGTCATCGTCACAAACCGCAAACCGGGTTAGCCATGCAACGTTTGCCTGATCCAGAAGTACGCGCCCGGTATGAGCAGAAGTTAGCACATGAGCTACGATCTACAACGAAAAGTAATGTAGATGAGCATTGGGCCAACATCAAACAGGCAATGCACGTGGCAGCAGGTTTCGCCTATAGTCCCAGATCCGATGACTATCGAAGACACTGGATTTCGCCAAGTTCGTTGAGTATGAAGGAGCAAAAGCGTCATCTATCGAACTGTGGGGAGATGAATAAGATACGAAGATATCTACAAGGGCAAGTTACGAAAAGCCTCAATATGGATCGCCAAAATTGGTGGCTCAGGGTAGCCCAGGAAATGAAAACAGCGGCATCTTCGGATAGCAGTCAGACGGTTCAGACTCATCCGTGACAATCCTGGACATAAAACCCCGTTAAGTGAAAGGACATGCGATGGAAATGGCTAGCTCATTCAGTTGACCGGACGGCGCCCCAGAAGTTCGTGAATCTACTGAGGTCATTGTATTCTCATACTTCTGACCACGTAAGGGTTTACGGTGAACTATCCAGTCGGTTCGAAACGACGAGTAATGTTCGGCAAGGATGTTCAATTTATCCATTCTTGTTTAACTTCGTCGTGGGTGAAATAATGGAGAATGTCTTGAGAGATCTCCAGGATATGGAAGTCGAACTAGGAAATAGTGAGAAGCTGTGTGACTTAGATTACACAGACGATGTTGTCTGCCTGTTCGAATCCACGGAACACGCGCAACCTACACTGGATAGGCTCGCGAGAGCTGTAGCTCTATTCGGCATGCACTTTGCCACTTCAAAGTATACAGTGATGTTACAAGACTGAACGTCAACGATTCCGAGCATGATGCTCGATGGTAAGGTGCTGGCAATTGTCGATCGCTTCACCTACCTCGGAAGCAGCGTGACGACGGATGGTAGCACATTAGTACGGGTGAGCACGCGCATATCCAATGCTCAAGCGGCATACGCTGAACTGAAGCACTTGCTGCGCCGATCCGATATTTCACTGAAGTTGAAAGATAGTGTGTACTGTGCCGTGGTGCATTCAGTTTTGTTGTATGGTTGCGAGACTTGGAGTCTGTGTGCTGAAGATATTCGTCGTCTTGAGGTTTTCGACCATCGATGTTTGCGTGGTACCGCTAAGATTGGATGGAATGATCGAGTAGACAGCGCTGAGGACAAATGGAGTATTCGGTACCAGTTCAATGAGTTTTCTATCACAACGTATTCAGCCCAGTAGACTTCGTTGGTTGGGGCACGTGTTATGTATGGCAAATATAGGTCTACCTTACCGTGTCCTGTTTTCCATTCCTCCTAGGGAGAGAAAGAAGCCGCGTGGAGGTCAACAGATGATGTGGAAACAGGGAATGAGAAAATGTATGGGGAACTTGGGTAAAGTAGGTGCTTCACGTCTTCGTGGTTGGGGTCCAAACGATCCGTCAACCAGTTGATTGGAGACACTGAAGGATATGGCAATGAACCGTGGACTGTGGAGAGCGTAATATCATTTTATGTCTAATCAGAATGATTGACCAATTTACGTGTGTACAGTTACACTGTTTATTCAGTGTGTTGGTTACCAGGGCGTAGTTTCCTTTTCCCACGTGCGTAGGTCCACTCCCTGTCCATTTCGTGTATTCACACTTTCTAATTCAACGTGCAACATGTTGAGAAAGGCAGTGGTCAATAGGGCGTGGCCTGTTGTTTACCGTTGTGCGATGATGATGAATTTATCTGCATAGTTTTCGGTTTTCTTTTTATCTCCCCAAGCTACTTGGTATCACCTCGCTTTTGATTGTATTATATTCCGTCTTGTTGTTCCGTTATTTGTGCTGCGAGGTACCACGCTTGATTTTGAGCCGGTGGAATATATATATATATATATATATATATATATATATATATACATATACATATATATATATATATATATATATATATATCATCATCATCATCATCATCATCATCATCATCATCGTACAGCGTTAAACAGTAGGGCAAGCCCCACTGACTACTGCCTTTCTCAACATGTTGCAAGTTGAATTAGAAAGTATGAATATACAAGATGGACAGGGAGTGGACTTACACGGGTGGGAAAAGAAAAGAATGCCCTAGTAGCCAGCACACGGAATACACAGTCTAACTGTACAAACGTACACCGATCAAACATTCTGATTCGATAGAAAGTGACAACACGATCTCCACTGTTTGCGGTTCGCAGCCATATCCTTCAGTGTCTTCAGCCAACTGGTAGACGGATCTTTTGGATCCCAACCACGAAGACGTGAAGCACCTACTTTTCCTAAGTCTGCTGTACATTTTCTCATTCCTCGCTGCCACGTCATCTGTTGACCTCCACGTGGTCTCTTCCACTCCCTGGGAGGGGCGGAGAATAGGACACGGTACGGTGGACGTGTGTTTTCCATACGTAACACATGTCCCAACCAACGAAGTCTACTAAGTTGGATACGCTGTGACAAAACGTTCTCTGAATTAGTACCCAATACTCGCTTTCTTACCTCATCGTTGCTTACTCGGCTATTCCACCCAATCCTACCGATACTACGTAAACATCGATGGTCGAAAACCTCAAGACGACGAATATCTTCAGCACACAGACTCCAAGTCTCGCAACCATACAACAAAACTGAATGCACCACGGCACAGTACACACTATCTTTCAACTTCAGTGAAATATCGGATCGGCGCCACAAGTGCTTCAGTCCAGCGTACGCCGCTCGAGCTTTGGATATCCGCGTACTCACCTCTACTACTGTGCTCCCATCCGTCGTCACGCAGCTACCGAGGTAAGTGAAGTGATCGACAACTGCCAGCACCTCCCCATCGAGCATCAAGCTCGGAATCGTTGACGTCCAGTCTTGTAACATCACCTTGCACTTTGAAGGTGCAAAACGCATGCCGAATGGAGCTACAGCTCTTGCGAGATTATCTAGTGCACGCTGAGCATGTTCCGTGGATTCGAACAGGCAGACAACGTCGTCTGCGTAATCTAGGTCACATAGCTTTTCACTATCTCCTAGTTCGACGCCTACATCCTGAAGATTTTGCAAAGCACTCTCCATTATTTCGTCCATGACGAAGTTAAAAAGGAATGGAGACAAAGGGCATCCCTGCCGAACACCAATGGTCGTTTCGAACCGACCGGATAGTTCACCGTAAACCCTTACGCGGCCAGAAGTATTAGAATACAATGATCTCATTAGGTTCACGAACTTCTGGGGCATACCTTTTCGATGAAGAATACTGAAAAGCGATGTTCGATCAACTGAATCGAAGGCGCCTTTCAGGTCTAAGAAAAGCATTATTGTCGGTCGGCGGTGCGTGTGACGCGTTTCAAGTAGTCGGCGAAGAGTAAAAATCTGGTCGATGCATCCTCGACCTGGGCGGAATCCAGCCTGCTGTTCGCGGACATTCCTCTCGCGAGCCGGTGTAAGACGGTGCAGCAAAATCGAAGCTAATACTTTGGTGACTATCGGAATTAAGCTAATCCCACGATGATTACTGCAGTCATTGCGTATTCCCTTCTTGAAGATGGGAACAATCAATGACTCGCTCCATATTAACGGAATACGCTCCTCCTTCCAAATGTCACGGAGCAAGGCGGTTAGTGATTTTATCAACGCCTCACCACCCAGCTTGAAAAGAACTGGAGGAAGTTCGTCGGGACCTGCCGCTTTCCCCCGCCTTAGTAATCGAATACATGACTCTACTTCTACTTCTGATGGGGGCTCAAGTGATACCACCCAAGAAGTCACAGTTGTTGACACGGGAGTAACTACACTAGCGTGCGGCCAGCTAAACTGTTCCTTGAAGTACTCGGCCCATCGGTCAAGCGTTTGCTGTTTGTTATGGATGGGTTCTCCATTCCTATTGCAAATCGTTTCACTGACCTGAGTTCGCCGTCCACCGGTGTCACGAATAAGTTTGAACAGTCTTTGACTGTTACCTGAAGCAGCTGCCACTTCCATTTCTTCGGCTACATTGACCCACCAATTTTCGCGATCCTTCTTAAGGCTTCGCGTAACTTGTCTTTGCAGCTTTCTCCGCATCTTATTCATCTTCTTACGGTTCAAAAGCTGACGCTTTTGCTCCATTATACTCAGCGACTCTTGCGAGATCCAGTGTCTCTGATGGACAACGGATCGAGGACCACAGGCGAAACCTGCTGCAAAGTGCATCGCTTGTTTGATATGAGCCCAATGCTCATCTACATTACTGTTCTCCGTGGATCCTAGTTCATGTGCTAACTTCTGCTCATAACGGGTGCAAACGTCTGGATCACACAAACGTTGCACGGCTAATCCGGTTTGCGGTTTGCGACGATGGCCATGGAGCTGGAGAGATAATCGCATTAAAACTAAGGCATGGTCCGACTCTACGTACGTGGACCAGTAAGATCTACAGTTCTGAACAGAACTGCGCCATCGGTAGCTTACTGCGATATGGTCAATTTGACTCAAAGTACTTGTAGAGTTAGAGCGCCATGTCGCTGTGCGACGCGAGCTGTGTCGGAAATTTGTGCTAGACAAGAACAATCGATTGTCTGCACAAAATTGGAGAAGCCTATCCCCGTTATCTGTGCGCTCAGCGGGTAGAGCACAACGCCCACCTAAACAGGCTTCTGACACACTAAGTTTGCCAACTTGTGCATTGAAGTCACCAGCTAGCACTACAATGTCGGAACCTTTACTGCTGCGAACGAGAGTCGCGAGGGCATCATAGAACTCATCTTTCTGCAAGTCTGAGCTACAGTCCGTTGGGGCGTACGCCGAGATCACGAACAAATTGCGTTTAACACAACTGTCCTTTCGAACGCCGACTGACCCTTGGAGTCTCACAGCACATAAACGACTGTTAACAGGGATCCAGTCTAATAGGGCAGCCTCAGCCTTGTCAGTCAAGACAATTCCTACACCACGTTGACCCACAGCTCTAGCTGCTTCGTCTCCTGAGGTGCGCAGAATATACCTCGATGAGATACCAGGAGCAGTTAGCTGAATTACATTGCTCGAATCCTGGATACGCGTTTCGCTTAAGCAGCAAACATCAATCTTCAGAGAGTTCATTGTGAGGGCTAGGCACGCCTGCTGACCGGCTTGCATGAGTGTACGCACGTTGAAGGAGCCGAGATTCAGAGGCTGACGGGGCTTGAGAAAATGTGGGCTACCAGACAGAGGATTATTCCCGACACTATTTGACATTGAATCGTTGCGAGTATCGACCGTGTTGCTAGTGGGAGCATTATGGGTGGATAGATGGGGCAAAGAGGGATGGTTAGGGACAGAAGACAAAGGTTGAGTAACAGAGAGGGAACTCTGAGCAGTAGTACACTTATCACTACCCACCCCGCTCGATGCAATGGGCAGCGCGGTCCTGATTAGCCTGCGCGACGACCGATGCAGTATGGAATTCTTTGTATTCGTGCAGTTCATGGGATATATATATATATATATATATATATATATATATATATATATATATATATATATATCGGGAACACGAATATCGAACAAGCTTGTTTTCGGTAACATCATCCTCGTGGTCAACACAGCTCCATTCATAGATCAGATACGCATAATTTATGAAGTGTCTGTGTGCTAGAATGTGATTGGGTAGTTATCAAAATTGGTGTTGCGTAGTTGGGCAAGATAGGAGGGGAAATGTTGTTGTTCTGTGGACTGTTTTGAAAGCGTCTTGTTTTACGTGATGGTCACCGTCCTCAAATTGCACCACAATTGTACCGGTGGTGGATTTTCTGTTTGCGGTCTTCAGTCATGCTGGTTTATGCTCTTTGATCCAATGCAATAATTGCCGCGTTGTTCTATCTCTATAGCTTACCGAACACCAGCAAAGAAGCGAATAGGATAGCATGTATGAGGCGAGGATAAGTAATCTGTCGAGGAGTCTAGAGACAAACAACTAACAGAAGTCACAGTTGTAATTCATTTGTGGACTCTTCAATGAGGAGTATCCATTCACACTCTTGGCGATTCAAATTAGGTCCTAGTGAAAAATATGATGAAGTGTACAAGCACGAAGATCAGTGGGCAGAGAAGTACCGGGTACGCACACGCGATGAGCAGCAACAACCCCGAACTCGGTCGCGTGCTTCCGAGAAAATTGGTCCACCCATTCATATTGGGGGACAAAAATGTGCATGCACCCTGGGGAGGTGGAATTTCTCAACGTGCTACTAAAAACATGGTTAGTAGGCAAAGTGAAGCAAATGCCACAAAGTAAATAATAAAGTCGGTTAGAAAAGTTCACGCGGAAATTCCATGATAGAGAAGCAAATTGGTGGGCCTGATCGGTATTTGATGTCGAATAATGGTTCTGGGCTCCAAACTGACCCTAAACAAAGAGTCCATAGATGATATATTCCTTTTAAGTATACGGGGTACTAATGAAGATGAAGTGTGATCACGTCAGCGGTCCAGACGGGTTGTCGCCAAGGATGAAAACTGAACCTGCGCTCATTTCCTCCCCAGCGTTGACGTTTATTCCATCGGATATTTTCCGTTAAAATATCCTGGATTATGCTAGAATGGCATCCATGATCCCAGTGCATGCTCATTGCCTGGAAGATATACCGTGGAATCTAATAATCTGGACTTGTGTTCAGAGTCTGTTATTGCATCGAACAGCCTATCAGATAAGAAAAACTGGTCAACTTGCTATCGTTATCTGAGTGTCTCACTTCATTTCAATATATGCCACACACTATTTTATTTTTCATTCTGTAAGATACGTAAAGCCGCCAGTATTTGTAGTCGAAACTGTAATTATGCATTCGTATGTGTGAGGAGAAAAAAAACTTCCAAATATACTAGGTGTACACGATAGCTCGCCGTCTACCAGAGGTCATTTATTTGACCGCCTGACTAATGACGGATAATCAACACGTGGTCAAGGCCACAACCTCTTACCTACTTTCAACGACAGAAGCTCTTCAGGATAGCATCCCATCACTCTGTTTCTATCCCAAATATACTATTCTTTTTAGGGTCTATTTTTAGACTTCAGTGAATAACTTATTCACCGATCTATTTCCTTTCATCATTTATTTGTAATCCACCATCTAAAAGCTACATGTTCGAATCATTTGCGTATCGTGTCAACCTTTTACGTGGTTCATCGTAAGGCATTTCTCATCATGCCTAAAAAGAACGTGATCCACAACATCCAACAAATCTGATTGATAGTTAACACCAGTACAATCATGAAATTTGTGGTGCACTCCTTCAGACTGAATATAAACCTTTGATGGGGTGAGTCTAATCTGCCAGTGGACACAAGATAGTTTCTGAAGTGCAACAGAAGTGACCAGTTGCCGTCAGAGTACTGGTACAAAAACTAACACTACTAAGGATTGACCAAAAAATGAAAGAGGACTGTGAAGCAATACTTGTGAGGGATCTATGAAGGGGGACATATTACTGGCTGGGAAAATAGTGTTTTGGCACTGCATATGTCTTAGGTGGATGATGAATATATCCTCAGTCTCGCTAATAGGAGCGAATCATCCAGATCCGCACCATGTTTCCCGTTACAGTAGGTGGCCATTGCTGAACCCGTATCGTGCAGCGTGTCCACACAGACATTCATGAAATCTACAGTGATGCATCGACCACGCTTTTCGAAAGACATGATGATAACTTTTTCTTATCATGTGGCGACGTAAATAAAGCTAGATCAAGGCTATCACCACCGTATATGATCAAGCAATCTCTGCTTTACGTGATGACGGACATAGACAAAGCTGAATGAACGCATTTAATTTTAGGCAACCGCACACATTCACCTTTAGGCATCATTGGTTTCCCGGCCATACATACTCACACTTTCCGGTGCACGATACTCTTCCAGGGACTGGGTTCACCCAGCTATCCCTAAGACTATCTCAAACGCGTATTCACGCACCCACAAATTCACACATCACGACAATCTCGAGTGAGAAATACCAAACCCAAGCGGTAATAAACTTGAATAGCAATTGGACGTATTTAATTGTGAAATGGGTAATCAAGTCGTTTTGGCCTGTAAAAAGTACGGAAAGGCAGTTACGTCATCAAATGGCTAAACACCTTCCAGCGTGGTTTCAGAAGACAACGAACAGCAAATTCACCACGTTGGATCGTCAAACGATCAAAGGTCAATCAGGTCACCAATTGCTCAATATCATTTCGAGACCAAGCATTGTCATCGCAAATCGGGCAACAAAGTGATCTACTCAAGCGCGATTAGCAAACTATCGTTCACGGAGAACGATATACCGGTTATTCTAAGAATCAGAGAACGATTACTTCTTGAAAGCCAGAACAACTTGATTACTCATTTCATAATTAACTAAGTCTTATTGTGATTCAGATTTATTACCGTTTGGGTTTGTTAGTTTTCATTCGAGATAGTTGTGGTGTGTGTATTTGTGGGTGCATAAATGCATGTGTGTATGCTGACTGCAACACACGGACTATATATATATATATATATATATATATATATATATATATATATATATATATATATATATATATATATATATATATATATATATATAATATTCAAACTTCAGGTTCCTAACTACAGTTTCATACAAAAAATGGTGTAGCACGGCAAGTTCGACTTACCCGCTGTCTGACTTGGACACAGGCGTTCCAGTAATCTTTTGCGGCCGTCCGGGTACAATCAGAACATTGTTGGCTGTGAACAACGAACTCAATCAGAATTTCTTGTGCCACCATATCACCCGTGGGTAGCTCACCGTGCACAGTAATCTGAGTAAAAAGGACCGGAAAGCAGCGATGACGTTAGCAAAGAGGAGACAGGACAAAATACTCAAAACAACATAACAAAGTCTAAAACGGAGTAAAACTGACAAAAACACGAGTGCAGATAACCCACACCATTTCATTGAAAAGACAGTGGGGAACACTGTGCAGCTGCGGTACACACCACGGACATCTCTAAGAGACGGCTCAATCACATGTGACGGGAAAAGATGACTGGTGAGGAATGAATGTTTCACTATATTAATGTCATCAGATCTACAAAGTTTGCCAGCAGGAAAATCAGCGTAGGTGAAAACAGGGTGGTATAATTTCCAAAACGGAAGTGATGTAATTAAACTATTCTCGCCGAGCAAATATGCAAGTCTACAATGGACGGAACGTATTTCATGTTTTCAAGAAATGACTCTAATATCAACGAGAATCGGCCATTACGACTCTGATATTTAAGGAGCAAAGTCATTATCATCCGCATCCACATCCGCACCGTTGGCTTCAGCCGTGAGCCACATCCTTCATCATCTCCAGCCAACTGCAATCCCCACAATTTGGCACCAACTGAGACCAATCATGATATCAACTTCCTCCTAGTCGTAAGAAAATTCATAATTTGATTACCGGGTCACTTTTTTCCAGTTATATCCAGCATGGGCGAATACAGTGCGAAATGGCCGAAGATGGGAAGGAAAACCCTAAACATGGCCGCTCCATCGAAGCCGGTGTAGAGTACATATTTCGTCTAGTGTGGCTATCCGTACTCAATGCACGACTACCAACCAAGTCGTTGCTCCCTTGATGTTCACACCAGACGTTAGCAGTTCTTCGGAGATATCGGTGGTCGAATATGATGTCATCAGTATTCCTCAGCGCAGAGCGGCCAGGATTCAAAGACGTAGAGTAAAACGATTCGCACTGTGGCACAGAAGATTTATGCTTTAAAAGAGAAACGGACGTCGTGACGACACCACAAATGTTGCATATTGACGAAAGCCGGTCTGATCTTCGCTAAGTGTAATGTGATCCTCCCCGGAAAGCATCTCCAACTGTAAGGAAGCTCCCGAGATACTAAAAGCCATTGTCTAATTCTAACCGTTCACTACAAAAGATAACTGTGGACGTAGGCGCGGGATTGTCAGTTCTGTAAACGTACTTTGCACTTTTGTGTAGCAAGGCGAGCATGACATCTGGACGCCACAAGTGTCAAACGGCTCAAAACGTGTTGTACTGCCTGTCCAACCCACATCGAGTGATTTCTCACGTGACTGGGAGATGGAACAGTTTGCGAGAGATCCTCGCAGTGGCGGCGCGTTCCATCTCTGATGAAGGTTGCGACTACCTGAGTCGAATTCACGTCACGTTAAGAACCTTAGTTCGTTATGCTCGTTTCTGGCCGGGAATGACCTGAGAACGTCGACAAGGACCAGAGATTCATATTCATACGGCGCGACGATACAAGTCACAACCCACAAGCCCAGTGGAATGTAGAGCATTACTGATAAGTGACCAGAACTGGTTGGTGTTATCGGATGGATATTACAGCATGTTATCAGTCGGATGAATGAGCTGGTTGGTCAAAATTGTCAGTCTAACCAGCATCACATCAGGTGTCTTGGGTGCCCATCGGAGCACGCGGACAACTCAACACACACCAAAGTGCGGTCGGAGTTCGCGGAAATATGCCAGTATGATCAGTACCTTTGTATACAAACCTGCCATTTTTGGATTATGGGTGATCTGCGTTCATTGCTGACCGGAAAATAGGGGACTCCAGGTGGCTTGCCGGCGATTAGAGCGTCTGAAATTTGTGCTGGCGAGAAACAGACGATGGTCGGAGCTCAGAGTCAAAAACTGCTCCCCGTTCTCTGAACGATAGGAATTTAGACCAAAAAAGGGTCCTAAATGCGCCTCGTTCGATGACAGTCAACTTACTCCAGCACTCATATCTATGACCAAAATCATGATATCTGCCCGATTTAACCTACGTGAGACACCCTGCAGTTTTTGGTAAGAGTTATCTTTGATTGTATCTAGGCTGCAATCGGTGGGTGCATATGCTGAGACAAAAAAACAGACTGCGTTTATCGAGACGGCGGCGGTAAATTTTGCGCAAATTTTCAAGTCTCCCTGTACATACCCGAATGTTGACTGGGATCTAGTCTGGCAGCGCAACTTCAGTCCCCTCACTGAGAGTCACGCATATGCCAGCAAGACCAGAAACAGCAGCCTCAGGGTCTCTATAAAAAAGTGGGACTTCAGAGAAGGACGAGATGGGACATCAACTGAATCATGGATCCGAAGTGTTTAATACCAGTCTCCCGAATGCAAAAACGTCGATGGCTACGGAGCAAAGTGTGTGGGCTAAACATGTCTGTTTCTCTGTACGCATCAGATTTCGCACGCTGAACGTGCCTGGTATGAGTGCGCATCCGCAGGCGGCAGCGAGTTCCGTGAGACTTAGAAGCTAGTTGCAGAAGGGAGAGAAAGAATATGGTCAGGATTTACATCGGAAGCACTGTAGCCACTACGGACGGCCGAAGCATCCGTCGGGTACGAAAAAGAAACTACGAGAAAGGGAGGGAGAAATGAACCAGATGATGTGAAACTAAGTTGTTTTGTACGGTGTAAAAGAGCGATCGTGTGTGCATGGAAGAACAGCCAATCATGACAGTGGTAGAATTTATGGCTATATGCATTAAGGACTGTTGTACTACTCGGTCGACCACTTCAGATTACGCCCTTTTTATTTGAGGGTGCACCTCTATCCTTTGCCTGTTTTCAAAGGCAGCAGCGCTTGGGCAGATGAGCCGATGGTCAATTGTATCGTTCTAGAAAAATTGTCGGGCAAACGGAACACGATGAAGAATTGTAGCCTCATCTAGCGACAAGCCACACTCGGCACATCACTGCTGTCCACTGATTCGTGGCGCCCTAGAGACCGGATAACGCTAATCAAGGGGGAAAACCACCATCACATTTCTAAATTGATCAACACACTCATAGCGCCAGACCATTATCAGTGAATTTTGACCTGTATTACTTGTTCAAACCAAATTTTGATGTTCATCTTCGCATCCTTTCGTGTGATATCTCTTGTGTCAGCTTTTCGTGCGCTGTTTTCAGCAAAATCTGCAGTAAAGTAAATCAGACAGTGACACATACTGAAGACAGATTTTAGACTTAGGCACAGCACGTTCTATGGATCAAATTATTTAACTGCTCAAAAGTCTAACTTAGATTATCATAGAAAATACACGGAAACGCTAACCAACGAACTAAGCTTTTTTCGGTTGATTTTCACGAGGTATAGTGCAATAAAGGGAGAATACTGAAACCAATGTCAGCTTGGTAAATATATCATTTATTTTGTGGTTCAACCAGTGGATGATTCTTCATTGGTTTAAATATATAATTACATATATTTACACCAACTTGAGATCAAGCAAGGTTCCAACCCAACAAGAACAATCACAAAATAGGGGAAGGGGCGTACAATAAAATAAAACAGACCGTGAGTGAGAGAGGAAAAATGCTGATTTTTTGGCTTTTCCCCGTACAACTTTTGCTTTTGTTTTTGTCAACTTGTTTGTCAGAATGACCTTTTTGTGGTCACAGGGCACGAGAGTCCGACAGACAGACCGCACAGTATTCGTGCCAAACTTCTATTCTTAGCCACGTCCCTCAACATCTCTAACCAACGACGATCCTCATCCCTCGGGCCCCAACCACGGAGGTGGGGTGCTCCAACCGAAGCCAATGCTGATGCTAGATTGTTCATACCTCTACGCCAAGTCATAACCTGACCGCCGCTTCGCTTCTTCCAGCTTTGTCCAGTACGTGCAAATAGAGCACGGAAAGGTAGATGAGGGGCAGGCATTCGTGATGGTCGTCAAGTGATTCGAAGCGTTTACCTCCTCGGTCAGTCGTTCGAATTCCGCCACTGAGGACCACCTCAGCGGCAGATAGCAATCTACTGCCGCCCGGCTTGTTAGCATGCCTGGTCTATCGAGACCTTATGTAGTTCTCCACGCTAAGTCCCTCGGTCAGTTTTCCAGTTATTTCTAATAGTGCAGTGGGCTATTAGAGCTGCACGCATGCGCAAACATATCCAGTTCAGGCGGAGCAACCTGTTGTGAACTGATTTTTTATCGTTTCTTCTTTGTTGTAATTATTATCACATCTTAATCTCAAGTATGAGTACAATCGACAAGTTCAGCAGAGCCTTCTTACTCTGCAATTGTAATCGATTACTCGTCTCCAATTCAACACAATCTAACCAAATTGTCAGATGGAACGAGTTCTTCAAACAGTGATTTGATGCTGATACTCACTTATCAGACACAAGTGATTTCTTGATCTGTTGGAAAAAAACTCTCGATAATTCTCTAACCCGCATAAATCATCTGGATTTGGATGAACACGCTATTCTGACCTATCGGATTTCACCTTCTGTGCACAAACACCGAATGTACAAACTTCGACTGTCATCGAAACGTTAACTAACCTCCACATTCATACTAATAACAGGATTGTCGTTAGACAAGTCCTCTTGACTGTCATCAAGAAAGCAGGTAGACTCTTGACCAGTTCCTTCAACGTCCAAAACTTTTCGCTGTTAATTATAACTTCAAAGCAGTGACGCCTGAAGTAAACCGTGATAAATTTATGTGATCTCCTCATTCGCGGGACGCTCTCCAGTGAAATTCGATGAAAACTCTTAAAAAATGTATTTCGAAACAATTTCTGATCTAGCCAAACAACTGGAACCGATTAACACGAAGTCTTTATCGTACAACCGTGACATATTTATGTGCTGCACGAAACAAACAACACAACCTTCTGAATTAGTCACATCTCAAACGTCCAATTCGGAGGACGTTATCTCAGCTGCGTCCTTTACTCTGCCATTTTTTCTACTTCGCCATCCGCACACTCACTGTCCTACGAGTATTGCCGTATATAAGGTTTGCGAAAACAGGGGACACTTTCTGCGTGTTTGTCGGGCATACTCGCAGTTAAAAAGGAGTAATGACCGTGGCCCTTCTAACGCGAACTCACTTTCGTCTAGTACGACTGCTGCGGCAGTACCCAGCCAACAAGTCACCTAATGGACCAACCGATATCAACTTTCCCAGTCCGATACGGAAGCAACTGCGACCGCGGAGTACCGCTGAAATCACCAAGATTATCAACAAACTGAAAAACAGAAGGGCTGCCGGGAGGATAGCATCCTCTCCCTCAGAAGTCTACAAAACCTGTTAACGATCACTGACTGATAGGCTATGTACACTTTTTGGCTCCATTTGACGAGGGGAAGCATTTCCACCCGACTGATGAATATGTATTCTGCTGCCCATTCCAAAGAAGGATGATAAAGCGGTCTGTGAAAACTGCCGAGGGATTCCCTTGGTCGATGTCACCGCATACGAATTTGGTGCGTTGTTACCAAACCTTTTCTCAAAGGCAAAAGACCGATGCAATTACCCGCACTAAGTGTGCTTCCGCCGTCGCACGGGCTACGTGGACCAAATCTTAACCCTGCACCAAACAGTGGAGCATCGCTGTAAGTTCCAGTGTCAATGGTAGCTTGCTTTATCGATTTCTGGAAGCGCCCTTCGATTTGGTTAATCGCGAGTCCCTTTGGACCAACATTCAACCCGATGGAACGATAGATACACGTTAAAGGCTGCTGAGGGTATACTGCTAGACCACTGGTGCTATGGTTCGTACGTATGGCGACGAATACTTGGAGTACACACTCACTTCCGGAGTTAGACGGGGTTGTCCCCTTTCAATGGTGCTGTTTGACAAGGCCATTTGTTGGGCAATAAATGAGGGATTACACAAATATCCTGGAATTCAGCCTAGCCAGGAACTATACATCTCGGACCGGGAGTTCGCCGATGATATTGTCGTGCCAGGAGATTCACCAGCTGGGATCCAACGCATTATCGAACTAGTCAATTATTTCGCGAAATCCATCGCGACAGAAATGAATCCAACTAAAACCAAAGTTTTTACACCCCATCCAGATCCGACAATTGAAAAAACCCTATCGACGAACGACCAGTCAGATATGTCCTCTCATTCAAATAACAACGCTCAACGACAGGACAGGCCTCCTTCAGCTAGAACGAACGCTGCGAACCACCAGCAAAAATCTTGAACACTAGAATTCATGTTTACCGTGCGGCTATTCGCCTCGTCGTCATCACCATCATCGTAAAGCACTAAAAAGCAGGGCACGCCCTACTGACCACTGCCTTTCTCAACATGTTGCACGTCGAATTAGAAAGTATGAATACACGAGATGGACAGGGAGTGGACCTACACAAGTGGGAAAAGGAAACAACGCCCTGGTAACCAACACACTGAATAAACAGTGTAACTGTACACACGTACATTGGTCAGTCATTCTGGTTAGACATAAAATGATATTACGATCTCCACAATCCACGGTTCATTGCCATATCCTTCAGTGTCTCCAATCAACTGGTTGACGGATCTTTTGGACCCCAACCACGAAGACGCGAAGCACCTACTTTACCCAAGTTCCCCATACATTTTCTCATTCCCTGTTTCCACATCATCTGTTGACCTCCACGCGGCTTCTTCCTCTCCCTAGGAGGAATGGAAAACAGGACACGGTAAGGTAGACCTATATTTGCCATACATAACACGTGCCCCAACCAACGAAGTCTACTGGGCTGAATACGTTGTGATAGAAAACTCATTGAACTGGTACCGAATACTCCATTTGTCCTCAGCGCTGTCTACTCGATCATTCCATCCAATCTTAGCGGTACCACGCAAACATCGATGGTCGAAAACCTCAAGACGACGAATATCTTCAGCACACAGACTCCAAGTCTCGCAACCATACAACAAAACTGAATGCACCACGGCACAGTACACACTATCTTTCAACTTCAGTGAAATATCAGGTCGGCGCCACAAGTGCTTCAGTTCAGCGTATGCCGCTCGAGCCTTGGATATGCGCGTGCTCACCCGTACTAATGTGCTACCATCCGTCGTCACGCTGCTTCCGAGGTAGGTGAAGCGATCGACAATTGCCAGCACCTTACCATCGAGCATCATGCTCGCACCACACTAGTCACGACAGAGAAGTTTGTCCGTACCTCCTTTTACCTCGATAACTCAACTAGTTACGGTCATAGTGAAAACGACCAGGATTGTAATCCAAACAGGAAGCTGAAGCTAAATATGGCACAACATTCAAAAATCCGTAGGTTTTTCGAACCATAAAAATAAATACTCAGGGTTAAGAAATGTCTCAAGGTGCCGTTAAGCCAGATCCAAACAGATTAAAGCCTTTGATAAGGCCACCTCCTCTACATACTCTGAAAGCTTACGAGCGTATTGTTGGAATGTATGCATAATACTGACGCTGGGTCTTGCATTTCCCGGACAAAATATATTCTTCAGTAACTAGTCGCACTCATCCGACTCCCACTATCGTCGTAACCACTTTTACAGGCCGTATTCGGGATCTCGCAAATGCCACTGTCGTTGCCATAGACTCAGGGATATCAATGGTCGTTGAACCTAGTGCATCTGATATAGCTATCACCACTACTCTTAAGTGAGGCGAGGACCAGCAGTATTTTGTCCGGAAATGCATCTCTTTCTGAGTAGTACCACTCCGCCATTGAAAAACAAGCTTACGTCATCGTTGGGACACTCCAAAATCGAGCCATTCCTCGATCGGACACTACTTCAGACCGGTCAGGGATCAACGAACGGCAGTTCTTATGTTTGGCAATGAATCGAGAGGTAAGATTGAAAACGAGATCCAATGGTGAAATGCAGAACCCTCTACTTTTCAATACGACGTTGTTTATCTTCTATGACGTGATAATAGTGCAGCGGCATCTCTGTGCCTTAGCTTTTAATCATGCCGACCTACATTGCCTTCAAATATTCTTTTGCCGCCCAGGAGTAACTCGCGTGACTCACTTTGCACGCCTGAAATCTTCCGTTTTCTGTTCAAGTAAAAGATGATGTCCTCTTTCTGAACTCGCGCAGGGGTCAGGGTGAGGTTTTTTAACCCACTGTATACCCTTATCATCAGAGCTATTAAATACTTCAAAAGACTCGACACAGACTTCAAAGGACCACTATCATCAACAATTCCTTGGTTAAAGTTGACGAATTTGCCAGTTTTCGTTTCGCTTACCCAAGTTTAGATATTGCCACATTTATCGTTATTCGGTCCCACATTAATTTGATTCTTCTTTTCCCTTATGCGGCTAGTTCCTGCGAGAGGATGAGCCGGCTTCATGGATGTCCCAAACGGCACCTTCCCATGAACGGTGTGTGTAGAGGAACTGTTCATGAAGAGTCTTGGAAATTAAGTGGCGCCTGCACCATTACTCAGCTTTTTGTTCCAGGCAGTAACTCTAGCCTGTGCACAACCAAGCGCTACTTGCTGAGCAACAGGAAGTTAGTGTGTTGGGAGCCGGCGACCGAACAAGCGGCTTATGCGCTGCTTGGATGGCGGTCTTCCAGTAGAGGATGTCCAACGCGTCCTGGTGAAACCTACCCCACTCAAGACACCTAAGTAGAAAGCAAGAATTAATGGCCTTACTCAGTGGTGGGTCAAATTTGTGCACGTCATGCTGCTGCCTTTGAACTTTTGTCGCTTTTTGTAGAGTTCGCCGCCAGGCGAAAACTCCACAACACCCTCTAACAAAACCGCACTGCGGCCTGTCCGATACGGGTAACCCTGAAGGGGCGCTTTCGCTTCAATCAGCATAGCTCTCCGGGTGATCATACCATGTAAACCTGATCACCACAGTAAGGCAGCAACAGTAATCGGTCAATTTGATTGCTATTGTCTGTATGTCTGCGTGCCTCCTTTCTAACCGCGAACCTTCATTAATGGGACCTCGGTGATTTCCCTCGCGGTAAAAGCAGTCATTAACCGCATCACTGCCTGCAGACTCCAATCTAACCACTAGGTTCCATCACGACGAGACTGCACCTTGACGTGGTGTGATGGCTTGCGCGCCTCTATGACCCAAAGAGCTATATAGGATGGCTTCCTTAAGCCGGAGATGCAATCATACCTGACAGGTCAATGGGTAGAGGTCAGACAAAGTCCAGTCTCCTGGTCCTCCAGGTTGGGGGTTGATTTGAGCTGGCAACTCAGTCGGAAAAAGCAGTGGAAGAATAATTGATCCAAGCAAATGGGCTTCCACTAAGCCATCCCGCTGCCTTGCGGATAGGTTCTTGTCAGAACTAAAGGCTTTGGATGAGGACCCTAATCGTTCTCCTGCTTTGTGGCTGGACACCCTAGCAGTACCCGTCCAACATCTCCCATGAACTGCACGAATACAAAGAATTCCATACTGCATCGGTCGTCGCGCAGGCTAATCAGGACCGCGCTGCCCATTGCATCGAGCGGGGTGGGTAGTGATAAGTATCCTACTGCTCAGAGTTCCCTCTCTGTTATTCAACCTTTGTCTTCTGTCCCTAACCATCCCTCTTTGCCCCATCTATCCACCCATAATGCTCCCACTGATAACACGGTCGATACTCGCAACGATTCACTGTCAAACAGTGTCGGGAATAATCCTCTGTCTGGTAACTCACATTTTCTCAAGCCCCGTCAGCCTCTGAATCTCGGCTCCTTCAACGTGCGTACACTCATGCAGGCCGGTCAGCAGGCGTGCCTAGCCCTCACAATGAACTCTCTGAAGATTGATATTTGCTGCTTAAGCGAAACGCGTATCCAGGATTCGAGCAGTGTAATTCAACTAACTGCTTCTGGTATCTCATCGAGGTATATTCTGCGCACCTCAGGAGACGAAGTAGCTAGAGCTGTGGGTCAACGTGGTGTAGGAATTATCTTGACTGACAAGGCTGAGGCTGCCCTATTAGACTGGATCCCTGTTAACAGTCGTTTATGTGCTGTGAGACTCCAAGGGTCAGTCGGCGTTCGAAAGGACAGTTGTGTTAAACGCAATTTGTTCGTGATCTCGGCGTACGCCCCAACGGACTGCAGCTCAGACTTGCAGAAAGATGAGTTCTATGATGCCCTCGCGACTCTCGTTCGCAGCAGTAAAGGTTCCGACATTGTAGTGCTAGCTGGTGACTTCAATGCACAAGTTGGCAAACTTAGTGTGTCAGAAGCCTGTTTAGGTGGGCGTTGTGCTCTACCCGCTGAGCGCACAGATAACGGGGATAGGCTTCTCCAATTTTGTGCAGACAATCGATTGTTCTTGTCTAGCACAAATTTCCGACACAGCTCGCGTCGCACAGCGACATGGCGCTCTAACTCTACAAGTACTTTGAGTCAAATTGACCATATCGCAGTAAGCTACCGATGGCGCAGTTCTGTTCAGAACTGTAGATCTTACTGGTCCACGTACGTAGAGTCGGACCATGCCTTAGTTTTAATGCGATTATCTCTCCAGCTCCATGGCCATCGTCGCAAACCGCAAACCGGATTAGCCGTGCAACGTTTGTGTGATCCAGACGTTTGCACCCGTTATGAGCAGAAGTTAGCACATGAACTAGGATCCACGGAGAACAGTAATGTAGATGAGCCTTAAGAAGGATCGCGAAAATTGGTGGGTCAATGTAGCCGAAGAAATGGAAGTGGCAGCTGCTTCAGGTAACAGTCAAAGACTGTTCAAACTTATTCGTGACACCGGTGGACGGCGAACTCAGGTCAGTGAAACGATTTGCAATAGGAATGGAGAACCCATCCATAACAAACAGCAAAGGCTTGATCGATGGGCCGAGTACTTCAAGGTACAGTTTAGCTGGCCGCACGCTAGTGTAGTTACTCCCGTGTCAACAACTGTGACTTCTTGGGTGGTATCACTTGAGCCCCCATCAGAAGTAGAAGTAGAGTCATGTATTCGATTACTAAGGTGGGGGAAAGCGGCAGGTCCCGACGAACTTCCTCCAGTTCTTTTCAAACTGGGTGGTGAGGCATTGATAAAATCACTAACCGCCTTGCTCCGTGACATTTGGAAGGAGGAGCGTATTCCGTTAATATGGAGCGAGTCATTGATTGTTCCCATCTTCAAGAAGGGAATACGCAATGACTGCAGTAATCATCGTGGGATTAGCTTAATTCCGATAGTCACCAAAGTATTAGCTTCGATTTTGCTGCACCGTCTTACACCGGCTCGCGAGAGGAATGTCCGCGAACAGCAGGCTGGATTCCGCCCAGGTCGAGGATGCATCGACCAGATTTTTACTCTTCGCCGACTACTTGAAACGCGTCACACGCACCGCCGACCGACAATAATGCTTTTCTTAGACCTGAAAGGCGCCTTCGATTCAGTTGATCGAACATCGCTTTTCAGTACTCTTCATCGAAAAGGTATGCCCCAGAAGTTCGTGAACCTAATGAGATCATTGTATTCTAATACTTTTGGCCGCGTAAGGGTTTACGGTGAACTATCCGGTCGGTTCGAAACGACCAGTGGTGTTCGGCAGGGATGCCCTTTGTCTCCATTCCTTTTTAACTTCGTCATGGACGAAATAATGGAGAGTGCTTTGCAAAATCTTCAGGATGTAGGCGTCGAACTAGGAGATAGTGAAAAGCTATGTGACCTAGATTACGCAGACGACGTTGTCTGCCTGTTCGAATCCACGGAACATGCTCAGCGTGCACTAGATAATCTCGCAAGAGCTGTAGCTCCATTCGGCATGCGTTTTGCACCTTCAAAGTGCAAGGTGATGTTACAAGACTGGACGTCAACGATTCCGAGCTTGATGCTCGATGGGGAGGTGCTGGCAGTTGTCGATCACTTCACCTACCTCGGAAGCAGCGCGACGACGGATGGGAGCACAGTAGCAGAGGTGAGTACGCGGATATCCAAAGCTCGAGCGGCGTACGCTGGACTGAAGCACTTGTGGCGCCGATCCGATATTTCACTGAAGTTGAAAGATAGTGTGTACTGTGCCGTGGTGCATTCAGTTTTGTTGTATGGTTGCGAGACTTGGAGTCTGTGTGCTGAAGATATTCGTCGTCTTGAGGTTTTCGACCATCGATGTTTACGTAGTATCGGTAGGATTGGGTGGAATAGCCGAGTAAGCAACGATGAGGTAAGAAAGCGAGTATTGGGTACTAATTCAGAGAACGTTCTGTCACAGCGTATCCAACTTAGTAGACTTCGTTGGTTGGGACACGTGTTACGTATGGCAAACACACGTCCACCGTACCGTGTCCTATTCTCCGCCCCTCCCAGGGAGTGGAAGAGACCACGTGGAGGTCAACAGATGACGTGGCAGCGAGGAATGAGAAAATGTACAGCAGACTTAGGAAAAGTAGGTGCTTCACGTCTTCGTGGTTGGGGTCCAAAAGATCCGTCTACCAGTTGGCTGGAGACACTGAAGGATATGGCTGCGAACCGCGAACAGTGGAGATCGTGTTGTCACTTTCTATCGAATCAGAATGTTTGATCGGTGTACGTTTGTA
Source organism: Fasciola hepatica (assembly GCA_948099385.1). Lineage (NCBI taxonomy): Eukaryota > Metazoa > Platyhelminthes > Trematoda > Plagiorchiida > Fasciolidae > Fasciola > Fasciola hepatica. The sequence continues at coordinate 3,022,640 of CANUEZ040000199.1, forward strand.
CAGTTAGACTGTGTATTCCGTGTGTTGGCTACTAGAGCATTCTTTTCTTTTCCCACCCATATAGGTCCACTCCCTGTCCATCTTGTATATTCATACTTTTTAATTCAACGTGCAAGATGGTGAGAAAGGCAGTGGTCAGTGGGGCTTGCCCTACTGTTTAACGCTGTACGATGATGATGATGATGACTAGGTTGAACTTTTAGACAACACATTTTGAAGGGTCATTGCACGAACTCTAAACTCACGAAGATCAAAAGCTAGGCACTACGAGGCTGCCCTCTGGGATTTGTTACACACCATACGCTTTGTGCTCTGTACGGAGACCAATGTAACAACACACGAACGCCTATTGGTTTAAAAGCGTTTAGCTTCCACTGGAACACCCCTTCCTATTAGGGCTCCGAAGCTCGTGTGAAACGTGAGGCAGCAGTTTGACAACTGAAATTAGTTATTCCGAGATCCACGGTAGGTTCAGTCTCCAATCTTCTTGTAAGGAGACAGAGAAAAACATCCCGCGTAAGCCTCTTCACATCGGTTCAGTTAAGTTCAGACAGCCATTAACCATGCACTGGGTGCAGTGGCTTTGGTTGCTATTTCCTAGCAGCAACCCCAAAAGGAAAGGATGAACAAGAAAATAATATGAAAGGAGCAGCAGAACTACAAGTAATGGTATCAAGTTGATGAAGAAAGTTTTTAGATACAAGGGCGCCACTGGTCGTGGCATCTAAACATATCCTCCAATGTATCTATCTCCTGAGTGGGAGGGTCTCTTGGACCCCATCCAAGAAGTTTAACATGCCCTGCATAGCAAAGTTCACGGGTTAGGCTGCTCCTAACTTTCATCCGTGTTATGGACTGATTATCCTAACTGATCTTACAGCCGCTATTCGCCTCAGTAAGCATTGCGCGCCGAGGAATCCCGTCAGGAGATGCGCAACACATGTCTCGACCATCTCAGCTTTGTGAGCTTGATCTGATTCTTGAACCCGACTCTCCGCCGAGCCTCAACATTGCTTATACGGTGTTCCCGCCAGATTCGCACAATGCTACAAAAACATCAGTGTTCAAATACCGACAATATTCGTACACCCTCCATTCGCAGTGGTCATGTTTTTTTTCTGAACCATACAAAAGGATCAGCCCGACTGCTGCAGCGTACACTTGGCTCTTGATAGATAAACGGAGGTCATGCTCACGCCACAAATGATTGAGGTTGGCAAATTCCAAACGAGCCCATTGTGTACGCAAAGACACCTCATACGATTCGCGCTCAGTTAAAGTTTCTCCACAATGCCTACAAAGTACATTGGGACGTCCTTTGAACCCAGCGTCATCCTGCTCTCCCGCCACTGCCACCGGTAAAGCGTTCCAAAGATTAATCGCTTTTCGTGAAAGACGATAAACTAGTAGCAAACCAGTCGACGAAAGCTTCCGCAGTGTTAAGGTTCGTATTCAAACTTACTGGAGGAAAGTCGTACGGTTTGAGAAGACAGGTGTGAAAACAGCTGCGAAAAAGTAGACCAGAAGCGCAAGTGGATATTATTGGTGAACTGAACCATCCAATTATGAGACTAATACTTCGTCAAATTAGCAACCTGATGATGTGTGCGCAATGGGTAACTGGTTTTTGTATATAGTTTCAAACAAAAAAACTTTGCATAAAAATTCCCACTTCGTCAGCCGGTAGTGTAAGGGATTTGTAAACCGATCATGCGGATGATTAGACCAGACTGGAAGAACTGGAGGAGAGTCTTATTTACCTGTACAAAGTGGTGGGCTGATATATTCACTTATTGATATTTTACTTCTCGAATTTAGCCATCGTTAATTGATGGGTCATCGTATTTGTATAAACCTCAGGAGGGTGCAAACGAAAAGAGCAACAGAGAGAAAGAAACGGAAGTTTAATTCGACGGGCTGGAGTGTAGTAATGCAATTGGTTCGAGAAGTAGAAACTGCATTACGTGACCGCGTACGAACACTCTGCATACCCCTCACGATGAATGATTGACAAAAAACGGAAATGACTGGGGGGGCACACATTTGGAACTAACCATTATTTGGGGGCGGTATGCGTAAAATCTTCGCTTTCCGGAAAAAGAAAACATCACGCAGTGTTGGGGGCTACGGAGACGCACCGATAACACAACTATCTAGACACACGATCGGCTCTAGACACAGTCCTACGCAAACCGAACTGCCAAGGCAGCACAGGGGGACATTAGACCGTCCCCGTTTGACGAAAAATTTATCCCCGCGATATGTGAAAGACTGCCATTGTGTCTAAAATATCAGAAAAAGATCAAATTTGTGGTAAGGGCCAGTGATTCTCTCGAATGGTACCACTGAGTGCCCTAAAAGGTACACTCAGGGGACGGTCAGCGATAAACTCAGAAGTACAGGCGGTCGTAAGATATTATCAAAAAACGATTTCCACTGATAACACCGGGAATTGACTGTTTAGCGCCCATGAGGCCCAGAGAAGAGCCAGACGTGTTGGAACGAACAGTCATGAAGGCAAGCCAACAAACCACCAAGCCCAGTACACTTGGAGCGAAAAGCACAGCAGCCACTCGGGTACTCCACCCGAGGCAAAACACAAACTAATGGAAGATAAGTTAGTGTCAACTGAAAGGGCCACGGAAGTGCTACATAACAATGCCTGCAGTATTAGAAACAAATGGGCGAAACTGACCACTAGAGCCGCTCACCGCAATGCTGAAATAGTCGCGATATCAGAGATCTGACTGCCCTAAAATGATCATAACCCACAGGGAGTGCAAGACCGCCACCTTGTCTATCGACAAGGCGGGGGAATGACACAGCAGGTGATGCAGTAGCCTTCCTTATCACAGAAGAAATAAGGCATATGAAATCAGAAGTAAGCCTGTGTACAGAGAGGACTCAAATGTGTGCTATCATCGTAAGAATGCAAACTAAAACGACGGCCGTTGCATGTGTATATAAAACCCAAACTCGACCTTAATCTGCCAGGAGTGAATTGGACAACAGGTAGCTGTATCTTCGTCGGCTAGATGCATAGCAGGGCACTGGTTCAGCACATTAGAGGAAATACAAAGTACAGATCTGGACAGCAGCCTTCGCTCCTTGACGTAGCGATCACATGACATGGAAATGACATAGACGGGCCAGATTTGCTGATACCCCTCGGGCGAATATGACCATGTTCCCATCAAATTTTCCCTCTGCCTCAGGTCTGCCAAAGCCGTAGGAAAATTACGTAGAAATTCTGAGAGGATAAACACAGGGAACTCAGAACTATGGCTGCATAACTAGACTGCAGTATAGAGGGTGAGAAAGCTGGTGTGGAGGAAATATGCCAGAGAATAAAGGGAAACCTTTTGCAGCTACAGGACAGTTTTCTTCCACTTCAGGAATAAAAGAATAAGGGCAAGCCAACTTGGTGCCCACCGGCAGTTCGACGAGCAGGCAAAAAGAGGGACAAAAGCTGGCAGATCTCCACGGTGTAAGGAGGATAGAAACTTAGCCGTGAAATCCCAACGAGGGGCAAAGAGAACCTTTGAACTAGCACTGGCCAAAGAGGCTAAACAAAACCCAAAGATTGTTTTATAGTCTGAAAAATAACCATTGCATCATATAGAAGTCCAAATCAGCGAAAAAATTGTTTCTCAGTAATTCATTCTCAAGCCATTTACATATTACATGGCAGACATTAGACAAAAGATCATGAACATAGACATGGAATAAACACCAATCATGATAAGGATAATTTGACGGACAAACCCCTGCCCATGATTGGTGTTCATCCCATGTCTATGTTCATGACCTTTGTCTAATGTCTACTATGTAATCTGTAAATGGCTCGAGAATGAATTACTGAAAAGCAATTGCTTCGCTGATTTGGACTTGTATAAAACCCAAAGAGCTACTACAGATACGTTCAACCAAAGGCTTTGCTTAGGAATGGAGTGGGACCTCTGGCCTTGAGGGTTATGGGTGGAATATGTGACGATCAAAGCAAAGTCGATGCCTTGGACCTATACTATGCAGCCGTACACAGACGTGATGGAGACAACAAATATCGGCCAAAATACAAATTTTTGCTCCCACCATTTAAACCTGCAAATAATGGAAGAGACAAAGAAATTACTGGAAGGACTTAACATACACAAATCGGCGGGGTCTGCTGGCATACACCCAGTTATCACCGAGCCACTGGCTGCCATGATCAGTGGACATGTTTGCCGTCTATACTGTGCCACGCTAGATCAATGGGCAGCATCGCTGGACTCAAAGTTAGCGACAGTTGTGGCTATTCACAATGGAAGGTCACAGTCAGACGAGGGTAACTACCACCTGTAAGCCTTACATGAATTCGCTGCAAGTGTTTAGAGCGGCTGGTAAGGGAACACATGCAAGGACTCAACGAACCGCAGGTTGCCCTGTAAGGCACAGCACGGGTTTTCGAGGGGCGGACGTCGCCTCTCGAACCTCATAGTATTCTTGGACGAAGACAACAACTATATATATATATATATATATATATATATATATATATATATATATATATATATATATATATATTTCACACCGGCTTCAGAACAAGCATGGTGCCAACGCAATAACAACAGAGAAAAGTTACAAAGTCGACGGACGGGGATTACTTACTTTACTTCTACTTTCATGCGGCTAGCTACTGCGAGAAGAGGAGCCGGCTTCGTGCATGTCCCGAATGGCACCAGTTCATGAGCGGCGATTGGATGCGAGATCTGAACTCAGAGAAATCCAGTTCTGCTTCCAGTTGCAAGCGCCGTAGACAACCTGGAGTCCTAATCCCTCAACGTCCGATATGATTGTACTGACCCATGTTTTCAGCTGTCCTCTGAGGCAACAGCGCCATTCCGGATATGAAACAGGAGCAAGGCGGTGTTTTGAGATCTCTGTGTCCGGACGCCGTAAGACATGTCCAAACCACTGCAGTCGTCGGAGTTGGAGGAACACTGACAGCTTTTCGATGTCAAAGCGTCGCTGTTTTATTGTGTCGTTTGAAAAAATTTCGTGCCACGCCACTTTCATCATCCGTCGAAGACACCAATGATCATAAACTTCTAGCTTTCTGATGTCCTCCACGCGTAGTGGCCACATCTCGCAACCGTATGTCAGTACTGGACAGATTGCGACCTGGAAGACGCGTACTTAGGTCCGGAGGCTGATTTCATTTCGCAGCCAGAGTACGCCGCGAAGCTGAAGAAACGCAGACCTGGCCTTGTCAATACGCGACTTGACTTCATCCTTGGCTTGACTGTTTGAGAGAATCGTACAGGTCAGATATTTGATCTTCGCGATGTGTTCAGTTTATTCGCCGTTCAAGTATATCGGGAGAATGGACTATGCAGTGCATGTCGAAAGGACCTAGGTCTTCGAGGTATTGATCTCTAGTCCCATGGATTTCGCAAAAGATTCTATGCGATTGAGAACCAGCTGTAATGCAGTTGGGCTGTCTTTAAGGATGATGATGTCGTCTACAAATTCTAGATCGGCGAGGAAAGCATCGGTGTCCAGCTGAATACCAGGGTAATCGGTGAGCGCCTGACGAATTATCCAATCGATGATGTAGTTGAACGGTACTGGCGACAGGGGACATTCTTGTCTAAAACCGGAGCTGAGGGAGAAGTCATTGGACTCCTCTGCGTAGATGCGTATTCTCGCGCGGGTATTTGTGCAGTACGACCTCATGAGACTGAGAAGCTTCTGGGACATTCCATCCGCCTGTTGTGTAGTCCATAACGATCCCCTGTCAATTGAGTCAAGGGCAGTCCGAAAACCAATAAAACAAGCTGTAGATGGTTGCTGAGACTTGTACCGATGTTCCAATTATCGGTGGAGGGTGAATATTTGATCTACGCACCCTCTGCCACGGCGGAAGCCTCCTTCATTGGGGCGCGTGCTTGAGTCTCGTACCGCCGAGAAGCGGTTTAACAAAAGCACGGGGAATATTTAAGTGGCCACGTCGATTAAACAGATGCCACGGTATTTTTTGCACACAGTCCTGTCGCCTCTCTTTGGGAGAGGAAGTGGAACCGAGGTCCCCCAGTCTGTTGGGAATTATTTTCCCAGATTAAACAAAACAGAGTGTGAAGTGGCCCGAGTGGTGTCGAAAGACATGATTTATATATCTCCGGTGCGATACCATCTTCTTCAGGGGATTTCCGATTCTTCAGCTTGAGTATCACATCGGAGATTTCATCCCGGCTTGGTGGGCTGTTATTAACGTCATAGCCCTCATTCTGGATTGCTGGGATTCGGTGCATAGAGCTTGCCACGGAAAAAAGTGCACAGTCCATCACTGCATCTTTTGGGCCAGTTCAGGAATGAGCAGCCCGGCAGCATCGCGACGGATGCTTTCTGTCGACTTTCGCTTACCGGATGCAGTGCGGATTAGACGGAAGAGCTTTGGGGGGTCTGCGCAGTTGGCCGCAGTCTTCACGGTTTCCCTGATTTCGGTCCCATTGTTGTTGCAGTCGCTTTTGGCCGAACGGGTGGCTTTCCGTCGGATATCGCGGAAGTCTGGGTGGCCATTTGGGTGGACATTTCTAGCCTTTTCGGTTAACTGGAGAATCGTCCTTGAGATCCAATCCTTCTGTCATCGTTGCGTAAATCCCAGTTCATCTGAGGCGTATCGTTGAATCGATGCCTTAAGTGAAATCCACTGGTTTTCCACGTGTACTTCCTCTCCTCCTATGAACGTGGTGGCTGAATGAAAGGCAGTAGCGGCCGAAACCGCTTGACGCTTTCTCGGTGATCCTAACGCTGCTGTGTTAATCCACTTCGGAGCACAGTTTTTGCGCTGATTGGCTAGGTGAATCTTGAAGCGTGCACGGACGAGGGTGTGGTCAGTGCAATTCTTGTTACCAGTCTCCGCGCCTCCGTAGGAACGACAAGCTTCAATCAAAGATGACCAGCGTGATCGTATGAGAATGTAGTCGGTCTGATGTGCTGTGTGACCTTCGTTGGAGTACCATGATAGCAAGTGCTTCTTGGGATGTTAGAAGCGGGTTTGGTGACGGTCAGGCTATTGAAGTATACAAAGTTGACGAGGCGCTCATCATTGCTGCACTGCCGTCCGAGACCATATTTCCTTAAAATGTGTCTAGTTGCTTGGGTAGAGGGACCAGTGCGGGCGTTTCAGTCCCCTGTAACCAGGAGAATGTCGTTTCGGGACGCTGTTTATCACCTCTTGTAGCCTATCGTAGAATTCGTCCTTTGCCGCTTCTTCGGCTGCAACCGTCGGGGCATAGACCGCAACAACCGGTACGTTCAAGGGTGAGGCGTGAAAACGAGCTAAGGCGATCCGAGGGGATATCGGGTTCAATGAAAGCAGTGTTTTGTTAGCCTTGTTGCTAACAGCTATCGCGACGCCATGGAGACCAGAACTGTCCGTGGGTCCACTATGATAGAGGTGGTAACTGTCGTCTGCTAAGCCCTAATCCGACCTCAGGTATGACGAAACAACTCTTTGAGGACCGACACGCTTCTAGGGTACACCATTTCTTAACAAAGAGTGACACAGTGCAGACCTATTGACGGAGTCAAAGGCCGCACGAATGTCTAGAAACAAAGGTCGTCGGTCTGAGGGAGGCGTAACGGTGCTCTAACAGCTGTCGAAGGGTGAAAATTTGATCGGCGCGTCCACGACTGGTTCGAAACCCAGCCTCTTTCTCGAGAGCTTGCTCATCACGCGAAATATTTATCACAATCATGTTTCTTTAGTGCAGACGATGTCAAGTTTGTGGGATCAGGAGACCACAATGACATAACAAGGGACCGGACGCAGGTGGTTGACTGGACAAACAAATGGGATACGCCCTCAAAAGAAAGCAGGAGTTATCTGCCAACCACATCTTGAGTGGGATTAACGGTCATGGGGGGAAATGGACCATTCACAACTGAGGCGACACAGTCAACAAGGGACTTCGGTGTCAAAATTGCGTTCTGAACAGTGCAAGTTAGCTTCTCACAAGGCAAGAGGTGAGCTTTTCGGCTGCGCTCAGCACTTTCTTGCAGACCGGTGGAAGTGTTTATACCTATGTACAAGGCAGCGGTGAGGCCGATTTGATGACATTCTGTGCAGGCCCGGGCACCTTTTTGAAAAAGGACGCAGCAACTAACCGCTCGGATGGTTGAAGGACATCAAGGAAAGTCATGAACAAAGACTGTAGGATATGGGGACTCTTCTCACATAAAAAGAAGACTCAGAGACCTTATCGGAGCGTTTAAAATCCTAGAGTTTATCGGGAATAAGTGCCGAGGATATATTTGAACAAGCCATTGATCAGAGAACGAGACAACAACACGAAATTGTGGAATCCAAGCTCTAGGCTAAATGTGCGAGCAGTGAGGTAGTGGGAATGTGGAATAGGTTAACTGAAGAGATGTCCAGTGTACAAGGTGTAAGGCATTTTAAAAGGATACTGGATGATATGTGGGATGAGTTACTCAGAATTAGAAATCGTAATTTACTCAAGGCCTTTCAGTTATCCTGTGTCCGTGCCTACAAACTGGAGCACTAAGTGTGATGGAACGCACATGTCATGGTCGTTTCTGGCCTGGAATGTGACAAGTGTTTCTACTCTTTTTCTTGTTCAGCCAAACAATGTCTCAGTGGTGGGTCCCGATCTGTGCATATCGCTGAGAATTCTGGACGCTCGATTGGCCCCGGCCACTATCAGTCTTGTGAAACCTGAACTGACATGACGTGACTGGAATTTGATGCAACAAATGTGTGGTAGCGTCAATCAGTAAACTGTAGGCATCACAGGAGAACTTGCTACCTGACCTTACTACCATCCTTGGAGACACATGAACTACATGTTTTAGATGGATACAAATCATCAGAACTAAGTCTACAACAGTCGATATTTCGAGGAAACCCCTTTTATTTTGATGCCTGAGGGTGCGTTTTTACGGTTATTCTCTGACAGACCCTGGAGCGTTCTCTTACTTATCCCACTGGGTGTCACCCAGTGGTACGGCCAAAGGGACATCTATATGGCCGTCAAGGGGGCATTCGTTCTCCAGGGGTGGTGAGGATATGTCTACTACTATATCCATGACTGTCTTGTCCAGGTCGAGTTGTCAAATTTGCCAGTTTTATTAAGAACGATCATCTACAGAATGAATTAATGCTGACTCGTGGCAATGCGGAGCGTGAGACTCTCTACTTTAGTGACGTGCAGGCCAACTAGGGGTAATTCCGATTATGATTCCAACCAAGAAACACGGAAATTAAACATGGATCCTTGTAGCACCCAGCCTGTTCGTAACATCGGTTTACGGTGGGTTTGTTCAGTAGCCATTTTACACGGATCAACATCGAATTTATACGAAGGAAATTGACGACCGAAGTAATGTGCAATACTTGGTTTGCATTTTATTTTAACGTATTACTTTAATTCATCGAAATGTTCTGAAAACCTCGGTACATATCGCCTCATTTTACTCCCTTGAAATGGGTAAAATGAAGACAACTAATTGGAAGAACGCAAGTTAAGAGATACAAATGAGCGTCGTGATACGTAATTTTGGTTAGTGGAAGAAATTAACGAAGTATGTCATGTACCTCAAGCGACTGGCACAAACCGCTCAGAAACCGATCCGTTTTCGGCCGGTTTTCGAGCGGTTTTTACTGTTACGCCGATCGGTTTTGGAGCAGTTTCTGAGTGGTTTCAGGCCGGTTCCCTGGACGGTTTCTGAACGGTTTCCGAGCGGTTTGTGCCGATTGTTTGAAATACATGATATGCTTCGTTAATTTCTCCCACTAACCAAAACTACGTATCACGATGCTCATCTCTATCTCCTAATTTATGATTTTCCGATCAATTGCTCTTATTTTACTCATTTCGAGGGAATAAAATGGGGCGATATATAACGAGGTTTTCAGGACATTTCGATGAATTAAAGTAGTACATTAAGATAAAACGCCAACCTAGCATTGCACATTACTTCGGTCGTCAATTTCCTTCGTATAAACTCGGTGTTGATTCGTGTAGAATGGCTACTAAACAAACCGACCGAAAACCGGCTGAAAACTGATCGCTTTTGGAGCGATTTTGCACCGATGTTGCTACAAGGGGTGTGATCAAATCAAATCGGGTCGCAGGACTTAGGCGGCAGCGCGCCAAGTTTTCCGATGAACTCCTTTTGAGACCTCGAAAATACTCACTTCTACATTCAGTCTTCTGCTGTGTGGTTCAGTCCATATAAATTTGGCGCTTTTCACGCTTACACCTTTGTTCAGTCCCTTGATGCGCTTTATGCACATTGATAGTAATTCCGGTGACTCAGGTTCCGCAGCTACCCACTGAGAAGGAGGGTTGAGATATCTAAGTATGTATTTATTTGCAAACGGCACTCACCTTTCACATTTAGGACAGAAAGTAATGGTATTCTGTCTATCAATATGTTTCGTTATATCAATCTCCTTTGACAGACACGTAACACAAGTGTTCGCCGAATTGGACCGCATTGATGTGCCACATTTACAGCAAAGGCTTAGGTAATTTAAAACACAATACCCTTCAAAACTTACATCAAACTCATGCGCTCTTCGCGAGAAGAACCCATCACGCCCAGATGCAGACAGCAAAACGTAGTGGCACACCGTCCCCGGCTCAGTTCAGTTCAGTTCAGTTCAGTTCAGTTCAGTTCAGTCTGCACAGGACAGGTAATGGCCACGGCCAATCGAGCGTCCAGAATTCCTTCGATGGTATGCACACCAGTTATGCACCCACCACTGCCGAGTGTATTTCGTCGAATCCCCGCTAAAAATGAGAGGGAAACGGAAAACCTCATCGCACATCAACTGCGAGAGACATTATGCATCGTGAGCGTTCACTGAGACAGTATGCAATGAGGGAAAAAGTCTGCTAAAACATACTCCAGAAGGACCACAGTACTACCGTCATCCATCTAGTTGATATTCTTAAGGCTCACTACAAGGAAAGATCTCGTACCACTTGCGATCAAGGGCACCTTTGAAGGATTGGACGGTCTGCAGATCTACCATTCCACCAGGCAGACCGTTCCAACTGTTCACAACCCTGTTGCTGAAGAAGTGCGATCTAGCCATCAACCTAGATCGGGCTTTTATCAACTTCTTTTCGTGTCCCCTTGTTCTGGAGTCTACGGTGACTTGGAATAGACTATCTGGTCTAAGGCCAGAAAAGCCCTTCATTACCCTGAACGTTTCTATGAGATCCCCTCGACGTCTCCTCCTTTCCAACGAGAAGAGATTCAGGTCACAGAGTCTCTGCTCGTAAGTCTTACCCCTCTGCCCTTCAACCATTCGCGTGGCGAGACGTTGGACTTTCTCGAGGGAGGCGGCGTCCTTTTTGTAGAAGGGTGACCAAGCCTGCACGCTACCTTCTAAGTGAGGTCTTACTATAGCCGTGTAAACAGGTACGAATACCTACGGCTGACGGCAAGACAAAGCTGATCGCAGTCTAAAGAGCTCCCCACGAGCCCTATGCGCGGCAGCGTTGCACTGCTCCGACCATTTGAAGTCACTTTTCATGATGATCCCCAGGTCTTTAACCCTACTGGCTGCCTCTACGGTGAACAGCCCTTGATCATGAGCGACAGTTAGGCTCTCTGTTGCCCTTGACAACAAATGGCTTTTTTGAGCGTTTAGAGGTGAGTCCCATTTGTATGCCCAGTTTAGGACGGTAACTATTTCCCTGCCCAAGTCCGCCCTACCCTTAGATCCAGTAATCTTCACATCATCCGCAAAAATAAAGCTGGGCGATTGAAGAGTGGATGCTAGGTCATTAATAAATAACAAGAATAGGACCGGGCCTAGGACGGATCCCTGAGGTACACCACTGGTGACGTTCACCAAACTGGAGCACCTGTCCCCCACTTTGACATAAAGCGTCCTGTGGGAGAGGAAGTCCTCCAGTTCAGTCTGCACAGGATAGGTAATGGCCACGGCCAATCGAGCTTCCAGAATTCCTTCGATGGTATGCATACCAGTTATGCACCCACCACTGCCGAGTGTATTTCGTCGAATCCCCGCTAAAATGAGACTAGAGAGAGCCGTTTCGATCCATAGCCTGGAGGGAAAGGAAAACCGGGTGCCAGAGAACAAAAATAAAAAAGGCAACCCAAGCCAAAGGGCAAAGAAGGAAAAGAGGTAGCAGGATTCACCAACGTGGGGAAAAGCCTCCTGACGGAAGTGGAAGCCCTCAAGGAGCAGGTCAAACGCCTAGATGCTGAGGTGCAGCGCATGAAGCGTGACACTGAAGTCATGGCAGACAGAAGTAGAAGACTGCTACTTCATAACCTTAGGGAGAACATTGTAAAAGACGGTAGAATCAGGAAGGAGGAAAACCGCCGGCATGTGACTGAGGTTCTTAGGATGGCTGGCCTACCTCCCACGACACCAATAGTCAAGTGCCATCGAATAGGACTATGGCGTGGAGCACAACCAGCGCCGCCACGACCCCTGGTAGTTGTATTCCACAGTGTCTACTGGAGGGATATGCTGCTGTCCAGGGCGGGAGCAGTTGAGGGCAACACGCAGGGAGTAGTTAGGGTTACACATGACAGCCCAGCATTTGTGAAACCGGCTAATGCCATAGTCTCGCTGAGAACGGGCACACCTGATCTTAAGAGGCCGAAGCTACATATAGCGAAACTGGAGATGACTCCTCCTGGGAAGTCAACACCTAAGGCCCAAGGAGTAATCCAGGTACCAAAGGTGGCTTCAGGCTCCGGTATACAAAAAGCCAAAGATCAGGAAGTTCGAAAGACCAAAAAGAAGGGGACTCACAGGGCATTTAGTCCGGTTGGTGTTGAGAACGTGCAGCCAGCCAGCCCGATTCTAAAGGATATCCCCAGGAAGTCCTCTCTGGTGCACCCAGCCAAGTTGGAGGTATCAGAGGGAAAAGCCGAGGAAACCAGTTGGGCTAAGGTGGTCGCAAGACCATCCCGGCCCATCGGTACGGCGACTCAAAAGGGGGTAACGTCCTTTGTGCATGTCGAGCCTGACACTGGGGCGACGGGTGGAAAAGAAAAAGCCGCGACACTCAGAGTCTCACTCGATATGCAAGATGCTGCACCGCCGACACCTTTAGAGGCAAAAAAACGGGGCATCACCTCGGAGATTGCGCCCGAGGATACCCTAGCCCTAGAATTAGCAATGAAGTCAGTAACGAGGACCAGGGAACCGTCAATATGGTACACCAACACCTGCAGTCTCCCGGGAAAAAGAGGGGAGTTGACGGCTAGGATCGCAGAGTCTGATGTCGTTGCGTTGACGGAAACTTGGATAAAGCCAGAAGCTGACAAGTGCTTTCGGAGATACGCTGCCTACAGGCAGGATAGAACTGATGGAAGGCAGGGGGGCGGAGTGGCACTTCTAATACGGACCGACATAGGCCATTAGGAGGCTCCGTTCAACTTAGTCTCCGGTAAAGTACAGGTCAGATCCTGCTTTATTAAGATCGAGGGGCGTACAGTATGCATTATCTGTATCTACAGGGCACCGCTAGCCATAGATGAGGAAAATGTTGAGCTCTTCCAAATGCTGGATGCTGTGCTGGCACAGACAAAGGAGTTCATCTTATTACAGGATCTCAACCTACCCGAAATTAACTGGGAAAGCGGGATCGCACCAAGGGGATCAACGGGCGACAAGTTTCTGCAGTGGGTCCAGTTACATGCACTTACGCAGCATGTGACACAGGCCACTAGACACGGAGGTGGACAGCACCCGTCTCTCCTTGACTTAATCATAACGCGGCACCATCAGGACGGTAAGGAAATTAAGTGGGAAGAGCCACTTGGAAAAAGTGATCATGTAGTCCTAAGGGTCACACTAAGACTAAGCAAGGCGCCGAAGGAAATCGTGTTACGTCGGCGCTATGGGAGAATCAACATAGGTGAACTGAAGAAGGCGGCTGAGGAAATTCAGTGGACACCGAGACACACAAATGCCTCCGTAGAGGAACGTTGGGAGACCATCAAGATGGGGCTACTCGAACTTACAGATGAGTTCGCACCCCTGATGGTGGCAAGCAGTAGAAGTCTACCCCCATGGTGGAAGTCAAAGGTCCGCAAGGCCATAGTTATTCGTAGGCAACGATGGGCGGCGTACAAGCTGTACAGAACTCAGGGGGCATGGAATAGCTATAAGATGGCTAGGAACAGTGCTCAAGAGATCCAAAGAGTGGAGAAATATGCTTTCGAGCGTCGGTTAGCGGCGTCGGTCCGCACAAACCCAAAGCGATTCTACGCCTACGTACAATCTCACAAACGTATGAGAAAGAGCGTAGCAACTTTGGAAGGAGCACAGGGACGACTAGCTCTAAACGACGAAGACAAGGCTGACACGCTCTTGGAATTCTTCAAGAGCATATATCGACCAGAAAATAGTTTGGAGGAAAGAATGGAGGGCCCACAGGCGCCTCCAATACCCGAACTTACTGTAGGAGAAGAAGAAGTGTACGCGGAGTTCCAAACTTTGAATAGAAACAAAGCAGCAGGTCCAGACGGGATTCATCCAGCAATCGTTCAGCCTCTGGCCGAGGTCCTGAAGGCTCCGGTGACGAAGCTGTATGAAACGTCACTTAGAGAGGGAATTGTGCCGGGAGACTGGAGGAGAGCAACAGTGGTAGGCATTTACAAGAGTGGACCCCGGCAAAAGGCGGAAAATTACCGGCCGGTTAGCTTGACTTCAGTACTGTGTAAGTGCCTGGAGCGAATAGTCAGGAAGCAGATCTCTAGGCATTTGGTTCAACACAACATCATATCAAATGCTCAGCATGGGTTTGTGGCAGGGCGATCCTGTCTGACGAATCTCCTGCTGCTCCTCGATGAGGTAACCAAGCGTCTAGACGAAGGGCAATCGATTGCGGTCTGTTACTTGGACTTCAGCAAGGCATTTGATTCCGTGAACCACAGATTTCTGGACGTCAAACTGCAGTCCATGGGAATTGTTGGAAAGGCAAGACAATGGATAAGTAGTTTCTTAGCAGGGCGAACCTTTAGTGTTAAGGTGGGGAACCATGTTTCAAAACCGGAAGGTGTAACAAGTGGGGTGCCACAAGGCTCGGTGCTCGGCCCTCTGCTCTTCCTCATCTTCATCAACGACCTAGCTCGTGGGCTTACAAACCCCATCTTTATGTTTGCCGATGACGTCAAGATAGCGGGAGTAGATATAGAACTTGACGTGTTAGCAGTACAAAACTGGGCACGGAAATGGGACGTTCCACTAAACCTCACCAAGTGTCAATGCTTGACCACAAATACAGGGGCTAGTGAGAATAGTGTGGGTTCGTTGCACTTGGTCTCGCAGGTCAAAGACTTGGGCGTTATAATGGACAACAGCTTTAAGCCGTCAAAGCAGTGCACCTCAGCAGCCAATACGGCCAGGAGAGAACTCTTTCGAGTTAGGTCCATTGTGTCGTGTAGACAGCCGGAGATTTTCGTTCCGATATATCAGGCCATAGTTAGGCCGCATATGGAGTACTGCGTGCAGGCCTGGGCACCGTACTACCAGAAAGATATCGACTGTCTGGAGAAAGTGCAAGGGCTAGTCACTAGAATGGTGGCTGGGCAAAGGGGGTTTAACTACACAGAGCGTCTCCGTGCCCTAGACCTATTCTCGATGGAAAGACGGCGCATTCGCGGGGATTTGATAGAAACCTTCAAGGTAATGAAAGGACTGTCAAGAATAAGTCGAGAAGACCTTTTTTCGCTGATCCCCGAGAGAGGCACAAGGGGCATAGCCTTAGATTACAAAGGAAACATTCGAGGCTACAAATTAGGGCGAAGTAATTCTCAAATAGAGTGGTAGCCTATTGGAATAAGCTCCCGGAAGAGGTCATAAATACCACAACAGTGAAGGCCTTCAAGAAAGCAGTAGATTTATGTTGGGTGGCAGTATACCCCGAGTTACGCTGAGCAGCTTTTAGGGTCAGATGCAATTTACTTATTGTTTCCACCTTACTCTGCCAGGGCTGATACTGCACAAAATTTCTGCCTTTCAGAAAAAGAAAATCACGCAGTGTTGGGAGCCACGGAAACGCGCTGACAACACAACTATCTGGACACACGATTGGCTCTAGCCACACCAAGTCCTGTGCAAACTGAACTGAACTGAACTGAACTGATAGGGAAACGGAAAACCTCATCGCACATCAACTGCGAGAGACATTATGCATCGTGAGCGTTCACTGAGACAGTATGCAATGAGGGAAAAAGTCTGTTACGGCATACTCCAGAAGGACCACAGTACTACCGTCATCCATCTAGTTGATATACTCAAGGCTCACTACAAGGAAAGATCTCGTACCACTTGCGATCAAGGGCACCTTTGGGGGATTGGACGGTCTGCAGATCTACCATTCCACCAGGCAGACCGTTCCAACTGTTCACAACCCTGTTGCTGAAGAAGTGCTATCTAGACATCAACCTGGATCGGGCTTTTATCAACTTCTTTTCGTGTCCCCTTGTTCTGGAGTCTACGGTGACTTGGAATAGACTATCTGGTCTAAGGCCAGAAAAGCCCTTCATTACCCTGAACGTTTCTATGAGATCCCCTCGACGTCTCCTCCTTTCCAACGAGAAGAGATTCAGGTCACAGAGTCTCTGCTCGTAAGTCTTACCCCTCTGCCCTTCAACCATTCGCGTGGCGAGACGTTGGACTTTCTCGAGGGAGGCGGCGTCCTTTTTGTAGAAGGGTGACCAAGCCTGCACGCTACCTTCTAAGTGAGGTCTTACTATAGCCGTGTAAACAGGTACGAATACCTACGGCTGACGGCAAGACAAAGCTGATCGCAGTCTAAAGAGCTCCCCACGAGCCCTATGCGCGGCAGCGTTGCACTGCTCCGACCATTTGAAGTCACTTTTCATGATGATCCCCAGGTCTTTAACCCTACTGGCTGCCTCTACGGTGAACAGCCCTTGATCATGAGCGACAGTTAGGCTCTCTGTTGCCCTTGACAACAAATGGCTTTTTTGAGCGTTTAGAGGTGAGTCCCATTTGTATGCCCAGTTTAGGACGGTAACTATTTCCCTGCCCAAGTCCGCCCTACCCTTAGATCCAGCAATGTTCACATCATCCGCAAAAATAAAGCTGGGCGATTGAAGAGTGGATGCTAGGTCATTAATAAATAACAAGAATAGGACCGGGCCTGAGACGGATCCCTGAGGTACACCACTGGTGACGTTCACCAAGCTGGAGCACCTGCCCCCCCACTTTGACGTAAAGCGTCCATTGGGAGAGGAAGTCCTGCAGCCACCTTTATACTGGCCCACCTATCCCGAAAGTCTCCATTTTGCGTAGCAAAAGACGATGAATAATGGAGTCGAACGCCTTGCTAAAGTCGAGGTAGCATACCTCAACTTGCTTACCTTCGTCCAGTCGTCGAGTTACTTCATCTAAGAAGCACAGGAGATTGGTCAGGCAAGATCTAATTTTCAGGAATCCATGCTGTTACGAACGTTTGAGCAATGCGTAGCCAAATTCGCAACGGATCCCGAAATCAGAAGGCGATTATCCGTGATAATTCTACGATACTAGATTATTAAAATAAACAATGACATAAACAATATACAAACCTCAATAATACGATCACAAAGACTCAACAACGAGAAACCGAATAGCAGCGTGTGAGCAGACAGCACGTGCGTCACGCAGGTCCTGAGCAAGGATGTGCCAAAATAGCGCTCTGGGCGCGAACAAACAACAATTGGTCCAGAAAAACAACCAGTTCGTAAAGACAAGTCAATAGTGTATGGAAATGAGTGATGTTGGGAAAAAACACTGAATCGCGAGGGAAAAGGGGGGATTTTCCACGACCGGCTGTTACACCGCCCACCAAAATCCTCCTTGATCCTTAGCAAAGTCAAAGGTTCGGTATAAAGGTACTGATTCTTCCTACCTGCCTAGGCCCTGCTGTCAGTGCGCGCGTCTAATGCTCGTCGTCGACGTTCTACTACTGGTCGCACCTAACCCATTGGCTACATAGACGTGAGGCTAGTCTACATCTTCCACAGGACCAAGTGACCGATGGCGAGCGTGAATGGTCACATAGACGTTGTCCTCGTAAGGGGCCGTCCGGTCCTGGATGTACGCGCTTGAGTGTGTGTGTGTGTGTGCGTGCGTGTGTGTGCGTGCGTGTGTGTGTGTGCCGGGGTTACAATGAAATCACAGTTATGACTACACATCAAAGGAGGACTTTCTGCAATGTCAACAAAAGACCGCGTGGCAAGAAAACGAGTAAATGTAGCATGCATGTGTGACCTGAGCTCCACTACTTCCACATGTGCAAGGGGCATTCGGTAGCGTCAACAAAAGGCGAACAAAGAACACTGTCACATGTATGATGGGTTTACGGGATGTAGAGTGCGTCGTGCATGCGCGTATGTATCGGGATGTATAATGGAATCGCATTCATCACCACATATCGGAAAGAACCTTCTGTAATGTCAACGAAGGGACCGCGAGCACCTTAACGTGTTTGACGGAGATTGTGTGGTATATATGGTGTTTCTTTATCCACCTCGATTACTGGTGTGAAAAAGGTTTACTAGGCCACAGGGTTATCAGCTCCTCCGTCTTCGCTCTCGAGTAGGTTAATACTGCGTATGTCACGAATGAGCACTCCGTTAGCTGTCTTCACCTTCACCGTTCTTATCATTTCGTCGGTGCTTTTGATGGTTTCCGTAACTACTCCCAAAGACCAAGCGCTGAAATGTGCGCGTTCGTCGGCGATCATAACCACGTCCCCAACTTTGAATGGTCTTGTTTTGGCCATCCACTTCTGTCGAGTCTGCAAAGCCGGTAGGTACTCCCGTAGCCATCGCCTCCAGAAGACCTTGGCCAGATAGTTCGCTTGCTTCCACCCATGGAGGTAGCTCCCACGAAGGTTTACCGGCCCTTGGAAACCCTCGTTCGACCTTAGCGTCAATAAGTCGTTTGGGGTGAGCGCCAGGTGGGTGGGGTCCCCGTTCAATACTGGAACCAGGGGGCGGTTGTTCAGGATTCGCTCCACCTCAGTCATGACGGTGTTCAGCGTCTCGTCGTCGGGCGGCTGCTGCTCCATGATTGACAGCAATATCCGTCTGGCGGACCGGATCATGCGTTCCCATACGCCGCCTCGGTGACTGGCCTGTGGGGGGTTGAAATGCCATCGTATGCCGTAGGCCACGGTTCGATTCTGCAGTTCGTCCCTGTTTATGTTCTTGTGCCAACGCTGCAATTCCTTGTGAGCGCCCACAAAGTTCGATCCATTATCTGAGTATATGTCGGCCGGTACGCCTCTTCGGTTGATAAATCTTTGCAACGCCCGTAGAAACGAATCGGTCGTCATCGAATGTGCGACTTCTAGGTGCACCGCACGTGATTTCATGCACGTCATGATACATCCGTATCGCTTTTCTAATCTTTTCCCGCAATTGATCCACAAGGGCCCGAAATAGTCCAACCCGGTGTCACTGAACGGCCACCAGCCCGTAGTTACCCTGCATTCTGGTAGCGGGGCCATGAGTTGTTTGCCTGCTGTGGCATCGCGTCTCCTGCATTGCACACACCGTCGGATCACGCGTTTTACAGTCTCTCGTCCACTCAACAACCAACGGCGCTTTCGGATGACGCTCGTCACGTGACTTTCCCCGGCATGTCCCTCTACGGCGTGGACGTGTTGAATCATTAGCTCTACTACGGGTTGTCTCGCAGGCAGCAGTATAGGGTACTTTGTGTCGAAGTTCAGGTGGGCGTTGGTCAGCCTACCATCCACCCGCAGCAGTCCGTTGATGATTTTGGGGTTTAAACGCTTCAGCTCGCCTCTTGGAGATGGCATGTCTTCATTGGTCGACCCCACTTCTTCCGCCCTCTTGAGTTCTCGGGCGAAAGCCTCGCGATGTGTCATTCTGAAAATATCGTACTCTGCCGCTTGTAGCTCATCGGGACCTATCGGGCCGACCGGTATCCGACCTGAGGGCCGTAGCCCTTTCATGACTAGTAAACTTACCTTGAACCTGGTTAACCAAACTAGCGAACGAAGCGTCTTCATATAGGAAGAAAACCTGACCAGTCGCGATAAAATGGGCGACGCTTCGTCGACGTTGGTTGCTATCACTACGCCTTTGATCTCCAGTTCCACTTCCGTAGGGGGTTTTAATTCGAACACGGGCCAGTCCTGTTTGGGCAATTGCAGGAAGTTCGGCCCTCTCGTCCACGTGTCCAGTTGCCTGAAGTTGTTCGCACCTCGAGAGCACAGGTCGGCCGGATTATCGCCAGACCTGACATGACTCCACTGGTGCGTGGCCGATTCATCGTGGATAATCGTGAGCCGGTTAGCAACGAAACCGAGCGGGTCGAACAATTTTGAGACGGCAGATAGTATGCCACGACGGGTTATTGGCAGCTCGGGAACGTTTAGTTCGAAAACAAAATCGTCCGTTTCCGCGTCCCATTGTATCCCTAAAGTGCGCTCGATAGGAAGTGGGGAGCCGTCCAAATCTCTTACACTTTCGACCTTTTCGTGATACGGGATGACCTTCAGCACTTCCGAAGCGTTCGACATCCATTTAGTTAGATGGAAGCCACCCTCTTCCAGCAATCTCGTCAGACCCCTGAACTGCTCTAGAGCTGATTCCACATCATCGAATGACCCAAGGTAGTCGTCGACGTAGAAGTTCCTGCTGACGCTTTCTACCACCGTCCGATGTACCAGATCGCCATGTTTGTTCGCTGATTCTCGGAGGGCGTAGTTGGCACAAAATGGTGACGATATGGCTCCGAAGGGGTGGACGGTCATCCTATAATTCACCACTGCGTTGTCCCGGTCGCTCCCTTCCCACCACAGGAAACGCAAAGCATCTCGTTCTCCTACCGGAATCTTCACCTGATGGAACATTTCCCTAATGTCGGCAGACAAAGCCACTTTACCCACTCTGAAACGGCACAGAACATCGATCAGTGGTGTGGTCCAGTCAGGCCCCTGTAGTAGGCGATCGTTTAACGACTTGCCCTGGAACGTGGCCGCACAGTCGAAAACCACCCGCAGTTTATTGGGTTTCTTGGGGTTGATAACCGGATGGTGAGGCAGATACCAGATACCCCCTTTGCTGTCGGTGTTAACAGGCACCCTTTCAACGTAACCGAGGTCCTCGTTTCGCTTCATCAAATCCGCGTATCGTTCCCACAGATTCTGGTCTCGAATGAAGCGTTCTTTCAGTCGTAGTAATCGTTGGAGAACATAATTTCTGTTGTCAGTCCACGGGTCGACCGGTGTGCGCCATGGGAGGGGAACCTCGAACTGTTTCTTGAGGCCTCTAGAGCCTTGCCGCACCGTTTGTAGAGCGAAGTGATCCTCTTGAGACAACGTCGGTCTTTCGTCTCCAATGTCATGAAACTCCTTTTCATAAAGCCGTTGCAGATGATACTCTATGCGGTCCGTTTCGGCGGATAAGTAATTCACGGAACCGCGTACCCCTACTGGACCGTATAACATCCATCCCAGAGCCGTGCGTACGGCATAAGGTGCCTGGCGGTCGCCCACTCTTTGGTCAAGCACCCAATGCGCCTCTGGCACGTCGCAGCCGATGAGGAGATCCACCTCATCATCTTTCCAGTCTACAAAGGTTACATCCTGCAGGTGGGGCCACCTTGTAAAGATTGAGTTCACCGACCTTGGTGCTCGCATGGGAAGATCCGCTAACGTGAATGCCTCCGTTGGTTCAATTTCCTCGTTAGTGTCTAGAGAGATGAGTTGCAGCCTTAATCTACCGGCAGTCATTACCTGTGTTCCGCCCACCGTGCTCACTGCTAACGACGTCGCATCTTTAGCCAGTTGGTGTATGTCGGCAAACCGCTCTTTCACTAAAGTGGTGTGGGATCCACTATCAACGAAAGCCAACGCCTTGACTATCCCAGTCGGAGTCACTACTCCCACGGCCACTACGCCTAAACGTACCGGTTTACTGGCAGATTGTGAAGTTGAACAGATCACGCTGGGCTTGGCACTCGCCTCGGATATGGTTATTCTCGCCTGATGCAGCAGCCGATGGTGTCTGCCCGTGCAGCCCTCGTAACCACATCGATTCCTTGTTCTACAGGCTGCTGCCCGGTGCGTGGTGTTGAGACAGATAAAACATGCTCCTGCCATCCTCGCCATTCCCCACCGTTCGTCTATTGTGGCATTGCCGAACTTGGGGCATTCTGGTAGGCCATGGCTAGTACCACAGGATCTGCAACTTGGTTTCGCCGTAGCATCTCGTGAAATGACGTGTGTAGTGGTCCAAGGCTGGTACTTTGGATGTTCCCGTACAGGAGTTTGGGCTTGGCTAGTACCGGGCTTGTTTGCTCGGTTGCTGTCCCGGACGAGTCGGCCGAATCTGCTGTCAGCTATCTTCGTTTGCCTGTCTAAGTATTCAGTCAGGTCTTCGAAGTTGGCTTCTCTGTCGCCTCGGCTTATCCGTTCTGCTTCTTCCGCCCACCGACCCTGTAGTTCGGGAGAGAGGTGACGGACTATGCCTTCCAAAGTGTGCATGGCGTCTAGGTCAGCTCTGTAACCTAAATGGTCGAGGGCTATTGAGCAGTTCTGCATCTTGATCACCAGGTCGGCCATGGTGTAGACGTCGCCCTTGGTTTTCTTTGCCTCTGCCATCACGCCCTCTATTAGGTTACGGGCTACTTTGAAAGGTTGGCCAAACAAGTCCCTCAGAATCTTTCTTGCCCTAGTGTAGCCTTGTTCTGGATCGAGCATGGTGCATCCGTCGATAGCTTCTCTTGCTCGGCCTCGGCAGTAGTGAGTAAGGTAAAGAAGCCTTTGCCCAGGGTCGGTTACCTTATTTTCAACGAACGTCTCGAACTGTTTGACAAACTTGCAATATTGCTCAGCTCGCCCGTCGAAAACCGTTAACTCCACTCTAGGCAGATCGATCGATGGTGGTTTGTAGTCGGCGACCTGCGTGGGGTTCCCTACCTTAATTCACTCTAACCTATCGGAAGTGTCGAAGTCACTGGTCCTATACTCTCGCTGTTTCTGTGTACACTTCTCTGCTTCATGCGCCTGTAGTCTAGCTGAAAGTAACTGTTGCTCTAGTTCTATTATTCTCAGCTTATATAAATCAACGTCCTTACGATCAATATTGCTTTCAATAACACATGAGCTAGCACTGACAGGACTAGGCGATCTAGCATTAACTAAAGAATCATATGTACCCAAAACCTCCCCAGAGACTTGCCGTATTACTTCCTGTCCGGGTTCGACTGCTTTGATCCTTTCCTTGGCATTTTGCGTGAATTTTCCTCGTTCCAAATAGATCTATTGAGTATTGTTACGAACGTTTGAGCAATGCGTAGCCAAATTCGCAACGGATCCCGAAATCAGAAGGCGATTATCCGTGATAATTCTACGATACTAGATTATTAAAATAAACAATGACATAAACAATATACAAACCTCAATAATACGATCACAAAGACTCAACAACGAGAAACCGAATAGCAGCGTGTGAGCAGACAGCACGTGCGTCACGCAGGTCCTGAACAAGGATGTGTCAAAGTAGCGCTCTGGGCGCGAACAAACAACAATTGGTCCAGAAAAACAACCAGTTCGTAAAGACAAGTCAATAGTGTATGGAAATGAGTGATGTTGGGAAAAAACACTGAATCGCGAGGGAAAAAGGGGGATTTTCCACGACCGGCTGTTACACATGCTGCGCCGGGCTTAGCATGGAGTGCTGCAGTAAGTGCTGACAGATATGGGCACGGATGATCTTCTCGAGGACTTTACAGAGAATGCTAGTTAGGCCTACCGGCCTGTAGTTATGCACATCCGACTTAGGCCCACTCTTATGTATTGCCACGACTGCCGCGACTTTCCAGTCCTGAGGCAGCTTTCCCTGGTCCAACGTGGATCTGTACAGTCTGCAAACCGATGGTGCTATGATATCCACCAACTGCTTGATGATAGCTGGATGCATGCCATCTGGGCCCGCTGACTTGTGGCTGTTTAAATCCTGTAGGTACTTACGCACGCACTGTAACAGCCGCTCGTGGAAAATCCCCCTTTTCTCCTCGCGATTCAGTGTTTTTCCCAACATCACTCATTTGCCTGACTACTGACTTGACTTTACGAACTGGTTGTTTTTCTGGACCAATTGTTGTTTGCTCGCGCCCAGAGCGCTACTTTGACACATCCTTGTTCAGAACCTGCGTGACGCACGTGCTGTCTGCTCACACGCTGCTATTCGGTTTCTCGTTGTTGAGTCCTTGTGATCGTATTATTGAGGTTTGTATATTGTTTATGTCATTGTTTATTGTAATAATCTAGTATCGTAGAATGTCACGGATAATCGCGTTTTGACTTCGGGATCCGTTGCGAATTTGGCTACGCATTGCTCAAACGTTCGTTACAATACTCAATAGATCAATTTGGAACGAGGAAAAGCACGCAAAATGCCAAGAAAAGGATCAAAAGCAGTCGAATCCGGACAGAAAGTAACACGGCAAGTCTCTGGAGAGGTTTTGGGTACATATGATTCTTTAGTTAATGCTAGATCGCCTAGTCCTGTCAGTGCTAGCTCATGTGTTATTGAAAGCAATATTGATCGTAAGGATGTCGATTTATATAAGCTGAGAATACTAGAACTAGAGCAACAGTTACTATCGGCTAGACTACAGGCGCAGGAAGCAGAGAAGTGTACACAGAAAGAGCGAGAGCATGAGACCAGTGACTTCGACACTTCCGATAGATTAGGGTGCAATAAGGTAGGGAACCCCACGCCGGTCGCCGACTACAAACCACCATCGATCGATCTGCCTAGAGTGGAGTTAGCGGTTTTTGACGGGCGAGCTGAACAATACTGCAAGTTTGTCAAGCAGTTTGAGACGTTCGTTGAAAACAAGGTAAACGACCCTGGGCAAAGGCTTCTCTACCTTACTCACTACTGCCGAGGCCGAGCAAGAGAAGCTATCGACGGATGCACCATGCTCGATCCAGAACAAGGCTACACAAGGGCAAGGAAGATTCTGAGGGACCTGTTTGGCCAACCTTTCAAAGTAGCCCGTAACCTAATGGAGGGCGTGATGGTAGAGGCAAAGAGAACCAAGGGCGACGTCTACACCATGGCCGACCTGGTGACCAAGATGCAGAACTACTCAATAGCCCTCGACCATTTAGGTTACAGGGCTGACCTAGACGCCATGCACACTTTGGAAGGCATAGTCCGTCACCTCTCTCCCGAACTACAGGGTCGGTGGGCGGAAGAAGCAGAACGGATAAGCCGAAGCGACAGAGAAGCCAACTTCGAAGACCTGACTGAATACTTGGACAGGCAAACGAAGATAGCTGACAGCAGATTCGGCCGACTCATCCGGGACAGCAACCGAGCAAACAAGCCCAGTACTAGCCAAGTCCAAACCCCTGTACGGGAACATCCAAAGTACCAGCCTTGGACCACTACACACGTCATTTCACGAGATGCTACGGCGAAACCAAATTGCAGATCCTGTGGTACTAGCCATGGCCTACCAGAATGCCCCAAGTTCGGCAATGCCACAATAGACGAACGGTGGGGAATGGCGAGGATGGCAGGAGCATGTTTTATCTGTCTCAACACCACGCACCGGGCAGCAGCCTGTAGAACAAGGAATCGATGTGGTTACGAGGGCTGCACGGGCAGACACCATCGGCTGCTGCATCAGGCGAGAGTAACCATATTCGAGGCGAGTGCCAAGCCCAGCGTGATCTGTTCAACTTCACAATCTGCCAGTAAACCGGTACGTTTAGGCGTAGTGGCCGTGGGAGTAGTGACTCCGACTGGGATAGTCAAAGCGTTGGCTTTCGTTGATAGTGGATCCCACACCACTTTATTGAAAGAGCGGTTTGCCGACAAACACCAACTGGCTAAATGTGCGACGTCGTTAGCAGTGAGCACGGTGGGCGGAACACAGGTAATGACTGCCGGTAGATTAAGGCTGCAACTCATCTCTCTAGACACTAACGAGGAAATTGAACCAACGGAGGCATTCACGTTAGCGGATCTTCCCATGCGAGCACCAAGGTCGGTGAACTCAATCTTTACAAGGTGGCCCCACCTGCAGGATGTAACCTTTGTAGACTGGAAAGATGATGAGGTGGATCTCCTCATCGGCTGCGACGTGCCAGAGGCGCATTGGGTGCTTGACCAAAGAGTGGGCGACCGCCAGGCACCTTATGCCGTACGCACGGCTCTGGGATGGATGTTATACGGTCCAGTAGGGGTACGTGGTTCCGTGAATTACTTATCCGCCGAAACGGACTGCATAGAGTATCATCTGCAACGGCTGTATGAAAAGGAGTTTCATGACATTGGAGACGAAATACCGACGTTGTCTCAAGAGGATCACTTCGCTCTACAAACGGTGCGGCAAGGCACTAGAGGCCTCAAGAAACAGTTCGAGGTTCCCCTTCCATGGCGCACATCGGTCGACCCGTGGACTGACAACAGAAATTATGTTCTCCAACGATTACTACGACTAAAAGAACGCTTCATTCGAGACCAGAATCTGTGGGAACGATACGCGGATTTAATGAAGCAAAACGAGGCCCCCGGTTGCGTTGAAAAGGTACCTGTCAACACCGACAGCAAAGGGGGTATCTGGTATCCGCCTCACCACCCGGTTATCAACCCCAAGAAACCCAATAAACTGCGGGTGGTTTTCGACTGTGCGGCCACGTTCCAGGGCAAGTCGTTAAACGATCGCCTTCTACAAGGGCCTGACTGGACCACACCACTGATCGATGTTCTGTGCCGTTTCAGGGTAGGTAAAGTGGCTTTGTCTGCTGACATTAGGGAAATGCTTCATCAGGTGATGATTCCGGTAGGAGAACGAGATGCTCTGCGTTTCCTGTGGTGGGAGGAGAGCGACCGGGACAACGCAGTGGTGAATTATAGGATGACCGTCCACCCCTTCGGAGCCATATCGTCACCATTTTGTGCAAACTACGCCCTCCGAGAATCAGCAAACAGACATGGCGATCTAGTCCATCGGACGGTAGTAGATGGCGTCAGCAGGAACTTCTACGTCGACGACTACCTTGGGTCATCCGATGGTGCGGAATCAGCTCTAGAGCAGTTCAGGGGTCTGACGAGGTTGCTGGAAGAGGGCGGCTTCCATCTGACTAAATAGATGTCGAACGCTTCAGAAGTGCTGAAGGTCATCCCGTACACGAAAAGGTCGAAAGTGTAAGAGATTTGGACGGCTCTCCACTTCCTATCGAGTGCACCTTATGGATACAATATGAAGCGGAAACGGACGATTTTGTTTTCGAACTAAACGTTCCTGAGCTGCCAATAACCCGTCGTGGCATACTATCTGCCGTCTCAAGTTTGTTCGACCCGCTCGGTTTCGTCTCACCATGGCTGCTACCCGGAAAGATCTTGCTGCAGCGGCTGTGCCGTAAGAAAGTTGATTAGGACCAGTCACTGAACCGAGGGGACCGGTTGGACTGGGAAGAATTTTTGAACACCTTGAAGAAATTAGGGGACATAAGAATCCCACGATGTTTGACCCCTGACCATACGACACGGACTGGAGAACTACATGCCTTTTGCGATGCATCCGAAGTCGGTTATGGAGCTGTGGTGTACGGACGATGGTGCGCAGGAGATGGACAATATACTACGAGGATCCTGTTCGCCAAAGCTCGCATTGCTCCAATGAAGTCGGTCTCAATCCCACGCCTTGAACTCAGCGCAGCCGTGTCGGCAGTCAGGGCGGTACAAGCTGTGAAGAGATGTTTCGATCTCTACATTTGGTCGGTCAGCTTCTGGACGGATTCAACTATTGTACTTTACTACATTAACAACGTCCGGAGCCGGTTTAGTACTTTCGTTGCTAACCGGCTCAAGATTATCCACGATGAATCAGCCACGAACCAGTGGAGTCATGTCAGGTCTGGCGATAATCCGGCTGACCTGTGCTCCCGAGGTGCAACCAACTTCAGGCAACTAGACACGTGGACGAGAGTGCCAAACTTCCTGCAATTGCCCAAACAGGACTGGCCCGTGTTCGAACTAAAATCCCCTACGGAAGTGGAACTGGAGATCAAAGGCGTAGTGATAGCAACCAACGTCGTCGAAGAGACATCCATTCTATCGCGACTGGTCAGGTTTTCTTCCTATATGAAGACGCTTCGTTCGCTAGTTTGGTTAACCAGGTTCAAGAGAAATTTACTAGTCATGAAAGGGCTACGGCCCTCAGGTCGGATACCGGTCGGCCCGATAGGTCCCGATGAGCTACAAGCGGCAGAGTACGATATTTTCAGAATGATACAACGCGAGGCTTTCGCCCGAGAACTCAAGAGGGCGGAAGAAGTGGGGCCGACCAATAAAGACATGCCTTTTGTTGCCTTCTGTTGACGTTACCGAATGCCCCTTGAATATGTGGAAGTAGCGGAGCTCAGGTCACACACACATGCTACATTTTACTAGTTTTCTTGCCACGCGATCCTTTATTGACATTGCAGAAAGTCCTCCTTTGATGTGTAGTCATACCTGTGATTTCGTTGTAACCCTGGCACACACACACACACGCACTCACACACACACTCAAGCACGTACATCCAGTACCGGACGGCCCCTTACGAGGACAACGTCTATGTGACCCTTCACGCCCGCCATCGGTCATTTGGTATGTGGAAGATGTAGACTAGCCTCACGTCTATGTATCCAATGGATTAGGTGCGACCAGTAGTAGAACGTTGATGACGAGCATAAGACGCGCGCACTGACAGCAGGGCCTAGGCAGGTAGGAAGAATCAGTACCTTTATACCGAACCTTTGACTCTGCTAAGGATCCAGGAGGATTTTGGTGGGCGGTGTACCAGCCGGTCGTGGAAAATCCCCCTTTTTCCCTCGCGATTCAGTGTTTTTCCCAACATCTTTAATTTCCATACACTATTGAGTTGTCTTTACGAACTGGTTGTTTTTCTGGACCAATTGTTGTTTGTTCGCGCCCAGAGCGCTACTTTGACACATCCTTGTTCAGGACCTGCGTGACGCACGTGCTGTCTGCTCACACGCTGCTATTCGGTTTCTCGTTGTTGAGTCCTTGTGATCGTATTATTGAGGTTTGTATATTGTTTATGTCATTGTTTATTTTAATAATCTAGTATCGTAGAATATCACGAATAATCGTCTTCTGATTTCGGGATCCGTTGTGAATTTGGCTACGCATTGCTCAATCGTTCGTTACACCCGTCATCCATCTAGTTGATATACTGAAGACTCACTTGCGATCTAGGGCACCTTTGAAGGAGTGGACGGTCTGCAGATCCATCATTCCACCAGGCAGACCATTCCAACTGTTCACCACCCTGTTGCTGAAGAAGTGCGACCTCGTCATTAACTTAGCTCGGACGTTTGTCAGCTTCTTCTCATGTCTCTTTGTTCTGTAACCAAAGGCCACTTGAAATAGATTACCTGGTCTAAGGCCAGAAAAGCCCTTCATTACCTCGAATGTTTCTATCAGATCCCCTCGACGTCTCCTCCTTTCTGATGAGAAGAGATTCAGATCACAGGATCTCTGCTCGTATGTCCTACCCCTCTTCTCTTCAGCCATTCGCGTGGCGAGACGTTGGACTTTCTCGAGGGAGGCGGCGTCCTTTTTGTAGAAGGGTGACAAAGCCTGCACGTTATCTTCTGAGCGAGGTCGCACTACAGCCGTGTAAATATGTACAAATACCTCCGGCTGCCGGCAAGACAAAGCTGATCGCAGCCTAAAGAGCTCCCCAGGCGCCTTTTGCGCCGCAGCGTTGCACTGTCCAGACCACCATGGTTCCATAACTTATTACCGTGAAAAATCAACGCAACCCCATAACAGGAATTCTAAACCTTTTACCTGCCACAAATCACCCCTTGTGAGCACATCTATAAAATACTCAGCGATTGTTTGCTGAATCAACCCTTTTAGTTATCGTTTCCTCCTTGGCTAAAACTCTAACCCCCTTCGTCCAAACAGTGGAACCACCTGGTCAACCCTGTTTGCAAACACCCTAGGTGACTTCCTATAGAATTTCATCTCCGTTCCGTATCTAGGCTCTTTGCAGTCGCTAAAGTTTCAATAAAACTGGTTGGTTATCCGAAGCCTGCAGTCACAATGCGCAACTCCAAAAGAAGCAGACCGGCCGGTAAGATTTTGCCACGCGTAGCCGTACGTCTCCCAATCACTAGGCCATGCTACGTCTCATTAACGAACATCCATGATGACGCAAATAGCAAGATTGACAGCCTCTTACAACACCTTAGCTCACTCGAATCGCGGATTGAGGCTCCTGACAGAGCCACCAGAATTTTGACACCACTGGCTCAACTCCTCGAGCCCTCTATGGTAACTACGGACTGTAACTTAGTTGCCACGTGTAACTTCATTGACAGCATATCTGCAGAGGTTTCAAAACGAATACGAAACTCGCATCACGCCATTGTATTTAAAATTCCCAATAGGGCTCTACTCAACATGGTCAGCAGTACCTTGATGAAGGCCGCTGACATGGAACGTGTGATATGCCGTAGCAGCAGACTACGCAAACAAACACAACGACACCAATGCCCTCTACTTTTCCAATTTCCGGACTCACTGACAGTCACTGAGTTCATTCATAAACAAACAGTTATTGCTATTAATTCGCCATACAAGAACATTTGAATAGCACCCGACAAAACGCGACTACAAAGAGAAGTGCTGAGGAAGTCGAACTCCCGCAAACATCAAAGGCAGGAATCCGCCCAAAAGACACCTAACCCTGCCATTCCCCTAACCTACTCTATGCAACCAGCGTCCACCAGCCAACGACTGTCTGATGTAGACCTTGACGCAACGCCTGGGCCTTCTCCAAATCCACCCTAGACTCGTCAGTAGTGTCGCAGATGCCAGGGACTCGAATCCACCGAGTTCTGCCAGACAGCTTAGCTCTGTGCATCAGAAGCAGCTACCTAAGTTGCGTAGCCTCCCTGACCTAACAACTTTGCATCACTCTCCCAAGGTGACACATAAATCAGCGTATGGTCGTTCTTGTCCACACCACATAGCCACGACTAAGACCCATTCTCCGGACCGCACCATACCATTGCCAGGTCATTTTCGTTCGAATAAAACCTGTCAGAATTCAGGGCATACACCCGTAAACAAGCTGCCAAGAAGTAGCGTACCTAAGGACACAACCTCATTGTTGCAATCTAACTTATCACCAATGGGCCGAAAGTTGGTAACGATCTACACTCAGCCCCCAATGCAGAGTGTCGATAGCAACGGTAACACATGGCCGCAAATCCAGAATTCGGCAACCCACACTCCATCCCTACTGAAGGCCTCAACATTCAGTTCATTAGGCAACGACCGCCTTATATCACCAGGCTGCACCCCTAATGTCATACAAAGATTAGAAGCGAACAGACACCCTTGTGAGACGTCACTTATGCCGGGACCTACAGTTTCTGTTCCCAAAATAGATAGTTTCTCGAACCGTAATTCCTCCCAGCGAAATCCTCGCTCTACTCGCTTTCATACGGATGATGCTCGCGAAGCACCTCACAGCTATTATTCAAAGCTGCATCTGCCTAGCTCTTCATTTCCTAACTCTTCCGTGCCGCCACCGTTTATCCCGCTAGTTCCTTTACCATACCAAAATTTTCGTTTTGCTCCACCACAGGCGTCTTACGCGCAGGATACATCGGCAAACCCCCTCCGAGTAAATTTTCTCCACCCTGTGGCATACAATCCCACAACATTTCGTCTCTTCTAACCCTGATGAACCACTTTTCAATACCGGCACCT
Organism: Fasciola hepatica; assembly: GCA_948099385.1. Classification (NCBI taxonomy): domain Eukaryota; kingdom Metazoa; phylum Platyhelminthes; class Trematoda; order Plagiorchiida; family Fasciolidae; genus Fasciola; species Fasciola hepatica. The sequence goes on from CANUEZ040000199.1 coordinate 3,054,456, forward strand.
TACCAGTCATTCATACCTTCGGTAGCACACCGAACTCCGAAGGCTAACTACGCAACACTGCGTAATACCAATACCTCCTTCGAAAATGACCTCCATATAACCCCCCTACCAACGGCCGATTCCTATCCTACCCCACCCGGGCAAGTCACATCGATGGGCGGCGAAGCCACCCCAGACTCTTTTAGTCGCTACTCTCTGAGGCCTGCTCTTACCACACAACAACCAATACCAAGGTTGTCACGTGGGCAAGCCAATACCTTCCATGACCACGTATTCTATCACTGCACTGGGGCATCGAACGATCCCAACGAATCGGGACAAGTGGCAGGACTATTTCGTCTAAGGTCTTCTCTTTCACCCCGTAATAACCTTAAATTAATTACTTCCGGTTCGTACGCGGCTGGTTCTTCCGAAGCCCTCGCAGAGGCATCCAACGCTCACTTTTCCTCCTCTTCGGTAATAGCTCCAACTCACGCCCCTTACCGCGCACTTCCTCCGACCAACAACTCCCATACATTGCCTAACCCTGACACTCACTTCTTCATGAGTGGGTCGTCATTCATCTTATTTAACTCGCGATCCATCCTAAATAAGCTTCATCACTTAAAAAATTATGTCATAACCTCCAGCCCTGACATCATCTTTATTACTGAAACCTGGCTCACCGAACACACAAGCACAAGCGAAATTATGCTTGAAGGGTACAAGGTTTTTAGGGTAAATATGATTGACAGACGCGGAGGTGGGTGCCTTGTGTACGTACAGCACGCCCTTACGGTAGTCCCCATCAGACATGCTGTTACGAACGTTTGAGCAATGCGTAGCCAAATTCGCAACGGATCCCGAAATCAGAAGGCGATTATCCGTGATAATTCTACGATACTAGATTATTAAAATAAACAATGACATAAACAATATACAAACCTCAATAATACGATCACAAGGACTCAACAACGAGAAACCGAATAGCAGCGTGTGAGCAGACAGCACGTGCGTCACGCAGGTCCTGAACAAGGATGTGTCAAAGTAGCGCTCTGGGCGCGAACAAACAACAATTGGTCCAGAAAAACAACCAGTTCGTAAAGACAACTCAATAGTGTATGGAAATTAAAGATGTTGGGAAAAACACTGAATCGCGAGGGAAAAAGGGGGATTTTCCACGACCGGCTGGTATACCGCCCACCAAAATCCTCCTGGATCCTTAGAAGAGTCAAAGGTTCGGTATAAAGGTACTGATTCTTCCTACCTGCCTAGGCCCTGCTGTCAGTGCGCGCGTCTAATGCTCGTCGTCAACGTTCTACTACTGGTCGCACCTAATCCATTGGATATATGGACGTGAGGCTAGTCTACATCTTCCACATACCAAATGACCGATGGCGGGCGTGAAGGGTCACATAGACGTTGTCCTCGTAAGGGGCCGTCCGGTACTGGATGTACGTGCTTGAGTGTGTGTGTGAGTGCGTGTGTGTGTGTGTGCCGGGGTTACAACGAAATCACAGGTATGACTACACATCAAAGGAGGACTTTCTGCAATGTCAATAAAGGACCGCGTGGCAAGAAAACGAGTAAAATGTAGCATGTGTGTGTGACCTGAGCTCCGCTACTTCCACATATGCAAGGGGCATTCGGAGCGTCAACCAAAGGCAAACAAAGAACACTGTCACATGTATGATGGGTTTACGGGATGTAGAGTGCGTCGTGCATGCGTGTATGTATCGGAATGTATAATGGAATCGCACTCATCACCACATATCGGAAAGAACCTTCTGTAATGTCAACGAAGGGACCGCGAGCACCTTAACGTGTTTGACGGAGATTGTGTGGTATATATGGTGTTTCTTTATCCACCTCGATTACTGGTGTGAAAAAGGTTTACTAGGCCTCAGGGTTATCAGATCCTCCGTCTTCGCTCCCGAGTAGGTTAATACTGCGTATGTCACGAATGAGCACTCCGTTAGCTGTCTTCACCTTCACCGTTCTTATCATTCCGTCAGTGCTTTTGATGGTTTCCGTAACTACTCCCAAAGACCAAGCGCTGAAATGTGCGCGTTCGTCGGCGATCATAACCACGTCCCCAACTTTGAATGGTCTTGTTTTGGCCATCCACTTCTGTCGAGTCTGCAAAGCCGGTAGGTACTCCCACAGCCATCGCATCCAGAAGACCTTGGCCAGATAGTTCGCTTGCTTCCACCCATGGAGGTAGCTCCCACGAAGGTTTATTGGCCCTTGAAAACCCTCGTTCGACCTTAACGTCAATAAGTCGTTCGGGGTGAGCGCCAGGTGGGTGGGGTCGCCGTTCAATACTGGAACCAGGGGGCGGTTGTTCAGGATTCGCTCCACCTCAGTCATGACGGTGTTCAGCGTCTCGTCGTCGGGCGGCTGCTGCTCCATGATTGACAGCAATATCCGTCTGGCGGACCGGATCATGCGTTCCCATACGCCGCCTCGGTGACTGGCCTGTGGGGGGTTGAAATGCCATCGTATGCCGTAGGCCACGGTTCGATTCTGCAGTTCGTCCCTGTTTATGTTCTTGTGCCAACGCTGCAATTCCTTGTGAGCGCCCACAAAGTTCGATCCATTATCTGAGTATATATCGGCCGGCACGCCTCTTCGGTTGATAAATCTTTGCAACGCCCGTAGAAACGAATCGGTCGTCATCGAATGTGCGACTTCTAGGTGTACCGCACGTGATTTCATGCACGTCATGATACATCCGTGTCGCTTTTCCAATCTTTTCCCGCACTTGATCCACAAGGGCCCGAAATAGTCCAACCCAGTGTCACTGAACGGCCACCAGCCCGTAGTCACCCTGCATTCTGGTAGTGGGGCCATGAGTTGTTTGCCTGCTGTGGCAATGCGTATCCTGCATTGCACACACCTTCGGATTACGCGTTTTACAGTCTCTCGTCCTCTCAACAACCAAAGACGCTTTCGGATGATGCTCGTCACGTGACTTTCCCCGGCATGTCCCTCCATGGCGTGGACGTGTTGAATCATTAGCTCTACTACAGATTGTCTCGCAGGCAGCAGTATAGGATACTTTGTGTCGAAGTTCAGGTGGGCGTTGGTCAGCCTACCATCCACCCGCAGCAGTCCGTCGATGAGTTTGGGGTTTAAACGCTTCAGCTCGCCTCTTGGAGATGGCATGTCTTCATTGGTCGGCCCCACTTCTTCCGCCCTCTTGAGTTCTTGGGCGAAAGCCTCGCGTTGTATCATTCTGAAAATATTGTACTCTGCCGCTTGTAGCTCATCGGGACCTATCGGGCCGACCCGTATCCGGCCTGGGGGGCGTAGCCCTTTCATCACTAGTAAATTTCTCTTGAACCTGGTTAACCAAACTAGCGAACGAAGCGTCTTCATATAGGAAGAAAACCTGACCAGTCGCGATAGAATGGACGACGCTTCGACGACGTTGGTTGCTATCACTACGCCTTTGATCTCCAGTTCCACTTCCGTAGGGGATTTTAGTTCGAACACGGACCAGTCCTGTTTGGGCAATTGCAGGAAGTTTGGCCCCCTCATCCACGTGTCTAGTTGCCTGAAGTTGGTTGCACCTCGGGAGCACAGGTCAGCCGGATTATCGCCAGACCTGACATGACTCCACTGGTTCGTGGCTGATTCATCGTGGATAATCGTGAGCCGGTTAGCAACGAAAGTACTAAACCGGCTCCGGACGTTGTTAATGTAGTAAAGTACAATAGTTGAATCCGTCCAGAAGCTGACCGACCAAATGTAGAGATCGAAACATCTCTTCACAGCTTGCACCACCCTGACTGCCAACACGGCTGCGCTGAGTTCAAGGCGTGGGATTGAGACCAACGTGAGTGGGGCAACGCGGGCTTTGGCGAGCAGGATCCTCGTGGTATATTGTCCATCTCCTGCGCACCATCGTCCGTACACCACAGCTCCATAACCGACTTCGGATGCATCGGAAAAAGCATGTAGTTCTCCAGTCCGCGTCGTATGGCCAGGAGTCAAACATCGTGGGATTCTTATGTCCCCTAATTTCTTCAAGGTGTTAGAAAAATTCTTCCCAGTCCAACCGGTCCCCTCGGTCCAGTGACTTGTCCTAATCAACTTTCTTACGGCACAGCCGCTGCAGCAAGATCTTTCCGGGTAGCAGCCATGGTAAGACGAAACCGAGCGGGTCGAACAAACTTGAGACGGCAGATAGTATGCCACGACGGATTATTGGCAGCTCGGGAACGTTTAGTTCGAAAACAAAATCGTCCGTTTCCGCGTCCCATTGTATCCCTAAAGTGCGCTCGATAGGAAGTGGAGAGCCGTCCAAATCTCTTACCCTTTCGGCCTTTTCGTGTACGGGATGACCTTCAGCACTTCTGAAGCGTTCGACATCCATTTAGTTAGATGGAAGCCGCCCTCTTCCAGCAATCTCGTCAGACCCCTGAACTGCTCTAGAGCTGATTCCACATCATCGAATGACCCAAGGTAGTCGTCGACGTAGAAGTTCCTGCTGACGCTTTCTACCACCGTCCGATGTACTAGATCGCCATGTTTGTTCGCTGATTCTCGGAGGGCGTAGTTGGCACAAAATGGTGACGATATGGCTCCGAAGGGGTGGACGGTCATCCTATAATTCACCACTGCGTTGTCCCGGTCGCTCCCTTCCCACCACAGGAAACGCAAAGCATCTCGTTCTCCTACCGGAATCTTCACCTGATGGAACATTTCCCTAATGTCGGCAGACAAAGCCACTTTACCCACTCTGAAACGGCACAGAACATCGATCAGTGGTGTGGTCCAGTCAGGCCCCTGTAGTAGGCGATCGTTTAACGACTTGCCCTGGAACTTGGCCGCACAGTCGAAAACCACGCGCAGTTTATTGGGTTTCTTGGGGTTAATAACCGGATGGTGAGGCAGATACCAGATACCCCTTTGGCTGTCGGTGTTGGCGGGCACCTTTTCAACGTAACCGAGGGCCTCGTTTCGCTTCATCAAATCCGCGTATCGTTCCCACAGATTCTGGTCTCGAATGAAGCGTTCTTTTAGTCGTAGTAATCGTTGGAGAACATAATTTCTGTTGTCAGTCCACGGGTCGACCGATGTGCGCCATGGAAGGGGAACCTCGAACTGTTTCTTGAGGCCTCTAGTGCCTTGCCGCACCGTTTGTAGAGCGAAGTGATCCTCTTGAGACAACGTCGGTATTTCGTCTCCAATGTCATGAAACTCCTTTTCATACAGCCGTTGCAGATGATACTCTATGCGGTCCGTTTCGGCGGATAAGTAATTCACGGAACCACGTACCCCTACTGAACCGTATAACATCCATCCCAGGGCCGTGCGTACGGCATGAGGTGCCTGGCGGTCGCCCACTCTTTGGTCAAGCACCCAATGCGCCTCTGGCACGTCGCAGCCGATGAGGAGATCCACCTCATCATCTTCCCAGTCTACGACGGTTACATCCTGCAGGTGGGGCCACCTTGTAAAGATTGAGTTCACCGACCTTGGTGCTCGCATGGGGAGATCCGCTAACGTGAATGCCTCCGTTGGTTCAATTTCCTCGTTAGTGTCTAGAGAGATGGGTTGCAGCCTTAATCTACCGGCAGTCATTACCTGTGTTCAGCCCACCGTGCTCACTGCTAACGACGTCGCACATTTAGCCAGTTGGTGTTTGTCGGCAAACCGCTCTTTCAATAAAGTGGTGTGGGATCCACTATCAACGAAAGCCAACGCTTTGACTATCCCAGTCGGAGTCACTACTCCCACGGCCACTACGCCTAAACGTGCCGGTTTACTGGCAGATTGTGAAGTTGAACAAATCACGCTGGGCTTGGCACTCGCCTCGAATATGGTTACTCTCGCCTGATGCAGCAGCCGATGGTGTCTGCCCGTGCAGCCCTCGTAACCACATCGATTCCTTGTTCTACAGGCTGCTGCCCGGTGCGTGGTGTTGAGACAGATAAAACATGCTCCTGCCATCCTCGCCATTCCCCACCGTTCGTCTATTGTGGCATTGCCGAACTTGGGGCATTCTGGTAGGCCATGGCTAGTACCACAGGATCTGCAATTTGGTTTCGCCGTAGCATCTCGTGAAATGACGTGTGTAGTGGTCCAAGGCTGGTACTTTGGATGTTCCCGTACAGGGGTTTGGACTTGGCTAGTACTGGGCTTGTTTGCTCGGTTGCTGTCCCGGATGAGTCGGCCGAATCTGCTATCAGCTATCTTCGTTTGTCTGTCTAAGTATTCAGTCAGGTCTTCGAAGTTGGCTTCTCTGTCGCTTCGGCTTATCCGTTCTGCTTCTTCCGCCCACCGACCCTGTAGTTCGGGAGAGAGGTGACGGACTATGCCTTCCAAAGTGTGCATGGCGTCTAGGTCAGCCCTGTAACCTAAATGGTCGAGGGCTATTGAGCAGTTCTGCATCTTGGTCACCAGGTCGGCCATGGTGTAGACGTCGCCCTTGGTTCTCTTTGCCTCTACCATCACGCCCTCTATTAGGTTACGGGCTACTTTGAAAGGTTGGCCAAACAAGTCCCTCAGAATCTTCCTTGCCCTTGTGTAGCCTTGTTCTGGATCGAGCATGGTGCACCCGTCGATAGCTTCTCTTGCTCGGCCTCGGCAGTAGTGAGTAAGGTAGAGAAGCCTTTGCCCAGGGTCGTTTACCTTGTTTTCAACGAACGTCTCAAACTGCTTGACAAACTTGCAATATTGCTCAGCTCGCCCGTCGAAAACCGCTAACTTTACTCTAGGCAGATCGATCGATGGTGGTTTGTAGTCGGCTACCGGCGTGGGGTTCCCTACCTTATTGCACTCTAACCTATCGGAAGTGTCGAAGTCACTGGTCTCATGCTCTCGCTCTTTCTGTGTACACTTCTCTGCTTCCTGCGCCTGTAGTCTAGCCGATAGTAACTGTTGCTCTAGTTCTAGTATTCTCAGCTTATATAAATCGACATCCTTACAATCAATATTGCTTTCAATAACACATGAGCTAGCACTGACAGGACTAGGCGATCTAGCATTAACTAAAGAATCATATGTACCCAAAACCTCTCCAGAGACTTGCCGTGTTACTTTCTGTCCGGATTCGACTGCTTTTGATCCTTTTCTTGGCATTTTGCGTGATTTTTCCTCGTTCCAAATTGATCTATTGATTATTGTTACGAACGTTTGAGCAATGCGTAGCCAAATTCGCAACGGATCCCGAAATCAGAAGGCGATTATCCGTGATAATTCTACGATACTAGATTATTACAATAAACAATGACATAAACAATATACAAACCTCAATAATACGATCACAAGGACTCAACAACGAGAAACCGAATAGCAGCGTGTGAGCAGACAGCACGTGCGTCACGCAGGTCCTGAACAAGGATGTGCCAAAGTAGCGCTCTGGGCGCGAACAAACAACAATTGGTCCAGAAAAACAACCAGTTCGTAAAGACAACTCAATAGTGTATGGAAATTAAAGATGTTGGGAAAAACACTGAATCGCGAGGGAAAAAGGGGGATTTTCCACGACCGGCTGTTACACATGCCACAGTCGTCTCAATTCCGGATTCTCTATGGCTCACAATTCGGTTCTCAACTGTAGCCGTGCACATTGGTTGTATCTATCGCCCGCCCTCATCTACTATTGCAGACTTAACTTCTTCAATTGAAGTCTTCGATTACCTTTCACTACTACATTCGGAAGCGATAATCATAGCCGGTGATTTTAATTGGCCTAAAATATCCTGAAGAAACCTCACGGCACCTCTCAACTTAATAGACTTTGTGTCCCATACTCACATTGGGGGCTGGGCTGGGTGCAACACGTTAAGACCCCTACTGGAAACTCCAACATACTAGATCTTATATTCACCCACAGCGTTTCCCACTTTTCGGTTCCCGTTCTGAATAAATTTCCGGGTAGAGACCACAAGATAGTGGGCCGGTAATCTTTCATTCCATCCTTATCCATCAGACTACCTGACCCCAGTCAACAATCCCGTCCGTTTAAATTGGAACCCTCTACCCAATCTCATCCGTAATCAAGATTGGAGCAGTTTTTTCTAACGGCTGACCCCCAACAAGCGTCTGATCACTTTTACTTTAACATGGGAAACTGCCCCCTGAAACTTTGCCCAATATCTCAAAACTCCTCCCTTAGAAGTCCAAGCTTGCATCCCTCCAACAGAAGTACCTTAAGATGCAAAGACTTTACCTCCAAAACCACGATTTTTCTCTTTCCATAAGGCTAACGCGTCTTACTGATATTATCCGGGACCTAAAGGAAAAACAGCTCCGCAACAAAGAATCCAAAACCCTAAGGCATCCCAATAAAGCACTGAAACTCTCACTCCTACATAAATCTAGGAATTCGGCAACGGATACTATGATCCAATATGTTGTGTTACCGAATAAAACTTCGGCCACCTCCCCTTCTGATATCACTGAGGCCTTCAACCATTATTTCGCCCATTCCATGGCCCTGGCCTCAGACACAGCACCCCCAAATCCTCCGGCTATTACCAGCCCTTCCTTATCTACCCTAACCTTTGAAGTAAACGTTATTTCCAGGCTCATTTCACGCTATAAAGCATCTGCGCGTCCTGGACCAGACGGGTTGCCCCCAGCTGCAATCAATAACGGTGGATCGGACCTTCCGCTTCTATTACTGAACCTATTCACCTTGTCACTCAAATTTAGTTTGGTGCCGTCGAACAGAAAGCGTTCAGTCATCATTCCACGGCACAAAAATGGACCTGTTCACGAATTTGCTAATTACCGTCCCATCAACCATACCCCTATCATCTCCAGAATAATGGAAACGATTATCAAAGATGGCATTACCACCAATCTTCTCGCTTCTAACCTTCTTAGCGATAGGCAGCACAGGTTCCTCAAATCGCGATCATGCACCACATGTCAGTTTGACTTCCTCAACCTAGTCACTAAGGCTGTTGATAGCGGGCAGGCATTAGTAGTTGTCTACCTAGATCTGTCGAAGGCTTTCGACCGTGTTCCACATCTGCATCTTATCTCCAAATTGCGTTCATTCGGCAGTGGTGACCCGCTGCTTTCTTGGCTGAAATCTTATCTTGCTCATCGTTCGCAAGTGGTCCTCGCCAACGGACATACTTCTAAACCGAAACCTGTTACAAGCGGCGTCACATAGGGAAGCGTACTGGGTCCTCTCCTATTTCTGATGTACATAAACGACGCATTGGATCTAGTACACCATGGAACGCCATTCTTGTTTGCAGACGATATAAAAATAGTTTACTCTTTCAATTCCAATGATGCTACCCATACTCTTTGCAGCATTTCCGCTGACCTCGCAGCACTTGACCGCTGGTGCCACACCTGGAGGATGAGCTTTTCCACTGATAAGTGCGAGGTCCTAACCTGCAAGTTCCAATTGCCCCCTGGATCCTTAACTCTTGGTGGGTCCCCAATAGCCAGTCGACCTACGATCCACGATTTGGGCCTCAACTATTCCTGCTCCCTCAACTTTTCTGAGCACGCCGCTATCCAAGCGGCCAAGGCTAGAAGAAGTGTGGCACTTCTCTTCCGCTCCTTTCGTCTCCGGGACAGCATCATCAGCATCTACAAATCACACATCAGGCCTTTACTCAAATACTGCCCAATAATATTTTCTAACATGACAAAATTCAACAGCTTTGCGACTGAAAGCATACAAAGGCGTTTCACCAAACAGCTACTCGGTTGGTCCACGTCTTTAAACTATAGAGAACGATGCCAAAATCTGAATCTTGCCCCCTTTCTGGCTCCGCCGCTTAAGACTAAACTTAGTCTTTTTGTATAACCTGCTCCATAACCCGTCTTTTTCCTTTGACTTAGTAAGCTTCTCCCGTGAAAACCCTACTCACTTCGGCACAGGTCTTTTACTGTCCCTTCCAGTATAGCTAAGTCGTCCATACGGTCACGTTTTTTCCCTCTTGTCTACTCCAAAGTCTGGAACAGGTTGCCCATCACCCTTCGAGCTTCACAAACCAAATCCCGATTTCTGTCGGCACTCATCCCATATCTCAGCGTCACCCGTGCACTACAGTTACCTAATATGTGCATGGCAGAAGAAATAGCTTACGAGAGGGGTCTCGACTTCTAAGACCAGCCACTTCTCCGACCCTGCTCCCTTCAATTGAGGACACAATCAACGAAAGACAGTTTCGTCCATCTGACTGAGTTCTCAACGTTAGACTACCTATGGCAAGTTCCTTATTGAACCAAACAAATGGAAATGCCACTAATTTCAACCACTTTTCTTCCACCTAACCCCGTAGTTTCTGTCACTCTTATGCCTCGTCCTTTACTGGTTTTTATATGCCTCCATTAACCGTTGATCCGCAGCAGGAGCACACCTGGACTGCTGCTTTTTATCTGCTCTCCTTTCCCACGTAACCACCCTCCCTTCTTAGCCCTTTTCAACTCCTGTCATGTTAATTTCCACATTTTCAAGGGTTTTGTCTGTTTATTCCATCGCTTGTAAACAGCTGATTATGCACTTGGCACGCCTCGGACGTCTCCGAAATAAACCGTTATTATTATTCATTATTACATTATCATAACCCACAGCTGGAAACACGTCCAGACTGCAATCCCCCTTTATTTCAGGTTTGTTGTCTCCCACTATCTCAGTCGCAAAACTGGCTAACCAAGGATGCCACTTTGACTCGTACGGACAGAGACTCAAGTGGAACCTACCGTAGCAATTGGGACCGAAATCAAACAACATAACAGGAAATACTCCTAATTGCTTATAAGATCGTTCAGCGTTTTCAAAAGCAACCAACACGAATTCCAGTTCACGCGCATGCCGCTAATATACAGCCACGCTCGACTGATCGATCGACACATACTTTGTCCTGCCAGACGAACCTTACGCACTCGATGCCGTACGTGACCAGAAACGACGCTGAATAACACTGAAGGCAAATGTGTCAACACATACATATATATTTGTCAGTGAAACAGCGTAATAACTCCGCAGTCCATGCGGTGATTTCCTACTTTATCATCCGTTACCACTGTTTATCTTTCCTACGACCTGTAGCCGGCTGGAAATTGACTCTCCACTTCTCGAAGACCCTCCAGTTGCGCTACACCAGGTCGTTTTGCGTGCTATTACCGATATAGTTTTCATTCATCTGTCTTAGGAAATACTAAGAATTATATTTTCTCAGAGTATTCTGTTAACCCATAGAAATTCAGGTATTTTTTTCTCAGTGGTAAACTCTAACCCAGCTCTAGTTTCCGTTACTTATCCACCTTATTCACAGCATCGTTTTGATATTTCAAAATGCAACGTGTAGCAAAGAAGACTTCCAATACTACCCCATCCACTCATACCCCAGTTACTAGGAAAAATAAGCTTCTTCAAACTCCCGTGGCCTTAAAACAATGTTCGATTGACCTCTGTGACTTTGTAGGCTTGGCGACGGAAAGAACAGCTGTTCTAGACCAAAGTATTTCAGATATAAAGTCTCAGCTCCTGAATTTGGAAGATACGATATCTAAACTCGCCCCCTTACTGTGCATCACTGAACGCATCGAAAATTCCACCTTACAAAATCTGACAGCTGCGGGCCGCTTTATCGACTCTGTTGCATCCGAAGTTCTCATAAGAGTGAGGAACTCTCGTAATGCAGCCGTGTTTAATGTCCCAGAGAGAATACCTCTGGAGCATGTCAAGCACATACTGTTGAATGCATGTGGTATGGCCCACCTTCCTTGTCAAATAACAAGGCTGCGTAAGCGCGTTCAGCGCTTCAACTGTCCAATCCTCATGCGATTTGCAGATGATCTGTCTGCCAAAGAATTCATAAAAATGCGTTCCACTATAGCTTCTAATTCTCCTAATAAAAAGATAAAAATAGCCGAAGATAAAACCCCACTTCAAAGGGAAAATACCAGATCTCCTGCGACTTTCCCCACTAGAACGACGCCTGATAGTTCTGAGCCTGCGACGCAGACGGCTGGTCGCTCCATAGCTCCTTCTTAAGTCCCCAATGCTTCATTTTACACGCGTCTCCCGCCTCTTCACGACCGCCCACTGCCTCCCCATCTGCTCCTGTGCTGTACTCTTTAAAATCTAATCCCATTACTGTTGATCTTGACATTTCCGCTTCTCCCCTTTTACTGCCACCCAGTCAGAGACGCCAATTATTGCCTCGCTCTCCCACCTCATCGCCTGTTGGATACACCCCGAACTCTAACTCGCCATCTGTTCCCTCCGGTGATAAACTACTCGTCGTCCAGAGGAATAGGTCTAACAGTCTTCCCATTCTTCTCACAAGCCCCTCCCTCATTCAACTGTCTCCTCTTAAATCAACTCGCTTTAACCCACCGAATAAGGTTTCGACCTTAGAAAATACCCCTTGCTCCAATGCATCGGTGATCCCTACAAATTCACCGTGCTCACTGCCCGTCAATACCAAAATACGGCCTCCACAGGCCGTCCAATCTGCCACACGTCGTACTTCTCACCTAAAAACTATCTTCACTGCTCCCGCTTCTAACTACTCCATATTTGGTGTTCCACCCAACTTGAGTTACCCCTCCCACAATGTGCAGCCTAATCTACCACCCTACACCCCTATTCCTCACACATTTTCAACTCTGCCCTCTGCACCCCCCTTTAGCCAATACTCGATTCCTACTGGCCGGTATTTCTCGACAGCTCCTGATCACCCCTGTCTGATGAAACGAAAACCATATCAAACTCATCGTCGCCTATCCTCCGCTTCCGCGGCCCTTATGCCGACCGGGCCGAGCTCTGGTATAATGGCTCCTGATGCTTCGTTACTTCTGGTTAGACGCCAAGTTGCAACAGCTCAAACCAAGCGTGCTTCATTCTTGCCCGCGGGATCTATTTCTATGGTTACTGACTGGAAACTGAAGTTGGTTGAGGCTTTAGAAATGACAAAACTTCCGGGTCGCAAATCCTCGTTACCCACCGGCTTTGCAGAAGGTGATCATACTTTGTCCTCCATGCAAAGTAAATGTGTTGTTGATGGTACCCCAATTGTCGCTAGTGTTGCGCCTGTGTGCACCACCACAAGCACAACAACTAAACAGTCTAGTGGAAAAATCTTCAGTCCTGTATCCAGCTTTGATCGAGCCGACGAAGAAGATGCTGGCCAAGAAGCGGATTGGGACAGTGATGAAGGCGAAGATGAGGACGTTGCAAATCCAGTGAATTTTTCCGCATCACGATTGAATCCGCTGCAGTTGCTTAATCGGGCCATGGAACTGGGCGCATGCTCCACAGTTCGTCACTATCGTCGGAGTATGCTCTCGCAGCCGCCGTACTCTCGATCGCGACAACAATTTCAAGTGGGAGAACCTGGAAGTGGTTCAAATGAAGATCCTCATCTGCCCGACGGTTACACACTATCTAATCTGCGACCTAAGCCCAAACACGGATCGTTTGCTGGTCATCCGCATGCTTTATTGGGACAGCAACTGGATTCGGACACAGTGGATCCGCGTCACATGTCCTTGCAACATATCGTACGATCACCTGGTCGTCTGTTGCGTGACAGTGTTGTCGGCCAGGAGGTATCAACATCCGTTTCAATCATTCCATCGGTGTTCAATTCAGAATCAAACGTTTCTCAAGTGAATCAGTCCAATTTACTTGGTCGATTATGGCGCAAACAAGCGCACTTATCTTCTTTGGCCTCACTTGAGGACGATGAAGATGCGGACGAGGCCACAACGGATGGCGGCACCTTGCAGTTAGATGGTCGTCGATCCTCGAGAATCAACAGACTCGGCAGTGCACCGCGACCCGGCGTTAGACGGCAACACGGTATGACTGAATACGATCCACCGTCAATATCCAGTTATTTGGATTCTATGTCTGTAGAAGCTTTGTCACGTTCCATTGGTAGTCGGTATCCACCTTCCACTCAGTTTGCCCCGACAGATTCTCATGTTCACATGGAATCGCCACAACGACGGTTACCCCCGAACACAGGATTTCGACAAGTGATTGTTCCAAACGTACCACCATCGGATTCGCTCCAGATTCAATCCGTCACCGCGACTCGTACCGTTCGTGTACAGAAACCGAATGAAAGGGATATCTCATTTGTGAAACGTGGACCACGCACCGCAACCAATATGTTGCGTGCACGTCGTTCTGATCTAGAAGATACCTTTAGCGAGTCCAGATTCCACTTGAAGTATAGTCTCTCAGATCTGTCACAAACGGAAGATGGTGCTCGCAGTGAGAGTGGAAGTCGATGTCAGTCCAGAGACACCACAGATGTCACACAGGGTTCTATACAGCTGTAACAGCCGGTCGTGGAAAATCCCCCTTTTCCCCTCGCGATTCAGTGTTTTTCCCAACATCACTCATTTCCATACACTATTGACTTGTCTTTACGAACTGATTGTTTTTCTGGACCAATTGTTGTTTGTTCGCGCCCAGAGCGCTAATTTGGCACATCCTTGTTCAGGACCTGCGTGACGCACGTGCTGTCTGCTCACACGCTGCTATTCGGTTTCTCGTTGTTGAGTCTTTGTGATCGTATTATTGAGGTTTGTATATTGTTTATGTCATTGTTTATTTTAATAATCTAGTATCGTAGAATTATCACGGATAATCGCCTTCTGATTTCGGGATCCGTTGCAAATTTGGCTACGCATTGCTCAAACGTTCGTAACAATAATCAATAGATCAATTTGGAACGAGGAAAAATCACGCAAAATGCCAAGAAAAAGATCAAAAGCAGTCGAATCCGGACAGAAAGTAACACGGCAAGTCTCTGGAGAGGTTTTGGGTACATATGATTCTTTAGTTAATGCTAGATCGCCTAGTCCTGTCAGTGCTAGCTCATGTGTTATTGAAAGCAATATTGATTGTAAGGATGTCGATTTATATAAGCTGAGAATACTAGAACTAGAGCAACAGTTACTATCGGCTAGACTACAGGCGCAGGAAGCAGAGAAGTGTACACAGAAAAAGCGAGAGCATGAGACCAGTGACTTCGACACTTCCGATAGATTAGGGTGCAATAAGGTAGGGAACCCCACGCCGGTCGCCGACTACAAACCACCATCGATCGATCTGCCTAGAGTAAAGTTAACGGTTTTCGACGGGCGAGCTGAGCAATACTGCAAGTTTGTCAAGCAGTTCGAGACGTTCGTTGAAAATAAGGTAACCGACCCTGGGCAAAGGCTTCTCTACCTTACTCACTACTGCCGAGGCCGAGCAAGAGAAGCTATCGACGGATGCACCATGCTCGATCCAGAACAAGGCTTCACAAGGGCAAGGAAGATTCTGAGGGACTTGTTTGGCCAACCTTTCAAAGTAGCCCGTAACCTAATAGAGGGCGTGATGGTAGAGGCAAAGAGAACCAAGGGCGACGTCTACACCATGGCCGACCTGGTGACCAAGATGCAGAACTGCTCAATAGCCCTCGACCATTTAGGTTACAGGGCTGACCTAGACGCCATGCACACTTTGGAAGGCATAGTCCGTCACCTCTCTCCCGAACTACAGGGTCAGTGGGCGGAAGAAGCAGAACGGATAAGCCGAAGCGACAGAGAAGCCAACTTCGAAGACCTGACCGAATACTTAGACAGACAAACGAAGATAGCTGACAGCAGGTTTGGCCGACTCATCCGGGACAGCAACCGAGCAAACAAGCCCGGTACTAGCCAAGTCCAAACCCCTGTACGGGAACATCCAAAGTACCAGCCTTGGACCACTACACACGTCATTTCACGAGATGCTACGGCGAAACCAAATTGCAGATCCTGTGGTACTAGCCATGGCCTACCAGAATGCCCCAAGTTCGGCAATGCCACAATAGACGAACGGTGGGGAATGGCGAGGATGGCAGGAGCATGTTTTATCTGTCTCAACACCACGCACCGGGCAGCAGCCTGTAGAACAAGGAATCGATGTGGTTACGAGGGCTGCACGGGCAGACACCATCGGCTGCTGCATCAGGCGAGAGTAACCATATTCGAGGCGAGTGCCAAGCCCAGCGTGATTTGTTCAACTTCACAATCTGCCAGTAAACCGGCACGTTTAGGCGTAGTGGCCGTGGGAGTAGTGACTCCGACTGGGATAGTCAAAGCGTTGGCTTTCGTTGATAGTGGATCCCACACCACTTTATTGAAAGAGCGGTTTGCCGACAAACACCAACTGGCTAAATGTGCGACGTCGTTAGCAGTGAGCACGGTGGGCTGAACACAGGTAATGACTGCCGGTAGATTAAGGCTGCAACCCATCTCTCTAGACACCAACGAGGAAATTGAACCAACGGAGGCATTCACGTTAGCGGATCTTCCCATGCGAGCACCAAGGTCGGTGAACTCAATCTTTACAAGGTGGCCCCACCTGCAGGATGTAACCGTCGTAGACTGGGAAGATGATGAAGTGGATCTCCTCATCGGCTGCGACGTGCCAGAGGCGCATTGGGTGCTTGACCAAAGAGTGGGCGACCGCCAGGCACCTTATGCCGTACGCACGGCCCTGGGATGGATGTTATACGGTTCAGTAGGGGTACGTGGTTCCGTGAATTACTTATCCGCCGAAACGGACCGCATAGAGTATCATCTGCAACGGCTGTATGAAAAGGAGTTTCATGACATTGGAGACGAAATACCGACGTTGTCTCAAGAGGATCACTTCGCTCTACAAACGGTGCGGCAAGGCACTAGAGGCCTCAAGAAACAGTTCGAGGTTCCCCTTCCATGGCGCACATCGGTCGACCCGTGGACTGACAACAGAAATTATGTTCTCCAACGATTACTACGACTAAAAGAACGTTTCATTCGAGACCAGAATCTGTGGGAACGATACGCGGATTTGATGAAGCGAAACGAGGCCCTCGGTTACGTTGAAAAGGTGCCCGCCAACACCGACAGCCAAAGGGGTATCTGGTATCTGCCTCACCATCCGGTTATTAACCCCAAGAAACCCAATAAACTGCGCGTGGTTTTCGACTGTGCGGCCAAGTTCCAGGGCAAGTCGTTAAACGATCGCCTACTACAGGGGCCTGACTGGACCACTCCACTGATTCATGTTTTGTGCCGTTTCAGAGTGGGTAAAGTGGCTTTGTCTGCTGACATTAGGGAAATGTTCCATCAGGTGAAGATTCCGGTAGAAGAACGAGATGCTTTGCGTTTCCTGTGGTGGGAAGGGAGCGACCGGGACAACGCAGTGGTGAATTATAGGATGACCGTCCACCCCTTCGGAGCCACATCGTCACCATTTTGTGCCAACTACGCCCTCCGAGAATCAGCGAACAAACATGGCGATTTAGTACACCGGACGGTGGTAGATAGCGTCAGCAGGAACTTCTACGTCGACGACTACCTTGGGTCATTCGATGATGTGGAATCAGCTCTAGAGCAGTTCAGGGGTCTGACGAGATTGCTGGAAGAGGGCGGCTTCCATCTAACTAAATGGATGTCGAACGCTTCAGAAGTGCTGAAGGTCATCCCGTACACGAAAAGGCCGAAAGGGTAAGAGATTTGGACGGCTCTCCACTTCCTATCGAGCGCACTTTAGGGATACAATGGGACGCGGAAACGGACGATTTTGTTTTCGAACTAAACGTTCCCGAGCTGCCAATAATCCGTCGTGGCATACTATCTGCCGTCTCAAGTTTGTTCGACCCGCTCGGTTTCGTCTTACCATGGCTGCTACCCGGAAAGATCTTGCTGCAGCGGCTGTGCCGTAAGAAAGTTGATTGGGACCAGTCACTGAACCGAGAGGACCGGCTGGACTGGGAAGAATTTTTGAACACCTTGAAGAAATTAGGGGACATAAGAATCCCACGATGTTTGACTCCTGGCCATACGACACGGACTGGAGAACTACATGCCTTTTCCGATGCATCCGAAGTCGGTTATGGAGCTGTGGTGTACGGACGATGGTGCGCAGGAGATGGACAATATACCACGAGGATCCTGCTCGCTAAAGCCCGTGTAGCTCCACTGAGGTCGGTCTCGATCCCACGCCTTGAACTCAGCGCAGCCGTGTTGGCAGTCAGGGTGGTGCAAGCTGTGAAGAGATGTTTCGATCTCTACATTTGGTCGGTCAGCTTCTGGACGGATTCAACTATTGTACTTTACTACATTAACAACGTACGGAGCCGGTTTAGTACTTTCGTTGCTAACCGGCTCACGATTATCCACGATGAATCAGCCACGAACCAGTGAAGTCATGTCAGGTCTGGCGATAATCCGGCCGACCTGTGCTCCCGAGGTGCAACCAACTTCAGGCAACTAGACACGTGGACGAGAGTGCCAAACTTCCTGCAATTGCCCAAACAGGACTGGCCCGTGTTCGAACTAAAACCCCCTACGGAAGTGGAACTGGAGATCAAAGGCGTAGTGATAGCAACCAACGTCGTCGAAGCGTCGTCCATTCTATCGCGACTGGTCAGGTTTTCTTCCTATATGAAGACGCTTCGTTCGCTAGTTTGGTTAACCAGGTTCAAGAGAAATTTACTAGTGATGAAAGGGCTACGCCCCCCAGGCCGGATACGGGTCGGCCCGATAGGTCCCGATGAGCTACAAGCGGCAGAGTACAATATTTTCAGAATGATACAACGCGAGGCTTTCGCCCAAGAACTCAAGAGGGCGGAAGAAGTGGGGCCGACCAATAAAGACATGCCATCTCCAAGAGGCGAGCTGAAGCGTTTAAACCCCAAACTCATCGACGGACTGCTGCGGGTGGATGGCAGGCTGACCAACGCCCACCTGAACTTCGACACAAAGTATCCTATACTGCCGCCTGCGAGACAATCTGTAGTAGAGCTAATGATTCAACACGTCCACGCCATGGAGGGACATGCCGGGGAAAGTCACGTGACGAGCATCATCCGAAAGCGTCTTTGGTTGTTGACGACAAGATGCTGAAACCGTCATGACTGGGGTGGAGAGAATCCTGAACAACCGCCCCCTGGTTCCAGTAATGAACGGCGACCCCACCCACCTGGAGCTCACCCCGAACAACTTATTGACATTAAGGTTGAACGAGGGTTTTCAAGGGCCGATAAACCTTCGCGGGAGCTACCTCCACGGATGGAAGCAAGCGAACTATCTGGCCAAGGTCTTCTGGATGCGATGGCTGTGGGAGTACCTACCGGCTTTGCAGACTCGACAGAAGTGGATGGCCAAAACAAGACCATTCAAAGTTGGAGACGTGGTTATGATCGCCGACGAACGCGCACATTTCAGCGCTTGGTCTTTGGGAGTAGTTACGGAAACCATCAAAAGCACTGACGGAATGATAAGAACGGTGAAGGTGAAGACAGCTAACGGAGTGCTCATTCGTGACATACGCAGTATTAACCTACGCGAGAGCGAAGACGGAGGATCTGATAACCCTGAGGCCTAGTAAACCTCTTTCACACCAGTAATCGAGGTGGATAAAGAAACACCATATATACCACACAATCTCCGTCAAACACGTTAAGGTGCTCGCGGTCCCTTCGTTGACATTACAGAAGGTTCTTTCCGATACGTGGTGATGAATGCGATTCCATTATACATTCCGATACATACACGCATGCACGACGCACTCTACATCCCGTAAACCCATCATACATGTGACAGTGTTCTTTGTTTGCCTTTGGTTGACGCTCCGAATGCCCCTTGCATATGTGGAAGTAGCGGAGCTCAGGTCACACACACATGCTACATTTTACTCGTTTTCTTGCCACGCGGTCCTTTATTGACATTGCAGAAAGTCCTCCTTTGATGTGTAGTCATACCTGTGATTTCGTTGTAACCCCGGCACACACACACACACGCACTCACACACACACTCAAGCACGTACATCCAGTACCGGACGGCCCCTTACGAGGACAACGTCTATGTGACCCTTCACGCCCGCCATCGGTCATTTGGTCTTGTGGAAGATGTAGACTAGCCTCACGTCCATATATCCAATGGATTAGGTGCGACCAGTAGTAGAACGTTGACGACGAGCATTAGACGCGCGCACTGACAGCAGGGCCTAGGCAGGTAGGAAGAATCAGTACCTTTATACCGAACCTTTGACTCTTCTAAGGATCCAGGAGGATTTTGGTGGGCGGTATACCAGCCGGTCGTGGAAAATCCCCCCTTTTCCCTCGCGATTCAGTGTTTTTTCCCAACATCACTCATTTCCATACACTATTGACTTGTCTTTACGAACTGGTTGTTTCTATGGACCAATTGTTGTTTGTTCGCGCCCAGAGCGCTACTTTGGCACATCCTTGTTCAGGACCTGCGTGACGCACGTGCTGTTTGCTCACACGCTGCTATTCGGTTTCTCGTTGTTGAGTCCTTGTGATCGTATTATTGAGGTTTGTATATTGTTTATGTCATTGTTTATTTTAATAATCTAGTATCGTAGAATTATCACGGATGATCGTCTTTTGATTTCGGGATCCGTTGCGAATTTGGCTGCGCGTTGCTCAAACGTTCGTAACAACAGCAGCGTGAAGAGGGTTGCTGGAGCAAGTTTAATTCTTCCTGCATGATCGGTTATATATTCATCATCAGCTCTGTGGACTCTTTGATTCGTTTGTTGAACGGGCCTACTCGTCAGTATCGACGTATTAGACGCACGATTGATCAGGAAAAACGGTTGGTGAAACGTCGTTTAATAGCCAACATAGATGCCACCCAAGAACATTCCCGCCACCACTTAGAAGCGGCCATGTTCGAGGTTGTGGCGAATACGACCGAGCGGCTTCAGCCGTTAATGCGTAATAATGTGGAAGGCGCACCGTGCACCAATAGGGATCTTCCGCACGAGCACATGCGATCCGAACACTATGCGGTACCGATGGGTTCAACGCACCAGCATCACTACCAACCGGAAAAAGCGTTTCGTCAGTCCCGATCGCATGCTTTTCTTCTCCTCATAGCCATGGGAAACTTGTCCATCGTGTATTCCGAATAGTTTTGCCATTTTTTTGCTCATTCTCAATCACATGCGCAGTTCAACGATTCTCTCATTGCCGTATCCGCTTACTGTGTTCTTGTGGGGCATGTTATCTGTTCCGCGACCGACGAAGACGTTTTGGATTTTCTCAATAACCTACACTGAGGTGGTTATCGTCATCAAATACATATTTCAGTTCAGATTTATCTATTTCAACGATCCGCTGGAAAAACCGTCCGTATCGGCTGAGAAACTATGGTTGCCTCGATTATTTGGACTAGACAAGAACGATCACTACGCTTTGTTCGATCTGATCCAGTTGATCAGTCTGTCCTTGCATCGTGGCTATTTGAAAAATAACGGTCTGTGGCGTGATCACACGGAATTCGCACAGGATTTGGAGCTGGTGGTAGAAGAGAATCGTGCCGTGCAAATGCGTCGAGCTAGTCGGCATTCTGTTGAACGTCCAAAGCGAGAATCCAGCAGCCATGCTCTACTGGAAGGAGAGAACTTTAACAACCAGGTGCTGAGTACCAGCCAACAACTGTCGACTATTATTCCGCGGATGTCTGCTGCAAGCAAATCGTGGAATCCGTTTGCCAAACTGCATCGATTCTATCAAATGACAGATCCACGGTATAACAAAAAAGTGGACGTGTACATTTACATGTTCCTGTGCGAGTTTATCGCGTTCTGGATCATGATTTTCGGATACGTGTCTTTCGGACCCAGTACTGGAATGGGTGACAACGCCTTTGAGTTCATCAAGTCCAACCGGATTCCACTTCCATTTATCTCAATGCTTCTAGTACAGTTCATTTTCATCATTATCGACCGCGGATTGTACCTTCAAAAACAAGCTTTGGGGAAGTTCATTTTCCAAATCATTTATGTCCTACTGATCCATGGTTGGCTCTCATTCATTCTGCCGCATATCACTTGATCACCGTTCAACGCATCAGTTGCCCCGCAACTGCTCTATCTCATCAAATGCGTCTACTTTTCTCTGTCAGCTTATTAAATTCGGAGTGGTTATCCTCATCGGATTCTGGGAAACTTTTTGACGAAGAACTGCAACTATTTGAATCTTATTCTATTTAAAGGCTATATCATCATTCCATTCTTATATGAGTTGCGCAACGTGATGGATTGGATGTGGACTCGCAGTGCTCTTTCCCTATATCACTGGATGAAATTGGAAGATATCCATGCCAAGATACTTGTTCTCAAATGATGGCGTCGCTCCGAAATCACTTATCCTACTCCGCGTGGCGTCAATCGTCCGGCCGAAAAGAAAGCTCTTGTTGGTGGCCTGTTGCTCTTGTTCTTCTTCCTTTGTTTCTGGGGTCCGATGGCACTTAGTTCGTTTATTGGTGCCACATTCGATTTCGATCCGCCAGTGCTCTGCACGTTCTCCATTTCGTTCGGTGGATTTCCCCCGATTTTCGAAATCACGTCACGTGAAGGAAACATTTTGAGGATCAGCGAGAGCGTACACTTGGATTTTAAACGGTGTCATGAAAAAGACAAGCAAACGCTTGGATTTCTTAATAACTTTGAGGCAAAGGATGTGCGGTACATTACCATTGATGGATTCTCGGGTAATATTTGGACCATCACACCACCGTCGCATAGCACGTTACGTGAGAAACTTGCTGACTCTAAGTCTGATCTGTTGTTACACTTCCACATGCGATGCCGTCGCCATACAAAAGAGATTCAAACGGGTCAAACCTCCGTGGAAGATATCTTCTCACGTCGTTTGGGTTCAAACGAAAAACACCAGTTACTGCGTGTTCTGAATCAGTCCACTTCTGTGAGGGTCTAGAGGAATCCGCTTCATCGCAAAAAAAAACCATCCTTTCGCACCACGGATCCGGTAGTGCTGGATGCCACCATGCCCCGCTACGTATTACTTCGAAAGGACCGTTTACGCGCAGCCTACGCGAAGCTGGGTCAGAAAGAGACCTATGTAGAATGTGAGCTTCAATACTCACCACGATCGACTGCAAACCCAGTCCTGGTGGGAGCTCAAGGAGCGCGAGGGGCCAGAGCCGGTAGATCCGTGCTTTGAAGTGCGGCGCGGATCTGTGCTCGGTTCAAAACAACGAGCGGCGGCCAAAGTTCTCTCCATTGTCACGTACAACGAGCGTGTTTCAGACAGCCTTTTTGGAAAGGTTTTCAGCAACTACGGGATTATCGGTATGTACGCAGCCTACATCTTTTTGGCTAACCGGTTACTTCGAACTATCTACAGCAACATCTCGTACGTGATTTGTTTGGAAGAACTGCCACGTGTCGATCGGATTCTCAATTTGTGTAACGAAATCTATCTTGTTCGAGAGAATAATTTGCTCCGTCTGGAAGAACAATTGGTTGCTAAACTATTCTTTTTGTACCGATCCTCAGAAACAATGATCAAGTGGACCAGACATCCGAAACACATTATTGATAAATTCACAGACAAGCCCGAACTATCAGCACCGCCACCACCACCACCACCAACACCACCACCACCACCACCACCACGAGACTCACGGTCGGAGCCTAATCCCGATGAGCCAAACAATATATCGGAGCGTCGTACTTCACACGGCGCCGGGATGACTGAGACGTTTGGAGAAAATCAATCTGGTTGGAATCAGTATACAGATCGTGCTCGGTTCTTGTCTTCGCCGCCCGTCACCAACCCAGTCGTGCGCCTCCGAGCCAGGCGAAGCATTGTTGACTCCCCCGGGGATAACACTGAAGGAAACGAAACTCGTCGACGTACCGTACGAGGTGCATGCGGTCACAGTCGACAAAGTAGACAAGATGCGGAAAATAGCTATCCTACGTCCTTAATTACTCGACCAACAGACACTAGCCGACCTGATACACGAAAACCATCTAGATAAATATTCGAAAGTTAAAACAGCAAATAGTCCGAGTTTTCATTTCCCTCGGAATCACAATTGTGATTTTGCCGTACTCGACGACAGCTGGTGAACCGACCAGACTGTTATCTTCCTATTTTCCCCATTATTCTTCCAGACCATACCATCTACTATTGTTTTATTCCTGGTTCCCAAACGGACACCCTCTCCTCATCCACCGCCTACCTGATATCGCCCCAAATCTCTACTGTCACCCAACTACCCTAGAAAGCTACCAGTCTCCGTCTAGGGATCCCTTATAGACCGGTCCACTAGCCAAACGATAACTAATTGTTCGGATAACAAAATGTTCATTTTCTTGCTTCCATATAAACGATAATCATAACCCACAGCTGGAACACTCTCCAGACTGCCGCACTCCTGATCTCTTCCAGATTGCATTGGTTACTTGGGTAGCCATCGGTCGAATCGACGTTTATTCCGTATTACTGTAAGGACTGGACGATTTGACCAATGGTTTAAACCTATACTCTCGCCCGCTGACGTTACATGGGGCACCGTACACGGGTTAACAAAACCTCATGAAAGTCTCACCGGATCGCAGAGGTGATTCCTGACACCAACCATCAACACATCCACTCAACGTCTATTCCCAAATAATCCAACCCAACAGTTCAGTTCTTCCCGCGTTGCAGTACGAAACCAGTGGCCGGAACCCAGCCTTCGCAGCTGTCAACTTCATCAAACCAGCCCTTTTTTACCTGCTTCCCTCAACATTCTACCTGCCACCACCTGCAACCAAGGTCTTTAAGGAACAGAATACCAGCCATCTGCAGCCAACTTTAATTTGGTTAACAATTTTCTATCACATACAAAAAAAACATTTTACACACTTCCAACTCCCGCCTAGCCGAACCATTGACGTTTGTCTCCACCAATACGTTTCATTGACGGCTTTTCTTTTCTTCAAAAGTCCGCCATATGTCCATACACCATTCATGCTCTTCAAAAGTTCACTGAAGTCCCTGCGAAGCTTTTCGCCTTAATTTGAATTTCCATACGACACTGTAATCACCTGCACAAAAGGTCCGTTTTATTATCACCTTCGACTCACTTGCCTTTATTTCACATGCTTCCTCCACAATTAGTTACCCAATGCTGGATCAGTGTCCAATATTCCGCTGATATCTCTGACTGCACTTTGAAAGCCCTACGCTTGCTTTACTTCTGACAATGTTCTTCGGCATCTCTTCCGCCCGGTTACTCGTTAGTGACCGTCCATTTGTCGCTCATATCAGCAATCCCACGACTGTTCAGCTATCCACACCGCCCTCCAGCGATTTCGAAACCGATTTGGAATTCCCGCCTCAACCATTACCACTTTTGTTCACTGAAACACTACATGACTTTACTGGTGTATTTCGGTTGCTGTGTGATTTATAAATCTAGAATCTGTGAATACCTCACATTGACATGTACTGCTGTATACTCTGATCTTGCCTTGTGCATGTGTATTGACCACGGTCAAGAAATATGCTGTACTATATCGACCCGCCAAACCCCACAGGTTTCTTCCTTTGCTCCGATGTTTCCCCCTCCGTTGATGCCCAGTCTCTCTACCCCTCAGCAGTCCCTCTCACTACAACATTTAATCCAGCTTGGCTGGAAGCCACCCCATCTGAACCTCCACTAGCCCCAACATCAACATATTCCCCTTTGACCATAACCTCCGCTCCTTCCAATCGCGATAGCCTGCCTCCTTCCAAATTACACCACCCCCCTGATGTGCCTATACCACCTCCCACAAATGGTATATCTCTAGCCTTATTCAACTCGCGTTCTATTCTTGACAAACTCCCACACCTTAAAAAACTTGTCCTTACAAATAATAACGACATTATCCTAATAACGGAATCCTGGCTTTCAGAGAGCACTTCCAATGATCAAGTATCTTTGGTAGGGTACAGTCTTCTAAGGACCGATAGACCGAACCGGCGTGGTGGTGGGTGCCTAGCCTACGTCAAGGAAGTCTACACCACGACCCCTCTTTCACATACGGCACTCGATTCTATTCCCGATTCTCTCTGGTTCACTATGAACCTCCAAACCACTGTTCTTCACATTGGCTGCGTTTATCGATCACCAAATTCCCCCAGTTCATTGTTTCCACTTCTCATTAGGTCTTTCGAATACCTCTCTTTGCTTCCTTCTGGAACCAAGCTTATTGCGGGTGACTTTAATCTCCCTCACATCTGTTGGCCCACCCTCTTGGATCCTCCCAATCTTATGGACCTGATCACTAGCATTCATCTTGGCGGCTGGACACAACATGTTGTCGAATCTACCAGAAATGGGAACATACTAGATCTGATATTTACTCATAACATGCCTCTCATCGACGTGACCGTAACACGAAATTTCCCCGGTAGTGACCACAAAATGGTTATCTGCCTTAGTGGCCCACCTAGTCCCGCACACCCCTCCAACAATACATTCCTATGCAGAAATTGGGCCTTGCTAGTCACGCTTCTTCGGCAGAAAGACTGGGGTGATTATTTCCTCACCCAGGACCCTCAGCATGCTGCGGATATTTTCTACTCCTTCTTTTCCGGTTGTCTGGAAAAATTGTCCAATACTGCCCAGGCTGTACCTAAAAAGAGGTAGTCTGTCTCGCCACTCCATAAGAAGTACCATAAACTTCTCAAACAACTACATAATTCCAACGACTTTTCACTTTTTATTCGTCTAAACCGCCTCTCCACACTTATTCAACGACAAGATAATACGCGACTTCGTGAACAAGAAGCTAAGGCTTTGAGTCATCCTAACAAGTCGCAACTTCTTTCTATGTTGCATAAGCCTAGAAACGCTGATGTTAAGGCCGACTTCCAACTTCTGATTCTGGATAATAACTCATCTATCACCTCCCCACCTTGTATAGCCGAAGCCTTCAATGCATTCTTTGCTTCAGCCATGGCTCCAGCTACTGTCATTGCCCCGCCCCCATCTTCACAACTTACCGACTGTCCTTTCTACGATACCCTTTGATGCCAGGAGTATTTCCAAGCTACTATCCAATAGCAAACCCTCCCCTCGATTAGGCCCCGATGGCTTACCACCAATTGCACTCGTCAATGGTGGACCGGATCTCCTCCTGTTGTTGCTTAACCTTTTCACTCTTTCACTTAATGGTAGCACCGTACCTGCTAATTGGAAGCGCTTGGTAATCGTTCCCATTCATAAAAAAGGACCTTTACATGAGGTATCTAATTATCGCCCTATAAACCATACCCCCATCTTATCCAGAATAATGGAAAAATAGTTAAAGATAATATTATTAGCTATTTATTAAGCCTCAGTCTTATTGATCACAACCAACGTGGATTCCTGCGTTCACGGTCCTGCATGACTTGTCAGTACGATTTTCTGAATCTCGTCACCGACTCTGCTGAAAGTGGGAAATCTCTTGTGGTTCTTTATCTTGATTTATCCAAGGCATTTGATCGTGTCCCTCACCCCCACCTTTTAAAAAAGCTACGGTCATTTGGGATTGTCGATCCACTTCTTTCTTGGTTCTAGTCTTACTTATCTCATCGTTCACAGGTTGTCTTAATCAACGGGCACACCTCTAATCCTAAGCTTGTTACTAGCGGTGTGTTTCAGGGCAGTGTTTTGGGCCCCCTGCTTTTCCTCCTATATATAAATGATATGTTTCCGACAAAACTTAATGGCACGCCGCTTTTGTTCGCGGACGACATTAAGATAGTCTACACTTCTTCGCCTAGAAACCTCAGTACTACTATCCCTAAAATCTCTGCTGATTTAGCCGCTCTTGATGACTGGTGCTCAACCTGGGCGATGAAATTCCGCTCCGACAAGCGTATTTTCCCTACTTACAAATGCCAGGTTCCTCCTGGTTCTTTATGCATTGGCGGTTCACCCATCGACAGCCAGCCTTTAGTAAGAGACCTTGGCTTAAGTTATTCTTGCTCTTTCAACTTCTCGGAACATGCTGTCCTCCAAACGGCGAAGGCTAAAAAGTGTCTTGGTCTTCTGTTCAGATCCTTTCAGCTTAGGCAGAGCATTCTCTACATGTACAAAGTACATGCCAGGCCCCTTCTCGAATATTGTCCCCTAATCTTCACTAGCATGAGAAAATCCGACAGGATTATTATCGAATGTATCCAAAGAAGATTCACAAAACAGCTTACCGGTTGGTCGTCCAACTTAAACTACAGGGAACGATGCTTATCTCTCAAAATCGAACGACTATGGCTTCGTCGCATCAAGCTAAATTTGATATTTCTGTATAAGCTATTGACTAAGCAGTCCTATTCCTCCAACCAGTTGTGCTTCTCCCCGGATACTGGATATTCACTCCGGAATAGACAGTATACTATTACCACACCCTCCGCGAGGACTGTTCTACGCTCTAAGTTCTTTTTCTTCGCGTACTCCAGAATCTGGAATAAACTTCCCTTGCACATCAAATCTTCTCGGTCAAAGTATGCATTCGTGCATGCTATTGATAAATTCCTTACTGTCCCAACTGTTTCGCGCTTATTCAGCGTTCACGTAACCGAACGTCAAGCTTACGAGATAGGCCTTGACCTTTGAAAGTTTTAGCCACACTTAGGCGTTTCGATTTTAGTCTCACGTTTCATGGCCTCAATGTGCCTTTGGGATCCGCCGCACCGATGAGCCCGTGCTTAACTTTTGCTCTTCTTTCCGTTAACCGTTGACCCTCAGCTGCGTCACTCTATCTCACTTTCCTTGCCATAGTCTTTTGCGTCCGACCGCTTTCGCATGACACGTCCGATGGTCGCACCCACGTATACATCAATATATATATATACCTTGGGTATGCTCCACTCACTAGTCCCCCTTCCTAACTAGATTGTGCCATTTTACAGCACAATTTGCATATATATAAATAAAACCGTTCCGTCCTTTAGCGATGGGTGCTCGCTCTCACTTAATTCCTGGCTCAGGCTAGAACTCAGCCTTCCCATCCTGCATTTTTTGCGCCTTTCTCGTACACTGAAGCCTTGCCACACGGATACCCATTCCTTAGTAACTAGGCTTCACTTCTCTGCGCATATGCTCATGGTAAGTTAAGACCTCATTCCAACCGGAATCCATATGCCCCTGCCGAATACCAGCACGTTTGCTCCCACATGAAAAATCCTCATTTTTACACTCAGTGTTTTTCCCCCTTTTTACTGTTTGCCGTCCTCGACGACAGCTGGTGAACCGACCAGACTGTTATCTTCCTATTTTCCCCATTATTCTTCCAGACCATACCATCTACTATTGTTTTATTCCTGGTTCCCAAACGGACACCCTCTCCTCATCCACCGCCTACCTGATATCGCCCCAAATCTCTACTGTCACCCAACTACCCTAGAAAGCTACCAGTCTCCGTCTAGGGATCCCTTATAGACCGGTCCACTAGCCAAACGATAACTAATTGTTCGGATAACAAAATGTTCATTTTCTTGCTTCCATATAAACGATAATCATAACCCACAGCTGGAACACTCTCCAGACTGCCGCACTCCTGATCTCTTCCAGATTGCATTGGTTACTTGGGTAGCCATCGGTCGAATCGACGTTTATTCCGTATTACTGTAAGGACTGGACGATTTGACCAATGGTTTAAACCTATACTCTCGCCCGCTGACGTTACATGGGGCACCGTACACGGGTTAACAAAACCTCATGAAAGTCTCACCGGATCGCAGAGGTGATTCCTGACACCAACCATCAACACATCCACTCAACGTCTATTCCCAAATAATCCAACCCAACAGTTCAGTTCTTCCCGCGTTGCAGTACGAAACCAGTGGCCGGAACCCAGCCTTCGCAGCTGTCAACTTCATCAAACCAGCCCTTTTTTACCTGCTTCCCTCAACATTCTACCTGCCACCACCTGCAACCAAGGTCTTTAAGGAACAGAATACCAGCCATCTGCAGCCAACTTTAATTTGGTTAACAATTTTCTATCACATACAAAAAAAACATTTTACACACTTCCAACTCCCGCCTAGCCGAACCATTGACGTTTGTCTCCACCAATACGTTTCATTGACGGCTTTTCTTTTCTTCAAAAGTCCGCCATATGTCCATACACCATTCATGCTCTTCAAAAGTTCACTGAAGTCCCTGCGAAGCTTTTCGCCTTAATTTGAATTTCCATACGACACTGTAATCACCTGCACAAAAGGTCCGTTTTATTATCACCTTCGACTCACTTGCCTTTATTTCACATGCTTCCTCCACAATTAGTTACCCAATGCTGGATCAGTGTCCAATATTCCGCTGATATCTCTGACTGCACTTTGAAAGCCCTACGCTTGCTTTACTTCTGACAATGTTCTTCGGCATCTCTTCCGCCCGGTTACTCGTTAGTGACCGTCCATTTGTCGCTCATATCAGCAATCCCACGACTGTTCAGCTATCCACACCGCCCTCCAGCGATTTCGAAACCGATTTGGAATTCCCGCCTCAACCATTACCACTTTTGTTCACTGAAACACTACATGACTTTACTGGTGTATTTCGGTTGCTGTGTGATTTATAAATCTAGAATCTGTGAATACCTCACATTGACATGTACTGCTGTATACTCTGATCTTGCCTTGTGCATGTGTATTGACCACGGTCAAGAAATATACTATACTATACTATAGATCTGCACAGCATTCATCCCGATGGAGCTATGATATTCGCCAACGGCTTGATGATACCTGGGTGGATGCCACTTGGGCCCCCTGACTTGTGGCTGTTTAATTCCTGTAGGTACTTTCACAAGCGTTCCTCCGAGAGATTAAGCCCCTTTAATCGCCGACAGGATGTACCAGAGCCAGATCGACCCGTACCCCAATGTCTACACTATATACGTTATCGAAGTATTTCCCCAGTGCGTCTGCTTTTCCCTGGTCATCAGCGACAATGCCGTGATCCCTAGTGGACCTACGGCGTTCCTTGTTGAGCCTTTCGACCGCACACAGCTGTAGAAATGTTTGGACTGTTGTCTCACGCACTGGGCCAATTTAAGCTCAAAATCCTGCTTCAAAGTTCCCAGGAGGCTCACAGTCTCATTTCTAAGCTTGCATAACGGTTCAAGTCTAGCCGGCTGCCGGGAGCTTTGTACTGTTTCCAGCTGCGGTTTTTACATTTGACAGCCTTGGTTATTGCCGCCCTCCGCCAGGGGGTTTGCTCTCCCCACTCCCTCGTTTCAAGGGTGCGAACTCTTCCTGTAGGGCAATCAGGGCTCCCTCTATGACCTGGCAGCGCTCCTCGACAGTAACCTTCTCTATTGTCAAATGGACAGTGGCACGAAACAGAAACAAGCCTGAACTGTGCGATCAAAAAACTCAAAAACGAGAACTGAATTGCGGCTTGCGAGAGATGAGGACGTGCGTCACGCAGGTTCAGAACAAGGGTATGTCAGAGCAGCGCGCTGGGCGCGAAAAAACAAACTTTGGTTCGTGAAAACATACAGCGCATAAAACAAGTCAATAGTGTAAATAATTGCGTAATATTAAGGAAAACATGGAACTGTGGTGTTTTGGGGAGGGAATGTTCCACGACCGATCGTTACACCGCCCATCAGATCCTCCCGAATTTTAGCAGAGTCAAAGTTTTAGAATAAGAGTGCTGATTCTTCCTACCTAACTAGACCCTGCTGTCAGTGTTCGTAACTAGTACCTCATCGTCAACGTTCCACTCACGATAGCACCTGATCCTGTGGCCACACCGGCGCGAAGTTGCTCTGCATCGTCCATAAGAAGGGCTGATCGATGGAGGGCGTGAAGGAGAAACATAGATGCTGTCCTCGGGAGAGCCTTAGTGCCTTGGCGGCGTGCGCTTGTGTGGATGTGAACGAGTGTGGCTGTGATTTGTAAGGTTACATCCTGGTATATGAGCATCTGGTAACAACCATCACTTACGGGAGATATCTTCCACAATGTCAGTGATACACTGGGAGCAATGAGCACTGCTGAGTGTTTCATGGAGGTCATGAAGAATAAACGTGTATCATGTGTGTGTATGTGTCAAGGTGTATGATAGTTCAACAATTCAGTGTGTCGTTATTCCCCCCACGCATGGGTGGTTCCTTTGACCACCTCGAAGACGAATGAGGAATGGTCCACTGGGTTTCGGTGTCATCGGCTTCTCCCTCTTCACCCTGGAGGAGGCTGATACTGCGTACTTCGCGGATTGGCATTCCGTTGGTGGTCTCCCCCTTCACAGTTCCTATCATTTCGTCAGAGCTTTCGATGGCCTCCATAACCAAGCCCAAAAACCTGGTAGTGAAACGAGCGTGTTCGTCTGCAATCATCACTGCTTCCCCAACCGTGAATGATTTTGCTTTGATCAGCCAATTCTGTCGAGCTTGCAGAGCCGGTACTGCCGAAGCCTTCGCCTCCAATAACCTTGGCAAGATAGTTTGCCTGATTCCATCCGTGTAGGTAGCTCCCACAAAGAACTACCGGCCCTTGGAAACCCTCGTTCCACCCTAGCGTCAATAAGTCGTTCCGGGTGCGCGCCAGATGGGTGGGGTCGCCGTTGGTTACTGGAAACAGTGGGCGGCTGTTCAGAAATCTCTCGACCTGTAAAGGAGCCCAGGGTGCCTCGTTCCACGCATTAGCATCCGTGTGACAAAAGACATTTTTCATTCGTATGAACTGTCCTCGCTGGAATTCCGATTGTTTGTTTTATTGCTCTAAATCTTTGTTTCAAAATGGACTCCCACAGTTGCCTCGAGCGTCATTGCTCAGCTTGAACTTCGTTATGACTATACTCGGTAATCTCATCTTCTGTATCCAACCTTCTGCTGCAATTCAGCTGCGTTTGTTGATTTGTTGTTCAGTTTGGAGCTTAAGAGCCGAGAAGGAACACTATTGAGGTTTGATTATTGTAAAATCAATAAATTTGTTGAATGTAGTACCGTAGCTATTTGGAATCGACTTTGCTTTGGAGTGCGTCGAAATTGGTTGCTACTCGTCGCACGAACGTTCCGGTGGCTTGAACTTACAGTACTCAATAACTTCGGCAACAGCTGAGACATGAAATTACGCGGCGATTCAGCAAACCCTTCCGAATCAAATGAAAATACCCTGTGTAACGAACGTTTGAGCAATGCGTAGCCAAATTCGCAACGGATCCCGAAATCAAAAGACGATCATCCGCGATATTCTACGATAATATATTATTACATGAACAATGACATGAAAAATATACAAACCTCAATAATACGATCACAAGAACTCAACAACGAGAAACCGAATAGCAGCGTGTGAACAAACAGCACGTGCGTTACGCAGGTCCTGAACAAGGATGTGCCAAATTAGCGCTCTGGGCGCGAACAAACAACAATTGGTCCATAGAAACAACCAGTTCGTAAAGACAAGTCAATAGTGTATGGAAATGAGTGATGTTGGGAAAAACACTGAATCGCGAGGGAAAAAGGGTGATTTTCCACGACCGGCTGGTACACCGCCCACCAAAATCCTCCTACATCATTAGCGGAGTCAAAGGTTCGGTATAAAGGTACTGATTCTTCCTACCTGCCTAGGCTCTGCTGTCAGTGCGCGCGTCTTATGCTCGTCGTCGACGTTCTACTACTGGTCGCACCTAACCCATTGGCCCAGATATCCCAATTATTTTATGGAATTTATTCAATTTGTCTATGCGCTTTAGTTGGTATCCTACACAGTGGAAAACGTCGGTTATTATTCCAATTCATAAGAAGGGAACACGAGAGGACCCGGCCAACTACCGGCCTGTGAATCATACCCCAGTATTATCGAGGATTCTGGAAAGATTAATAAAACTTAAACTAACAGATCACTTCCTTAAAAACCACCTTATAAGTGAAGGTCAGCACGGTTTCCTAAAACATCGATCCTGTGCAACTTGTATGACTGACTTTCTGAACCTTATTACGATAGCTGCCAATGATGGTAAGGCAGTGATCTCAGTCTTTTTAGACATGTCTAAGGCCTTCGACCGGGTGTTTCACATTCGTTTGTTGTCAAAGGCTAAGACATTCGGCATTTTTGACCCACTATATGCCTGGCTAGAATCGTACTTGTCCTCGCGCAGTCAAGTGGTAAACGTTGACGGCACAACTTCCACACCCAGCCCTGTAACCAGCGGTGTGATCCAAGGTAGTGTACTGGGCCCGTTGTTGTTTCTCATGTACATAAATGATATATTTACCGTGGTTCGTCATTGAACTCCTTTTTTATTCGCTGATGATGTAAAGTTGTTGTACACCTTCGACCATAATTCATTGAGTAATACTATAGCAAAAATATCTGAGGACCTGCGGATGCTCGATTCGTGGTGTACCGATTGTCTAATGAAGTTCTCGGCGGACAAAAGCTGCATTATTACATACAAGTGTCATGTCCCTCCCGAAACGTTTAGTATAGGTGGTCACCTGATCCCCAACAAATCATCAGTACGCGACCTGGGCATATACCACTCCTGTTCGTTCAACTTCTCGGAGCAAACAGACACTCAAATTGCTAGGTCCCGCAGGTTAATAGGACTTGTCCACAAAACATTCCGTTTGCCTGAAAGTGAACTCAGTGTCTATACAACACACGTTAGACCATTGCTAGAGTATAGTTCAATAGTTGGCTCCAACATGCGCCAGACTGATAGGATCGCCATCGAAAATGTCCAGCGCACCTTTACTAAACAAATAGTTGGATATTCGTCCAGTCTCAACTATAAACAACGCTGTGACCTGCTACACCTCGAACCCCTTTGGCTCCGACGGATAAAGAACAACTTGTCTTTTTTCCACTCACTATTAAAATATAGATCCTGCAAAGCCTCTTCTGTGGTACGAGACCCATTGGGCCTAAGGTATTCGTTACGGCACAGCAGTCATTCGGTCACTGTGCCGTCCTCGAGAACCAGCCTACGGTCCAATTTCTTCATTGTTAAATATTCACAAATGTGGAATAAACTTCCACCAAATGTCCGTGCAATAAGCCACTTGCCGAGATTCAAAGAGGAATTAAACAAACGGCTTGATGTCCTGACACTCGTATCAAACAATGATCCATACACTTCGGAGGAGCGAGCGTACGAAGTTGGTTTGGGTTACCGACACGCGGGTCTGAGTCGGGGGCCACGAGACCTACGTATCACACGAGTCGCCGTAAATACCACTCAAGTTTCATTAATCTTTGGCGTAAAACCTTGTGTTTAGCAAAGTCGAACCATCCCCCAAGTAGTTCCAATTTCTAGATACTAGAGGTTTTTCTTAACTACTGACCGCTGATCCTCAGCTGGGAGCACCCCAGACTGCGTTTTTCTACTTTTACTTTTCCAGACAACCGCTGATGATGTCTTCCCTTCGATGGCTTGGCATAATACCTGGCCCACATTTCCCGCTGGAAATTCGAAACCTGATCGTCATTTCGTCACTACCACACAGACCATGCTCTCCAGGACCCCTCGCAACCTGGTTGCAAGCTCCTGGATTATTCGATCTCTATGTGACAACGCCAATATCACTCAAGCAAAGCCCTCCGGTGCGAGCCGCGGTTAGATCCACCACTTTGGCCGACGCACATCGGGCGTGCAGGACGTCTGCAACGATGTGCGGACGCAGATAGGATTGCGGATGGCACCTGTCAACAAAAACGGTTTTCAGGTTGGGCGTCCCGCGCACGGTCAGCCCCACCCACCAGCACCGGTAGCAGCAAAAATTCATTCACCCGAAATGCTACATATATGGAACTATCTCACCCAGTTACCGCTTATTTTTCATCGTACTTGTCTCCATCTTCGCAACCTTCACTTACCGCTTCTTACGCCCAGAAAAATCTACTTTCCCTAGCACATAATTATCGCGGGGTTAAAAGACCGTTTCCGTACTCGGCTTACCGTTCATTATCCTTTTTTTCCCGATGATTCTTGCCAAACTGCCCGCTTGTCCTATTAGCAAACTTAACCAATCCCCGAGATAAAACTCGCTTCTATTTTATAAGTTATCAATATATTTGCAAAAGTCACATTTATTGTTGCCATACACTTCCGTACCACAATGCCTGGTATTCTATCTTGGTAAATCCTCCCAGACAATTTTGATTCTTGCATCTCTCTGGTCTTTATTTTCGGCCTTTAGATAACGATAATCAAACGTAAATACTTACCTGCCATTTAAATACTCATCTGTGCAAACCGTGTGTCTGCTAACATCATGGCTACGCATCACAAACTGATTTGTCGCCCAGTACCCACTTCTATTTTGGTGCATCACATTCCCCCCTCATGAACGTTAACAATGTGCGCAACGATTACATGCTAGCGTCCAGTCACTTCTTTTACCATCACCTAGGCAATCACTCTCTACAAATGAGTCCTTCATTGGGTATTTAACGGACTCAGCCGATATTTGGTCGCTGACCGTTTCAAGGAAAATCTTCGAAAGATTTTGATTGTTCTTTGTCTGCAAATTCATTCCTCTCATCGTCTGATTTCCAATCCAAAGCCGTGCCATACTCCGCGGAGCGCAGTAGCTGGTTCATGTCTCCCTCGGAAACTTCTTTTTCCTCGAAGTGAACAAAACTTTCGTCAATTCTGTTTGATTCTCTTGTTGCATAGCACTTCTTTTTGTACTGTTTCAGGAAGAGTCAGCTACCTTCGACCAGCTCGACCCTGACGTGACCGGGTTGGCCACCCGACCTTGAGTTCAAATTTGCCGGGCGCCGCCACGGAGAGTGACTTAAATATTTTCTCCTGTACAATATTGAGTGAAAATACCTTAAACAACCTCTTGAAATTCGGACACTACGTCCAATTGTACCGTTTGATCTTGCGTTACAGCATGCCTCGGGTTATCCGAAATAAACCATTATCATTATCATTATCATTACATAGACGTGAGGCTAGTTTACATCTTCCACAAGACCAAATGACCGATGGCGGGCGTGAAGGGTCACATAGATGCTGTCCTCGTAAAGGGCCGTCCTGTTCTGAATGTATGTGCTTGAGTGTGTGTGTGTGTGTGTTCCGGGGTGTACAATGAAATCACAGGTATGACTACACATCAAAGGAGGACTTTCTGCAATGTCAACAAAAGGCCGTGTTGCAAGAAAACGAGTAAAATGTAGTATGTGTGTGTGACCTAAGCTCCGCTTCTTCCACATATGCAAGGGGCATTCAGTAACGTCAAAGAAAAGCAAACACCGAACACTGTTACATGTTTGATGGGGTTACGGGATGTAGAGTGCGTCGTGCATGTGTGTGTGTCGGGATGTACAATGGGATCGCATTCATCACCACATATCGGAAGGAACCTTCTGCAATGTCAACGAAAGACCGCGAGCACTGTAACGTGTTTGACGGAGACCGTGTGGTAAATATGGTGTTCCTTTATCCACCTCGATGACTAGTGTGAAAAGGTCTACTGGGCCTCAGGGTTATCAGCTCCTCCGCCTTCGCTCTCGAGTAGGTTAATACTGCGTATGTCACGAATGAGCACTCCGTTAGCTGTCTTCACCTTCACCGTTCTTATCATTCCGTCAGTACTTTTGATGGTTTCCGTAACTACTCCCAAAGACCAAGTGCTGAAATGCGCGCGTTCGTCGGCGATCATAACCACGTCCCCAACTTTGAATGGTCTTGTTTTGGCCAGCCACTTTTGTCCAGTCTGCAAAGCCGGTAGGTACTCCCACAGCCATCGCATCCAGAAGACCTTGGCCAGATAGTTCGCTTGCTTCCATCCGTGGAGGTAGCTCCCGCGAAGGTTTATCGGCCCTTGAAAACCCTCGTTCAACCTTAACGTCAATAAGTCGTTCGGGGTGAGCTCCAGGTGGGTGGGGTCACCGTTCATTACTGGAACCAGGGGGCGGTTGTTCAGTATTCTCTCCACCCCAGTCATGACGGTTTCAGCATCTCGTCGTCGGGCGGCTGCTGCTCCATGATTGACAGCAATATCCGTCTGGCGGACTGGATCATGCGTTCCCATACGCCGCCTCGGTGGCTGGCCTGTGGGGGGTTGAAATGCCATCGTATGCCGTAGGCCGCGGTTCGATCCTACAGTTCGTCCCTGTTTATGTTCTTGTGCCAACGCTGCAATTCCTTGTGAGCGCCCACAAAGTTCGATCCATTATCTGAGTTTATACCGGCCGGTACGCCTCTTTGGTTGATAAATATCTGCAGGGCCCATAGAAATGAATCGGTCGTCATCGAATGTGCGACTTCTAGGTGTACCGCACGTGACTTCATGCACGTCATGATGCATCCATATCGCTTTTCTAATCTTTTCCCGAACTCGATCCATAAGGGCCCGAAATAGTCCAACCCGGTGTTGCTGAACGGCCGCCAGCCAGTAGTCACCCTGTGTAAAGTCCAGCCACCGGAACGTTCGAGCGACGCGTAGCAACCAATTTCGACACAATTCAAAACAAAGTCGATTCCAAATAGCTACGGTACTATATACAACAAATTAATTAATTTTACAATAATCAAACCTCAATAGTGTTCCTTCTGGGCTCTTTCGCTCCAAATTGGAAAACAAATCAACAACTGCAGCTGGGTTACAGCCAAAGGTTAGATACAGAAGATAAGATTACCAAATACAGTCACAACGAAGTTCAAACTGAGCGACTCTCGCTCGAGGCAACGGTAGGAGTCCGGTTTGTAACAAAGGCTTAGAGAAATAAAACAAACAATCGGAATTCCAGCAAATATAGTTCATACGAATGATTAATGTCGTTTGTAACATGGATGCTAATGCATGGAATGGGGTTTCCTGAACTCCTTTACACCGGCCCCCAAAATCCGACCCGGATTTTTTCCCGTGCACAGCTAGGTGTGGTCGGCCTCATGCATCGGCTCGCCCTACGGTTCCCCAATACCTAAAACTGGTCACCGTCAATAGCAGCTCCCAGTCGGACAAGTGGATCAACTCTCAGTGGTCCCTCCCGGTTCGGCAGATCCGAAGACCCGCTTCCCACTTGAGGAAAGTTGGCCTCTGAACTTACACCACCAGTGTCCGGTTCGCCCTCAATAAGACAAATCTTTCTAATGTCACGGAGCACTAATCCTTCATTAGTTCGCACTGTTGCCGTTCGTACCAAGCCATCGTCCGAAACTGAGATGTTTTCGATTACTCCTATCGGCCACCGGCCACGCGGCAAAACCTCCGAAACTAGGAGCACTACATCACCCGATCTAAAATTGCGTTCTCGAGTTATCCACTTCTGCCGCTGTTGTAATAGTGGAAGATATTCCCTGATCCATCTCTTCCAAAATACAGACGCTAGGTAGTTTGCCTGCCTCCACTGACGAACCATTCTATCGCGCAACGAATCCGTCGGAATATCTCGTGGGTTCGCCCTCAGGATAAGCAGGTCATTGGGCGTGAGTACTGGCAGATCACGACAGTCCGAGGTCAAAGGCACTAGCGGTCGTCCGTTTACTATCCGCTCACTTTCCGTGAGGAATGTCAACAGTATTCCGTCAGTCATCGGCTGCTCGTCACAAACTGAAAGAAGTACTCTTCTAACCGAGCGCACCATGATCTCCCATATGCCACCACGGTGACTAGCATGTGGAGGATTGAAATGCCACTGCTCGCCCCGTTGCAACAATCTATCGGCAATCTTATCACTAGACCAGTTTTCCATTAGGTTCTTCAATTCCCTTTGAGCCCCAACAAAGTTTGTACCGTTATCACTAAAAATCTCGGACGGTGCTCCTCTCCTCGACATGAAACGCAGTAATGTCATGATGAATGAATCCGTGCTTAGAGAATAAGAAACTTCAATATGTACCGCACGCATCTGGAGACAGATGAAGATGCATCCATATCGTTTCTCCATGCTGCGCCCATGTTTAACCGCAAATGGGCCGAAGTAATCTATTCCGACGTACTTGAACGGAAACCAACCTTGTTGGACTCTAATGGCTGGTAGAGGAGCCATCATCTGTTTGCCCACAACCGCCAAATGCTTCCGGCATTTCCAACATCCTCCAAGTACTCGCTTGACGGCAGCTCCCCCCTGTACAATCCAAAATTTTTTGCGAAGTTCCGCGAGTAACTGAGAAGGTCCTGCGTGTCCTTCCATCGCGTGGTACCATCGGATTATCGAGTCTGTAATCGGGTGAGTCTTGGGTAGTATCACCGGATGTTTCACACCCCGAAGCTGACTGGAGTAGTTTAGTCGTCCTCCAGCACAAATAATTCCATTTAATAAAATTGGATCGAGTTTTAATAGAGTCCTGTTCATCGGAGATTTGTTAGTGCATAGGTTATTGCTCCTGTCTCGTAGCCATTTTAACTCTTCGCCATAGACCTTAGCTTGTACAATCATAATAACACTTTCCCCCGCTTTAGCAATGTCGTGTAACTTCAACGGCCCAGTTGTCAATCCTAGATCCGTGCGCCCGCCTCTCATGACTGCAACGTACATTTTAAAACGGGTTAACCACGCTACCGACTTCAGCAAGTGAAACCAACTGGAGTGCCTAGCTAGAAGTGCGTCCGACCATGTATCCCGCAACACTGTGAGAACTGTACTCGAAAGCTGCTTCAACTCAACGTTTGGTGGTGCTGCATCAACCGTAGGCCAGGTCGGCCATGAGGTTTCATCGCCCATCAGGAATTTAGGACCTTCGAACCAGCAGCTGATATCACTCGGTGATGTTGTGCCTCTTGATGCCAAGTCTGCGGGGTTAGCCTCCGATCTGACATGCCGCCACTGCCAGGGTTCCGACCACTGATGGATTTCAGCCAAACGGTTCGCAACGTACGTACTAAATCTCGTTTTAGTGTTGTTTATGTAATGCAAAACTATAGCAGAGTCCGTCCAGTAGTAGGCCTTACCAAACTTGATTCCAGTTTCTTCCATGAGCATCCGAGAAACTCTAACGGCCAGTCTTGCTGCGGCTAACTCCAAGCGCGGGATCGTTATGGTCTTCAGAGGAGCTACCCTTGACTTAGAGAACAATAGGGCACAGTAGGGGGCTATGTCCCTTGAAACCATTCTGGAATACGCCACCACCCCATAGCCAACTTCAGAAGCGTCACAAAATACATGAAGCTGCACACCTTCGTTCAGCGAGTTACCTCTAATAATGGGACGCTGAATTTTGAATGCGCAAAGTTGTTCCATACTTCTTAACCACTCATTCCAGCATCGTAGGGGTCCTTCTCCAATTGGATCGTCCCAACCAAGCTTCAAGCGACACGGTGATTGCAATAACACCTTGCCTGGCAGAATGAAAGGTGAAACCAACCCTAGCGGGTCGAACACGGATGATACTATAGACAACAAGCCACGCCTTGTTTGAGGTTTTTCGCGTATTGAGAATGAAAACTGGAACGTGTCTTCTATTGCGTTCCATTCTAACCCCAACGTCCTCTCCGGCACAGGCGCGCAATCATCTATTTCCAAAGTGGGATGGGCGAGCTCAGATTTTGGTAAAATATCCAGCACCTCCTTACGATTACACACCCACTTATGAAGCCGGAATCCGCCTCGTGATAGTAACTCACTCATCTGGATAGCGAAAACTCTCGCATTCTCCGGTGTGGGCAAAGAAACAAGACAGTCGTCTACATAGAAGTTGTTATACACGGCCGTGGAGACGTAATCCTCATACTGTCCTCCCCAATCGTTTGCCGTGCGACGTAACGCGAAATTTGCACAAAATGGGGAGGAAGCGGCACCAAAAGGGTGGGCATTCATCTGATATTCAACAGGATTGCCACCTAGTCGACCATTTTCCCACCACAGGAACCTCAGTGCTCCTTTGTCTCTCGTTGGCACTCGAACCTGCATGAACATTTCTTCAATATCCGCAGCCAACGCGACAGATTCCTTTCGGAAACGAAGCAACACTCCAACTAAGCTTGCTGTCGTATCTGGTCCCTGTAGCAAGTAATCATTCAAGGAGCGTCCCTGGAATGCAGCCGCGCAGTCAAACACCACCCTCAACTTGCTAGGCTTTTTAGGGTTTGTAACTGCGTGATGTGGTAAGTAGCACTTTGGCTCAAAACCCATTTTTAGCTGTACATCGGGAACTAACTGGGCGTGGCCCTTGCGCACATAACCCTCTATTATTGTAGAGTATTTTTCAAAGAATTCAGGGTCACGCGCAAACCTTTTCCTCAGGCCGTTCAATCTCTCTTTGGCCACAATATAGTTATTTGGAAGTCTCACTTCGGGATTCCTCCACGGGAGTGCAACTTCATAGTGTCCGTTCAACCAGGTTATGGCATTGGAAACCATATCGACGGCCTGTTTGTCCTCTAATGAAGGAGAGTTTTCTGACGCACACCCATCGCAGAATTCGGC
This sequence comes from Fasciola hepatica, assembly GCA_948099385.1. NCBI lineage: Eukaryota > Metazoa > Platyhelminthes > Trematoda > Plagiorchiida > Fasciolidae > Fasciola > Fasciola hepatica. The sequence continues at coordinate 3,096,540 of CANUEZ040000199.1, forward strand.
GTTGTATAGTCGATCGATCTGTTCTGCTAAGGGATCGATTCCCCTCTCAATGTAATTTACTGTTCTCGCAAAGTGTGTTTCCTGGTTTATCGGACCAAGAACAATCCATCCTAAAATCGTCCGCACAGCATAGGGTTGTTTTCTTTTGCCGCATCTTTGCTCTAATGCCCAATGTGCTTCTGGGACGTCGGCACCTATCAGGATTCGCACTCTCGAATCTTCCAGATTCCGTCTTTGGACGCAATGTAGGTGAGGCCAGGATAAAATGTCCGCATCTGTGCAGTACTGCACTGCTTGGATTGGTAACCTATCAACACAAAATGCTCTCTCTACATTCACGAAATCATTCTCTGACAATGAGTTCAGTCGCAGCTCCGTTATTCCCGAATTCCAAGTGGTAGTCCCATTTACGGTCGAAATCGAAAGTGAGGTCGGGGATGCCTTCAGGCCCACCAGCTCCATAATGTCCTTTTGTATTAGAGTCACATCAGACCCACTGTCCAGCAGAGCGTAGGTCTCCACGGAGCCCCCCGGTCCGTCTACTCGCACTGGTAGCACACCTAAACTGACCCGACATTCTGGCCTAAGAGTAGCCGCACAATTATTGGTCCACTGCCCATGCCCTTTCGCACTGTCCGTACCCAGCTTATCCAGCTGCGGCCCTTGTGTTGTATCTTGCGTGACTTGATCGGCACCTTGCTTCTGCGCAACATGCAGTAGAGGGTGGTGCCGTTTCAAACAACCTGATGTTGAACATGGTTTTGAAACAGAACAGTTGCTGGACAGATGTCCACACTTGAGACACGAAAAACAAGCCTTGATTTCTTTGATCAATGCCCAACGACCGGGTATATCACGAGACAGGAATCGCTGACATTCCTCAAATGAGTGTATTCCATTACATACCGAGCACCTGTTAGCTGCGACCAACAAAGTACTACCCTGATTTGGCGTGAACCGTGTCGCTTCTGGACGCGGGTTTTGTGCATAATTCCTCCAACTGGATGACCGCGAATACCCCTGAGCCTTGCTATTGGCGGCAAGTTTGCCAAACCTACTTCGAGCAGTCCGTGCCTCACGGGACACTAGGTGCTGCAGATCTTGGAACCTCGGTTCGACTCCTCTTCCCAAAATATCATCAACGGTCCTAGCCCACAAATCCTGGAGACGCGTTGGTAGCACTCGAGTGATACGTTCCATAGTCTGCAATGAGTTGAGGTCTGACATGCAATTCATCTGCGTGAGGGCAACTTCGCAGTTCAGCATTTTTAACGACAATTTGGTCAGGGCATCCGAATCTTCTGCCAGAGGCTTTAAACCTTGCAGCAAGCCGTCAATCAGTGAACGAGCCACTACATGATCTTGTCCATACAGATCCTTTAGGATTTCCCTAGCCCTATTGTATGCCAGTGTTGGAGGCAACATAACACATTTGGCAATCGCATCCCTTGCTTGTCCCTTGCAGTAACGCATCAAATAAAGTAGGCGCTGTCCATCGTCTCGAACTCTACCTTCGACGTAATATTCGAACTGTTTCACAAACCTCCAGTACGTTGACGAGCAGCCCGCGAATGACTCCAGTTCCACCCTAGGCAAGTCCAAACGATAATCCGCTGCAGGTTTCACCATTGGAACCAAGCTTGTTTTTTGTGGTGCGTCGTTCTGCACGTGGCAATCACCTAAGTAACGAGAAAGATGTTCACTGACCATTACTCCACCCTTGACTTCATCTCCGTTGACTAGATTTTCTTCTTCCTCAGCGAGTGCCAAACGCAGTTTCGTCATTTCCGTCTCATTCCTCACCTGGAGCAGCTTACGTTGCTTATCTAACTCTAACTGTTCTACAACCTGCTTCTCCTTCAACTCGGCTAACAACAGATCAGCTCTAGCTCTATGGGAAACCGAGCTAACCATAGAACAACCTGATATACTAGAGCCTGAGCAAGAAACATGACCAACACCTACGGGCAAAAGGGTTTGGTTCACCAGCGGGGTATTGTCCTTTGATTCGGAACGGTTTGCCGATTTGCTGCGTAATTTCATGTCTCAGCAATTGCCAAGGATATTGAGTACTGTAAAGTCCAGCCACCGGAACGTTCGAGCGACGCGTAGCAACCAATTTCGACACAATTCAAAACAAAGTCGATTCCAAATAGCTACGGTACTATATACAACAAATTAATTAATTTTACAATAATCAAACCTCAATAGTGTTCCTTCTGGGCTCTTTCGCTCCAAATTGGAAAACAAATCAACAACTGCAGCTGGGTTACAGCCAAAGGTTAGATACAGAAGATAAGATTACCAAATACAGTCACAACGAAGTTCAAACTGAGCGACTCTCGCTCGAGGCAACGGTAGGAGTCCGGTTTGTAACAAAGGCTTAGAGAAATAAAACAAACAATCGGAATTCCAGCAAATATAGTTCATACGAATGATTAATGTCGTTTGTAACATGGATGCTAATGCATGGAATGGGGTTTCCTGAACTCCTTTACACCCTGCATTCTGGTAGTGGGGCCATGAGTTGTTTGCCCGCCGTGGCATTGCGCCTCCTACATTGCACACACCTTCGGATTACGCGTTTTACAGTCTCTCGCCCTCTCAGCAACCAAAGGCGCTTTCGGATGACGCTCGGCACGTGGCTTTCCCCGGCATGTCCCTCCACGGCGTGGACGTGTTGAATCATTAGCTCTACTACAGGTTGTCTCGCAGGCGGCAGTATAGGATACTTTGTGTCGAAGTTCAGGTGGGCGTTGGTCAGCCTGCCGTCCACCCGCAGCAGTCCGTCGATGAGTTTGGGGTTTAAGCGCTTCAGCTCACCTCCTGATCAAGGCATTTGACCGAGTTCCTCACTCTCGATTGTTAACTGAACTCCGGGCTGTGGTATCCATGACCCGCTTTTATCATGGATCACTTCTTACCTGTCGGATCGAACCCAGGTTGTACATGCTAATGGTAATCTATCGCAACCGGCGCCTGTCACTAGTGGAGTCATACAAGGAAGTGTACTTGGTCCGCTATTTTTCTTACTCTATATGAACGACATTTTTTCGATTGTGCAACATGGCACACCTTTCCTCTTCGCCGACGACATCAAAATCGTGTATGATCTCCGCCATCAAGATTTGAGCACTGCACTGTGTGAAATAGGTAGTGATCTTGAGAAACTTGATCAATGGTGCACTTCATGGCAGATGTGCTTCTCGACATCTAAAAGCTTCTACACAACCTACAGATGTCAAGTCCCCCTCGGAACTCTGTCATTGAACCAAGTACCCATCGCCCTAAGCTCATCAGTGAAGGATCTTGGGCTTCGATACACTAACAATCTACAATTATCCGAACATGTCTCATTTCAGACGGCCAGGGCCAGATAGATAATAGGCCTAGTTCTCAGATCATTTAAAATGAAACATAGTATCCTCCTTACATACCAATCCCATGCTAGACACCACCTCGAATATTGCCCTATAATCTTCTCTGGAATGTCTAAATCGGACGGAATACGCCTGGAGAAAGTCCAGCGTACCTTCACCAGGAAGCTAATGGGATATTCCTCTCCACTGAGCTATAAAGAGCGATGCATTCTTTCGAAACGTGACCCCGTTTGGCTTAGACATGTCAGGCTTAACTTGTGTTTTCTATACAGACTTATTCATTGCTCTGCGTTCACTTCTATCAACTCTATACAGTTTTCCATACCCTCATCTTACCCTCTGCGCCACAGAGACTTCAGTCTGACCATCCCACATTCCAGGCTGGCAATCAGATCTAACTTCTTTCTCATTAAATATTCTAAGCTTTGGAATAAGCTGCCTCGGACCATTCGCAAATGTGCGTCAATAACCCAGTTCAGCCATGCCCTTAAATCGCAACTTACCGTTAGTCATATGTTATCTTTGACTAACGCCAGCATATCTGAGGATCGAGCCTATGAAGAAGGCATCGAACTTTAGAACCCTAGCTTCAGTCTCTCCTCCCGCTCTCTGCTATCCGTCGAGCTGGCCTTCAAAAACGGGTTCAACTACTAGGATCACGGCACCATATCCCAAACCTACCATTTTCTGCCTAACGCCAGACGATAGGCTTACCATTTATTATTACTTTTTACGTATAACTCACACTGCAGAAGGATAGATTTTATCGTTTACAACTATAACTATCTAGATGCCTGCCGGTTCTCGCTACTCACCCACGTTCACCTACCATCACCTAACCCTTATACATCCCTGCCTCATCTAATTCACTAGTCGGTTTCCACAACCATGTCTAAACAATTACTGACTCCCTCGCCATATAGTACTAGGGCAGCCATGTAAAACAACTCTTATCTAGCTAAAGGTTTTAGCCAATGATGTTTTCCCCCCAGCACCAAATTGTCCAGTGGTGCTGGATCCTAAGACATTAAGTTCCACCACCCACCAATTCACTCCTTGATCCTCTCTTATTTATCCTGGCTTCCGCTCCTATCAGCTTCCTTGCCCGGGGATCGATTTGATCTATTTATACTATTATAAATCCTTACATGACTTTTGATAGAGCTTATGAGGAGAGCATGATACTAACCAGAACCCTTGATAATCTAGGATGTGCCACATCATACACCATAGTTGCCATCACCTAAGCATAAACCTACCAGGTTACAATGCCTAAACGTAGTAACTCTCATGCCTGAGGCCAGTGCATCAGAAGTCGTATTTGATTATATGAAATACCACTGGAAGCATGAAAGGTATTCTTTAAGCATTCCCAGTGCTGTCTTTACTTAGTCTTCGACTTCGTCTCTAACCAAAGACGTAGCACCTGTCGGGCTCCTCAACCTCCATCTAGTGGTCACCATTAATCACCCACAGCTCAACTTCCGTCCCTGTCACAGAACTCTAGCATCTTCCATGACTGGCCTATGCAACATTTGATACTTAGCCAGCAAAACTACAAACCATCTGTGGATCATCCCGACTAATCACGTTGTTGGTGCTGCAAGTCGTACCCCATCCTTGTGCAGACTGGCTTTTTGTTGAACATAAACCCCATTGAATAATCGCAGGCTGTGGTTCACTCTACCTCCCCCTGCATTTTTTGTCCCATGTAAACGGCATGAGGGTTCTGACTTCACGGATAAGGCAAGTGTTAGCGCGGCGCTTCTGCAAACATTCCTGGCCGTGATGGTCTCCCTGCACAGTTTTGACCACCAATTAGACATGACCACCAAAAAGTAGAGATTGGCATAAAAAAGTGAGAAAAAATACCCCACTGTTTTGTCTTCCAGGCACACCAGCCTTGTCACTTGTGACTCATGTCTCCGGGTTGCAGTGTTGCTACGGATTGACTGGTGTGGTTGGCCTGCTCCCAACGCGGCTTGTTACATGCGGTCCATGTTTCGGCCGGGGTGTGGGAGCTGTGGTCGCCCACCAAAAGCAGCTCCGCCTTCTCTGACAGCCAGATACCTGACTGTGATAAAACCATTAAAAAAACAAAATAAAAACGTCTAAAAATGTGTGGATCATTCTTGGAGCGCCACGTGCTGGATGCCAGTGGTTGTGTATCATGCTACCTCCCTACCTGAAGCAGGCCCTTGTGCCGCCTACCATGAGCACCGAATGTAGGTCGTTAGAGTTTGCTTCCCTGACGAAAATTCGGACCCATCTCATTCTCATTTCTCACGGCTCTCCAAAACCAGTCCTCACATGGGTGTTTTCCTGGTTTGCAATGCGATAATGACGAAAAGGACACCGCGATAACCATGCAATCATGTCTACGTCCGATTTCCTTGATCATACTCGAGCAAATCTCAGTACGATAGCACCATCGGGTAAGAGCATAGATGAACTCACGTTAACGTCCCAAGGCACGGGACCGATTGTCTCTAATGTATCACCTCTGTCACCCCAATAGTTTCATCTACTTTAAGACTCCTCAGAAACTACCCGGTATAGAATGACCACTATGCTGGAAGAGACAGTAACAGCAAAGGGCTACGCTAACAGTGTGCCAGTCTCATTCGCTCACAGTCTGTTATTTCAAACCTATCTTATCGCCTCGTTGCCAAACTGCTTTCTGCGTAAGCAAACGGTACTGGGGATTATCATTTCTAACTGCTCTAAACTGTGAGACCCTAGGTCTTTCATTAGTATCCAAGCGATGTCGTGCCAACGTGCAAAATCATAAATCCTTTGAGATGCATACACCGTTACCAAACTAGTGTACGCAACTCCGTTAGCCTGCAGCAGTATAGCACAAATCCACCGCGAGCCTATTTTTACTTAGAATGTGGAGTAGGTGCCATTGACTGCTCAAGTGAAACTTCATCCATGCTTCACTCACACAGACCTAATCAGTCCATTATCTATTGTCTTCATATATCATCATAACCCACAGCTGGAACCACGTCCAGACTGCAACCCCCTTTATTTCAGGTCTGTTGTCTCCCACTATCGCAGTTACCAAACCGGATAACCAAGGACGCCACTTTGACTCGTACGGACAGAGACTCAAGTAGAACCTACCATAGCAACTGGGACCGAAATCAAGCCACCCGACAGGAAATACTCCCAATTGCTTATCAGATCATTCAGCTTTTTCTAAAGCAACCAACACACATTCCAGTTCATGCGCATCTTGCTAATATACCACCACACTCAGCCGATTGACCGACACATACTTTGCCCTGCTAGACGAAACACACCCATATGATGTCGTACGCTACCAGAAACGACGCTGAATATCACTGAAGGCAAATGCGTCAACATATATATATATATATATATATATATATATATATATATTTGTCAGTGAAACAGCATATTAACTCTCAAGTCCGTGCGGAGATTTCACACTTTATTATCCGTTACCACAGTCCACCTTCCCTCCGAACCGTAGCCGGTTGGAAATTGACTCTCCACTTCTCGAGGACTTTCCAGTTGAGCTTTCTCATTTCTGAATGGTACATGTTACTGATCCTGAATCTAAACTCACCTTTTTATGGACTGCTGTTTCTCCCACGTCCACCAGTGTTCACTTTCACGAAATTGATCTCGGCACCGTTTCGACACTCATTCCATTTATTGAACTCCGGTAAATCCGACATTCAGGGTCTGCATCGTCTTCATGGATCGCTATCCTCTCCACATGCACCGATTTTCCCGAGAACACTTCTTTACAAGTTTTTTTTCCTTTTCTTCTTGTTCAAAATTTACTCTATCTGTAGAACATCAGCAGGCCTCCGTTTCCCCAGCTTGCATCATTCTCGTTCATAATGCGTCCTTGACACTACGCTAACGGTTTTTCGATATCTCCACCGCCCAGCCCGGATTCGAAACCGGTTCAAAACTGCCGCGCAAACCATTATTAAAATGATCCATTCAAACTGTTGTTGGCTATGTCTATCTATCGCTGATACTCTCGACTTTCATACTTTGAATTTGTGAATATTTTAACCTTATTGAGTAAAGTGTCACACCATGATCATGCGCTAGCGCGTGCGTCTCGAACATGGCCGAGAAATATACCATTACCATTACCATTACCAAAGGTTCGGTATAAATGTACTGATCCTTTCTACCTGCCTAGGCTCTGCTGTCAGTGCACGCGTCTAATGCTCGTCGTCGACGTTCTACTACTGGTCGCACCTAACCCACTGGCTACATAGACGTGAGGCTAGTCTACATCTTCCACAAGACCAAATGACCGATGGCGGGCGTGAAGGGTCACATAGATGCTGTCCTCGTAAAGGGCCGTCCTGTTCTGAATGTATGTGCTTGAGTGTGTGTGTGTGTGTGTTCCGGGGTGTACAATGAAATCACAGGTATGACTACACATCAAAGGAGGACTTTCTGCAATGTCAACAAAAGGCCGTGTTGCAAGAAAACGAGTAAAATGTAGTATGTGTGTGTGACCTAAGCTCCGCTTCTTCCACATATGCAAGGGGCATTCAGTAACGTCAAAGAAAAGCAAACACCGAACACTGTTACATGTTTGATGGGGTTACGGGATGTAGAGTGCGTCGTGCATGTGTGTGTGTCGGGATGTACAATGGGATCGCATTCATCACCACATATCGGAAGGAACCTTCTGCAATGTCAACGAAAGACCGCGAGCACTGTAACGTGTTTGACGGAGACCGTGTGGTAAATATGGTGTTCCTTTATCCACCTCGATGACTAGTGTGAAAAGGTCTACTGGGCCTCAGGGTTATCAGCTCCTCCGCCTTCGCTCTCGAGTAGGTTAATACTGCGTATGTCACGAATGAGCACTCCGTTAGCTGTCTTCACCTTCACCGTTCTTATCATTCCGTCAGTACTTTTGATGGTTTCCGTAACTACTCCCAAAGACCAAGTGCTGAAATGCGCGCGTTCGTCGGCGATCATAACCACGTCCCCAACTTTGAATGGTCTTGTTTTGGCCAGCCACTTTTGTCCAGTCTGCAAAGCCGGTAGGTACTCCCACAGCCATCGCATCCAGAAGACCTTGGCCAGATAGTTCGCTTGCTTCCATCCGTGGAGGTAGCTCCCGCGAAGGTTTATCGGCCCTTGAAAACCCTCGTTCAACCTTAACGTCAATAAGTCGTTCGGGGTGAGCTCCAGGTGGGTGGGGTCACCGTTCATTACTGGAACCAGGGGGCGGTTGTTCAGTATTCTCTCCACCCCAGTCATGACGGTTTCAGCATCTCGTCGTCGGGCGGCTGCTGCTCCATGATTGACAGCAATATCCGTCTGGCGGACTGGATCATGCGTTCCCATACGCCGCCTCGGTGGCTGGCCTGTGGGGGGTTGAAATGCCATCGTATGCCGTAGGCCGCGGTTCGATCCTACAGTTCGTCCCTGTTTATGTTCTTGTGCCAACGCTGCAATTCCTTGTGAGCGCCCACAAAGTTCGATCCATTATCTGAGTTTATACCGGCCGGTACGCCTCTTTGGTTGATAAATATCTGCAGAGCCCATAGAAATGAATCGGTCGTCATCGAATGTGCGACTTCTAGGTGTACCGCACGTGACTTCATGCACGTCATGATGCATCCATATCGCTTTTCTAATCTTTTCCCGAACTCGATCCATAAGGGCCCGAAATAGTCCAACCCGGTGTTGCTGAACGGCCGCCAGCCAGTAGTCACCCTGCATTCTGGTAGTGGGGCCATGAGTTGTTTGCCCGCCGTGGCATTGCGTCTCCTACATTGCACACACCTTCGGATTACGCGTTTTACAGTCTCTCGCCCTCTCAGCAACCAAAGGCACTTTCGGATGACGCTCGGCACGTGGCTTCCCCCGGCATGTCCCTCCACGGCGTGGACGTGTTGAATCATTAGCTCTACTACAGGTTGTCTCGCAGGCGGCAGTATAGGATACTTTGTGTCGAAGTTCAGGTGGGCGTTGGTCAGCCTGCCATCCACCCGCAGCAGTCCGTCGATGAGTTTGGGGTTTAAACGCTTCAGCTCGCCTCTTGGAGATGGCTTGTCTTTATTGGTCGGTCCCACTTCTTCCGCCCTCTCGAGTTCTCGGGCGAAAGCCTAGCGTTGTATCATTCTGAAAATATCGTACTCTGCCGCTTGTAGCTCATCGGGACCTATCGGGCCGACCCGTATCCGGCCTGGGGGGCGTAGCCCTTTCATGACTAGTAAATTTCTCTTGAACCTGGTTAACCAAACTAGCGAACGAAGCGTCTTCATATAGGAAGAAAACCTGACCAGTCGCGATAGAATGGACGACGCTTCGACGACGTTGGTTGCTATCACTACGCCTTTGATCTCCAGTTCCACTTCCGTAGGGGGTTTTAGTTCGAACACGGGCCAGTCCTGTTTGGGCAATTGCAGGAAGTTTGGCACTCTCGTCCACGTGTCTAGTTGCCTGAAGTTGGTTGCACCTCGGGAGCACAGGTCGGCCGGATTATCGCCAGACCTGACATGACTTCACTGGTTCGTGGCTGATTCATCGTGGATAATCGTGAGCCGGTTAGCAACGAAAGTACTAAACCGGCTCCGTACGTTGTTAATGTAGTAAAGTACAATAGTTGAATCCGTCCAGAAGCTGACCGACCAAATGTAGAGATCGAAACATCTCTTCACAGCTTGCACCACCCTGACTGCCAACACGGCTGCGCTGAGTTCAAGTGTGGGATTGAGAACGACTTCATTGGAGCAATGCGAGCTTTGGCGAACAGGATCCTCGTAGTATATTGTCCATCTCCTGCGCACCATCGTCCGTACACCACAGCTCCATAACCGACTTCGGATGCATCGGAAAAGGCATGTAGTTCTCCAGTCCGCGTCCTATGGCCAGGAGTCAAACATCGTGTGATTCTTATGTCCCCTAATTTCTTCAAGGTGTTCAAAAATTCTTCCCAGTCCAACCGGTCCCCTCGGTCCAGTGACTGGTCCCAATCAACTTTCTTACGGCACAGCCGCTGCAGCAAGATCTTTCCGGGTAGCAGCCATGGTAAGACGAAACCGAGCGGGTCGAACAATTTTGAGACGGCAGATAGTATACCACGACGGGTTATTGGCAGCTCAGGAACGTTTAGCTCGTAAACAAAATCGTCCGTTTCCGCGTCCCATTGTATCCATAAGGTGCACTCGATAGGAAGTGGAGAGCCGTCCAAATCTCTTATCCTTTCGGCTTTTTCGTGTACGGGATGACCTTCAGCACTTCTGAAGCGTTCGACATCAATTTAGTCAGATGGAAGCCGCCCTCTTCCAGCAACCTCGTCAGACCCCTGAACTTCTCTCGAGCTGATTCCACACCATCGAATGACCCAAGGTAGTCGTCGACGTAGAAGTTCCTGCTGACGCTATCTACTACCGTCCGATGGACTAGATCGACATGTTTGTTCGCTGATTCTCGGAGGGCGTAGTTGGCACAAAATGGTGACGATATGGCTCCGAAGGGGTGGACGGTCATCCTATAATTCACCACTGCATTGTCCCGGTCGCTCTCCTCCCACCACAGGAAACGCAAAGCATCTCGTTCTCCTACCGGAATCTTCACCTGATGAAGCATTTCCCCAATGTCGGCAGACAGAGCCACTGTACCCACTATGAAACGGCACAAAACTTCGATCAGTGGTGCGGCCCAGTCGGGTCCTTGTAGTAGGCGATCGTTTAACGACTTGCCCTGGAACGTGGCCGCACAGTCGAAAACCACCCGCAGTTTATTGGGTTTCTTGGGGTTGATAACCGGGTGGTAAGGCAGATACCAGATACCCCCTTTGGCTGTCGGTGTTGGCGGGCACCTTTTCAACGTAACCGAGGGTTTCGTTTCGCTTCATCAAATCCGCGTATCGTTCCCACAGATTCTGGTCTCGAATGAAGCGTTCTTTTAGTCGTAGTAATCGTTGGAGAACATAATTTCTGTTGTCAGTCCACGGGTCGACCGATGTGCGCCATGGGAGGGGAACCCCGAACTGTTTTTTGAGGCCTCTAGTGCCTTGCCGCACCGTTGGTAGAGCGAAGTGATCCTCTTGAGACAACGTCGGTCTTTCGTCTCCAATGTCATGAAACTCCTTTTCATACAACCGCTGCAATTGGTACTCTATGCGGTCCGTTTCGGCGGATAAGTAATTCACGGAACCGCGTACCCCTACTGGACCGTATAACATCCATCCCAGAGCCGTGCGTACGGCATAAGGTGCCTGGCGGTCGCCCACTCTTTGGTCAAGCACCCAGTGCGCCTCTGGCACGTCGCATCCGATGAGGAGATCCACTTCATCATCTTCCCAGTCTACGACGGTTACATCCTGCAGGTGGGGCCACCTTGTAAAGATTGAGTTCACCGACCTTGGTGCTCGCATGGGAAGATCCGCTAACGTGAATGCCTCCGTTGGTTCAATTTCCTCGTTAGTGTCTAGAGAGATGAGTTGCAGCCTTAATCTACCGGCAGTCATTACCTGTGTTCCGCCCACCGTGCTCACTGCTAACGACGTCGCATCTTTAGCCAGTTGGTGTATGTCGGCAAACCGCTCTTTCACTAAAGTGGTGTGGGATCCACTATCAACGAAAGCCAACGCTTTGACCACCCCAGGCGGGGTCACTACTCCCACGGCCACTACACCTAAACATACCGGTTTACTGGCAGATCGTGACGTTGAACAAATAACGCTGGGTTTGGTACTCCTCTCGGATATGGTTACTCTCGCCTGATGCAGCAATCGATGGTGTCTGCCCGTGCAGCCCTCGTAACCACATCGATTCCTTGTCCTACAGGCTGCTGCCCGGTGCGTGGTGTTGAGACAGATAAAACATACTCCTGCAATCCTTGCCATTCTCCACCGTTCGTCTATTGTGGCGTTGCCGAACTTGGGGCATTCTGGTAGGCCATGGCTAGTACCACAGGATCTGCAATTGGGTTGCGCCGTAGTATCGCGTGAAGTGACATGTGTATTGGTCCAAGGCTGGTATTTTGGGTGTTCCCGTGCAGGGGTTTGGACTTGGCTAATACTGGGCTTGTTTGCCCGGTTGCTGTCCGGGATGAGTCGGCCGAACCTGCTGTCAGCTATCTTCGTTTACCTGTCCAAGTATTCGGTCAGGTCTTCGAAATTGGCTTCTCTGTCGCTTCGGCTTATCCGTTCTGCTTCTTCCGTCCACCGACCCTGTAGTTCGGGAGAGAGGTGAAAGACTATGTTCTCCAAAGTATGCATGGCATCTAGGTCAGCCCTGTAACCTAAATGGTAGAGGGCTATTGAGCAGTTCTGCATCTTAATCACCAGGTCGGCCATTGTGTAGACGTCGCCCTTGGTTCTCTTTGCCCCTACCATCACGCCCTCTATTAGGTTACGGGCTACTTTGAACGGTTGGCCAAACAAGTCCCTCAGAATCTTCCTTGCTCTTGTGTACCCTTGTTCCGGGTCAGCTTGGTACAACCGTCGATAGCTTCTCTTGCTCGGCCTCGGCAGTAGTGAGTAAGGTAGAGAAGCCTTTGCCCAGGGACGGTTACCTTATTTTCAACGAACGTCTCGATCTGCTTGACAAACTTGCAGTATTGTTCAGCTCGCCCGTCGAAAACCGTTAGTTCCACTCTAGGCAAATTGATCGATGGTGGTTTGTAGTCGGCGACCGGCGTGGGGTTCCCTACCTTATTGCACTCTAACCTATCGGAAGTGTCGAAGTCGCTGGTCTCGGGTTCTCGCTGTTTCTGTGTACACTTCTTTTCTGCTTCCTGTGCCTATAGTCTAGCCGATAGTAACTGTTGTTCTAGGTCTAGTATTCCCAGCCTATATGAATCAACATCCTTACGACCCATATTGATCTCATTACCGCTTGAACTAGCACTGACAGCAATAGGCGATCTAACGTTAACTAAAGAATCATATGTACCCAAAACCCCCCCCCCAGAGACTTGCCGTGTTACTTCCTGTCCGAATTTCGATGTTTTCGATCCTTTTCTTGGCATTTTGCGTGTTTTTCCTCGTCCCAAATTGATCTTTTTAGTATTGCAACGAACGTTTGAGCAATGCGTAGCCAAATTCGCAACGGATCCCGAAATCAAAAGACGATCATCCGCGATATTCTACGATAATATATTATTACATGAACAATGACATGAAAAATATACAAACCTCAATAATACGATCACAAGGACTCAACAACGAGAAACCGAATAGCAGCGTGTGAACAAACAGCACGTGCGTTACGCAGGTCCTGAACAAGGATGTGCCAAATTAGCGCTCTGGGCGCGAACAAACAACAATTGGTCCATAGAAACAACCAGTTCGTAAAGACAAGTCAATAATGTATGGAAATGAGTGATGTTGGGAAAAACACTGAATCGCGAGGGAAAAAGGGGGATTTTCCACGACCGGCTGTTGCACCCTGCAGGTTAACCAAGCCGTTTTGCCCGTGGGCTTTGGTCATGTTTCTTGCTCAGGCTCTAGTATATCAGGTTGTGCCAGTGCTACCCCGGTTTCCCATAGATCTAAAGCGGATCTGTTGTTAGCTGAGTTAACGATCATGATAATGTTAACTGTTTACTTCGGATAAACCCGAGGCATGCTGCAACGTAAGATCAAACGATACAACTGGACGCAGAGTCCGAATTCCAAGAGGATGATTCAGGTATATGCACCCGATAATGTGCAGGAGAAGGTACTCAAGTTACTCTTTAAGGCGGCGCCCGGCAAAATTGAACTCAAGGCCGGGCTTCCACGCCGGCCGTGTCAGGGTGGAGCTGCTAGGAAGAAGTAAACTCTCACTCGAATATTACGAAGAAGGGACTGTGCAACGAGAGAATCAAACATAATCGACGGAAGCCTAGTTCACTTTGGGGAAAAAGATGTTCCCAATGGAGACGTGAACCAGCTTCAGCGCTCCGCGGAGCATGGCACAGCTTTGGGTTGGAAATCAGACAGTGGAAGAAAAGAATTCGCGGGCAAAGAAAAAGAAAAATCGTTTGAAGATTACCCTTATAACCTTCAGCGACCGAATTTCGGCTGGGTCAGTTAAATACCCAATGGAGGGCTCTTTTGTGGAGAGAGATTGCCAAGATAGAATACCGAATATGAAAAAGCATCAGACAACCGATGAATACAGTTGCGAAGTTGGGCGGCTGGATCTGGGTGGAGTCAGTGATAAACCAAATGGACAGCACCTCTGGCGAGGTCGCTGGAGTGAAGGTGGAAGAAGTGGCCGGATGTAAACATGTAATCTTTAGGCACATTGTTTACTTTCAGAAAGGTGGAATGTCATTCACCAAAATGGAAATAGGAACTGGACGACAAATCAATTTGTGATGCGTAGCCATGGTAGTCGCAGATACACGGTTTGTAAGGGAGATGATTTTTAAATGACAAGTAAGCATTTGCGTATGATTATCGTTATCTTAGGCCTGAACATGATGACCAGAGAGATACGAGGATCAAAATTGTCTGAGAGAATTTACCGGGATAGAATACCGAATATGAAAATGCGCCAAACAACCGACGAATACAGTTGTAAAGTTGGTCAATGAAGTAGTTGACAGGTAAAATACTATCTGTATCTTTATTCATCGGAGCCAAAAAGGTTCGACGTGTAGCATGTCACAGCGCTGTTTGTAGTTGACACGAGACGAATAGCCAACTATTTGTTCAGTCAAAGTGCGCTGAACATTTTCAGTGGCGATCCTGTCAACCTGGTGCATCTTAGATCAAACCATTGAACCATACTCTAACGTGTGTTGTATGGTCACTGAGTTTACTTTCACGCAAATGGAGTGTTTTGTGAACAAGCCCCATTAACCCGTGGGACCTAGCAATTTGAGTGTCTGTTTGCTCCGATAAAATGAACGAATAGGATTAGTATATGCCCAAGTAACGTACTGATGATTTTTTGGGGATCAAATGACCACCTTTGCCAAATCTTCCAGGAGGGACATGATATTTGTGTATAAGAACGCAGCTTTTGTCCTCCGAGAACTTCATTGCCCCAATAGGTACACCACGAATTGAGCCCCGTAAGTCCTCCGATATTTTCGCTATATATATTACCCAGTGAATTGTGGTCGAAGGTGTACAACATTTTACGTCATCAGCAAATGAAAACGAAGTTCCATGGAGAACCACGGCAAATATATCATTTATATACACGAGAAACAACAACGGGCTCAGTTCACTACTTTGGATCTTACCGATGGTTACAGGGCTGGGTATGGAAATTGTGCCATCAACATTTACCACGTACAGTGGGTCAACAATGCCGTATGTCGTAGCTTTTGACAATAAACGGATAAGAGACACTCGGTCGAAGGCCTTAGACATGTCTAAAAAGATTGAGATGACTGCCTTACCATCATTGGCAGCTATTGTAATGAGGTTCGGAAAGTCAGTCATACAACTTGCGCGGGATCGATGTTTCAGGAAACCATGCCGACCTTCACTTATGAAGTCATTTTTTAGGGGGCGATCTGCTAGTTAAACCTTTGTTAATCCATCCATAATCATCGATACTACCGGGGTATGATTCACAGGCCTGTAGTTGGCCGGGTCTTCCCATGTTCCTTTCTTATGAATTGGAATAATAACCAAAGTTCTCCATTGCACAGGACATCAGCTAAACAGCATAGACAAGTTGAATAAATTCGATAAAGGTATTGGGGTATCTGGGCCACCCAATTTAAAGATGGCCGATGGCAACGAGTCCGATCCGGGTTGGAAAGACTTTTTGATATTTGAAATCAAAGGCTCGATTTCGGAGGGCAGGAATTTTACAGAGGAAGGTGGTTCATATGATGGTACTGGTGGATTGTAGAAAAATGGTGCTATGTCACTAGTTAAGGAAGAAGCAAAATACGTGCCATATCCAGCGGTTTGTCGAGGCACGTGTTATTGAAAGAGATAGAAGAGTTAGATGAAGTTGTTTTGCGGTTCCTCGACTTCATCAAATTTGCAAGAATCTCGACTATTTTATAACCACGTGAGGCCCTGTGTTTCTGCCGTATTATTTCACTCTCGGAGTATAGTTTTACTGTTTCAGACGAACTATTTACCCGTGTTAACAGTGAAAAGTCCCCTGTTTTAAGATAAACGAGTTGGTGTCTACTTAACTTCAAGGTGAGACGAGGTAATGTTTTTTCCTTTTGACGGGGCTATCCGGTTGAGGCATCGTTCGAAGATAGGGTAGAGTTGTTGAGCCACCAGCTAAGGATCCGCACTTAAAAAAGGGTGTCGCGGTTTTGGCTGCAAATCAGAGAAGGCAGTATATGCCAGTTATCCTTATGATATAGGTTTATCCCGAGGATGTCGGCTGGTTATTTTTTATGGGCACTGTGAATCAGCAGTAGGCAGTTGCGTGATCACTCCCGGGTAGGTTATTCTGAACTTTTGGTATAACCTGGGTTATTCCGAGTGACAAGAATAAATCAAGAGTGTGGCCGCCTCTGGTTAGGAACGTGACGTGCTGCTTCCATCCTCCTCGGTGAATTGCATTCAAAAACTGTGGCAAACGGCTTGGTGCTGTGAGTGATGTCCATCATATTTCTGGTGCATTAAAGTCACCAGCTTTCAATCTTGGGCCTCTTTTAATACTACTAATTAGGTTGAGTGCCTAGATAATTTGCAGGAAGCCGTCAGAACTAGATTTGGGAAGACGGTACACACAACCTAGTATCGGTTCATCAGTTCGACTTCAACGTTCAGCCATACAGAGCCAACAATGCCGTCTAGGATAGGACGCTGAAAGCCTGTTGCCCCGAGAGTTTCCTTTACCTGCATTAGACAGCGCCACCACGTTGATGTGTTCTTCCTTCGCGGAAGGATTTGTAGCCGAGTACCCCAAAGTCCTCTAATAGATAGGAGTCCGGTGACCAAGATTCCATCACTAAAATAAAGCTGAAGCCGTTTGTTAGTGCAGCTGATAGTATGCATTGGATTTTGTTCCTGGTGAAGCTTGCACTGACCGATCGCAGTGTGGAAATTCCAGTGCTTCCGACGTCATCGTTGATACTAGTACTTGCAGTTCGCTGAGCGCTGCATTTAACCTGAAAAGAATCATCAGCGCAGGATGTGAGTCCGCTTAGGTTGTCATTCGCAAAGGGAGGATTTGAGACCGCATGTGGAGAGAGGGTATTAGGTATCACAATACTATACGGCTGATTAGAACGGTTCATAGGAGGCATATCTAGGTTACGGGGCCATGTTTTGCCCACTGTACGTATGGAAAAATAGGCACTTTGGCTAGATGCGGAGCATCCGCTGGTAGATGGGGGATATGCGATGCGCTCGGATAGTTTAACGGGGGGGAGGTAGGAAAGATGGAAATAATGGAAGGTTCCGTTAATCCGGAGTTGGGTATGAACGCGGTTCGCTCACAATACCATCTATTTTCACTACGGGTATGGTCCCGTCGTTGTTGTATCATCATTTTGGAAGTGCTATTTTGTTTCGTATTGCTGAGAGATACGAGGGTATCCCAAATGAGGTAAGTCGGTCAGTGACGAATTTGGTCTATTGAAGAAACTATCATTGTCATTGTTCATTCCATCAGTATCGTCTGCCCGCACGAAGACTTGGTCTTCGCAACTAACCTCTCGTTGACCCTCTCTTCCGGACGGTTATTTATTGTCAGCAGCATAAGTGGCATACGAGTGGCAAGCCTGGGTTTTTCTTCAGTTTCTAAACGGGGCCTATGGGGACAGATATTAGTGCTGCAGGTTCAATTTCATTGAGGACATAAAGCCCCGTGGAACGGTCGTCCGGAGCTGGAGGCTTAATTTGGGGGCCCTCCTGGGATGAGCCCGTAGGTGTTGTCGATATATGTTGTCGTTTTGGCTGAGGTAGCTGTGGGGAGGTGGGGGAAGATTCCTCTGAGTCAACTGACCCTATGGATCTTCTGAGGGTTGAAGTGTGAGGGGTTTTGTTGATCCTTGGTAAAGTGTTTGGGGAAGAGCGTGACTTCTGGATCTTAATGCCAACAGGATTGGAATTTTTGGCGGCACATTTTATCACTTCTCTTTGCAGTGGCTTTCTGTCAGCTTGTTTCTTGATTGATTCAAACAGTGAAACAGTTGCGACTATGCGCTGTTTATTATTGAAATCTCTAGCGATTATTCCATCCGGAAATTGGAATAGAAGGGGACAGAAGCGCTTTTGCGACCTTTTTCTTAGTCTTCTGCTATGACATGGAAAGTGGGCCATGCCCGAGGCTTGAAGGGTAGTAGATTTAACCACTGTGATGTCTAGCCTATCAGGGATGTTGAAGACAACTGCATTTTTTGCAATCAGCAGACGTCGTAGGATTTCCGATGCCACGGAGTCAGGAAACTGATATGGCTGCTATTAGGTTCTGGGGACAAGGGAGTGCCGACGGCTCAAGAAGGTAGGTCAGTGGTGTCAGTTTTGATAATATATTATCAACCGATGCGATCTGGGTAGATATACTTGCCAAGTTACTTTCGCTGGCACTGACCCTTCTACTGGCTTCCCCAAGTATTTCTGTCATATTGAGGGTATCTTTGTGTTCAGGTCGCTTGGGTTTCCGATTGGCTGTAGAGCGATAATCCATTGGTTGAGACCGTTTTCTCGTCGACCTTGACATTTCTTTTTACAGAATATTGGTGGTAGACAATATTATCTTTGACGATGACTAGCGGATAGACAACTCAAGGGCGGGTAAGTATAGCTACTGTTGTTTTTTGCAACTAACTCTGGGTCGCTCACACGAATTATGAGGGACCAGTAGTTTGGATAAGGGGTGGATTCCTTAAATATGGCAATGGTGAAACTTTTATTATAGGTTGCTGGTGAAATACTCCCAGAATAACTAATATGGAAAATTAGCGAAATCTACAAAAACCTCGCCGTGGTGTGGCCCAGTTGCCAAACCGCAGGGCGCATCTTCTATATTTCTGTAGCTGGTTTATTCGCAGAAGAATTGTAAAGTCGAGCGATCTGGCGAAGGTAAGTTGCAGCCTAGACAGCTTACGCTCTGAAAGTGACAGGCGTGAGCTGTTGGACTTGGGGCGTGGATCGGCACATTGGTTAGTGATACTTAAGCAGTATGGGAAGTTGGAGTAGAGAGATTTTACAACAGTGAGGAGATCAGAGGAGAGAAAAGAGGTATCCCAGTTAGGGGAACGGATTATCATTGGTACAAGGTGCCGGTTACATGAACGGTAGAAAGTCGGAACAAGGGGAGTGAATTGCATTGGATGGGACCAGCTGAAGCCGCTGAACTTGCATCTGACAGTATGGTGGTCACTTCCCGGTAAATGGCCAGTAATCTGGGTGGTCATGTCAGGAACATCAATGACGAATTCTGGATCCAAAATGTTGTTCCACTTTTTAGGGCAGGAGACATGTTGGGTCCATCCACCAAAACGGACACAAGAAAGGAAGGTGGAGAAGGCGGGAGGGCTAGTATAGGAGGACCAGCAAATTGAAGGAAAGGTAAAGTCACCCGCAATAATTTTTGCACTGGCAGGGTAGTCAAGCGCAGCATTAAAGACATCCATGTCAGAGTCAGTTTTTGCGGGCTCCAGACCCGGGAGGACGTGGACGCAGCCAAGGAGGAGGTTTTGGCCGGAGGCGTGAATAGATGGCCATAACGAATCCTCAATAGGAGAAGTGATGGGTGGTTAATAAAACTAGCGTGGTTAGTGCACTTGACAAAGGCTAAACAGCCCTCACCGCGCCTGAACTGGCGGGTGCTCGGGGAGCACTGATACCCAGCTGAGCGAACAAGGTCAAGGGAGGCATCATCTAACAGCTAGGACTCAGTTAATAGTATAATATCAGGGTTTAAGGTAAAAGCCAGAGATGGAAGATGCAATATTTTTGTAATTGTTGGCCGAGCTCTAATGAGAACTGGTATGAAGGAGTTCACTTTCGTTGTGTGTAAAGCATTGATACCAAGTGCAAGACTATCCGGATCGCTGTGGAGATAGGAGTCGGGTCTCAGTTGGGACAGAGAGTCAGTTTATGTGATAGGGCGGACAATGTTGGATGGCGGACAGAAATTAGGCAAAGAGCTAGCATGAGGTGCCGATTTTTTGTGGGTGACAAATGAGGTTAGTGTGCAACAGACTGCCGATGTGGGCCGGAGGGGTTTCACGTGGTACAGGAGGAGAGGGCACCGTATGGCAAAGTGAGAGGTTTAGAATATCTGTGGAGGAGAGGTGGGCAGGGGGGAGTGCAGGGTGTAAGTTACCAGAGGCACAACATTGAGGGAGGAGCGATCAGCGACATAGGTCTGTAAAAGATTATCGATATGGTCCACAGGGCGATTGGCGATATGGCCACGGGTGTGGAGGGCGCCAGTCAGGAAAAAATGAGGTCTTGACTGCAGGTTACCTACCTATTGGGCAGAGTCAGTATAAGGCCGGTAGGTCGGCAGGGGGGTGAAGGTATGTGGGAGAGTAACTGAGAAGTAGTGTGAGGTGAGGGACGGGAAGGGACTGGCAAAGTTTGAAAAAGTTTGAAGGCTCATGAAAGGCATGGGAGCCGATAGGTGGAGAGAATGGTTAGGTGGGACGGGTAAGCGGGATACAAGTAATAACCTGGAGTATCTGCTAGGGTTCGTAAGCGATGCTTCGAGGCGAGATGGGTTATGGTGGAGAGGGGCAGAGGGGGACAGCGGGGGCATGCTGAGACCGTGGTATGGAGGGTTGGTGTCTTGGGGGTCGGGAGGGGACGTAGAGTGGCAAAGGGAATGGAGGATCAGTATAACCCTTTCGATCAGAGAGAGGGGAAGACAGTGGAAAGGTTGCGAGGAAATGGAAGGGCCAGTGTGACTGGCGTGGCTCCGAATTTTATTCCTTCTTGTATGGATGATGACGTCAGACGAATCTAGGTGGTGGCTCAACTGGTTTCCGCCTGCAGGGTCCGAGAGTACGCTATAAGCAAATGCCGATTGAGAGTGGGGGATAATGGGTGGAGTGATTTGCTGAACAAGTGCGGACCTGGTAGGATCGTCAGGTAGGCCCAAAGGCGAATTGGAGGGGCTCTTATGAGGATAACTACGAGGAGTCGCGGATGGGCTGGCAGTAGGTGGGTAGTTTGCGGGGTCGTTAGTGTGAGGGCGATGGTTGGTAACACATGTCAACGGCTCGGAGGACGGACGGGTAGTACGGCGAGGGCCGGTGGTTGTACCGCGGTCTTGTCTTGTCTCTAAGGTTATGATAGGGGGGTGCGAGATTGTTACCGAAGTGGCGTGCCGCTTGGGGCCTGTGGTCGGGAGGGCAAGAGCTACTGGAGTTAGAGGCTGCTGGGAGGTGGTAGAAAAGGGGCTTTTTTGTAGGAGCGGAACCGGGGGTGGGGAGTTAGGCATATCCAGGCCGACAGTTTGCCGGTGCACAGGGTGAGGCTCTGTTATCGCCTTTGACTTCTCGCCAATGGAGCATTGTGTAACCTTCATGTCGGCCCTATTGGGGTCAGCCTGAATGGGCAAAGCAGAGTTGCTTCTCGGCGAGCGAACTATTTCTCGTTGGAGGTAGGCTTTATCAGGGAACATCTTAATATCCTTAAACAGCGAAATGGCAGCAATTGTTGACTTGTTGCTGTTGAGCTCCGCCAGCCTTAAATCGTCCATGAATTAGAATGTCAGCGGGCAACTATGTATGTGGGACTTTTTACTTAGCCCCCTGCAGTGGCATCTTTGACGGACCATTTTGCGCGAACTGAGCGTGTTTTGTTTCGCCGAGGAAAGCAGTACGCGGTCTGGAACATTAAGAACCGCAACCTTCTGGGAGTTGGTAATGCGACGGTATATTTCAGTCCATACACGGTCGAAGAGGAATCACACCGAAACAAATCTCTTGGGGGATTTAGCGGCTACAGGATGGAGGAGAAAAGCTGGGGAGGAACCTCTGGAAGGATTTCATCAATCACCTCGATCTCGTTTATAGGTTCCATGAAACTGTTTGCGGCCTTTTGAACCATTAGAATCTTTGCTGTCCATAACGAAGAGGACGACAGAGCGCGCCCTTGTGAGCCCCCAGTAACACCCAGCCCCCTCGTACCATCGGTTCTTGATCGGTTTTTCGGCCGGTTTGTTTAGAAGCCTCCTTACACGGGTCAACACTGAAGTCATACGAATGAAATCGATGTCCGGAATAACATGCGGCGCACAGTCGGCCTTGTATTTAAATTAATAGTTTGAGTTCACGGAAATTGCTTGAAAACCTTGATATAGATTGCCATATTCTATTCATTTTAAAAGGGCAAAATAAGAACAAGAAATTATCGGAAATTCTTAGGTTGGGAGATCGAACTAGGCACGGTTATAGGCACTTTAGAGAAAATGAAAGAAACTACCGAAGTATATCACATTTTTTAATCAAACATCCGTAATAACGTTTTGAGCACACGGCCTAGAATGTGCTACAGCTGTTGGGATGACCCACGGAACAAAGTCAGACCATCTACATGCAGCTGGATGGCTCTCTCTTCTTAGCTTGCATTGCACGGGAATGCTTTGCAAGCCGCAAACTTTCTTTCAGTGCACGGTAGAAGTATTTACCGTTACCTACGGATTGTTTGGGCTTTTGACTTGATGCTCCCAACAAAGTTCGTGGACCTGTCGGCAAATCCGGAAGAACCTGCCTAAGTATACGAAGCACAGTTCGTACATTCGCTATAAAGAGACGCGTTTGTATGGCTACCTGTCGTGCAACAGAACGTGTCGAAGGTCCTGAAATTAATTCTTAGGCAATGATTGGAGTTAGCAAACGAAAACAAATCGTCTTCCCTAATATTTATGCTTTCCGGAGAGATTTCTACTATACCTTATTTTATTGAGAGTCTACACTTCACGATGTCAAGTTACCTGAGGCGTGAAAATCTTGTGCGAACCAAGAGTCCTCCTCGTGTTCAATGGCCACTTGCCAGGCTTGTAAACCTTGTGCATTATCTTCAGCTTTCCCTAATACCTTACTTGAAGACTAACTTGAATAGAATACCCGTAGAATCCTGTAGAAATATTGGTGCACTGAAATCGGTCGTCCCATGAACAGCATCAGGCCCACCTTCGCGGTCAGCATTTATTTCTTTGGATGATGACTTCTTTTCCAAATCACCTGATTTATGTAGCAATAAAAGGCCCACGAAACGTGAAAAATATTACCACTAACAGCGTTTAACCAGTTGTCAATGTCCGAGGTATTCAAAGAATCCGCTTCGGCATGGGTGGTTCTGAAGGAGGCTCTATGAATTCGACGGATGATAGTTCACTAGTGCCCAGGAACTGAGGCCTGCTTACGGCGTCGTCGTCTGATTTGGTGCAATGATAGCTGCCAGATAAGGTTGGAATTTATGGGCATATAGCAGCACACGAAGCTTATCTCGTGATTATTTACCAAAATCTACTAGTCGCGTAAAAACTTACTATCTTCCCTAAAAAGTGATGAAGACTACAGCCATTCTGTAAATTCCAGCCACTGGAACGTTTGAGCTACCCGTAGCAACCAATTTCGACATAATTCAAATGCAGACTGGTCGGATGACTTGAGGTTTGTGAGTGAAGGGTGGAGTCCGAAGGACAGTCAGCAAAACAAAAATTCAAAATAAACTCGATTCCAAATTGCTACGGTACAATGCACAACAAAGTAAGTAGTTGTGCAATTATCAAACCTCATTGATGCTCCTTCTGGGTTCTTATGCTACAAATTGAACAACACGTTATTAACTGCAGCTGAATCACAGCATAAGGCCAGATGCAGAAGATGAGATTACCAAATAAAGTCACAACGAAGATCAAGCTGAGCGACTCACGCTCGAGCAAAGGTGAGAGCCCGGCTCGTGACAGGGATTTATATCAACAAAACAAACAATCGTAATTCCGGCAAAGATAGTTCGTACGAAGAAAAAAATTGGTTTGTAACGTAGATGGTAATGAATGGAACGGGGTTTCCCGAACTTCTCTATACCGGCTCCCAAAATCCGACCCGGGTTTTTCCTGTGCACCTCTAATTGTGGTCGGCTTTACGCATCGGCTCGCCATAGGTTCCTCAATACATAAAACTTATCACCGTCAATAGCAGCTTCCAGCTGGGCAAGTAGATCAGCTCTTCGTGGTCCCTATCGGTTCACGGGATCCGAAGACCCGTCTCCCGATTGGGGGAAGTTGGTTGTTGAAATTACACCACCAGTGTCCAGTTCGCCTCCAATGGGACTAGTCTTTCCCATGTCACGGAGCACTAATCCTCCATTAGTTTGCTGTGCCACCGTCCGTGTCAAGCCGTCGTGCGGAGCTGGGATGCTTTTGATAACTCCGACTGGCCAACAGCCACGCAGTGAAGCCTCCGAAACCAGTAGCACTACATCACATGACATGGATATGCGTTCTCCAGTTATCCACTTCCGCCGCTGTTGTAATAGGGGAAGGTATTCCCCGGTCGATCTCTTCCAAAACACAGATATAAGGCAGTTTGCCTGCTTCCACTGACCAACCATTCTCTCTCGCAAAGAATTCGCCGGAATATCTCGTGGGTTTGCCCTCAGGACAAGTGAATCATTGGGCGTGAGTATTTGCAGATCACGACAGTCCGAAGTTATAAATACCGGCAGTCGACCCCCTACTATCCGTTCACTTTCCGTCAGGAATGTCGACAGTACTTCGTTAGTCATCGGCTGTTTGTCACAAGTTGAAAGGAGCACTCTCCTAACCAAGCACACAATGATTTCTCATATACCGCCACGGTGAGTAGCAGGTGGGGTTGGAAGTTCCACTGCTCGCCCCGTTGCAACAATTTATAGGCAGTCTTATCACAAGACCAATCTCCCATTAGACTCTTCAATTCCCTTTGAGACCCAACAAAGTTTTTACCGTTATCAATAAAAATCCCGGACTGTGCCCCTCTCCTCGACATGAAACGCAGTAGTATCGTAACGAATGAATCCGTGCTTAGAAAATGAGAAACTTCAATATGTGCCGCATGCATCCGGAGGCAGGTGAAGATGCATCCATATCGTTTCTCTATGCTGCGCTCATGCTTAACTGCAAATGGGCCAAAATAATCCGTTCCGACGTACTTGAAGGGGAGCCAAACTTGTTGAACTCTAGTGGCTGGTAAGGTAGTTATCGTCCGTTTGCCCGTGACTGCCAAATGCCTCCGACACTTTCAACATCCTCCAAGTGCAAGCTTGAAGGCAGCTTTCCCTTGCACAATCCGAAATATTTGCGAAGTTTCGAGAGTAACTGAGATGGTCCTGCGTGTCCTTCCATTGCGTGATACCATAGGGTTATCAAGTTCGTAATCGGGTGAGCCTTAGGTAGTTTCACTCGACGTTTCACACCCTGGATTTGATTGGAGTATTTCATTCTTCTTCCAACAAAAATAATTCCATTCACCAAAATAAGATCGAGCTTTACCTGAGTCCTGTTCATCGGAGCTTTGTTAGCGCTTCGGTTATTATTCCTGTCTCATGACCGTTTTAGCTCTTCACCGTAGGTCTTAGCTTGTACAATCAGAAAAACAGTTTCCTCCGCTTTAGAGACACGGTGTAAATTCAGCGGCTAAGTTTTCAATCCTGGATCAATGCGACCGCCTCTCATGACTGCAAGACACATTCTAAAACGAGTTGGCTACGCTATTGACTTCGGCAAGTGAAACCAACTGGAGTACCCAGCCAGAAGTGCGTCCGTCCATGTATCCTTTAAAACGGTGAAAACCGTATTTGAAGGATGTTTCAACTCCACGTTCGGCGGTATTGCAGCGGCCGTAAAATTGGTCGGCCATAAAGTTTCATCTTTCATTGAGAAGCTTGGACCTTCGAACCAGCAGCTGATATTACTCGGTGATATCGTTCCTTTTGATGCCAAGTCTGCAGGGTTAGCCTCCGATCTGACATGACGCCAACGCCAGGGTTCAGACCTCTGATGAATTTCAACCAAAAGGTTCGCAACGTACATACTCAACCTCGTTGTATTGTTGTTCATGTAGTGCAAAACCATAGCAGAGTCATTCCAGTAGGAAGGCCTATCAAATTCGACTCCAGATTTCTCTATAGGAATGCAAGAGACTCCAACGTCAGGCCTCGCTGAGGCTAACTCCAATTGAGGGATCACTACTGTCCACAGAGGAGCCACCCTTGATTTGGAGA
This sequence comes from Fasciola hepatica, assembly GCA_948099385.1. NCBI lineage: Eukaryota > Metazoa > Platyhelminthes > Trematoda > Plagiorchiida > Fasciolidae > Fasciola > Fasciola hepatica. Next base: position 3,123,036 of record CANUEZ040000199.1, read on the forward strand.
ACAGTAGGGTACAATAAGGGGCTATGTCCCTTGAAACCATTCTGGAACACGCAACCACTCCATAGCCAACTTCAGAAGAGTCACAAAATACATGAAGCTGTGCACCTTCGTTCAGCGAGTTACCTCTAAGAAAACAAAGCTGAACTTTGAATGCGCAAAGTAGTTCCATAATCCTTAACCACTCATTCTAGCATCTCAGGGGTTTTATCCAATTGGATCGTCTCAATCAGGATCAAGTGACACAGTAATTGCAATAATACCTTGCCTGGCAGAATGAAAGGCGAAACCAAATCTACTGGGTCGAACACTAATGACACTATGGACGACGAGCCTCGCCTTGTTTGAGGTCTTCTGCGTATTGGAAACGAAAACTGAAACTCGTCTTCTATTGCGTTCCATTCCAATCCAAATGTCGTCTCCGGCACTGGCGAGCAATCGTTTATTTCCAAAGTGGGATGGGCCAGCTCAGAGTTCAGTAAAGTATCCAGCACCTCCTTACGATTACACACCCATTTATGAAGCCGGAACCCGCCACGTAATAGTAATTCACTCATCTGGATAGCAAAACTCTTGCGTTCTCCGGCTTGGGCAAAGACACAAGACAGTAGCCTACAGGGAAGTTACCATATGCGGCCCTGGAGACTTTGTCCTCTTACTGTCCTCCCCAGTCGTCTGCCGTGCGGCGTAAAGCGAAATCCGAGCAAAGTGGGGAGGAAGTGGCACCAAATGTGTAGGCATTCATCTTATATTCAACAAGATTACCACCTAGTTGACCGTTTTCCCACCAAAGGAAATTCAGTGCTCCTTTGTCTTTCGTCGGCACTTAAACCAGCATAAACATTCCTTCAATATCCGCAGCCAATGAGACAGATTCCTTTCGAAAACGAAGCAACACTCCAACAAGGCTAGCCATCATGTCCGGTCTCAGCAGCAAGTATTATTTCAAGCAGCATCCCTCGAATGCAGCCGCAGTCAAATACCACACTCAACTTGCCAGGCCTTTTAGGGTTTGTAACTGAGTGATGGGGTACGTGCCGCATAGGCTCAAAACCCATTTTAACTGTATACCGGGCACTAACTGGGCGTGGCACGCGCACACATCCCTCTATTATCGCAGGGTATTTACCAAAGAGTTCAAGGTCAAATGCAAACCTTTTACTTAAGCCGTTCAATCACTGTTTGGCCACAGTACAATTTTTTGGAAGTCTCACTACATGATTCCTCTGCGGAACGGCCAGTTTATGGTATCCGTTCAACAAGGTTGTGGCATTGGGACCCATATCAACGGCATATTTGTCTTCTAATGAGCGACAGTTTTTCGATGCTTCCCGATCGCAGAAATCGGAATTGGATATTCGATCGATGTGTTCTGCTAAGAAACTGATTCCTTTCTGGATGTGGTTTGCCTTCCCCACAAAGCGCGGTTCCTGGTTTACTGGACCAAGAACAATCCACCCTAAGACCGTCCGAAGGGCAAAGGGTTGTTTTCTTTTGCCACATTCTTGCTTTAATGCTCGATGTACTCCTGAAACGTCGGCAACTATAAAGGTTTGCAGTGTCGGATCTTTCAAATTTCGCCTTTGGACAAAATATAGGCGAGGTCAAGGTAAAACGTTCGCATCTGAGTAGTACTGGACTGCCTGGAATGGTAGCCCATCAACACATTAGGCTCGTTCTTCACTCAAGAAATCATTCCCCAGCAAAATGTTCAGTCGCAGCCCCGTTACTCCCAAATTCCAAGTGGTAGTCTCATTCACGGTCGAAATCTAGAGTGGAGAAAGGGATGCCTTCAGGCCCACCAGCTCCACGAGGCCTTTCTGTAATGAAGTCACGTCGGACCCGCTGTCGAGCAGAGCGTAGGTCTCCACGGAGCCCCCCGGTCTGTCCGCTTCTACTGGTGGCACACCTAAACTGACAGAAAGATCTGGCCTGGGAGTAGCGGCTCAGATATTGGTCCATCGCCCATGACTTTTGCATCGTCCACACACAGATTATCTAGCTGCAGCCTCTGTGCCGTATCGCATATAACCGATCGGTTAACCGCTTCTGTGAACCATGCAGTAAAGTGTGGTGCCGTTTCTGACAACCTGATGTTGGGCATGGTTCGTGAACACTGAGGTTGCTAGACAGATGTCCACATTTGAGATACGGAAAACAAGCCTTGATTTCTTTAACCAATGCCCAACGACCGGGTGTATCACGAGACAGGAATTGCTGACGTTCCTCAAGTGCACTTATTCCATTATAAACCGAGCACCTATTGGCTGAGGCCAACAAAGTACTACCCTGCTTCGGCGTGAACCTTCTCGCTTCTGCGTGCGGGTTTTGTGCATTATTCACCCGGTTGGATGACCGCGATTATCCTTGAGGCCTGCTGTCGGCAGCGATTTTACCAAACCCACTTCGAACAATCCGCACCCCACGGGACACCAAATGCTGCAGATGTTGAAACTTGGGTTCATCTCCTCTTCTCAAAGTACCATCAACGGTCCCAGCCTACAAATCCTAGAGACGAGGTAGTAGCGCTCGAGTTATCCTTTCCATGGTCTGCAGTGAGCTGAGGTCTGACACGCAATTTATCTGCTGAGGGCAACTTCACAGTTGAGCATTTTCAGCGAAAACGTGGTCAGTGCATCCGAATCTTCCACCAGAGGCCTCAAACCTTGCAGTAAGCCGTCAATCAGTGGACGAGCCACCACATGATCTTGTCCATACAGATCTTTTAGGATTTCCCTAGCCCTATTCTATGCTAATGTTGGGGGCAACATAACACATTAGGCAATCACATCCCTTGCTTGGCCCCTGAATTAATGCACCAAATAAAGTGAGCTCTGGTCATCGCCTTAAACTGGACCTTAGAAGTAATATTCAAACTGTTTCAAAAACCTCGGATAAGTTGACGAGCAGCCCGCAACGGACTCCAGTTCCACCCTGGGTAAATCCAAACGGTAATCCAGTGCAGGTTCTGCCGCTGGAACCATGCTAGTTATTCGTGGTGCATTGTTCTGCATGTGGCAATTACCTAGGTGGCGAGAAAGATGTTTATCGACCATTGCTCCACCCCTGACTTCATCTCTGTTGACTAGATCTTCTTCCTCTTTGACCAGTGCCAAACGAAGTTTCGCCATTTCCCTCTCATTTCCTACCTCGAGCTGCTTACTTTGCTTATGTAACTCCAATTGTTCTGCAGCCTGCTTCTTCTTCAACTCAGCTAACAACAGGTGCGCTCTAGATCTATGGGAAACCAAGGTAACACCAGAACAACCAAATATACTAGAGCCTGAGCAAGAAACATGTCCAACGCCCACGGACAAAACGGCTTGGTTCATCTGAAGGGTATTTTCCTTTGATTCGGAAGGGTTTGCTGAATCGCCGCGTAATTTCATGTCTCAGCAGTTGCCGAGGTTATTGTGTGCTGCAAAGTCTCGCCACCGGAAACTTAGAGTGACGCGTAGCAACCAATTTCGGCACAATTCAAAGCAAAGTCGATTCCAAATAGCTACGGTACTACATACAACAAATTAATTGATTTTACAATAATCAAACCTCAATAGTGTTCCTTCTCGGCTCTTAAGCTCCAAACTGAACAACAAATCAACGAATGCAGCTGAATTGCAGCAGAAGGTTGGATACAGAAGATGAGATTACCAAATATAGTCATGACGAAGTTCCAGCTGAGCGACTGACGCTCGAGGCAACTGTGAGAGTCCGTTTTATGGTAAAGATTCAGAGCAATAAAACAAATAATCGGAATTCCGGCAATGTCGTTTGTCACAAGGATGCTAATGCGTAGAACGGAGTATCCTGAATTACCCCACAAGTGGAGGGAATTCTGAACAACGGCCAGATTGACAGGATCCCCACTGAAAATGTTCAGCGCACATTTACTAAACGAATAGTTCGCTATTCGTCTAGTCTCAGCTACACATGGCGCTGTGACCTGCCACACCTCGAACCTCTTTGGCTCCGATGAATAGGGAACAACGTGTCCGTTTTTCACTCACTATTAAAATGCAACTCCTGCAAAGCCTCTTTTGTGGCACAAGACCGATTAGGCCTAATATATTCGTCACGACACAGCAGTCATTCGGTAATTGTGCCATCCTCGAGGACCAGCTTACGTTCCAATTTATTTATTGGAAATTATTCATAAATGTGGAATAAACTTCCACAATATGTCCGTGCAATATATCAAGTACCGAGATTTAAAGAGGAATCAAACAAATGGCTTGATATCCTAACACTCGTATCAAACAATGATACATTAACTTCGGAGGAGCGAGAGCACGAAGTTTGTTTGGGTTACTGACACGTGGGTCTGGGTCAGGGGCCACGAGACCCACGTACCACACAAGCCGCCTTATATATCACTCAAGTTTTAATAATCTTTCGTGCACAACCTTGTGTCTTGCAAAATCGAATCATGCACGAAGTAGTTTCAGTTTCTAGATACTAGAGGTTTTTCTTTGCCACTGACCGTTGATCCCCAGCTGGAAACATCCCAGACTGTGTTTTTCCATTTTTAGCTTTCCAGACAACCACTGACGTGTGCCATCCCATCGGTGGCTCGGCTTAATACCTGGCCCGCATTTGCCGCTAAAAATTCGACACCTGCCCGTCACTTCATCACTATCACATTGGCCCTGCTCTCCAGGATCCCTCGCAACCTGGTCGCAAGCTCCTGGATTGTTTGATCTCTACAGCTACTAGACAACGCCAATATAATATTAATAGTTTATTTCGGATAATTCCGAAGCATGCTGCGATTCAGGATCAAACAGTACACTTGAAAGCTGAATCAGAGTTATCGGCTTGTTGTACAATTATGTTAGAGCGATTGAATGTAAGGGAAAGCATTCAAGTCAATTGTTTCCGTTCCGCCCGGCGAATTTAATCTCAAGGTAAGAAGGTTGAGCAGGCCCAAGGTGGGTTGTATTTATTCTGCCAAAGTGTGGAATGGATAGGGAATAGCAAACAGCGACACAAATCCTACGGAAGGGAGAATGTCCTGCCGGAGAGCCAAACTGGATCAGGGATACATGGATATCGTGAAAAAGAAACATTTCCGAAAGAGACGTAATCGAGCAAAGAGCTTCGCAATATATGAGAGGGGCTACGACGTAAAATTAGACGGTGAAAAATGGTGGCATTACATATAAAGACTGAGAAAACCAACAGAGGAGTACAGTTGAGAAGTACAGTGACCGTATATCGGAGCGGGTCGAAGGAACGATGGGTGTAACGTATGTGCGTGGAAATCCTCCCTAGCCGTTGTCATATACTTGTATTGCTCAGACTATGCTCCTTATTTTATTGACCCGGGAAAAGGTACAACAGACGTCAATCACTACACTCCAACATTTGTTTATATTTTGCTCACGTGAAGTGGCATAACTTTTATTCGAGCTAGGACTGCCGTGACGGTGGTATCTGACATTGGCATTTTTTGAACTCTGGTCCTCGTTGTTAGACGTTGTGGCCGTGCAGTTGGGGTTTGTACATATTTATATGCGTATAACTTGTCAATCTTGCACCGTAGAAACTACGAATCAATCTTGTTCTTGTATTGGGATCCGTTTTGAATTGGCTACGCGTTGCTCACAGTCGGAATAACCTTTACAGCGGGGGTACGCCATACATTGTCTGGGGTTGGTTTGACCTCAGTGGTACGATAGTGCTTCTAACGTGAAAGCAGCTTGTAGGCTCGTAAGGGTTACAGGCTAGTTATTTAGCTGGTGCTGAGGCGAGCTGCCAATATTGTGGCTCTAGGGCCTGATACGCGCCTGCAATCCACTGCTGGCATTTAAATTAGAAGGTTTGTGAAGTGGGGTGATGACTTTATATATGGCTTGAGGCAGGGGTGAGAGATATTGATAACGGCTAGAGGGTTAGCTAGTTGCATGCTTGTCCAGCAGCTATGACCGGACTTCTTCACCATATATCCAGGTTTAAGCAAGGGCCGTTTTATCGCAGTTAAATCATGAGCCCTTCGGGGGGACGTACTAGGCTGTAGAACTGCAGTCACTGGAAGATAATTATAAAAAAGGTTTATTTCGGAGATGCCCGAGGCCTGCTAGACTCATGGTCAAGTTTTACAGGTGATGGAATGGATAGAAAAAGTTCGTAAAAATATAGAAATGTGCGTAACAAAAGTGGGACGGGTATTGAACGTATGCAAACCAAAGAAAAATGGGGAGAGTTGAAAAGGACCCAAGGGCGAATTCAACTAGACGACCGATGGATTTGAGGTTTGAGGTCAGGTTGACAGTCTGATTGTTCCAAGTAGGGATATCTGAAAACTGACAGACATACATGAAAGGGGCTATAAAATGATATAAATAACTGGTAGCGGGAGATGGTGGAGAAAAAATAGGGATCCATTGCTAGGGATTAGATAGTAATGAAGCCTTGCTCACTGCAGTAGCTGGTCAGCGGACAGAGCACAGAACTCATCGTGGAACAGGTAGCGAGCATTGGGAGAGGTAAAGGGTGGTGCAGATGGCAAAAGTGGTTTGGAGGGATTGGAGATAGTTAACGTGATGCACAGATGTAAAAAGAATGGATGCACATCATGAGGTTCAGTGGGATGATAGCATGAGAAATGGCCGGCAGAAAAGTGCAGGATGCAGAGCGAATGTGTATATACATATGTATACATATATATGTATATGTATATGAATAGATGCACGATGAGCGGGAGCAGAGAGCAGTGGAGTGCTGGGAGAAGTAAAGTATAAGTGATTGGAAGAGGTAGGTAGGGTTAGATCAAAATGTGCAGGATTGACTTGGGAAAATTTGGACGGTTTTTTTCGTGACGGGTTGACGCGGCGGATCAAAAGAGAGCAAAGGCTGAGAAGCACAGTAATGATGTTAGTTGTAAGGAGCAGGTGATAAACGAGGGGAGATGGAGGATAGGATCGAAGGTAGCAGGCAAGAATGGTCTAATTATTTGATCAACGCAGGCGCGACACTTGGTGATGGACCAGAGGAATCGGGTGGTGGCAAACCAAACGACTTGGAAATATGAGCGAACATCATGACGTAACGTTGCTTCTGCAATCGGTGGAACACGGGAAAGCAGATAAAACTGAAAGGCGCATAGAAACTGTCTGTGACGAGCAAAATACGGAACAGGAGAGGAGAGCAACGGACGAAGAGACACGGGTGAGACATGACCAGTCTGATCATTTTACTGCAGATGAAATTCGATAGATGCGGAGAAGAAAGAGGCGGGATGCACCAGGATAGGTAACTCATCACTGGAAGAAAAGGTCAAAAAATGAATGCGCGACGGACCACTGGCAGTGGTATTAGGGAGATGCCTGCTAGCAGTCAATCAAACTGATGGATTGAGCATTACGATTCTGGCCGGGGTACTGCCTAATGGAAAGAACCACATAGGAATAGCAGAGCCAAGAAAGGAAAATAATGTGGTAGTTATTAGATAATAAATGCGGCTGTAAAGATTCAAAGTTTGGGGCGACGAGTCTTAATATGAGGTTTGGTCATGGGTGCGGTTCGACTGGTGCGCAATGGCATTGGGCTTGAGGAGGGAGATGAAGGAGGGATTTAACAAAACGGCAGACAGTGAGGTATAAGAATGATATCAGTTTGGGTTATGAGCATAGGGTGATACCAAGAGAATAGAGACTAGAAGCCGGCAGTGATTACACGTGGAAAAAAGAAATATCGCCGTGAGGTTCTGATTGCTGAGCTTGGCGTTTAGATCGCAAACGTTTCATCACCAGTCGAGGTGACATTTTCAGTGCATATGCATTGACGAAGTCACCTCAACTGGTGATGAAACGTTTGCGGTCTAAACGCCAAGCTCAGGGATCAGAACATCATGGCAACCAAAGACCTGAGCTACAACCAACACAAATATTTAAAACTAATGAAAAGAAATATCCGCAAGCTTCGGCAGAGAACAGTGGGTGAGACGATAGTGACTTCACGCAATGAGAAGTGATACGGTGAGAGGCTATAGGAGCAAAGAGGGAAAGAGTGTGTGTGCATACCGTGGTAGAACAAGAATGGAAAGTGATAACAGATGATGAAAGCTATAGGTGAGCGCACTGTGGTGGAAAAAGGATGGAGAGCAAGCAATTTTCAACCGACATTATTGGATGCAGCAGTCCGAGGATAGTTAGAGCGCGCGATCCGCAACCGGCGTTAGTGGGCGGGAGTGGCCGTGGCTAAACAGTGATGCCGAAAATGTAAAACTGCGGTATTGTTGATGTTGGTTTTTTCTGTTTATCATAGCGGACGTAATACGTGGGGAAGCAAGTTGCCGAAGTTTTCCCGGATATATATCTAAGTCCACCGTCCCTGTTGGCGACTTTTGCACCGATAGTGATGCCAATGATTTTTTTACTACAGACTTGCTGTCCCGGATTTTTGCCACAGTTAACCTGCGCCTAATGGGTTTTACATGAACGTTTTGTGATGGCCTTTCCAGCGTACCGTAAGAAGATTGTGCTGCAACTTGGGGTAAACTGCAGGAAAACCGCGTGTGGTTCCGGACGCTAGAATGATGAAGGTCTACTGATTCTGAAGAGGCCAAGGTGTCAGTAAAAGTTCAGGATGGAGTCTTTTGCATAGGAGTATGCGGTGATGTATCTACGGGTCCAGTTGGATCAGAGCAAGTGGATGGCGCTGGTTTGCCTTCCTACATGAGGAACCTCTCTCTTTGTAGATTGGATTTACCGGCCCTTTTTGGGGTTTTTAAACGACGTAGGTGCAGCAACCCTTTGACAGTCACTGATGAACTCAACGGCTGTTAATTGGTTGGAAAACTGAAAAAGCGGATGGCACGGGTGTAGAAGTGACCATTTTCGCATCCTAGTACAGTGGCACATTTGATGGGCCATGTTGCATGCGTTTAGTATTGTGGCTTTAACAGACTGCTTTGGTAGTCTCTCTGGGACATTCACCACTATAGCACTGTTAGCGTTCTTTAATCTTCTGTAAGCTTCTGAGGCGACTGCATCCATACAAGATCTCGCTGTGGATAAAATTTCGGGGTCGGCTTGATATGTGGGCTCAGTAACCATTTTCAGTGGGGAGGTCTTTGATAAAACACACTCAGTCGATTGTCATTTATCGTGTAAGTCGTTTGTATTTTGTTCCAAATCATAGATTTTGTTTTTGACCTCCCTGTATATATCAACCGGTGATACAGAACGTCTTGACAAATGCCGTCACGTCGGCGTTTGTGTTTCTTTTCACTCTGGAGGCCCTGGTAGTTCGTTTTAGACCAGGAGGACAATAACCTTTAAATACAGAATTCAACGTTCTTTTGAGTCCTAAACTGGTGTAGCCGTGTTTGTAGAAGGCGTATAGGTTATATCTAACCAATGCAGAGATTTTATTGGGCAGCTACGCATCAGGAAGAAAGGTTTGTAGGCTGATCAATAAGCCACTGTGTCAATAGATATAGTAGCTCGAATCGATCAAGGTTGAGGTGCCTGATGTGCAGCCGCTTTTAGGGAGGGTGACGGAGGGTTGAAGGGCCCGGATTTCACTTTTGGCCAAAATATCAAAGATTGCCCCAGCAGACGTCTCACGAGATTTCTGGAGTCATAAAATAATTGTGGATTTTTCTTGTAATCTGGGTAATCCTTAACAAAGAAGCGCCAAACGGAGCACTGGATAACCTATAAGGTCAAGGAGACAACAACTCAAAAAGAGGCACGGGTGGAAACATTAATTAGATGATCCAGCCGAGGATCAGCATATGGTCTACAGACTTGGTCATTAAGGATAGTTTTAAGAAGGTTTGAACCGAGGATTCTTGAAAAAAGCTTATGTTGATAATTCTGTATAATAAATTATGAATTCACGTAGATGTGGCGCAGTTAAAACCTCCGAAAATACAATGTTTTCGTGTGGATAAAATTTTCTGCTAGGAGTGGCACCAAACCGGGCCTAAATGATGGGAAAAGAAAGAAAAACGGGGAAACCTGACATCTACTTCTGGACGACCCTGACTTTCACTTACGTGAACGCTGAATAAGCGCAAAATCTTTGGGAAAGAAAGCAATTTATCCATAGCATGCACGAAGGATACTTTGACTGTGAAGATCTGATGTACTCCAGACTCTGAAGTACATGAGGAGAAAAAACTTGGAGCTTAGAACAGTCTCTGAAGGTGTTGTTGTAGTAGGTTACTAACTATTACGGGGGAATTATCCAGTGTCCGGGGAGAAGCATAACTGGCTGAAAGAATAAGGTGGCTTAGTCAAACGTTTATGCGGGAGTACCAGGTTGAGTTTGATGCGACGAAGCCGTAATGGTTTGATTTTGATAGATAAGCACCATTCCCTGCAGTTTAATTTTGACAACCAACCAACAAGTTGTTTTGTGAATCCTCTCTTCAAGCATTCAATAATAATCCTGTCGAATTTTCGCATAACAGAGAGGATTAGGGGGCTGTATTCAAGAAGGAGCCTAGCATGTACTTTGTACATGGAAAAATTGCTCTTTCTTCAAGCTGAAATGATTGAAATAGAGAACCGAAACACATTTTGGCCCTCGCCTTTTGGAAGGCAGTGTTCGGAAAAGTTGAAAAAACAAAAATAACTTAAGCGAAGGTCCCTTACTAAGGGCTGCTTGTCAATTAGTAAACCGCCGACGCATGAGTAACATGGACTGACCTGGCATTAGTGAATAAGAAAGCTACACCTCTTGGTGGAGAGTTTCATTGCCCAGGTTGAACACTAATAATCAAGAGAGGCTAAGTCAGCGGAGACTTTTTGTGTAGTAGTACTGAGGATGATAGATGAAAAAGTGTAGACTACCTCAGTGTCGTCCGCAAACAAAAACGGCGCGCTATTAAGTATTGTTGGAAACATATCATTTATGCAGGAGGAAATGAAGAGTGCCTGAAAAACTGCCCTGAATAGCATCACTACTAACGGGGGTAAAGCTGGATGTGTGCCCATTAATCAGAGCAACCCGTGAACAATGAGGCAAGTAAGATGAAATCCAAGAAAGTGGTGGGTTGATGATGCCAAAGGGTCGCAGGTTTGGTATAAAGCAGGGGCGAGGTACGCAATGGAATGCCTTAGATAAGTCTGAATAAAGAACAACAGAATGCTTCCCACTTTCATTAGAGTCAGTGACGAGATTCAGAAAATCACACTGACAAGTTACGCGAGACCGCGAACGAAGGACCCCATCTTCGTTGTCACGATAACGGTTGGGAACTAATGTGTAATGTAATAACGTGATACTTATCTATTTTGTCCATTATTCTGTATAATATGGGGTCATGGTTTATAGGGCGATAATCTGACACCTCATGTGAAGTTCCCTCTCTATGAATAGGAACGACTACAGAGCACTTCCAATTAGCGGGTACGATGTTTCCATTAAGTGAAAAAGTGGAGAGGTAAAGCAGCAAACTGGGGAGATCCTCTCCGCCAATGACGACAGTGATTGGTTGTAGGCCATCGGGGCCAGACCAAAAGGAAGGGTTTGCTTTTGGATAATAGCTTAGTCATACCCCTGGCATCAAGGGGTATCGCACAAAGCATAGAGCCAGCAATGGGTAAAGATGAGGGAGGGGGAATGACATTAGCTGAAGCCATGGCTGAGGCAAAGAATGTTTTGAAAGTCTTCGGCTGTGCTAGGTGAGGAGGTGATAGAAGAGTTGTTGTCTAGAATCACGAGTTGGAAGTCAGCCCTGATATAAGCTTTTCCAGGTTTATGCAACACAGAAGGAAGTTGCTGTTTACTTGGATGACTTAATGCCTTAGGTTCTTAGACACGAAGTCGAGCATCATCCTGTCGTTGAATAATCGTGCAGAGTCAGTTTAAACGAATAAAAATTGAAAAGTCATTGGAATTAAATAGTTGCTTGAGAGGTTTTATGATACTTCTTGTGGAGTGGCGAGACATGGGGCCTTTTTTAGGTACAGTTTGGGAAGTATTAGACAGTTTTTCTAGACCGTCGAAAAAGAAGAAGTGAAAAATATCCGCATCAGGCTGAGGGTTATGGGAGAGAAAATAACCACCATAGTCTTTCTGGAGGAAGAAGGTGGCTAGCAAAGTCCACTTTTTGCAGAGAAAAGTTTTGTTGGAGGGGTGCGCGGGATTAGGTGGGCCACTAAGGGGCAGACGGTAGATAACCATTTTATGGTCACTGCCGGGGAAATCTTGTTACTGACAGGTCGATTAAAGGCACGTTTTGGGTAAGTGTTGGATCTATTGTGTTCTCATTTCTGGTGGGTTCGACATCATGTTGCGCCCAGCCACCGAGATGGAAACCAACAATTAGGTCCACAAAATTGGGAGGAGCTTATAGGGTAGGCCAACAAATTTGAAGGGGAATAAATCCACCCACAATAAGCTCGGTTACAGAAGGAAGAAAAGAGAGTAATTTGATGAATCTAGTAAGAAAAGGACACAAGGAACTAAGGAAATTGGTGAGAATTACAAGCAGCCAATGTAGAGAAAAATGCTTTGAAGGCTGATAGTGCACCACAGAGAAACGGGGACAGAACTGATCCCTGCATGTATAAGAGGAGTCGCGGTTCAGACTTCTTTGACTCAGGCTAGGCACCCACCACCATGCCGGTTCGGACTGTTGGTCCTTAGAAGATTGTGCCCCACCAAAGGTGTTCGGTCATTTAGGGGTGCTCTTAGACAGCCAGGATTCCGCTGTCAGAATGATGTCGTATTATATACAAGGACACGTGTTTTATGTGCAGGAGTCTATCAAAAGTAGAAAGATAGTTGAGTAAGAATAAAGACAAGCCGTTTGTGGGAGGTGGAGCTGGCCCATCAGCAACTGGTTTTTACAACCACTGCAATCGGTTTCGGTTGATTTTTTGGCATTCATTTTACACAGATCAAAACTGAATCAGTACAACGGAAGTCGGCGAACGGAGTAAATTGCAATGCACGGCTGACTCTGTATTTCAATGTGTTGGTTAAGTTCATCGAAATGCCCTGAAATACATAGGTAACGATCGTTCTAATAAATCCCCCGAATTAAGTAAAATAAGGACAAACAGTCTGAAGACTATAGATTAGGAGATGAGTATTTGCATCGTTGTAAGTTATTTGGAAAAAATAAAAGAAATTAAAGAAGCGTACCACGTATTTCAAACGACGGGGACAGACCGCTGGGAAACCGTTCAGAAACAGTCCGGAAGCCGGTCAGTAGCCACTCAGAAATAGCCCGAAAACCGATTAGCATATTAGTAAAACCACTACAAAACCGATCAATTTCGGAGTGGTTTTTGGTAGGTTTCCAATCTGTTTACGCTGATTGTTTGAAATAAATGATATGCTTCGTGGCTTTCTTCCATCCTTCCAAAATTACGTATTGCAAGGCGGATTTTGATCTTCTTATTTGTAGTTTTCCGGTTATTTGTCCTTATTCTACCCACTTCGAGGGAATATAGTGGAGCGATGTAGACCAAAGTATTTCGTGGCATTTCGAAGAATTAAACCAATACATTTAAATTCAGTGCCAACAAAGTGTTACAGTTTATCCCGTTTGCCAAATCCCGTCGTACCAATCCAGCATTGATCTGTGTAATACGGCTACTAAGACAACCGACCGGAAACCGGTAGCAAATGGATGTTAAGAACAAACTGGGTGCTGCAAGGGGCGCATGTTCCTCCATGGCAGTTATTTCATTACCTACATTCCCGGAGTCACCATCCTGACTCCTTGGTGTTTCATCTGCAGTAAAATGATCAGACTGGTCATGTCTCACCCGTGTCTCTTCGTCCGTTGCTCTCCTCTCCTGTTCCGTATTTTGCTCGTCACAGACAGTTTCTATGCGCCTTTCAGTTTTATCTGCTTTCCCGTGTTCCACCGATTGCAGAAGCAACGTTACGTCATGATGTTCGCTCATATTTCCAAGTCGTTTGGTTTGCCACCACCCGATTCCTCTGGTCCATCACCAAGTGTCGCGCCTGCGTTGATCAAATAATTAGACCATTCTTGCCTGCTACCTTCGATCCTATCCTCCATCTCCCCTCGTTTATCACCTGCTCCTTACAACTAACATCATTACTGTGCTTCTCAGCCTTTGCTCTCTTTTGATCCGCCGCGTCAACCCGTCACGAAAAAAACCGTCCAAATTTTCCCAAGTCAATCCTGCACATTTTGATCTAACCCTACCTACCTCTTCCAATCACTTATACTTTACTTCTCCCAGCACTCCACTGCTCTCTGCTCCCGCTCATCGTGCATCTATTCATATACATATACATATATATGTATACATATGTATATACACATTCGCTCTGCATCCTGCACTTTTCTGCCGGCCATTTCTCATGCTATCATCCCACTGAACCTCATGATGTGCATCCATTCTTTTTACATCTGTGCATCACGTTAACTATCTCCAATCCCTCCAAACCACTTTTGCCATCTGCACCACCCTTTACCTCTCCCAATGCTCGCTACCTGTTCCACGATGAGTTCTGTGCTCTGTCCGCTGACCATCTACTGCAGTGAGCAAGGCTTCATTACTATCTAATCCCCAGCAATGGATCCCTATTTTTTCTCCACCATCTCCCGCTACCAGTTATTTATATCATTTTATAGCCCCTTTCATGTATGTCTGTCAGTTTTCAGATATCCCTACTTGGAACAATCAGACTGTCAACCTGACCTCAAACCTCAAATCCATCGGTCGTCCAGTTGAATTCGCCCTTGGGTCCTTTTCAACTCTCCCCATTTTTCTTTGGTTTGCATACGTTCAATACCCGTCCCACTTTTGTTACGCACATTTCTATATTTTTACGAACTTTTTCTATCCATTCCATCACCTGTAAAACTTGACCATGAGTCTAGCAGGCCTCGGGCGTCTCTGAATTAAGCGATTATCTGTATTAATCTTATTATCAAATTAAGTTTACCTTAGAAAATAATCGAACACAACTCTCCGGGGGCAATGCTTTCCCCGTGACCGTACACTCAATGGAAGACGACGGTGAAATTCTTGAGCAAATATCGATGAATAATGACAAATCGAAGGAACCTACACCTGTCTGTTGGCACAATAGGCGGATTCTAAGATGTTTTCATTCGCTTTCTAATATTCAAAGCGGTTTTATAAAAAGTCTCGTGGTTAAAACAACGGTATGTGGGATTGAAATGAATAATGCCATCCATGAGGCTCTTTGGCCGATTTTCATGCCGGCCTGATCGTGTCGTTCGCTGCAGCCCCACATTTTTGGGCTGCAACTGATGGGGTTCTGAGGTGGCCTGTATGATGGCCGAACTAACTGGTCGAGCACTATCGCTGAGCGATGTCTCAAGGTCTTAAGCTGCGCAACCTAGAGACGATCGACCCATATTTTTTCATGTTTGTCTTTCCGGTCAATGAGGTGTACTCTATGGCTTCGCTCAAGCACC
This sequence comes from Fasciola hepatica, assembly GCA_948099385.1. Taxonomy (NCBI): domain Eukaryota; kingdom Metazoa; phylum Platyhelminthes; class Trematoda; order Plagiorchiida; family Fasciolidae; genus Fasciola; species Fasciola hepatica. The sequence continues at coordinate 3,138,421 of CANUEZ040000199.1, forward strand.
TTAAATAGACCTCATTAAGGCCACTTTAGAAATGTCCTGCCTTTACCCACGCGTACAAAGATGTAAGCAAAGGTGGACTTTTCATGTGGAACATAGATCGATCGGGACTACGGTCACGCAGAATGCGTCTGCGAAAGGCCCATATGTGCGGCTGACTGTTGAGCCTGAAAAGCACAAACCTCGGCTTTCACAAGGCCTATTTTCAGATGATCCCCGAATAACCGGAGAGCTTGTCCGAGGGCTAATTCCACAGATGACGCAGTAATATCAGGTTTATAATCGGAAAGCAAACCTAAGAGAACGATTGGAAGTGCCTGCAGACAATTAGAGCTGTCAGCAGTGGTAAGCGAATCTTTGAGCTGTCGACAAATGCGCTCAACCGAACAGTTGGCCGCTGGGTGACAGGCTGTTGTGCGAGGACGATGACGGCCTCACATACGCAATGTTCCTGCTAACAGATATGACCAAAACCGTGCTGTGCTATCAGTAGTTACCTTTGCAGGGCAACCGTAAAAAGAAACACAACGTACCGTAAAAGCAGCTTTTACGGTTCCCAAATCTAAGTTATCAATGGGAACAGCCGCTGGCCACCGTATGGAACGGTCGGCCATAGTATGTCGGTAGCGGAACTTTTTACAGGGGCTGGAAGGATCAACGAGGTCCACGTGAATATGAAAAAACCGGGCTGGCACGAAGGGAAAGCGGCTTATGGGGGGCCATGTTGTCTACTTACTTTCGACCGTTGGCATGGAACGTATGAACGATCTCAAGTGAGAATATCCTTTTGCATGCCGTGCCAGGTGTACCTATCTACAACTAGCTAGGTGGTGGCTCGGATGCCAGGGTGGGCTAACTTGTGTGAAGCGCCAAAACTTGTGTGGCGCCAAAACATGGGTACGATGAGGCATGGGTATAGCAAAGTTGTATCACATATAGTCGAGTCCGAAGAAGTGGCTAAGGGAAACTGCGACCTGGCTTGGGTCTGTGAAATCAAGCTCCGAACGTTGGACTGCTGCCAAAGTTTCGGGGTCTTTGACCCGTTTCTGGCTAGAAATAGCATCTATTCGAGAAAAAGCATCAGCCATAACGTCGTCAACGCCAAAATCTTGACGGACATCACCGGAAAATTGTGCTACAATATCTAAGCGACCTAAATCACATGGTAAATGTTTATCGGTTCGACTGTGAAACTCATACCTCAAGGGTTTGAGATCGGTAAAGATGACGAAATGTCTGCCTTTGAGAATATGATAATGATAACGGTTTATATAAGATAACCCCGGGGCATGCTGAAACGCAAGATCAAACGGTGCAATTGGAAGCAGAATCCGAATTCCAAGAGGGTGATACAGGTATGTGCACTCGATATGGTATAGGAGAATCCATTTAAGTCGCCCTTCATCGTGGCGCCCGGCAAATTTGAACTCGAGGTCGGGAGGCCAAGCCGGCCGAGTCGGGATGGTGCTGTTAGATGTAGTAGACTCTTACTCAAGCATTACAAAAATAGGGACTGTGCACCGGAAGGTTGCCCACCTTGAGGAAAAGGTTTTCAAGGGAGACTTAAACCAGTCATAGCCCTCCGCGGTGTGTAGAACGGGTTAGGATTGAAAATCAGGCAATGAAATGAATGAATTTGCGGACACAGAACAAGAACAATCTTTCGAAGATTACCCTTGTAAAGCTCGGCGACTGAACATTGGCTGAGTCAGTCAAGTGCCCAGCGGAGGACTCATTTGTAGTGAGAGATTGCCCAGATGATGGTGAAAGAAGTGGCCGGATGTAAACATGTTATCGTTGAGCAGGTTGTTAACTTCCAGAAAGGTGGAGTGTGATGCACCAAACTGGGAATGAGGGCTGGGCGGCAAGTCAATTTTTGATACTTAGCACTGATAACAGCAGAAACGCGGTTTGCAGAGGAGATGAGCATTTAAACGACACAGGTATTTGCTTCGTGATTAGCGTTATCTAAGGGCTGAACATAATGACCAGAGGGTTGCGAGGAGCAACAGTGTCTGCAGGGATTTACCAAGATAGAATACCGGATATGAAAAAGCACCCAACAACCGATGAATACAGTTGCGAATATGGGCGATGAAGTCACTATCATGTAAGTGCTAGTTGTTGATATTCTTTGTAAAAGGTGGATCATGTAATTGCGACAAATCAAAACTCTGCGATAGAGAGGGCGAACTGTATCAGTATCCTCGACCGTTGGGATATTCTGAAGACAAATATTCCTCAGTGAAATATGCTGTTTGGATATAGTGAAACGGAAGCGCAGGGCAACATTGAATGTGACCTTTTTCAAATATATCGGTAAATGTGACAAAGGGGGCGAGTTTTATCTGGGGGATTGGTTAAGTTTGCAAATGGGACAGGTGAGTGGTTTGGCACGAGTTCACGGGAAAATGGATAATGGACAGCAAGCCTCGTATGGTAACGATCTTTCAAACACAAGATAATTACTTTCCGAAGAAAGCAAATTTTGCCGGGCGTAAGAAGCGGTAAGTTAAGATGCCCACGATGAAGACGAGTACGATGAAAAATAGGCGATAACTGGGGGAGATAGTTCCATATTCTGCAGCATTTCCGTTGTAAAAATGGTGTTTTTTGCCGCAACCGGTGCTGGTGGGTGGGGCCTACCGTGCGCTAGACGCCTAACCTGACAACCACTTTTGGTAGCAGAAGGCGCAATCCGCTATCCTAGCTGCTCCCGCACATCGTTGCAAACTTCCTGCAGGCCTGATGTGCGTCGGCCAAAGCGGTGGATCTGACCGCGCCCCGCACCGGCAGGCTTTGCTTGAGTGATATGGGTGTTGTCACGTAGAGATCGAATAGTCCAGGAGCTTGCGACCAGGTTGCGAGGGGTCGTAGAGAGCAGGGCCAATGTGGTAGTGACGAAATGACGGGCAGGTATCGAATTTCCAGCCGGAAATATGGGCCAGGTATTATGCCGAGCGATCGAGGAGAAAATGTACGTCGGTTGTTGTCTGGAAAGATAAAAAAGGAAAAACTCAGTCTAAAATGCTCCCAGCTAAGGGTCAACGGCCAGTGGTAAAGAGAAACCTCTAGTATCTAGAAGTTGGAACCACTTCTAAAAGATGCGGGCTACAAGCGGAAGAAAGAGGGCAGGAATGCTAAAAATGGCGAAGCACCGAAGAAGGATAATGACCTTTTAGTAATTATTGGTGGTTCCGGAATGGATTTCTGAGTGGAAATTCTAGGGCGAACTGAGAGAAGAGGATCGAGCCCAGGTTGGACTGAGTGGAGTGAATCCGGTATGATGTGGATAAGGGACAAGAATTGGAGCTGAATTACCTCCAACGGAGAACCTAGTACATGGGGCGGGCAAGAAGGAAGTTCTTGGCCTAGGGGTTTGGTTGCTTATTAATTGAATGTTACCTAGGCGGAAAATTACTACAGAAAATAACGGAATGAATGAACGGTAATGGTAGTCGACAAGCAAGCCTGTTACAGTTATGCTGGGGCAATGGCACGTAAGATGGGGAAAATTGAAGGTTTAAACTTCGAAGCGGTGTCAGCTAAGAGCTTCAGAGATGAGTTTGAAACTGGACTTGGAATAATCACTCTGCAGAGCAAAAACGAAATTCTGCGTGAAAACGTGGAACAACACTAGCGGTAGGAGAGTGTATTGGGAACAGAATGATTGGCAACACAACTGTAGGCTGAATTCAGTTAATGAGCCTTTTCCCGTAAGGGAACCGGGACTGGATTCCCTGTCCATGTTTGCGGAGGAAGTGGTAAAAGCCATAAGGCGGAACATAATCATGCACTGATATGTCGGAAATGTCTAACAGTGCAGTAAGCAGGAGGTAGTTCCCGACTAAGCGCAGAATGCTTGGCTTAAGCCGGTGGGAGAGGACGAGAGAAAAAGGCTGGTGGTTTCCATTGTGATGTAGAGCACAGCTGCGGCAAGCCGCCTATGGCTTTATCAGAGGCATCGATGGCTATACTCAATAGAGCTTCGGAGTCGAAGTGAACAAGCAAAGTGGCCGAAGCCAGGGCGTCTTTGACTCCACCGAAGACAGCTTCAGCTTTCTTAGATAGTTCTATAGGACCAACTTTAGCGCCTAGAAGTAAATCTGTTAACAGCTGCATCAAGCGAGCAGTTTGGGATGAAAAGCCGATAGTGGCTTACCATCCCGATGGAACAGCGAAAGGTGACTAGTGGAGTCGGTGGCGAAAAGTCACGAACGGCTTGTACCTTTTCTTCCAGGGGCCGGTACCAAGTTCGTTGATCAAATCCTCCTGAAACCCGACCGAATTTTGGCAAAGATACTTTTGTCCTCATTGACGGTTATACCGTGTGCGGCCAAACGCTTGAACAACTTATGTAAGTGTTGCTTGTGTGTATCTTCAAACTCACTAGTTACTAGCAGATCGTCTAATAAGGCGAAAACAAAGTCTAAACCCTCGGTAACCTGGTCAGAATGGAGCTGAAGAGTGTATGCAGCCTTGTGTAAACCAAATGGCTTTCGCAAGAATTCGAGGAGATCAAAATGGTGTCGTTACCGCTGTCTCAGGCATACCCTCATCTGCGAAAGCAATCAGGTGATAAGCGCGCATCAGATCCATTTTGGAGACCCCCCGAGCACTGCTGAGGTTGGTCGGCACGTCCCGAATGTGTGGGATGTGATACTCATCTGTGACAATGGCATTGGTAGGGGCTCTATGTTCTCCCCATGGTCGCCAATCGCCTGACATTTTAGGAATCCCATGAAGCGGAGAAGCCCAAGGACTATTTGACGCACGAATACTACCTAATTCAAGCATGTGCTCGAACTCAGCTAGCACCATTTTAAGCTTGTCGGGTGCAAGCCGGTGTGCTGTAGCGAAAGCTAAGGGGCCTGAATTGTTAAAGTGATAATCTACCGAGCTGGTTATGGTAGGTAGTAGGGATGATGGGGGCAACACTTTTGGGTATGCATTTAGTACGTCACGTAACAGGTGGGGACTGGTCGTTTTAAGTAGAGTAGGACCGATCCGGTTAAAATCGACCGAAATCCCGTTCACGGATAGATTATTGACATGATCCACAAGAAGCTGACGGCGAGAATCAACCAAGAGGCCGAGGTGATGCAGGAGATCAGCGCTCAGAATTGGGCTTCGGACGTCTGCAAACTAGAAAACTGGACGGAAAGCGCAACGAAGACTAAAGTATAGTATATTCAAAACTTTTCATAGGTCCGTACGGAGGCACTATTAGTGGCAAGTAATTTGGAGAGGGGGACACCTGTCTAAAGTTTGACCTGGAGGCGGGAGCATTTTGACTTAAGAAACTGTGTCTACCAAATAGCGCGCCCGGAATTATGATTGATTAGGTAGACTAGGCGACTGCCCTGGCCGGTAGAGTCCGTCGCAGCTACGCACCGACGTCCCCGCTCTCTTGACTGTATGGGGCCATAGGACAGGATGAAGTTCAATGAAGCGCCCTCGAACGATACCGTTGATGAAACCAACAAGGGGCGTCTATTGACTTTGGGCGAACCATCGACTGTTCTTCCATCGAGCCCGCTCTCAACATCGAGATTGCAACTTGCCTATCCAAGCCCGGCAAATTTATCACCCTAGTTAGGTACTAAATGGCGTGCGGCGTTCGTCTCCACCCACTACCTTCTCTCCTGCCTGGCAACCCATAATCGCCCATACAATAGCCATCAATTTTGGCAAGCTCCTTTCCACTTACATCATCTGCATCCCACGTATATTTACTCTCCCGCCCCCTCCGTAAACTTGCCTATTTACCATGCCAGAACTTAAGGCTATTATCCACTAGCTGACATTATCACTGTCACTGTTCATTTCCACACCAAAATCCAACAGGCGTTGAATAACGCGGAAATATATTTCGTAGGTCTCTAGAGGTCAAACTTGTAGTTAGCGACCACTTGCACTCTCCATCACGCCAAATGCTCGTTTCTACAGTGCCAACCGATCTCTATATCCTGATCTCGGTGTGCCGCTTGACCCCTTCACGTTTGCACTTCTCGGATATATTTATCATGCAACTTTGCCGGTGCCACACCTCAAGGTACCTGGCAAAATGGTCAACAAGTTGTACACTTATCGTCCACCTGCAATGACATCACCATTTTGTACTTTTCGTCCATGCAATCACTTCCATCGCATACGAGATTGGTTCATTACCCAATCACTATCTTTATGCTGATCAATCATTATCCACCCGTTGAATGGTCACCTGTCCTCCGTCGGCCCTTCTTTCATCACTATGGAATTCTTCCTCTCCCACAAGACATGCCACCTGCTCGATTTCTGTGAACCATCTCTCCTGATATGACACATACGTACAATTCCATAAGTGACCAACATCCATACTCTCTGTTGTCACACTCCAACCCACTCAGTACCATGTCGCGCAGCTTCAGTTACACATCATTATGACCGGCCACACCTATTGCAATGTTCAGTAAAAATGATTACATAATACCCGTCAATTCCATCATCTTTTCTGCGAAATGTACATCTTTGTAGACGCTGTACCTTTCCGCACTTCACGCTGGTTTACCTTCTATTTTCACATTGCTGTCTCTCGACCACACGGTCTACGCAAACATTTCGGGTCTCACCACCTGTAATCCTCTGGCCCTCCTATCAACAACACTCGGTTGTCATTCAATCCCTTCGGACTTCTTACTCGTTCGATATACAACCGACTTCACCGGTATGGGACCTCCAATTTTAACTGCCACGTCCGCAGACTGTTCCTATGTTGCTCCAAATCCTATGTTCCGATCCTGTTTTCCTGTCGAAACCACTGGCCCCATTGCTCTGTTCACTACTGTCGTATTTTCTACTAATTATAACGGCCATCCGGACAGTTATCTAATCCCTATTCCATTTCCTTTTCTGCACGCTACCCGCTTCTGCAATCGCGCCTCACATCGGTCCACAACCATTATCACATCTCCATGTTGTTACTTCGTAACATGTCTGCGTTACCGTGGATAATCTATCCGATGCTCACCTGCTATCCTCTCGCTATTTCTAACATCATAGCACTTGAAATTGCACCCGCTCTCATCCCAATCTGTTGTTTACTGTCCTTGTGATTGCCTCCGCTTGCATCATGACTTCATGCATTCCAATTTTTCATCTGCGCATCTTTCAATAGTTTTTTTGTCGGCATACTCTGCCCGCAACTGCTTCGGTCATATCTGAATTCCTGGGCATTTTTTCCATTCCTGCTACGCTTGATAACTCACCTCAGCTACGGAGCCGACTTTCCTCGTCACTGAGCTATGCGACCTCCTGAAATTCAGCTTTGATTTTTACCGCCTCCTCTGACGAATGGTTCATTTTGTTCTGAATCCCATGGCCCGTCTTCGTTCGATGTACCGAACTTATCGGTTCCCTAGAGGTCGCCTTACATAAGCCATTTGGTCAGCGTATCAAAACGGTCATCAGGTCAGTTATCTACCCTCTACTTCATCGTCGCTTCTGCAAGCTATTCGACCCTTCAGCCGCCGTTTAAGGCATTTCCCGTTGATTTACTACCATAATTCCGTATCCTTGTTGTTACTTCGCGTCACGCCTATATCAATGAAAATAAACCACTGAACACCTACCGGCTCACCACTGGCTATTTCTTCCCTCACCCTTCTTGAAATTCCTCTCTCCATCCGTCGAATTTGCTGGTCTCTTTCCTTGTAATTCACTATGTCGGCATCTCACCATCACATTCCTCTAACACAATGGCCGTTGGGTCATGGCATTTGATATCTAAAGGTCCATTCTTGTACATCTCCGAGTATTTTATCCATGTGTTGTCACACCGTGCTACTTGCAAACGAAGCTTTGAATTTCCCTTGGTAAACCCTTCTTTGTTTTATTCTTTCCTCTTCGTTTTTATGACAGGTATCCTTCGATCTAGCCTCCATTTTTATTGTTTTGGTTATTTCAGGCACAACTTATGCACATACTCCACTTTTTACCGGACTCCAAACAGCGCCGGCCGGTTCGATCATTTGACATTTACCTTCAGACTTGCCAGGAATTATTACGGTTTTAGTCTACTGTACCACTGTATTCAATAATCTGTGTCCACATACTGTACCCTTTTACAAATTTCAATTGTGACATCAATTAAGTCACCTGAACACGCTACCTAGCATGCTTCAGGCGCATCCGAAATATAACATAATTAATAATAATAGTATTATCCTTAGTGTTTATACGGTTTGTACAGGGGGATCTGTTTGAGCTACCGGTTCAGTCGAATGAACTGAATGGACAGTCCGTGTTGAAGTCGCCCCCAACCTGAACTACACGAACGGAAGTAGCCGGAGAACCAAGGCCGCGAAAAAGCATGTCAGTTTTATTGTGGAGCGGGTTTGTATAAATCTGGTAAGTCGACGAATATGATTGGTAGACTCAAAGGTGACCAGTCACAAGCAGCCCTTGTCGGACCTGTCCGCGGCCAGCCCAATTGGTTCAGGCTCATCCGTGTTTGCGCTTACGAAGCTGTACCTGACCGTACCATGTGTGACTGCTCCTGGATCACTAAAGCAATGCTTCCTGCTAGGGGACGCCTGGTTTGGCGTCCCACAAACAGCGTTGATTGCCTAGACCCTTTGACAAGATCGCTCACAGTGGCTGTATAAAGGGTCACGTCGGACGCAGTTTTTGAGAAAATCGCTCGGTCGACCTTTGGCTCATAAATTCCCGCAATTTTACCGGCCGTTCCGGCAAGCATTTCCGAGATTTTCCTCTGTAGACAAAGAATCCTCTGCATTTGGCTGGGAAGACGTTGGGACCAAACCTCTGTCAGGAGACCACTATCGACCCTTATAGTTCTCACAAGAATCCTCATTTGCCGATGCAACTGCCTGGGTTCGCCATCTCCAAGCTCAGTGTTTGCAAACGAACGGATAATTTGCTATTCGAGTACCGAACAAGGTTCGGTGTGTATGGAAAAAACGATTCGCCAGGTGGTGTGTATCGAACGAGATATATTGTCAGTAACACGGCGTTGTCGGTGGGAAATTACAAACCGATGTTTCGGTTACCATGAGTAACCTTTCTTAAGGCGGTGGTGCAATCAAATGACTCTGAGGAATCAGGTATCAACCAGCCGTGTGCGTGTTAGATCGTTGGTCGATTAGATTGGTCGGGTTTTAGTGACACCGATTCCAGTTATCCGAGCCCGTGGTGACGAGGTCAAGTGTCGATGTGACCTTTGTGCTGCCTATGTGTTAATGATGTCTATGCGGTCCAAATCCCGGGAATCTTCGCCCCATCATTTCAGATGACGCGTGCAGGACGGGTGCTTATTGCCAGAGCTTCGGCATACACATACTCAGTGCGAGTTTCCAGTCCGTATTGTAGGATTTCTGTGTTTTTCATTGTTTGTACCGTGTCCCTCGGCTATGGCGTGAAGAGCAATCGCTGAATCTCATCCGAGTTTCGTTAAGGCTAACGAGTTAGAGGGCTTTCGTTTTTCTTCTCTTTTGTTTTCCACTATTCTAGCCTAAGTTGTCTGGGTCGTTGTCCCATATATTCAGCTGGACATGGCTTGCAATTAATTTCGCAAATGCGGCTGTTTCGGTCCTGCAATCTCATTAAATCACTGGCTTCGGTAAGGTGGCGAGAAAGAGTACTGTCAGTCCGAAAGAATGTGCAGATATTACAATCGCAGAGAACTTTTCGGATTGCCTCGGAAACGCCTGATCTTTATGGAAAGCCAATGGAAGCCAGATATTCTTTTGCTCTAGCAGCATATGTCGTTGGTTTATTTTTCGTCTTCCATTGGAATCTTAATAAAAGTGTCGGGCGGTGATTGTCTTGAAGGACTTGGCTTAGGAGTATCATTTATTCTTCACAAGTGGTATCCCGTTACAGAGTTTTTCAACCCTGTTGGCTAACGATGAGATGAGTGTTTGTTTCACGCAATGAGGGTGAGCTGGATCAAAATGCAAATATTTATCCGAAAGTGTAGCTTTTCGAGGAACACCGATGGTGGATTTTTGTAGTCATCCACCCTCAGGCAGCAGTTCAGGAAACTTATTACTCAGTCGGTACCTTTATTTTCGATCGTAAAGTTAATGGAGCTGCAATGTCCACTACGGCATTGAAGGAATTCACCCCTGTGCTTGGAGTTGATAACCACAAAAGTATCATCAACATATCCCACATATAGAGGTGAGAGACTTTTGAGAGCTGCTAGGGCTTTGGATTCGACTAAAGGTGGAAAAAGATGGGCAACAATTCTCCGTTTTTCAGTTATGCCAATCCGGCTAATGACCGCTGCATTTATGAGTTCATAGGAGTTGGATTTCTCTGATTCCAACACATCTTGTGCTTCGCCGACGATGTATGGGGGGAAAAACTGCGACCACTTGGTGAAACCCACTACTTTCTGCAGTCATACTACTCAAGGCAAAAGTCGGTCCCGACTGAGCAAACCTAGCCCTGGGGTTACTTTCGCTGAAAGGTGGGAACGGAAAGACAATTACATTTATCTCAGCTTCAATACATTTAGGTTCGCTCGTAAAGCAAACCGTACAGTAGATTGAAATTATTCAAAAAGTGAAAAAAGATGCAGTTGGAAGAGTGCAAAAAACTGGTTAAAAATGTTGAGTTATCACCGAACAAATCTTTTAAAATGGTGAACAGGTACTCGGGGACCAACAAAAAAATTAGGAGACGAATCGCTCACCAATTTAGAACTCTGGATACCAGGTACTTACTGGATCTCGAGAATGAACTATGAAACGGGCAACAAGCCAAATTTCCGAAATGTGCCAAAAGACGTGAAAGTAAGTAGAGTGGATGAAGGAAGCTTTCTGCTGAAACGATGTCGTTGGTATTCACGTTTGGGAGTGACTTCGGACTCTATACCAGCTAAGTGACCTGACCTTTCAGCCGTCCGCAAGCTCAGCAGTCAAAATCGTGTTGTTCAACTAGAGGGAACCAAATGTCCTTGCTGCAAGCTGGCACAAAAAGCACGGTTCTGTGACCTGGAACAACACACAAACTGCTTAGAGCTCGGTGCTAATTGGATATGATTGTCTGCGGTGTTTTTGGTCATGAATTTACACGTTCACATTCAGTCGTCAAACTAGCGGTGGTGTTGGCTAACCTGAGAGAATACGGCCGAAAGAAATCCAGACGCTCAATCGGCCTCGGCCACCACCGATCCTGTGCAAACTGAGCTAAACTGGACCAAAATGAACCTCTTCTGACCTGAAATTAAACAGCCATAAGTCAGCGGTTCCAGGTTGCGTCCACCCAGCTATCACAAAGCCGCTGGCGGATATAAGCCCCATCGGTGCGCAGGCTGTGCGGGTCCACGTTGGATTAGAGTAAACGGCCTCAGGACTGGAAAGCCGCGGCCGTTGTGGCAAAACAAGGAGTGGACCTAAGTCGGCTCTCTGCTCTTCCTCATCTTCATCAACGACCTAGCATGTGGGCTTACAAAACCCACCTTCATGTTTGCCGATGACGTCAAGATAGCTGGAGTAGATATAGAACTTGACGTGTTAGCAGTACAAAACTGGGCACGCAAATGGGACCTTCCACTAAGCCTCACCAAGTGTCATTGCTTGACCACAAATACAGGGGCTAGTGGGAATAGTGTGGGTTCGTTGCAAGTGGTCTCGCAGGTCAAAGACTTGGGCGTTATAGTGGACAACAGCTTTAAGCCGTCGAAGCAGTGCACCTCAGCAGCCAATACGGCCAGGAGAGAACTCTTTCGAGTAAGGTCCATTGTGTCGTGTAGAGATCCGGAGATTTTCGTTCCGATATATAAGGCCATGGTTAGGCCGCATATGGAGTATGCGTGCAGGCCTGGGCACCGTACTACCAGAAAGATATCGACTGTCTGGAGAAAGTGCAAGGGCTAGTCACTAGAATGGTGGCTGGGCAAAGGGGGTTTAACTACACAGGGCGTCTCCGTGCCCTAGACCTATTCTCGATGGAAAGACGGCGCATTCGCGGTGATTTGATAGAAACCTTCAATGTAATGAAAGGACTGTCAGGAATAAGACGAGAAGACCCTTTCTCTCTGATCCCCGAGAGAGGCACAAGGGGGCATAGCCTAGATTACAAAGGAATCATTCGAGGCTCCAAATTAGGGCGAAGTACTTCTCAAATAGAGTGGTACCCTATTGGAATAAGCTCCCGCAAGATGTCAGTTCAGTTCAGTTCAGTTCAGTCTGCACAGGACAGGTAATGACCACGGCCAATCGAGCTTCCAGAATTCCTTCGATGGTATGCACACCAGTTATGCACCCACCACTGCCGAGTGTATTTCGTCGAATCCCCGCTAAAAATGAGAGGGAAACGGAAAACCTCATCGCACATCAACTGCGAGAGACATTATGCATCGTGAGCGTTCACTGAGACAGTATGCAATGAGGGAAAAAGTCTGCTAAAACATACTCCAGAAGGACCACAGTGTTACCCGTCATCCATCTAGTTGATATATTCAAGGCTCACTACAAGGAAAGATCTCGTACCACTTGCGATCAAGGGCACCTTTGAGGGATTGGACTGTCTGCAGATCTACCATTCCACCAGGCAGACCGTTCCAACTGTTCACAACCCTGTTGCTGAAGAAGTGCGATCTAGCCATCAACCTAGATCGGGCTTTTATCAACTTCTTTTCGTGTCCCCTTGTTCTGGAGTCTACGGCCACTTGGAATAGACTATCTGGTCTAGGGCCAGAAAAGCCCTTCATTACCTTGAACGTTTCTATGAGATCCCCTCGACGTCTCCTCCTTTCCAACGAGAAGAGATTCAGGTCACAGAGTCTCTGCTCGTAAGTCTTACCCCTCTGCCCTTCAACCACTCGCGTGGCGAGACATTGGTCTTTCTCGAGGGAGGCGGCGTCCTTTTTGTAGAAGGGTGACCAAGCCTGCGCGCTACCTTCTAAGTGAGGTCGTACTATAGCCATGTAAATATGTACGAATACCTCCGGCTGACGGCAAGACAAAGCTGATCGCAGTCTAAAGAGCTCCCTACGAGCCTTATGCGCAGCAGCGTTGCACTGCTCCGACCATTTGAAGTCACTTTTCATGATGATCCCCAGGTCTTTAACCCTACTGGCTGCCTCTACGGTGAACAGCCCTTGATCATGAGCGACAGTTAGGCTCTCTGTTGCCCTTGACAACAAATGGCTTTTTTGAGCGTTTAGAGGTGAGTCCCATTTGTATGCCCAGTTTAGGACGGTAACTATTTCCCTGCCCAAGTCCGCCCTACCCTTAGATCCAACAATCTTCACATCATCCGCAAAAATAAAGCTGGGCGATTGAAGAGTGGATGCTAGGTCATTATAAATAACAAGAATAGGACCGGGCCTAGGACGGATCCCTGAGGTACACCACTGGTGACGTTCACCAAACTGGAGCACCTGTCCCCCACTTTGACGTAAAGCGTCCTGTGGGAGAGGAAGTCCTGCAGCCACCTATATACTGGCCCACCTATCCCGAAAGTCTCCATTTTGCGTAGCAAAAGACGATGATTAACGGAGTCGAACGCCTTGCTAAAGTCGAGGTAGCATACCTCAACTTGCTTACCTTCGTCCAGTCGTCGAGTTACTTCATCTAAGAAGCACAGGAGATTGGTCAGGCAAGATCTAATTTTCAGGAATCCATGCTGCGCCGGGCTTAGCATGGAGTGCTGCAGTAAGTGCTGGCAGATATGGGCACGGATGATCTTCTCGAGGACTTTACAGAGAATGCTAGTTAGGCCTACTGGCCTGTAGTTCTGCACATCCGACTTAGGCCCACTCTTATGTATTGCCACGACTGCCGCGACTTTCCAGTCCTGAGGCAGCTTTCCCTGGTCCAACGTGGATGTGTACAGCCTGCATACCGATGGAGCTATGATATCCGCCAATGGCTTGATGATAGCTGGATGAATGCCATCTGGGCCCGCTGACTTGTGGCTGTTTAACTCCTGTAGGTACTTACGCACGCATTCCTCTGAGAGATCTAGCTCGTTTAACTGAGGAGGATGCACCAGAGCAAGATCTACTCGTACCCCACTATCTATCCTATGTACACTACCAAAGTATTCCCCCAGGGCGTCTGCTTTGCCCTGGTCATCAGTGACAATACCATATTCTCTAGTGGATAGCGGACCTATGGCATTTCTTGTTGAGCCTTTAGACTGTACATAGCTGTAGAACTTCATCGGCTGTTGTCTTGCAGACTGGGCCAATTTGAGCTCAAATTCCCGCTTAGAAGTTCTCAAAAGGATTACAGTCTCGTTTCTCAGCTTCGTATAGCGGTTCCAGGCTAGCTGACCGCCGGAAGCTTTGTACTGGTTCCAAGAGCGGTTTCTACGTCTGATGGCCTTGGCTATTGCAGCCTTCCACCACATGGGTTTGCCCTCCCCACTCCTTCGTTTTAAGGGTGCGAACTCTTCCTGTAGGGCAGTCAGGGATCACTTTGTGGCCCGCCAGCGCTCCTCCACAGTAGCCTCCTCTGGCGCGTCCCAGGTCAAACCCATCGCCCTATTACGAAGCCTATCTATGTCCATACTACCGAAATTCCTAATCAGCCTTGAGGGTACCTTCGGTTGCCGCATGCATAGAACACAACCGTGAAGGCTTTCAAGAAAGCAGTAGACCTATGTTGGGTGGCAGTATACCCCGAGTTATGTTAAGCAGCTTTTAGGGTCAGATGCAATTTACTTATTGTTTCCACCTTACTCTTCCAGGGCTGATACTGCACAAAATTTCTGCCTTTCAGAAAAAGAAATTCACGCAGTGTGGGGAGCTATGGAAACGCGCCGACAACACAACTATCTGGACACACGATTGGCTCTAGCCACACAAAGTCCTGTGCAAACTGAACTGAACTGAACTGAACTGAACTGAACTGAACCTGACCTCGAAGCGAATTCAATTTATGGCCTTGAGTTTCGAGGGCCGCCCGCAGGAAACGCTCCCAGTTGCTGGCGCGGTCTCTCAGAGAATGTCCACTGCTCCGGCGTTGGACGTCAATGATCTCATCAAGCGTTTACTTAATGGTTTGATTTGGGTTTAATAATTGCTCGTATCACAAGCTAGACATTCGAGAACAATAAAAAATGTTCACATGACCGAGGGAGAACTTCGTGCCCTATGTCATTCAGCAAGGGAACTTTTTATTTCGCAGCCAATGCTTCTCGAGCTAGATACGCCTCTTCAAATTTGTGGTGAGTATTTTTTAGATTTTGTGTTTTGGTCTTCCTCAATACTAGAGCAGAAAAACACCCCAATAACCTGCAAAAATGTGCCGTTGTAGCAAAACCGCTTCGAAACCGATCGGTTTTCGGTCAGTTTTCGAGTGGTTTGCACTGTTGCACTGATTGGTCTTCGAGCGGTTTCTGAGCGATTTATCAGTGGTTTCTGAACGGTTTCCGAGCGGTTTATCACAGCCAGCACGATCGTCACCTGAACGTCACCTGAACGTCACCTAAGTATCCTTTGGTTGTCACCTGAGTGTTCCGCTTGAAATGAAAAGGGACACCCGGGGGACGGCCACGGAAACTTGTGTAGCCATACTCCTTTGCTCCCAATAGTTTTCTAGAAATAACTTCCACTTGGGACATCTGAATACATGGTTACATGTTAATTGACATACTGGTATTCTACGGAGTAGGTGAAAATCGCCACGTACATAAATCCGATTATTACGCAATAACCTTAAGGATAATTCCGAATTCAAAATTGAGCGGAATTAATCCTCGGAGTTCCAAGAAAATACAGATTTTACAAAAGATAATTATGTATCGCGGAGTTGATACATCCATTTACACTGGGATCTTCAACGAACAATTGCTATCTGACCATGTGTCATCTCAGTGTATTTGGCAGTATCTGGAGCAAAGGAAATAAATAAGATACTTGCTAAGTCGTGGTAACATTAACTATCGTTATAATTCTGAACGTTACAAATAGACTTATGAGACGGTTAAGCAGTGCAGGAGATATTAACACTGGTCAAATCAAAACTGACTTCAGCACTTTCAGTTTGCACGGCGACGTCCCGGAACGGTGAATCAGTGCTGGTTACCTCAATCGGTCTGCATTTTTGTATACAACGTTTTATCCTTCTGTTTATAAAATGTTTTTTTAGCCCCGGAGAAGTTGCGCTTAGTTATTGCATCTACTAATACAGAATAGGATAACTCTGAACGGCACACTTGCCGACAGTTACTATAAACTTTTTTATTGGCAAGTGATTGTCACCCATGGACATCACGCCAGTTTGATTTTTACAGAAAACAATCGGAGATCAGTGTATACATAATTTGACACACAATCACCGGTTGTGTGTTCGTGTTCCCGGGGCATCAAGGAATTGCATCTGCTAATCCCAGGGTTATCAACAGAATAAGTTACTATTTGATCGTAGGAGGTTTCATCCTCCGATTTCCGGTTCAACCTATTGAACTCCCATGCATTTCGCACAGGAATGGCGCATTGCATCAGTTGCACGGATGCACGTGCATTATGTTCAAATGTGCAAAATTTGAGTTCCAAGTCCCATAACGTTCCCTGTATTTCCACAACACGAGTTGTTAGATCAATAATGATAGTTGCGATCGATGAACGTAACATCTGAAATTGAACATACACACCAAAGTTTTTCCATAAGTATTATGTTCCGAAACTCGGTTTTTCACATTTTTTATCTTTGCCACTGTTTCCATCTTTCTAGAAGTAGAAAATATGACAATCTATATTAAACATGCATACTATATAACGTATCTCTCGGTGTCTCTAATATGGGTTGGGGTAGTTCATGTTGTGGAGTGTGTTGTAACTTGTGGTCGGAACATGTTGAAATGGATAGATACGCACGTGGTGACTACTGGACACCAAATATAGCTAAAATCGGCAGTTGTTTCCAGCCGAATCCGTTTCGGTGGTGAAGCGGCAGACATATCTTCCAGCACCGGTGACGGCGATGGATCAAATGCAAATGCTTTCAGTTGGTCGGTTTCCTCATCTGAACTGGTATCTGAAAAGTGTTCCGGTTTCCTGGCAAAGGCATTTTGTCAGCATTAGTTCGTCTACCCTTTTTTTTACCGAAGCAATCCATTGCCGTTGTTGCGTCGGAGGATGGTAGTTCGGTGGTGTTCCAGTGGTTTAGAGCTTTGGCTTACTACCTCGGAGGTCAGAGGTTCAAATCCCCGCCATCATCGGTTACTTTGGTGGTAGACAGTAATCCACTGTCGTCTGGATCGTTACCACATCTGACCTGTTGGGACATCATGTGTTTCTTCCCCACTGCAAATCTCAGGGTCTAGTTTCTGGTTATCCCCAATAGTGCAGCGGGGCTTCGTGGCCATGGGATGATTGCCCTTTCTGCTGCACTTATGCTCAAGCAGGTAATAAAAAAAGTTCCGACAATGCTGCCAGAAGTCTTTGATAAAGAAGGGCGTCGTCAAACTTATTTACTAGTAACGGGCACTGAGAAGGCACTTACAGAACCTTCTATGCACCGTAAGATCGTACACAGCGGTGTTCGATGGTTCCTGCTTTCCTCACGAGTGAGTTTCTGGTTTTTGATGGTATGGCAACGGGGCCACCTGACCTTACTGTGGCCAATCGTCAACTTGTCATTTACGATAGCAACCGCGTGATATTCTAGGAACTCGACGACGACAAACATTTGAAATAGAACGAATATGAATTACGTTTAAAGATTTAGCACAAAGTCGCTCATGTGTGATATATGGGATAAAACACCCATTTGTCACCGTAAGGCAGCAGCAAACCTTTGCGCATGACCTCATTTTGACTATAAAAGACCGTTATTTTGGACAGATTGTGACAAAGAAAGATGCCAAATTGCCCAGAGGGAATTGGGTAGTTGAAGAAATCGTCACAGTGTTCAAAGAAATAAGCACACAATAGTGCGCCTTCTGTTCCTTGGATGATAGCCGGTCTGCGGTCGATCAGTGCAAAATGTTTTGGCGTTTCATTGCCGTAAATGGTTGAACCAATGCCAGCCAATTAACCATTCACATCCTTTCGTTTCACGGACCGGAAGAAAACATTGTCCCAGAATTTTACATTCTTTGAACAGATTAGCCTCAGAACTTCGTTCCTGAGTGCAACGAAACACTTGTTCAGCAATCAGGTTTTGACTGGTCACAGTTGCGAATAATCTGCATGTGGAACTCAAACGGAGAAGCATATGCCAGTCGTGAGAAATACGTGATACGCTTCATTATTTTCTATCGTTCCTCCAAAATTACGTTTTCCATTCCTCACTTTACCTCCGAAATTATGAATTTTTGATAATTGTGCTTATTTAGCCCATAAAATAGGATGATCTGCAACTTAGTTTTTAAGGGCATTATAGTGTGTTCAAATCAATACATAGTAAAATGAAATGCTTATTAGACAGTGTGCATTACTCCAGTAGTCGAATTCCTTTGTATCAGCTCACTTTTGATCTGTGCCAAATGGCTACTAAACACACCGGTCGGAAGTCGTTTAAAAACCAATGTTACGAACGGGCTGTATGCTGAAAAGGTAAAATATGCTTGCAACGCATGCATCGCTCCCAAGCAACACTCATATGAGCCCCCTGTGGACAAACTATAGGAAAGCTGTGGGCACTATACGATATTTGACAGCGCTACCGGGGCCTATATGGGGCCCAGATAATCATGCCTACACTTCGGGAAAAACGCGCAGGAAATTAGTACCCTCTTTACGGCTTTCAGGTGAAACTTCTTGCTGCTTTACCTAAATAAAATTGCACGAGTCTCTCTCCTCTGTCGTTCAAAGGAGAAATTAATTTGTGAAAGCGCGCATAAATTATGTAAATTTACGAATGACGCTTATTAAAAATATGGTATGTTCATTCCTGTTAGTTCAGTTGGGTAGTGGTATATTTTCGTCCTGTGCACGTTGTTGTCATCTCCGAAAGTGAACAGGTAAGTATGCATATATATATATATATATATATACTATACTATACTATACTATACCATTTCCCACAAAATTCCTTTGCGGATACCAACAGCTTGTACAAAAACGAAAATAAACTACCAACCAACTGAACTAATGGGAATGAACGTACCGTACTTTTTAATGCGCATGATTCGCAGATTCGCATGATTTGTGCGTTTTTTTTTACAAATTACGATGTTCTTCTCGAACGCAGTGGGCAAAGTGGTGGTTTTGAACGACAAAATAGGGGGATCTACATAGGTCTATTTAAGTAAAGCAACGGGTTTTCATTTGAGAGCCGTAAAGATGGTACTAATTTACCGCACGTTTTTCCCCCGAAGTGTGGGCATGCCCGTATGGGCCACGGTATCGCTGCTCAAACATCGTAGTGTCAGTGCCTGCAGCTTTCCCAAGGTGTGCCCATGCGAAACCCATATGAAGCTCGTATCATTGTGCCTCCTGGGTTATGTCTATGTACACCATATACGTTAATGTAAGTGGGAGAAAAAAACGTTAAATGAATTTTAGACAGTTAAACTGGACTAAGTAACTGTCATGAGTCTCCAGTCGTTAAGTGTACAACATGTGGCAAAGATCCATTGGATGATAAATCCTACTATGATTTACGTTAGCACTCCAAACTAATAGTAGCAATAAACAATAAATAAGCCCTAAGTCCATAAATTCAACACGGTGGGCAATCCTCACGCTTACCCACAGAACTGTGGGTATCCCCACGCTTTACCAATTTTGCCCACAACAGCTGTGGGCAATGTATTCCTTGGGACGAGCCTTGACTGCAAACTCACGTATGTCTAAAATCTGTTGCAGTTTAACGTTAAAAATACGTATAAAGTCTTGGTGTCTTAAAGCTCTGCACAGGTTCGAGGTTTTGGGCCTCATTGTCTTGGTTCGTGATGGAATCTTTGATCGTCTGACGAATTCACCAGCTGAAACGAGACTAAAGGAAGGCGGATGGGGGTGATAACCAAAACCAAAGTATACATAACATCAGACAGGGTCTCACCATGGACAGTGCCTTAACACGAATAAAAGCGTGACGCTTATAAACATATAACGGGATGGTAATGCAATAAAAGACATACATTTAACTTTTTTTAATTTTCGGACAAGGAATTACTGTGGAAGACTCGGGTAAAGGTCTACTTTTTTTTCTTGAAGGTAGTTTGTTCCTTCAGAAGAACAGTATCTTCCGGAAGAGCGTTCCACAAAGTAATAAATCTGTAGTTAAATTAGTTTGTATAGATGCACGTGGTTTGGCGCTCGGGGCTAACGAGACGAATGGCGAAAGGACTTGGTCAACAACTACGGTCACGAATCAAGTGATGCTTCGCTGGTAGTCATAAAACCAAAGTTGAGCTACATAAATGTTTATGCGATCCTGCAGAGCAAAGAGTACAGAACGAAAAACGATCAGAGGAGACCCACAAGAACGTGTGTCATATCGGCGATCGAACCAAGTCCAACGTGGTTCGGAATGACAAAACAGTTTGTAAATGGGTGGCAATAAAAACGATTGTCAGCAGTGAGTGCAGGGGCACTACAGTAGCCTCTAAATGCCTCAGTATGGTCGGGTTGGAAATCTCAGGCTTTGAGTTAGCTACTCGTCCCGGACGCCTCTTGAATTGCTCCCAAATGACCGCTCGTCTGTCGCAGCCTCTGCCGAGGAAGTCTTACTCACTGCGTTCTCGTGGCGGAGGTGTTCCCACCAAAGGAAGAGAACGGAAGTGAATGCCCGGCGCTCTCTACCGGGTTGGCTGACTAATAGTAAGTCCAGAGGAGAGGGCTCAACCCTGATTCTAAACCAACCACGGGTGGCGCATGAGGTGTACAATGGTGTGCTCGCCGGCATCTGTGGCGGAGGGGTGTACTGGATACCCAGGACGTTTGGCCTCATCCGAAGGGCGTATGAACTGAGCATTAAGTCACCGGCTTCCACTTGTTTCCAGAAGAGGCGAATGAAACATTCAATTGGCTACCGGCTCATCTGAACCAACCGTGCTGCCTTGGAGAACGCGCTTGACTGCGCAAGTGCTAAAGGTACATCCTCGAACGAAAATGCCTACTCTGAACTGGGCAACTGAGTAGTACAGTTGCCCGCAACGCAAACAACAATGACAGACTCTACCGCTGTGATTAACTGCTCTTCCATGCACACAAACAAACACTCTCCTACACCGTACACTTGTTCCCCCATTTCCACTCCCTTTCCACTTTCTCTTCTATTTTCACATCCCACGGGTTCTTCGGTCAACCGTGCCTGCTGTAATGCCACTGACGAAAATCCTGACTCTGTTCTCTTTTGTCCTTCTTCGATTAGTTTCCGAGTCTCATCAAACCCGTTACCACCAGCGGATGCTCTGCTTCGTCCTCGGTGCCCACTCAAACTGGCCACGTTTAACGTGCAAACCGTGCTGCGCATAGGACGACGGGCGGGTTTAGCTCGTACGCTTGAATCCTTTACCATTGGTGTATGTTGCATTTAGGAAACTCGCATTCAAGAATCCAGCCCCACGATTCGATTGATGCCCCCATCCGGTCCTTCCGTGAAATGTTATTCGTGTCTTTCTGGAGACGCTGAGGTTGCGGCTTCTGGCCTTGCTGGCGTTAGCATTGTTCTCAGTGAAAGAGCTGGAGCGGCGCTGTTAGACTAGATCCCAGCCAACTATCGATGATGCGCAGTAAGACTCAGGGGTTCGTGTAAAGTGAGCAGTCACTAGTCCGATGGATGCAATCTGTTTGACGTTTCGGCGTATGCACCCACCAATTACAGCCCAGGTCCAATCAAAGATACCTTCTACCAAAAGCTCCGCGACCTCTTGCACAAAGCAAGCTGGGCTGATATCGTGATTTCGGCAGGAGATCTGACTGCTAGAGTGGGTCGGCTGTTATCGAATAAGGCGCATCTGGGAGGCCCCTTTGAACTACATTCCTGTCGCTCGAAAGACGGAGAATGGTTGTTGACCCTGTGCTCATACCATTGGCTGTTTTTCGCCAGTATGAATTTCAGACGTTATAATCGCCGGTACGCCATGTGGCGTCCGCCCTCTCCGAGTCGACAGTGGACCCAGATCGACCAAATCTCTATAAGCTATAAATGGAGAGGTTGCGTACAAGAATGGCGCTCTTACTGAAGCACCCCCCTTGATTCCGACCAAGCAATAGTGTGTACAAAGCTGTCCATGTGCTTCGGTGGGCACTCCAAACGCATGCTGCGACAACAATTAGATTGCGATAAGCTCTCCGACCCATCTCGCTTATCCGTCTTCCAAAACGTGTTAGCTGAAAAGCTAGCTGTAACTGCAGCTAATTACATAAAGCAGCACTGGTCGCTCATCAAGAATGATTTACACTCTGCTAGTCTAGTAAGTTGTAGTATGTCTCGTCGTGCCGCAGGACCCTGGATTTCTGCTGAACCTCTACGCCTTCTGGACACACGCCGGTCGATTCCAGCTGGAAGCGAGTATATTGCAGCACGTCTCGAAACGAGACGTGCAATTAGCGCGAGTCTTCTTAGGGACCGCGGAACCTAGTGGTCGTAACGCGCATCAGAGATGGAACGTACTGCCGCCATGGGAAATTCCCGAAAGCTGTTGTATCTGATTCGCGTCACGAGTAGGAAGCTCTTAGGTGCGAGTGAAACAATGGGCGAGGTTAACGGTTCGCCAATTAACGATCAGAAGTGGCGTCTTAAACGCTGGGCGCAGCACTTTCAGACAATTTAGCTAGCCCCCAGTGTCGGCCGTTCCTGTAGCTCTTCCGGTACACGTCCAATGGTCCGTTTCGACACGTACACCTACCGAGGCGGAGATTCGAAGGGAGATCCAGGCCTTAGGACTTCACAAAGCGCCGGGTTCCGATGACATTCCCCCAACTTTGTTTGAGTATAACGGAGTGCAGAGCGTTAAAGAACTTCATGTTTTGCTCTCAAAAGTTTGGAATTCTGAGCAGGTTCCGTCCTTGCGGGGGCAATTGTCTGGTGTCCCCATCTTTAGGAAAGGCTCGTACACTGACTGCGTTAGCCGTAGGAATGTAAATCTTATCCCAATAGCGTCAAAGCTGCTTGCGTCTATCGTGCTTCGCAGGTTATACCAATCGCGTGAAGAACAGACTCACGAGGAGCAGGCTGGGGTTCATACCGCTCGTGGATGTATCAATCAAGTGTTCACTCTCCGACAAGTGCTAGAGCAACGTCAGACTTTCCAAAGACCGACAGTCACCGTGTTCCTGGACATTCACGTGGCCATCGACTTCATCGATAGGACTGGATTGTGGAAGTGTTTGTTGAGAAATGAAGTACCTGAGGTGTATGTATCAGTCCTCAAAGAATGGTATCGTCACACCTCAGGTCGGGTAAAGGCCTACGGCCAGCTTTCGTTCCCCTTTTGTCGTCTCCAGTGGAGATCGATAAGGTTGCCCTATATCCCAGTTTCTCTTCAAGTTTGCCACAGAGGATGTTCTACGGGATGCATTATCTGGTCTTCTAAACGGTGGAGTTGAGCTCATCCCTGGGAACAGAGTTTTTGACTTGAAATACACTGATGCACAGGCAGTACAATATGCTTTGGACCGCTTGGCGATTGAGATATACGAATTTGGAATGCGCTTTTTCTTCCAATTGCAAAGTGGTTTTTCAAGTTTTGCAGGAGCCTGTGCTAGGCTCACCTTTTGTGGTGATCCGCTAGAGTTAGTAGACAACTTTAGGTACCTTGGAAGCTTGATAACAGCCGGAGGTGGTGTTGAAGAGGAGATCAGTTCTCGCATAACGAGAGATGGGGCAGCTTCCGCAAACCCTTGACACCTGTGGCGCCGGCGTAACATCTGGCTCTTTCTCTTAAGGGACAGATGTACATCACCGTGGTTCGTAGTGTGTTTACTCTACGGTTGAGAGACCTGGCCATTTTACGTTGAGAGTGCTCGGCATCTTTCCGTGTTTGGCAACCGATGTCTCCAATGCATTGCTCGCGTCTGATGACAATATGGAGTGAATAATGACGGGGTCCGCCGTCGTGTGTTAGACACGGATAGTTGCCCTCTTAACGAAGTAATCGCTGTGCACCACCTCCCGTGACCTAGTCATGTTTTGCGAATGTCTGCCCAACGTCTAGCTTTCCATGCTATATTCGCAGGTGATGAGAGAAGCTGGAAGGAGCTACGCGGCGGTCAGGCCATGACTTGGTGTAGAGATAGGAAGAAGCTAGCATCAGCATTGGCTCCGATTGGAGCTTCCCGCCTTTCTGGTTGGGGCCCAAGTGTTTGTTGAAGGATGAAACGTAAAATTAGGGCAGCCGTTTAGTGCAGATTTCCGGAACCCATATTTTCCGTGACCACCTGAGTAGTTCATGGTATCCGTAAGACACGGATTGATCAAGGAACTCATCACGTTGCGTACGAACTTCTGGGAGATTTCTTCCCTGGTGGCTAGCATGTTGCTATTCTAAAACTCTTATTTTCAAGTGAAACAAGTTACTGGCTGTTCAAAGATCTAAATCGTCCAAGTGTTTATCTGAGTCCGCAGCTTGGGCTAAGGTGTCCATTGGAAATCCCTTTTCGGATTAGATCAGGTCAAGTTTAAGGACTTCACTGTCCCTTGCAGTCTGAACACAGCCTTCTGAAGCAAGTGAATGTCCTCACAACAGCGATTTACGAGGCCGTCGTTACATTCCAAGTCCGATTGTCCGTGGTTGCTCGTGAAATTTGACGAGTGATTTAAGCCAAATTGACTTACTGGACACGTGATAGTTTCATGCTATTGCGCCACACGTATTAAAGTGGGTCTCATAGGTGCTAATGAAATGCGATAAGAAAATAATACAACTTTTAAACGTGCGACTTAACGAAAGCAGGTATAGGGACGCCAAGGCTAATGTCCCTTTTTAGGCTCAATGTCCGAGTATCTGCACAATGTGCCTTATAATCGTTCTTGGTAATCTTGTTTTTGGGGATACTGAGGTACTGGGCCGGTTGAGGAATTGTTCATCGAAACCTAAAAGCAAATGTTGTATGGGGGAATTTTCCACTTGATCAAGGTTCGCTCACTAGGTTTGTCAAAAGACGTGTTCTAAGTGTAGTCCAAAGTTATAGCTTTTTATTCACTGAGATTAACATCCATAAAGAACAGTTAGGCAACGGAAAATATCATTTTACTGAACTTGTTTTTAAGTGGTTTGTACATTCCTCTTATCGTAGGAGAAGTGTCGGGGTCTTTTCCTGAAGTCAACGTTAATACTTTATGCATGGCACCCTTACCCTTGATGCTTAATGGGTAGACCCAAAGCAATAGTTCCGTTACTTGATAGAAAGCTGTCTTCCTGGTACTGGCGTTTCATTTCCAACGCATGTTCCAAGATGACTGAAATTTAACTCAATATTACTGATAATTTGTCACCCACAGGTGATCCAGGGCACGAATGGTAGTTATCGTTCGATGGTATTGGTGCATGTACGCTGACGAAGCGACGAAATCTGGGACTATTGCGGTTTGGCACGTAAACGGATCGTTTAATTCCAGACAGTCAGCTGCAGCTGATTGCCGAAAGCATTTCCTCTTACTCACGTAAGAGCGGAGGGACGGCGAACCTTTCGACACATCTGAAGATTAGGTGAAATTTTATAGAAACAGTTTAATCGCAACCACTAAATGAGAATGGAATTCTTTCACGATGCATTTATTGAGTGAAATAGAAGGAAGCAATAGCCATCTTCTGCCGTTACACATTTGCAATCCAAGTCATCCACGTGCATTGTTGCACATTGATCCTTATGCACTTATCAATGCTCGGACGCGTATCACTTTGAGCGGCGCTTAGTAGTTCCCTGAGTGTCCCCTTGATCGAACCATTGAACGGCTCTCAACGAAACAAAGAAAGGTGGTGGTCGAGTGGTTTAGAGATTTTGATTACCACATCGATGGTCAGAAGCTAGAATCCCCACCATCACCGGTTACTTTGATGATAGACAGTAATTCATTGTCTTCCGACTCGTTACCACACCTGAACTGTTGGAATTTTATGTGGTTATTCACTCCAAGTCTCAGGGCCTGGTTGTCGGTCGTCCCTAATACTGCAGTGGGCCTCTGTGGCTATGGGGTATCCCCCTTCCACTGCAGCTATCCTCATGCACGTAATAAAAAAGATGGTCAGTCGTGAACCAGAGAAACGCCCTTTCCTCGGTCGGTTGAGTCCCAGGGCCTTACATTTACCGTCTATCTTCCATGTTCACCCGAGACTTGAATACAGCTGTGCTGCCACCTACCCTTGTGCTATCGGCGAGATGGTGAAATTGGATAAGGTACAACGCTTTGTAACGAAATAAGTAAGTGGCTTACGCGGGGTCGAGTGTGCGGATCGTCTCAGGTCTCTTGAGCTTCTCCCCGAATAATATCAGCAAATTGTTGATATAATCAGTCTAAGTCAAATTTTTTGTGGCGATATGGGTCTGGAGTTGCGAACGAAGTTTCCTATTTCAATGAACAACCGGATTGGTTGACCGTATCCTGGTTACACAGTGGCATGATAAATGTAACTTTCACTGCTGCTTAACGTGAAAAGTCCGTGTTAGCGCATGTCAGTTCGACATTGTTCCAGTTTATTGAGTTGACGTCTGGACAGAACTCGAGTATATCGGCAGCAATTAGTGGCTATTTACTGAAAAAATATCGGCAGTAGTAGATAGCAATATGATTTACTTTCGTTATGTGATTTTGCAACTGGATTACGAGACAAGCACCGTTTACGGGTTCATAAGCGATCGCCGCCTGAGTGTACCTTTCTAGGTCACCCGATGGCACGGTTAAGGCACTCTCGGGTGATGCTCAGATGGAAACAAGTGCTGCCTGGGTCGTATACAAAATATGAAATACTACGTAATGACTTGGCTAGAAGTTTATGAGTTTCCACGTTAAAAGGTTAGGTCAGGGGTACGATATCTAATCGATATAGTTTGGAAGGTGCCTAGAAGTATCCATCTTGGACAAGCATTATTATACTCGATAAACTGAAACTTACTTCATATTTAGACATTTATGTTATTTTAGATCTCACAATAGCTTTTTTCATGTTCACGAGGTAAAATGATCATGGTTTACAAGAAGTAAAATTGAGTATCCCCTTAAGAGACACTCGGGGAACTGTCAGTGCTGACGTCTCCCAAGTGTACCTTGAGGGCTCACTCAGTGGTACAGCTGGAGGGTTAATCCGGGGACGATTACTTCAATTTCTAGGATCTTTTTTCCTAGTTTATTTATAACGACAGTCTTCAGCATATCCAAGAGGCCGAGCCAACGTGATTTTCAAAAGCAAAATTGAGTGTCGTTTTAGAGCACATTCAAGGGATGGGCGAGTGTCCCCCTGTTCTGCTCGGTTACTGAAAAGGTGATTAACAGTCACCAGGGATCTCGTGTGACGCTTTTGAGAACTCTTGCTGCCTGGGTCCCCAGTTAGACCACAAAAGTCAAGAATGCGCTACCGTGTGATGCTCTAAATGACTCGAAGTAGAACACGCTGAAACGGTTAGCAGTCTCTTAAGTGGTTGCCTTCAACTATATATATATATATATATATATATATATATATATATATATATATATATATATATAGCTTCAAAAACAGAGATATTATTTGCACTACATCGGGTGCGTACCGTTCTTGCAAATACTATGCGCTCTATGCTCCATCAGCAGAAGATAAAATCAGGAGGAAACCATGCGGTGGTGGTTTCGGTGGTCTCTACACTGAGTCCGATATGTGCCAGGTTTCCTGGCGAAGTTGCTTCAGTCGCCGTAAGTAGCACATCTGGAGCACCAAAAAAAACTCATCGAAATACCGACCCAGCGTACGACGCTTTCCACTAGAACCCCCTGCTTCCTTGTGGTAAATCTTTTTGACTTCATTGAGTTAGTAGCAAATGACGTATTGAATACTGTCTCTCTCGCTTGATATCTTAGGTAGGATTTTCTCCCTAACGAGGAAAATGCAGCATCGAAAGTAAAGGTGAGAGCGGCCTTTTAGCTGGGGAAGGTAGTTGACAGTGGTAATCCTCTCCTGGGTCTGGGAGGTGTTGGTTTAAATAAATGGATACCAACACGGTCTCATAAACTGAAGAGTGAGACGCTGTATATTCTTCAGAATCTAGACCCGATGGTGGGGGAAAACCTAAATTGACACTAAGCGTCGAACCCGAACGCCAGGTCAAAGGTGCAGTCGATCTATGCATCCGGGACTTTTGATAACAGAAGATGTTTCAAACCGTCCCACTTACTCCAGTGAGAAGTCTTTTCCGTCCACGAATCATCTCATTTTATTAGCACAGCACACATTGGTTATATAAGAACGAAACAATCACTGTCATCATTCGTTGCAACACAAACCATCTGGTTTACATTTGCACCAAGTAGCCTGTCTTCCAACTGACTGGTTGGTGACACAACCAGCTAACACTTGGTGGGAACCCGTTCGTGTTTTATCGACCCACTACCTTATCACTTGTGGATCCGCTGGCACAAGCACTAACCTAGATTGGGAACAGGCGCTAGCATGTCAATTGCCGATGGGACATGATCGATTATCGATCATGAGTCAGCTCATACCCTCTCGAATGTCATCGACGCAGATTGACTTTACTTACGCTGTCGATCCAGGCAATATCCCTAGCGTGGAAGCAGTAATCGACCCTTTGGAATTGAAGAATAGACGCAGACAACCATATATTGTGTCGTTCAGCGTCAGAGGAATGCTAGATATGCATGATGAGCTCGAAACGCGGTTGCTGTTTCATCAGCTAAAGCTTGATGAATTAACACAAACTTAGCTCACCATAGATTTTCTGGACTTGGAGGCGGTCTTCCCACTTATGGGCTTCACCATTTTGATGGAAACGGCGAAAGATGGATAGGCGGCGTGGTGATACATATTCGGGTCGATGTCCCTTGGTCACAGTTGAACTTTCTTTTGGACTCAGGATGCTGTGGTGGATCTCCGAACCAGCTTTGAGGTACGTCTCCGGTTTACCCGCATGCTTCCGGAGGTACATCAAAAAGCTCGGGAATAATCACTTCACTAGACATGTTAGCCTCGTAGATTGCAATTCTTAACTAAGATCAGAGTCTTGTCTTTTCAATCGTGGCCGTACGCGTGGTCGTTCACTCACACTAATGAGGCAGTAGTCTGTGAGCCGACCTTTGGCCTAACGCCTATATCGGTGGGTGACCGAGCTGGTAAACGCACTATTTGTGGTGAGATGGTAACAGGGGACTCACGTTTGGAGTGTCGTGGTTTACATAGGGGAATAATATCTGAATCCGTAAGGAAGAATGGGCGAATATGTCAGCTACGATCAAAGTACCGCAATCAACAGGACCTACTGAAACAAGATTGGTAAGATAGAACACCATCATCATCGTAGAGCGTTAAACGGCAAAACAAGCCCCACTGACCACTGCCTTTATCAACATAGTGCACATAGAAATAAGAAGAATGAATATACAAGATGGACGGGAAGTGGACTTACAGGGGTAGGAAAAGGAAAGAACGCCCCAGTAGCCAACACACGGAATACACAGTCTAACTGTACAAACACACATCGATCAATCATTCTGATTTGACAGAAAGTGACAACACGATCACCACTGTTCACGGTTCACTTCCATATCCTTCAGTGTCTCCAGCCAACTGGTTGAGGGATCTTTTGGACTCCAACCACGAAGTCGTGAGGCACCTACTTTTCCCAAGTTCAGTGTACATTTTCTCATTCCTTGTTGTCACGTCATCTGTTGGCCTCCACGTAGTTTTTTCCACTCCCTAAGAGAAAAGGAGAATAGGACGAGGTAGGGTAGCCGTGTGTTTGCCATATGTAACGCGTGCCCTAACCAACAAAGTCTACTAAGCTGATATGCTGTGATAGAGAACTCCATGAAGTGGTACCCAATACTCGATTTGTGACCTCATCATTGTCCACTCCGCTATTCCATCCAATCTCAGCGATACTTCGCAAGCATCGGTGCTCGAAAACCTGAACACAACGAATATTTTCCACACACGAACCCCAAGTCTCGCAAATATTCAACAAAAGTAAGCGCGCCGCCACACATTACACACGACCTTAGAACTTCAGTGAAATATCAGGTCGCAGCCACAAGTGCTTCAGTCCAGCGTACACCACTCGAGCCTTGGATATACGCGTACTCACCTTTACTATCGTGCTCCCATCCGTCGTCACGCTCCTGCCGAGGTAACTGAAGTGGTAAACAACTGCTAGCACCTTCCCATCGAGCATCAAGCTCGGAATCGTTGACGTCCAGTCTTGCAACATCACTTTACACTATGAAGGTGCAAAGCGCACGATGAATGGGGCTACATCTTTTGCGAGTCTGTCTAGTGCACGTTGCGCGTGTTCCGTGGATCTGAACAAGCAGACAAGATCCTCCGCGTAATCTAATTCACATAGCTCCCCACGATATCTTAGTTCGTATGGCAGACACACGGCTACCCTACCTTGTTCTATTCTCCTTTTCTCTTAGGGAGTGGAAAAAACTACGTGGAGGCCAACAGATGACGTGACAACAAGGAATGAGAAAATGTACACTGATCTTTGGAAAAGTAGGTGCCTCACGTCTTCGTGGTTGAAGTCCAAAAGATCCCTCAACCAGTTGGCTGGAGACACTGAAGGATATGGAAGTGAACCGTGAACAGTGGTGATCGTGTTGTCACTTTCTGTCAAATCAGAATGATTGATCGATGTGTGTTTGTACAGTTAGACTGTGTATTCCGTGTGTTGGCTACTGGGGCGTTCTTTCCTTTTCCTACCCCTGTAAGTCCACTTCCTGTCCATCTTGTATATTCATTCTTCTTATTTCTATGTGCACTATGTTGATAAAGGCAGTGGTCAGTGGGGCTTGTTTTGCCGTTTAACGCTCTACGATGGTGACGTTGGCAATCCAAGTGGGAGATCCTGATATATTGGCATGCAGTTAACCCAGATTTGTATAGGATCGAACCGTTCGTCCGAATGACGTTGCATAGTCTAAGTGTGGGCATGTGAGTACGAAACGTTACCGTCAGTAAATTGAATGAGTGGTTCTAGTATGCGATTTATTTAACGGCAAAGTTGAAAACAAGTGCACATGTTAGCGGTAGTTTTGAAAGATGGTGTTGATTGTAGCATTGGTTGGTGGTTTTCAGCATCTGATGGACGGGTTTAGCTTTTAGTTCGCAATTGTTTCATCAGCAGTCGAGATGACATCGTCAGTGCGCAGTTGATATCTCCCTACGTATTTGTGTTTACATGGAGCTTGCTGTGTGGTTTGAGCTTGACCTTAGAAAGTCGCTGACTATAAAATAATTGACTTTTATGCATATATATGTGTGCCCAAACTTTACGTGAAACTGTTACCTAAATTCTTATCTATTGCTCATGAATGGTTTTTCCATCTATTCCCATGCATGTTTCCCTAGGGGATATACACGGACAGTTTTCCGATCTCCTCCGGCTGTTCGAATTGGGTGGATTCCCTCCTCATTCCAACTATCTCTTTCTGGGTGACTATGTGGACCGCGGAAAAAATAGTTTGGAGACTATTTGTCTTCTGTTAGCCTACAAGATTCGCTATCCAGAATCATTCTTCTTGCTGCGTGGCAACCACGAGTGCGCTGCAGTAAATCGTATCTACGGTTTCTTTGATGAATGTAAGCCTGACAGCTTATGTAAAATGTTTTCAATATTAACTCATAACGGTGACGAACGTGTGTACGGTTCTGCTCTCTAGTCAGCCGATCTAGCAGAGCCGAGTTTTTCATGCCTAAGAGATGTGCGTAATACTGATATCAAGTTTCTGGTAAGTGACATAATGTCAACGTGAATCCGTTTTTAGTGTTTGGCACTAGATTTAAATGCAAGCTCAGTAGACCCGATGAAACACATCAACAAAGTAGTTGAACGAATCATAGTAAATGAGTCACACCTTGTGGGGTTTGTGAACCAGATGTTGTAGTACTTTTACGCTGCTAGCTTTTGCGAGAGGAGGAGTTGGCTTCATGGGTGTAATGAATAGCACTTGCCTATGAGTGGTGTGTGCAGAGGAATTGTTCGTGAAGAGTCTTGGGAATATGGTATGAAGTGGCGTCTTTAACTTCACTAGGATTTTTATTCGACGCAGCAACTCTAGTCCTTGCACAACCAAATGCTACCTGTCGAACAACAGGAAGTTTACATTAGGAGCTGTTGACCAAACCAGCGCCTCTTGGATGGTGGTCTATCACTCGAGGGTGCCCAACGCATCCTAGTTAATCTTACCCCACTCAGGACAGCTGAGTAAGAGGCAAGAAAGAGTGACCTTACTTAGTAGCGGAACACATTTGAGCACGTCACGTTGAGGATGCTCACGTCTGTCTTCGATAACCGATGTTTCCGAAGCATTACTCACGTCTGGTGAAAACATGGAGTGAATAATGACGAGGTGCGCCGTCGTGTGTTGGGCACGCATAGCCGCCCTTTTGCCGAAGCGATCGCTCTACATCGCCTCCGGTGGCCCAGTCATGTTTTGCGAATGCTTGCTCATCGTTCATCTTTCCGTGCTCTATTCGCACGTGTTGAGGAATGCTGAGAGAAGTGGTGGTGCACGGTGGTTAGGCCATGGATTAGTGTGGAGATAGGAAGAAGCTAGCATTAGCATTGGCTTCGGTTGGAGCTTCCCGCCTTTCTGGTTGGGGCCCAAGAGATGAGGATTGTCGTTGGTTGGAGACGTTGAGGGACATATTTCAGAATGAAATTCAGTGGTGCGAATATTGTGCGGTCTGCCAGTTGAACTATGGTGCCCCGTAATCACACAAATTTCATTCCAACGGGTAAAGGACAAAAGAGCAGAAAATGCGTTGTGAAAAAAGAAAAAAATGCACAGAATTTTATCTTTCACCAACTTTTTTTATTATCCACTTCTCTCCCTCTTATACTTTTATAATTGTTGTTGCTACATTGGTACCATGCATGATTTGCAGCGGGTATATATATATATATATATATATATATATATATATATATATATATATATCGCATTGCTGTCAAAAGGCTATTGTGGTTTTTATGTGGAGGGTTCGCTCTCAGGCAAAAATACGCTACGCAGTCTAACAAGGCCACATTGCTTCTCCCTGGCTACTTGTTTTTGATCCATCCAACACGGGCTATTCTAAAGGAATGCTTTACGCTCCAATCGGCATAGCCTGTGGGGTCATCGTGGTAGGCATAGCCCATGACACGATAAGGTGACAACATCGATCTGGTGTAGTATAGACAAGGGGTCAGGAGAAATCAAGAAAACTGCTCCCTGTGACTTTATTTGTAGCCCGCTCAAGTTTTTCTTTTTATTGTAAAATAAGAAATCAGAACCGAACACTAGTAAAGATGCAGCTGATTGAATATAGGCTGATTTGTAGATTTTTGTCTTCGCTTCGAGTTCCTTAGATAACGGTCTTTATTTTATTTTGCTTCTGATTACAACAGGACGGACTGGTATCAGTATATAAATGTATAAATTACGATACGAAATGTTCGTTCTTGGAGGCATGTACAGTAGTATGCACGTGTACGATATGCAAAGATACAAAGAGAAATCTCGATGAGCCGGAGCTCGGTGAGTATATCAGCAAGCATCGTCACATACAGGAATAAGTTGGGCGTGGCGATTTATGCCTGACAGAATTATACTACCATGATAACGCTCATTTGAGTTCCTATCTATCATAGTATATTGGTAAAATATCCCAGACCATTAGAAGCTGTCGGATTGATGATGACAATCAGCCGCACTATTCGAAGTGGATCCTGTAACAACTAGTGTTCACTTATTTAAACGTTTGGCCATTGCTACTCAATGATGAACGTTCGTAACTGCATTCATAACCCGCATTGAACCAAACATGTACCACTATATCCGATGATATATTTAGCCGGAATTGACTACTTGTGAATAAACTGATAAGCGTATTCCCCGTATTCTATATCAATTCGACTGAATTTGGTTTTCGTAAATAGGTAAAGCGAACTATCAGTGAGAGTCACGCGTCCCAGATCACGGTTAGCCTATCTTATTAAAATTTTTATTTACAACTTTCTGTTTCTCACAGAACACCGTACCGTGCCTTAAGAAAGAGGGTTTGTGGCCAGCCACGAATAGCTGAGAATTACAAGAAAAATGCATGCCGTAGCTATACTTGGT
Source organism: Fasciola hepatica (assembly GCA_948099385.1). NCBI lineage: Eukaryota > Metazoa > Platyhelminthes > Trematoda > Plagiorchiida > Fasciolidae > Fasciola > Fasciola hepatica. Next base: position 3,172,587 of record CANUEZ040000199.1, read on the forward strand.
GGTCATGGAAGATCCCTGCTATTTAAAGTTGCACTTGTAATTTCGCAGACTGTTCTCGTAAAATCGTCGATAAGTTTAAATTGACTTTCATTATCGTATTTTGTGGTGAATATGGTGGTAATTCATTTGGAGTTTCCGAATTAATTTTGACACGGTAATTCCTTGTAATGTTTCACTAATCACGGTATTCCAGCAAATTGCTAAAAATGTGCTTTGAGACATAACTTGCACTGAAACATACAGAATTACGAATAGCCGCGAATTCTTTTAATGTGTACAGATACACTCAATAATGATTGATGTGCAGTCGATCTTTTCACGTGATTGGTAGTTAGAAATCAGTTAGACAAGCGACTCAGAACTGCATCTGAACGAATGATGGATGGAAAGAAAGATTACCCCCGTATAGACTACCCACTGAGTTGTACATCATATGTCAAAAGCTTGCAGCATTCTAAATTGATTTCAACCGTGTTTCGTATTTCGAACGAATCGTAACATTTGAGCAGAAAACCAACACGGAGGAATGTGAAACATCTCTCTGATATTGTGTTAGGGCGTACATATCAACCAGCGTATGAGTGGTTCTACATGGACAAACATGTCAAGTTGTAGTGGTTGCGCTGTAAAATCGCGGTGAAACAAAACGGGGATAATCAAAGTGGCGTAAGAGGTATGTAGTTAAAAACCGTACACCAATACGAGTTTATTATGAAATAGTTTACCATTTTTTATGATGAAGGATTCGGTTTCCTCCGAATTGATTGCCACTAACTGCTGTTTGTGCATAAGGGACATGCTGAATAAGACGTCATTGCAAACGGATCCTGACAAATAGCTATAAGATTCAAACTGCGAACTCCAAACCCTGTAATTCGCTATGATGACCGTCTGACGATCCACGACCACGGAGAAAAGCAACGGTTTCATTCTAACAAATAATAGAAAATTCACTTGGTTTTCGCACCCGAAGGTCCACACCGCCAGCCGGAATCGAACTGGTGATGTTCAGCTTACCGAGCAGTTGGTGTACAATTTTTGTTAGAAATAGTCAATCATGCATATCCAACAACTCAATATTTTGAAGACTTTCCGGCCCTAACTTGTTTTGATCCACTTGACACCAAATGAAATTGTGTCTATCCATTAGTGGCTTTAGGCGGTGATTAAAGTCACATAAACAGTTTTCGGCTTGTTTGTAAACGTCATTTAACAACCACACGGACAATTAGTAGCAGCTGTTCGCATCAAGGACTCAATGGCTGCCGCGGCTCAAAAATCGCTGATTGTTGAGCTATGCCGTTAGGTCGGAAGATTTTGATCATCCGTTGATGCCCCAGGTGTCGTTTTGGATGCTGGTGGCGTTTGTAGCTCAGCTCAATGGTTTGCTACACCGATACGTAGTGTTCTCTTATTTCTGTATCCAATTGCATGCCTGTTTTCTCTCACACGTACTTTTTTAGTAATTGTGCACACGTTTCCTTGATTTGTTGAGCTCGTCCGATTGCTTGGTTGTCACGCAAAGATATAATGCAGTCGCGCTTACAGAATATAAACTAAGCTGTCTGACTATTTGTCTCTTCTCTCATGAAGCTATATTTGTGAATGCCTCGAGCGAGATATCGATAGGGATATTTCGTGGTTGGTTTTTATTGATCGGCCAGGAGAATCACTTGCTTAGGTTGGTGGATGAACTCTCCCATAGATTGGGTTTCAGTGTCTACGTTCATCACTAATGAGCAATAAGTTATCTTGACTTTCGGCGTCCGCCGACTATTCGTTGATCGAAAAGCTGCAAGTAATTGTTATTTGGTGAATTTCACTTGTTTATTAGTACGGTTGTTAATTTTCTTTCGATCGACTATCGGCGGTCATTGCAATTGGGCCTTGTGCATAACATTTTCTCGCAGAAATTTCCATTCATTCGTTGGAATATTTTATTTTCTGATCATTTTCTTGCGGTTAAAGAAGGCAATTTACCCGGAAAAAGGCTGAAAATGTGAGTATGTTCAAATTCACTAGAACCCACACCTCAGTAATAACTTTCCTGTAGTAAAACTCATCCGGAACTCGGAAATCAAAAGTATGGTAAACAAGGCAATCGGCAATAGCGCATGATCAGATGTAATTGAGATATCTTGAACATCATTACACTTAAGAAATTAAGAAAATCCCAATGGATAAGTGCCGAAAATAGAGAGCGAAAAAACGAGGCGTAGAATTTCTGGTATACTAAATCTGAGCACGTTGCACCGGTTGGTGTGTGTCTCGTCTACTCCCGAATAGAAGTCCTCATCGCGTAATCTCTGAAGAGGGTATTAGTTGAAGGATGGTTACATATGATCAGCCCATGATATAGAAGAAAAGTACGCAAATATCGAACAGTGGACTTTTCTATGCAGACTAAGTTAAGTTTTCCGAATAATATCCACAAGATTAATGTGCCGAAAAGTTGTGGATAATTACCGGCCCCGATAAGCCCTTCGCTTGTCAATGCATTTTACAGTCTTGAGTGATTATTTCACACTCGGGTCCGATTCGGAGAAAACGACCAAACTATTCACGTAGCTAATTTAATCTTAGTTGTTATTCGAGCTGAACTGAACGTCTACGGTCAAACTCCCACCGTACAAGGTGTTTTTGTGTGCAATATAAAAAAACCCGGAAGATTAGGACATTCCAACCCCTATTTGTTCGTTTGGATTGACGATTTTTACCGTCATTAACTGTTGAGTATATTGAATAGGGTCTTGTTTGCAAGCATAAATCTGATACCGGAACAATTCAGTGATAAGTTCCGTTTTTGTTCCAGGCAAACGACGGTTCTCTGTCAGACTGTGGAAGGCATTCACGGACTGTTTCAATTGCCTCCCTGTTGCAGCAATCGTTGGTGGTCGGATATTTTGCTGTCATGGGGGTGAGCAGCTTAACAGGCTGATTAAAATTGTTTGTGCAATTCTCTTTTATTCACGTGTTTCTCTGCTCGCATTCGGTCCAGATTAAGACGATTGGATAAATGCCAGCCGGTGACTGAACATTTGTTCACACGCACATTGAAATATGTCTCCGTAGATTTGGCAATTGTAGCAAATTTGGAGCAGCTGTTGAGTAAAACAGATGCCCATGGTAGAAAATTTAGTAGCCGTTACGAAAGCAGAAATGTAGTTTGAATACTCCTTTTCGCGACATAAATTTGGGTGATCTTTTTCCGTGGCCATACTTATCTCGTTTGTGCATCCCGAGTGTGAGTGAATGCTTCTCGTGGGATCACAACCGTGATTCACCACAGAACGACGAAAATGCAGTCACTAGTTGAAATATTGGTAGCGTGTGGTATAGAAAAGAGTAGACAAAGTTTTCCGGAAGCACGCTACCGGTTTCACGGTTATTACCGCTCATCAGCTTGCGAATCCGGTACTTTCCACTGTCCACTGACTGTTCTCAAGTATTTTTCCTTCTGGGATCTCATTTTTGTATCACGGAGTGTTCAAATATGAGGATGAAATGGACGGGGGACTATGGGGTACTCATACTCGATGCACGATAGTTACGTTGAAACCGGTCATTTGCTTCTGAGAAAATTTGTTTACCCATTTATGCACTGTTTACTCTCTTACAAGGAACCCCGTTGGAGGTGCTGGATGTAGTTGACGTGATTTCTTCGGGAATGAACTCACATCGGTCTGGATAAGTCATGGGTAAAAAAAGATTCCGCATGGCAAGTGCTCAAATCGACTTCGCGTTTACGTGTCCATTGTTCACATTTTTAGCACGTGTAGAATAGCAGAACCTGCTCACGAAATAGTTCCGCGTTTACTTCCGACGAAAGCTTGTTGTCGACTTCCAGGACTTATGCGGTGTCGACAATTGGTGAAAGCGCACAGAAGTCTGAGAAAGAATTTCTTTTCTGACAAGTATGGGCAAAGCGAGTTCAGCCTATCAAAGTCAAAGAGTGAGCGAGTGACCAAAGTTCGGTGCCAATATTGGATTGCCGCAGTGTAATCAATAAAATCCGCCCAGATATTCGCTTGCTTCTATGCACTTAGAAATCAATCAGTCATATAATCAAAGCCATTGAAACAGGTTAGAAAACCTAACGAGCCTCTACTAAGCGTTTAGGTGTTTGCGTGCATAGATATTGGCTAAACCGCCCCCAGCATAACATTCCTACCTGCATTTCGTTCGTATCCACTGGAGCACGTGATATCTCAATGGTTTAGTTTCTACTTGAGAACAGTACAGTGTTAGCAAAGCTGCATGCTCACATTCCACAGTTAATGAGAATAATTTCAGGGTACTAGGCTATTTTTCTGTTCTGTAACAAATTGTCCTGGCTGTGTGCTGTATGGAGAAGACTCAACACAATTTCTTAATTTTGACTTGCGCCTTGGGGTCTGCTTTCTGCCCTCTCAGTAGAATCATTTTGGCATGGTAAATATTATGGAAATACCAAAACAAACTGGGCAGTTGGGAAGCATATTTTTTGTTGGAACTGGTGTAGTTGCAATGAAATCCTTCTTACACCTAACATTTCGTTAGTGTTGAAGGGGACTGATATTTGAACGAACACGTTAGGCACTCAGATTTTATTGGGAGGGGCGTTTGCACAGCTCTGTAGTGCGCAGTCTTGTCGTGGTCGAAAACGTGACCGCGCCGCGCTGAAGATGTGTTGTGTCTCTAAATATCACACAAGTAATACACTGAAGTCTCCATTCAACGATACTGACTAAATACAAACTGAACTTGGCATTGATTTGCCACAGGAGAAACACGGGCTACAAGACACAATAACACCCGATGCTAGAGGTGCACAGCACTTGCGTCCTGGCACCTAATAACGCTTGATTAGACTTCCTGGACCCATATTCGTACTACAGAATGATCGCGTTAAGATCTCGGGAACAGAGCACGTAATTCGACCATGCTAGCCCGCTCGCTAGCTTGAGATAGCATGCTAAAGCGAGCACGAACGCATATATATTGATGTCCGAATGATACAAGGTAAATGAGGTTTCAGCTTTGCTGCTTACATAATGTTCATGAGCGACCTTTTGAGAATGCGTAAATGGACCGATCAGAGACCAAAAAATACAGCGAAGGTAATGGAAAATATTTGCATACCAGCTTGCTGGTTAGGGCCCCAAGAATAAAGATTGTCGATGGTTAGATACACTGGTGAATGTAATTCAGATTCCAGTCCTTTGTTTTCATGTGGCGATGTGGATACAATGCTTATCTTTGAAGTGGTACATATGTTTACACACATCGCCTCCGTATACTTTTTTACCATAAGATAAACTGTCAGGTGTGATTGAATTGCTTTATTTTGATCGGTACATATCCCGTGATCTATTTTCCCATATCATGATTGGACTGACGATTTCAAATTTGTTCCAAAGGATCTTTCGACGCACAGCTCTGTGAGTGCAATCATTAGCATAGTGTTGGTTGGTTGTAATTTTAAACTTTTGTTCCCCAAAATGAACTTACATTGTCCTAAATGACCCCTTTTTATGACTTCGCTCGATCAATTTTCGCAGGATTATCTCCAGACCTACAAAATCTCGATCAGATCCGACAAATTATTAGACCATCGGATGTCCCTGATACCGGTACGTTATGTCCGTTTACTAACCCTTTGCAACTTACTGAATGTGTTTGTGCTTGTGTGCTTTCCGTTGACTTATAGATGTACGCTCCCTGCTGTTGTGTTTTGTTCACAATTAATATATATTAGCCTTACGAAATCAGAAAATGTGAAACCAAAGTGGATTTGACCACTGCTGTTGTAACGAAGGTTTGCATTCCACGAACCAGTGGTGGCTCTTATGACTCCTTATCATTGCTTTCTTTAGTTTCAAACGTAGGCAACAGTGTATTGAATGATCTTTATCCTCACCCAGATGCCCATCCCGTGTACTATTAGGCAAAACCGATAACTATGATCCCTGAGGCTTGAAGTGGAACACCGCATACAACCCCAGTACGATAGACGTAATAGCAGTCTGAAACACAGCGAGGTTTTGTATTTCGCCCTAGTTGATCGACAGATGCGGGTTTGTATGCAACCAACCGCAGTCGATTTCGTGCTTACGACAGTCTTTCACCTAACCTCATCATGAGAATCGATGTTTTTTAGGGTTGTCTTCCAACTCCCATCCTTAATGACTTCGTAATTTAAATGGTTCTTGAGGTAGCTCTATCCTCGTGTGAGAATAGCTCCATAGCTCTGTGGCCATGCAAGTACCTGTCTGACTTAGAATAAGCAGACGATGTCTGGCTCACCAGCGATGATCCAGGTAAGTTGCAAGCTTTTCTAGGTGGCATGAACAATATTGTACACATTTTCGCATGTGGTATGCACCTTCGAAGTTGTGAATTCTGCCCCAGTAATGAATTGGCGCTATACCATACCCTGGTTTGACAGGAGAACCCTTAGCTGAAGAAAACAATTTTTTCCTCATTGAGCAGCTGTATCCCACAATCACGACGAGACTGCACCTTGACGTGGTGTGATGGCTCGCGCACCTCTATGACCCAAAGAGTTATATAGGATGGCTTCTTCAAGCCGGAGATGCAATCATGCCTGACAGGTCAATGAGTGAAAGCCAGAAAATGTCCAGTCTCCTGGTCCTCCGGGTCGGAGGTCGATTTGAGCTGGCAACTCAATCGGTAAAATCAGTGGGAGAATAATTGATCCAAGCAAATGGGATCCGCTAACCCATCTCGCTGCCTTGTGGATAGGTTCTCGTTAGAACTAAAGGCTTTGGATGAGGACCCTAATAGTTCTCCTGCTTTGTGGCTGGACACCCTAGCAGTACCCTTCCAACATCTCCCATGAACTGCACGAATAGAAAGAATTCCATACTGCATCGGTTGACGTGCAGGATAATCAGGACCATGCTGTCCATTGCATCGAGCGGGGTGGGTGGTGATAAGTGGGATACTGCTCAGAGTTCCTTCTCTTTTAATCAACTTTTGTCTTCTGCTCCCAACCACCTCTCTTTGCCCCTTCTATCCACCTATAATAATCCCGCTGACAACACGGTAAATACTCGCAACGATTCACTGTCAAATAGTGCCGTGAGCAATCACCGGTGTTGTAGCTCACATCTTCTCAAGCCTCGTCAGCCTCTGAACTTCGGCTCCTTCAACGTGCGTACACTCTTGCAGGCCGGTCAGCAGGTGTGCCTTACGCTCACAATAGCTTCTCTGATGACTGATGTATGCTGCGTACGTGAAATGCTTATCCAGGATTCAAGCAATGTGATTCAACTAACTGCTCTTGGTATCTCTTCGAGATATTTCCCGCGCAAATCAGAAAAGGCGAAACAGTTAGGGCTGTGGGTCAATGTGGTGTGGGAATAATCTCGACTGAGAAGGCTGAGGCTGCCTTTTTACACTGGATCCCTGTTAACAGTCGTTTATGTGCTGTGAAACTCCATGGGTCAGTTGATGTTCGAAAGGATAGCCGTGCTAAGCGCAACTTGTTTGCTATCTCAGCATACGTCTCAACACACTGCAGCTTTGACATAAAGAAGTAAGAGTTTTACGATGAACTCGCCACTGTCGTTCGCAGCAGTAAAGATTCTGATACTGAAGTGAAAGCTGGTGACTTCAATGCACAATTTGGCAAATTTAGCGCATCAGAAACTTGTTTAGGTGGCCACTGTGCTTTACCTGCTGAGTGTACAGTTTTTTGCAACCAATCGGTTATTCTTGTCTAGTACCAATTTCCGACACAGCTCGCGTCACACGGCGACATGGCGCTCCAACTCTAAAGGTATTCTTAGCTGGATCGATCATATCGCGCAGTTCTGTTCAGAACTGTAGATCTTACTGGTCCACATACATAGAGTGGAACCATGCATTAGGTCTAATTCGATTATCTCTCCAGCTCCATGGTCATCGTCGCAAACCGCAAACCGCAAACCCGGTTAGCCGTGCAACGTATGTGTGATCCAGAAGTACGCAGCTATTATGAACAGAAGTTAGCACATGAGTCACGATTTACGGTGAGCAGTAATGTAGGGTAGCATTGGGCCCATTTCAAAAAAGCACTGCACGTTGCAGCAGGTTTCGCCTGTGATCCTAGATCCGATGTTCATAAAAGACACTGGATTTCGCCAAATTCGTTGAGTGTAATGGAGCAAAAATGGTAACTCTCGAACTGCATAGATATGAATAAGATACGAAGAAATCTACAGAAGCAAGTTACGAAAAGCCTTAGGAAGGATCGCGAAAATTGGTGGGTGAAGGTAGTCTAAGAAATGTAAGTAGGCGCTGCTTCGGGTAACAGTCAAAGACTGTTCAAACTTATTCGCGACACCGATGGACGGCCAACCCCGGTCAGTGAAACGATTCACGATAGAAATGGAGAACCCATTCATGGCAAAGAGCAAAGGCTGGACGGTTGGGCCGAATATTACAAGGAGCAGTTTAGTTTACCGCGCGCTAATGTAGTTACTCCAGTGTGAGCAGCTGCGATTCCTTGGGTGGTATCACTTGAGTCCCCATTGGAAGTGGAAATGGAGTCATGTATTCGATTACTAAGGCGAGGGATAGCGGCCGGTCCCGACGAACCTCCTTCAGTTCTGTTCACAATGGGTGGAAATGCTTTGATAAAATCACTTACCATTTTGCTCCGTGACATTTGGATAGAGGAGCGTATTCTGTTAATATGGAGCGAGCCATTGTTTTCTCCCATCTTCAAGAAGGGAATACGCAATGACTAGTAATGGTGGTGGGATTAGGTTAATTCCGACAGTCACCACAGCATTAGCCTCGATTTGGCTGCACCGTTTGCGAGAGGAAGGTGGGCGAATAAGAGGCAGGATTCCGCTCAGTTCGGGGATGCATCGACCAGATTTTTACTCTTCGCCAACTACTTGAAACGCATCATAAGCACCGCTGACCGATAATAATGGTTTTCTTAAACCTGAAAGGCTCATTCGAATCAGTTGATTGAACAGCGCTTTTCAGTGCTGTTCACCAAAATGGTATGCCCCAGAAGTTCATGAATCTACTGAGATCATTGTACTTTCATACTTCTGCCTGCGTAAGGGTTTACAATGAACTATCCAGTTCATTCGAAACGACCAAATGTGTTCGACAAGGATGTCCCATGTCTCCATTCCTGTTCAACTTCTTCATGGTCGAAATAATGAAGATTACATTGCAGAATCCTCAGAATGTATGCGTCGAACTAGAATATCGTGGGGAGCTATGTGACTCAGATTACGCGGAAGATCTTGTCTGCTTGTTCAGATCCACGGAACATGCTCAACGTGCACTAGACAAACTCGCAAAAGATGTAGCCCCATTCATCGTGCGCTTTGCACCTTCATAGTGTAAAGTGATGTTGCAAGACTGGACGTCAACGATTCCGAGCTTGATGCTCAATGGGAAGGTGCTAGCAGTTGTTTACCACTTCAGTTACCTCGGCAGGAGCGTGACGACGGATGGGAGTACGATAGTAGAGGTGGGCAGGCGCATATCTAAGGCTCGAGTGGTGTACGTTGGATTGAAGCACTTGTGGCTGCGACCTGATATTTCACTGAACTTTAAAGGTCGTGTGTACTGTGCCGTGGTGCGTTCAGTTTTATTGTAGGGTTGCGAGACTTGGGGTCCGTGTGTGGAAGACATTCGTTGTCTTCAGGTTTTCGACCAACGATGCTTGCGTAGTATTGCTAAGATTGGGTGGAATAGCCGGTTGGACAATGAGTTCAGAAATCAAGTATAGGGTACTGATTCCGAGAGCGTTTTATCACAGCGTATCACAGCGTAGACTTCGTTAGTTGGGACACATGTTACAAATGACAAACACATGTCTACCAGACCATGCCCTATTCTCCCTTCCTCCTAGGGAGTGGAAGAGACCACGTGGAGGTAAACAGATGAAGTGACAAGAAGGAATGAGAAAATGTACACTGAACTTGGGAAAAGTAGGTGCCTCACGTCTTCGTGGTTGGATTCCAAAAGATCCCTCAACCAGTTGGCTGGAGACACTGAAGGATATGGAATTGAACCGTGAACAGTGGTGATCGTGTTGCCACTTTCTATCATATTAGAATGATTGATCGATGTGTGTTTGTACAGTTAGACTGTGTATTCCGTGTGTTGTCTACTGGGGCGTTCTTTCCTTTTCCTACCCTTGTAAGTCCACTTCCTGTCCATCTTGTATATTCATTCTTTTTACTTCTACATGCAGCATGTTGAGAAAGGTAGTGGTCAGGGGGGCTTGTTCTGCCGTTTAACGGTTTACGATGATGATGATGAGTTGTATCCCGCCCGATGCATTCAGAAGGCACGTTTACCTTTCACCAATCTAAACCATCTGTGGCGTTGGTGTGAAATCCCGTTGGCTGTCAACGCTCCTGCAGTTAGACTTATCATTTATGCAGCTCATAAACATGAACTGTAAGCGTAAAAGATGCGATTAGACTGGCGGCGTTTGAGCATCGATGTTTTCTTATTATTGGTAGGATATGGTGGGAACAGCTTATCAGTAGGGCAGAGGTCTGGCGCGAGGCTTAGGAAACGAGTGGTCAGTCTTTGGAAAAAGCGGTTATCTTAAACAGTCTACGATGGTTGGGCAGATGTTGCGCATACTCATCGATGAACTCCCTCGGTGTGTCCAGCTCTCCGAGGTGGTTAGAGTTTGGATGGTGGGTTGCGCTGGCCAGTTTATGGCATGGTAAAAAAGTACGAAAACTCTAACCAGCGGATTTTGCCATGCAAGACGTGTTAGGTTTCCGGTTTGGAGTCCACGAGGTCCACCCACCGGATGGTTGGAGACATTAGGTAATATGGCTAGATATCACAGTGTATGACATAGTTGCATTTGATTTCTCTGCCTCTCTGCGTAATTCAACTTAACTCTTCCTTGCTATTTTGATCTTCATACTTTTATTCGTTTTGTTGTTGACTTGATGATACTACGAGGTAGCAACCAAAACCAGAGCACAGATTTACGAGGTTAATGGTTGAATGAACCGAATTGAACTGAACCACGCGTGAACTGTGATAATAATCACACCATTTGATACCACTCCATTGGTCTGATCGTTGGTGAGTTTCTACATGCCTTTTCTTCATTGCAGGACTTAGGTCATCGAATAACCTCGCTGACTGTGAACCGTTGATAGTTCGCCAAGGAGGATGGAGTAGTTGCATAGCACTTCCAAAGCTCCTGAGTGGAAATTAATTTACTGGTGGGAGATTTTTTATTCCACGCCCACGCGAGAATACGGCAGTCACAGGTTCTCATCGTATTTATAGAGAGAACCAGCACACCAAAGCTTGAATATTGGTGTTGAGAACGGAACAAAGTCCCAATAGATTGGGCAGCTTAGCGATTTTGGTTACGGTGTAGCTACCTATGACTAACATTCTGTATCGAACACCGACTCTTTCGTTTTCTAATATGCTTTGTTTTGGAGGTTCAGAATCACTACAAGAAAATGCAACAGCTCGTTAGATAAAAATTTCATCCTGACTCCTATTAGCCAGTTCACTTTTTGAAAGAGTCCCTGTTTCGCACGCATCAACGTAGCCAAGGTTGCTGTAAAATGGTTTAAAATGCTCGAGTTTATGAGTTGTCTGCGGTCAATTACTTTTATGCGGCTAGCTCCTGTGAGAGCATGAGCCGGCTTCATGTATGTCCCGAATGGCACTAGCCCATGCGTGGCGATTGGATGCGAGACCTGAACACGGAGAAATCCAGTTCTGCTTCCAGTTGCGAGCGACGTAGACAACCTGGAGTCCCAATCCCTCAAAATCCTATTTGATGGTACTGATCCATGTTTTCAGCTGTCCTCCGAGGCGACAGCGTCATCCTGGACATGAAACAAGAACAAGGCAGTGTTTTGAGATCTCTGTGTCCGGACGCCGTAAGACATGTCCAAACCACTGCAGTCGTCGGAGTTGGAGGAACACTGACATCTTTTCGATGTCAAAGCGTCGCTGTTTTATTGTGTCGTTTGAAAAAATTTCGTGCCACGCCACTTTCAGCATCCGTCGAAGACACCAATGATCATAAACTTCTAGCTTTCTGATGTCCTCCACGCGTAGTGGCCACATCTCGCAACCGTATGTCAGTACTGGACAGATTGCGACCCGGAAGACGCGTACTTAGGTCCGGAGGCTGATTTCATTTCGCAGCCAGAGTACGCCGCGAAGCTGAAGAAACGCAGACCTGGCCTTGTCAATACGCGACTTGACTTCATCCTTGGCTTGGCCGTTTGAGAGAATCGTACAGGTCAGATATTTGATCTTCGCGATGTGTTCAGTTTATTCGCCGTTCAAGTATATCGGGAGAATGGACTGTGCAGTGCATGTCGAAAGGATCTAGGTCTTCGAGGTATTGATATCTAGTCCTATGGATTTTGCAAAAAACTATGCTACTGCGAACCGGTTGTAATGCAGTTAGGCTATCCCCAAGAGTGACGATGTCGTCTTCAAATTCTAGATCGGCGAAGAAAGCATCGGTGTCCAGCTGAATACCAGGGTAATCGGTGAGCGCCTGACGAATTATCCAATCGATGGTGTAGTTGAATAGCACTGAAGACAGGGGATATCCTTGTCTAACACCGGAGCTGAGGGAGAAGTCATTGGACTCCTCTGCGTAGATGCGTATTGTCGCGCGGGTATTTGTGCAGCACGATCTCATAATAATGAGAAGCTTCTGGGGCATTCCATCCGCTTGTTGTGTAGTCCATAAAGATCCTCTGTCAATTGAGTCAAGGGCAGCCCGAAAATCAATAAAACAAGCTGCAGTCGGTTTTTGAAACTTGTACTGCTGTTCTAATACTCGGTGAAGGGTGGATATTTGATCCACGGACCCTTTGTCACGGCGGAAGCCTCCTTGATTGGGGTGTGTGCGCGTGTCGCGCACTACTGAGAAGTGGTTCAACAAAAGCATGGAGAATATTTTGGTGGCCATGTCCATTAAACTGATGTCACGACAGTTTACGCACACAGGCCTGTCGCCTATCTTTGGAAAAGAAGTAGGACTGAGATCCCGCAGTCCGCTGGGAGTTGTATTTTTCCCCAGATTGAACAAGACAAGGTGTGCAGTGGCTCGAGTAGTGTCGAAAGACATGATTTATATATCTCCGGTGCGATGCCATCTTCTTCAGGGGATTTCCGATTCTTCAGCTTGAGTATCACATCGGAGATTTCATCCCAGCTTGGTGGGTTGTTATAAAAGTCATAGCCCTCGCTCTAGATTGCTGGCATTCGGTACACAGAGCTTGCCACGGGAAAAAGTGCACAGTCCATCACTGCATCTTTTGGGCAAGTTTAGGAATGAGCAGACCGGCAGAATCGCGACGGATGCTTTCTGTCGACTTTCGCTTGCCGGATGCAGTGCGGATTAGACGGAAGAGCTTTAAGGGGTCTGCGCAGTTGGCCGCAGTCTTCACGGTTTCCCTGATTTCGGTCCAGTTGTTGTTGCAGTCGCTTGTGGCCGAACGGGTGGCTTTCCGTCGGATATCGCGGAAGTCTGGGTGGCCATTTGGGCGGGGCATTTCTAGCCTTTTCAGTTAATTGGAGAATCCACCCTGAGATCCAATCTTTCTGTCATCGTCGCGTAAATCCCAGTTCGTCTAAAGCGGATTGTTCGATCGATGCCTTAGGTGAAGTCCACTGGTTTTCCACGTGTATTTCCTCTCCACCTATGAACGTGGTGGCTGGATGAAAGGCAGTAGCGGCCGAAACCGCTTGACGCTTTCTCGGTGATCCTAACGCTGCTGTGTTAATCCACTTCGGAGCACAGCTTTTGCGCTGATTGGCTAGGTGAATCTTGAAGCGTGCACGGACGAGGGTGTGGTCAGTGCAATTCTTGTTACCAGTCTCCGCGCCTCGGTAGGAACGACAAGCTTCAATCAAAGATGACCAGCGTGATCGTATGAGAATGTAGTCGGTCTGATGTGCTGTGTGACCTTCGTTGGAGTACCACGGTAGCAAGTGCTTCTTGGGATGTTAGAAGCGGGTTTGGTGACGGTCAGGCTATTGAAGTATACAAAGTTGACGAGGCGCTCATCATTGCTGCACTGCCGTCCGAGACCATATTTCCTCAAAATGTGTCTAGTTGCTTGGGTGGAGGGACCAGTGCGGGCGTTCCAGTCCCCTGTAACCAGGAGAATGTCACGTTTCGGAACGCTGTTTATCACCTCTTGTAGCCTATCGTAGAATTCGTCCTTTGCCGCTTCTTTGGCTGCAACTGTCGGGGCATAGACCGCAACAACCGGTACGTTCAAGGGTGAGGCGTGAAAACAAGCTCAGGCGATCCGAAGGGATATCGGGTTCAATGAAAGCAGTGTTTTGTTAGCCTTGTTGCTAACAACTATCGCGACGCCATGGAGACCAGAACTGTCCGTGGGTCCACTATGATAGAGGTGGTAACTGTCGTCTACTCCGGGAACCTTTATACACCGGGTGCCAGAATTCGGCAGCTGAACTTCGGAGACATGCAATTCCGATGCGGTAGTCATGTAGCGTTCGTGCAGTGATGGCTTGACTTCCCATGTCCAAGAGTGTTCTCACATTCCAGCAGGCGATTTGGATGTGATTTCGCGTCTTGAGGCCTCCAACAAGCATACTTGTCACCCCGACCGCGGGGAGAACACGGTGCGCGTCGTTTACCGGGGACGCCGTAGCATAAACGTGTGTGAGGGAACTTGCCATGAAGAGTCTTGGGAATTAGGTACAAAGTGACGTCTCCAGCACCACTCGGGTTTTTATTCGAGGTAGCAAATCTAGCCTGCGCACAACTAAGTGCTACCCTTCGGGTAACAGGAAATGTTTTGTTTTGGGAGCTGGCGACCGAACGAGCGGTTCATACGCCTTTTGGATGGTGGTCCACCAATCCGGGATACCAAACGCGTCCTTGTGATCTTGGTGCATGGTTGCCGGTGGCTCTCTGGGAGCTCGCTCGCCATTCGTAGAGGTCAAATCGATACAGGGGTGCATGCAACCCTGTTGATTGAACGGATTTCCTTTGCAGCAGTTGGATCCAACAGATCTCTTCCGCCTATGCAGGAGTATCCATCTTCGCATGATGGGCGCCGTCTCACCGAGAGTTTTAGGCCTTGGTTACCCTCAACCTGGTTTGGCCCGCCTGTTGAGCGGTTTGTCGAAGTGTGGCCGCTGACGCGTGCCTCAGCTTCGTGGAGCCACAGGTGAGAGTTGGGCAGGTGATGGAGACCAAGGAGATGGAAGATACCTCAAGGGGCACGACAGTTTACCAACTCAGAGGTGCTACTCTTCTCAAATGCCCCATACGCCCCTCTGCGGTTAATGCTTTAATCAAGCGGAAGAATCAATAAATAAAGAGTCGACGTACTGTTGGTGAAAATATTTGGTTAAAAATTCATACTGGTTTTTACGATAAAATTTGTCTGTCGCTGTTTTAGTTCACATGTCTTCTGAGCATTTCTGATCTGATCGAGTTACTCTTTAACTGGAAACTAACGGCACTTCTTCTCCGAGTTACTGTCATCGTAGTCTTCTGAAATGAGAGCACTGCAGACGCACTTATCTTGTGGATCCAATTACCGACAGTTGTGTGCTTCATCATCCGTGATGTTTCACAGTGTTTTCCGTAGTCAGAGAGCCAAACGCCGTAGTTCAGCAGCCTTGAACTGCCGTTTGAGAGCATTGTATCACAATTTAGGAGCACTGTACCGCAGTTTGACTATGGCGCAAGGCTCTTAGACTGTGGCGTTTGGTTCCTAAACTACGGAAAAAACTGTAGTAGCCTAATTTATTATCCGATTAACATGGGGTCATGGACTGGAACATATCGACCGATCGTCAGATTAGGTTGGTAGGTAGAACACCACTATCAGGCACAATCTATCGGGAGCGGAAGTAGTTCTCCACCTCAAGTTTCAGAGTCATGTGCGCCGATCACCTCTGGTAATACACTCGGTCCTTGTGGCTTTGGGATCGTCTGCTTCCGT
The DNA here is from genome assembly GCA_948099385.1 of Fasciola hepatica. NCBI lineage: Eukaryota > Metazoa > Platyhelminthes > Trematoda > Plagiorchiida > Fasciolidae > Fasciola > Fasciola hepatica. The sequence continues at coordinate 3,188,552 of CANUEZ040000199.1, forward strand.
TATGCTCATGCCTGTCCACGAAATCGCAACTCGGTCTTACTGGTGGTCATTCGGAAAATATTGGGGGACAATAAAAAGCAGCGCATTTAAGGCGAATCAAATTATCGTATAAATAAGGTGAATGTAGGAAATGAATTCACCACTTATAAGGCTGTTTAGTCAGAATAAGACGTAACGCCACCATTCGTATGAAGCTGTTTTTTACACTGACCTTGTACACTGTTAAGTATCTTAAAAGTTTACTTATAGTTTGAAGAATGATAGAGAAAAATAGCAAGTGTATAGCTTTTTCCGGTTTCGACAAAAGGGTCAGCGTTTGGTTCAAGCTGAGTTCGAAGGCCAGTTTCGGATCGTGACCAGGGCAGTTGGAACGTCTTAAGGAACTGACTTTGAGAACAAAGCGATGGGTCTAGTAATCCGACCTCCAGCCTACACCGTTGCTGAATATTGTTTTCGAGCGGTTTTGATGCATTCTTAGGGACTCTGCAGGCTATTTTGGGTAAGTCATCGTTCACTTGATGTCCGGTCTCCGCAGGTTGCATCACAGCTGCACTGAGAATGACGTTTCTGTTTTCAGTCATCAGTCAAACCGGTTTTTGCCCTTTGATCCTCTGTTATGGTAGCCATGTCGTTCTACCTACTTAGGTTACTGAACATGAGGAAATAAACGAATCGATTAGAACGGAAGAGGTAGGGGCGGGTAACTTGTCTTTGAGGTTCACTGAGATCACCAGTCGGCTAGTGAAGTGAACACAGGATGGCAGGGGAAAGATTGCAAGCGATTGCTTTTTCCAGGCTTTTTACCACATTGATTGATTTATCTCAGTAGTACCTCTTCTGAAGTTTGTAAGGAACGGGTTTGTTTTGGTTCGTGCCTGGGTGAAGGCTAAAGAACAACAGACCTGCGCTGTGATTATTCACTGCCGGCTTTAGTCGAAAGATCATGGCCGGGGTGCAGTCGGATTCTCTATGACTGATGTCGGATGATGGCCAGCGTAGCTGAACTGGCTTGGAAAATCACTTCCATGAAAACAGCCTACGGCCTACATTCTTGGTAACTGGTACTGATGAGCCCTTTTTTTGGTGTGTTTGCATGCACTTTGCACATCCGTTTCAAGTTGCCATTGCTCACTTATCAGCTTATATGTGCAAGGTGCCTACGATAACGTTAAAGACATGTTGCTCTGACTCCTGTTTCAAACTAATTCTATTTGGGCTCCTTGGTTGCTTGGGACAGCTGCCGTGTCGTTTTGTTCATGGAACTTTCCGAACGTTACAGTGGTACCGTGAAGAGCAGATTTTTGAAGTTCGTTGGTAGGTCGATCAAACTGATACTGAATGGGACAGCGGGAAATGTGTGCAGCTCCTTTCTCTTGGCCATCGTTAAAATTTGTCGCTACCGTTTATTTTTGACGGAATATTTCAGGATTGAGCCGCAAGGGACCACGCAAAATTTCGTTTCCGTTTAAGAAGTTTGCAATAAATTCGTAACTATACTATTACCTGGAGGATGGTGTTGCCACAAATGAGATTTCTTTCTTTATCGATTTAAGCGTGAATATTTTTGCACAAGTGTTTCCGCGTACTCAGAAAACGAAACGACAGGGCTGTGAATTCGTACTTTTTATCTTTTTTATCCGTGTGAAAAAAATTAACATGTGCTCTATGCAAGTTTGCTATTGTTCTTGCTAAGCCCTCAGGTCACTTTACTCAACATAAGCCAAAATGCGTGTGTGTGTGTGTGTGTGTGTGTGTGTGTAGAGCATGCGATCAGTTACATCCGCGATAGAGATTGCAGGGGTAGCATGCTAAATATGTAAGGGATCTGAATGATAGAGCTTAACGAAGTATGTTCCATTCATTCCAACGAACAATATACCGACGACCGACGTCAGTTACCATTTGATCTGCCCCTGAAGACCCGGCTATACCGGTCATATAAGTTGGCAGAGGGAGTGAATGACAATTGGCGTGACTAAAGTACGGAATAATGAAAGTCATTTGAATTCCTGTAAAGGGTATATAACCTAGCGGTGTTTTCTGAGGGGTTGCTGGAAAGCATTAATTCTTTTCTTTCTGTTCATCATCAGTCACTTTCCGATCGTAAATGGACTCAGCAAACCCTAAATGGTCGTAAACAGAACATAATTCCCTATGAAAGAGACAATAAATCGAAGATAGCTGAAAATAAGCGTTCGACTCACGGACCAAAGCATCACTTTTAACTAGTTGTTTTGCAACACTCGCACACGTTGCCCGACGGAGCAAGAGGTGGCCCTAAATGGGATTCTTGAAACTTTTGAAATGAATGTATTTTATCTCCGAAATACGCATTAAAGACCCAACTCGCTCTCCAGACGCCGATTCGGCTTCTCGTTTCACTCTTCACGTGTCGGGTGATTCGGTGTCCAGTGCTCGGGTTCAGACTGGTGTTGACATCGCTTCAAGTATGAATGCTGAGCACGCACTGTTGAAGGTTTTCCTGTCGTTCGGTAATCACTGGCAGTCGTTTAGTAGCCACTGTCAGTTATGTAGGACGACGGCCTAGGGTACAATAACCAAACCTCTCCGACAGACACATACCGCACAAGGTCACATCATGTGCGAGTTTTTGACCCGAGTTATGGAGTTGTTGGCCTTATTCGAGTCAGATGAACGGCTGCGTGCTCGATGTAGATTTGATCTCCATCGCTTTCTAAGCCAGTAGCTGAATGACCACTTCAATATACATATAACTCCCAATGGAGGAAATTGAGATAATCAACCTTAGCTAACCAGTGAATACAGATTTGGACCAACAAACAATTAGTGGTGATAACCGCTGAAGAATTGTTTAGTGAGCAAGAAAGGGTGTCGATCTAGAACTTCTTTCTTGAAATAAAAATAAAAAACCTGTGGAGCCATCGCCAAACGAGGCAGAGTGTTTAACCTTAAAAGAGGATTCGTAAAGCAAATATTCCAACGAATTCGTAATGGAACTGTGCTTAAGGATAGAGGGGAACCCTACGATCATTTTAAGTCGGATGAAGAAAAAGATGGAACTAATACGGCCAAATCTATCGAGCAGTTTATCTTCCATTGATTGTCCTCTTGATGGTCATTGTTACACCATGAAGAAATTGTGTATTCATCCGATCGAGCGCACGGGACTAATGTCAAAGAGAAACTAACTCAGTATGCAATATGGTTACGTGAGCATGGCAGCTCCTGCCTACGTTTTTGCATAGATGAGATGAATGACATCATATGGTGCCCACGGATACGAAGGTGATCAACGAAGGCAAATCGTGCATCAGGATTTTGACATCAAACAAAGTACAAACCCCTATTTTGTTGCTTGCTGTCCTGCAATGCATATGCTATATTATGAATACCATTCCGTGATTAATACTGACAGTTCCAACAGCTTTCTGAAAGTGCGTTTTTCAAAAGTGGCAACCGGACAACCAAACACTGATTCCATAATACTGTACAATAATGCTCTAGTTCACCCACAGGTGGGTGAAGCAATGATGAGAACCAAACATACTGTTCAAAACCTTTTTTCCCGTAGTTCATTAATCCGACCAAGAATGGATTCAGTGTTTTCAAAGGATCTGCTAGATCATTTCTACAAGAAAACGGGGCTCTGATTCACAGCGTTCCCGAGGGTCAGACCATGAAAGAACACAGGTTCGGGGTTTTGGTGCAATTATGAAAATAAGGAATGGGTCGGATTTCACCTGATTTATGCATTGCATTTGATGGAAATAGTTTCATTTTTATTGAACCTTCAAAACGTTTCTCACCTAATAAATGTTTTTCTTTTTGATGATTGATGTGATACTTTTTTATTAAGTGACTCGGAGATTTTCTTTTTAGTCCCTGCGTATGCCAGTTATTGACTCGCATAAGACCACCAAGCCCCGTAGCTTGGATCGAAAACTCACGCTTGATATGAGATTGAACGGTATGGGTGTGTCGGGAATGTTCTGTTGCTGCACCCCAGACAGTGGTCGCTAAATAGGCCTCAGTGGCTAGTAAACGACCACCAGTTGCTACGATGCGACGAGAAACCCGTAGATTGGATCCCAGGCGGCAGTTTTTCGTGGGCATTTCGGTTGTATGATTCTGCGTGTATCACCACGGACAAAAAAGCGTCGCTGATTGTTTGTCTTTTTATTGTATTCCCGACTGAGTGTAGTTCTCCTTGATCTAACGACGAATTCCACCATGATTTGTCTCGGCTTCTCCGCACAGCCCTCAGCCGACTTAGTGGTTGCTGCTGATGATCTCAATACTCACTTTTGAAGCTTGAATGACGAGGATCGACCCGAGACTGTTGCTCATTCCGGTCCACATATGTTGAATGTTATCATGCTCTTGTTCGCGCAAGGTTTCGCCTACGTATCCTCGGTGGACGAATACACACGAATGTCAACCGTCCTCCACAGTTTTAATTGTACGGTAACCGTCGATCTGTTTTTCGAACATAATTACCTTCAAAGTTATCAATGCATTAAGGGTCCCAGGATGCAGATGAATGTTGGACCGAGATCATGAAGACCATGTTTGGGGCTGCTAATTTTGCCAAAGGCCCTAGAAGCAGACACAGAAACGAAAGATAACTGAATCCTCAGTTGCAGTGTTAGATGCGCACAGATCGGTTCCTCCGCATACCAAGTATAATGAGTCACAGAGATGCCTTAGATGCCAACTGATTTGGAGCCTAAGGAACGACTGTGAGCAGCGCTGGATTGCGAAGTGTAAGGAGATGGAAAACGTTGTGGTGATTGGCAGCAGTTGCGCCTTCTCCGTCAAATTAGGACTATCGGTCCACGAAAACCACGCTTCAGTGAACTGATCAAAGAGGCGAATGGATCACTGATTCCAACTCAAGAGAGTCGTCTAGTTCGTTGGACACAACATCTCAAGGAGTAATGTGATTGAACTTCATCCGTGAAAGCTTTGCTAAGTAGTATGATGGTTACAGATATAGATATAGATATCAATCCTCCACCAGAAACGGAGACTCAGTGAAATAAGCGAAGGTAAACGACATTAGACTGCCGGACTGAATGGGTTGTCTTCGACTATTTTCAAAGACCGTGGCTCACTATTGTTACTGCAATTGATAATAACTTCCCGGTTTGATATGGAATGGGGAACAAGTTTCCGAGGGTTGATTTGAATCGGCGATCATACCAATTCACAAGAAAAGCGACAGGTCCTCGTATGAAAACCACAGGCAAATAAGTTTGGCCAGCATCGCATCTAAACTGCTTGCTGGTAATCTTCTCCACCACTTATCAAACCCTCGCGAACAGTGCTCGCACGATAATCAAATCGGGTTCGAACCTGGTCGAGATTGTGTTGATCATTTCTTCACTCCGACAGAATTTAGGACATAGACACACCCTCCGTGGACACACTATTTCCGTTTTTCTTGATCTAAAAGAGGTCTTCGACTCGGTCGACCGCTCAGTTCTCTGGCGTTCTCTTGAACAGTGTATAGGAGAAATTTATTGCCATCCTTATAATCCCGTACATGAGCAGCCGAAGCCGAGTTCGGGCTCACCGTGATTCTCCATCTGAGTTCACCCCCCCCCCAAAGTAGTGTACGTCAGGGTTGCCCCTTTATTCTCTTCAACTTTGTGATTTATATGGTCTTAGGGACCGTGGTCTTGTCATGTGAGTATAGTGGCGTTGAACATTTCCGCGGGTGGAGAAGTGTCAGATCATGAGTAGGTGGACGACGTAGTTATTCTAAGTGAAGATCCGGTTAAGTTGCAATCTTTTCTGGACAGCTTGACGGACTGCGTAGCACCTCCAAAGTGCAAGATGCTATCGCGGGACTGGGTTGGTCCGACACCAGACCTTTCAGTATCTTGAGGAACTACAGACCAGACAGAAAAGTTCCGTTATCTGAGCAGCTACATTTCGACCATCGCAAATGAAAAAGATCACCTCCCTCCTAATGGGTTTTTCTTCCTGATGTTTTTGAATGCAACGATTTATAAAAAATGGAAATATAAACGTCCACATTATTTGGCCTTGCCTATGTTGGCTTATTAGCATCTTCTGGATAGTTGAAATTACTTCACCGTGGGTATAGTGGTAAACTTGCCCGAGGCTTTGTGTGCAAATTTAAACACGGCAGTTAATAGCATTAGGTTGCTCGATGTATTCGGGCCATTTCGCTGCATCTTCACTAGTGCATACTGCAGTCAAGGTGATCATTTATAAATGGGAAGTTGAACGTTCTCATGAGACCAAAGACAATGACACACACACACAAAACTAATGATACCAAATAAAAAACACGGGAGCAAGGGAAGACTAACGTAATTATCCATTCTCGCTGTTTGCACATTTGGGGATAACGATGATTAATTGCTAGTGCCTCCCCGTATCTCAGCAGTCGTTGATTATTTGTGACATAAATGACGGTGAACGCCGTGCTCAGGTTAACGCAGCGATTAGTCTCCCACACCTTGCGCAATGGATGACTTGAGTGTTCTGCGTGCGCTCGATGACGTCACCGATTGTGCCTGTCCGCTCATTGTCTGTAACCAAACCCAAATGTGTTCAACCATTCTATTGCACAGTTGTCTCCGTTCTGCCAATGTAGGTGGTTGAGAGTGATTATAATGAATTTCCATAACTAAAGGTAAGATTTACCACAGTGATTTTGTGACTGATGGATAATTGGTGTTCCTGTGAGGAGCATTTCATTCCGTACGATGTTGAACATATGCATGTCTAACCGAAGAGAAGAACAGCCGTGTTGGAGAGTACTATATCATCTCGTGGTTTAGTAGCAGTTTGGCGGTTTATTTTAGACAAAAGAGGAAAAGCTGTCGTTTTATTCGGAGAATATGAACTTGACGTCAAGGTCATATGAGTATTGCCCGTTGAATGTCCATTTTGTTTTCGCGATGTTGGAGAAATTTTGCAAGCAGAACAGAAATGTTTGACTACGTCATTTAATAAGATAGTAATAAAATTCTGATAACGATGCATCAAGCACGTATCTCTTTGACATGTCGTTCAAAATCTTTCCGTAGGTGAATATACGTTTTTTCCCTTTTATTCAAGTCAAACATAATATCACAGCATAACGCAGTGGGAACAATTCCTAAAAATTCGATTTTGATAGTGATTTTTGTACGTTTTGATAAATACCCAATGTACTAAATGTAAGAACGAAACTAAGCACTGTGGGGTTATTAAAGCAGAAATCGTAAAATACGGGGATGAGAAATTATGGGCGCACTGTCCCGTGGAAAATTTCGCAGAACCAGAAGGATTATTGAGCCTGGCCGCACGCGGATTAGTTTAGTCTGTGGATTTGTCACTCTACAAACCCATGGGAGCTGGAGTCGCTTGAGTCACGTGGACCAGAGCAATTGTTGCATCTTAGTTGTCTAGAAACTCCCGGTAACTTTCATTCGCTGTGGCGGCACTTTTACACTATACAGATTTCAAATGGAATTTTGTCTGCGCAATGACCCATCGGAAGAAACTAGCCGATTACGTGAAGAGCGAAACTGCTGCGTTCTACCAGATGGGAATCAGTTTGTATGAAATCGCGAGGGAAGGCAAGAGTTCGAGAAACGTCATACGACGATGCGTCGCACTAAAATCCAACGAAATAGGACGAACGCAGATTTATTCGCCTAGACTCTGATAATATCCTCCGTGTTGACGTTGTAAACTTTGATCGTAATCAGTGCTTCGGAACGAACGTTACAAAGAACGCTGAAAGTCGTGCCTTGGATGAAATATTAGGAAAATGCAAATATATACCGCTCTTGCGCAGCTGCGTGAAGAACGTCAACCAAGAACAAGGACAAACAAATGGAAAAGTATCCACTTTAGTGACGAGAAATTCTGGAATTTTGACGGACCGTGTTGTTTCTCGTTAAATTCACCCACACTACGCGTGTTTTGTCGGTGCGCGCAAACCTATGGATTATATCCGGTCAGTACTTCCTCGATCGTTCAGTCCCAACGGAAGAGTAACCTTCGACCAATAGTGCTCTCATGAGTGAACATACGCGTGCTTTGCCTCGATCTTTATTCAGGTTTCAGGGCCAGTAGTCTTGACTGATCGACTTTGCTATGTACTCATTGGCCTTACTCCTTTGCCTTTGACAGCACATGTAGTTTATCTAACTTACTTGCTTTCTTGTGGCTTACACGCTGGCAGCGGTCGGGTTTTGTGTTTACGTCCGTACAGATAAATGCAATGCCAACATTGTGTGTTCTACTGCTAACTACAAATACTACAGACCGGATGCTTGGAATTTTTACTGGCACCACAACAAAAAAGAAAAAGGGACTTTCAATCAAACAAATAACGACAAGAACTCAGTGTTGGTTTGGGAGATCGTTTTCGGCTAATGGCCGAAGCGAGTTAGTTACACTTCATCAACATCATGATCGTGCAGCGTTAAACAGCAGCACAAGCCTCACTGATCACTGCCTTTCTCGTCATATTGCACGCTGAATTAGGAAATATGAATATGTGAGATGGACAGGGAGTGGGCCTACAGGGGTGGGAAAACGAAGGAATGGCCTAGTAACCAACACATGCAATACACAATCTAACTGTTCAAACGCAAATTAATCAGTCATTCTCATCCGGCAGAAAGTGTTAACACGATCACCACTGTTCACGGTTCAATTCCATATCCTTCAGCGTCTCCAGCCAACTGGTTGAGGGATCTTTTGGACTCTAACCACGAAGACGTGAGGCACCTACTTTTCCCAAGTTCAGTGTACATTTTCTCATTCCTTCTTGTCACTTCATCTGTTTACCTCCACGTGGTCTCTTCCACTCCCTAGGAGGAAGGGAGAATAGGGCATGGTCTGGTAGACATGTGTTTGTCACTTGTAACATGTGTCCCAACTAACGAAGTCTACGCTGTGATACGCTGTGATAAAACGCTCTCGGAATCAGTACCCTATACTTGATTTCTGAACTCATTGTCCAACCGGCTATTCCACCCAATCTTAGCGATACTACGCAAGCATCGTTGGTCGAAAACTTGAAGACAACGAATGTCTTCCACACACGGACCCCAAGTCTCGCAAATATTCAACAAAAGTAAGCGCGCCGCCACACATTACACACGACCTTAGAACTTCAGTGAAATATCAGGTCGCAGCCACAAGTGCTTCAGTCCAGCGTACACCACTCGAGCCTTGGATATACGCGTACTCACCTTTACTATCGTGCTCCCATCCGTCGTCACGCTCCTGCCGAGGTAACTGAAGTGGTAAACAACTGCTAGCACCTTCCCATCGAGCATCAAGCTCGGAATCGTTGACGTCCAGTCTTGCAACATCACTTTACACTTTGAAGGTGCAAAGCGCACGATGAATGGGGCTACATCTTTTGCGAGTCTGTCTAGTGCACGTTGCGCGTGTTCCGTGGATCTGAACAAGCAGACAAGATCTTCCGCGTAATCTAAGTCACATAGCTTCCCACGATATCCTCGTTCGACGCATACATTCTGAGGATTTCGCAATGTAATCTTCATTATTCCGTCCATGAAGGAGTCGAACAGGATTGGAGACATGGGACATCCTTGTCGAACACATTTGGTCGTTTCGAATGAACTGGATAGTTCATTGTAAACCCTTACGCAGGCAGAAGTATGAGAGTACAATGATCTCAGTAGATTCATGAACTTCTGGGGCATACCATTTTTGTGAACAGCACTGAAAAGCGCTGTTCGATCAACTGATTCGAATGAGCCTTTCAGGTTTAAGAAAACCATTATTATCGGTCGAAGGTGCTTATAATGCGTTCCAAGTAGTTGGCGAAGAGTAAAAATCTGGTCGATGCATCCCCGAACTGAGCGGAATCCCGCCTCTTATTCGCCCACCTTCCTCTCGCAAACGGTGCAGCCAAATCGAGGCTAATGCTGTGGTGACTGTCGGAATTAACCTAATCCCACCACAATTACTACAGTCATTGTGTATTCCCTTCTTGAAGATGGGAGAAAACAATGGCTCGCTCCATGTTAACAGAATACGCTCCTCTATCCAAATGTCACGGAGCAAAATGGTAAGTGATTTTATCAAAGCATTTCCACCCATTGTGAACAGAACTGAAGGAGGTTCGTCGGGACCAGCCGCTATCCCTCGCCTTAGTAATCGAATACATGACTCCATTTTCACTTCCAATGGGGGCTCAAGTGATACCACCCAAGGAATCGCAGCTGCTCACACTGGAGTAACTACATTAGCGCGCGGTAAACTAAACTGCTCCTTGTAATATTCGGCCCAACCGTCCAGCCTTTGCTCTTTGCCATGAATGGGTTCTCCATTTCTATCGTGAATCGTTTCACTGACCGGGGTTGGCCGTCCATCGGTGTCGCGAATAAGTTTGAACAGTCTTTGACTGTTACCCGAAGCAGCGCCTACTTACATTTCTTAGACTACCTTCACCCACCAATTTTCGCGATCCTTCCTAAGGCTTTTCGTAACTTGCTTCTGTAGATTTCTTCATATCTTGTTCATATCTACACAGTTCGAGAGTTACCATTTTTGCTCCGTTATACTCAACGAATTTGGCGAAATCCAGTGTCTTTTATGAACATCGGATCTAGGATCACAGGCGAAACCTGCTGCAACGTGCAGTGCTTTTTTGAAATGGGCCCAATGCTACCCTACATTACTGCTCACCGTAATTCGTGACTAATGTGCTAACTTCTGTTCATAATAGGTGCGTACTTCTGGATCACACATACGTTGCACGGCTAACCGGGTTTGCGGTTTGCGACGATGACCATAGAGCTGGAGAGATAATCGAATTAGACCTAATGCATGGTTCGGCTCTATGCATGTGGACCAGTAAGATCTACAGTTCTGAACAGAACTGCGCGATATGATCGATCCAGCTAAGAATACCTTTAGAGTTGGAGCGCCATGTCGCCGTGTGACGCGAGCTGTGTCGGAAATTGGTACTAGACAAGAATAACCGATTGGTTGCAAAAAACTGTACACTCAGCAGGTAAAGCACAGTGGCCACCTAAACAAGTTTCTGATGCGCTAAATTTGCCAAATTTTGCATTGAAGTCACCAGCTTTCACTTCAGTATCAGAATCTTTACTGCTGCGAACGACAGTGGCGAGTTCATCGTAGAACTCTTACTTCTTTATGTCAAAGCTGCAGTGTGTTGAGACGTATGCTGAGATAGCAAACAAGTTGCGCTTAGCACGGCTATCCTTTCGAACATCAACTGACCCATGGAGTCTCTCAGCACATAAACGACTGTTAGCAGGGATCCAGTGTAAAAAGGCAGCCTCAGCCTTCTCAGTCAAGACTATTCCTACACCACATTGACCCACAGCTCTAACTGTTTCGCCTTTTCTGATTTGCGCGGGAAATATCTCGAAGAGATACCAAGAGCAGTTAGTTGAATCACATTGCTTGAATCCTGGATAAGCATTTCACGTACGCAGCATACATCAGTCATCAGAGAAGCTATTGTGAGCGTAAGGCACACCTGCTGACCGGCCTGCAAGAGTGTACGCACGTTGAAGGAGCCGAAGTTCAGAGGCTGACGAGGCTTGAGAAGATGTGAGCTACAACACCGGTGATTGTTCACGGCACTATTTGACAGTGAATCGTTGCGAGTATTTACCGTGTTGTCAGTGGGAGTATTATAGGTGGATAGAAGGGGCAAAGAGAGGTGGTTGGGAGCAGAAGACAAAAGCTGAATAAAAGAGAGGGAACTCTGAGCAGTAGCCCACTTATCACCACCCACCCCGCTCGATGCAATGGACAGCATGGTCCTGATTATCCTGCACGACGACCGATGCAGTATGGAACTCTTTGTATTCGTGCAGTTCATGGGAGATGTTGGAAGGGTACTGCTAGGGTGTCCAGCCACAAAGCAGGAGAACTATTAGGGTCCTCATCCAAAGCCTTTAGTTCTAACGAGAACCTATCCACGAGGCAGCGGGATGGCTTGGTGGAAGCCCATTTGCTTGGATCAATTATTCTCCCACTGATTTTACCGACTGAGTTGCCAGCTCAAATCGACCTCCGACCCGGAGGACCAGGAGACTGGACTTTTTCTGGCTTCTACTCATTGACCTGTCAGGCATGATTGCATCTCCGGCGTGAAGAAGCCATCCTATATAACTCTTTGAGTCATAGAGGTGCGCGAGCCATCACATCACGTCAATGTGCAGTCTCGTCATGATAGCAGTTTTACTTCAAGGCGTACCGAATTCCTTTGTGTATTTTCGATCGTTGGAATAGGTTTTTCTCCCTCTGGTGTGCAACATATAACGAGATGACGCCATAATTCAACGTGATAATGCTTCTGCCTACTGCTCCTGCACCACAAAACGCTGACTGTTGTTCCGTGGGATCAAGGTTATGCCGTAGCCAACGTTGAGCCCAGATGCAAACCCGACTGAAAACCAAGGGAGCATACATACTCGCCAGGTAATCAAGGATTCCATGGTTTACAAGTCAAATAGTGAATTGATAACTGCAATTAAGCGAGAGTTAGTAAATGACAACCAAGGATTAATCGTGAATATTATAAATAGTATATCGATAAAATGTGTCGATGTTCTAAAGCAGAATGTTGGTTTCACACGATTTCTTGTAGTGGGTATTGCAGCCTTGCTGAGGGAGGTCCTATACTTTTGATTTAATCAGCTTATAATAAATTATCTTAGTGTTCAACTTTATATTCATCATTGGAGTGGGTGTACGGTCGTTTTGACCAGATATGGTTAGGGAGTACAGAAGCGGAAAAACGAGGGGTCCTATACTTTTGTTGCACACTATATGTGTGAAATTCGTTTCGCGAAGACTGCACTAAGCTCGTCCCGAAATGTTCTACTCATCCGCCGGAAATGAGAACCAAGTCGGGTTGGTACTGACTTATAGATTGTAGGTTTCAAGTGTCTCACATACACGAGTCATGTAGTTCAAGCGTGCAAAGGAAAATGATGGAACCTGAGGCGGGGGGGGGGGGTTATAGGATTGGAATTAGAATGCACGCATTGCTTCACAGTGCTCGCAAAACTCAGTCAGTTCGCGTTTCCAAGTTATTTCAGGGTCGACTCGTCATAGTATGAACAGCCTAGTTTGTCTGGAGTTGCTACAGCCAAGGAATTTAGGTTGGATCGTTAGACTTTTTGCAGTCTATTTACCTTTTATGCTCTGTGGTGAGATTCAGAGACTCACAAAATGTGACTGACGATAAAGAATTCCTCAGGACACTCGTTCGTATGACAGATTGTAAAACCCAGCACGACTCCCTGCATCTTGATGTTGTGTGATGGTTGTCGTGCCTCTATGACCCGAAGAACTACGCAGGATGGTTTTCTTAAGCTGAAAATACAATCAGTCTCGGAAAGCCAATGGGTAGACGAAGTCCAGTCTCCGAACCAATTGGTGGGCAACATCTGGTTCTAACCACTGTGCCGCTGGAGAGGACGTCAAAGTGGATTATTTGGGGTTTCTCTCAATAGAGAGAAGACATCGAACCCAGTTGAGCAGCTGTCGCCCGCCAAATCTGAGCAGCCCTCAGTCAAAAAGATGCTGCTCCGTCCACGTTTGACCTGTCCCATTAAATGAACGGGACTAAGGAATGAATCCGAACAGCGAAACGACAAGAAAAGCACCCACGAAGACAAGACAGAATGCATACAACACTCAGGTCTCACGTAGCAGTCCAGAAGTTCCTCGATGGATTCTCTGGCCACGTTCCTACGCTTGGTTATTACCCCAGCGGGTCAGACTTTCGAGTCAGAAGTTCAGTTTGGGGTTCTCAAAGAAAAACCACTTCTGCTCTGCGGGCAGCCACGAAGTATGATTTACCCAGAAGCCTCCAGCCTCCTTCCTGTAAGTCTTTACTAATTTTCCCTCCTCTGATTTAAGATTGGTGAAGGACGCTAGGGGTTATTGTGGCTTTGAAGAAACTGGTTGTTCGTTAATCGGGCATAGATCGAATGCACTTCTTAAATCTAAATTAAAACTTCACTTGGCTGACTTCAGTGTTCGCACATTATGTCAGTTTGTGCAGCAGGCTTCCCTTGCTAGAACTTGATATTTAAAGAATAAATGTATACGATCTCCGAAATACGCATACGACACCCTCGCTTCCGTGATCACGTTTCGCACCTTAGATACAACCTCAGTCTTTCTCTGCTTATCGCGTGTCGGCTGATCAGGTCTCAAGTACTCATGGTCTGGCTGGCGTTGGGATCGTTTTCAACCTGAGAGCTGAGCGTACACTGCTAGACTGCATTCCAGTCAGCAATCGTTTGTGCTCAGTTCGATTGGACGGTTATTTGTACATCAACAGAAATTGATTGAAGCGTCGATGGTTGTTTGTCGTCTGTGTATGTGCCCACTGAATGCAATTTCTCTGAGACGTACAGCGAATGCTATCGGGATTTGTCTCAGATGCTTCGAAGCGTGCGCTCAACAGATTTGGTTGTCATTGCTGGGGTCAGTTGGCGTTCGAAAGGATAGTTGTGTTAAGCGCAATTGGTTTATGATCTCGGCGTACGCCCCAACGGACTGCAGCTCAGACTTGCAGAAAGATGAGTTCTATGATGCCCTCGCCACTGTCGTTCGCAGCAGTAAAGGTTCTGACATTGTAGTGCTAGCTGGTGACTTCAATGCACAAGTTGGCAAACTTAGTGTGTCAGAAGCCTGTTTAGGTGGGCGTTGTGCTTTACCTTCTGAGCGTACAGATAACGGGGATAGGCTTCTCCAGTTTTGTGCAGACAATCGATTGTTCTTGTCTAGCACAAATTTCCGACACAGCTCGCGTCGCACAGCGACATGGCTTTCTAACTCTACAGGTACTTTGTGTCAAATTGACCATATCGCCGTAAGCTACCGGTGGCGCAGTTCTGTTCAGAACTGTAGATCTTATTGTTCCACGTACGTAGAGTCGGATCATGCATTAGTTTTAATGCGATTATCTCCAGCTCCATGGTCATCGTCGCAAACCGCAAACCCGATTAGCCGTGCAACGTTTGTGTGATCCAGAAGTACGCATCTATTATGAGCAGAAGTTAGCACATGAACTAGGATCCACGGAGAACAGATATGTAGATGAGCATTGGGCTCATATCAAACAAGCGATGCACGTTGCAGCAGGTTTCGCCTGTGGTCCTCGATCCGTTGTCCATCAAAGACACTGGATCTCGCAAGAGTCGTTGAGTATAATGGAGCAAAAGCGTCAGCTTTTGAACCGTAAGGAGATGAATAAGATGCGGAGAAAGCTGCAAAGACAAGTTACGAAAAACCTTAAGAGTGAGCGCGAAAATTGGTGGGTCAAGGTAGCCGAAGAAATGGAAATAGCAACTGCTTCAGGTAACAGTCAAAGACTGTTCAAACTTATTCGTGACACCGGTGGACGGCGAACTCAGGTCAGTGAAACGATTTGCAATAGGAATGGAGAACCCATCCATAACAAACAGCAAAGGCTTGACCGATGGGCCAAGTACTTCAAGGAACAGTTTAGCTGGCCGCACGCTAGTGTAGTTACTCTCGTGTCAACAATTGTGACTCCTTGGGTGGTATCACTTGAGTCCCCATTGGAAGTGGAAATGGAGTCATGTATTCGATTACTAAGGCGGGGGAAAGCGGCAGGTCCCGACGAACTTCCTCCAGTTCTTTTCAAACTGGGTGGTGAGGCGTTGATAAAATCGCTTACCGCCTTGCTACGTGACATTTGGAACGCGGAGCGTATTCCGTTAATATGGAGTGGGTCGTTGATTGTTCCCATCTTCAAGAAGGGAATACGCAATGACTGCAGTAATCATCGTGGGATTAGCTTAATTCCGATAGTCACCAAAGTATTAGCTTCGATTTTGCTGCATCGTCTTACACCGGCTCGCGAGAGGAATGTCCGCGAACAGCAGGCTGGATTCCGCCCAGGTCGAGGATGCATCGACCAGATTTTTACTCTTCTGCAACTACTTGAAACGCGTCACACACACCGCCGACCGACGATAATGATTTTCTTAGACTTGAAAGGCGCCTTCGATTCAGTTGATCGAACATCGCTTTTCAGTGTTCTTCATCGAAAAGGTATGCCCCAGAAGTTCGTGAACCTAATGAGATCATTGTATTCTCATACTTCTGGCCGCGTTAGGGTTTAAGGTGAACTATCCGGTCGGTTGGAAACCACCAGTGGTTTTCGGCAGGGATGCCCTTTGTCTCCATTCCTGTTCAAATTCGTCATGGACGAAATAATGGAGAGTGCTTTGCAAAATCTTCAGGATGTAGGCGTCGAACTAGGAAGTAGTGAGAAGCTGGGTGACCTAGATTATGCAGACGACGTTGTCTGCTTGTTCGAATGCACGGAACATGCTCAGCGTGCACTAGGTAATCTCGCAAGAGCTGTAGCTCCATTCGGCATGCGCTTTGCACCTTCAAAGTGCAAGGTGATGTTACAAGACTGGACGTCAACAATTCCGAGCTTGATGCTCGATGGTGAGGTGTTGGCAGTTGTTGACAACTTCACCTACCTCGGTAGCTGCGTGACGACGGATGGGAGCACAGTAGTAGAGGCGTACGCTGGACTGAAGCACTTGTGGCGCCGATCCGATATTTCACTGAAGTTGAAAGGTCGTGTATACTGTGCCACTGTGCGTTCAGTTTTGTTGTACGGTTGCGAGACTTGGAGTCTGTGTGCTGAAGATATTCGTCGTCTTGAGGTTTTCGACCATCGATGTTTACGTAGTATCGCTAGGATTGGGTGGAATAGCCGAGTAAGCAACGATGAGGTAAGAAAGCGAGTATTGGGTACTAATTCAGAGAACGTTTTGTCACAGCGTATCCAACTTAGTAGACTTCGTTGGTTGGGACACGTGTTACGTATGGCAAACACACGTCTACCGTACCGTGTCCTATTCTCCGCCCCTCCTAGGGAGTGGAAGAGACCACGTGGAGGTCAACAGATGACGTGGCAGCGAGGAATGAGAAAATGTACAGCAGACTTAGGAAAAGTAGGTGCTTCACGTCTTCGTGGTTGGGGTCCAAAAGATCCGTCTACCAGTTGGCTGGAGACACTGAAGGATATGGCTGCGAACCGCGAACAGTGGAGATCGTGTTGTCACTTTCTATCGAATCAGAATGATTGATCGATGTGCGTTTGTACAGTTAGACTGTGTATTCCGTATGTTGGCTACTAAGGCATGCTTTCCTTTTGCTACCCGTGTAGGTCCACTCCCTCTCTATCTTGTATATTCATGCTTTCTAATTCAACTTGCAACATGGTGAGAAAGGCAGTGATCAATGGGGCTTGCCCTACTGTTTAACGCTGTACGATGATGATTGCTGGGGATTCCATCGCTTAAGTTGGCTGTTTGGGGGATTCCGAAAGTCAGGTTAAAGGCTCGTTTGCTATCGCGACGGATTGCACTGACAACAGCGGTCGTCTCGTCCGGCTGTGTTCTCCCCACAGATTGTTTCTGACGCGTACGAAGTTATACCATTAGAAGCAGCATAGACTCACTTGGAATCCTCCGACATCTTCGCAACGTTGGAATCAGACTGACCATGTTGTCATTGATCACCGCTGGCGTGGATCAGTCGAAAATTGTCGTTCGTTTTGGTCCACATATGTAGACTCAGATCACATCTTGGTACATGCTCGATTCCCTCTGTGTCTCGTCTGTGGTCGTGCCAATGCTAAAGCCATCCGACCCGTGCACTTGCCTCCAGATGATAGCCGACTATCTGCTGTTCAGGAAGAGCTGTCTACACCGTTATCGATGCACTCGCATGCCAAGGACCCGAATGGACACTGGCAAAAGCTCAATGAAGCATTACACGTCACTTCCAGTGTCACCAAAGATTCTGGTTCAAGTAAGCCTCACAGAACGATAGATATCTTCGATATTAGTTACTCCGTCGGGGGTCACAGAACCAACCCTCCTGGATTCCACGTTCGATGAAGTGCGTGAATCCGTGAGACTCCAACTGAATAGAAGCCTGAGAAATGACCGTGAGCTGTAGTGGATGGCAAAATATAGGGAAATGGACAAGGCTGCGTCTATTGGCAACAGTCGCAACCTCTACTGTTTGATTAGACGTACCAGTCTACAGAAAACTGGTGTAAATGAAATAATCAAGTGATTCGACCTTTCGCTCATTCGCTCTCGGGAAGTTGTGTGGGGTTGTTAGGCGGAACACTCTAAGGAACAGTTGAGTTGACTCACTTCTAAAGTAAACCTTCCGAGTAAAATAACAAAAAACGATGGAGGTAGATATCACTCTTCCATCAGAAATAAAAGTTATCCAGGAAGCAGGTTACTTAGAAAGATACAAAGAAGCTGAACCGGATGGTTTATTTTTATCGTTTTTCAAGGATAGACGCAAAACTTTAGTATTGACGTTATCAGAACTCCTTCGGGTAATATGGGGTAGTCAGCAGGTTCTCAGGGAATGATACGAATCAGTGACTGCCGATTTACCGAAGATGACAGATAATCTTGTGAAAACCATAGAGAAATTAGTATGGCATCAAAATTTCCCACCGGGGTTATTCTTCACCGATTATCCAACGTCCGGTCCTAATTATATGGACCATATCTTTAGCCTTCAGTAAATTTTAGAGCACAGGCACACCTTCCGTTGGCCTACAATTTCTATCTTCCTTGATCTGAAAACCGCCTTGTCCCGATAGCGCTGAAGCTGCTTGCGTCTGTCATACTTCGCAGTTTGTGCTTATTACGTGAAGATCAGACATGCGAGGAGCAAGCTGGGTTTCGTGCCAGTCCTGGATGTATTGATCAGATCTTTACCCTCCAAAAACTTCTAGAACACTGTCACACTTTCCAAAGATCGACAATCATCGTGTTCGTGGACATCCTCGCGGCCTTCGATTCTGTCGACAGGGCTTCACTATGGTATTGCTTTTTGAGAAATAAAGTACCTGAGAAGTATGTAGCAATCCTCAAGGAATGGTATCGTCACACCTCGGGTCGGGTCAAGGCCTACGGTCAGCTTTCGTTCCCCTTTTGTTGTCTCCAGTGGAGTTTGACAAGGTTGCCTTATATCCCGATTTCTCTTCAAATTTGCCATAGAAAATGTTCTACGGAATGCCTTATCTGGTCTTCAAAACGGTGAAGTTCGACTCCTCTCTGGAAGCAGAGTTTTTGACTTGGAATATGCTGATGATACCGTCTTGCTAAGTGATAATGCATAAGAAAACAACCACTTGACGATTGAGGTATCCAGATACGGTATGCACTTTGCGCCTTCCAAGTGCAAAGTGCTTTTGCGAGATTGGCAGGAGCCTGTGCTTGCACTCACCTTTTGTGTTGATCAGCTAGAGTTAATAGACCACTTTAGGTACCTTGGAAGCTTGATAACAGCTGAAGGTGGTGTTGCAAAGGAGATCGGTTCAGGGATAGGGAGAAGTAGAGCAGCTTTCGCAAACCTGCGACACCTGTGGTGTCGCCGTGACATCTGGCTCTTTCTCTTAAGGGACAAGTGTGCATCATCGCGGTTCGTAGTGTGTTTACTCTACGGTTGAGAGACCTGGCCATTTCACGTTGAGAGTGCTCGGCAACCGATGTCTCCAAAGCATTGCTCACGTCTGATGACAATATGGCGTGAATAATGACGGGGTGCGCCATCGTGTGTTAGGCACGAATAGTTGCCCTCTTAACGAAGTAATCGCTGTGCACCACCTCCCGTGACCTGGTCATGTTTTGCGAATGTCTGCCCAACGTCTAGCTTTCCATGCTATATTCGCAGGTGATGAGAAAAGCTGGAAGGAGCTACGCGGCGGTCAGGCCATGACTTGGTGTAGAGATAGGAAGAAGTGGCGTCCGTCAGGGTTGCCTCCTGTCGCCTTTTTTCAATTTTTCAATTAAAATGGTTCTTGAGATAGCCCTATCCTTGTGCGAGAAAGGCGGCATTGATTTTTGATTTGAGGTGTCTGAATAAGAATACGCGAACGATATTTCTCTTCAGATTGTAAATTCGAGCTTTTCTAGATAGCCCAAACAACAGTATAGCAATGTTTGGGACGAGTTTTGCACCTTCGAAGGGTAAAATGCTGCTGCAGGGTTGACCCAGCACCAAACTCTATCTTGCCCCGAGAAGCTCATGGCGAGTTAGAGAAGTTTTATTACTTGAATAGGTACAGCTCATCAAGTGGTCGAATAACGGATGAGGTGTAGTAGTGTACACAGAAATCGCGTTTTACTTTCGGTGTCTAAGCCCTAATGTCTCCGAAGTGTTGATTTAGTATGTTGAGAACACCGTATCAGTAGTGCTGAGGTTAGGCGTTGGATGTCGGGAACCATTGGCCAGTCACCGGAACTGGTACTGAATCTAGACAGGTTAAATTGGCTGGGGCATGCAGTAAGTATGCCCACCGATAGGTTTCCTAGGTATACGCTATTCTCGAGGCCGTTAGTAGTCGGTAAGCGCATCGAGGTGGTCAGTCCGTGACTTGGCAAAAAGGTACGAAAACCTTGATCAGTTAAATTGACCAAGTGGGACTTGTGAGACTTCCGGGTTTGGGTCCGCGAGACTCTCCTACCAGATGGTTGGGGACATTAAATGACATGGCTAGCTGTCGCGACCTATGACGAAATTGTTTTCGAGCTCTTACTTTGTCTTTGTGATTTCCTCATCACTTTGTTTTCACCTTATTTTGACATTATGGTTCTAGTCATTTTGTCCCTCGATCGACGATGCTACAAGGTAGTAACCAAAACCAGAACACAGAATTGCGTGTTTAAAGGTTGCATGAACTGAACCGAAATGAAATTGTAAAACTTATTACTCCACCTGACGTGGGCTGCAATAAATCATGATCACTCTTGCCGGGTGAATACTATCAATGACATATTGCGAACAACACAGAATTCACCGAGCTAAACAACAAATGTGTTCAATCTGTCGCATCGGAAGTTTGACTGACAAGATTGATTTACCGCAGTGTATGTCGTCATATCATGCCTCACAAATCTTGTAGCCATGAACATACCTGTGCATTAGTTGTATGCTTTTCCGGCGGCCAAACTGTGGACGCTATAGGTTCAGTTTTTTTAGTTATCCCACAACCGTCCTGACTTTACTGTGGTAGAGAATTTATTTTCAGTGTTGTTAACACAATTTTCCACATTGGGATTTGACGGCGAAAATAATGCACTTATTGGATCACAGGATAACCAGGGTTAGAATAACTCGGTTGGTGAACTCTATCCCTCAAAAGCTGCGATTGGAATAAGTTTATTTGATAATAATCAAATAATAATCCACACTTCGAACAACAGCATATAAGTTTACATGAAAGTGAGTTATTTTTCTGTTCCACATTCTCATGTTTGTCAATCGGTGCCGTGTACGTCGGGAACAACATATTGGTAATGCTGAGGTTAGACGCAGATTATTAGGCACACGAAAAAAATCATTCGAAGAAAAACCTAAACCCACCGGGCTAAGGTAGTTGGGACATGTGCTGCGCATGTCTCAAAATAGAATCCCTGGGCTGCAGTGGCAAGCGGTGATTGAAAGATGAATGAGAGTGGCTAGTACGTGACATAGGAGAAAAGTACGAAAAGCCTGACCAGTGAAATTCGCCATGTAGAGCGTGTCGCGCTTCGTTGATGGAGTCCGAGAGATTCACCCGCTCAGTGGTTGCATAGATTTCATGGTATGACTAGGTGTCCCTATCAGTTGCGCTCTTGGATTCAGACACCTTTTCGAATAGGTGCTGCTACTTATAGTTCCCTACCTACCCTGTTCCCACTCCTGTTTTTCTATTATTTCCATTTCCGGTTCCCACTGAAATACAAATAAACACCGCCGCATTCAGTGCATGGGTAAACGTTGTTCGAAATGACGGTAAACGATGGACTAGAAAATACGGATTTTAATTTGTAAATCTTATACAAAAACCCATCTCCCTTTACGAAATATTCAAATAACTACCTGTCAAATGATCGTTGTAAGCAGTAGCAAATCAAAGCCTTGAAGTAAACGAACTATTATCTTATCCGGACGTTTTCGTTTAATTCTGTCGCTTTAGCCGATAAAGTGTCGACTTTCCGCTTTGACTTATTTACTACGGCTCAACATCATCGAACAGCATTGAAACGAATGAAAGCATGAAATATCGTACATCGTATTGAACGAGATAGTTCGACTCCAACTACACTAATCACGTCAATCAGTCGTGTGCCCAATTATCCCCGATCTTCCTGAAAGGCAACCCGGAAGCTTGGCACGTCTTATTCGACCAAGTCTACTATGATTGACTGAAAACCTCGATCCACCCCTCAATAGTTAACCACCTTGGAGAACAATGTACACTGAGGATTTCTATCTGTAGTCGTGCGTAGCACCCTGACAACCCTTCAATAAACCTCAAATCTTCATATTTTAGCCTTTGCTTTCGTCAAATTTATTTTCCGTGCAACAATTTTTGGTTGTTCTTGTTTTGTTCCTGAGTCATATGTCCCAGGGTAACGAATAAATCCTTTTACTTGCACAAACTAAGTTTCGATCTTTGGATCGCAATCGCTTCGGCAAATTGTAGTAGACGTGATTTGGTGGCAGAGAAGACACAGAGAAAGCAGTTGTGCGGTCGCTCCGGTGCTTTATGTCAAGCAAATGACTTGCGATGGAAGAGGCTGGCAGCTGCCTGACCGGTGACCTTTGGCTGTGTGCTTCTCATTGGTTAACATAGGCGTCCACCCACCGTGGGACGTGTTCGGTAACTCTCAGTCGAATTTGCCGTTCAGTTCGGCCTAGGTAGGTGGCCGAGCACCCACACGTGAACATGTATAGGTGTGATTTGCCGTAAACTGGGAGCGGTTGTTTAACTGGGGGGCGGGTATGTCTGTATCCTAATTACAATCTGCTGTGAAATCCAGTTCATTGACAATAGATTATTTGCCGAAATTGTTATCATGTTGTTTTTAACTCGCCGTATGTTTTTTTGTTCCCGTACTTCACTGAACCACAGGTTTGCTTTGTGATCTGTTGTGGTCTGATCCGAACAGTGATGTAACCGGTTGGGGTGAAAGTGCAAGAAATGTGAGCTTCCATTTCGGTGTGGATATTGTTTCCAAATTTCTGACAAGACATGATTTGGATTTGATCTGTCGTGCGCACGAGGTAGTGGAAGATGGGTACGAGTTTTTCGGTCATCGCCAGCTGGTCACCGTGTTCTCCGCACCGAACTATTGCGATGAGTTCAACAATGCCGGCGGAATGATGAAAGTGGACGAAAATATGATCTGCTCGTTTCAGGTGAGTTGAACAAATCGTCACGAGCGTTGGTAATTCCGGGAATCATTTGGCGTCAATTTTTTATCCTCGGAACTTTTAAATTGACTAAGTTGGAAGTAGTTGCATTAGCCAAACAAGCAATTCCACCTCGAGCACTCACCGCGATTGATTCTGAGAATTCCGACATGAAAAACGTGCAGTTAGGAGATGTTGAACAATGTTTATTCCCTCTTTTCACTGTACCAAATGCTGCAGGCACGAAACGCCTCTAAACAACTCAAGAAACTCGATTCCATGTTTCATCTTCAACCCACCACTGATGTTCTTCGTAAATCAGTTCATCAAATACGTTTGACACCACACTTGCATTAGTGCTTCCTGGCATCTAATTCTCTAGTAAGCTAGCAGTAATTAGTTCTTTGGTAAACGCAATCATTTGGAGATGGAGACTGAAACATTAGAGCCTATTCTGAAAACTGTTATTTGCCTGTTCTGATTGGTTATTTGAACTGAATATAATTCACTGTTGGCGTTTTAATTCACATTTCAACGGACAAGCGCATCCAATGTCTGACAAAAAGAAATCGGTAATATTAGGTTGATTTTTGTCTGTCAGCGGTCTGTGCGCATTGATTGCTTCATTTTCCGCTTGTTTGGTTGTTAATCAAACAGGTTGCGACTTATGTTCCACCTGGTTCGTCAGTCAGTTACATTCTGTTCCGTTCTGTTCAGATAACCATTAACCATGCACTAGGTGCGGTGGCTTTGGTTGCTATCTCCTAGCAGCAATCTCAAGAGGAAATAAACGAAAACAGTATAAAAGGAGTAAGAGGTGACCTGTAATAATGAAATTAAGTCGATGAAGAAAGTTTGTGGATGTAAGAGCGCCACTGATCGCGGCATCTAGCCATATCCCTCAACGTACCTAACCATTGAGTGGGAGGGTCACTTGGACCCCACCCAAGAAGTCTAACACCCTACATGACCAAGTCCACTAGTTAGGCTTGTCATACCTTTCTTCTATGTCATGGACTGACCACCCTTACTCATCTTCCAACCGGTACCCACCTCAGAAAACATAGCATACCGAGGGATCCTATCAGGGGACATGCGTAACACATGTCCCAATCATCTTAGCCTTGTGAGCTCAAATGTTTTATCTAATAAGTTGATCCTTGAATCTAAGACTTTCGGCTGAACCTCAGCATTGCTCACACGGTGTTGCCACCAGATTCGAGCAATACTACGAAGACATCGGTGTTCAAATACCGACAGTCTTCGTATGTCCTCTCCCCGCAGTGGCCATGTCTCCGAACCATACAGAAGCACGGGTCTGATTGCTGCAGGGTTAGTTGCATTGGTCCAACTCGGTAAGATTTTCACCAAAGCTGCTGGGGATCATCCTTCTAGGTTCTTTAATTTCGAAAATTCCGGAGTCCTCTCTCAATCCTAAAATGGTTTCTATCGAATATCATAACAGTGCAAATCCATTTACGAAGTTTAAGAAACATCTTGGCGTGGCCTTCTGGCAGCAAACGTGGTGTCAAACCAAAAGTAGCGTCCATGCGTGAATTCGAATCCCCCTGGGGTCAGAGACCTTTACCATATGTCAACACAAATTAAGAATGAAGCATTCGGCAAATTCAAACCATATACGGTCAGATCCGTTACTGAAATTATGGAGTTTTTCCGCAATATACTTTAAAACCTAACAAGAAGAATGAACAGCCGTCGTTTGTGCGATCACTTTTATTTGTGAATTATTTCAGATGTTTTGTTTTGCCAATGGCCACTGCTTACATTGACCTTGATTTCACCTAAAGAAAAAGTAATATTTAGATAATCTGCTGATAAGGATGTATTTATGCAGGTATCATATACGTTACTGGTATAACTCATGTGATCTCTGTTAGCAGTGAATTTTCACAGACAGCTGGCTATCCGAGTTCAGCACAGCTCAGTTCACACAATGGTACGCCATGCACTGAGTGCGATGGTTTTGATTGCTGTCTACTAGCGGCAACTTCAAAAGAAAATAATGAAAAGGAATACGAATATGAAAGGAATGACAGAGAAATTATAAATATTGCTATTAAGTCAGTAAAGAGAGTTTGTGGATACAAAGCGCCATTGATGGCGACACCAAGCCATATCCTTCAATGTATCTAACCATAGAGTGGGAGGTTTCTTCGGACCAAATCCACTGGTTAGGTTTTTCATACCTCCCTTCCATGTAGTGGACTGGCCACCCCTACTCTTCTTCCAACCGTTATCCGCGCCGAGTATTCCGTCTGGAGACATGCGCAACACATGTACCAACCATCTTAGCCTGATGAGCTTGAATGCTTCATTTAATGATTCAACTCGTGTGCCTTAGACTACCCGCCTAACCTCAGAACTGCCAATACGGTATTCCCATCGAACTAGAGTAATGGTGCGAAGACATAGATGCCAAAATACTCATTTTCTTCATACATCTACATATATCCATAGTGACCATGTTTCTAAATTATACAGAAACACGGACCTGACTGTTGTAGCGTACACTTGATCCTTGATAGATAAACAGAATTAATGTTGGTGCCGCGGATGACTGAGGTTCGAAAAAGCCAAACAAAACTTTATACCGAAAGACACCTCATCCAATATCCGACCTCCGGGTGAAATGTGGCTGCTTAGATAACGAAACGAAGCCTGGTTTTTGTGGACCGATAGTTCTTATTTGAAGGCGAAGACGCGACTACTGCCAATCACAACGTTTTCCATCTACCTACACTTCGCAGTCGACCGCTGCTCACAGTCGTTTCTCAGGCTCCAAATCAGTTGGCATCTAAGGCTTCTCTGTGACTCATCATACCTGGTATGCGGAGGAATCGATCTGTGCGCATCTAACATTACAAACAAGGATAGAGTCACTCGTCGTTGCTGTGTATATTTGTGTGTTGGTCCTTGGGCGCAATTAGCGTCCTGAAGTTGGGCCTGCCTGATCTCTGTCCGTAGCTCTTCTGAACTCTGGGCATATGAAAATATCGATAACTTCATGGATAATTCTGTTTGGGAAGTGGATAACTGGTCATCGTCTAATTGCAACCGCGCTGTACGTTTGGCCTTGGTGTTGGCTCGGACCCCGGCGAGAAGTAAGCTGAAACGCGCCCACGCAAGGACGTGATCGGGGTTCAAAGACACGGACCAAAATCATCGACAGTCTTGAATTGGCCCGCGTTTGTGACACCCGATAGCAATGTGATCGATCTAACTCCAACGCTGTGAAAGCGCAGGATTACGCGGGGTTAGTCGGCGCTGTGTTTGTGCGAGAAATCTTACTCTCTAGCGATAGTCTATGATCGGATTATAGTTGGATGAGTTGGTAACCGTTGCCAGTTTGATCGACTATCTGAGAGTTTGTATGCAAATACCTTGATCGCGCTTGATCATTTTGGATGATGCACAATTATTTTGGATCAAGTTGTCGAATTTAATTGATTCGTATATGTATTTACGGCGCCCTTTGATTTTCTGTCAGCCCCGAGAGAGGTCGATATGAACCATTATCATGAGAATGTTATGCAGCCATAATTGAGTGAATCACATGATTTGATCCATTACACCACTCCCTTGCTTTGGGGCCATAGGCATGTGATTTGGAGATTCAGCGCGACTTCCCTACCACTTCGTATGTTTTTAGCTCGGTACTTAAATAGGATAGCAGGTTTTGAACTTGGAGACTAGCTATGATGGACGTTGCTATTTTACTGAAGATTTGTGCGGTTTTCAGTCGTTTTTGTTATTTCATCACAAGGACTGCGTGACCGTGAAACTCAACAGCGAAATACCTACAATCTTGGAGACAGTCATAACGACCTCTTTTACGAAAGATTCACGGTGGATCAGAAAACAAGACTAAATATACGTTTGTCTGATGAACCTAGGTCCATTTATCAGTAGGCTTGTGATTCTTCCGGACTTAACGATCCACACTTCTGCCTGTGGCGCAACTCCATGAACCTTTTCGACGATGATGTACCTGACATCAAGTCCGATGGAGTTGTATCTTCAGAGCCATGCAAGTGAGAAATGTGGACGAAATTCAGCTCGGATTACGCGATGGAAGCGCTTGACAGGATCATTCGTTCATTGGTAAGGGACTACATTTGGATTCCTTAGGATACCCATACAGTTAAAAAGTAGGAGATTTCATCGTTTACCGTGGCCGATAGTCACGATGATTGATTATATCGTACTTGAAGACTCAGTTCAGTGTTCGACCGGAAACAGTTTCGGTTCACTAGTCAAACTGTCGATTCGTGCAAAATTATGATTTTATTGTGATTATTAATTGAAGGCGGACGAATCGCATTCATGTGACAGTGCCCGTGCTCCTTCTGATGTAATCAAGTGTAGGAGCAGATTGAAAATCGAAAGGTATTCGGGCATGTTCCTAGGATAAACTTGTGGCAATATTGAGAATGAAAAATGCGGTAATAATAGGAAATAGTTTGTATCCGGTATTTGTTCTGTATCCACAACCCCTTTTAGGTTTATTTTCAGAGTCAAAATACCTTCTTTAACTGCGAAGACAGGTGTAGCATACATATTTGCTAGTTGTTTGGAGAACCCAGTAAAATACGTTTTCGGATCGATAGTTTTGCTTCTTTTTCGTCGCATGGAAATTACGTGAGCTCGAACGAGATCAACGAGCGCATCAGTATGTTCACAACACTCGCTTGGTCTGGTTTCAGACCATATTGGATTTTACTGAGCGCATCGTTGTCGACATCATCTTCACTATCATCGGTTGTAACAAAGCAAGGGTTGCCTGCAGGTTGAATTTCGGAATATGGTGATGTGTCACGCGCTTTGTGCGTTGTCACTCTAGACTGCTTGCGTATGTGTGCTTGCTGTTAGGAGGGGCAAAATATCGTTTTTATTGTGAATACGTTCTTGATTAGTTGAGATAGGTGTGCTAGATGCCTTCTGGCTTGCTACACACAACGTGCCAAACTACAACCTTCGTGTGTTTGTCATTGTATCCACTACTGCTTCCATCAACTCATTTACATATATATATATATATATATATATATATATATATATATATATATATATATATATATATATAATGTTTGAACAGAAATGACTGGATCATGTACGTCAATAAGCTACAGTTCTACAGTACCGCGAAGCATTGGATTACGCAGTCTAATCAAGTGCCAGCCATCCGCCCTGTCTGCTAGGCACGCACGCGCAATGTGTCATCATCGCCTTCATGTGGGTTTAGTGACGTGGATCGTGGTAACTGATGGTTGTAGTGAAAAATACAGTCACTCCTTCTTGATGACAGTTTACAAGTGAAAAACTGAGATCGATGGGTTCATCAGGTGAATGAGGCTAATTCTGTTCTCATTGGATGACAATGACGCACAGGTTCCTGAAACGGGACCGCGAGTTAACCACACGACAACCGGAGGAGAAAATAAATCATGTATCAATCAGTTCTCACGACCATTTTAAGTGCACATCAGGAGTACCAAAACGGCGATGTATGCCGGCAAAAACAATTTCTCAACATGTTCAAACGATCAAATGAATTTGGAGTTAACTTTCCATAGTTGACATTACAAACGCTTAAACTTGAACGCACCGTGCGCGCATTAGATGAACTACTGAAGCCCAACCGAGGCAAGTACGCAAGCGAACTTCTCACCTCGGCCCTAGTTATAGAATTTCAGATTCATACAGGAGATGCCAACTGTTTGTCCAGTGTTGAGAAACCCCGAGGTTCTGCCTAAAGAGCATCGTAATTACGTTCAAAACGGTGGTTTGCGGATGCCGGATTTCGAACCCCGCATGGGACCTACCAACTGCGCACCGCTAATGACTTCTGAAAAATGGAAATAACTGTGTGGTGTGTATCCCCATGTTTACTCACCCGCGTGAAAACCAGTGTGGTTTCAGGGTTACTAGGCGATGAAAAAGCAGTAATCAGAGAAAAACCAAAGAAGCAAAGTGATTCAACAGGCTGCATCATATGATGTGACCGTGATATTTAAGGCGTTGTCCTGTTGGAGGTTGACTGTACGATCATTGATTTTGACCGTGACGTGCATCCGGCGTTCGGCAACACCAATTCGAAAGGCGGCAACCAAGCCACGAAAGCAACTGCCGGATTCCTTCTTGTATTAGGTCATCGGACTGGGCTTTGGTATACCTTTGTTTCGTGATTTCTAGTAACCTCTGTGGCCAATAGTTTGACGACGTTAGCAGCAGTTGAGTGGGAACTGGCAGTAACGGCCGGAATGCCATGCATCGCAGTATTGGCAGGCAGACTGAGGCTTCATAAAACTTCAACCTTCGCCAGTGAGGCTGACTCAATGAACACATGGTAGGAGGTTGCCACTTTGTTGACTATGTAATATCAGGGTGGAATCACGTTTCAGATTGGCTAGGCATCGGCGCTCTTCCGCGAATTGTTTCAGTTTAATATCCGAGTTTTGATCAGTCACAGTGAAAAGCTATGTACGCATACCCATGTAGAACGAGAACCGGTAAACGCAGATGAAAGCCAGACGGCGGAATTGATCTTCCATCAACAATTCGAGTGGATAATTTGTAAATTCAAGACTGGCCGTTCCTTTGAGTTGGACGACATCGTCAGCATCGCGCTTCACAATCTGAAGACATTCGGAAGGAGAATGGAATTGAGCACCCTCAGTCCGACCTAACTTCCATTGTCGTAAGTATACAAACAACAGCAGTCAATCCGATCTAATCTTTGCAGCAGCATTTGCTTAATCGTGGTTCGTCGCTTTCTCACTGTTACGCCGCTCATTTCTGTCACTCGTGATTTCAATATGTCTTGATCTGTGACGATTTTGTCTACACGACATCCCTTCTCTCCTTCGATTTGATTTCCTCGCATTTCTTTGTCCACGACGTTAAACAGAGTTAGTGGCAAAAATTCCACCTACAAACAACCTGTTTTATTTGTTCTTTGAACGGCAAGGTCTATACAACTAAGAGCTCATAATCGTTTAACAAACGGAGTTTTAAACATGACTCAATCCTTTTGGTGTTCATAGTTTCTGCCTCGTGGCAATATGTGTCAGCTATCATTTGGAATTACTGAATGGTACTTTTATATCCGCGTTCCCAAGATAAAACTTTGCAAAAGGAAAGCACTGCTTGAGCTGCGAGCTGAGCAATACACCAATGAGACGACTTCTTTAAAAGACGAAGGTTTCCTGGAAAGCTGTGATGGAGAACTGACGCACGAATTTCAGCGCTACCTCACAAGGTTTTTTCTTATTTAGGATACAGACACGCAAAGGCTCTAATCCAACGAGATACAATGCATAATCATGCTACGGGTGTTGCAGAAGTGCGTTTTGGAAGTTATACGACTTGAATAGTTTAACAATCTCGCCCCAAGCTTTTCTTTCATCGTTCAATGCAAGAAATGCAATGAAATACTTCATATGGATATAAAAGAATCAGGCGTCGTGCGCAAAGAGGCGCTTTTATCACATGAACCTACAAAATGTCGAAAAATATCTTTATGCGATACTAGAAGGTGATGCAGGTGTAGACTCCAAATTTGTGGTAAGCTATAGCAAAGGGTCCTCCTGTTGTTCTTACGATATTGTAGGTTACCAATCATGCATGCTTATTCTTTGAAGAGTACCATTGACCGCGCATGCCAGCAAACAGTTCGAAGCACTGTGCAGTCCTTACTCGAATACGCAGTACGGAACTTAATGAAAATTACACTTTAACTTCAATAACTGCAAAGAGCAAATGGTCTGTTGGCGGGTTGACTGACTGGATGAGTGATAAGGGATGATGATATACGTTTATCAGTCAATATCAGGGCCCATGTTGTCATTGGAAATTCATGGAAAAATGGTACAGACGTTATATCTGACTGGTCAAGGATCATCAACAAAATTGTTGAATTGGATTCACTAGAATTCCTCTTTTCTTCTGGACAAGGTCCAACGCTTAGCTATTTGTCGTACTGCTGATTCATCTCTAGCTTTATTCGAGAATCAGGGAGTCACATCTCTTTCCATCTTCTATCATTATTGCAACGAACTTAGTTCTTATGGATAAGCTCTTTTATTACCTTCTTCTATCACTTCTACGTGAATTATATTCGCAAAAATAAAATTATCCTTTGGCCTAGGCAGCCTGACAGTGTTGCACCCGCAAACAAACCTTAGAACCTTATGCCATATACCAAGTCCTCCCCATATATATATATATATATATATATATATATATATATATATATATATATATATATATATATATATATATATATATATATATATATAGAATCTGCCTAAGAGAATCAGCTATCAACTCACCATGGAAAAATCAAGGACGTAGTTTTTTCTGTAGTATGTTGAAAATCATGAATTGCGATGCACATCCACCGAGTTGGGATTACGATCACAGTCTGGGACTGTTGGTCCACGTAGCGACTGGCATGTCTTCAATGGGTTTTCCATTGCGAATTCAGCATTGGAATTACAACTATACACAACTTGATTACCGGAACCAATCCGTAATAGTTCAAGTCTCCTGGTTCCCGTAATTTTTGTTTTATTGTGTGCTTTTTGCAGGATTTGAACAACAAACTGTGTCGAATGCGACCACCACACACATCCAGCACTTCAGACTAGTAAAGTGACCTAGATACCCTCTCATGACTGGCATTTTCTCGGAGTTTCAATGACATCAGTACCACTGAAATTCCCTGAAAATATATAATTGTTTTAGTGCAATTAAAATCCGTTGCAACTGAAGAAGTCTTGCTCAGTTCGGACCCTGAATATGGTTGACACATTTCACAATTTTGCACGTGGGTTACGTTTTTTTGTGATTTTGAAAACCGTACGTTGATGAGTTAAATCTTGATTGCAAGAGAACGCCTTGTGTGTTTTCCTCTTCCTTTTGTTTCTCCCCCGCAAATATGCCTTCAGATTCTAAAACCAGCGGAGCGCAAAGCACGATATTTGTATCAGGGTTTGAACAAAACCAGTGCACCACAGCAACCGGAGAGAACACGCAGTGCTCTCTGATTCAGGGTCTTCCTTATTCACTCATTGTCTTTCTAATGAACTGTTATCATTGAATGTATTTGTACCCGTTTACCTGAATGTGTGTGTGAATAACAGTTGAACTTTTTCCGATTGAAGGTGACAGATTCGAGCTCAGATGCGCTAAATATGCTCAATTTATTCTTTTCTTTATTTTGTTTTACTGTACTCACAGCTTGAATGTGATCACTTTTAATTTTCGGTTGTCAACGCATTCTGTGATGTTTTAACATTCTTAAGATATTTGTATTCCTAGGTGAAGTTGTTCTCAGCTGTCCCTACCCTTCGAGGATACACGAACACTGTACCTGCCCCTTCGATCTTGATGAGCGACTTAGTGCTTTTCTTGTGCCTAGTTTTTTTCACGCACTGGGTTTTCGTGTCTTTCCAACTGTAAATTTTCATTTCGTTTGATATTCTTTATCGTGTCTTGACTGCTCCGTAACTCAGTTCGTGGTAGATTGCGTTGAAGCTGAATGCGCATTGTCTTCACAAGCTAAGAATCATGGACAGATGAAACACAGGTTCAGTTAATAAATGCACAATAATGCGGTCAGCAGACGTTGAGAAGGAGAAAGACGATGATAAATAACGCTAACATGTCTTATAAACATGACAACTGACGTCCAGAAATGCTTCAGCCCCTAGACTAACAGAAGACAGTTCATAACGATAGAATCTCAATGGTTCACAACTGTTGCATTATTGTTAAATACTGGTGATTTATATATCTTAACAATATCTCTGTGAAAAGCACCGACTTTTCTGAAGTAACTCCCGGGGGAATTGTGAATAAGATTAGAATGCTGTAGAGAAATATGTTGCTGATGATTCCGCTTCAAAGCTAATAAACAGTACAAATAGACAATCTAAGCAGAAATGAAAAGAACGAACGGCCTATCAGATAGTTTGAAAGATTGTCCATCTGTGCCTGTTGTAGGTCATCCGTCATGTTCTGAAGTTATGTCACAAACTCAAGAAATGTACCGGTTTCGTCGCCTTTGAGTTCCCCAGTGCCGTCCGTTGTTGGTCGTGGGATAACATTCCTATTAACTTCGAGGTAGTCGGTCGAACGATATAAATATAGGGAATTCCAGTTTTAAATTGCAAAGCGCGTCTTCCAAATTCGTTTTCATGCCTTATGCACTGGAACGTTATACGTTTCTTCACCGCAAGTTTAAACTTCGTGGTTGCCGGGTATTCTTGACTGCAATCGAGATTTGAGACCTGGGTGTGCCGCCTTCCCTTTAATCATGGAATAAATGAACTCATTTCCTAAATATCGTTTAACCTCTTGCTTAGGAAGCAATGTTTACACCGGGAAAAATTACCTTTTAGTAGGATTTGATGTTTTGCTATTCGAACGGTTTCAAATACACCAGAACAGAACAGGTGGAATGAGTGCGGAGTCACAGGTCGTGGTCCATAAATGGGCTGTGGGCACAGGTAGAGTAGGTTATAAACCTTAAAAAATGTCTGGATATTGAAGTAACAAAAAGGCGCTTTTTTAGATCATCGTCTAACCTTGTGAGGTGCTAGGAGAACGAACCGTTTTCAGTGCCGTTTCTAGTTCTTCGTACGTTGGGTCTGGATCCGGACTAAAACTTTTGGAGGTACCTTTATCTACTGAAATGATTTATAGTAGTTAGTTGTTTTGCATGAATAATGGTAACTCCGAAAATCGGCGTTGCGATTGCTCCCACCAAGGCGACCAATATTGACGCCTAAAATAATGTTTGACTCCAAAGGAACGTAAGAGATGCCAACACACTTCAATTTAGCATAACACGAATGAATGATAGGTCGTCGTTTGTGTTACTATGCCATGGATCCTCTGCGCGGGAGCCGGAAATGAACTTGCTTGTTTTAACAAAAAAAGCGTCAAAGAATATGGGTCATGACTTGACACTATCAGTGGTTTACCAATTTGGTCCCGTTCAGTTTATTTTTAAGCTTTTAACTTTATCGTTCTGTTGCATAAGAGGATCGATAGTCCTGTTTGAGCTTCATCTCAACTTTGGATCCGGCAGATTACTCACTACAGACAAAATTGGGCTTTAGGAAATCTACTCATATTCTGCTTAGCGACGACGCATAATGAAAAACGCATATCCCCGATGAATTCCGTCAGAAAAAACGTTGTATTGAGTTTGGAAACTTCAGATTACATTTTGGTAGTGCCGGAAAGGTAGAGTAAATTTTCCACCTCTGGAAGTTACCCAGTGTCGAGTAAACATCTCAAATTTGGAGGAGGCAGTCCGGTCGTGCCATTGATGGACCTGCGCTATGTAATGTGGTATTCGTGATCAACAGACTACTGGCAGTTAGCTCAAATAGCCCGGTGATAATATGTGGGTATGTCACTCGAAGTCATTCATCTCGGGTTCGATTTAGGAGTCGGTAGAATTGCGCGGCACCTAGTGGTTTCGAAGTAGCCCGTTGAGACAACTGTACAGTGCTCTCATAAGTTGTTAGTGGTCAGTTATGAAGATATGGCATGGTGGGAAATGAATGTGATACTAGCAAAATAAGCAAAGAAATACATGCATAAATAAGAATATGATAAAGCTGAATTCCCAAATGCCGAATGGGACCAGTCGATTTCAAAAATGGTCGGCAAGATGCATGGTAAAACTAAAGCGGTGACCAGCATTCTGGAACTGAGAATCAGTATTCGGTCCAAACAATAATTCAGACAATCCCAAGTGTTGTTGGTCAACTACAGATTTTCTGGGGCACAGCCCGCATTCTTCCTGCATGCTCTGTCGGGTGTGGCATTGTTCACATTTCCGACCTTGATTTTCTGTTACAAACTTGCGAATGGGTTCAGTGGAATGGTTTAACATATACCCACAGAAGCCCACTACACTGGTAGAGACAACCGACTACCAGACACCGAGAATTTGAATGGAGAACTGCACAGGACCCTAATAGGTCAGATTTGGTAACGAGACGGACGACGATGAATTACTGTCTACAAAACAAACGATGATGACGGGGATTCGAACCTCTGTTATTCGGGGTGGTAAGCAAATGCTCTTAACCACTGGTCTTTGTGTTTACCGACAGACTGACACCCACAGTAACTTCCGATTGTTTATTGTTGCCATATTTGACTTGCTTATAATTAAATGATATTGCTGAAATGCAGGAATTGGTGAATGGTACCCTGATTTCTGTTATCTGTTGATTACGTTCCGTGGCGTGAGTGTAGTCCGTGCTGTCTGATTACTGTTATCCGTGATTTGAGGGTATCGATAATACATTTTCAGAAAACTGTTTTTGTCACAACAAACCAAACTAAGGGTGATGTATTTGTGTATCTCTCATTACCGGTTCATCATAGCTATAGCTGGAATTCGCTGGTCAGACGGAAATTATGAATTCTGTTTTGATTATTGGCTCATTGAAAGACGTTCGGGAGCGACTGGCGAACGTGTTTCCTATCGGGTCTAGCAGCGAATACCAACGATATCCCCTCTATCGGACGAATAGAGAAGACGTAAGTCGGTTTACAGATGCGAGGTGTATTCTATATATCGTGGCACCGAAACAGTACCGATACGAGAAATACACCGAACGGAAAACGGAACGAAACGCGACGGCTGTGCTGAGAGCGAACCGCGAGCGAACGAACGAAAGCCATAAACTACCCCTATACATTAAAGGAATCGTGATCGACTGTCTGAGGCAAATCTTGCCCAGAATCGCAACTTACCGGCGGAGATGGGGTCAGAACATACAGACATTACACCCACCCTCCTGAAAGTACTACTAACTTTAGATATTTCAACTCGCAACCACAGTCCCATCGTTTTTCCCTTAGCTGCGACTAACTCAAACAACATGGAGGAACAGGAACCATAGGGAGTGCCATTCTCGGACATCTGGTAGACTCAGGTCACAAAATAAGCACGGATTCCGCATTTAAAATCGTCTATCGAGTGCCCCCCAATCCCCACAAACACATCCGCTTACACACACTGGCCACCGCAGAGGCGATTAGCATCCGTCTTTTCGCACCTGCTCTGTGTACACAGAAGAAGTTCGTCCAAGCCCTCCAATTACCCTGGCCGCAAGTGGACCACCCCCACCCCAGTCACTCAGCTCCGAACCATGTGACCGTCACGACCTAGTCGTGCAGATCGACACGTCGATCTAACCCCAACCCGTCTCCCCCACAAATTACGTCCAATCCGAATGACCCTTGACCATTTCAGCACAACCATCTCCTATATGATTTGTAAAGACTTGAGAATGAATCATTGAAAACAATTGTTTGTCTCTGAAAACGTGTTCTGATGTCACAATGTGCATATTCCGGAATCAAATAGAGTTCTTCTGGGACAAGCACCCAGCCACGCAGCTGATGCACAAACTAGATTGCTGTGAATGAAAGAATTTTGACATACTTATGCCGTCTTTCATGAAACCGTTAAACCTCGATGGGAAATAAACTGTTTTAATTAGTTTGTAGTTCATCTCGGGTGACAATGTTTCAGAGACACCAAACCTCAAATCCTGGATGGGAAAAATTATTGGTTCAGTAAACTGAATGCAGAGGAGCTGCTGATCTTCGAGGATACTTAACATAATGCAATGTTTGGAAAAAGTTGATTTCTTTTGCTCAGCTTGTAAAGGATTGAAGCCACTGAGGCACCATATTGACGGTTTTCCTTACCCCTGTGCTCTCGTGAAACTGTCCTCATGCAGTCACACACAAGTAAGAACACACACACACAGACGCTTGTCTCACTTGTGAGCGGGGTGCCGATCCTCTGCCCACATACCCATACATTCGCATTTGCCTGATATGATTCACTATGCAATGTGAATGTTCAAATCATTGAAAATGTTAGAAGTGATGTACAGCTGTTTCATCAATGTTAGGAACCATCAACGGTGCACAGAGAAACCGTCCATCATAGAAGTCGCTCGCTGGAAGGGAAAGAAAAGCTTGAAATTTACCTGAATCTTCACTCAGAATAAAAATGTCGTTCGCCTATTCCAAGTAAGCCATTTTACTGCCTGAGCAAAGATCGATGCCACTTTTCTCACAGGAGGATGGGACTGTCTCAAAAAACAATTCAACAGAAAAATTGAAGAGAGAGGGTGGAAGAGGGCAACCCTGATGGACACCACTTTCCGAGATGAACTCAGGGGAAAGATCGCCATAATCATGAATTCGGCCTAGGTTGTTGGCATACAAGGATTGGAGAAGAAATAAATTTCTCTGGCTTGCTCTTCAGTGAGAAGCAGCTCCAGGAAACTGTGTGATCGACTGAGCCGGAGGCCGCTCTCCGATCCAGAAAGACGAAACTGTCGGCCCACGCTCACTGCCACCTCCTGGTGAACTTCACTGACTTTTACTGATAATGATTGAGCATTTTACGAAATGATGCAGAAAGGCGCCTTCTGAATAAGACACCTTCCATCCAGGCTGCGTATTTATTCCTAATATTTTGATTTCAGGCTGGGGTGTACGTCATTTCGTACTTACAAACAAGGACCCCAATTTTGAAAGCTTGCCAAGGACTGATCTCCATCAACTATTGAGTATCAGAGCGACGCATCCAACCCTTAAACATTCTGAAGGGAAACTTCCTATAGAGGACCAGTCGGGCGTTAAAGAACCTGATGAAGACTCTTATTTGCTGACAAGGCGTATAATTATGTGATGGTGCACTGGGTTTGTCTACTAACATATGGGGCATCAGTGCTGACGTCCTCTGATGACACATGAGGTTTTAAGATGAACGAACAAGAAAGACTTTTTCCGATCGATCTGACCGTACTGGGGTCTGCAAGAGATATGCAGACGCCAACCGTCTGGGGAAGAGTTGCAGTGAACTCTGACAAATAACCATGGCCTTATTTGGACACCCCTGAAAACAGTACAACGACATTGAAAGGAATCTTAAAATGTGAACCCCATGGTGGACCGTTGCGTCCCAAAGAGGAAATCTGGCAATGGTAAATATAAACTTTACCGGGGATGTGGTCAGAACTAAAACATGTAACCGACTTAAAGTTTTTGGGCAAAGAACAGCTCTTTTTGGAAGGAGACAGTGTAAGGCTTCAGACTGTTTATGGCTCGCATTGCGGGTGCCAAGAAGACAAACCGGTCGGCGAAATGACAGCCGGATGACACCCGCCGAACACGAACCTTGGCCACGCGTATAAAAACCGCACAACAAGTTAGTTTTCCTAAACCACCTTCAATTTTTGATTTGATTCCCGTATTCATGAGTTCGGCTATTAGTAAACGTTCGCTTGCCAACCGACGCTTCATCTCTGTACGATTATGAACAGCCGTTTCGGGCGACTAAATACATCCCCCTGTTGTACATCTCCAAGCCATCTGTAGATTTCTGCGATCTTGATTCAGACATAGGGGTCGATGTGCTATACGGTAGTGAGTTTCCCACTATACGTGTTTGATGACCCGGCTATCGTTGTCGAATTAGTTCTGTCGATCGGGGCACCAGTTGACCTCTATGTCAATACTCATGATGTCCATAACTCAATGCCAAATTTCACGGGCAGTGGATGCTAAACATCTGCAGTCTGCCAACTCTATTCGTACATGGATTCGGAGGTCCACCGCTGTAAAACAGATCTGATCAAACAGCGCTCGCTATCCTATGATTTACATGAGACCCGTATCAATACTAAAATTACTTCGACCTCGCATATACAGCTCGAACCTTGCAAATGTGCACATTCGTTTCTCGAAAGCCACAAATATCATTGAGTACAGCTACTCGGCTATGTCAGTTGATGCATAATGGTTAGGTCCTTATTGTCTATTGCTAACCGATTACTAACCAGCATCTGTATGCTTCACACAACCACATACTTTATGAGCCTGTAGTGACCTCGATCGTTTTGAGAAAATGACTATTTTCTGGACACCATTTTGGATCTATTTTCTCCACGATCTTTTCTGACGTTTGACATTGACCTCAGTGTTTTCCGGTTGCCTACGTTTTACTGGACTGACTTTTCCGAGGTTTCCGTCGATCTCGTTTCAAATCACTTTCACTTTCGTTCGTTCGCTCGCGGTTCGCTCTCAGCACAGCCGTCGCGTTTCGTTCCGTTTTCCGTTCGGTGTATTTCTCGTATCGGTACCGTTTCGGTGCCACGATATATAGAATACACCTCGCATCTGTAAACCGACTTACGTCTTCTCTATTCGTCCGATAGAGGGGATATCGTTGGTATTCGCTGCTAGACCCGATAGGAGACACGTTCGCCAGCCGCACTCGAACGTCTTCTATAAGTCTTCCGATTTACGACAGTGACATTTACCGTGATTAAATGACAATCGACCGCCAAATGATGTCATTGACACAGGCAAACGAATAACAGTTTCCATCAGAACTTTAAATCAACTGCAGTTTAGACCCATCACGGCGATTGACACCAATCATTTGCTTGTTCGTAGACTACCGACGTTTTCACACAAGAGGCAAGAAGTAGAATACGGTGGCGTTTCACATTCCCCGGTATATCACACAACGTCTGTTACAAGAATGTTCCTTAGAGGGGTTCAGTTCAATCCAACCAACAACCTCACACTTCTGTACTCTGGTTGCGGTTGCTGCATCGCAGTAACGTCGAGTTGAGGGCAGAGTAAATGGAAGCATGAAGTGAAAAAGATACGAAATCAAAGTAATGGGCGAAAATCACGAGGACAAAAAAAGATTCCGTTTGCATCTGCATCACTAGCCGGGAACCTTCGCCCTATCTTCAGAGATCTAATGTTCTGTATATGTGCAGCCCATCATTTATTCAGTCAGTACTGACCGTCACATCGGAAATAACCGATTTATGGTAGAAACAGGATATATTTTACTCAACATGATTCAGTCGAACATAATTTTAATTTGTACCATGTTTACAGAAATAAATTTGATCGTAGGAGCAAAAAGGAAGGCTGTTTGATTTTCTATACTAATAATTTTGCATTTTCCGTTAATGCTATGAGTAGGCGAACTGTTTGTGAGACGCGACAAAACGTTGGAACACTGTTCAAAATCCGTGTGCTTTGACTTATTTAGTGGGAGATGGTGAAGCCATTCCCTCGGGAGTTGCGAAATCTGCGCTACACAAATTTCATCATACGACAACAGTTTAGTGTGCAAGAACCGAGCTTGAAAAGATGATTAATTTAAGTTTTTCTTCAACGAAGGATCAGGCTAACTCGAAACGAAGAAGCCTCGGTGGGGCAAACTGTACACGTGTACGCACATGGGGAGAGAGAGAGACAGAAATAATGTATGGGCGATGAACTTGACAAAACTTTACTTTGTAAATATTCAATTTGTAATAATTACTGAAATAAAAGGAACGTGTATTCCTCATGTCAGTTGAAAGTGTAGTAGTGCTGTGTAGTAACAAACCACACAGTTGAAATATCTGACCTTTGGGACTTTACCGTTTTGCGCACCAATATTTCCCCCAAGAATCACTTGTTTGACAAGAAACTCCAGTTCATATCTGAGCTAGAATACGAAGTTCTAATCAAAATTTCATCCGGGGCAGAGAGCGCCGGGAATATGGACAAAAAGGGGAAAATCAAAAGTGGAATAGGTGCACGCCCCCCCTCCCTATGTGTGTGATGGTCGAACCCCCTTAGTCTTTTCGATATCGCATGTTGCGGACATTCTCTTTGAGGACCTGGATTAACCTTCTGGGCATACGTTTCACGGGAGACTGGATCACGAATTGACCGTCGCTGATTCGCTCGCATTTGAATGCGGTCATTAGTTCAGTTGCGTTTGCATGAACTCATTCTCTCGAGAACAGTGTACTATTGACCTCAGAGCGATTGCAGTTGCGAACCTTGCAGTTGACAATATTATTTTATTGAGATTTACCTCATTGATGCCTCTGCTGACAGTGACCTCTAACAACTTCTTGTTCTGTTATTTTAACTTCGTTGTCCCGCTGGGAAAGACAAACTGATTTCGAGGATGAGATGTCACCATGTTTATCAAGCAGTTTGCGTTTTTCTTGAAGTGAACGGGAGAAGTAACATTTTAGGAGGTTATCGTAACAGTTTAGTTGTACTGGAATTAGAAGATGTAAATGAAAACAAATTTAAAGCTACGGGAAAGTTTCACACAGAATAGCACGTCGGGCTTCAGTCTCTGCAACACGAATAAAACCTTTACTTCGGGTAGAGTTTCGAAATCTAATTCCATGAAAAACTCCGGCAAAGTAGGTTGAGTTCGAGAAAATCAAAAGGAGGGTCACTCATACAGCGTTGCGAACAGAACATCGTCCATCATGGGTCGAGATCCAACTAACGTGGATAGACCGATGCAGTTGCATTCATTTGGTTTACACGAAGAAATTCAACTTGGATAATTGATATGCCTTGAAATACCATTGTCGTAATTTCGGATATGAAAAGAGATGTGATAGCTAAAACCAATGAAAGAAAGTCAGTGATGGCATGTGTTGCATTTCAAGCTCATGAAGGGGTGAAATCACGGTGGCTTGATAAATTCAGATTCACATCTTCGTTTACGGTAACACCATCGCTTCCCAATGGTGATATATACCACCCAACAAATACTAACTTCACTACGATAAAGCGGTCATTCGCAACTCATAGGTAACAAAAATTCAGTTACTGATCCATTTCATCAAGTTCGGCAAATCGATAGCTTTTGGAAAACCCTAATTTGTGCAATTTACAGATGTTGTAGGATGTATTCGTCGGTAACTGAACCTGTGACACTACTTTAAAGCGAATGGAGAAATTTGAAACATTGGGTCCACTTGATCCAGTTCATCAAAGCAGATAGAAGACATACATTGTGAGACGCAAGCATTTCTTTTAAGCTTCTCAGTCGCGTACGTAAAACATGAGAGACAAAAATGCTGTCTATCACAAGAACACTACACTGCGATTAGACAATTGAAAGAAATGAAAGATGTAGTATCTCTTCAGCCAGACAAGGGATCAGGTGTCGTCATCATGAAGAGACAAGACTACATTAAAAAGATGGATAGCACTTTGGGGGACAAACGACGACTTATTCCGGATTCGACCCCAGAGAACAACTTGCTCGTAGAGAAACAGGTCACACGACATCTCCAGATATTACGCTAGCATGGATTTATCTCTGAGGACCTATACAGAAAACTGAAACCGATAGGCACCCAAACGCCAAAACTGAGGGGTTCTCCGAAAATTCACAAGCTTGATGTTCCATTGAGACCTGTTTTGTGTATGCAGAACTCAGCGTGCCACAAACTGGCACGCTGGCTGGTGGATATTCTATCTCCCATCCGAAAGCACATGACATCACACTGTCTGAAGGACTCATTTGAACTATCAGATATCCTGGAGCGAATATCCGTGAGTTCCCAAAAAATGTTTTCCGTTGGTGTTGATTCACTTTTCACCAGTGTACCCCTAAGAGAAACGGTAGAGTATTTGTGCGACATGGTAGCAACACTCGAACCCACGTTGCCGATTCCTGTTACATACATCTGGGACCTCATTCTCTTATGTACAGAAAATATACATTTTTATTCTGAAGGACAGTCCTACAAACAGATTGATGGTGTGGCAATGGGTAGCCCTCTTGGGCCCACATTAGCAGATATCCTTTTGGGAATGATTGAGAAAAATGTACATCAGAATATCATCCAGTTTACCCTGTACAAGCGTTATTTCGATGATATTTTGATTTTTTACTGAAGAAGAACGGTTTACTAAGCTCTTCAACCTAATGAACACCATACATCCCAATCTATCAGTCACATGTGAAACAGAGAGTGACAGCAGCCTCCCTTTTTTGATATCATGATAAAAAACGTGCAGATGGGACAATTCAAAAGACTATCCATCGTAAAGCAACACTGAGTGGACAATATATTCAGTTCTCCAGTTTCGCTCCAGTTGTCTACAAAACCCTGTTCCACAGAGCGCGTAAAATCTGCAGTGTAGACCA
Source organism: Fasciola hepatica (assembly GCA_948099385.1). NCBI lineage: Eukaryota > Metazoa > Platyhelminthes > Trematoda > Plagiorchiida > Fasciolidae > Fasciola > Fasciola hepatica. Next base: position 3,231,864 of record CANUEZ040000199.1, read on the forward strand.
ACTGAAAAAGAAAGAAGAGTTCTTATTCCAAACTCTTTGTGCCAATGGATACCCTGATAAGTTCATTGAGATCCACAAAAGAGAAAGGCCTAAGACCGTACAAGTCGACACGGTCGAGAAGAAACGAGTTACTCTAGTGTTGCCATTTAAAGGGGATCATCTGTTCAATCGGATTAGCCAAAATCTAAAGTGTGCACCAAAGCGCACCTACTTGGCGGCTGAATTGCAGATTTCGCAAACCACCAAATGACTAAACCTCCAAGCACATTCAAACAGAGTCGCGAATCTGAATGCCTCTCACATCATTTATCAGTTCACCTGCAGCTGCGGTGACATCTACATAGGCAGAACGGATCGTTGCCTCAGTCAAAGAATGGGGGAGCATGTCACGAAGTGGTTAGTGCAGTGGATGAGTCATCCTCCACCCGGACAACAGACGACGACTAGAAACCCGGCTTCATCGATCGCGAAACACCTTGAGACCTTTCGTCATCGGATTGATCCGGGTCAGGCGGTCCCAGTGATTGCGTGGAATCGGAACCCCAAGCTTCTAGCTTTTTGTGAGGCTGTGTTGATAAGTAGACTTAGGCCCCCACTGTGTGCACAGAAACTTTTGACCCACAATGTGTGCCTGCCGTGGCGGTAACCAATCAGGTTTACCGAATGGTTTCCTAATTTCGCTTGACACTATCCATTCCATTGTCTTGCTCTGTGCTCCATTTGAACACGAAATCGTATGTTTTACGTACGCGACTGAGAAGATTAAAAGAAATGCTTGCATCTCGCAATTTATGTCTTCTATCTGTTTTGATGGAATGGAGTAATATTTGTCAAAATGTGGTCCAGCCCCCGTGAGGTGCAGCCCACAAAATGTACCGAGGTCCTCAAGCATGATAGCCATAATGCATAATGGTAAGAAGAAGTGACAGAGATAATTCGTGGAGTGGAAGCATTTTTCGCAATTGTTTTCACGGTTTTTGTTGACGATTTCTACCGCAAAAAATGATCGTTAACAATTTGTTATTCTATTGTTACTTCGGATCGTTTACCTTCTCGCCAAAAGATTGAATAATTCGATCAAATATAAGTGGAAAAATGACGAGAATCCATGTATTGAGAGTTTTCATATTCCGGTGCATTGTGTTAGTAAATTACTCGTCGTGCATTAGCCTGACGGCTAACATGTGCAGCTCCGAATAATACACTTCAATTTCGAGTCCCCATGGTAGATAGTGGACGTGTAATCTTGACGACTCCTGGCAAAGGTTAGTCAACCGTAGTTTGCAAATGGTGAACGGAGTCTTCGTACTGCTGTATGAGGAAGTTTTTGCTCGGTGGTTGATCGGTATTGGTCGATGGGTATCACCTATCTGTGACTTCGAGGGTTTTAATCCCACCGCCACCGGTTGTAAAACCGGTCTTGAAAAAGGTTACTCGTGGTGACCGAGACGTCGATGACCCACCAACGATTTCGACTTCGCTGTGTTATTAAACAATACAATTTTACCGGTACCATTCTTTTTCATTATGTACAGAATTGTTGGATCGAAGGACCTCAGTGCTTCAAATGCTATCAGATAACTGCGACTCCACTTTTTGGGTTTGTACAGAATCATTGCTGAATTAAATATCATGGATTCATTGTGAAGATTAAAATACGATGCAAAATAGCTCCAGCAAGTCAAAGCTGTGTTTCTGCTTGCCCAGTTCGTGATGTCAGACTTCCGGTTTGATAAGCGAATTGTCTGAATTGCGACCAAGATAACCTCAAAATGTTTTCTGAGATAGCTGAATGTCAGTCCGGATATAAAATCAACCTGATTGCGTGTGATCCACTTGTTCTCAGTTCTGCCAAGCCCCGTGCCGTCCACTTTCTCAGTCTACGGTGTCTGTGGCCTTTCTCCTTATTTTGATTTTTAACAAGAACAGTGCGTATCAAGTTATTCTGATTTTATTCTTGTGCTCACATCCGTAACTGCTTCGACAAAGAACAATACACTAATCAGAACCAAAAAAGGAGTGCCCAGAAGATATATATGGGCAATCCGATTTTATCTTTCAATACATCTTTAACCATTGCAACGAATAACTAATGATCAGAACTAATTGGTTATTCCAGTTGCATATATGTACACACATATTACAGTTTATTCACACAATTCACCCAAAAATGTTGATTGCTGTTGATTGCGAATGTCAAAGATTCCCTCACGTAAACGAATTTGGAATTTGAATGTAAATGCGTGTTGATGCCCTCTGAAATGTTCATTTTTCTTCCAACAGTCCATCTGATCATAGCTCATTTGGACCTATTGTTGATGAAAACCTAATTCAGTAACAGGGATTATATGAAATGACAAATTTAAGTTGTATAACCGGTAGAATCAAATGACGCCACGAACTGGGTTATTGAAAAAGACCTGACCAGGAGTTCAGGCCAACTCTCGCATTCTAACAACTTGAAGCCTGTGAAAAAACCAAACCAGTTGCTTTTTTGTCCCGAATTTCTCATATTTTATGGTGATCCACGCTTTATCTTGGTGAATTAAAGGTAACGAGTTCTCGGGTTCATATACCACTACCACTGGTCCAATTCACTCTTTAACAGCCTCTGACCAATGACACCCTTGGACATGAAATAGCGTATCACGTGTATAGGACAAACATACAAGTCTGAAGATTATACTTACAAAGATGTATTATCCAATGATGGAAGAAATGTTTGGAGGAGCGAGGCGACTGACCAGGAACTTTTCCCTTAAAATTCCCTGAGTTTGTTCGCACACGGAGCATGATCCTCGTGAAGTTCTTGATTTAGGATCCGTCGGCTTACTCGTATTACTTTGCGCACAAGTTTGGCGTTGAAGTGGAAATCCAACATCCTTATAGATTTATGCCAGGAAAAAAGACAACAACAATTGGGAATGACCTTATCACAATGTAAACCCATTTTTTCATAATCGACTTTCTAGATCGCCCAGAGAAAAATCTGCGCTGCTCGACCAAACATCAGGAACCTGCTTCAGTACACTACGAATAAGAAATGTGAAATCGAAGTTAATTCTCAAGAAAACAGATGTACACCAACTGAACATGGCAAGAGTTCCAGGATTCGTATGCACATTAGGCAAAACTAACTGAACTCGCTTTTAAAAGCGATCTAATTATTAAGTGCGGAAATCTGGAAACTAATTTAAATATCCTCAGCTGTTTCAACGATTTCCAAGTAATAACGCATTTTACTTGAAATCATTTATCACGACTGAACTGTACACTTTATCAAGGAAACTACTCTCTGTTAGGATAACAATTGCCCATCCTTCAAACCAATGTTTTCAATTAGACCGTAAACGAGTTGCAAGTGCGACTAGATGTTCTCACCGGAGTGAATTTTACTGAGACTACTGCTCACGAAAATAAACATCGGCGAATAAAGCCGCAGAACAAACAACGTACTTTATATTACTGAACCATAATTTGATTTTTTATAATGAAAAATGAAAAAAAAATTGTTGAAATAGAAATGAACCAATAAAACAAAGCACTCGACAAAATGTAAGCATATCCCACTTCCCATTGTCCTTAAAATAATGACAGTGTAAAGTGAAATCCGTGTCAGAGAAGAACCTCATCTTTCAACCAATTGACAAAACTGGACATGTGGAAGAATTATGCCATGAATAGGATAACCTGTTTTCAGCAATAATGGTCTTTGGAGTGCTGGTGATGCACAGCAGCTGACTCTCACACGGATCGCCACTACACTTGACCTAGGTCGGTGAACACGGGTGACTGGATGATTATTATTCTCAAGCAGTCAAGACCTATTCAAATAATTGCACAACTGACAAGAGAAGAGACGAGGTTTTTATGTTGAAATGATTTTCTGATTTCTCAGTCTGGGGTTTAGATCGCAAAATTTTCATCACCAATCGAGGTGACAAAGTCTGTGCATGTGTGCCAGTCAAATCACCGCCAGTCAGGGACACTACCGTGCACTAAGAACGAACACAGAAAACAACCAATATCAAGTATGTTCGCACACAAGAAGCAAGTTGAAAAGGATGGAGAAACATAAGACGATCAAGTAGTATGTACAATTATTCCAAACAATGAATATTAAGTCGTAACAGAAAATTACCCGAAAACAGAGATTGCAATATATGGTCGGGCAAACAGGTAGATTCCCAAGAAGAATAGCATCAGATCAAAATACGAATAAGCTCAATATCAACAAGCTCAAAGCCATACGGAAATACGAATGGACCCGTGCAACGAGAAACCATCATTATCGAATGAGTGCCCAAGTCGGAGATGAACTAACTAAATTGCTCTCGTGTATCATCTTCATTAGGATTTTTCGGGCTTGTTGAATACAGCCGTCTCCTCTCTAACTAGTTGCTCTTGTCACGTGTTTGTGTGCTTTTGTGTGTGTGTGTGTGTGTGTGTGTTGGGAGGGGGGGGGGGTGGCTTGTGGTCACAGGATTTTTTATTCATCCGTGAAAAATACCGGTAGAGTCCTAGAATACTTTATGAAACGGACGGATAAAATGGGGTTCCAGTTTGCTTTACGAAAAGCGTTTAATTCTGGCAGCCGCTTGGTGACAGTTATTTTACAGTTCGGAGATATTTGGTTACGCCTGGAGAAACGGTTGACTCAGAAACAATTACTATGATTTAAAAACGTTCTTGTTCGTTTAGTCTTTGAAAGAACATTTTCCGAAATCCATGACTGATTTTACAATCCCATCTTGCATTCATCTTCTACGTGAAGATGAAATATACATAAATAAGACCTCAGTTGTGAATGGATCAGCAAATGCGTCAGAAATACACTCTATTCAAGAGGTTTCTGCAGAACAAAAAACAAGATTGACGGGACCGAAGCTTTGTTTTGGAATCCGTAAGCAGGTGAATCAAATAATTTTGAGCGAATGCTGACCTACCTAATCTTGCACTTCACTAACGCAATATCGTTTCTAATTAAAACTAGCTAACCAACTAATTAACCGAATTTCTTTCAACCATACGATTTCAGGCCTTGGTTTTTTGACATTCGTGGTGTAGTCTGAAGGAGAATGCCATAAAATGTCACAAATGTCGTTGCAGAAAACTGAGAAACAAGGGTGACACAGAGAATATCGGGTCGTTTTACAGATTTCGACGGAAAAAGTTGTTTGCCCGTTTTAATTTACCCAGAACCGCTGAAGCGTCGTTTGCTCCGACACACCGTAAAAGAAATGTTCGACCTGAATGGAAACGAACCTCGTGGGGCAGGGTAAAATGAATTTGAAAATATATTTGGGCTTTCCATTTTGAATAATCTCAAGTTGAATTTCCGATCCACATCCAAATTTCTGTTATTCTTTCCCTCATCAACAGCCACGTATGGTTTACTGAATTTTCTGGAGATATGGTATCTTATCATCTGATCACAAGCAACTAGTTCAAATATTCAACTGTACCAAAACAAGATGACTGGGTCAAAAGGTGGTAACTATATATATATGTTATATATATAATTATGTATATACATATATATATAACATATCTATATAATATATATACATATATATATATATATGCATAATGATAGCAGGTGAAATTCCTTTAGGAATATATGACTCGTTCCCTTGATCAGATGTGCGCTGTAGAATCAACAAACGTTTGAGGAAGATTGTACCTACGGTGCATTTGAATTTAATTTTAGTATGGCATTCTACTTTTAGCTAACCGTCGCAAACTACTTTCCATATCTATGTGCACGGGTGTTGCTTTTGGTTGAACTCAACTTTTAGGACTGAATTGTATCTTTTTTGTTGTATGTGACATTTTGGACAGTTGTTCACTTCAAGTCGTTCTCATTCGGTCCACTGATTGGCTAACCAGCAGCTTTTTATGCTCCAGACTGTTTCCAAATGTCCGTTGACTTGTGGGTCGAATTCAGTTGTTCGGAAATGTGACAAGCATCAAACTGTACCAGTTTAAATCCAATCCCAAATTCGTTGTTCTCCTTGGTTGTGAACAAAGTTAAAAGCCGGATAGGAAAAATATACGCAATAAAAAAGAAGCACTATAAAGAATACTGCATTTAATGCCTGTTTGTTCCAACTTTGAGGATATGCATTACAATACAATTCCAAGAGTCGTAGCGGTTCATCAAATCGAGCGGTATTACTTGAAGTCAATAAGGAACTATGAGCATTCAATCAGCTGACACGGTAGCCAGCAGTTTAGCAGAGGGTCAACGGTTCGATTCCGAAGCAGGAAGCGAAGTTCGCATGCTGAAAATGAGGTTGAATTTTCCGTTGTCTACCTCGTTTTGGATCCTGGTGCCATCAATGAATAACGTGAAAACTGTATTTTATTTGCGTAATAATAAACCGGATCTTATTATTGAGTGATTGAGTTCGGTGACGTGGGTCGGAAAGGATGAGGCTCATTCGCATTATCTAAATTCATCTTCAGTATAATCCCACCAATTAATTTAATAAGTATGATCGTTTATTCGCCGACAAAAGAAAATTGGATCGTGGGGGCTTCGACGCTTGCAAATGCCAGCTTTGTGCGGATAAAGCAAGATGATAGAGACGAACATACGGCCACTTCAGACACAGGAAGCTACAATGAAATAGCTCAAGAGTGCACTATTGATCCAGGTCAATAATGTATACACTAAAACCCACGCATTCTCCTCCTCTCGTTTTATTTGACAAGTTGACTGTGTGACCAAATAACTGACATTTACTAATTCTTGTAGCTTCTATATCACTTCGTGAATAAATGCGATTATAAAGAGGTCAACATGAATAGATGAAATATGTTTTGGTTCGAGCCATTATTTTTCTTCGAAATATTCTAAAGTATGCATAACCACACGTAACCTGAATTAGAAATTTCGAAGCTTCTTCAGTCTTCAGGTAGTGCCTATATTAACTGCTTGTGGAAATGAGGGAATTTTTCAATTTCTCTATTTCGCTTTGATGCTGATTCCTTACCTACACATGTGGTCAGCCGCCCAGTAATTAAATTTGAATTTCCTATTTAGAAAAACGTCCACTTTCTCAAGTTTTATTCGAGTGCAGTTGAAAAGGAAGGAGAACGTATATTTTTTTGAGGAAGAGACCAATAACAAGATCCTGAGGTCAATAGGTTGGGGAGTTAGAACGATGGACACTTTGCAAACCTTGGATCGCATCCACTGGTTAGCGTTCCCAAAGGTCTATTGAAACATTTTGGCTTTATAAGCTCAGGGGGATTCAAATTGACTTTCTTTTATATCAAGGAGAGATAATTCGTTTTTAGTGCTCCATGTAAAAGTAGATAATACTGCCTGTATGTTTCTGTACATTCCCTGACATGAACCAGAGACCTTCTGCTTAACGGGAAGTCGCTCAACCGGTCGAGCTATCACGGTGCAGCAAACTGCACAAGTGGGTATCCAGTTTTGCACAACCTCTATTCCAGTGACACGTGACAATGGTTCTGGTTTTAACCTTTGGAATAGCCTCGTCGATCACTTCCCAATGGGATCAATTGCCCACAAGTGAACGACATCAAATGGAAACTCGGGTTTAATTGGAGAATCTCCTAGATACTGGAAAATTCACTAGTATTTTCCGTATCCATAAGGTCGTGCTGCTAGCTGAAATCGAATCAGTGACTTTTCATTTACCGAGCATTCACCCTGCCGGGTTTACTACCACAGTACTGCCAGTCGGATAGTTCGTCCACCCAGCGAACCTCAGCAGACGTGAGTCAGAATCGAAGACTTGTCGACAAAGAAGTGACGTCCGTAGCTCTCCGGCTGTTCCCGATAATCTGATTGGGTAAATAAGGTATCTACCTAGCGTGGGGCATGTTGAGTCATTGTCAACCTAGGTACGTGGCCTTACTTGTTTACGAAAAGAAGAACGTAAATATATAATAGTTACTGGGCCGGGAGCTAGTACTCGTCAGTATAGGTACAGAAGGGTCCATCGAACGGCGTGTGAATATCTCTTCTAAACAGTAACTTTCGAATGGCAATAACAACAATATCTTGCACTTGAAAACCAAAACTAATACCTCCTTTACGGTGTTTTTGTCAGCTTTTTAACAAACGCTCTGGGGTAACCACTTTACGTCAACAGGTCATTAAGCTGTTTCTCCGAATCAAGATTAATTGTTTCACCTAAAGTAATTGGTTTCCATCGGTCCAAGTTTGTGACTAAAGAATACCGGGTCAGTGAACTGTGAGTACTAACCTGACCAAATAAGCTTTTGATGCCGACACCCAGTCGCACTCCCATCCAGGAGGCTGGTTTTCATTTTGTCCATAGATGGGATTTTGTTATCAGATTTGTGCTCGATGGGACATTTGAATAACCTCTTGGTTCTTATTCAGTCTCGAAGCAGGTAGAGTGCTTCTAGCTTGGAGCCGATAATGAGAAGGATGCTATTAACGTATCTTCAACGGGCTGAATTTCCTAGACTAACCGTGACTAAATCAGAAAGGATGGGCCCGGCTGAAGCCTAAAGGCAACGTCTTCGTTCAACCGGGGATAAATTAGTTTGTTTTATTTTGTAGTGAAAAGACTTGTAGTGTTCCAGTGCAAGTATTCTGGTGTAACTCTCTCTGTTATTTTTGTCTGACCACGTGTCTGCAAATAGCGTCATCTGCTGGTCAAATTTGTGCAACATTTTTTGTTCACCGTCAATCAGTAGATGACTCACGAGGTTACATGATCATATCGAAAATGCTTTGTGCCAACCTAGGTGGATAAGCACAATCCGTAAAGGTACCAATTGAAAGTACGCAGGGCAATAATCTGTGGAACAAACCCTGCTTTCCAAACCAGGATAGTAACGCGATGAACTTGCTTCCATTGTTGTCCATTCTCTGTTGATTTATCGCATTTTAAACGAATAACTTAAGTTTGATTAGGAGCTTACGAGAAATCTGATTGATTATTATGAGGCTGCAAGTTGCTTAAATGAGACGAAATATCATTATTTGAGAGCCTTTATCACCAAACGATAAATGCTCTGACAAACTCGGTGGGGAACACAATTTACAGAACAAAGTACGATACTGAACACGGTGGATATGCTCAAGTTTCTACCAAATCGAATCAATTAGGAAAATGGGATGAGGATTCAGGTTTCGTGACGGTGAGAAGGTTGCAATTCTTTTCATAACAATGAACATCACGGTGCTGGTGATGATGATGTTGACACTGACGGTTCTATAGGCGGTGTTCTTGATGAACCTGAAAAGACCCATGGGTCAGTTTGAGCTTTTAGCATGTTATTTGTTGACATCTAGGAAGACTAAGATGGCGGTATTGAAAACTTCCCCAACTTTTACAGGGGATTTATTGCAGTGGATCTTAATGAAAGCATTTTTTATTCTTGGATCACCTAACTCCTTAATCCAAGTGATTAGTGAACGGCATGACCGAGTTCTATCAAAAGTCAGGACCGTGTTCTGATCAGGGACATCCAAGCATGTGGTTTGTCATGTCTGTTTAAAACTATTCAACTAAATTGAGACATATGTACATTACGATTTGATATGTTTGGATGTGTATGCACGTAGGTGAATGGACACTTTCATATATCTATCTCCCCATATATATATATATATATATATATATATATATATATATATATATATTGGAATTCCTGTCTTTATCATTTCATCCTTTTGGAGGTGCATTAGTGCCAGGGTAAGTGATGCATGAAGATGAGCACAACCGGTTTTGGTCACTGATGCCATGTGCCTTAGATCTTTTGTCACCGTGCAAGTGAATAAAAGGTTCATGCTAGTTAGTGAAAGTTTTGTGCCCATAGTTGGAGTGTGACTATGTCATTCTGAATGGGTTGTAGCACGAAGTCGAATAGCCGGTCAGTCAGTGAATATGGTTTTTGGGTGACCTTGGCTATCGCGAACTGAAAGTGAACTCATGATTTACGATTTCCAAGTTCTATGCCGTGTCCGTACATTTTTGCTGCCCAAACAAGAAAGTGAATCACTTATTTGTATGTGCTTTGGTCCCAGAGCGAGTGAGCATGAAAATGCGAACGCTACAATCATTTGGTGTTCTCAATTTCTTCAGACAAATCAAGAGAAGATGGTGTTTCACTAGGCGTATGCGTTCATTTACTAAGTTTCTGAATTACTGTAATTTTTGCTTTCATTCACAGTGGTCTCAAGCGTAGACACCGCTTTTAAAGTATCTTTGGAAATATAGTGATCTGTGGTATCTTAAACGGACAGAATTGGCATTAAATGAAATTTATCAAGTTTTCTACCAACAATGCTGCCCAGAAAGCCGTCAGTCTTAAGTCCTAAGTTGGATTCTCCCATCGAGAAAAATCATTATTTTGGCTTTCGTTCACTGTTGGCTGATAGACAAGTATTTATCCTCTTCGAAATAATATCCTACTGTGTTCGCATTAGGGGAAGTGTCGGCTAATGTATGTCATTTTTCCGGTGGCACACATCGGAAATGGTCAAGCAATATACCTCGGTCGCAGAGCCTATCTTTGTCCATAAATATCCCCCACTGCTTAGGTGAATTCGTCGCATGAGACGGGGAATTGATATTGCTTAAAAGTATCCGAAGAAGCAGTGGGATAATTTCCGTCCACAATCCCGTCCATTAAACTGCATTCGTTATCCCTGCCGAGTGTTCACGCTTTGACCTTGGTCAGCTAAGTCATCTCTCCACATGCGTTGACGCGTGGCACAATGGAGGCATGAACCAATTCAGGTCAAGTTGTTCGTTGCGTCAGTAGAATGGAACAAGTGTCAGTTTCAAATATTTCCGCCAGACGAGTATTTTTCAGTAAGGATGCTAAAACCACTTTCAAGACACTCCCGTTTCCTCCTCCTAAGGTCTATCTCTCTTAGTCGGATAAAGATAAAGCGTCATATCAAAAACAGCTTGTTGGTGGTTCACTACTTGTACTGTTCTCTTACTCACACATCTGTGAAGCGTTGGAAATCAACAAATGTGCCTTCAGTTGTGTTAAATTGCATTTCTGAATCCGAATAGTTTCTACAAGGGATCTGATGTTGCTAAATTTTTCCTTACCTGGTTGAAATACGCCTTCAGGTTTTGAAGTGACAAACGGAATCATTGGAGTGTTTGAAAGATACACGGCGAATCACATTCTGAACTGAGCAAATTATAATTTTCCTTCACATGTCACTTTCCCAATTTGGCAGCCTTTCATTTTCTGCTGTCCTTTTACTGTGTTGTTGTACATTGTAGTATAATAAATTAAAAAACGAAGTCAAAGGAGTATAATTATTGTTTTATTTTTACGTGACTGGTGATTTGTCCGTAGTCTCATCGGACCCGTGGGAATGGTTATCATGGTATCTTTCCTAGCATTTGCTGATAGAATTGTCCAGTTTGACATCCAAAGCACATGCTTTGGTACATTGTGAGGAAAATGAGCAATGCAACTTTCGCCCTTAGCTCGCTGGGTGAATAAAAATATTTTGAATGAACCAGATGCAACCAAATTTCTCCCTTTAATGTTGGTTACCGCTTATCGGGAGATAATCATTTGGTATAAGTCTCCAATGGGAAATTTTGTCAATTATTTAGTGGTATTTCAGTATACGGCATTCTATTACTACTCGGATCCTAAGGTTGATTTTAAAAAGCTGTTACTCAACACAGCAACTTTACTGCAGAAAGATGACTCCTCAATTAGATTTAACGAAGTAAGTATTCCATTAGGTTTTCAGAGCTCTGCGAGGTGAGACAACGGTCAAAATCAGAATTATAATATTTTATACCTATATCAGTGAGCTCGTAGTGGTGAGGCTCTAGGGCAGCACCTGTTGTAGCGGACTTTGACGTGGTGCTTAATTATGCCGAAAATTCACAGGAAACCCTATTTCTGTCACCACCTATCGGCCATGGCCATGACGGAATGAACCTCTGGGCAAAAATTAAACGAGATACATTTGTAATAAAGTATCCCAAAGATTCACAATAACTCGTCGTTCATAAGCATTTATATTCGGTGGTTCTACCTCTGTTCTGCGGCAGTTTTCACCGACACTTCATTATGGAGTTCACTAACTTCATAATGAAATTAGATAATAAATACGAAGGCTTAAACAGTGTTTTACATTTTTCCACTGTTACCCGCTTCTGACATTCCAGGATAGCAAGTATACACTCCTCATTAGGTTACACTTCAGTCGATGTAATGACAGCCTGGGAGCTCAGTTTCTCGCAAAACCAATTGGCACTTTCGTAAACGCAAACTCAAATTTAGTTCGTTTACCCAAATCAGTGCGGAATGTAGGTTAGACTGATATACTTCGGGAGATTTACTAAACACGTAAGTGTCACCCATGTAAACCACGTAGCCTTTAAGATCTGCGAACGAAAGCGTCATAAAAATTCGCCAGGCTGCTGGTGCAATATCCAGCCACATGGGAAGTACTTTGTACTGGGAGGATCCATGCTGAGTTGGAAAATCACACGTATGGTACTGCGTGTTTTCTCCTATGGTCACTCTGAAATTCTTTGCCAACGTGCCTGAAATGCTAGTGCTCACTCAAATTTCATACTCTTGACGGGAAATATTACATCGCAAAGAATATGCCTCGTGTGTGCCGTGTGAATTCCAAGAGTTTGGGACTGCTTCTCAATAGAACATTTTTCCATCCGATCTGGTTTATAGTTGAACTCTTCCAAGTTCCTTGAACATGATTTCAGTTAATTCCGTTCATCTTTCCCTACAGACGCTATTTTCATCAATTCCAGATTCACATCAAGAGTGAGCTCTGCTAAACACTTGAGAAGTAATTTTAAAAACAAGTAATAATAGGCAACTTACATTCTAAATGGTTCTAAAAATGTACTGCCTCTCTGTTTGAAAATACGGTAACTGGGACACTTTTAGACGCCACAGTCAGTTAATCCGAAGTTCTAATGGCAAAGTATCATTTCTATCCTGCTTAATTGTCCACGTGCAATTTGTCTCGGTCTTCTGAAACAATACCTTAAAGCTGTGTAGCGTCACTGGGTAAATATTAGTCGCGTTTAGTCTATCTTCATTGATACTTTTGTGACTGAAGTCGATGATCTGTTCACTGATTCTTGTGTGAATCTAGCACAGGGAACCCAAGCATCGGTAACACAATGACTTGTCTCTTAGTCGCTTCCATTCATCCACTCATTCGGCATTCTATCACATTTCCTTGAGAATAAATCTGTGCAAAATCTCTCCCATACCCTATTTTTCTCTGGTTTTCACGAATGGGGATGAGTTTCTATCAAAAATTATTAACTAACAGTTTTTCCGTATTCTTTGCTATTGAAACACACTCCAGTTAGAACTGATCTATGGAAATTTATCCAAACATTTTGTTACTGAACTGCTGTCCAGTGAATGAGTGACTCGTAGAACACAGACCCAAAACCCAAATCGAATTTGGCGAGTGGCTGAACTACGTGTACTTCAGAGAACAATCGTTTCAATTACAAGCAACATACCTTAATTTGTGCGGCAACCCAATTACAAAAGTCCGGGAATATACTTCAGATCGTCGGAAGGGTCTGTCGGGGAACTTATGCCGAGCAATGCGGGACCGAGTCATTGGAATAGGGTGAAATCCATCTTTTGTAGGAAGAACAATTGTGTAAGCGTACACGAGACGGAGGGACAGAGATATGAACATGAATTTAGATCAGACAAGGACCAACAGAATCGCCCTCAAGCATGAGTTAGACCCTCAGGCAGGCATGGCGTGATCTCTAGCATGGAAAGAAAGTACAAAGGTCATTCTCGCAGTGCGGGAGAGAAACCGAATAAAGAACGGGTGCAAGCGTAACACACAAGGTCGGCCACCTATGATGCACAAAACTCGAAGGTCGTAGGCCCCCGGACTGACCGCAATGGAAAATGGGTCTACTGTAAAAGTGCACTCATAGGAAGACGGCAGTTGAACGGAGGCAGGGTAACCGGGTTCAGCATGTGAGATGAAGGGAAGACGTAGAGGTTGAATCTGTTGGGAAGGGCCGGGTAACTAGATGATTAGAGTCACGTGAGTGAGAAAAGGAAACTGCGTGGGAATTTCACACAACGTACTAAATTACCGTTACACTTTTTACTATCTGTAAAACCTCCCTCATTTCTTGCGTTCTATTTTCGCGTTGAATGGATGAAATGTCCTTATATTGATTGCATAGGTCATCCATACAAATACAAATACAAAGTTCATGACTCAACTTTGAAAATACCTTAGCACCGCAGTGCGTTACGGAAATTTGTCTAGTATAACACGCTTCTGTAACGAGCGTAAATCAAAGCAAACCCGTACAAATACATCTCTGTGTTTTACTGTAACCGAAGGGTGTACTCACTCAGATCAGTGTATTGGTTCAGTTGTTTCATTCTTGAGCATCTCCCAAAAAGCTACAGAAAATGTCTCTCTTTTACCATGTAATTTTAGTCGAGGTTGGTCTACACTGAAAACATTTGCGTTGAAAAACAGTTGTATTCTGTGGAGAATACGACACTGAAATTTCATCGGATTCGCCGGACTAGGCCTATGCATGATTCCCAGTGTAGCATCGCTTTTTATGGAAAACAATGGGATGTCGTTGAATAACAATAGAGTTATGATATGTGATGGGACAATAAGACTAGAATACACTCTACGCATGTTTTCCGAGTGTCTCTGAGTGTTATCTCCTTGTTTTATTGAGGATCATTCAATGGTACGGTCAAATACATGCTCAGAAATGTTGTCTGGCCGCAATTAAGCCCATATAATCCGTGAACAAACTGGGATATTTCGTTTTATTAGTGTTGACATTCCTATCGGCAAAAAGCATTTTATAGAAGTCCAAATCGGCGAAACAATCGTTTTTCAGTAATTCATTCTCAAGCCATTTACAGATTACATAGTAGACATTAGACAAAAGATCATGAACATAGACATGGAATAAACACCAATCATGGGCAGGGGTTTGTCAGTCAAGTTATCCTTATCATGTGATTGGCTTATCTAGCTGACGCCCTCTAGGTAACCGGACGGTAAATTCATGCGGCCTTGTTCAATCTTGGCCAAGGGGAGTTGGAGTGCCCGGACCAAACGCTTTTGGGCGCACAGGTTAGGGGTCAACTTCCTTATTCCGATTGCCTCGGCTATCGCTAGAGTGCGCAACTGAACACCTTTGCATTTGTTTGGGGGGACACGATAAAGTTGAGTCTCTATTCACGAATGTACCACTAAGATAAACCATGGACTTCGTGGTGAACTACATAAAAGAGAATAATATGAACGTCGGTTTACCACTAGAAGGTTTGCGCGAGCTCTTGCTTCGATGCACATTTAATGTTCAGTTCCTATTTCATGGAATTTTGTACAGACAACGGGACGGTGTGGCTATGGGATCACCACTAGGTCCATTTCTTGCCGACGCATTCCTAGCGAAGTTAGAAAGAACCAAGCTGAAATCTACAATTGACAGCTTTGATCATTACTATCGTTATGTGACTGACGTTGATTGTGACCTTGATTTTGTGCAAAAATTATTCAATGGGGCACACATAGCAATACGCTTTGCAACTGACCGCGAAATAAACAATCAACTACCATTCTCGATGTGACTCTCACGAGAATGGGGGATGGTCGGATCCAGCGAAATGTGCACCGAAAACAAACGTGGAGTGGCCAGTATCCCAATTTCAACAGTTTTGTTAGTATGCAACAGAAGTGAAAATTAGTAAAATACCTAGCCTTCAGAGCGAGGAAAATTTGTTCCGTAGAGACTTTAGATGACGAATTAATGCTTATAAGAAACACCTTACGTGAGAACAGTTACCCGGATCGGTTTATCGAAAGAAATCTTACCGAAAGAGTGCCAAAAATCACCGTGGAAACCGTAAGGAAGAAAGATCTTTATATTAGTTTGCCATTTAAAGGCGATATTGTTAGTGAAATCTTAAACCGTCGACTGGGGAGAGAAATTCGAAATACTTTCAATGCCGCCACACTACGGTGTGTGTTCCGAGGTGCTCCTCTAATCCAGATTCAGAACAAGGATAGACTGCCGATGCTGACCTCATCGATGGTCGTATACTCTTTCAGATGTGTTTGTGACGCATCTTATGTAGGTCGAACGGCACGACAGCTATCAACTCGGATTAAAGAGCATCATCCACGCTGGTTGAGTCACGGACAAACTGGATCGATAAATAGCGCAATCTCAGCGCATTTGGTCGATACTGGACATCAGGTGAATCCGGAAGCCGCTTTCAAAGTTCTTTATCGTGTCCCCCCAAACAAATGCAAAGGTGTTCAGTTGCGCACTCTAGCGATAGCCGAGGCAATCGGAATAAGGAAGTTGACCCCTAACCTGTGCGCCTAAAAGCGTTTGGTCCGGGCACTCCAACTCCCCTTGGCCAAGATTGAACAAGGCCGCATGAATTTACCGTCCGGTTACCTAGAGGGCGTCAGCTAGATAAGCCAATCACATGATAAGGATAACTTGACTGACAAACCCCTGCCCATGATTGGTGTTTATTCCATGTCTATGTTCATGATCTTTTGTCTAATGTCTACTATGTAATCTGTAAATGGCTTGAGAATGAATTACTGAAAAACGATTGTTTCGCCGATTTGGACTTCTATATGATGCAATGGGTATTTTTCTGACATTAAAATGCATTTTGCCGACGCCTGGTGCTATTCTCAGCAATACCTTAGCTTTTCGGTCCAAGATCAGTTTGTTCTTATTGCTGAACGCGTAAACCTGACAGTTGTAACTTTCGTGCGAGAATAACTTTATATGTACATAATCAGGAATAGTCACCATAAAATTTGAATAGCTTCCGAAATTATACGATGACCAATGCATCACTGAAGTTGTAAGGTGCTTTCAATAAAAATCGTTAGGTAAAACAGCTATAGGTGAAGCCGAGTCTATTTCCATTTTTCAAGAATACGTGATATCGTAGTATGCACGATGCAGTGTCTTCCTTGGGGGTTGCACGTGTACGATCTGCAAAGACAGAAAGAAAACTCGGTGAGCCAGAGCTCAGTAAGTGCATCAACAAGCATCAACACTTACACCGATAAAGATTGGAGTGGCGATCTGTCTGAGCGTATTACAATATCAACACTCTCGAAATAGACCGCACGAATATCAAGTGAAGATGATTTTGGTTGGAACTTACATAATGCTGTAAGACGTGAATAAGTAATGATATCAGTCGGTCGAATTTTCGGAAAGCAGATCCCTAGAATCCATGTAACATAAGTGGGATGAACCACATGCACGACGAACATGAGCAAAATGACCACACCTGTAGCAAGAGCGGCACTGGGCATTTGAATAGGAACAGAGTTTGTAGTCAGCTTCATGTTTGGTACTTCCGCGTCTATGGCAAGAACCACGCAGTGTGAAAACACTATCTGTATTCATTGGAGCAGCTCGGATACTAGCATTAACCGTATTATGTGCATCGGCTTGGAAAGGTTTCCCCTGCTTATGAATATCGTTTTCAGTACGTGGAATGTCATGCAATATCCCAAGTGAGCTTGAGGGGATATTCCGAGAGTTCTGTGATCATAGAGGCCCGAAGCTAGTTGCTGAGTAAGAAGCATCTGTTCAACTTTCTTTGCTAGGAGAGTGTCGTAATCATTACCCGAACAGCACGAGTATTCCCGTTGAACTTCACCTGTTAGTCCCCTGAGTGTCCCTGGATCGTACCACTGAATGACCCACATACAAAAAAGAGACATTCGACTGTTGACAGCGAACAGCACAGTAAAACCGGCATATGAAATCATCAAATTTCCCCACGGGCTGAAAATGTCTAAGGGGAATTTCTTAACGTGCCGTACGGGCCTTGATAACGGGTTCCAAAGTTTGCCAGTACTTTCCATTGCATCCGTGAACGGCCTTCTTAAGCGTAAATCCGCGGCTTCAGAATATACCTTCGTCCTTCTTCCCCAAGGTTTAGTTCAAGAGTTTTCAGATTATATTCTTCTGAAGGCAATAATATCGGGATTAAACAAGATGGAAATCTCCCCGTAGTCAAGCTAAGATAATTTCCACAAATTCCACGAATACAGGGACGGTTTACCACTAGCTTCGATCCAAAACTGATATGGGGTACTACAGTTAGTTGTGATAGTCATTTCACGGGTTTGAAGCCAAGAGGCAGAATGGTAAGTTCACAAAACAATACTGCAGCACGAAAAAAGCTTATTTTGTTGACAGAACCGGATAGCAATAATCTGAAAACTGCAATCACAGATTTGACCAACACCATATACATACATCAATCGACCAACAAACCACAAGAGTAATCAGCGTAATTCTAACTGAGGCACATAACTCGCTGACCCACAAACATGCACTCAGCCAGAAGACAGCGTTCACTGTCAGTAAGTGGCACGACGTGTTAGTCTCGGTTGAGGCACGAAACACACACACACACACACACACACACACACACACGCATATATATATATATATATATATATATATATATATATATATATATATATGCTGAAAGTGTGCGGTCAGGCTATAACTTAGCATTTACGACCTCTTCTTCTGCTGTTCAGTTCATAAGCACACCCCTGACTACAGGACAGTTGTCTCCGTCACGCTGGTACGAAAGAAAGGAGCAAATAATTCTCGGCCCCGTTGCTTTCAATGTGTTAGTAAGATTGTTGTTACACATAGTATCTCCCCAGATTCATGTATACGAAGCCAAACAATTCATCCAACTTTCTCCTCGTTCAACTCATGACTCCCTTGACTTCCTCATACAGCTCATCCAGTTGCCACACGTGATCAGCAATGCATGGCGGTTAGTATATTTTCTCCGCGTATACGCTGGTACCTTCAACAGAGCAGACAGATCCAGACAGTTACGCTACCGCAGATAAACGGGAACTGAGCCATATGACATTCACATCCTACCCAGTATTTATTGTGGTCAGCAATAGATAACATATTTGGGTTTAAATCCCTTCATTTTTCCATCGACAAATGTGGTTTTACACATATCTCTTTTATGCTTGTGATGTTCCCTGCACTACCTGCTGAAGAGTTTGAAAAAGGTGACAGATCTATGGAGCACATACCCACAGATTTGTGTAGGTAGTTTGTTGGGAACCAGCGGCCAGACACTGGAACAAGTCCTGAACATAAACAAGTCAAGATGACTGGGACAAGTGTTACGTGTGCACCCCGATAGGATTCCAAGGTGTACGCTGTTCTTCGAGACAGGCAGTGACTTGAAGATAGGTGTAGTGATTCGACGGCATACACATGCGGTCCATCTCGTTTATCCGTCTTCCAAAATATGCTAGCTGAAAAGATGGCTGTAGCCCCGCCTGATTACATAAACCAGCACTGGTCGCTCATCAAGAAAGATTTGCATCCTGCTCGCCTAGTAAGTGGAGGCTTGTCTCGTCGTGCCGCAAAACCCTGGATTTCTCCTCAACCTCTGCTCCTTTTGGTCGCACTCCAGTTGATTCCAGCTAAAAGCGAGTACAACAAAGCACAACTCGCAATGAGATATGCACTTGAAGCGAGTCTTCGTAGGGATCGCTAAGCGCAGTAGTTGCAACCCGCGTCAGAGATGGAACGTACTGCCGCCACGGCAACTTCCAACAAGCTCTTCTATCTTATTCGGGTCATCGGTAGAAAGCCACTGGGAGTGAGTGAAACAATCGGTAAAGCTGACAGTTTGCCAACTACCAATCAGAAGCGGCTTCTCTAAAGCTTGGCGGAGCAGTTTCAGACACAGTTTACCAGGTCCCTAGTGTCAGCCTCTCACAGTAACTCTAGCGACTCGTGTCCAGTGGTCAGTTCCGACATAAACATCTACCAAGGCGGAGATTCAAAACGAGATCCAGGCCTTAGGACTTCACAAAGCGCCGGGCTTTGACAGCATTCCTCTAACCCTATTTAAAATGATGGGGTGCAGCTTGTTAGAGAACTTCATGCGCTGTTCTCAAAAGTCCGGAATTCTGACTAGGTTCCATCCTTGTGGAGGTTACTGAGTGTTGTCCCTATCTTTAAGAAAGGCTCGCACAGTGGCTGTGCTATCCACAGGGGTGTAAGCCTTATGCCAATGGCGGTGAAGCTGCTTGCGTCGGTCATACCTTGAAGGTTATACCAATAGAGTGAAGAACAGACTCGCGAGCAGCAAGCTGAGTTTCCTGCAAGCCCTGGATCTATTGATCAGATTTTTGTTCTTCGACAACTACTAGGGTACCGTCACACTTTTCAAAGGTCGACAATCATCTTGTTCCTGGGAGTTCTCGTAGCCTTCGATCCAGTCGATAGGATTGCATTATGAGAGTGTTTGTTGAAAAATGGAGTAACTGAGAAGTATGTAGCAAACCTCAAAGAATTGTATCGTCACACCTCAGGTCGGGTAAAGGCCTACGGCCAGCTTTCGTTCCCCTTTGTCGTCTCCAGTGAGTTCGATAAGGTTGCTCTCTATCGCAGTTTCTCTTCAAGTTTGCCACAGAGGATGTTCTACGGGATGCCTTATCTGGTCTTTTAAACGGTGGAATTGAACTCATCCTAGGGAACCGAGTTTTTGACTTTGAATATGCTGATGATATCGCCTTGCTGAATGATAATGCACAGACAGTGCAACATGTTTTGGAACTCTTGGCAATAGAGTTATCCAGATACGGAATGCACCTTCCGAATGCAAGAAAGTCAATAAAGAGCATACTTGTTCTGCTGAGAATAAAATGCCGAGAATTCGGTAAATGGTAAACCGAATTACACTCGATTGTGCACGGACACACGCCAAGAATTCAAACGTGACAGTTCTAGGACTCCTCCTCCCGAACTGGCTACTAAGTGTGAAAACATTCTAGGATCATTCATCTTGTTGCTAGTCAGTCAGCATCATATGATTACTATGCTCGCGTCATACTGTTTTACAGCAACTGGGACACAGGTTATTTGAAATTCCATTAAGAACACCGTCATATTCAACATGAGGGAGTGCCTGTTAGTCTTTTCTGTGTTGAACACAAACAAGCTATTCCTCTTCAAGTTTAACCAATGAAGCTACGTTCTGATATAAGTATTGAATGACACTTGCATCAACCTGGCGTACCTTTCGTATACAACCATTTTTGCCACGCGCATGGCGTACGGCTTGGCGAGATTGGCAAGTTGAACGCAAATGGAAATCTTCACATGACGTGCATCTGTTCAAAGGTTCATGAGATATTCTCACCACGACAAAGAGTGCGTACCTCACTTGAACGCTATTTCCTCTGATTTCCTGGGATTTCTCTGATAACCTTGAAAATTTCATAGATCTGAGTCTGATTCCATTACCAATAAATAAAGCTTCTGAAGTAATTTTCTTCGCTATTGTTCATATATCAATGCTGCTGGCAGCAGGTTAGCCTGTAGAAAAAAAATTTGCGATGTCGTAACCCACTTGTCTACTGAGCTTTATTTCTCAAAGTCTTTCCAGTGTTCTTTTAGTCAGCTTGGTCATTGGAGACACGACTCGGTGATCACGTAGGCGCTTTATATTTAGTTCTGATTTTCCGGCGATCATCCTTTCGCCGACAAAATATCCCGATTTTGATGCAGCTGACCCCGTTTATCCATGTAACCAATCACTAGCGTCTCACAGCAAGCTCGGTGATAACCTCATCGGGCTAATGAAAATAAATGAATCAAGATCTGTCTAAGTGATGTATAATTGCTGAATAAATATTCATTCATGGTTTAATAGATTTCGATAATTGTTGAATTAATTATACGAGCAACCTCTTCATTGATTACTTATATTATTCTAGTAAAATCAGAGTGAATGGTTCTGTAAAAGTGGCAGCTGGCTATGGGGGCTTCTCAATCGGGTAATTGACCGTTGAACAGCAAGAATGGAACAGCGGACTGATAAATTTGACTTTCACTAGGCTAATCGTTTGTCGTCATCAATGGAAATAGCGAAATTCGCCGACACTGTGAAAACCAAACAACTCCGTTAAAACTTTGGTAAACAGCTTTATTCAGCCTTTCTGAGAAAATTTTCAGAAACAACCAAATCATAAATTATCGAATCACTAGATAAAGTGGTAAGATGGCCCTGCTTTATTCCGTGATAATGAAACTTTCTGTTGGAATCACTGTTCGAATGTTCCTCTCGAGTACCGGATCATTTCATGGGTGAATAAAAAATTGGTAAGGGTTTCAGTTTTGGTTGAAATTATCCGGAAAACCTCAGTTGAAAACCAAAAGATTATGGCTTCCATAAGTCTGTTTTAATTTGTTCACATAAACTGCACAGCCTGACCCCTTCGGATTGAAACTGGCTTCGTTTCAGCATCAAGATTTTTGAAGTGATGCACCAAAATAGTACAGAAAAGAGTTTCTAGCGTCTAATTACCGAAGAAATACCCAGCAAAACGCGTGTTCAACTTCTTTTGCAAAAGGAGATTAACTCATTTAGCACCACAGGTTTTTCAGATCAGGTCAGCTTTTATCTGGGCTCAAAAATCCCATTAAGTTTTATCAAAGTGGCTGGGTTTTTAGGTTCAGACGTATTAAATTTCATTGTCAACATTTGTTTGGCTCCGGTAAAGAGGTATCGTATTTCGTGGGTGGATTATTATGACATAAAATAACTGATCTGATTACTATCTGAGGCGTGAGCTGATAAACTACAAAATAAACACAACAAAATACTGTAACCCGTCAAAAATTACTTTCACCATTAGGGTAAAAATTATTTTACGCTTGGAGTCTGTTAGATTCCTTTTATTCGTGAGTTGAATTGCTCAATTTTTCAATCAGATCACCGGTGAACTGTGAACATGATGACTGAATATCGGAAGCGCTAGGAGCAGTCGCTAATCGTTTTGGGGAATTCCGAAGGAAGATTTACACACTGACTACATCAGTCTAGTGAGTAGTATTTCCGCCTATTATAGTCCCCTTTTACTCGAATCGTTAACCGAAACTTTTCGTCTTTGTAAATATCAGTGACGAAGTGAAACGTTCTAAAATGTATTCCTTCGGGGGTTCACCATAAATCTCAGTTTCCTTCTGATAGTGTACACTGTGTATAATTGCCTCTTTCGGCTGCTAACACACTTGTCGGACAAGGCAAGTATGAACTCTACAGGCGATAGGCATATGACCGGGTACAGAGTAGCTCACGGAATAAAAATCAAAAAGGCGCAATCATATCACAGCGGGAAATATGAAAATGCTTTTATGCAGGCAATTACAAGCATGAGGTACGATGTGAACTTAGTCAGTCGAATTGATTTGCCCACATCACTTTGCCGAGCAAAAACCTCTACGTGGCAAACGCATGGCCAAACAGATGCGTGAATACATGCAAACAGTGCTAACTGATCTAGACGAAGCTTGTGCACCTGAGAATACTCTACCTCATCTGTCTTTCACTTATTATCTCTTAATCTGTTCAATGAACCGGTGTAAATAACATCGTGATTCTAAACCTTCAGAGTAAGTTTTGGCGCACTTCGATCTGTTTGGTTTTTGTACGAGTGTTGTAAAACCGCGGCAAACATGTAACTCCATTGTTCTGCCCATGGAATCATCATACGAATCACATTTCTGAAGATACTGAATCAAACCAAAGAAAACCAATTCGTTTATATGCGGTAATGGTTCTGACTTAATTCGTCTTAGTGCGTTTGGAGAAGTGATTGGGTTTTGCCGCTTCAAAGAGCTCCATGAAAAATGCGAATTATCGGTTCGCTGAAACCGAAGGAAAGAAGAAGTACTGTGTGGTGTTGTAAAATCGTTCCCACACGGAAAATGACAATGCACCACTGAACCAATCAGAGTCCCGTTGGTTCAGTGCATGCCGTGACCATGAACCCTGAATTCCTGCTCGCAGCCAAAGAATGGGTATCTGATTTATTTTATTCCGAATATAGTTTGGCTATCGTTGTTAGTAATTTTCCTCTCGGTATCGCACATGAGTGCGACACGCATCTACCCATCGAACGATACAATGGGACACATGAAAACCAATCACTCTGTTTATGAACGAATGACTCAGCATGTTTTCCCGTGGGCATTTTCCGCTTAGAAATGCCAGATTTCATGTGTCAAAAACGGGATGAATTCCATCCCCAATTCGTATGTATTCTTATTCCATTACAGGAAATGCAGGTACTACATACTGTTTGAGTAAAAAAGATATTTTTTAGTCAAAGTGGCGGTGAGCTTGGGATATTTGGGAAAAGTGAAAAGAGTCATGATATTACCGAGTACAGATTTTGCACTATCTTTCTTCGCTATGAGTTCCTTTTTTAGTAACGGAATAGGCAATTATCTCTCTAACTGAGTAGTCAAATTATTAAAGTTCAAGATCGATAATAATCCACTGAAAACCCAAGCAAATTGTGACTTTTGGGGACTAAGCAAGCGTTATTTTGTATCCCTTCCACTAATGATTATCGGTTCTTAGGCTGAGTGCCGATCTGTATAAACTTATGAATATTTTGCCCAAATCTTGCCATAAAACACAGAAAAACCTATTCCTGTGGCACCACGAAGTTAGGAATAGAGGTCAGTTTGTCGAGATCATGAACACCGGTAATACTGAGTGGAGTAAAGTATTCCCTTTGATATTTTTGAGAAATCGCTGCCAAGGATTCACCTAATACAAGGGATTTTACGAACACGTTAAGGACACAGATAAATAAACTATAGGTTTGTTTTGAAGGTGAAGATTTATTCTGTTGGTGTCTGGGGTGCTCCTTGTTGTTCGGTAGCTACTGAGAGCCGTGCAAACACTATTATCAATTGGGTCTGAAGTTGTACTTGCACGCAGTCCTGTGTGAGCTTGAAAACCCCGTCACTTAGACCGGTCTGGCTGCGAGAGACAGCTACCTAATCCCGAGGGTCTGCCTTGTGAGGTGTTGGAATCTTATTGAGTACCTCACTGTCCAGTCCGGTCACAGTAGCAATGCTTACTCAACAAAGTGAAGTTTGACCAGCTTGGTCTCCATCTAACAGGAGTCTTTTGGTACATAAATCCCTCGATTGTATAAGCTATTGAGCCTGTGGATTTCTGATTTAACTGATAACGAAAGAGTTTTCACTGCCCAGTGGTTTCCATCCTTGTAAGCGTTTTACTTCCTACGTGGTACCTTTTTGGTGAGAGGGAGTAAAGTCGGTCAGTATAAGGTCACCAATGGACAACATACATAGTAGCAGGAATTTAAATATTTAGTTAGATGCCCACGAAACACAGCGGGGTCTCGGTGGCTGAATGTGTCAAAGTTGGTTTGGTTGATGATAGCCTGAAGACTGTGTAAGTTTTCTGGATCACACTGACGCTTTTCGCCTTTCAGATCTCGACAGTGGGCGAAAGGTTTGGGGTTGCTTGAACTATATCTCATTGTAGAGAAAAAGAGTGTAGCGCGACTCGATGCCCTCAGTGGAGATCTGCATGTAGCCCGAACTACTAGATTGGAGCTGTTTGTGATGCACCAATCAAGTTAGGTATCAATCCTAACGGGGAAGTCTACAACTTTTTCAGACCCAATAGTGTCAGGAATTCTAGCTGAGAGCCGTTGAAATCACCACAGAAAAAGCATTTAGAATGATCAAGGTAGCTCAGCAATTTTGAAGAGAAAATCTCAGGGAATTCTTTCAAAAGCATTGATAGATTAGGTGAGAGTAGTATAAGCGTATGCAGTAACTTTTGAACAACATACTTTTATTTGTTTGGGCTTGAAAACGATCATAGAAGCACTAATATGCGAATGTGTGCGCATAGTTCCCACGTCGATAGGCCTGCACCAACTTCTTTTAATTTAGGTAACAACTCCGCGTTTCTTACGAGGAGAGAACCAGTCAGCTCGGTAGCGACGAAAACTTCGAGGCCGATAACTTTATCGTCATTATTATTGTTGAGCCACGATTCTTGTAGTATTATGACTCCACTCTGCTCACATTCGCTACGGAGACCAAGTTCTTGAAAATCACTGAAGTTTTCAAGCAATGAGCGCAAAACTCAACTAAGAATAATGGGTATGCACATGTGTGCTACTTTCTGCAGCCGTAGAGCCACGTCCCATCAGGTGTGGCGTACCTTCGATATTCCAAAAGCTTTTACTAAATCCGCTGTTTTCGGTTTCTGACTGGCTTCTCGATAAATGCTCGTGGATGCAACCAGAACTTCATGAGTTCTGAATAATCACTGGGGTACTTCTGCAATTTTTTAACAGAACAATAAATCTTATGACAACCGTTATTGGAAACCACAAATTATGTAGCTGTGGTATAAACTATGTGCTAACAATGCCGATAATGGGAGACGAAAAAGCACAGTCAAGTTCAAAGGCTCCGCGTGTTGCCCTTTTTCCTGCTTATAGTGATTTGTTGTTGCCCTGGAAAACCAGCCGACCAATACTTCAGTGGAGTATTTCCTCTGCCTTCTTAAATAGCATGAACAATCTTTATGGGATGCTGGGGTGCCTTGATGGAGGGCTATGTTCATATGCTATTCGAATAAAATATCTTGGTGCATAATATTCTGAAAAAAGTAATATTTGATTTGAATGAAAAGGGCAGCCTAAACATCTCAGCCAAGGTAGGCTGGTACGGTATTTTATCCGAAGAACATCCTTTATACCTGAGACATTATTCTTAATAATCCTGTGCTTCATTGCCAACCACGTTTAAATTCATCCCCGATTGACTCATTTCTGAATCCGAAACAGTGCATATATTTCCTCCAAATGATCACAAAAAAGGATACTGCAAGATGTAAGGGAATTCGTCTTAATTTTTCAATCTTTCGCGTGAAGCAGCCTGAATGTTTAATTATTTGTCTTGAGAACTGCCGTCAGTGGGTACTGAACTTTACCTTTAAGCGAAAGTTTGTTACCCTTATCTCCGTGGTAAGCAGATTGACTGCTTCAGCAGTTTCTGTGCACAAAGTACAGTGTCTGGCACAGCTTTGCTGAATGCCAAAACGGAATTACGGTTACATAAACATTTTTTGTTAACCTAATCACTTTCACTTCGGAATTATTCTCATTATCATTACGTATCTCTGAAAGGAAGCTTCTATTCTGTTTACAAGCACAGCATGCTCTGTTTCGTTATCGTTTGGTGCAAGTCGATCGAAATCAAACCGGACCGTGAAAGGCAAGCTCTCTGGTTGGAAGATGGATGTTGGGTGCGAAATTCAAAGGGGAAGAAAATCCTTGCTTGGGCCAATGGAAACAATTGCTCCCAATTTGAAAAGATCCCAGTTCTAACGGATGTACTATACTCTCGGATTAACATAAACAAACGCGATCGGTATTCAAGTCTTAGATGAATGGAAGCATTTGGGACGAGCTAGTTCTTCCTGAGAACTTTGAGTACTTTCATCAAGACAGAAAGCAATACAATTAGAGGACAAGCGTTGGTGAAATAGATTACATCAATTACGAATGGTCTGGTACGTATTAGGTTTTCCTAACTTTCCCTTGTAATGGTGTTGACTGCGTGTTTGTTGGATTTCACCCCAAATTCTGGCCTTTTCGAGGTTCCATGATCAGTAATCTGTACATAGCTCCCTTCTTTCCCAGAGTGACGTTGTCATGTTCTTTACCAGCTTCATCCCCTTTCTGATTCAAACAACATCCGTCCGAGTACTTATTGCCATCAGAGAGTTTAATCATACGCACCTTATTAGCTTTTGATTTAAATTATCCCTGTCTTATCCCAATTAGACAGAACCATCAACCCACCATGCTGAATTCGTCCGCTTACAAGAAGGACTGTTGTATCAATGAGTGTTCACGCTTTCATTACCGTCAGATCATAAAAATATATTCACACTGAGCACACTATTCACTCCTCAGGAAGTAACAAATAAAGTTCAACTCCCGAAACCTGTTGTCTGTCCAAATCAACCTTCTCAAAAATGTCGAGCTAATGTGTATTTGAGTTCTCTTTTAAACACTCTTTTTGACGGCTGAGTACGGTATTTAATTTGAACCATTCTGTGGAGTCAGTATTTTTTAACAACGGCAGAACAGCTTTTCCATTGCTCATATCCCTCATCAGAAAAAAGCGTGCCTATAAACTACAAAAACCGGCTTCTGACAAATGTCAGTCTATCCTGTTGAAGCTAGAAATACAACGGCTGAAAGTGACATTCGCCCACCACTTCCTCTGTGCCCGAAACACCATACTTCTCTGACACGGAATCAGGTTGCTACGTGGACAGCTGTTCCGGTCAAAAAAACAACAATATAGATGCCAGCAGTCCAAACACCAGGTTTGTTCATCCCTCCACGGATACCCTACTCTACTTGAACCTTTCGTTTCCTTCAGTAATAAAGCCGGTTCCTCGGCTGCATTTCCCACGCTACTATAAGCCACTAAAACAGCTTCTGTTTGGAACCCAAACGGCTTGTCTTCCACCAATCTAAAGTTGCAACACTTTCACTATTCGAAATAATAACTTCCTTCATCAACAAATCCGTTGATAATGGTGCTCTCCGGCCTGCTAAAAACCGGTCACTGTACCTATTTCCAAACATTCTACCATTAACGTGTTATCAAAATGTTTCCGTCTTATTACCCAATATTTTTCTGAGCTCGATTTGGCTGAGCACTCTACCCTTAGTCAAGTGCATTCCTCTTTTATTGCCCCAAATGACCTCTTTCATTCTGCAAGCGTGCTTCACAGTTGCACCATGGACGCAGTTGTTCAAGATTGCTGTAATTTTTATAATCATGATAAGTTCCGTGCAACCAAGTTGCTGTATCACCCCGGACTACTCCTATGCTTTTGGTCTCGATTCCCTATCTCTACTTCTTGGAAGGCTAGAATTTACTGACTGTCCTACTTATTTACTTTCATGATTAAAATACTACTTTCCAAAAGAGTTCAAGGTACCGAATTAGTTACAACTCTATCAAATTCGCTATTAGCCAAGTTACATTAGCGAGTCGGTTGCTGCTTCAATTGAACGACCAATAACATGGTAATCCTCCCGCCCATCACCAATGAACCAACCTGTAAGCCTTTCTCCGAAAACTTGTCTAATATTCGGAATTTTTCGTCCCATTCTCAACTCATCCAAAGGTTTTGAGTGGTTTTCCCCCTTCTCGTTCACCCTACCTCTATGAGCAATCTGTCATCAACACGGCTGCGGTCTCCAGAGTCAGCACGCATTTATAGAGGTCTTTCCGTGTTTCGGATTGTGCAAAACTAACTGCGCAGTCTATCTATTCAATTTTGCAGGCTAAGGCAGTACTTTGGCAGAAAATCTGCTATTTTCCTCTTTCAACTCTGCCTTAACCCTTTCAGTTATATTTAAGTAAGATTTATTAGTAACTCAACGATGATTGGTTATTATCACCCATATTACTTTGGTTCTCATAGGCTCTCCTATCTCCAAAGTTTGCGATTTACGCAATAGAGTTCGTGAAAACGTGCGTGACGATTCACGAGGACCCTACTCAAACCTTGTACCATGACGTATCGATATACTCTTCCCATTCTTCTACAAGTCCCGCATTGGTACGTATTTCCTCCCGTATAATTATCTACCTGAACTCTGTATAACCTCATATGGCAAGGTTTTGGTTGACAAGATGGAAATTTTTGCAGAAATTCGTTTAAACCTAGATGGCTGAAACAGCTTTCTGTCTGCAGTATTCAGTCTGCTAATTTCAAAACAATAATAATCAATTTCCGCTTTTCTGGGATAGAATGTTAGTTTGTAAAAATTACTGAAGTCCTCAGTATAGTACAATAAAATGCGGTGCAGTACACTACTGCACAGTGATTTGAAAAACACAGTCTGGTCAAATTTATTTTAGCTTGTCATCAGATGCATCCCTATAGAGGACGCTGAATTTTGGTCAAGAAGTCCGAATTGGATTTTGTCAAAAACTTGAAGACATTCGAAGACCCGATCGTCCGGTTTTTCTGCTGATGTAAGTGCCACTTTAAATGCAGGTGAACTGATGTACGATATGAGATAGAATGAAATGTTTAGCCGGTTCTTATTTGCCCAGACGAAGCCTCTTTTTGGTTGACAGGATGTGCGATGTTGAGTAGTATGTAAAAGTGTGGAAAAACATTCTCCGGAAGCACACGACCGGGTTCGTGTTCGTTGTCGCCCGCCAGGTACGCGTTTCCGGTACTCCTCTGCCCATTTGTCATCATACTTGTACACTCCGATGTTATATGTTCACTAGGATCTAATTTGAATCGTCTGGAGTGTGAATGGATACTCTTCATTGAAGAGCCAACAAATGAATCACAACTGTGATTTCTTATATTTATTCGTGTCTGGGTCACTGCTAACCCAACGAACAACGAGGCTGCATGTACAAGCGCTCATATTGATAGTAAGTAGTATGTAAACGTGTGGACGAAATTTCCCCGGAAGCACACGACCGGTTTCGCGGTTGTTGCCACTCATCAGGTATGTGTACCCGGTACTCCTCTGCCCACTCGTCTTCATACTTGTGTACTCCGATGTTATATGTTCACTAGGATCCAATTTGAATCGTCTGGATTGAGCGCTTGCACATGCAGCCTCGTTGTTCGTTGGGTTAGCAGTGACCCAGACACGAATAACTATAAGAAATCACAGTTGTGATTCATTTGTTGGCTCTTCAATGAAGAGTATCCATTCACACTCCAGACGATTCAAATTAGATCCTAGTGAACATATATATATATATATATATATATATATATATATATATATATATATATATATATATATATATATATATATATATATATATATATATATATATAGGAGTAGTCGTTTGCTATGAATTAAAAACGGTTCTCAGCATATAGTTTCAATTTCACGATTTATATTAGGTACATCGCGCAATGGGTGGATAAAGTGAGCATAAATAAAATTTGCTCTCACTGAAATTCATTTCATGCGACACCATGGATGGCTGTGCTTATATGACCTTGCATGCCCGGATAAAATGCCTTGAGCAAACTTAGCCAAAGAACGCCTAGATGTGGAAGTATCATTGTATTTTTTGGGATGCCGTTAAGGTAATCCTTCTCAGTTGCACTTGGAAAGGTTTCCCATTTAAAGAGTTCAGTAGAAATAGGTTTTTGAACCGAAATGCTTATTGTAATTGTATTGATCGGTGAATGTCAAGAGAAATTCTTTTGGATCGAGAACAAGAAGCTGGGTAAGGAAAAATGTTTTATTCAATCCTATACGTTCTTTTATAATTCATATGGGTGAGGTGACACCGAAATGCGTTAACCGCTTGCCGATGTAAAGGTCATGGTCGATATGATAAAGATGGGTTGCTATGGAAGGAGGGGTATGTTTCTAGCCAAAGAGTTCTTTTTTTAAATGGTTTCAAATGCTTTCTCCTGATGAAGGTCAGTTTGACTAGGAAACAAAAATTCCAGTTCCACTCAGTGTGAGCATTGGTGTTAAGGTCACTTTGGCGTTCTTCGTCAATTGCTTATGTGGTTATCAAGATAGCGATGAATCGATCCACATGAACTGGTTTATCTCGGCATCTCTGCAATGAGGATCAAAGTGGGATGGCATAGGCTCACAAGTTCGAATCCTTCATGTAGAATCTTGTCCATTACATTGATAATTGTGGATATATATGGGACTAACCTTCGTCGAGTTTCGTGATCAGAATCCGATAGATGGTGTGCCTAAGTATCACCGTTTGTAGATAATTTCGAGTAAAGGCACCAATGAAAAAGAGTTTTAATGCCAATTTTACGTGTCAAACAGTTGGGTAGGACTGGAGACACTCACCAACTCCCCTCGTTCATTGACGACTTGATCATCTGCTTAGTACGTCAGCTGGTCGGATAAAACAGTATGGGGAAACTTGATGGGTGTCGTAATAATCTTTGATCTCACTCAACTCCACTGAATACTTCAATCAATCTTTGGCCAGAGAACCGCCCTATGAAGGAATAAATTTTTTGGCTCAGTCAATACTGAAGGACGTCGATATTGGACTCAATAGAAGTCATTGGTAACGGACACCTTATTATCTTCTATTGATGGTGCACTGCCCTATTAACCAATGTGGGCTGTCCACTTGGATGATCCTCCCGACTGGGTGGAAGCCATCAATTGCTGCTATTGCATACTGATGCTTCTGGAAAAATTTCTCGCTTGTAAAGAAGGATGTATTTTAGAGATGCTAAAAAAATGATAGTCGTTTTACTGGTCTGCGTAGGTAATGCCTGTTCTTTGCTAGAACACTCTGTGTAGTGACATCTGAGGCAAACTTTCCGTCAAAGAAAGAGGCAGACGGTAATATTTTCACCTACGCCGTAACTAATGAGTGTCCATGGGTAGTTTTCAGACATCTTAAAAGAAATCCTTTATTTTGCCGGCAAAAGTATCTCACTTTATCTAGATGACTATCTAAATTTCAAGTCTACGGATTTCAGATAACCATCTTTTTCCCCCAAAAACAGTCACCTCAGTTGTGACAACTATTCAGAGTACTATTCTCCAGTACCGCTGACTGGTGAACAGTTGTGTTATTGCCATTTAAAAACTTCGCGTAAAGTGATTTCGTTATGCCGCCCAAGGAAATCTATCGAACCGGTATTCCTGAAAAGTTTTTCTGTCATCCCTTACAATTTAAAGAATAATAAGGTAAAAATCAACAAATAGTGCCAAAAACGGAAGGAGGACGCGTCTGAATGATAAAATAAACTAATAATGCGACAACAACGAAAAATATTTCCTGAACAGTATACCAGAAATAACCCGGTAGTTCCGTTTGCCAAATTACTCCGACATGCCTCCGTAAGGAACAAGACGATTCACCAATCTATTTTGCTGCGTAACTATTAGGAACATCTCTCCTAATTGAATTAAACGTGGCAATAATGAGACAAAATGTGTGATTCCATTGAAACCTATAAACCGATGATTTTTGATACGATTCACGGTCTATCCTCTGGAGTGCGATTGGAGTTAGCTACTTAAACTCACTGAGTTTCAGGTCACGCACATAATCCGGTCTTGAATAAAACGGAGAACACATTAAAACTCTTTCAAGCACAAGTGTGTCAGTTCAGCTTCACCAGTGTGGCACGACTAAAACTTCGTCCTTCTCTGCTATAATTCCTTCCCTGCCCCTCCACCGTATGCTCAATTCTCTTCTGAACGATTCCTAACATGAATCTAGTTCACTCCCATCTGACCCTTTGTCGAATACTAACGAGCAGCCGTCTGTTCCAACGCGCCAACGCGGCTTCCCGCACACAGCTGGCCCCGTTTGCTTTTTGTTCTACTTATCTTGAACATAAGTAATCGACCATTTATTCGGAGAAAGTTATTAAAACTGCACTTGTATGTGTCCCAGTCGAGTCGAATACTAACATCATATCCATCTCGGGTTTTAATTGTTCTTTGATCGGCTGTTGTGGTCAAAAGAAGTGGAATTTGATACCTCATTCACAGGAAAAATAGTGCGGATCCTCGATCTGGCTTGCTCCCAAGTAAGTGAACGACTGTTCACTGTGACTGATTCTATGAAAGCAGGACGCATCGGGCTTCATAGCCTTGACTATGCAGAGGAATTAAAACGGTCATGGACTAGAATGACCGAGTTGTATTTTACCCTTATTACCAAATAGTTATGTTCCAAACACCACTTCTTTTCTGAGCCCGTTACCTGGAATCGTAAATAGGTCTTCAGGTTCGTTTTAAGTCACTATGCAAATAAAAGCTATGTTCTGACCGAGATAAGTTAATTTATTCAGTGTCACATTATATAGCAGTACAGAGTAAGTTAATTTCAAGCGCCCTCACAAATCATAAAATTACATTACATTGCAGAAGACTAATCTTAAAGGCGCCCAAGTTAACGGACTGTTGTACTGATTGATCTAAGAAAAGCATGTGATCCAAATTGATTTAAGAACAGGCAATAGGCTTGAAGCTGCTTATTCTTCTTTTGTCCTCAAGTGATTTGCCGCATGCTTTACGGTGGAGAACTGTTTTGGGAAGCTCGAATTGGTGCTAAAACTATGTTTAGAGTAAAAAAGAACATCGCGATTATCGTAAAATTTTATTGTTTAGTAACAGCGTAGTCGAAATCGTTGGTAGGTCGTCGACTTTTCGGTCACCACGGGTAACGTTTTTCAAAGCAGGTTTTACGAGCGAGTGAAACCGTGTTATTTACCAATAAAAATTTTCATCCTAACCTTTCACACGGTACATCAATTTTCGACACACTCCCAACCGACCACGGTTCTGACAAACTAATTTTAAGTATCGCCTTCTGAAATTATCGAAAGGGTCTTAGTTACCCACTTTAACATTTTTAGCCAGAGTAGAAAGTCTTGGTTTCTTTAATCAAAAAGCTGGTCGTTGCTTAAAATGAAATTAACCGCAATCATTTAGTTTGAAAGGACAACTTCTGACCAGCGTTATTTTGAGTGCACATGATATGAGAGATTTCA
Source organism: Fasciola hepatica (assembly GCA_948099385.1). Taxonomy (NCBI): domain Eukaryota; kingdom Metazoa; phylum Platyhelminthes; class Trematoda; order Plagiorchiida; family Fasciolidae; genus Fasciola; species Fasciola hepatica. Next base: position 3,266,340 of record CANUEZ040000199.1, read on the forward strand.
GCAGTGTACTACGCTGCTTTTGAATTTTCAATTTGCGTGAATGGAAATAAAATTCAGAATTCCATTAAACAACACCTTTTATTACGTGGCTGATAGTGTTTATTGTACCCCTACAAATACGACGTCTCCTGTGGATGACGGAATGAGATATACTATACTATTTTGGGTTATCTCAGTTTTTTTATCAAAAAACCGCATCCGTGGAAGGTGCTGCTCAAATATTCTAAGCAAAAACATCGCTTGCTGTCCAGATTTCTGATGCATTTTCACAGAAACGGCGAATAACGTTTTTATAAATCTGAGATTAGCGGACACAACAATGAGGTTCTAACCAATATCTTTGAGATGTTACACCTTTTCATGGACAGAAAATCCCTCTGTGTTTTTGCTTGATAACACGGATTGTTGATCTCAAGGCTGTCGTGAGGCTACACAAATTCTGATTATCTTTTGCAGTAGGTGGAATTCCTTCGTCGTACGGATCCTAATCAAGCCTGGGGAATCGCGGCCAAAAGTGAACTTGGCAGCTAGGTCTCAGGGTCCTTCTAATACAATGCTAGTTCCTTGTGCGGCAAGCCTTGCTGATTCCACCTCCTTTGTAAAGATGTATATGTGAAATATCGGTGCTTTATCTGCTTTTGATTTCATTTCTCTCAAATACATTAAAGGAATATGTCTCAAACTGGTTGAGACTTTTGCTCAACAGGTTGCCGGCTTTACTTTACACTTTTTTACGGTGATAGAGTTTTTCGATTCATCAGGTGATATGAACCACATCAGTAACTGTCTTAAATTAAAAATAACTTGCCATTGTACTTTTTGACGTGAACCTATACGTAAAGTTTTCCCTTGAAAGTGATAGAAGTCAGCAGAAGATGTGTTTTCTCATCAGAGTAACGTTTATTCAGATTGAATAGGATTTAAGTTGGCAAATATTTACTTCCGGTCTCTCGGTTCGGTCCCAGAATTCTTTTCTGATTGTCCAGGTAAGTAGCAAGGAAGATTGGGTGTTAAATCTGAAAATTAAACAATAGTGAGTAGTGTGTAACGAGTAGTAATTGTTTTGCCTGATAGATTTCTATGATGCGATATACAAAAAACAAAGCAGAAAAAGGACAGCTCAAAATCTGTGCGTCACCAAGTGTCACTCAGACGACAGCTTGAAAAGACCTGAAACTTAAAGTCCGATTCGGAAAATTAAAGAAACAAGGGCACCTTAAATTGTTCGAAATTGCTGAGTGTGATCCATAGTTGTCTAGGAAAAAGACCGGTAAGAAAAATATGTAGACCTTGCTCTACTAAAATGATTTGTTACAGCTCGGAATTTCTACATCCAAAGTTCGTTGGGATGGCATTTCGAACGTGGGTAATCTCCTGCGATACTAGTACAAATTTTCATTATCCGCTGAACACGACCGTTTTGTTTATCAACAGATTCTTCTAAAATGATACTTACCACCATAAAATTATATGTTAACTGATAGTATATCATTTAGTCAATGTCATTTTATTAGCTCTTTTCTGTAAATTAGTTATGTTCTATCAGTCTGATGACCGTATTTAAAGGCGTTAGACTTGCTTGAGGTTAATTGTGTCTTAGTACAACACCGATGTTTTCTTTTCTGTGAATAATCCGTCATTATGCCCATCCAGCGGTTCATTAAATATATTTATCAACTTTAACGTATATTACCCGGGTGCTGAATGTAATCATCACTTGCAAACTTTATATCCACGGTCTGTCTCTTATTCTTCCGTCATGATCCCAAGAGTTTGATGTCTTTTCCCACTTCTGTCCTTGCTGACGTAGATATTTAACTTAATTTGACAAATCCCATTGTGCAATAGGTTGAGTAAATCCTCCGGCGTACCCTCATATAATTCAACGACTAAATCTCACATTTATTTAGTAGTTTACCTAGATGAAACCAGATATAGGACACAATAAATCCCCACGACGTCTGACGAATATTTTTTAATCTTCGGATGCCGACACGGATTCTTGTTGTCATCACAAAGGACGATCAAACGAGGTTTCTGAAAACATCAGGAAACACCTCGCACACTAATCAATACTTATGATGAGGCATCTGTATAAAAACGACAAAAAGAAGTTGAGACCTGAACCCACTTTGATTAGCGGGAATTTGCTTAGCACAACATGGGATGCATTTCTACGTGGAAAAGTGTTATCTATTTTGAAAATAACGAGTATTTGTTCGCTTATTATCTAAGGGACTTTATAAACGGTCACAATATCCCAAATCCTACTGAAGGACGAAGACCCGTATAGGAGAAGAGCAGTCGGGGACTTTACGATTTCGAGGAAAGTAATCAGGGCAGAATTTCTTTCCGCAAGGGTCAATATAAAATTATTTTCTTTTTGAATTACACCAAATGGAAATGTTATTTTTAACAACAGATTAAGTTAACCGCACTTACTTTTAAAACAAAAAAACTTATGATGGTTGACATATATGACTTTAAGATGAATATAATCCAGACGGATAAATCAGAAGCTTGAGTATCCCTGGGTAAATAGATGTTCTTTTACCTTCCTAATCAAAGTAGGTATAGAGAAAAACGACTTTTAAAACGCACAACAATGAACCCCGGGGTTGGTGTTCCACTATGAATTCGGTGGTTAAGCATTGTTAGTGATTCTTTACAGATCGAGAGCAACAGTCGTATATTGCTGCTATAGAATTTGTGAGTTGTGATAATATATGACTATTCATTTCATATACTATTCACTTTTATTACTGACATGTTCCAAGAATACAAAAAACTCAAAAGCTTTTTAGCACAATATGATAAATTACCTTTCTTATATTTCAATTGGTTCCGCGTAGTGAAATTCTTTCACAGGTGACCAGCGTTTCCATATATCTCGAACACCTGGACGTCTGTAAATAAAAGATGTTGAGCTCCGTTCAAAATAGGGAACAGTTATTAGGTGCCAGCATAGAAAGAAACGAGTGTGCAGTGGTGGATTTTTGTGTGTACGTTGTGCGTAACTCTCCCTTTCTCGACTGAATGTTTGCATACCAATTTGAGGTTCCTTGTTCAAAAAACCCCCATTTGATGAAAGATTAGATTCCATTATTGGTACATACAGCATTTAACATAACTAGTACTTGACGGAAATTCACATTAGTCGCAATAACCCCCAACAGTCTTCGGCAGAATCAATCAGTCAACAAGTTGGGTAAATAACAAATTTGACGACTCGATGAAAGATGCAAAAATGAACTTTGATACGGTTATTAAAAGACTCTTACTGCTTTGATTTTCTAATCAACAAGCATGGTGTAAGAAGGACCGCGGGATTGAAGTTGTTTTAACAGAACATTGGTAAACAAGCGATGGCGAGATTACTGCGAGTTAGCGGGTGAAGTACAGTCATTTAAAGAAACAAGTTGACATTTATATAAATTCGTCCGGGTTAAGAATTTTAAGTTTCGTGAATTACAAAATCATGGTCAGTAGCCGTCTTTCCGCACATAAGGTACACCCATAGTCTAGTTTTCGATGAGTTCGACGTTTTTCCAGCGCAGCCTTTCCATAAATCGCAATATGACATCCAACCCACTGAATCACCGATAAATAGCTTGGCAAAACAGCAATTTTGCCTATCCAGCCCGTGTTCATTACAAGATTTTCCGGCACTTGGTAGCACATGTTCGCTCTTCTACAGCTGCTAACTGATGTGCTAGTAAAGAGCTCATTAAACCTCAAAGCAAGAGTGCCCCCACTTTTTGTTGTACGGTGTCTCAGTTCAACGCATTTATGATTCATGCAGATGGCTGACTGGTGCATTTTGTTCATTAGAGCCCTACTAAGTGATCAACATATTACAGGAATAATAAATATAGAGAAGTTTAATAAAAAAAATTGCATAACTGTGACGGAACATTTCAGTGATCCTAGTGTGATTTTGACTTTTCTATGAAGGTCACGTTATACCTGTCCAGTTCATTGAATGATCGCCATAAATTCATTATGCTGTGAAGTCTCGGGTCCATTACGATCACTCAGATAACGGTGGTTGGCACTGGACCGCGGTTGATCCTCATCTCATCGTACTTTCGAATATTTCCTCGTATTTGTCTAGTCGTTCTGTTGTATCACGTATTATCAGTTCCCTTTCTGATCCGCATATGACTCTCTTGGAGACCATATGAAAAGTCAGCAGTTCATTGAGCAATAAGGGTTAAACCATTTCTTTTAATGATGAAGACGATGAGAATGTATTTGAAAAATAAAGTAAAGTTATGAGGTTAGTGCGCGTTGATGTGAAACAAACGCACACTCACATTCTTCTTTTTCCTATGCACATGGTCCTCAGCGCTTCAGTTAGAGACAAGTGTGCGCAATAACCTATTTGTTGGTCTTTTAACGTAAACAACGTGGAAAACTGTAAACAATAAGCAGGGAGATCTGATTAACCGGTTCCGTTTATATTACTACGTACATTCCGTTGCACTGTTGTTCTTGAGCGGCGGAAACAGTTTTACCCAATACCAAATGGAACGAACATAACTATATTCACTTCACTATAAATATGTGGCGATCTTCTTGATTCGTTTCGAAAAAATAGCAGATATGGCGACAAACTATTCCAGAAGCTCTTAGAAGCTGCACGTCAAACAAAATTTTCCTAGAGAAATACAGTATTTATATGCAGTGAATAATTTCACCTTCAGTGTATAGGAATTAACACGAGGTACGAGAAAGTGCACATTCAAATTGAGATGAACTATCTGATTGCCCCCAAAATAACGGTAACCTATGGTTCATAGTTAATTGCTGGCAAAATTTCACAGTAGAGTGCTGCAAATATGACCTGAAAGGAATAATGTACTGCAAAAAATACAAGGACCATCCACGTTACCCTAATTGCCCGTCGTTACCAAGTATTCGTACACAATTTAGATTTGTGAATACCTGCAACACCATAAATCATCAGAACAAGTCATACTCGTGAATTCCGGCGAAAAATCCCAACAAAAGCATAAAATAACCCGGAGGAATTCAGTCACTCGTGGTGAATATGAAACTTCCAGTACGTGGGAAAAACAGCATGCTTTTTTTAAAACTTCTGAAATAGTCAATGTGTGCTGAAATCTCATTTGGCTTGGCTTATTCTAGACTATAGTCTAGGAGAGGTCGTTGTAAGGAAAACCATTTGGCAGGAGAAAAAATTATCTACATTTGTATCAACTGTGAATGTTTTCCAAATTCCCCGAACTGAAATGTTCTGATCGTGGTGAGCTTCCATTGCCGTAAATTGTGGAACGATTTCCCACTGAGAAAATTCACCGATGCTCAGTGGTTGCAATGTCAACAGAAATTGCTTGTTATTCTACTGATAATACTTGGCCGTCTCAGCACCAAGGTCACTGCAAGTGATGGTATAATGCGTTGGAGTTTATGGTTTCCATTATTTTGCACAAAATCGATGAATTGCGGGAAACGGGATCTGGGGAAAGCCTTCACTGAATGTCAAACGTTGGTAAACTCAAATCATGAACTAGATTCGTAGAGCGTTCATTTATCCGAAAAGGTCCCCAAGTATACTGAAGTCTTTTTTACAGTTACACTAAATATATTTGTAGCTTATGCTATCTATTGTCTAAAGGTCAAACTACACTTTATATTTCATGTGCTCATTCTTTCTAACTTTTCTCGGAATCAAAATTACCGTCAAACCTGTGTCACATGGTGCTATTTGAACAAAAGTGACGGGATCGATATCCCTCTATCTTCCTGACCTGACCAAAAAAGGACTTTGTGAAGATTCAGTTATAAGGACGAATACATTATATATATATATATATATATATATATATATATATATATATATTGGTAGTAAGTAGTATGTAAAAGCGTGAACGAAATTTCCCCGGAAGCACACGACCGGTTTTGCGGTTGTTGCAGCTCGTCAGGCATGCCCAGAGGTTCGAACTCACTTTTGAATATGGAGATATTTTCGATGTAGGCAGTATGATATTGTATCTGGATGACAACGCAAAATACCCCAGGATGCATACGACCTGTTTCGCGGTTGTTGCCGCTCATCAGTTATGCATACCCGGTTATCTCGTGTCAATCCATTCCTTAACAAATCATTACCTTTTGATTATCAAAATAGACCTTTCGCATATGCACACTTCTAACAACTCAAACGAGAATAAGGTGTGAAAGATAGTGGTATTCAGTCAACACTCACACCCTACAAACTTAATTAATAATGTTATCAACCCGCAGACAGCACACCAAGTGGTGACCATGATAGCACAGATTTTGCACGATCGTCTAAATACTGATCTCCACCATTGTCGATCTGCTAGAATCAGCGACACCAAACTTGTCCGGATGGACAGGTTGCGATTATCAGCAAATGTTCTTTAACAGCAGTTCCTAGCCTCATTATCTGGATTTCAAAAGTAAACACTCACCTTTTGTGATATTCATACATGCCATCTCTAATCCTCATGACCGGTACACTGCCAATGGGTCCACTGCAAAGAAGAGAAAAACAGCGTGTGATAAAACCGAACTTCGACCGACAAATTACTGGACAAGGTAATCATCGTACCTGACTTGTTTTGGCATTTTCAACATATCCCTGCTTGAATTCGGTTACCAAGAAGGCTACAATAAATGCTGTTCATCAAGTTAAATTCAAATGTAAGCAAACTTGGCGACTACATTTATTCTGTGTTTAATATTCTCCACCAGACTGTTTGCACTTCTCTTTATTTAGAGTGACGTGGAACTCCCGCTGTTTAAAGCTAATTACTTGTGATTTTTACCACATTGTTTGCCCTCTTTGACCTTTAAATGCGTTACATACAATTCTCACCTCGTCGTTGCTATGAAATGTGCTTGCATTTGGTCAGCTATTGTCATTGTTTGATAAATTTCATGCACTGAGTGAATCATGAATTTGAGTGAAAGATTTGAAGATGCAGGCAGGTTAGATCCAGAGGGAATTGTCATAACAGCAGGTAACTGCACCACAAACCGGATGAAGTTAATGGGAGTTAGATGAAACGGGTTTTACCTAGATAAGAGGTTGCTTTGCTTCCCGAGGATAATAACGGCGCTGATCAGTCACAAAATAAAGCACCGGGCAGAATTTACTAATAAATGATGGGTCGTGTAACATCACTAGTATGATGCAGTACATTGCTACAAATGGATCAAGGTTGATCGAAATCGGAACGAGTCATCTAAAGTGAAAGACCACTACGTTTTTGGCGAAAAACATGAAATTGACTGAATTGACCTCTCTTATAGTTTGGTATATCATACCGTGTTAGGGTAGCGTTTCTGAAAGTCGAAAAAGGCAAGTTTTGTACCACTGATTCCCGAGTGCGAGAGGAGAAATGTTTGCTAGCCAATGGTCATGGAAAGACGGAAAACTTATATCATATTTATCGGTATAGAGAGTGAAGTTCAGCTAAACTTATGAAGTTTGGAAAACCTTTCGAGATAAGAGAGAAAACAGAAATAGACATAAAATTGCTTATTCTTTCCCGTTATATAATTCGGAAAAAATAATGAATCATTGAAAACTACTGATGAAAATATGTTGAACACGGAAATATGATTCTTACTTTTCACTCAATTGCAAATCACGTGCTCTATTTATTCGATTGGGCTAACCATCATTTCTTTGTCATTCATCTAATAATCATTTTCAATAAACAGGTCTTTTTGAAAGCAAATTTGATAAGAATGCCTCTAATGAAGTTGTTGGTAGATCTGCTCTTCGTGATCCCTTGGGTCACGTAGTGATTGGTAACTTCGCGAAATTTATTTTTTTAGGAAAATAGCGCTTGTATTTCCCGGTCAGTAATACGTATTCAGGAAGCCAACCATATCAGTATCTGATTTGCTCATTAGGGTTTTGAAACTCGGACCAACGCTGCCGCAAAGCCATATGGACCTTCAATTAATTATGCCAAATATACATTCCACCCAGATTTGGAATATTTCTCAAGAAAAAATAACTTGTGCCAAGGCGTGGTCATTATGTTCAACTGAGAAATAGTTGAATTCAGCTTCGATATCTTTTCGTGCATAGGCTAGTAAAAAATAATAACTGGTGTTCAAAAATCAGAATAGTTAAGAATGAAAAAGGTGATTAGAAGTGTGAAGGAAGCAGATGGATACAATCAGATAGAGACTGGCATAACCTTCCGGAATGCAGTCTTCCAACTGTTTGCACAGGTTGGGTTCATGTCGTGGGATCGGAAGTGTTTCGAACATTCAAGTCAAAAGTCAGAATTTGAAAACCGTTAGGTGCAATAGCCTTTTTGGGATACGATGCATGCCTTAGTGCAATATTCACTCAACAGGTAAGCTGAAAAAAGTACTTTAGATGTTTTGGAAATGACATTAGCAGCTTTTAAAGTTCCATTTGACAAAAGTCTTATTTTTTCAGTACGAAGATTTAAGATATCATTTCAAAATTCACCGAGGATTACACCGGAGGCTTCGGCCTCTGATTTATTAGTTTATTGGATTACCAAAAACTATTCATCCAACATTCATAAACTTAAGAAAATTTTGGTTAAAGAGCTTATAAAGGCATCCACACATTTCGTGAATGATGAGAGACTCAAGATGCCCTAGAGGAAAGAACATAATCGTGCACATAGACTAGATCTACTTCTGGTAAAAAAGTCTGATTTAAATTTTGACCGACATATAAACAGGGCTCATTTGTGTGAGGTCCTTACTATTCACATTTGCATTGTCAGGAGGTTTACCATATAAAGACCAGCCAAGTAGTAGATACTTATAACGGAATGCAGATCATGTGCCATTTATAACACTTGTTCACGTGATAAACTGTGCGACTCGAGCCGTATGAATCTCTGACTAAAACATTGCGCGAGTTTGCCAATCTATTCATCATTGTATACCGTTCACCGTAGTCAATAGTCTAATGTCTACCCTATTGCTGCCCTTCCGGATCTGTTTGTTTGTTCGTGAACTTCCCTATTTTACATCGCAAAGTCACTGTTTAGCGCAGTATGATGAAGACTTTGCTGTGAGAAGCAAGCGTCCTACTCAGTGCTGCTGATAGCCAGTGTAAAACGTCCGTTTATTTGATACCGCAGAAAGAACTTACAGCCGATCAGCTTTGTGTGGATGCTCTGATCGTGCGTTGAGTGAGTTGGACGCAGATTTTCAATGTATGTGAACTCACTTTCAGTATCAACAGGAATAAACGAACATTTTGCACCTTGCAATGTGTTTTTATTTTTGGCTCCGAAAATTGAATGAAGCTGATTCAGTCAAAAAACCTGGACCAGTAGCTAGTTTGCACTGTTAACTGGTTGTCCACCTGAGGTTACGAAGTCAGCCCTCACAATGTACTCATATAGTGATGGAGAAGTATCGCTGGAAGCAAAAGTTATCCTTGAACAATCAAGAGTGTAACAAGTACCTCAGGAAGTACTTTGAGCCGGGAATTATTGTTTTTGTGGTTCTTTTATACAGTCGTTCTGCAAATAGTTTCCATCCTCTGCATATTTGGTAGTATGATGAGTTGGAGTAGAAATGTTCCTCTTGGTTCCTTTACCTCTCGGTTGTTACAGGTTTTACTGTAAGACTTTTTGTATGACCGTGTAATTTGAACAAACGAGGTACACAATATCAAGAGGACAACAAAGTCACAGTTCTGTATCATAACTTACCGATATTGCATAGCCTCGGGAATGAGCATTTGAGCAGAGGAATACACGTTGTTACTAAACGTTCCACAAGCAATAACTGAAATGAGAACAGATGGGCGAACCAAAATTAAGCTTTACCATAGGTAGCGCTTGAGATTCGACAAAATGATTCCTGAAATAAATTGAGTAGACTTACTTTGCTGAGTTTCCCCTTTTGCTCATATAGATACGAATATTAATCCGGAAAAGCATGATAATACTAACGCCAGTTTTATTATTTTGGTTTCGCTTCAGAAATAACTGTGTCCATCCTGACCAGAAAATTGAAAAAGCGATGCCCTGCAAGGGTGGTCCTCCAACTCCATTGATCCAGTTAGCTCACGATTGATGTGTGCTTCAAGCAGATTTTGGCAGAACCGTCTTTTCTCCAGGAGGATTTATATTGAAATAGGCGAGCAGTCAAGTGCAAATAACATCCGTCCCAAGCATCACAGTCAAGCAAAACTACATTTTCCTAATGCTATACAGCAGGTCAGATAAGAGTTTCTCGCTGTTAACCAAACCGGCGATACATCACGTTTTCTGCAACTTAAGTGACAAACGACGAGCTTTTCTATCATCAATATTAAACTTGAACCTGACTTTATAGATCCTAAACTGATTTGGCTTGAGGTGGGTGACCTGAGTTCAAAATCCTAAGCACTGTCGTCTGTTAACGTTTTTGTCAAGAAAATGTTCACGACAAGCTGTCCTAATTACTCAAGAATTATAATTTAATATTTTTGCGTTTCTTTGCAATATATTTCTCAAAAACGCCGTTCATCTTGGTACTTTTCTGTCCGCCGACTGGTTTATTTCTTTCACAGACGAGAAACAAGGAGACAGTTAATGTAAGGCTGAAACAATATTTGGGCTGATTGGAAACACCCTCTCGTGGACGATAAAATTCTGCGAAATCAAACCCAAAACCTTTTTCGTTACAGTAATTGTTCCTTTATGATGTCGGCCATTTACACTCCTGAGTAAATAAGACCAAGTTTATTATGGTAAAATGGGGGAGTCCATTAAGGATTCACCTACTGCGTGATTGCAAAAGCTTATAAAGTTTTGATTTGGTATCCAAATAATAGCATTGAATAAACCGCATTCCAGTACTTCTAACTAGCTATGATATTGTTTCCATGCTGAAATGTATGCAATTGTGTTGCTGCATGCACGGTCTACGCCGATCGACTACTCCCTCGCCCGTTTCACAATACACTCATCCTGATCACAAAAGTCACTCAGATTGACCGAATTAGAGTCGACGAAGTACCGAGATTACACTGCGAGCAAAAAACAAGCTGGTTTCCAGTGAGTTGGTTTACTGCTATGAAGAAGCAGTTGCGGAGGTCCTGATATAAAGAAACCGCTTATTTTTATAATTCGATATTTTCGCAAAACAACAAGAGAAAAGTAAGCAACTCGTGGAGAAACTGCTTTATCGGTTTGTTTTACATAAACAGTGTATTTAAACATGGTTAGCAGTCCAGACCTGTTTGGTGGAAATTCGTTAATTTGTGTATCCATCTGGTCAGTGGAGATAGCTTGGAGTAATTCGGCAAGTTGGGTATTTATTTGGCTCAGCTCTCACGTTAAATCCATGTTTTAAAGTTATTACAGGCTACTCTGAACAGCCATTTTAGGCTGAGCTCAAGGAACACTGAGCATTTGTGGCATTTTTGTATAAACCTACAAGTGATAATATGGTCCACGCAATTAGGTTATTATACACCCCCCCCCCCAATGTATTGTTCTCACATGAACCAATTCATAACTAAATCACTCACAGATACCGCCCCTGAATGAACCTTCGTTTGGCTGCCTGAAATGAATAGTTTTAAGATTCCCAGACACATGACATCAAGGGAATTTCGAACATGCTAATGCAAAATATTTTGTGGCAGTTGCTTTTATTGAACTATTACTATCAATTATTTTTTTCCTAATGACAATAGTCTGAGACGATTTTCCTTTGTGGACACGGCTTACTGTTTGGATGTATATGGTACCAAAAACCTTTTGTGATGTGGATCGGCTGTCAATAAACCCGTTTACGAGATGTTTCTTCTTATAGTCCCATAGATGTGATACAATGTTTGTTTTCAACAGATATGGTTTCTCTGGGCAATACTGGTTTCCGGTGGCATGGACGGCGTGCATAGTTGATACCAGCTCAATTAGGAATGAAAAAGCCTGAGTAAAACCCGTCGTATTTGGAGAAATAGAGGTTTTTCAGTAGTTTATTCTCAAACCGTGTACAGAAAACATGGAATATACCAGTGGAAAGACCTTGCGCATAGTGTATTCCATGTATTGTGTAAACAGCCTGGGAACAAATGACCGAAAAACAAAGCTTTGTTAAGTTGGGATTTTTTCAAGGAAAAAACTTGTGTTTTTCGAATGTTGGGCAAAATTATGAGGTTCCTATGAGAACTCTGGAATTTGACTCAAACTTTTGATAGTGCTAAAACATTGCGTTGATCATTTTTGCTTTCGGATGAAACACTTTTGAAGTAGAATTTTTCGGCACCAAAAAGGTATTGTGGATCAAGCAGCCCATGATCAAACAATATTAAATCCGTTGCTTTATTTTTACTATGTTTGACAGTATTGAGCTTGGCCACCGTGTGAATGTATATGCCCTGCAGATCCTGTCAACAAGTTTTGAGAACTAATCACAATAACTTTTTGGATTAGATGTTTCTCTTTATCTGCTGATCGAAGAGCAACCTAAATAACGATAATACCACTAGGCCAACAAACTTAATCCGAGGTACCTTCCGAGCTTCTGCGAATACTTTGGAAATTGAGAGTACTTCTTTCATGGTGACCCAAGATGTTTGACCGATCTTTTGTGACAGCCTCACGGAAGGTGTGAATGTGCACTTTCTTCATCAGTTGGAATGAAGAAATGTTTCTTCTCGAGTAGGTTATTCTTCCAGTAAAAACCTATATTAATAACCCCAGAAACTCATAAAATAACCGGATGTTCTTCCCCAATTCGCTAATCGTCCATCATTCCTTTGTTTTCAGAACAAGCTCTGTCATTTCGGTTCCTTTCACGTCCTTGTCCATACATCGAGGTTGGTGATGTTGGTGTTTTCAGGAGAGCTGAATATAGACCACGCCAAACGGGACGATGTAAATGAAGAAAAGACCAAGGTCGGTGCACGATTGCTGGATTAGCATGCATTGTTCACCCGTAAGTAGTCCGTCGTGATAACAGTCGGATGTCTTCTTACATGTTTCCCGACTCTAATTTTGTCCATCAAGAAGAAGGTTTTGTTTTACCTTTTCCAAATAATGAATTCACGTCATGTTAGCAAAAGCAATTTGTAGAAAAAAAAAACACACGAAACCTGACTGAAAAGCGTAAACTCAGTAGCAATCAATATTTTGGCGTTAGAAAAGGTGCCTGAATGCTCTTACTTGATTAGAGATTTTATCCATATACTTTATACAGGTATTCTACTGAGCGATATTATATCCAGGCTCGAATAAAGAGTTTTTTTGCTCCTAAATGAGTTTCACTGTTGCGACATCTGACTCAGACAGTCACTCAGACGATTAATCGACCCCCGTTGAAATTCTGCCTTTGCCAGCTCCTGTGCGGTTTTACGTTTTACGGTTCGCAATACAACGCAATCCAATTACAAATCTGTTCATTTCTGATCACAACTACTCTGTGTGCATCCGTGATCATATTGGCCGTGGATGATTACCCGTGCTTTGTGTCATCATACGCGTGTTCTTACTAGTTCCGTTATGTCACGGATGCTACTTGTGCTGCTAGTGCTGCTCTTGCTGATTCGGCGGCTACTGGTACGTCTACTCCTGTTGTTATTGTACCAGTACAACTACTGTTCGTCTTGCTACTACCATCATTACTACGAATACTGATACTGGTACTACGGCCCTTATGTCTGTTTTTCCGCTTCTGCTCTTATTCTCACTACGACCACTACGCCTGATCCTGCTACCAACAGAAAGTCTTTTATCACTCCTATTTCTCTACTAGAACTACTGTTGTAAATACACCGCCGGTCGTGCGACGTGTACTTCCACCTTCGAGGAGGAAGAGGTGATGTAGTGTTCGACTTGGACAGTCACACGGAAAGTCGTTCGATTTGCATTCCAGTTCTACGTTTGTTGGCTTTTGCACAAATGACCATTTGCTTTGATAATCTGCTTAGTTCAGCATAGGACAACTATATGAATGTGTCACTCCATTCCAAATAAGGAAACAAATCGATGGCTGCATTCTCACTGGGACAGTGGAAGATCCGACCTTCTCTACCGAGTGGGAAATTATATAGAACTGGTACTTTAAACGGAATTGAACTAGAGGTTACCATTACAAACTGGCGGAGGCACGAGCTACAGGTTTTCTACTGGACTCTGTCATTATTCATCGCAAAATGATTGTTCGTTCACTATCTTTCTTGCAATTAGCCTAACATACCTTTACTATGGTTGTTTTTTACTTAAAACTGAAAACTTCGATAAAATGAGCAGGAGGACAAAGCATCACGATAAATGACCACCACTATTACAGCGCACATGCTTACTTGTAAAAGCTGTATGAATTAATCCTTATACGATTTTAATCAATCATGAGTGCTGATTTAACTGCGATTGTAGTAAGTAAATTGTGTAAAATATTCCCATTTTTTGTGTAAACTCCAATCAAACCTTTGGCTTAAGAGCCATTTCAGGAAACATTCCTATGCATTTCAAAGCAATTTTGTGAGTTGTTAGTTATGTAGCCTTTTTGTGGACTTGGTTTGTCACAAACAATAATAACGAAAGAATTCCTGCCGATGTTGAAATTCTTTCACATTACCAACATACTGGAGATTCGGATTTTAAAACACAACAGAAATATGGAAAATTGGAAGACCTTACAAACTATCTTCTCAATACAGTTAGGAGGACTTTATTCATATGAACAAACGATCAGAAGGAACTTACCCAGAATCCATATTGTGATTCCAAATCTCAAGGACATTTCGTTTGGCTAAAAACACAATTTCGTTCGGCGCTTATCCGTTCTCCTGCATGGTAATGCCCATGTATTTATATGCCGGCTCGGTTAACTGCTCACTCAGTCGACAGCCTGGGACATACTTGTGCACATTCATAACGGACCACTCAAAAGCTCCGATTCGCTACCCTTGGAAAGAAATTGTCAGACGGGCATAGCATTGCGTTTGAGCTCAAGAAAACCAGCGAGGTGAGTGGCTGTACTAGTGATTTTTTCATTTTCAATTTTGAAACCGTTGTAATATTCCTGATTCAGGTCACTGAAATAATCCATTATAGTTAAATCTGACTCAGTACCAATCCTATGCTGAACAATAAATTGACATCGAAAAAAGGCATCCCATCTATCAGTTGAACAGTAATCATTGTTTTCTGTTAAAATGAGTTTGTTATTATTCCACAGCAAAACCGTACCGATTGGGATCAATATGAGACTAATCTAGTGGTTTTGAATAGTCTGATAATATTGTGATGAGGTTGAGACAAATTTACTTAGTTTTCCTTGTAAAATGATGCTTACACTCGACGTACAAGACATATATATTCAATGAATGTTGTCAAGAAGTGAACCGGTTTTGTGCTCATTTAAAAAATTTTCATGAGTAGTTTGAAGGGTCATCAAGAAATTGTCGATATTTTTCAACGGTACTTGTAGGTTGTGTAATAAATGTCTTTAGCACAGACGAGATAAGTCGACTAAAATACGTGCTCAACTCAGCCCTTCCAAACTTCCAGTTCACAGTGGAAACAAAGTCATCGACAACGACCGGGTAGTGTTTACGTTCTTGAAAATAAGTGGAGTGCAGACTATATTCGTTCTGCTACTACTGATTACGAACAAAACGATGTCCACTGGAGGTTGACCGCCTTTTAGATGCCTCGTTTCCAGAGTTAACGGTCAGGGTTAAAGGGCATCATCACGTGTTGAAATGACGGGATGAGTGGTAAAACCGGATTGCATAGTCTTCCGGCAAACATGTGGGATGCCCCTTTTCTGAGCCTGTATCTAGGTCAATTCCAAGCCGTAATTCAGTAGATGCGCATTGTTCTTCACGACGTTTAACTATCCGAATGGTATATCTTTACCGCGTCGTCCCACATGAGGCTTCAGAGCTGGGTTCTGCTTTAAAAATGCATCCAATATACGAGTCTATTTGCATGTCAGAAGATAGCCAACTGGAGCACAATATCTCAACGTACAATCCGATTTAGTATATGTCTACTTTCTGATGGCTCATTTTAGTGTAACCCTGGATGTTGACTATCGCAGAATGCATGTCTTGTGTGCACGATCCACTTCCACATCACGTGACTGTTTTTGACAAGTTTCTGCCCACTAGTCTTATTGCTCACGGATCATTACGTGTGTGCTTGCCCTACGTTACATATTTCATGTCTAAATAAAGCCGTACTTGGTATGCCAATATACCAATACATTTCAGTGTAAGTTTATATTTCTTCTAATACCTTTTCAGGCCATTCAGTGATCATTTGGATTCTCGGGTTTTACTCCAGTATACGCGTTTGACGAAATTTATCTTCATCATTATTTGAAGTGGGCTCACTCCATACCATGGCAATATCCGTAAATTATAAGTATCTTAGTCAGTGAATAAAACACTATTTTCTTCGTCTTATTTAAATGCCTCATCTAGTATCACTGAGGGACTCAGATGCTTTCCGCTGACATATGATTCAATGAAAGAATGCAGCGATCGATCTTGAGCTACGGTGACTCAACCAATTAGGCAAGTGCAGCATCCAGCGTATATCCTAAGATCCTCAGGTCAGTTCAGTATTTATTTGGCACTAAACACTCGTACATAGATCAGTGGTTTACATCAGATAAATATAGTTTTATTAGTACAAGAGGATATAAATGATTATGTTTCACTTTGACTCCCATTTGAGTCATATAGGGTACTACTAAATTCTGCATAAAAGAAGTACGAATATTTTTGACATTTGATGGCAGGCATTGGCAGCAGATATATCTGTTGCCCTTCGTCTTCGCTGTGTTTGAAGCCGTAAAGAACAGTTATAGTATTGGGGCAATTTGAGAGCAGATACTTTTTTCGGCTGATCATGTTCTTTGCCTTTACCATCATTCATACTGTAGACAGAAAGTAGAGCAACTTCTTTGGTGAAAACCGTACAATATGAGGTCGGTGAATGCGGAAGGTGAAATAGGAGCGGATGCGAGAGTGTTAGAATGAGTATTGTGGCCCCTAATCAAGTGCGGACGGTTGCCTTATTTGGTGGTATCATTGACAATCTACCAATTCAAGTGCATTCGCATTCGAAACTTTGGAAGAATCAACCTGTGTGAAGCTAGTTCAGTACATTGTGTGAAAGTCCCAAGCAGCCTCCTTTTCTCGCTCCCGTGACTTTAATCAGCCGGCCCTTTCCAACCATTTCGACCTGCACGTCTTCCTTTCTTTTCACATGTTGAACCCGCCTCGGTCCAACTACAGTCTTCCTAAGAGTGCACTTTTACAGTGGACCAATTTTCCATTGCGGTCAATCCAGGGGCCTACGATCTTCACGTTTTGTGCGTCATAGGTGCCCGACCTTGTGTGTTATGCTTGCATCGTTCTTTGTTCACTTCCTCACTTACACCACACGAGTGGCCTTTGTAATTTCCTCCCATGCTGAAGATCATGTCACGTCTGCATAAGCGTCTAGGTCAAGCGTGCGTGCAATGCTCTTGGTCGTTGTCTGAACTAATTTCATGGTCATACCTGTCCATCCGTCTCATGTACACTTACCACTCCTTCCCTGATTGGCCAATTGTTCTTCGTGTGAAAGATGAATTTCACCGTGTTTCGATGACTCGGTCCCGTATTGCTCGGTGTACTTTCCTCGACAGACCCTTCCGACGATTTGAAGTATATTCCCGGACCATAATGATTGAATTTCCCCCACGAAATTGAGATATTTGGCTTGTTATTCCTATGATTGTTCTCTGAAGTACACGTAGTTTACCCACTCGCCTTATTCGATTTGGGTTTCGGGTCTGTGTTCTACGAGTCACTCATTCACTGGACAGTGGTTCACTAACAGAGTGATTCTAAAAATGGACTCCGTCCATGCAAGCTCCATTCGACTGAATTGAGATCACAGCCTTAAACCAACTATGAAGTGTTCAAGTAGGGAGATGATCGGGCAGAGGAGCACCGAGTAAGCATATATAACGAACGGCTGCAACCGTAAAACCGGTCATGTGCTTCCAGTGGAATTTGATCGTGTCATCTAGATACAATGTCATACTGCTCTCATCATAAATCCAAGTGCATCTGAGTTGCAAATTACATTTGTTGTGTTACTTTTATACCGCACCGAAGGGCTTCAGACAATCTGTTTTCGAAACATGAGACGGAGTCTGCGTAAAGTCAATCGTAGTCCATAGAAAGCATCAGTCCACAGATACCTCACAGAGCAAGAGTTGACACAGTTAACTTTCATAAGATAAAGTCAGAACTGTAAAAGCACCGAAAGGTTGCAAGAAAAAATTCTTCAGTAATGGCCAAAAACAGAAAACCCTGACTTTCAAACTGGTGGACTAAAAATGAAAGATGGTTGCTCTCTACTGAAAGGGTCAGGCACTTGATCCCGGCAGGTTCAATCTCAGTTGGCCCTCTTCTGTCTGTTTCACTGAGCACGGAGAGACTCCAGGTTTTTCAACAAAAATCTTCATTTTCTGACACCAAGTAGTAAGATTCTTTGAAAGCCGTTCTGTCTGCAGCACAAGACCAAAGAATTTGTCACCGTAAATTTCAGAAACTGGAAGAAAGGTATGGACGAATTCCGTTTTGTATCAGTTGTTGTGGTCCTAAGCTGTCGGAAAGAAGAGTTGTCAATATGATAAAAGTTTGTGAAAACCCAGAAAAAATCAGTGGCTGGATGCAAAATGAACGGCTCCCGTATACTTTAAGCCCAAGCAGAATGCTAAGCAGTTAAATACCTGAAAAATCCAAGGAATGTGCTGATTCGGTTTTCAAAGCAAAGCAGACGCCTTCATTAACGACTGCAAGAAAAATATAAGTACGTGCAAGCTATGTGGTGCCTTGCTATTTCGTACGCCTATGTGCAATGGAAGGAAGCTAGTCGAACCTAAAGCCACAAATAAATAGAGGTTTTTCTGATAACTTTGTAATCCATGGGACAGCATCGAGTTTCGAAAAATTCAGTGTCCATTTTCCTGTCGGTACAGTATTAGGTGTCCCAATGTAGAGTGAAACATGACCAGTTCAACAGTGTGTAGTAGCAGCCTAAGCTACAGCTAAGTTAACTACGGTGAGAAGGAAGCCTGTTTTATTCTCGATTTAATTTTTGGGGGGATCACGTAAATCAGAGTTATTGAGAAAAAGAGACTGAGCTTTGTGGAAAAATACTTATCGATCCGCGGATCTGCGTCTCGTTTTATCTTCAAGCTAGATTTTAGTTCTAGAAAAAATACAGATTTTATTGGGAACAAGCTCATTTTCAGTTGGCCAAATGGTTTGCTACTGTGGATCGGGTTACATTGGCTGTACCACCATGAGCTTGGCTAGTCGCATTCAGGAACATTAACCAAGTTGGTTTAGTCGTGGACTAAGAGAGTCCAACAGTAAAATCATTCGTCTTGCATCTGGAAAGCACAGTTTATTCCACTAACATCCGCTCTTGCTTGTCGCCCGTCTGCACGCTCACATGTTTACGATAGAAAGAGGCTTAAAGCGAGTACTGTACACCGGACATTTTTGCTATTATTTGGTTCGGTTTTTACTTAGAGAGTTGTCCACGTTTCGGTTGAAACAGATTTATCCTTAGATCCTCATCAAAATGAAGAGGGTGAAAAGAACGACTATTTATCAAAATATACCAAGAAACCCAGCTGAAGCTTGCACATGGTATGTGAGGATTCTGATCAGATGAGGTGCCGCGATGAATTTTCGTATGTTAATGAAAAAACTAAGCTGAATGTGTCTCCAGAGAATTCGGCTTTGCTACGTAGTGACTATTCCTAAGAAAACCAAGTTAACTCTTAGGAAGGGAATTTCAGTAGAAGAATACTGTCACGTAGAAATTTACTCGGGCTAATTCTTGATTTGGCTGGTTTGCTGTAGACAACGAGCGGCAGACCGCGAGTGTTTCTTAAGCCTCACACGAATCAGACAATGGCCGTTTTTTTAAGACTGACACATTTAACTCGCAGGGGAAAAATTCAGAATGATAGGCCGTAATCCTGTTTAAAGCAGAGCTGCTCCTGGCAGGAGGAACACAAAGATCGGTCAGATTAATCGTACGGAAGGTTTTGGTTGAAGCATGATTGAAATCGCTAACGTGGATGTGCTATTTCACGTCCAACGAAAAGAAAGACCAGACAGTAATCTGTGTGCGAAACCGCGCTGAGTACAGGTTTGTTTTAATAATGATCCTAGAGCGAGGACATCCGGAATGACATTGAAGCATTAGACAGTCAGTACGGTTATGTGAGTGTACATGAACGACTTCAGATATATCGAACCTAAGGGAGATGACACACGTGACCTCTTCGCCTCTAGTTTCATTACTGGAATTCCTGTTCAGCAATTACAGTTCGAAGCCGTCTATAAAAGTCACTGAGTTCACAACAAGTGAGTTGAGCCGCAATTCTTGTATGCGAACCATACAATTAGGAATATAGATGCAAGGACGAAGAGAAAGGTGTATATCCGACATTTGTGTAAACCTAGAACCTACGGTAACACCGAACGTTGTCTAGACAGGCTTCCTCATCAGAGGTGTGCCAATAAAGCCAATCTGCCTGACAAAAAGGATTCGTATTCGGACTCAAAAGAAAATCCTTAATAAGTGAATCTTTAAATCTGATTAGGTGGAGCATCTAGTAGACTATTTGAGAAGAAGTATTCCTGACCGTTTAAAACTGCGTGCCGTGGCCATAGCAAAAGAATTTATTCAATTCTATAACTTATTGATTAGTTCATAAGTGTAGCTCAACCCGTCAAAGCGCGCTCGGCTTTCCTACTCACGATGCAAATCTTGATTTTTTTTCAAAGACCATCGTTCAGATTCCTATCTTGGCCGGCTGCTACCAAATTGATAACATAAAGCCACTGACTAGTCAGTACGTACGTTTCAGATTGAATACACATCAATCAACATAGTTGAATTTGTGTGTTCTTTATTACTCGTTCAACCTTGAAACATATCCCTGTCCAAGTCAACTTCATTCAACGGGAAATTTACCTGCATTTTGGCATTAAAGAATCCCATTGAGCACATTTGAATAAGCACAAACTGTCAAACAATCTCCTGTTTAGCTTTTCTTAACCATATCATCAAAGCAGTATATTTCACAGCATAAATAAGGGTACTGCTAGCAAACTGAACGTTAGAGTTCGGTATTCATTTCATTTATATCATGGGTTTAATCGGAACCCTCTGTCGGCTGTCTGGACTTGTGAGAACTTAAAACTTGGTAGAAGCGGAAACCGTGGGAAATATCCCTCAAAATCCGAATTTTGCACACAGGAACAGTTGGTTTATGCATCTAGTCTATCCTGACCGACTAACCGCCCAAAGACAAGTTGTTGACTCCGAGAAAACTCAGAGATTGAAAATGTAACCTCGACTGGTGACGGAACTTTTGCGACCTAAACGCCAAACTCGGAGATCAGAAAACCATGGCAATATGATAATCGTTAGTATCCGCTTTTTCGATAAACCTTTGCCCGAACAGGTGTGAAAACCTTAACCCAGCACTCATTTTCTTCACAGTAACCAACGTGTATCCTGGCATAAATATTGCGTTGTAACTACGTCTTTGAAAAAATCTACAGGCGTGCTTATGTGGCAAATTGAGTTCTTATATCTTCCTTTGTTTTATCTTACCCGTTTAAATTTACTATGTCTAACCAGGTAATGAAACATTGAGAACGAGATTATTGCCATTTCCACTCTTAAGCTATTATCCGATATATCATCGTCATTTCGACAATTTTCGTGGAATCGATGGGGCAATTTCTGTTGGAACTTGCTACTCTTTGAGCGTTTTCTATTTCCATTTTAAATGAGAATAATAGGTACGGGACGAGATCTTTGCAAGTGAGAAATTAGGTAATGTGAATATCATTACTTTATGGTTCTCAGCTTCTTCTTGAAAGTGCTTACTAACGCTTGGTATCTTTGATTATACTACACACTGCATTTTATTCTATTCACAGTAACAGTTCAGAAGGAGGGACACTGCTCACAAAATTGGTATTTCCCATCAATGAGCTGACGAAGCTCACAACACTTTACTACGTTACAATATTTAAACTTGTGAAATTTCTCTTCTGTGTGGAGAATCAAAAGTACGTTGCCTTACTTAGAGAACGGTAAAAATATTGATGAACTATTCTCTTTTTCGAAACGATCCAAATGTCAGGAGTTGTTGACACCGGGCGAGATTCGAACCCAAGCACGGTTGCCACTGTCGCATTAGTATCGCGAGTGCTCCACCGGCTGAGCTACGATGTCATATGTAAAAAGACCTAAGGCACTCAGCGTGGCCTCATAGTTCAGCTGGTAGAGCACTCGAGGTACTAAAACGAGGGTAGCAGCCACTCTTGGGTTAGAATCTCGCCGGGGTCAACTGATTTAGACATTTGGATCATTTAAAAAAATATCAAATCTGTTAAACATCTAAATTAAATACTCCTTGCCTGATTGGAGATAAATAAAATTGTACACGAGAGCACAACGGTAGTCCTGAATAACGAAAACAAGCGAACTAATTGGGACAAGTGATGAGAGGTGATTATCTCAACTGATTTTCATGTTTTGGTCAGAGAGGAAACTGGTGGTTCACC
The DNA here is from genome assembly GCA_948099385.1 of Fasciola hepatica. NCBI lineage: Eukaryota > Metazoa > Platyhelminthes > Trematoda > Plagiorchiida > Fasciolidae > Fasciola > Fasciola hepatica. The sequence continues at coordinate 3,288,958 of CANUEZ040000199.1, forward strand.
CATAAATGTGTGTGTCAGCAATCATGTAAACAAGTTACTGGTAGCTAATTGCTTCTTTGAAATAGTTTACTATCGGGACAGATTTTTCGTCTTTTGACTATCTTCCGTGGCCGGAATTTGTGAAAAAACCAAAACATCACCTCTTGAATGATTAGAACTATGACAGATTTTGTAGAGCTTACAAAATCCCATGTTTGTTAGCACTTTTTTGGTCTTTAGAAATAGACGGATTAGAGCCACAGACTAAATAGTACTTGCACAAGCCACGGATTAATGTGTGGGGCTCTTTCGTTTCAAAAAGCTCGCAAAATCTAAGTTCAGAGCAATGACCTATACTTACCCATTCAACTATCTTCAATCCACATAAATGCTCGTAAGAGTTGCATGGACGGTGGCGTCATTTTTCTTTAGACTCAAAATTTCTATTTTAATTGTGATTATCACCAACACATTCTACTACCGATGTTGGTGACAGATGCATTTTAGCATTCGTAATATGGGAGACTAAGTCAGTTTTTAACAGTGACAAATAAAGGGGACATGTATTGGAATAATGATTATCGAGCCTAGTACGACTAGTATAGTTTCTTTCCTCATGCTTATGATTTTGTAATTTTACTAAAATCAGCCTTTCATAATCAGAAAATATTAGTTCAATTAAGGTAATCTGACAAGCAAAATTGACTTCTTCATAAAGGCGATTCATTCTGAATGCATCCAGGTGGTAAAATAACTATGAGAGGTCATGTGTACGGGGTCTTGGACAATAAGGATTGCAGGACTTCTTTGAGAAATGTCCGATACATCCATGTAACCTTTTGTCTGATTTAGAACAGAGCAATCCATTTGACCGCCGAGGAGAGTTCCAAATGCCACCAAAGTAGATATCTTTTTCTGAGAAGATCAGCGTGGTACATACAAGCCTATCCCACTGAGCTCTGATAATGACTATAGGAAACGAAATATCGTTTACAACGTTTGTGATTACCACTTCAAAGCCAGTGAAGCTGTCACTACGAAGGCTGTTGCGGACTCCCCTTGTCTACTGTACTGTGGCTTATCTGCGTACCAGGCACATCCATGTACACGATCCGCATTTAGACTCATGTTTTTTTGTATGAATATCCTTCGCAACTCTGTAGTGTCTTATTTATCAAGTGTTCTCGTAAATAATGGTAAAACGCAGAGGAACTTCATATGAACCTCTGTTGTTGAACTAACTTCACCACACAGTATTTTGTAGGCCTTTTTTCAAACTGACGATGATTGATTTCACTCTTTCTGGTTGAAATGTGAGTTCTTTTAATCTATTCGAGTCCTCAATACAATAAAAAGTGTCTGTCTGTGATTTCGAGGATCACTTACGTGACAGAGATTAAGGAAACTCAGCCGATAGCTATTATATCCAGAAATATATAGTTTTACTCGTGTTGACGAAGATCAGATATCCTTGCAGATGAGATAAATACAGAGGAAGACAGAGAGAACCCATTGGTACACATATATAGAAGTGAATAATCATGGGGTCCGGAATTTTCCGGAAGTGTAATCACCTGAACGTGCAGAGTCACCGGCCATGGTCAATCGGTCATTCTAGGGAACGTTGGATACTTCCGATCTGGGTTCGAATCATGTCGACACCAAAACCCGCCACAGGTCCCTCGCCATTTGGCAGTTTCTGATTGGATAATCATGGGATCCGGAACTTTCCGAGCGTAGTAATACGAAAAGACAAGCATCGTGACTTTAAGGCGCGCCACCGAATGTGAGCCAACCAAAGAAGTTCCTTACTTACTACTATTCGTAGAAACTTGAAAGAGTCATCTATAAGGGAGGAAAGCTGAGTAAAAGTCATATTTTGTACGGGGAAAGTGAGCGTGAAAGACTGTATTTGGACTCAGCATTAGACGGCATTAGGTAAAAACCTGAGCATATCGGAACCGAATTCGTTTAGCAATGGACGGAAAAACGATTTCTCGTGTGACATGACGAGTAAATCTCTGATATTTGGTAACACATTTGTCGGATATTTTAGTTCTCAGTTGGATTTATCTGGTTGCTTATGTAACCTGTTTTGAAAAACCGACTGACTATCAGAATTGCATTATGGCACAATGAAACTTGTTTCCGGTACCCCATCCGAGGCGCAGTAATTGGTGTCAAATTTATCAAACGTCAATAAGTCTCTACGGTACCAGGCCTTTGATTTACTCTTGGCTGAAGCCAGTAAATGTTTTGCATGTTTGTCCTCATTAGGCTGTGAATGCTATTGTTTTTCCAGAAGTGAAGTTTTTGAATTCAAATCCAAACTACCTAGTGCTTTGTGGGTATACGAAAAAAAGACACAAGGACATTTCCGCAGAAACCTGGTACATGTGGTTATCTCACTGTATAAAGATCATGTTTTTCCCAAATTTAGCCTACCCTCTACTCAGTTCTTCAGAGGAATAGCATGAAAAAGGCTAGCAGGTTTTCATCCAAAAAAGATGAAATACAATGATAGCAGTATCGTAAACACCTACCTGGAACTAAGCATCGTTGACTAATCTACCGCGAATTCACATAGTTTCAGCTTAACCAATAAACTGTGACAAGTTTATGCCACACTCAAAAGCAACACAAAATTTTAATTTTCACCACCTTGTGAGTCTTTGCTTTCCATCCTATCTACGGGCAGCCCAAGCATCCCGTCCTCGAATATTCTCCTACATGACCACAATAATAACGTAAATCAGAAGGCGACAGTGAAGCCCGTCTGAGAGCAGGAATATTTATCTAAGTGAGTGACATGATATTAAAATTAAACCTAGAATATTCCCGGAACTTGGGGATCCAACCAGACTTGTATTGCCTTGTCAGGAAGATTACTTTCTTCAGATGCCCGGTAGCGTGATCACTTTATCTCAATAGTTTTAAATATTTGTGTTTGTTGTAGCTCAGTTTGTTGGTTGCCATGATGTTCTGATCGCTGAGCTTGGCGTTTAGATCGCAAACGTTTCATCACCAGTCGAGGTGACATCGTCAGTGCACTGACGATGTCACCTCGACTGGTGATGAAACGTTTGCGATCTAAACGCCATGCTCAGCGATCAGAACATCGTGATCACTTTATCTTTGCTACAGTTCTGTCAGGCTGCTACAAATGTTCGTTCAACTGGAAAATCCGGCGTCTTCTGTTCTGGCGGGCGACTGAATAATCTTTGGCCACCCAACTTGACACACTAACTGAATAGCATCCTTTCTTCAAGGGAGTTTTTGAGACAAACTTAAGAAACGTAGTCCTTTTTGATCAGTAAGCGCACCAATCGTGAAACACGCATTTTTGAAAACAAATTAGAACGTTTTGTTTCCCAAACTCATTCCACTACAAACCTTACCCACAATATCTGGCTACAGTAGGCGTCCACATCTCGTGAATCTTTTGTCAGTCCCACTTCAGCTGATCATTTTGATTGTGACGCAGCTGCTACTTGGACAGATTTGCTTCTTATAAATTCCCCGTCTACAAGAATAACATCTTTTGCGCAATTAAATACTGATTGCATTGTAACTTTGGTTCGTGGCTACTCGAATCTATTCCGAGTTATTCCGTCACTTTCAAACGTTTTGATGGGTTTTGTGATTGATATAAGGTGCTGGGAGACAAAGCTAACAGGATGACTGTTATGTGGTCTGCCGGAGAATGTGTTCCATAGTAAACATTTGTGGTTAATGTTACATACGGTGCACGTTGTGCTTGAAAGTGCGAATTTCATATACATACCGATGACTTTTAGTAAACCAGCCCAATAACAAACGGCCAATTGTCTAATACAAATTAAAATATTATAATTGGCATGAAAGACTAAGAGCGAACGAGGTAAGAAGTCACGAAAATTGACCTAGGGCCTTAATAAAATGTTTCATGTGAGCGTACACAATGGTAACTTAAAATGTTTCACCGATTTGTCTTGTTGACGGTGGCCAGGACTGGGAGGAAATGTTCGGTGATGTAGTGCGCCAATAACTAAATTTCGAGGATTTATTCACTCCACCAGAACGAGGACAAATGGTCCTAAGTATAAATTTTCGAGATGAATAGTATGACATTGAAATCACACTTTTGAACCAACTATGTAGTGCTCAAGTATAAAGCTGCCTGGGCCGAGGAGTATCGGGTACTTATACCTGATGAGCGGCGGTAACCGCGAAACCGACGGTGTGCTTCCTGAAAAATGTTGTCCTATCATCCAGATACCACGCCGCACTACTCATTCTGAAAATGCAACGGATGCATACGGCAATTACCTCAGTCACAGTTTCAAGTGGTTGAGAATTCTACTTCATTTAGTGCCTTAGGACTTTGCTTTCCATTACAGATTCCCAGGTTGCATTGCGTAACACGATTGCTATTCGTACGAGTCTCAATGAGGACTTGAACTTCGGGTTGCAAGTCCGTTAGTCAGGTACACACAAACAACCACTGCACGGTGCTGGCTGATGGTTTACTGTTTCATCTTGCACAAAAAAGCTAATCATTCGCAAACATGGGTCACCCGGTAGGCTTTTAGAGTAAGTGATGAATAACACGATAGTTGCAAGTGATTATCTCTGAAATACAAATGAACTAACTTCCAACAGTTTATGTTTTGAACCCTTGTTTAGTTTAAGAGACAAGCAAGTAAGAGAGAAATACTTCCCCCTGGAAACCTGGTATCCTTCTACATTTACCCGTCCCAGTAAGCTTCCAACTTTAGTAGATGAGAATAAAGTATATATTTTTCAACTGCACTCACCGCGGAAATGTTGCACGCTGTCATAGGGGAGAACATTGTTTTGGCTTGCGTTGATCATATAATCTCTTTTATACCAGCATTTGTGGTATATTTTCAGTTTCAAACGTCAGTGTTTTAAAATTTCTTGTTTAGTAGCCCGATTTGATTATTTTTTCAGAAGTCGCTAGTGTAAAACAGTGGAGTTATCGAGTGAAAAAGAATCACACAATTTAGCGTGTATGCTGTTCTCCAAGGCCGTTCTGCTTATATTCGCTAGTGTCCACTTATTCTGTGATCATACGTGGAACTTGCTTGAGAACCAAGGGCATGGCACACACATAATTATACAATAGCAACGTCAAAGTTAGATGATGGAACGAAACAGCATACGGTCCAAAGCTTGTTCTTCACACATACGACTTAACACATTTGATGAATAGTGTTTTTCTGGAGAACCCGAGGTAGTGACGACCCAGTTCACCTAGTCTGAGAGTATTTAAAAAGCTTATCCTTTTCCAATAAATCGATCATGTGCTCCACATATTGTTAAGAACAATCATGATTTTGTTCGAGTAGATCGCACTACGCGATCACGGGTACTGGAGAACCGTTGCCTTTATTCAATTGAATGTGTTGTTTCGTCAGTTTTGCTCTTCGTATTGAGAACCAATAGTGCTGTAAAGCAACCGTCTGTACGGATTATAGTGTGCCACCGGAAAGGACAAACGTCTGCGTAAGAACCTGTGGCAACAGAGGAAAACTACGTGTCCGTAAGATGCTTCTTATACCAAAACGAAAGCCATTGATTATGATAATAACAATGCTGTGACTTTAAAAGGTCTGCAGTGACCAGAATCGCCATGATCAAGACCTTATTATATCTTCATTTTCATCGCAGGGCATTTCTCTTTTCAAAAACACGAGTGATTAAAATAAAATGCGCTCAGAGACAAGCCGTTGGTTAAGACTTGTCTGTGTGCGTCGTTGATATTTATTAACAAACTCGAACAAACGATTGTACAGGGCTTTCATTGAACTCTTATCCTGCTTAATGAACACAGGAATAAATAAATAAAATTATGTGACTACAACTGTACGTTGTACTAGTCAACCGACGCGTTGATCACATTTTCTTACCGTAGCCAGAGACGGACTGATGACAAAAAATGTGATGTGGACCCACATGGATGATGGGAAATTCACTTCCATTTGTCGTGTCCACACCGCGAGCTGGAAATGAACCGGCAAACATCGGTTTAACGGCCAGTTTCAATGTTCTCTGAGCCTTCGCGGTACGATCGGAAGCAAATAGAGCAGAAGCATACCAAAAGGTACACAGTTCCTGTCCTGATATGAATTACTTGGCTAGTTTCGTCAACTACTTCCTGAAACTTTACCTGCGCCGTCGAAAAAAGTGAACAAAATTCATTGTTTCTTGCATCATTTTTAATTCATGTTTATATTAACTTCCGATGGGACAAGCAGCGCGGCTGGAAAAGTTCCAAGAAAAAAATATGAAATCATGGTGGCTCAATAAACGTGAAGTGCAACCGGATTATATGGGCTGAGAGAGTTCTACTTTCAGATTCAAATATGGACAATAAGTGTTGTATTGAATTTGGCTAATTAAAAGGCCTCACTTGCAAAATGTTATCTAATTGTTGCTATCCTTTTGTAACCGAGTTCGGCGTATAAAATTCATCAAAACAAAGAAGCTCCTTATGATATGTTATATAAAAGTTTTTCCAGCCCATGTTTCGGTTTCCGAAATGGACCTTTCTCAGTACACGTTATGTTAGCAAGAGTTACCCGCTAGAAATGAAATGCAGTCGGATCGCAACTATTTCCGACAACATTTTTGACTGAATATCAAACATTTTTGTGCCTTCTAGTACAGTTAATTGTTTATTTTAACTTTGACCGATGGAAAAATAGCATTTCATGAGTCAGTGTTATGCAAACAATGATCCCGACTGAAGTAAGTGTTTGTTTAACGCCCAATATTCTTTAGAACGGTCATTTGCATTCAGAAACTCCGAAAATATACTCACCTACGATCTGGGGAGCAATTTAACGATGAAATACAAATAATCCTTCGAGCTATTGTAGGGGTTAGTGAATATACTTTTGGGTACCGCAATTTGTGGAATACATGTGTACCCCTTTGTTACAAGTACATTTTTGTGAGGTATAATATGGCTAATGATTTTCTGATTATGACGAACTTTTTGATATGAGCATTAAATGAAAACGTGAAAAAGTTGCTCGTTTAACTTGCAAATTTCACTCCCAAAATACGCGTGAAATGGCCTGTACTTTGAACAACTACCTGGATGATTTATTTGTATGCTACCATTCTCTCCTACCTCATGGAAAATGTGGACATCTTACCCTGTGTTATGCCTTTCCTCATACTTTACTTGAAATGATGCGCTTCTTCTGTTAGACCCATCTGCGATGATTGGTGATAAGGATACTTTACGTTTTTCTGTTGAATCTGCATGTATTTGCACAACACGACTGCGCAGATTTCAAGCTCGCTGGTGCGGTGGTTCAGTCGGAGCTGTTGAACCTACAGTACGCATAGTTTGGGCAGGAGCGCTACTGCTTCCATTGTGAGTAGTCCAGGTACTCAGGCGTAATTTAATAATAGTGCACTATCGTTCTTCGAATACACATATCAGCTAAAATCGGATATCACGATGCCAATACCGACCACTCAGTTTACTGCTAAATCAGTAATACTGGTGCAATCCCATCGGGTTTAACCACTATCGTGCACCTAAGTGAGATGCTTTTCACAGTTTGACCGCCAGCGTACGATCTTGAAGAAAGTCATTTTGATCATATCGCTCATACTTGCCTAACATTACTTATCTTAAACGAATTTTTGACAGGTAATTAAGTGAAGAATGTGCGGCTTGTGCTCTACATCATCTTCGAATATATTGAGTCGGAATTTCAAATGACTTCGCCCCGGTTGATGCAGGTCTTCTCTCTGCACTGGAGTGAAGGAGCTTATTCAGTGATTTTAGTCAACGTCAAGAAGACAGCTTTTGACCACCATTTATGTGGAAAATAATATAATACAAATCGTTGTTTTTTATTTATGCGTTAGCCCCCAAATCCGAAGCTTACTGGGACGATAGACAGATTTCCGGTAGGCAATTGAAATTAATATTATAGAAAAACTTTTTTTAATTATTTCACGGAAACAATGAATGGCTTACGTTGCACAAAGAATATAGATATTTGTTGTCACTTTAAAATATGTGGTATTTAATTTTGGAACTTCCAACTGTTAAACCAAAATTAGACACTATAGGTGACCTTAATTCAAAACAGAATCAGAAAAATAAAGAAAACTGAAGGAATTTTATATTATTTGTGATTGAAGTTGTTATATAAAGTAGAAAATGGGTGAAGAAGTTCTATTTGATGGCTTATATTTTCGTGGTACAGTAACCTTACTTCGGGACTATGTACCACTTCGTTGTGATAGTGCTAGTGGCTTAGGTAGATAGTTTCCAAAAGCCATTGATTACTGAGCTTGTTACTTGGGCAGCGAAATTTGCGTCGAAACTTTAGCCGGCATCAGGTGGTTACTTATGAACAAATGATATCACCTCCACTGGAGATAAAAATGTTAAAACACAAACACTCGATTTACGACAAAAATCTCTGAAGAAACTGCTCCCTCCCTGGTTTTCTCAAATAAAACATTTGGGTGATTGTAGATCAGTACGTTAGGGAATTATAAGATCGGTGTAGGAGGACAAGAAACACAAACTTTAATTGAAATATTTTTATGTAGGGAACTTATCAGCTTCATTATCAACTTATACAAGAATAAATTATCTGAAGGATGAATTTATTAATAATATTTTGTTAATACAGCTACACTGGCCTGAACACTTTTATACAGTCCTTATCAGCCGTACGAAAAAGGAAGAAATGTTCTGGATGCCAAAATAGGTCTGTAGTTCAGGTAGATTTCCAGCCTTGGCTCTTAATAGAAAAACACGAGGTTTCGTACATCTGTAGTTTTGAGTGATGCGGTCAAAACATGGAACGGGTCAACAGGAGTGATTGAACGAGGAGGAGGTTGGAATGTAGTGAGTGCAAACAGTTGCCAGTATTTTCTCGGCAAGTTTGTTCGACTCTGTTGTGAGCTCAGCACATAAGTCTCGTACTCGGTCTCGCTATGATATGCCAAAATTGACTGATGATGCGCTGAATTCCACGACGCCTCCCTTTTCTAACAAACGGGAGAACTCCTTAGAATCAGGAGAAATATACAAAGGTGTACGACCGAAGAAATTACAATGAGGAGCACTGAACTGTCGAAGCACAGGAATTTGAAAGTACAGTCGACTCAGTCTTCCAAAAATAGTTTATTGGCCAGTGCGAGTTCTCTTTTAAAGTTAAGCGGTTATATTTCACATAATTTACACGCAAAAGAGGATTGCGCTTTGTCGTTGTGATGTCTTCTATAAAACTCGACGGAAAAGTGGAAAAATGCACTCCTGAAGCCTGGTATTGTTTACCAGATCAGACCGCCCAGAAAGAATTTTGACTCTTGCAATATTTTCGCGAAACTCATCTAGGTCGGACCGCTGTGAGAAGGCCGATCTGAAGCAACTTCACAGGAGTACCCGAATATACGAACTGAGTGGGTGAAATTCGAATCTCTAATGAAAGTAGCGAACAAGTATCGAAAAATAACAGCTCTTTCAGATAACCGCTTTGTTTGGGTGATATCTGGGGACTTTTCTTTCGGATTTGGTGCACTGTATTCTTTCCGAGAAGTAGTCTTTCAGTCAATTAAGTAAGTGAGTTGGACAATTATGAAATTTCAATTTCTTGAAGCTAGGATCGCTGCACATCTTATAACACTGGTGTGTTATTGATAAAGGCACCACTAATAGATTTACACTCATCCTTGAGGGATGAAATGGACTGCATGCGCATAGACCTCGGAACAATTGGGTTAATGAACAAACTGATATTTGATACTGAGTCTTCTCATCTTGTTTCGAAGATACTGATGTCTACGGGTTCAACTAATTTCATTTCAAGCTAGGAAAGCGAAATTAAGCGGGATCTCTTCGTTGCTGTCTGGTTACTTGACCCTTCAGGTACCGGCATGAGTGTGATTGAAGGCCCGCATTCAGAAATGGAGAAAGATCCAAGTAAGTGGATGGCAACAAAATTCATTGGTTCCCAAAGAGGTCCAGGCCCATGATTGAGCACCGACGGGTTATGCTATCCGGTACAGAGTACTTGGTTAAGTGGGTGAAAGTAGGGATATTGGAAAGTTCCTTACGCCAATGTTTCCAATTTCTGGATTGATAGTCTATAAGAAAATCGTGAGACGGCCATTTGAGTAAGGAGTTAACTGAGATTTCACGTGATCAACATCCATATCTTCAGAGAGGAAAACATTGCTCCTGATCGCAGGGTTGATAGATTCCTGGTCCCCTAATGTTAAATATATCGGGAGTGCGGAAACTGTTCAGACAAGATGTAGTCCATACCGTTCTTTTCTGATCAAGCTCGCCAGTCCACGGACATTGGGATTGTCGCTCCCTTCCACTGAGTAACCCTTCTCAGATAGGACGAAACCACTCTTTCTCAATGGAAGTAAATCATTTCCACGGGAAAAGGAATTTCAAAGATGTGGTTTGTGATTTCGACTGTACATATAACGAAAGGCGATGGTTAAGGCCATGCCATACCCAAGAGATGGTCAAAAACAAAGCACAGATCAACAGTAAAATGTTTTATGGGTATAACTTTAAACAGTGAAGACGGATCTGTCTGATCTGTGTGCGACATGAGAGACTATTTTTCTGAGAATATTTTTGGACGAAGATGTGGGATGATATCATCATGGGTACCAAGGGCTGGAACGGTACATAAATATCGTACATTAAATTAGGTTTTCCGTTGTGCCATATAGAAAATAATCATAAAATTGACCAAACCGACTATTGAAACATTGGATAAAGAAAAGCGAACATGTTGTGCTATCACCTTTTTACGTACATGTTTCACTAGATAAGGCTCGACGGGTTGGGATTCAGAGCTTCCGTCAAATGTTTCACCGGTAGCAAAAGATGAACATTCAATAATTATTGGAATGATCTAGGCGGGAGAAGGCCTTGATCTTCATGCCATCATCAGTGACGATTAAGGAACAAAGTTTCATTATAAAATGACCAACGGATTGACATGAATAGGTTTGAACATTTAGAATAAACTGGGTTTACAGATACACAGACATCTTCATTTCCAACAGAATGTGCTCCACTATAAAACGTACAAGCCTAGGTACTATTTTGGGATATCATTCAGAATATCACTTGTAAAATCTGGGGAGTGGAAGAGTAATAAATTTGGAACAAGTGGTGAGATAAAAAAATGCTTTCAAGGTAAAACACCCACAGAAAAAAATTGAACCATTCTAAAAGAAGAAAATATTTCATAACGCCGATCGAATAGAAAACGACCAAAAGGTCGACTAGAAACACCGAGTTATCAAAGATGGTGGCTTTGCGTGCGATAGCAATTGACAGATGAAAGCCCAGAAGAACACTAATGGCCACAAAGAAACTTTTTTCACTGAATATAAAACAAACAATTAAAGTAATGCTATTTGGGGATTCTGCGCTAAGATAATGATCCCAGGTGCTGCCATAGAATAGCAACCCGTTATCCCTAATGTAATCCCCAACGTGTACTGATATTTCAGATACACGTTGAAACAATAAAACAAAGAAGACCGGTAAGCAACAAGTTGAGTAGGTCGAATGAAAGGAAGACTAACTGTCAAAATCCAAAAAGGATCATCATCCGAATTGATTAAACAAAGGATCGATGAAGAGCAAACAAACGACAATTGCTGGCCATTTGAGAGATTTGAATCATCAGATCAAAGCTAGTGGGTCTATTATCCCCCCACCACGTCAAATTAGGGCTAAAAGAAAATTCCAAGGTTCGAATCGTGAGGCGACCGCAGTCTATCTGTACAACCTCGGTTATGAGCCCGCAAAACCCCGTGAGACCTCCAAATATACCTTGGCCGTCAGAAAAATATATTGTGCCGTAATCCATAGCATTATGCAACCGACATGATAGATATCAACACAAGATTTATCGCGACGACAATTGCTGCCACATTGACTAATGATTTGCCTTTACTATCTCAAACAAACGAGTTATGAAGTGTGCTATGGTTGGTTAGTTCGGAAGTACTGAAAACAGGTCGTTCGGTTAGTTCAGCAGGAAACTGTTAAGCCTTTAAAAGATACCATTATCTACCCCCTTTTCGATAAGAACACAACTGAAACATTAGAAAAAATTCAATACAACCCCGTAGAAATCACAAGACACTCAACGGACTAGAAAGAGGACCGATGGAAAACGACAACGTAAAAAAGTGCAATGCTACGGATTGCCGAAGTTTCTTAAGGGGGAATTGCCCTCCGACCGATCGTTCTTTACCCCAAAGTCCGACGTACAATTTGGCCAAGGAAATAAGGTGACACCTTAAACCAATAACATGTGGATCGAACCACTCCAAAACTGAAATTCAACAGTTCCTTAACAAAATGGAAAAAATCAGCGTGCAGGAAATGCAGCTAAGCTCTTGTTTGAGATCACGGTGCTCTTCACTTCAGTTATTATGGATCTAGCAGAAAACAATAAAAGAACTCCTCCAGATAGATAGAGATAGATAAAGTCCCAGAGCTAATTTAACTTCCGAGTTTTGACAACAAAGTTTCAAACATCTCGGTAGAAAACGAGCTTGTTTTCGATGCTCACAAGTGAATGAACTTATCACATGTTATGGATAGTTTCGTTAGTATAATAAATGAACAACATGGAAGTCGATAATCTTGGTGGGAACATTTAACGTTTGTATGTTTAAATAAATACGTTATCATGAGAGATCGGGTGTATTGAAACTTGGCATGTCGGCTGCACAGTGTTGGTAGAGATTTGACGTAAGAATGAGTCAAAGCAAATTATTTATTTGGCTAGAATATCCCTCAGACAGATTCTGCATACTTTACCGGAATCTGTAAAAACAAAGCGTCAAGATCTGATATTCGAACGGGATACTGATTAAGTTATCGCGCTGTTGCTTTGTTTGTAGATTCTGATAAGGATCGCCGAATTTTTCCGAGGGATATTCTAGCCAGGTGAATAATTTGCATTGACACGTGCTTGCGTCAAATCTCTACCAACACTGTGCAGCCGACATGCCAAGTTTCAATACACCCGATCTCTCATGATAACGTATTTATTTAAACATACAAACGTTAAATGTTCCCACCAAGATTATCGACTTTCATGTTGTTCATTTATTATACTAACGAAACTATCCATAACATGTGATAAGTTCATTCACTTGTGAGCATCGAAAACAAGCTCGTTGTCTACCGAGATGTTTGAAACTTTGTTGTCAAAACTCGGAAGTTAAATTAGTTTTGGAACTGTATCTATCTTTCCAAATTCGGATGAATTTAGTAGCATGACTAAGATCAAGCAATCTCAAGCCCACAGATAACATTATGGAGCTAATCTAAGCAATATCATGCCCCATAAAATGGTATATTGCAAACCCTTTTTGGACTAATCGACAAAAAATTGAAAGAAGAAACATGGAGGAATAGTTTTCTATTCGAATTTCGTTTCTCAACCTCTAACTAAGTTAACCGTCCATTTTTTTGTACAGTAAGAACCAGGATAGAAGTCCGTGAAACTGTTGTGCAAAGCAATGTTTGCAGACACAATCATATTTTATTTCCTTCCTAAACGCCATCGATCGGTGTTTTGATGTACGCGTACGAACAAGAAAAACGAATGTATAGAAAGTCTGTCAAGTGCCGTTCAAATTTATGACCACCATAATTAGTTCCCCAACTAGCATATTTCATCTAGTTCTAGGAAAAATATTCAGTAAATTTTCATCAGCTTGTCATCCCACAGCTTGGCATCTAGTTTGTAAACATTTCATCACCGGTTGAGGTGATATCATCACTGCGTAGTTGAGGTCCTCCGTACTCATCTACATAAATAGGAATCGCCCCCCCCAGATTTGACCTTGGCCTCTCAGGTGATCTTCTTCTTAGGAGATCACTGGTCATAGACACTTGACCATTTGACCTCTCAAACCACACTTTAAGCTTGGTAGCTCTACTTTTGATCTTTTCAAAATCTTCCGAATTCAGAAACTTCAATTCCCGATGTCTAAGCAATCACGGTTGTTTCTGGGAATATTTGCTCCCTGAATCTCCAGGGCGTATGTCTGGTTGATATGCTTGGCCATAGGTCGGTGCGATTAGAGATAAAATCGATTAGCTTTTCATTTATTAAATAAGTTGAGTTTCTTGCTTAACAAGTAAATGTGAATGAGATCTAATTTGTGTGTTTGTTGAATGAGTTTCCCGAAGAATACCGAGCTTCCAAGAATTCCCTTAAGTATCTCGTGGTTGCTTGTCCCAGAATTTGAACTTCATCCAGATTGAACTCCTGCCCTTCTTGATTCTGGTGGATGGATTTTTGACGGAGAGTGTTTTGTGCCATTTCCCGACTAGTTGGTCTGCATGCATTCGCGTGGAAACCTTTCTCCCGGATTGAATAACGTAGTATTTGTCACAGTCCTTGTATTTCATCTTGTACGTGACATTTCCTCTTTCTTCAGTTTCGAGTTGCTATTTCGGTCTTGATATGATCCGTTAATGATTTTGGTTGGCGCACTAACAGCTATGATGTATTGTGGTTGGAGGAGCCTTGATGTAAATTCGGATATCTTTTTGAAATGTGACTGCAATATTCTTCGGCTAGGTTGCATTTACTGGTTCCTTTCATTTCTGATTCCGAGTAGGGTTCTTCTGACAAAGTTACTTGGATATCCGTTCCTTTGGAAACATCTTGAAAAGGCACATCTCTTTTCTAATCTAAGTAGCATCCACAGATGGGTGGACAAAGATTCTAAAAATCATACGTCCGATTTTGCTGTTATTGGTGCTTCTCACTTATGTGTATCCGGTACTCCTCTCCCCTTTCACTCGTTCTGATACTTGTACACTCTGAAGACGTATCTGCACAGCAATCTAGTTTGTGCTTCAGAGAAGCCAACTCACGAACACAGATTCGTCGTTCTTGAGGTCAGCCCTGTCTGACCCACTCAGAGCTATCAGTGAACCACCATCGTGGTTTCTCCGCGAACTCTTCCACTGACACTCCTGATACACAAAATTTCATAATTCTCTTTCTGTGTTCTGAGCTCCACTACGCTGCAACGAGTTTAGACCCTGGTGAAGAGAATTCGAATGCATGAATTCTTAAGGTCATTTGATTGAATAATTGTGATACTCACTACTTAAACTGTGTGTTGGCTACCGACATACCGATGTTTTTCATTGTCGTATATTATTACACATACGTTCAGAAATGGTATTTCTTTATTGTTCTCCATCTCTGTCGTGAGATCGACGTCACTGAAGATGTTGTTCATTGCTGGATAAGCGCTTCCAATGTCCAGTGTTTCTGACCATCTCTTGGGTATGGCATGGCCTTAACCATCGCCTTTCGTTATATGTACAGTCGAAATCACAAACCACATCTTTGAAATTCCTTTTCCCGTGGAAATGATTTACTTCCATTGAGAAAGAGTGGTTTCGTCCTATCTGAGAAGGGTTACTCAGTGGAAGGGAGCGACAATCCCAATGTCCGTGGACTGGCGAGCTTGATCAGAAAAGAACGGTATGGACTACATCTTGTCTGAACAGTTTCCGCACTCCCGATATATTTAACATTAGGGGACCAGGAATCTATCAACCCTGCGATCAGGAGCAATGTTTTCCTCTCTGAAGATATGGATGTTGATCACGTGAAATCTCAGTTAACTCCTTACTCAAATGGCCGTCTCACGATTTTCTTATAGACTATCAATCCAGAAATTGGAAACATTGGCGTAAGGAACTTTCCAATATCCCTACTTTCACCCACTTAACCAAGTACTCTGTACCGGATAGCATAACCCGTCGGTGCTCAATCATGGGCCTGGACCTCTTTGGGAACCAATGAATTTTGTTGCCATCCACTTACTTGGATCTTTCTCCGTTCCCTTTCTCCCTAAGCGGCTAGAAACCTCAAATCACACGTAATAAGCTGCATTTTAATTTCGTGAATTTCTCATCACACTATCGGCGTTTTCTAGCATTCTCGAAAACAAAACCAACACATAACGCAAACGTGTCCATGAATCACTATTCTCAGGCTTTCCTCTGTGAGAGACCTGTCCAAATGTGTACATTAAGGATTAGATGTGAGAATAATCGCATGATGTTCAAATAAACACTGAAAGCACAGAACGTTCAGTTCCATATTTATCTTATAAAGTGTTGATGAAAACCGTGGTAAAGTACTCCCATCATAGCAAACAAAAACACCGGACTGCAGCAACTTGAGACTTTTCCGGATCAGCCTTCCCCAACTAGAACTGCTGGTTCACCCAAAACAAATGACGGTTTTACCAATTTTGGGGGAAGAGAAAGTTTGGGATAAGACAAAAATCTCAGCATTAACAACACTATCCTTCCCGGGATTCTCTACCTACTTGAAGAAAGCACAAAAATTCGTGTGAGTGATACGCAGTCTAGTTTCGTAAAATTCATCAAACTTAAACGAATTGTTGAATTCCTAACAGAGTATGTTTTTTCCTGAATAATCCTAAAGCAGAAAAGAGGGTCTTAAACTAGGCCAATTTTATTTCACCCTCCGTGAAAAGTTGCAAACTGGTATGTATGATCAAGTTAAACGTACAATTCATCGGAACTTCGTTTATTTGCGTGTGAATTTCCACCTCCCCCATTGTTATTCCCTCCCCCCCAACTGGAAACATTGGTTGTGTCCCTGATCTCAAGTTAGACTTACTCTATTTTCAGAAACAGATGTGTCACCGAAACTACTTGTTTCATCGCATCAACATTAGCGCATCTCCCCGTCTGTCAACCGATTTGTCCTAAATAATTAGGGTACAGCAATCACTTAACTCGAACATTTGTCATACAGTTGAACTGTACTCTTTGAGGAATCCCGCGTTCATTGGCTGCTGAAACTAGTATTTTTTTCTTTTTAGACTTAGGAATAATTAAATAGGGCAAGCAGCTTGTCTAGCCCCATCCGAAAGACATATGAGCTAAGCAATCCGTCATCGGCTCCTAGAGGTTATCGGAAGGGATGAATGAACCATACAGTTTGTACCGGCTCATCCTGCCTGGCAGGACGCGCTTGGTTGTGCAAGTGCTAAAGATGCATCTTTGGATAAAGATGCCTACTCTGGACTGGTCGACCAATTTACACAACAGTCTACAATTCCAACAACAATGCAACTGACGGTTACCTTACAGGTTGATTGTTACGCTACTCAAATACACTAGGGCTGAAGTTCTGGCACCGTACACACACTTTGGTTATTCGATTCCCACTCCTCACCCCCCCACACACACATTATCGTATTCTTCTGGGACTGTGGTCGTCCGTGGTTGTGGTAATGTTTCTGAGGGAAGTGCTGTTCCTGTTCTCTCGCCTCTCTCTTAGTCTAGTTTCCAAGTCTCACCAAATCGTTTCAGCTAGCTGATGATATTTAGCACCCACGGGGACATTTTAAAGGCCTTATTTGATGTACGAAAGATGTGTGTAGGGCAGCAGGCTTGTTTGTTCCGTACACTGGGGCCCCTTGTTATTGACGTTTATTATATTCAAGGAACTTGCATTCAAGACTCCAGCTCGGCCCCTTGAAAGATGCTCCTATGTAATCCTCCTGCAACGATTCATTTCTGTTTGCCTGGGGACACTTGAGCTGCGGCTGACTATCTTTTAGCGTAGGCATAGCTCTCAGTGAGAGGGCTGAGGCTGCGCTACTTAACTGTATCCCAGTTGAGAGCCAGTAGTACTCAGCAGGACTTAAATATTTGCGTCGGGCAAATAAACGCCTTCCACAGAGACGTAATTTATTTGTCATCTCGACTTATGCCCTTGCAGATTGCCGCCAAGATACAATCAAAGATATCTTCTAGCAAAAGTTAAACGACCTCTTGTGAAAAGCAAAATGGAGCGATGTCGTGATTTTAGCTGGCGAACGAGTGCTAAAGTTGGTTGGCTGTCTTCGAAAGGGGCTCATTTGGGAGGCCCTCTGGCTTCGATTCCTGTCGTTCAGAAAACGGAGAATGGTTGTACGTCCTGTGTTCGGATCACCATCTGTTTCTTGTCAGTACAAACTTCAGGCATTCTAATCGCCGGCACGTCATAAGGTGTCCTCTCTCATCGAGTTAGTGACGGATCCAGATATATCACGTCACTACTAATTAAAAATGACAGGGTTGCATAAGAGACTGCCGGTCTTACTGTAGTACTTCCCCTGACTCCGACCACACGATAGTTTGCACTAAACTGTCCGTATGCTTCGGTGGGAGTGTCAAAAGTAAGATGCAGCAGCGGTTATAATGCAGTGTGCTGTCAGATCATTCTTGCCACTCCGTTTTCCGAAACGCGGCAGCTAAAACGTAGGATCAACACCACCAGATAACATCAGCCAGCGCTGGTCCCTTAATAATAATGCTTTGTATTCTGCTGGCAAAGAGATTTGTTGAAAACAACCTTCCCGACACAAACTTTAAAACAGAAGTCAATAGCTCTAGATTGCACCGCTTTCCAGACCTTTTCGCTACATCTCCACTAATGCGTATTGCAATCAAAACGATCGTTTACTAACGAGAAGTTAAACGTTCTCAGGAGACCCAGGCCAAAACTGCACACATAACAAATGAATGCTAATGAAACTCATTGCCATGACAATGCTAGAGTAATTATCTGTTCTCTCTGTTTGTACAGCTAGGGGAAATGACGGTTAGTTGTTAGTGCCTCAGCTTATCTTATTTGTGGTTGATTGTTTGTGACATAAGTGACGGTGAGACCTATGCTCAAATTACTTTAGTGCTCTGTCTCACACAGGTGTGAGGTAAAGGAAGACTTGAGTGCCGTGCGTGCGCTCAAAAACGCCACCGATTGCGTCTGTCTTTTCTCATTGTTCTTTGTAACCAAACCGGAATATGTTCAAGGATTCTATCACACAGTTGTTTCTTCGTTTTCCTACGTAGGTGGCTGATCACCTACACTTAAATTTGTGAATGAAGTTGGATTTGGAGTGGAAAGCAATGGGTTCTTTTACCAATGGTGTTTTCATCCGGGAGGTTTTAGAGAGAATAATGGTCTTTGCGGCGTAATACGTGTGACAGACGGGTCATTTCAGGTATTCAATGAGAAAGTTGGTAATGTCCTCATCTTTTGAAGTTAACTTTAAGATAGTCGTCAGTTTTGGGACTGTGGTGACCTTTGTTTTTGTTCGTAGGTGGTTGTGAATGTTTGGATATAAATGACCTCTGATATTAGTTAGTCTCAAAGGTTTTGAACGAAGTACGTCACCCGTACGCGTCCGTTTGTGTTCTGTGCCTAATTTAACCAGCTCCATTCGATAGTTACAACTGCAGATCTTCAGAGATCGAAATGTCCGTCTATAAAGTATTCGCTGTGCAAGTTCACCATGTTCACAAAATACGCTGAGGTTATCGGAAACCAGCTCACGCCAGTACTGATAGAGGACATTCACTCGAAGCCCACGTAACGGAGAGCTATGTGACTCTTTTTAGCTGGTTGGTATTGCTAGCTTAATTGTTCACACACATTTTTGGGTCACTTTTGATGAAACTCTTTCATTCTGAATTACTCATCAGTATTTCACGGAATTGCTTACAATACGCGCATGTCCTTAACGCACGGTAGCGGTGTCGGGAATGGCCATAGTCAATCACACTTTCCGCTAACTGGGGTCAACTTTCTCAAGAGCGATTTGCAATCGAATTCTCTTGGGATAATAACCTCGGACCATTGGGCATCACTATTTGTCTGAAATAAACATTTCCATTTCGATTGGGTACTTTTCAAACAGATTCATGGAGGATTCACTGAACCCACTCATGCGGTCAATTTCGTTTTGAAACTCCAACTGGCAATAAAACTAGAACAAGTGTCTCTAGCTACGTGTCTTTCATACGTTGGTCTTTATCCGTAACAGATAATGTGCTAAGAACTATCTACATAATCAGAACTCTTTTCGTTCTCACATCCCTTTCGAAATGAAACGGGAAAATGGAGGCCACCGTAACCTACATGTCATATACATAAGCAAAATAAAAATGACCAGGTGGAAGTCTTCCTTTTTATTGCATTTAAATGGAGTTGGTCTAAAATAGAGATTAGTCTATACTATCTAGCACAACCAATTTGGTTAGGGTCGTACTTAAAAGCTTTCGCTGCAGATCTGCCATGTAACACAGGAAATATTTCGCTGAAGCTGACCGACATGTCGAGTAAAATGGTAATTTAGAACGCTCTACACAGTCTTTCCACATCACTGGTACCGGAATCACCAGCCATTATTCCTTCAAAAAGGTCTACAGGTAAGTTTGCTCTTCAAAGATGGATTTAAATAACGGCCAGGATATCTTCTGCAAAACCGCCATAGCACCATTCGTATTGCCTTTTGCAAATCATTCTTCCCATAAAATTGATAATAGGAATGCTTCCATTCAACTGGCTGCTCCCAAGGTATTCATCGTCACTCAGTACACTTACCATCACGTATGGTCACCGACGGTACCTTAAGAAATTGGACCCTTGCCGAAACAGCTGATTATTAGTTCTGCAAATGCATCCACTTAAGTGACTAGTGTAGCGGATGATTTTTTCTTCTTCCGGACAACAAATGGCCACAAGAAACCCGGCTTCATCAACAGCGAAACGTCTTGTGACCTTTCGTCATCAGATTTACCTGAATCAAGCGTTCCAAATGATTGCAAGAAATCGGAACCCGAAGTTCTTAGCCTTTTGTGAGGCGGTGCTAACAGGTAGTCTTGGGCCTTCACTATGTGCACAAAGTCTGATGACTCGTACATTGTGTTTGCCTTTGCGGCAGCTAATCCGGTTTACGGGACTCTTTCCCTATTTATTCAATACTGTTACTGTTGCTTTGCCTTGTTCTTCAATCGAGCACGAATTCGCTCGTTTTGCGTACGCGGCTGAGAAGATCAAGATAAATGCTTACACCTCGTAATTCACGTCTTCTATTTGTTCTGATAAACTGGATCAGGGGGACTCCATGTCCCAGTGTAACTTTAAAAGCCGAAGCTAGAATGTGAGGTAATTTTAGCTTACCGGAAGCCAGATAGCTGTTAGCCTTGAGGAAGGAGTGTATGCTGCCAGTCAAAATGTTGCGAGAATGCATGGAATTTATCTAGCACAAACTGCAATAAACTGTCACTTAAACTTGCTATCTTTCTGTCTGAAATCAGACCCATGTCCGGCCGGTACTGAATCATGTGTTTTCATGTCTCATGTACACAAATTATATAGTTTGAAGGGTATATGATAGCTCCGGGATATCGCATAAGCACTCGATCGGAATTCAGATGCACTCAATGGTTTACCTCAAGCTGCTAGTGATATCTCCTTACCAACTGGATACTAATATAGAAAGTGTAGGGATTACTTCTAAGCAGACAAAAAAGAACATTGCAGCTCTGTAAAGGATACCTCCTCATATTTCCACTAGCAGGTCGGTCATCGAGCTCAGTTATTGCTTGTTGGCTTTAAGGATTAGCAAAAAACCACCGTACACAGAAGGAGAGGGTAAATAAGTTGAAAATTAAAAAGGAACAAGAATGGCACACTTGGGAGGTCTTTGTTTAGAAGGGAGATTGGAAGACATTTGTCCATAATATGATGTAAATTTTTATCCATTGGAAAACTTGTGGGAAACAACAATTTGTCAAATCTAAAGACTCCAGAGTTAGCACGAAAATAGTGAACTTTGTCTTGCCTATAAAGAGAAAGGCGTCACAGAAATCAAAAGAACGGACAATAACTATCAAGCTTCTGTTTTTGACTGGTGGTTCAACAGAGTGAGCGAAGGAGGCTACTATTCCGAGGATTTCACGTGATCAACGACACAACAGTTGTATATTATCTTGATTTTAGTGGACAAGTTTTGTAGTATGAGCTTTTTAGGCGCTTTGAGGGCCACTATTGTTTGCTATTAGAGATGCGGTTTGGAAGTACCTTTCTAAGGTACTGAGGGAACAGCGGTCAGTCTCAAGTAGTCGGGAATAATTTTACAGTACATTATTGAGCCTGAAGGATCAGGCTGCTTGGGGACTAATATACCCACACCCTCCTTCAAACAATCTGGTTATAGGCCGCCTGGGTAGCTGGCCTTATTTGCAAAGAGGCATATTACATCCCTGTGAGGACAGAGGATATGCTCGTTTACCGACCACACATGAAACGCAGTCATCATCGGAATACGTCTGCCGAACCACCTAAACTTCTCGAATGCTATCTTTCTTCTCCGATATCTCAAATTCGGGAAGTTTACTGAGTCATGTTAAGTAATAATAGTTTCAGTTGGCCGCGCACCCCTTCTTAAAATATTATGCTGATGATTTATACTAAAATGAATGCAACGTAAACCGGTAAAAATCATAACTGCATCCTGAACAACTTTCACGTTGTCGTTACCTATTTTAAACACGGAGGGTTGGCTTTTCTTGCTTTACAAAGGCGACTTTAAACTAGAAGCACAGTGTCTCACGTCAGGCAAATGTCGCTCGTTCTGGAAGCCGAAATTCCAAGTGTATGATCATTATGAATGGACGGTATTTGTGTTACCTAACTGATCACATTCGATAGCACTGACCTTGAGCTTTTTGGGTAAGTAATTTCCATTCGTGCTTCATTCTCGGTTGTTTTCAAATTCCATTTCAATTCTGGATTACTATTCTCATTGATTCCATGGGACATCTTAACAAATTGTAGATGCAGAGAGCGTTAGGTATAAATCTGTCCAACAATCTAGCTCATCTATCACCTAAATGAAAACACCAGCCAAAATATTGCTGATAGTTTGCCATCAGTCAGTGTGCGTTGATTCATTACGTGATGATGTCCTTCCACTCGTTCACTCTGGCCCACGGATGAGCGAAGTGTAGTCTTCCATTTATAGATTGTTCAAGTCTCTCAAAACTGCCACACTCGTGCAAACTGATGGCACGGTTATTCGGGCTCCGATATTCCTTGAAACATCAAGCTCATGTTGTTTATACAATCACTGCAGATAATATTCACGCGTTTAAGTCATTTTCAAACTCTGACTGCCTCAAGTGCAACTCCTTCCTATCCTTAAACACTATAGTACACAAATTGAACACCAGTGAACAACGGAGACACGAAACGTTTTATTCGAAATGATTTACTGGACACATCTTTCAGATCCCCGAACTCTTTAACCCGCTTAATCGAGAACGGAAACTAGGAAAGCACAACTTGTGCAACGGTGAAACATTTACCAGATGAAGGATATGAGGTAAAAGGCGTAGCCTTTAAAGTGATCCACGATGCGACTGTGAGTTCATCATTAGTTATTTAACTACTCTTTTCGTCAACAGCGGGGGTGGTAGCGACCAGGTTGTCAAACCAATCACTTAGTTAACATAGATAATTCGTTATAACACTCCAATCTTGCCCACTGTGCCACTTCAGTGATGTTACACACGGCTTTGATTAATGGACTTTTTCCAACAACTAACAGTAAAATACACCCCATTCCCATGTAGTACAAACCTACAACTTTAGTTAACCGACTCATTCTTGATAGAGCAAACGTTATTCATTGATAGGCATTCTTTTGTCAACCAAGAATATGAAACTACGAAAAACAAGCATGTTCGCCTTCGTGTACACTTTCTTTAGGACGTAGTAGGATTATTCAGGGATTAATCAAAATTGCTAACATGAATTTTCGTTGTCATGTAACGTGTTTCTTTTCTCGTCACTTATTCTCAGTTTACTATAGTGACTTGAATCATTCTCGTTGTGCTTGTAATCTTGAGTATGCAGAGGGAACTGTCGGATTATTCCCGGTGGGCACTTTCGGAGAAGATATTTGAGAACAAGCTCTTTTTCGATGATTCTTTCTAATGCCAATACGTCACACGTTATTACGACAAATGAAAGAAGTGAACCAATTAAACAAATAGGGAGCGATGGAGATTACTGATGACATAAATAGGAAAGAAAACAATAGTAATCCTGGCTTTGGTCAAGATCGGAAGTAGAATATTTCCTACGTATTACGTCAGTATTCATTTGGTCCATGGCCTTGTAGAATGAGGGAGGGCCAGGCAGCTTAAGACCACAAACATTATTTTTGGGCACACAGAACTGGATGGCGTTGCCGGACGTCGACTGCCTCCGATATGGCCAGGATGCGACGTTTTGCTTGTCTTGACTGTTGATCTTAGATCTTACACTGGGCGCGAAAAGCCTCTGTGAACATGAACAAGCAAGTTCACCGTACCACCTCCTGAGCCTCTGAATACGATAAAATGAAATCTAATGTTCCTTGAAAGGAGGGTGCGTTAAGATAAATTCGAAGACTTAACTGTCCTCCTGCGCTTCATTTTGGAACCAGAGAAAGTCAAATGATAATACTGTGTCGTTGTATTTCGGATGATACCAGGAGGGTGCTGCGCGTGGGTTTATTTGTAATGGAGGAGGAATAGGATAATCTTGTGATGGTACCGAAGAAAAAGGGGAATATTGCCTCAGTCAGTCAAATGAAATATTCGAGCGCAGAACACAAAAGAGAAGAAAAATGCAGACCGAGAGGCAAAATGGGGTTTGAGAAAATTAGAAGGCGACTCTGCAATCGCATTTCACTCTATGTACGAAGGCCTCACCATTGACTACAAAACTCCAGAATCCTCCAATATGGATTTTGCACATACATCAAGCGCTTCTACGCGGAGGCTATAGCAATTACCACACACCGATCATGTCTCAATCTTAACTATGGGGCAGAGATTTCAGGCTTAGGGTTGGCACTTACGACATTGGTAGATAAACACCCAAAGGGTCATACCACCTTGTTGACCTCAAACGACCCCAATATCACAGATACATAGTATGGCGGGAGGTTCAACGCCTACCCTCGCAATAAACAACACCACAAACAGACAGACCAACACAGGAACACACTGTGACCAATACCCATTTGCTCCAAACAGTCATTCCAGTTTCATTCGGTTGTAAAATCTGTCTTAAGAAACGTTAGCCATGGTAACCGAAATGTCGACAACCTACCAACGACCTCTACTACGCTGTGTTATTGAACAATAAAACTTTAGCAAATATCTGAAGCATTTAAATTTTTCTACGGAGAAGGGCTTGAGAGTGAAACCATTGATGAATAGGTTATAGTGATGAAAATTCTGGCCATATCTTCCAACTTGTGTGTCTGCATGAATGACAGTCTATTACGAGAAAAGCCGGTGACCGGCGCGAGGAATGCTACTACAAAAACAGTACTTACTTACTCGTCAACTGTAGGTGAAAAAATTGAGCCATTATTTGCAAGACTGAAGAAGCCACCGCGTACCCTATTAGACAACTTACAGATCACATCAGATCGACTGATTTTAAGGCCTTGACAAAATCCACTCTCCTTGTTTGCACTTTTTATAGTCACAAACACGAGAAACGAAGAGAAGACAGCACAGCTCTTAAAAAAGATATGCTCCGATTACAGGAAGCAGAACCATTTCTCCGGAAAATGGAATTCAGTCACCATTTAGCCTGCCAACAAGTCGGTAGATCTTAAAACAACTATCAACCGTTCCCTTTGTGGCAATGCAAATGAGATGTTATTTGCAAATATCATAGTTCCCAGAAAATGCTGTTTTTCAACTAGATCGCTTTACGTCAGTGTATTTCATCACTGCTTCCTATGAGGATGTTGCTTCTCTATGGCTTGGTGCGGACTATTCAAGAAAATAAATGGAACAGAAGCGGATGTTTTTACGCAAAGCAAGTGGAGGTCGAGTCAAAAATATCGTGTCACCCATAGCCTGGCTTTTGCTGACCGCAAGAGAATTTAAAACTAATATTCGGACTTGACGCAGTTCGGAGGACTATTTTGTAAATGATTCAGGAAGAACCAACACATTTGTTCAGTGCTTATCAGTTTCTGAGTTTCAGATGTAATTTTTCTCCTGCAAAAGTGAATTTATTAGAGCCTTACCTGCTATAGTGCAAGTCCTTTGTGTCCTCATCTCCTTATGGGAAACTTCGCGCGACCAACTGGATCTTTTACTTGGTTTAAATGTAACAGCCAAGGTTTATGAGCCAACAGACTGTGTTAGCCGAACTGTAATTGCCGTAAGCAAATCTGAAGCCAAGTGCCTATACATAGATCCGAAGCATCTGAAAGCCGCTCTGAGAGGAACTAGTCATGATTGACGACGTTCTGGTAGATTTGAATCTACTAATTCTCTTTACCAAGACTGACCTATCGTTTGTTCCCTGACAACCGGAATTGGATGATCGGCTGTGTTTCCACATTGCTGTCCTACCTCGGTTTTGATTTCCCTTCGGACTGAAGGTATCTAGTGGAATTTTTCAGAAACGTCCTGTTCAAAGCTCGTGATAATCTCAGACATGGTTTGAGACATTGACGACGAGCTGGTTTGCGCCAAGTAACCAGAGGAAGACGATACTTATTCTGAAGATTCTCCAAAATTCTAAGAGCATCAGAGTTCAAGAAAATTCGGACACTCTATCATAAATTTCTTTTCGTAAACATCTTTTGACAGACAAAGGACCGGTAGCCGAACACGATAAAGTCAAGCCGGTTGAAGAAATTCACACTTTCGAAGATTCCTTCCGAGCCCGACAAGTTCGGTGAAGCCTTTTCAACAGCTTACTCACAAGGCAGCACCCTGAGACCCGATAATTGAGCAGAAGGCTGCATTCAAAAAGATAAACAGAGCCGTTATAGAAACACCCGTATTAGTATACATCGACCCCATCTCCGTTTATTTGTCCAGCTTAGCAGCCTTCTCTCCGGTCTGGAGGGACAACATTTCAGCGAAACAGGTGGCCTATCGAGGACCAACCTGCTGCCAGCTCGGCTCAACCTTGCACTGCGGACCTGTATTCTTGCTCATACTCTGTATGTGTGCATTGCGGATGAGTCCAAACATTTCGGACAAAACAAATGTGGTTAATTCATACCATTCAGCAGTAAATCGACTTTGGATATAGCACTCTAAAGCAATGTTTTAAACAAATATATCCGCTACTGAAACCGAAAATCTAAAAGGCTTGCACATCTAGACAAGTTTTATTTTCCTGAAGTAACGCAAGTTGATGATACGACTGAGGGAGCAACAAAATAAAAGTAATGTCCTTTGA
The DNA here is from genome assembly GCA_948099385.1 of Fasciola hepatica. Classification (NCBI taxonomy): domain Eukaryota; kingdom Metazoa; phylum Platyhelminthes; class Trematoda; order Plagiorchiida; family Fasciolidae; genus Fasciola; species Fasciola hepatica. Next base: position 3,316,092 of record CANUEZ040000199.1, read on the forward strand.
AGAAGTAAAGCATTGAATAGATTCAGTGAAAACGAAGTGCAGAAGGTTGAATGAGGAAATAAATTATTGTTGTTGTGAAGGATGTATCGAATTCAGCAAATACCACGGGGGATACATCCGTGTGTGCTACCAGCCCATTTCTTTGTTCGACGGTAGATAATCCACCCCATTCAAAGGTCTGGGGACATTTTCCGTGAAATGACCAGATACATTCCCACTCGGTCGGTAGTAAGCGGCTATAAAAATGTTGCAACCTCCATTCTTGGTGGTCAGACCAAAACCGGCGTGGGTGGATGATTTCCAGATGATTTGCGAAAAGTTGCCTTTTTGATGTGAATAAAACGGGGCCAAAGGAGTGGAACAATAAAGAGAGTGAAGGGGTGTTTTAAAATTCTTTCTGGTTCTTTTTGCCTATTTTTGTTGAAGCAAATAAAAATCAAACGATAAGGACATTCAGTTATTCCTTCGCCCTACTCGGCCTAATGTTCGTAAATGAAAGAGGACGATCAGAAGCTGGAATGATTGGTTAATTACAGTCTAATTTATCAAAAGCTTATTATCATGATGCACTCAAATATTGTTTTATTCCGACGCAAAATATCTGAACCGCTGCTAACAACCCCAATATAGCATTGCACACGTATAGTAATGAGACACTTCTGCAGCATCTGTTTCGAGTTCTTAAGCCGCCGATCTAATAGAAACTTGATCTCACCAGCCCTACGTATGACATGGATAAAATACGGCTACGGTCAGCAGAACAAGTTTTAATCGAAAAGCTATGTTTATCGAAAATTTGTGGTAATAAAACAATACAATAAGCACAAATCTATAGTTGAAAAAACTTACTGCCAGACCAGAAACCAAGAAAAAAGTTCATAGGCCTTCCGAAAACCGGAACGGCGCAGAAAATAAAATCGGTTTACTTAGCAAGCGGCTGAATGAAACTGTAGCGCAGTTCGACTACGTTACAATCAGTAAATCAAGAAAATTTCTACCGACACGAATCAGTAAAACTGGCACAAAAGGATGAACGAAAGTGTAGTTCCCAAACGAAAGGGAATTGTCAATAAGTGAGTACAAATGAGCTGAATCTGTAGATCAACCTAGAACATATGCCAACAAGAAAGCACGAACCCGGGATTAGATCTGTTGCTGACTCTAAAGTGTGATAGACAATGCTGGAAAGCAGTGACAGAAGGGTCAATCTTGGGAGTTTGAGCCTCCACATGGCTGTACAAACAAAAAGCTGAGAAAGGTTATCATACTTTGGAAAATTAGTCCTTTGAGGAGACAAAGTTATGAATAAGTACTCAAATTTTTTGTGCCATAGGCACGGTAAAACTCAGTGATAAATAAGAAACTGAGAAAATACGATCACTAGATATTCACGATGTACGCTCTCACTACTAACAAGTAACCAAAAATAGGGAAGCCTTGATTGCAATTAGCAAGTAACAACTTCATCAGGGCAATCTGAAATAAAAAGCTTCTAAAAGTAATTGGTATTCGCCAGAATTTATCCCGCTTACCAGAGCTGTATGATGCCTCATAATAGTACATGATATGGAAATCTTGTTAGATATTGAATAATCACAAGTAAGTTGACTCTGCATTCGTTGTTCGGGGAAGTGAACTTTGACCGTCTTATACAGAGGTTGTCACGAGACAGACGATTTTGATCATAGCAGGAGCTACACACAGGGCTCAATGTCGTTTCAATAATGGATTTGTTCACATGCCTCAGGCCGATACTATACACGACCATAGCTCAGAAATTCGGGGAAAACGTTTGACACTGGCATGACATCTGACTGTCTTTGAAAGGTCCAATGTACGCTGCCTACAATATTGTTGCCCTTGGATACCTCGCAGAAACATGACCGTCAGTTCAGTTTAGTTCATTCAGCCAATAACCTCACTCTTCTGTGCTCTGGCTTCGGTTGATACCTTCCAGCATCGCTGAGTCAATGGCAAAAAGAATAGAATTATAAAGTGAAAAAGAACCGAAAGTAAGTTAGGAAGCGGAAATCACGAAAACGGATAAGTATTCCGAATGTGACTACGCCACTGGTGGTTGGGACATGTGCTGTGCATGTCCACTACCAGGATTCCTTGGCGCACTGTTTGTGTTTAAATAAGTAACGGTTGGAAGATGAGTAAGGTTGATCGGTCCATGACATAGAAGAAAGTTATGAAAAGCCTGACCAGTAGACGGTCATGTAGGGCGCGGTAGACTTCCTGGGTGGGGTCCAAGAGACCCTCCCACCCTATGGTTAGGTATATTGGAGGATATGGCTAGATGCAGCCATTAGTGGCTCTCTTGTAACCACAAAAGTTTTTCATCAGCTTGATACCATTACTTTGTAATTCTCTTCTTACCAATTTCACCCTTATTCAATATTCCATTCAGATTTTGCTGCTGGCAGATAGCAACCAAAGCCACAGCAACCAGCGAATGATTAATGGTTGTCTGAGCTGAAGTGAACTGGTGGCAACATATAGCCATATCTCCTAGTGTCTGCAGCCATCTGTAGGTGATTGGCTTGGACCTCAACCTGGAAGTCCAACAAGTCCTATTTGGCCACATCCACTAGTCAAGGTTTTCATACCTTTGTACAATATCATGGACTAACCACTCTCACCTAGCTTCCTAATGCTACCTGCCTCGGGAAATAGAATAAGCCTAGGAAGCCCATCGGTACGCGTGCGTAACACGCGTCGCAACCACCATAACCCGTTTAGATCCAGTACTTAATCCAGAAAATCACCCCTGGTTCACGACGTCTCAAGTATAACCTCAGCATTGCTGATACTGTGTTCCCAACATATGCGGGCGGTGCTAGTGAGATATCGGTGCATGAACACTGACATACTTTGCCTATCTTATACACTTGATACCCAATTTTCTGACCCGTATAGAAGAACAGGCCTAACCTCAGCAGTATAAACTCGACCCGTGAGAGAGAATTGGATGTTGCCTCGGAGCCACAAATAGCTGAGTTTGGCAAAAGCCGATTGCACCTGTATATGTGAAGACACTTCATCCGATATCTGTCTACCTGCTAAGATGTAACTGTTCATTTAACAAAACCTGTCTACTGGTTTTAGTGTAGCGTTAACCCAGTCCTGCAGTATTATCTTACAATTTGAAGGTGCAAAATGCATCCCATCATTGCTATACTGTTGTTTGGGCTATCCAGGAAAGCTTGCAAATCACCTGAATCTTCACTCAGAATGAAAATATCGTCCGCCTATTCCAAGTAAGACAGTTTACTGCCTGGGCAAAGATCGATGCCACTTTTCTCACACGAGGATGGGAATGTATCAAAAAACAATTCAACAAAAAAATTGAAGAGAGAAGGCGAAAGAGGGCGATCATGATGGACACTATTGTCCGAGATGAACTCGGGGAAAAGATTGCCGTAAGTACGAATTCGGCTTCGGTTGTTCATATAAATGGATTATACGATGAAAAAAATTCTCTGTTTCACCTTTCAACAACAGGCAGTTCGGGGAACTGTACGGTGGACTGAGACAAACATAGTACTCAGATCAATGAAGATAGAGGTTGTGGACCTAAGGACGGTATTCTTGGAAGCACAAAGTTGCGGGGTTTCACTTGCATGTATATACGATAGGTTCACCATAGAAGTGGGCTAACTGAACTTTCCCTTAAGATTCTGTAACCAACTGTTCGAAAGACGTCCCTGAGCGTGGATCAGTGGGCCTTTAGATCCCTTGTTTACCTCACTTCAGGCTTCCGTGGACCGGTAGTTTAATCGCACGGTAAAGGTTGTGGCCAAAGCCTATAGATGCAGTCTATTTCTTTTCTCTAGGTTTCGCAATCCATCGCTGCTCGCGCTAATTCGTCGAGTTTCTAGTCATTTGGTTTCTCAGGGATTTAGGCTGTCCACTAAAGGCGGCATCTGGTCTGCGAGCCTTCAACAGAGTCACTGATGTCGGAGATATCCATCATCTGGGGGCCTACCTGAGCCAGAGCCTTGTGTGACATTTGCAGGGGCATATAAGGCTTCCTTCATTTGCTGTCAGCGTTCATTTGAAGTCTGCACATCCGGCTGCATCGATAACCATGTAGACAGCTCCACCTGAAGAGCTTATCGTCGATTATCGTCTAGAAGCTACTGCGCGAAACTGGTGGCTATGGCATTGGTGCAACCACGAATAATAGGTAAACTGAAACGAGCACGTACGAAGGCGTGATCTGAGTGCAAAAGCGTAGACCAAAATGGACGAAAACCTTCAATTGACTCAGGTCAGCTTTAACCAAAGATATTATTGTCAGTCTGAGTCCAGCGATTTAAAGTCGTATGAGGATGCCATGTCAGTTTATGCCCCCTTTTTACAGCATAATTTTGTACTCGCCAGTAACAATCTGTGGCCAGAGCAAAACAGGATGAGGGAACCCCGTTGTCAGTACAGTCAGCTGGGATAGAAAATGGGCCTCCTACCAGTCATTCAGGAACCCCCAAAACAGCCACTCTGGACGTTGAAATCCCCAGCGATGACAAACCGGTCTGTTGAACGTGCACTTCGAAGCAGCTGAGACAAATCCTGATAGAACTTGTCCTTGGTCTCAGAGGAACTGCAGTCAGTGGAAGCATACACAGACATGACGAACAAGCACCGACTTTTCAGCCAGTTGCTGTTGACGGCTACAGAACTGTCCAGCTTATTACACACTTAGAGAACTGTTGACTGGATCCAGTTTGACAGGGCATGTTCAGCTCTTAAGCTCGAAGCAATCCCAAGGCCAGCCAGACCACGAGCACTAGAAACCGTATCACCCTACACGCGCGGAGTAAAGAGAAAGACTGAGGTTGTGCCTGGGTTCCGAAGAGTGATCACAGAAGTGGGGTCTTTTACGTATTTCGGAGACAACGCATAAAGCGGATCGCTAACAAAGCACTTTCTAAAGCAACAAACAGGTCTCACGTGACAGACCAGGAGAACTTTCCTCACAGGTGTTTCTGTCACTTTCCCGTCCCGGGTTAACGCCCCACGGCCTTGTGGGTCAGTCTTTTGGATCAAAGTCCCCAGTTATGGTTCCTAAAGAATTACCCCTTCTGCCATGTGGACAACCATGAAGTATGGTTCACCCAGCAGCCTACAGCATTATTCCAATAAAGGACCTTACAAAATTGAACATCGATACAAAAAGCCACGGGTAAATGACGATCTGAAGAAAGCAATAGTTGAGAAGCGGGCAGTCTCTAAATCAACCACTCTTTCAAGCAGCAGTTTCTCCATACTGTTGCTCGATCATTGTGGAAAAGCCGCTTTGTTAATACTCATTTACCACTTAAGGTTTAGGGAGGCCGAGGGCAATCATCGAAGCGTGTACTCTCTCGGGACAGCTTAAGGTATCCATTGGACATGTCACCCATGCCCTGAGTTAGTTTTATTTGCCTTGCACTGTTCTATCAGCGAGGTAATGGAGTAGTTGGATGTTGAGATGAGGGTAGTACTCCATATCGGGGCCAAGATACGTGATAAGGTAAAACTTTGAACTTGTTTCAGTAGGATAAGCTTACCGGTTGGAGTCCCAAAGATTCACCCGACGGATGATTGGAAACATCAGGAGCTACCGCTAGATGCCAAGATTTTTGGCTAACATTTATTCAAGCTCTATCTTCATCTTCATCATTTAAAATGGTAATCTTCACCTTCCACTTTTTGATCCTTACGTTTCTATTCCTTCTGATCTCCAGTGGAAGGAGCTGCGGGTTAGTAACGCGAAATGGAGTACAGTAAAGTGAGGTAAGTGGTTGAAAGAGGTAAGTTGTGCTGATGTCCGACTGTTTGAATGGTATGAAAGAGCACAGCTGAGGTGATCCTGTAAGGGATCTCCCCTGCAGTAGTTTAGAGTTTCAATGTGACAAAGACACATAATAAACAACAAATCAGATCGACTTTTTCATCTGAAAACATGGATAATCGGTATTGGCTTTGGAAACTGTCAAAAATTCATAGCACATGAAGATAGAAAACATGTTAATTTTGCACCTCCCGATAGTTGTACGGTATTGAGTTCACTGCCTCCTTGTGAAATAAACCTTCGGTCATATAAAGTAAATTTAAACCACTCGATAAGCTAAGCTTATAGGCTGAGCTTACCAGACATGCTTTGTCTCTCCTCACCATAATGAAAACGTTGAACTTCCGAATACCATCGCAGCGTGGCTTGTTTACCTGAGCAAATGAAACGGAACTGAGTTCAGATATCATACGTATCTCACAGATAATATTGTATATATATTCTCACTAGGATCTAATTTTAATCTTCTGGTGTGAGTGGATACTATTCGTTGAAGAGTCCACAGATGAATGACAACTGCGTTTCTGTTAAATATCTGTGTCTGGGTCACTACTAGCCCAACGGACAACGATGCTGCATGTGCAGGCCTCCATATTGAAAGTATGCAATAAGTAAACTTGTGGACGAAATTTCCCCGGAAGCACACAACCGGCTTCACGGTTGTTGCCGCTCATCGGGTATACGAACCCTGTCATCCTCTGCCCGCTCGTCTTCATACTTGCACATGCAGTCTCGTTGTTCGTTGAGCTAACAGTAACCCAGACACGAATAACTATGAGAAATCACAATTGTAATTCATTTGTAGGCTCTTCAATGAAGAGTATCCATTCACACTCCAGACGATTCAAATTAAGTCCTAGTGAACATATAACATCGGAGGGTACAAGTATGATGACGAATGGGCAGAGGAGTACTGGGTGCGCATACCTGGAGAGCGACAACAAACACGAAACCGGTCGTGTGCTTTCGGGGAATGTTTGTCCACACTTTTACGTACTACTCAACATCGCATATATATATATATATATATATATATATATATATATATAGTCTTCTCAGTAGTGTTAATGGAAGAGGGGACACAACTGTGGTCCATGAAGTTGTTTGTGGGTAAGTCAGCGCCAGCCCAAGGAAGCACGATACTTCAGGTGCAAACACATATATTGCTAGTAATTAATATGTAAATTGATGGACAAAATTTCCCCGGAACCACCACCGATTCTGCAGTTGTTGCCGCAAAATTGGTATAACTTACGAAAATACCCAAACAATGTCTTTAACGAAAACGCATTATGGGCGAGCAATCTTATTATTTCTTGTCTTCTACATAATAAAATATTTCCATTTTTTTTAATTTTGAGCACAGTCTCTTCCATAATCACGAAGACGAAAATGATTATTTTAATTTCCAGGCCCCCTTATTTCTCTCTATTGTCGGTCACTTCCATCGATTGACAGCTTCTAACTGTCAGTGACGTTAGTTCTAAAATATTCCACCAAAGTACGTGATGAAAATGATAAAAACGGAAGAATGACAAATATTAATTACGATTTTCTTGTTCAGGTTAAAAAGTTGAAGTAATCTGTAGCTTTTTCTTCTGTGAGCCTATCCAGCAAAGAGACAATCGATAATTTCCCATACGTTTCTTCTGATAGTTTGGCTTTTTATTCTGAGGCATGCATACGGCTAACTTGTCGACACAAGGGACCGATCCGAATCTGTTCGGTAGCGGCGAAAACTAGTTGTTGTAGATTTTACCTTCATATATTTTTTTACAAATTTTCATATCCGAAATTTTACTCATTTGAACTTACTAGCTTCCTGCTTAATTTTTATGTTACAAAAAATCATTCGATTTCAGCTGTCTACATATCTCTGTCAAACTATCGTTAGCGTGTAATGTTTGTTATCCTGTTGCAGTTAAACCAAAAGAAATTCACCGGGGGGGGGGGGGGGAAATAGTGTGTTCAGAGTATTTCAAGACCATCAACGGGTACTCCACAATCACGAGAAAACATAAAAATAGCACTGGGACACGTAATAACTGATCGATAAAACCGAAAATAAATACTTCCTACAAGAGGTTTGCACATATACAGGGGATGTTCATCGGGGGGATTTTTGTTGAAAGGATGAACCGCGGGTGTGAATCCTGACTATCTGACTCCCACTGCTTTTACGAGAGCCTGTGAGACCCATCCACCCAGAAGTGGGCTATGCTACCAAAACTTTCAGTTTACCGCGGTGGTTGTGTTCTGCCTTTATTTTGTGATACAGAGAAAATGATTTTCTAAAGAAATCATTTTCTGAAAAAGCGCCTCACTGGGCGAAACAGTCTCAACAAATGACTGCTTTGTCCGTTATGACGACTGCATTTAGCAATAGATTACAAGCAGACAGAGTATTGCCTGTATTTGTGTGTAGGATTTGCTCGGAGAGGCTTCGGTGGGTTCCCTGCACAGGTGTTAGTAATTACAAATATTACCTTCTTTTCTCTTCCCATCTACGAACGTGTTAGCAGTCAGACTATTGCTTGAATCAAAAGCCCGTGAAAGATTTTTAGCATTTGCCTCGAATGGCTTTGCAAGATTGATCGACTTGAAGGTTCAAGAATCTTCAAAGTGTTATATTTCACAGAACTAATTTCGCTCGGAGTTCTAGAGTATATCGGCTACTTGCTCCCCATAAACTACCCCTATAGATTAAAGGAATCGTGTTTGACTGTCTGAGGCAAATATTGCCCAGAATCGCAACTTACCGGCGGAGATGGGGTCAGAACATACAGACATTGCACTCATCCTCTTGAAAGTACTACTAACTTTAGATATTTCAACTCGCAACCACAGCCCCATCGTTTTTCCCCTAGCTGCGACTAACTCAAATAGAGTTCTTCTGGGACAAGCACCCAGCCACGCAGCTGATGCACAAACTAGATTGCTGTGAATGAAAGAATTTGACATACTTATGCCGTTTTTCATGAAACCGTTAAACCTCGATGGGAAATAAATTGTTTTAATTAGTTTGTAGTTCATCTCGGGTGACAATGTTTCAGAGACATCAAACCTCAAATCCTGGATGGGAAAAATTATTGGTTCAGTAAACTGAACGCAGAGGAGCTGCTGATCTTCGAGGATACTTAACATAATGCAATGTTTGGAAAAAGTTGATTTCTTTTGTTCAGCTTGTAAAGGATTGAAGCCACTGAGGCACCATATTGACGGTTTTCCTTACCCCTGTGCTCTCGTGAAACTGTCCTCATGCAGTCACACACAAGTAAGAACACACACACACAGACGCTTGTCTCACTTGTGAGCGGGGTGCCGATCCTCTGCCCACATACCCATACATTCGCATTTGCCTGATATGATTCACCATGCAATGTGAATGTTCAAATCATTGAAAATGTTAGAAGTGATGTACAGCTGTTTCATCAATGTTAGGAACCATCAACGGTGCACAGAGAAACCGTCCATCATAGAAGTCGCTCGCTGGAAGGGAAAGAAAAGCTTGAAATTTACGTGAATCCTCACTCAGAATAAAAATGTCGTCCGCCTATTCCAAGTAAGACAGTTTACTGCCTGAGCAAAGATCGATGCCACTTTTCTCACACGAGGATGGGACTGTATCAAAAAACAATTCAACAGAAAAATTGGAGAGAGAAGGTGGAAGAGGGCAACCCTGATGAACACCACTTTCCGAGATGAACTCAGGGGAAAGATCGCCATAATCATGAATTCGGTCTAGGTTGTTGGCATACAAGGATTGGAGAAGAAATAAATTTCTCTGGCTTGCTCTTCAGTGAGAAGCAGCTCCAGGAAACTGTGTGATCGACTGAGCCGGAGGCCGCTCTCCGATCCAGAAAGACGAAACTGTCGGCCCACGCTCACTGCCACCTCCTGCTGAATTTCACTGACTTTTACTGATAATGATTGAGCATTTTACGAAATGATGCAGAAAGGCGCCTTCTGATTAAGACACCTTCCATCCAGGCTGCGTATTTATTCCTAATATTTTGATTTCAGGCTGGGGTGTACGTCATTTTGTACTTACAAACAAGGACCCCAATTTTGAAAGCTTGCCAAGGACTGATCTCCATCAACTATTGAGTATCAGAGCGACGCATCCAACCCTTAAACATTCTGAAGGGAAACTTCCTATAGAGGACCAGTCGGGCGTTAAAGAACCTGATGAAGACTCTTATTTGCTGACAAGGCGTATCATTATGTGATGGTGCACTGGGTTTGTCTACTAACATATGGGGCATCAGTGCTGACGTCCTCTGATGACACATGAGGTTTTAAGATGAACGAACAAGAAAGACGTTTTCCGATCGATCTGACCGTACTGGGGTCTGCAAGAGATATGCAGACGCCAACCGTCTGGGGAAGAGTTGCAGTGAACTCTGACAAATAACCATGGCCTTATTTGGACACACTTGAAAACAGTACAACGACATTGAAAGGAATTATAAAATGTGAACCCCATGGTGGACCGTTGCGTCCGAAAGAGGAAATCTGGCAATGGTAAATATAAACATTACCCGGAATGTGGTCAGAACTAAAACATGTAACCGACTTAAAGTTTTTGGGCAAGGAACAACTCTATTTGGAAGGAGACAGTGTAAGGCTTCAGACTGTTTATGGCTCGTATTGCGGGTGCCAAGAAGACAAACCGGTCGGCGAAATGACAGCCGGATGACACCCGCCGAACACGAACCTTGGCCACGCGTATAAAAACCGTACAACAAGTTAGTTTTCCTAAACCACCTTCAATTTTTGATTTGATTCCCGTATTCATGAGTTTGGCTATTAGTAAACGTTCGCTTGCCAACCGACGCTTCATCTCTGTACGATTATGAACAGCCGTTTCGGGCGACTAAATACATCCCCCTGTTGTACATCTCCAAGCCATCTGTAGATTTCTGCGATCTTGATTCAGACATAGGTGTCGATGTGTAGTGAGTTTCCCACTATACGTGTTTGATGACCCGGCTATCGTTGTCGAATTAGTTCTGTCGATCGGGGCACCAGTTGACCTCTATGCCAATACTCATGATGTCCATAACTTAATGCCAAATTTCACGGGCAGTGGATGCTAAACATCTGCAGTCTGCCAACTCTATTCGTACATGGATTCGGAGGTCCACCGCTGTAAAACAGATCTGATCAAACAGCGCTCGCTATCCTATGATTTACATGAGACCCGTATCAATACTAAAATTACTTGGACCTCGCATATACAGCTCGAACCTTGCAAATGTGCACATTCGTTTCTCGAAAGCCACAAATATCATTGAGTACAGCTACTCGGCTATGTCAGTTGATGCATAATGGTTAGGTCCTTATTGTCTATTGCTAACCGATTACTAACCAGCATCTGTATGCTTCACACAACCACATACTTTATGAGCCTGTAGAGTAGGTGCTCAGCTTTACAGAGATATAATAACCAGAACTGCTGCAACCGGTGCATGGATATTAGTGAGTTCAAATTACATAAAATGCATTTATAGAAAGTCCCCGAATGAAGGTTTGGACAAGTGAGACCATATCACCTTTTACTATAAGCAGTGGCACACTTGAACTTTGAATCATTTTTCATAAATGTTTAATAATATTTACTTCAAAAAAATAGATTACCAGCCAGTCACTTTAGCCTAAATCTTACCCGTTATCACTGTTGGTATGTTTCCTTCACGCATAGATAAGTTCTCCCCATGATTCGGCGATAAACGATGATGCATTTGATTCTTAAGCGCCATCACCTCCGTGTGCTCTTGGGCTTTGGCGGCCAAATTACGGTCCAATTCAAGCGGTGGACACCCATGCAGTGCGCGTAGTCTGTTCGTACAGAAAGATAAGACAGGAAATGTTCCAAATATTAGACAGTTTAGTAAGATAAATTCGACTGATCCATATCCACGTCTTCACAGCCTGTTCACAAAGAGAATCCGCAGTATCCGTTCTTTTCCATCTCTTCTTTTGTTCCACTATGGTTGTAACTCCATTAAAACTAACCATGTTTGTATTTTCATTGTTATGCTTTAGTTAAGTTCTGCATAATAACTGGTGTTGCCGAAGTACTGCCCATAGTATCTCTTGTCTTATTGTTTAAGTCGCAAATTGCTGTAAACAAGGCCCATTTTCGCATAAGCTAAACATCATCATATGTGGAAAGTGTAAATCAAGTAGCACTATTCTATGGAGGCCAAAGGAAATTCCCAGTTCCTAGGTAATCTGGATACCGGTTTGCCAATTTAAACTCAAAGATACTTGTAAATCAGTCACTGGATAAAACAATACATGTCACTTTACGCAATTTATAAAAGTCCCTTTGGAAGGGGCAGATAGTTTAATGGGGTAAACACAATAGGTACGTTATGTGAAATCTGCCGTCCACGATGAATTCAGCCTGATGGTTGGAGTTTGAAAAAAGCCACCGCTAATTGGTGAAAAGATTTCGATAATTTACTTCGGTTACCATAGCTAGTTGGGCACTTTGAATCGGTCATACAAGGTTTTCGAATTATATACTTCCTTAGATTTGTTACTCCTACCGTGTTCGTCTGAACTAATCACCATTGTTTGACGCTGTGGTGTGGCCAAAATATGCAGCTAAATAAGAGGAATTGACCCAAAATTGGATCTGAATCACTCTGATCACTCGTAGCATCAAAACCACAGAACAAGTTCTTTGTCATCGAGCGACATGACCAAGCAAACATATACCGAACTGAAGCGTGCCTTCACTAATTAACGGCAAATTCTAGTTACGAAATCGTATAAAACTTTAGTTTTTCAAGTTTGTGAAACAATTAAACTGCTTTCGCATGTAGGTAATAGGACTACGTGTATTACAGCGTAACAGATTGCTAAATATGTTACATAGGGTAAGTTGTCGACGACCGGAGTATTTATTACGATTTCATTGAAACCGTGGAGCTTACAACGTTCCTATGCGACGAACTTACTGTCACAGTATTTATTTTTCGCCGAATGAGAGACTAGAACTTACCTGTTGTGCTCTTCTAAGCACTCCTGGTTGAACTGTTCGTTAATTTCGCTTGTTGGTTTCACGGCCGTAATGACATTTTCCGGAGAGGAGACAGGCGTGTTTTGCTCCAGTTCCATTTCCAGTCACGTATCCTATTATTACGTCTTGGTTAAAGTTATCTATGCTGTGTCTTCTTCAGGCAGCCATGGCGCTCATCACTGGTCGGAATTAACCACCGTCAGAATGAATACCGCCGCAAGTGTCCAGTGAAGCCAGAATATCGATCTCGTCTGTCGATGAACAGACCTGTTTAAAAATAACCACGTGTTAGACCACGCATCTTTTGGGGCATTTAACGTTCACTAAGGTAATTTTAGGATCCTTGTCGAATTTTATGCATCCAGCTAATTCATTTTTAGAGGAAATCACTGCACGGAGATTAGCATTCAACTATCGAGTACGCTCCTGAAGAGAAAATAAGTATTACTAGGTTGGTATTGATAATGAAACGTTTACCTGGCTTTTCGTTCCTTAGGTAACGGAATTCAACGGATAGTCAATAGGTTACTATCTTATTACTATTCAACCGGCAGCAGTTTGAGCAGCACGCGAAAATCTTAGCTCTGTGAACGCTTCCTACTGATACGATGACGGTCACACGACTGAACTAACAGACCATAGGTCCTGATGGCTCTATTAAATGCATTATCTGTCCTGTAAAGGCGAAAAAATTGAGAAACTAAGCTCAGAACACTGGAGCTATCCAGCTGAAGTGGGCCAAGATTCTGGAACCAAAAGGAAGAAGAGGCGTTGATCCAGAATCGGACGGCTCCAGGTGAACTTTAAGGGCCTGCAAACAAACCGCCAATCAATAATACGGAAGATAACCAGAATCCTACCAACGAGAGGTGATCGGTGTAAGAGACTGTCCAGTGCCGCGTAAATTGGGGAGTAACCGGTGTGGGTTACCCGTTTGTTGGATAGGCTTTCCGTAGTGGAAGCACCTGCTCTCTGAATACAATTAATTATTGTGTACCTGAATGTAAGCCAAATCCTGCTGGTAAACAACTCGATAATTCTGGTCTCGCTGACAAAGGCCAGTGATAATTGGTCGAAAACCTGATGTCAAAACCGAATGCGTCTCGGAGAAGTAGTTGTCGTTCTAATACCACGCACTTGGACTGGCTGGGCCACTTTTGTTGTCCTGCTGTTGAAAAAGTGAACTAATTATGCTCCTAATTAGCTATCATGGCTACACTATGTTCGTATTCTCAACTGGAATTTTTACCATTAAAAACAGTGTTGTGTGTTCGGCCGATGAATTTCCTTTTCCTATGGCTATTATCAAGTAAAACTGGACTAAGAAACGGAAACCTGCTGGTTGGCAGTCCGCCCTCAGCTCTGTTACTCCCGTCAAAATTAAAGTGCCGTCTGAGACCAATGCTGATCTTCTTTCTCTCTCCTCAAAATTTCCGGATTTTATAAGCTTTTTGCGGACACAGATTCTTTTTCATATGCGCGCAGTATATTTTCAAGAATAGTGGCTTGAAGAGAATGTCGACAACTCTCATATTCGCCCAGACGGGGTCTAAAGAACAAAATTACGGAGGTGGAGTAGTGACCTACGTCAACTCAGCATGGAGTGGCAAGTCTGCTGCTGTTTCCAAGTACTTTGCAAAAATGTACTGAATGTCTTTCTACACTGTGTTGCCCTAGAGTCTCTCACTTCAGAGGCACTATTATCATAGACGTGTATACACCGTCTTTTTATGTGTAATCCAATACCTTCTCCACTTATAACGCCTTTACATCATTTCTAGGTCCCCTCCCAGTCGAAAGTTTACTAATGATCGTAAGTGATTTTATCCATACTAATACTCATTTGCAATTGCTAAAGGTGACAGCTAAATGATCTCATTAGACGGCGAGCTACCATCTACACCTAATACATGCACAACCTATAACTCTTTATACAGTTTGCCGCATCGCTATAGATCTGAGCACAAAGACTAACAAATTTGCATTTCCTGCAGACTGAAATAACTAAACAACGCATGACATGCATTGGTACTAAACGGGCATTTAAGTGACATTTGTGGTTAGTGTGGAGCCTGGAGCCTTCAGACCACATTAAATACTGGTCTATTCCACTAATTTACTTCTCTGTCATCCCATTTTCACGCACACTTTTCTAGCTGACACTATCATTTGCTCTGTGGTATTTCACTTACTTCGCCTAGTATCAGGCTGTTGAGTAGTAAGTTGTGAAATTCGACCTTCCTAGGGAGTACTCAGATTCTTTGTCCACACAGGACAATTGGTTCAAATTTTGCATACAACCTATGGGGACTGGGCTGTGAAGCTGACTACTGTAATTGTATACAGTAGGCTGATCACTACTGAGGAACTAACGGTTTTCATGAGAGGCGGTGCGAGTTGCGATGCACGTATGCGGCCTAGGCAACAGTTTTATTCCCACTCGGATTTACCTGTTGTGAAGTGGGAATCTTATGACATTTTATGCAATATACAGTAAACAGAAGAATTTGCTGAAGGCAACAGCCAAGTTGTATCACTATATTACACAATCAGTAAAATATGAAATGATAAGGATTTAATAAGGCACACGAAGTGGATGCCGATATCAGCATTTATGTTTGTTCAGACGTCTTCATGGCTGTTTCTTCCGTCTCTTGGATGACTTAACATAAGAGGCGTGACACATTCGTTAGAGAGAATGAAGGTTTCTATAAGGGCAACACATCGAAAATCAAACAAATCATCTCTGCTAAAATTAGGACATCTGCAAAAAGGGATGATGCCATCCGTTATTTTTATGGCTCTTACAAAGGATGCTTGCTTTACATCTATTCACTAATAAGAAACAAATAATTGGGACACTTCGGCTCGAAATGAGCGTACTACATAAGTATTTCCCTATATCTTGAACTATAATAACGCACTTTATCCTTTTGTATCATTAAAGCTTTCTGGCCCATAGTTTTGTGTGGTCTTTTAGGTTGTGCTCTGTGACTATGTATCACTTTTCCCATTCGAAATAAGCCAAGACTCCGAATACTGGTGGCTAGTTGTACGGTTTCATTCAGAAACTGGTTGGGTGAATGGAGATCACGTTTTGTAGGCTGCTGGAAGTAATGCCAGTAGTTTCGGTCACAAATGGAGGAAACTGCAATAAATCACCCAAGGAGGAATAGTGTGACCAGCTTAAAAGGAAAAACTGGTCACGGAAGATTTTATTATAAGTACCTCTTTCAAGATCTTCCATGGCTACCGATAGGGATAGTATTTGGTAACACGAAGAGTATTCACATCCCTTTTTTGATTCGTTAATTTCGCAATGAGAAAAGCACCCTGTATCCTCAAAGCATCGGAAGAGTTGCTTTAATTTCGCTCACCTTTGGTGGAAATTGTCATTTGCATTCTATACGAACAATCACTCGGTGATAAGTAAGATAATGCAAGACATAAATCTGATATGATCTATTTAACTTTTCTGTGAAAAAGATAATTTGACAGAAAAAGTGCCCCTAGAATATTAGCACAAAAGTCCACATCGATCAGAACTACCAGACAGCTTGATGTAAAGATATTATAACCCGATCAGGAAACACGAAAGTTTGCAAGGTGGCAATTTTTAATTCAGTTCAAGATAAAGTTATCATCCTGATAACTAAGCAGCACATCTACCTCGTGTCATTACTCCCAGTTTCCGGTATCTGTTACTAGTAGTATTATTTTCGTTCTCTGAATGTTCTCGACGATTCCGACCGCTAATTGCACGATTGAAATAAAAGGACAGAGAGCCCTTAAATTTGTATTGTTGGTTCTGGGTAAATGACAAGAAGCGGGAGAATTAACTAACCAGTGACCAGAGCCAATGAGCCAACGTGCTCCAAACTTCCACAGTATTTCTTGTAGTTTAGGAGCCTTGCATTGTACTTGAAGAACCACTAATCATAAATGAACGAATTCCATGAATCCACAATATCTTTGAGTGGTTGTTTAAATGACCATTTATGCATATCGTGGGATGCACAAGCAGTTGTTGTTATTATCATGAAACCGTGAACGGCAAAATCATTCTAAATAAATAAAACCTATAAACCCTGGCAGAATTTCATTCTGGTAAACTAAGGGCTTTTCGCTATTTCCTTCTAACAGAACTTTTACCAAGCTTTCATTGCGGTTAATTGTCTCGTCAGTGGGGTCAGACAGTTGACTCGGAGGAGGAAGAAGACCGAAGGATTGTCTGATGGCCGAAAGATCTTCCAGTGCCTGTCGATGGATAGGAGCTTTGTTGGAAGTAAATACAACCTCGAAGATGG
Source organism: Fasciola hepatica (assembly GCA_948099385.1). Lineage (NCBI taxonomy): Eukaryota > Metazoa > Platyhelminthes > Trematoda > Plagiorchiida > Fasciolidae > Fasciola > Fasciola hepatica. The sequence continues at coordinate 3,333,271 of CANUEZ040000199.1, forward strand.
TTTGTTCAACGATCACCTTCGAAAAGTATGTTTCCAAGGATTTACTGAACAGCTGGTTATTTATTTTTGCGTAACATTCATAATTTTAGGGTCCACTCAGAATGGGGACGGATAGTCCTGTTGAGCATTGACCTCAGGTATGCTTTGTTCTGTCGTTTGTTGAGTGATGCGTGGACTTTTCTTCCATTGTAATAGACTAGAACCTCCTATGTGGTCGTGTTCTGTGCTTACCATCTGGAGTAGGTGGAAAAATAATCAGAAGCGACATTGACGAACCAATGCGTGCACATCCAAACGGCTATGCTCAAGCCCGGCTCACTACCACGCCTCATCTATTGAGGCCTTGTGTGGTTCGCGACTTTATTGCACAAGATCATGGTTGCCGCTTTCCTTCACCACAGGAATCATGGGGACATACAATCATATAGGCTTTCGCTTTGTTGCTCACTCTGCCTACTAGAAAAACAAGCACGAACTCACAACCCTTACCAGGATTTTCGGACTTAAACGTAAAATTGATTATGTACACCAATTTCTCCTATTTTCTCTTGTTGCCCTATTTTTGACCGGAACTGAAATCTTCCTCTCACCAGACAAAACCCACCTCCCATTCCTCAACCATACCACTCACTCCTCTTTTTCACCCAAAGCTAGTGTCTGTACCTTTGTCCACCATTCAGTTGACACTTCCAGACCATAAAATCTTGGTTATTCCAGTCGTGAGTTTCAGTTGATGTGACTGAAGCTCCGAATATCATATCTCATCCACTAATTTTGTGTTGTTTGCCTTCCATCCAACACTACCGACCCATCAATCATCGATTGAGATCTCCGGACATCAAGCACTTGTGTCAAACCCAAACTGCCACATCACCACCTGAGGAGATTTTATGGTGCTCAATCGAGATTGGTTGATTCGATCATGGGGTACTTCCGCTCTCGGGCCGTGGTCAACAACCTGGGCTAACTAGCTGACCTCCCCATACGTATTCCCGATCGAGCTGGTAACAGTGCCTATATCCTGTATCTTATTCTAAATCTTTTCTTCCTCTCTTCTCAGGCATCTGCTCTCCTCCCCCACTTAGCTCATCCAATCAATATTTCATTTCTTTTTCCATCAAACCTAATCGCTCCTATCCTCTACCCACCTCGAGACATATATTTTGGCGCCACCGTTCAGCGAACTGGGATGGCTTTCGCGATTCCCAAGGTTCATATTCTTGAAATGATTGCTGCTCTATTTCAGACGTTTCCGCTTTCATTTCTCGCTTTACTGACATTGTTCTTCAAGATATGCAACCCCTTATTTCTTGCTTTATCAAACCCGGCAAACCCGAATGCCCTGAGTGATTCAACTACGAGCGAGATCATGCTGCAAGCCTGAAGCGTTCAGCTTTCCCCAACTGGTGGCACTCGCCTACTCCCGACTCCCATCGAGGCTTATGGCAATTCAGGACCGGATGCTCGTTAACCAGGCAGACTTGAAAGAACCTTCTTCAGCTGTAAAATCGAAAGCTTACTCTCACCTGCCTTTTTTAGTCATACATATTTGTCCATTGTCAAAATAATCTCCCCTAACTTACGCCCTTACAATTCTCCTCCCACTTTTAATTCTTCTGGTGGTCTTGTTTAGGAACCACATGAGAAGGCTGGTGTTTTTGCTCCCCCTTTAGCCTCAAGTTCCACTTTACCCTATTATCCTACTATCTTATTTTACCTAATATTAGCAAAAGAAATATCAGCCAAGCGACACGCTCTCTGGGAGTATGTAGACTAACCGTTACGGACGGTAAACTAATCATCATCCTTGAAATGTGTGCCCGTGAATCAGCCTCATCCTTACGCCTCCTTTTCTAACTTTCTATCTCTACCACTCTTTCCAGCTGTAACTGAACAGCTGTCCAGTGAATGAGTGACTCGTAGAACACGAACCCGAAACCCATATCGAATGAGGCGAGTGGGTGAACTACGTGTACTTCAGAGAACAATCGTTGCAATTACATTAACATATTTCAATTTGTGGGGCAATTTAGTCACAAGAGGCCGGGAATATACAACAAATTGTCGAAAGTGCTTGTCGGGGAACTTATGCCGAGCAATACGGGACCGATTCGTTGGAATGGGGTGAAATCCATCTTTTATAGGAAAAACAACCGACCAACCAGGGAAAGAGCGGTAAGCGTACACGAGACGGAGGGACAGAGATATGACCATGAAATTAGATCAGACAAAGACCAAGAGAATCGCACTCACGCTTGACCTAGACGCTTATGCAGGCATGACGTGATCTTCAGCATGGGAGGAAATTACGAAAGCCACTAGTGTGGTGTGAGTGAGGAAGTGAACAAAGAACGGATGCAAGCATAACACACAAGGTCGGGCACCTACGACGCACAAGACTTGAAGATCGTGGGCCCCTGGATTGATCGCAATGGAAAATTGGTCTACTGTAAAAGTATACTCGTAGAAAGGCGGTAGGTGAACGGAGGAGAGGTTACCGGGTTCAACATGTGAAAGGAAAGGAAAGCGTGTAAGTTGAACTGGTTGGGAAGGGCTGGGTAATGACCTGATTAGTGAGAAAAGGAGACTGCGTCGGAATTTCACACGATGAATTCAATTACCGTTATACCAGCTTTCTAATTTGCCAACACCTTAAACAATGGTAGTGATTTTCCATTCTCAAATGCGGTGATCTTTCTGGCCCGAACAACTGTCGTCCAATTCCCTCTCACCTATCATTTCGAAAGTTGTGGAAACTGTCATCTTTGACCAACTGCGTGCGTTTCTCAAACACGAAGATCTACTGAGTGGTCATCAATACGGATTCCGAGTTCGCCGTTCCACCGATGATGTCCTGGTTCATGTCTCACATTCCTGGTCGGCTTCAATCGACAACCACGTAGAAATACACATGGTCTTGCTCAACATCTCTAAGGTCTTTGACGACGTTTGGCACGAACTTCGTCTGGCGAAACTGCCCACATTCGGGTTCTTGTCCGCTCTTATACTGTGAAAATCGAGTTTCCTCATTAGGCGAATGATCTCCGTCCGATCTCATGGGGTTCCGTCTCAGCTACATCTTTTAAATGGTGGCTTTCCTCCAGGCTCAGTCCTTCCACCCATCCTATTTGTTTTATTGATGACGATGGTCTTTCCACTACTTCTTATTTAGTCTGTTCCTTTTCCGGTGACCCCACTCTTCATTCTTCCCTTTCTTAACGCACTCCCTGTTCTGACAGTATCAACGTCAATCATTGCGGAAGTACAATTAGTGCATCTCTAGACTCCGATCCTGGACATATCTCTTCCCCGAGATCCAACTACTACGTTGCATTTATTACTTCCAAAATCTCTCTTCCATCAATTTCTTTGAAGCGTCTTTCTTTTTCACTTATTTATCCTTTGATTCAACTGTGCTGCTTTCCACAGATTATATCTGTCTACTTGACTTGACTATAGCTTCTTCTCTATGTTGACCCTCCTTCATATCTCGGCTCACCTCTTGTGCTGCAGACAAAGCTGGTTTTCTTTTCCACGCCATATCCTTTTTCACACTAGCTCATCTTTTCCTGCTGCACTCAGATCAAATCCGTCGGGTACTTGAATACTGCAGTCACATGGAGGATGGAGCTTGGTCTACCTCTCTATTCTTGATTGGATTCAACGGGGTGTCATTTGGTTGGTTGAACATCCTTTTTTAACCATCAATCATCGTCAGGGGGTTGCTTCATTCCCCCTCCTCTACCCGTACTATTTTGGATTTTGTTCCTGTGAGCTTGTTCCGGCAGTTCTTCTTCCCGAAACGTTTTCTCGATCATCAAGTAACCGGGAAAACTGTTATTCTCATTAGGTTTTCGTCACGGGATGTCATACTTCTATCCTTGGTGCTCATCACGTAAGCGTACTCGATACTGCCTTGCCCAATCACCCCTAAGCTTGAACACTCCACATTAGATTCTTCAACCCTCATTGAACACACTCGTTCTTCCTGTCTTCCCAGCGGATTACGAACTCTCTCGTTAAAAATAAAATCGATTAATTGGTTCTTATATGAATGTTCCCCCACAACCTACTGTTACTGTATGTCTTCAGATTATGGGGTTTACTCCTCATGCTGTAATTCACTTTACGTGTGATAAAAATAGAAATATGTCCTCCTAAATGGATAATTTTACACAAATATTTTCATCATAGAATTCAGATTTGATCCAGAATGTGAGATAATTTAGAATCCTGATATGATTGATCTCAGGATATATTCAGAGTGGATTGTGCCTCATGGGAAGACTGACAAAGAGCTCAAACTTGGCTCAGTGGAACACCAGAGGTATGTCAGCTTCAAAAAACTATTCGATTAAGATTTCCGGAAACCGTTGTGTCCCTTGCAAATATTCTCTGCAACGTCGTTAGTTGTTATTGATTGATCTCACAATCTGATTAGTATTCAATGGATTGATACAATGGAACTATGGGACGAGCCCTTATAACAAGCTTTTATCATTCAAACAGCAACCACGTAAATAAAGTCATCAGTCAAAGAGCCGAAATTTTATTCCGTCAAACAGAATGATAGTGCAACTCACATTATTTTAACACTGGAAAACGAAAATAACAGTTTTCTCCAAAAGTTTTGGATTGTGCACCAAAGCAAAAACAACGTGGTACCTGAAGGAAGAGTCTAAATTTGTATTCCGACCAAAGAGACCAGTCTGACATGCTACCGGCAACCAGACTAGTGAAGAGTTAATCAGCCTGCAGGAAATTGGTGTTATTAGCCCGATAAACCATTCACAGTGGCCGGCACCGATAGTAGTTGAGAAGAAACCGAAGGGTTCATTACGCATATGCGTAGACTTTTCAATTAGTCCGAATGATAATTTGGAGACACCTCAGTATCTTCTACCTATTCCCGAGGACCTTTTCGCTAAAATGAACAGTGGAGGCAAGTTTTCCAAGACCATTTTCACAGATGCTTACCTGCAGGTAGAAGTCGACGAGGAATCGAAACAATCATTGACCATAGGTGCAAACAAAGTGCCATAGAGATATAACAGAATTGATGCTTCTATCTTCGATCAAACAGAAAACTGTTTGACTTGGAACACGCGGACGATATTGTTCTTCTGAGTGAAAATGCAAGTACGTTGCAAGCTTTCTCTGTTCGCCGTAATAAGTGTATCGATGTTTCGGATGTATTTTACACCCTCAAGTTGCAAAATACTGCTCCAGTACTGTGTTGGCTCCACAACAAACCTGTTCTTAGCAAGGAAACTCTAATCGCAGTAGATAAGTCTCGACACCTGGGAAGTTACATCTCAGTAGATGGTCAGATATCGGATGAAGTGACATCACGTATGCAGAATGCCTGATTGGCCTCTGACCAACTCAGTTGTCTGTGGCGCCGACGGGACACCCGATTCAAGTCAAGCTAAGTCAAGTCAGCAGTAACTTTATGCAATCAACTGGGTGCAGTTTCAGTATTTGCACCATATCTGTGGTTATAAAATTACGGAATGGGCAAACACGTACGAATTATGGTAATTTTCATCAAACTGAACAGTTATGTGAGTCTTTGACGGCTTTCGATGGATCATCAAGCATGCGAGCACCATACGGTAAAACAGAATTGCTATATGCAGAAATGCGAGAAAATAGAAATTTGAATTTTGAGCGCGTGCATTTTGTAGACAGCTTTTAGAAGTTTGTTATGTAGAGAATGGTGTGTGTCTGAAAATAATCTGGAAGTAAACTGGCCACTAGCACGGAAGGGTTCATCAGTGATGGTATCAACAAATGTATCTCTGAATACGCCGCCGCATTTATAGATGTGTAGTATGGATCTTATTGTGAAGGTAATCTCTTTATTCAGTAGTCCAGGGAAAATAACCAGAGAACAGCACATCCAGTGTAGGCGAAGACATGCAGTGAGAAAATTTAAAGACATGACTGATTAGGGACTCAAAGCAATCACAGCCGGAGAGGGAAAAGTGATAACTCTCTAACTGTAGAAGATCTGTTGAGCAGGCGTGGACCACGAAAGATTATGGGATGATGTATCACCAAGGTATATAACTGTTATTGATATTGGTATGGGCTTATTGTTCGCAGCTAGGAGAGGAAACCTGTTAGTGAGGGCTCTGTGTGGATCATCAGAAAGTAAGGAAAATACTACATCCAGGCATTTAGATGTATTCAGTACAACGGAGCCTGATGAGGATCAGTTAACAAATTCATTCATTTAGATCTGGATTTGTGAAGTTTCTTTCGGGCGTCTTTAGTTCATATCCTCAAACTACATAGCCAGTTTATTTTCAGCCGATGAATGTCGACGGGATTGAACGTTTTGTTTGTCAAGGGTCCAATGTACACTGTGGTGGTGGGATCGGTTCTTTTATACGACTCAGAAACATAGTCGTTAAGGCTAGAAGATAGAAAAAACTGTCGGTGTCTGATCATCGATCTCTCTGTAGCACTGCTAGAATATGGTGGGATCGTCTTATCAGAAATGCCCAGGTTAGACGGTAATAGCTCGTAATACAGCCACAATTTTCAACACATTTGGGTCGCTAAATAAATCCAAACCAGAAGAGACTACGATGCCTTTAAGTAAGTGAATATTGAGTGCATCTTGCTGCCGTAAATTCACCTTCCGGACTAAGCTCCTCATTAGGCTTTGATGATTGTGTTTACTGAAAGTTTTAGGAAAAAATTCGGCAATACAGCGGCTGGAGCTTCCAAAGGTGACAACCCTCGTAGTGGGAAAGACAAATGGTTTATTCATGAAGAAGCATTCTAGACAAGCACTATCTCTGGTAGGGAAATTACCAATGATATGGAAGAATATTAGACAGTGAAATTTCAAGCCGAAGCCGTCGAAGTCGCCAGCCACAATAAAACTGAGCTCTCAATTCATTCTATTGTTGTCGAAAAAAATGAAACCAGGAGGTTGGCTAGGCCTATTGAATTAGTCTGGATTTATGCATGGACTAGATATTACAATGGTAGAGTTTCTCTGGATAAAGAGTGTCCCACGTCCACTGGTTCGACAGCAAACATTTTGCGTGTTGTATGTAAATGTGCATGATGAGGACCGACATCAAACATGATGTCCTTCAGATTTCCTGCTTGGTTATCTGTCTAGTCTATGGACGGTGAGTTCACTAAGCCTCAATATCTTATCATCCATGGCCGAATTAAGACTAGATCTTCTAAATGAAACGACATCACGACTCGTATATTCCAGCAGATACCACATATTTCCGACATGACTGAAAAGAAAAATTAGACGACAGAAATAAAGGGGCACATATCGGCTTTACATCTTCCTTTCGAGGAAGGGACTTTCCATCCTACTCGACGTATACGAATTCTTCCAGTCGCATGATTTTTAGTTCTTCAGTGATATTTGGTACATAAATCAAAACACGCGCGTGGTACATGGATACTGAGGACATAAAGTTGATGTGAAAAAGAAAATTGTAAAATAAAATGATATAAATATGCCAAAGCAATGAATAGAACACGAACTAGCATGACCAAATTCGAAGGCCTTGCCTACAAAGGTGGACTACAATTTTTAGATGTACAAATTCCAGATTCAGCATAACTCCTCCTCAGAGATGGGACGAGCCCATGCACTGTCTTGGATGACATCTGCATCAAAACAAAAACGGGGGACTAAGTGGTCATCGCTTCCATCGGCACTGAGAAGGAGGTTCAGCAGATGATCGTAAGTACTATCTCATACCTAGCAATCACGGCCTACACGATCAAGAAAGCCACTACTACTGTCATTGCAGCCAGTGAAACCAGTGACTTTCTATAGCACGAGTGGCCAAGGAAAGTCATTAAACAGTCGAATCGAGAGTACATTTCATGGCATTTTGTGGAACATGACATGAAAAAACTGGCCTGCAAGTGCTGCCAATGAACAGCAATTTTGAATTCGCAACCTCAAATTGAGCCACTGTCATTGTTGTTGACATCAAAACCATGGCACCGCTTTCATATTGATTTTTTCAGCCTAATTCTTGATATCTATCTCCTAATTCTGGTGGATTCTACATCAAACCGGCCAGAATTCGTCATCCTACAACAACCCATCAACCAGTTTACAATTCGTTACTTCATAATCATATCCTGCGGATTAGGTTTTCCGGAGACACTCATTTCAGATAAAGATACTCGATTTACATTCACGGCATTTTCCGAATGTGGCTTGATGAATCGCAATGTACTCATGCGAACTTCACCACATCGCTCGCACTCAAACGGTTAGGTGGGATGATTTGTTGATTCGTTAAAAAAACATACAGAATTAACCGGGTAAACAGCAGTTGGACAGCGTAATTAACCTGGAAGAGTAATCACAAGAACCAATACATAAATTTATTGTAGGCGATAATATTGACGCAAAAGATTCCAGATAAAATCATCCTGTATGGACACCGAAAAAGGCAACAGAAAAGAGTAGACAAGTTGTTTACAAGCTGCTATTCGGAACAAAACAGTGGATCGGGTATATCAATGAGCTTATAGATGGACTTGTCGAACTTGACTCCGATGATCACTCGTACGTGTGGTTGGACGATACCCCGGCGCGGATAGCACAAAGACAAGCCATACAACCACATACGACGGATTTGGTTGCTTGACACAAAATCCGTTCCACTAGGGGCGCATGTCTTTATCGGAACAGAAGGTTCACACGATCATTGCAGAATGACCCGCACTTGAGCAAACAAGAAGTCTAAACAACTACGAGGTGAGATAATAAGGAGCCAGTTAATATGCGAACTGACAATCCTGTTGATCTTTGACCTCCGGTAAGCCTTGTTCTGCGGTTTAGCGAGTGATGCATGCAATTTTCATCCATTCCAACACACTGGAGTCTTCTACGTGGTTGTGTTCTGTGCTCTTCATTGTCAAAAGTCAGTTCTTTGGGGCAAGGAATCGGTAAATTGTTACAGCATGCAACAGAGAAATCCTAATCATCGCAAATTCTTCGGTGGTTTACAAAGCCTCTTGCATCAATCAGATTGCACGATTTGTGATGTGCCAAACTAAATTTTCTTGCCAACTAATCGTGAAATGCCCTTATAAATGTTGTTGAAATTTAACATGGAAATTTAGCTCTTCAATTCAAGAAATTCCCTCTTACTGGGTTTGTCCAGATCCCATGCCACACATCGCAATGTTTCATCTTGTTATTATCAGACATTTCGCTTAGACCACTAGTTCTCACGCAGACTACCACCCCTGGTCAACGAGCCCGCGTGATTATTGTTTGTTCATTCCTAATGCTTCATACAGCAATTTGTCTTGCTTCTATGACAAGTTGAGAATAAACAACGTGGCGAACAAGCTCGTTTCCAGTTATTCGTACTCATACCAATACATAACAATATATATGACCCTCAAAATAAGAACTGAGAATGACAATCGTCCAATGTACAAAATCTGAGGAAAACAATCAAGACTTGTCAAGTGTCACATCTTAGCCACAGCCGAAGCCTTGAGTATTCGTCTCTACAATCCTCCCCTGTGCGCTCAGAAACAATTTGTGCAAACACTCAAGCTTCCGTGACCCACGTCATGGTCCCGAACACATGTGCAACCACTAGAAAATTTGATAAACTGTAGGCAGCCACCATATTTCTGGTGATAAACCTGTGTTCAGAATACTGGTAGGTACCAAGCAAGAGGCAAGACCGAGTAAGCAAATGACTTCTAGTGTCGCAGGAAAGCAAAGCCGTTTCCTAAGGACGTCCTTTAGATTCTCAAGGGTGCTATTTACTCTCTGTTTATTGACGCTAAAACTGTTGACTTAATCTTGAATCACCGTTTCGAGCACTTGTAGTCCGTTGTTGCAATGGTGTTTTGAAGCCAAATCGGACTACCAAAATGAGAAGTTTGGCGGTCTATCTGGATAAGAGGACAAAATTCACTCGGAAGCACTCGGTCAGTCTCACAACTGTTGCTGCCCATCAGCTATGTGTACTCGATACTCCTCTGCCCAACGATTCCAATACTTGAACACTCCACATTTGGCTTACAACTGTAATCTTATTTGAATCGAATGGAGCGCGCATAAACGGAGAGACAAATTTACTGGTACAATGCTATGCTATTCATTTCAAAATCCCATACCTCCGACCACGCGTCTTCGTTGTGAAGGTTAGCCGTGCTAACTGGAAGAATCACCTTGTTATTCTAGAAACAAACTCTCCGTTCTTCATGCTCCATGCGATTCAAATGAGTTTGTAGCTGTAAATCTATCTGAATATCATTATATTATGGTCGGTGTGCCCACTACATGAAGTACGTTTTTGTCCTTGTTTGATATGTTTGTCCTATAGTGCACTTAGTGTAGCAAGCTTTTGCTGTCTCACTTCGGACTTGGAGTTCAGTGCTTTACGAATCACTCAATAACTGAACGACAGTCCTGTACTGAGGACTACCAAAATCGACTATTGTCGACCAGAACCAGTGCTCTGAAAACGACGAATTTAGCACCCGCCTGGAGAAATTAGGAATTCAATGGACAACCGCAAACCCGTATCACTACCAAACCAATGACACTACGGAACAGCCCTATCGCACTACCAAGAAACTGTCAGTGATAGAAAACGGAAACTGGGAAAAGGTTTTGCCTTTGCTGTTTTTGACGTTTTGCAGTTTGTTGCTGTTGTTGCTCTTGTTGTTGTCGTCGTCGTCGTCGTCGTTGTTGTTGTTGTTGTCGTTGTTGTCGTCGTCGTTGTTGTTGTTGTTGTTGTTGTTGTTGTTGTTGTTGTTGTTGTTGTTAGCACACCTTTCCTACCGCAAATCCAGCATGACGTATGGCAGGATAGGGAGATTGTCTATGACCTTACAGTGGGTCTGCAGCCAACCCTTCTCGAAGGAATTTGTCGAACTTCATATCGTAAGAGACGGAGAACAACAGAACTTGAAAGTAACCCAAGAACGCGCGAGGAAAGTCTCCCGTTATGCTGATTACATGTGAACGAGAATCATTACCGGCAGCGTCGTGGTAACATGAATAGGGGCCCTAGATCACGAAAGCGTATTTTCCAGCTCTATGCTGGGATGACGCTGACAAATAATTGGCTTGATGGGCAAAAGCTGAACCAGCGCTTCATTGTAATGAGCTGGAGCTGGACAAAATGGGCTAGAGCTAGGCAGAACATTTTGTTATATTAGCTGAAGAAACATACATGGGCTCATAAAATTTCCTCACTACGACGCATGTAATTATTTCCCAGCAATTCAGTTTTAAATTTTTAAAACGCCAATGTTACTAATAACGGCATCATACCTATCTCTGTTGGGGATTTCTGTTCAAATTTATTATTTATTAAAGTTTTGGGTCAGTTTATGTGGGGAATGGTGGAGATAGAATTAATTAGGAAATTATGAAACGGAAATGGCAGGAATGAAAAGGAGCACCCATTTGAAAAATAAATTCGGGAGAGGGGTTGAGCCCATTTGGAAGCTATTAGGGCCCCGGTGGCTTTGCCCATCGTCTTCAATGAAACTTTCCACCGAATGTACAGCGTTTGCTCATCTGGGACCCAGTTAGGATCCAAATAAGCATGCCCATTGGGTGCTTAGATGAAGAGTGTCGTATTCTACATTGAAAGCCGGCCCGTCGGTTTACCAAACAGTTTGCGATCAAGAATAAATCTATGCCCATCGAAGTGAGCTACACCACAGAAACCACATCACTGGAGGGGCCGTCCGTTTGATAACCACACTCCAACTAAGTAGCAGTGGAGAGCGACAAAAGCCACGCAGAGGTCAAACCCGACATCTCTACTCGGAACAGAAAATGTAAAGCACGATCTCGAAGCTTTGTGCCCTGTCACAGAGAGAGGATGGTCGTGAACTTTGCGTACCGACCATTGCATAAGCAGTGCATCGTTCGAAAACAATTAAGGACGATGGGGCGACAAGGAATGTGATGGCCTAACGCAGACTGAAATCAACAGACAGACGAGAGCACAAGAATTACATTATTTCATTCTTTGTTTGAATAAGAACTGGCTGAAAATGGACTCTATGTCTGCGGTGCAAATGCCCAGTTTGTCATAGTTAAATGATTCTGGTTTTTCCAAGATCATGGATTCCGTTTACCGCATTCTTTACACAATGCATCTTGCAGAATATTACAAAACTAATGGAACCACGCCCGTGTGAACGAGCATTATGCAGCATAACAAGCTAATGAATGATGCTCACCATATAATTCTGCGTGGAAGTAAAGTGAGCCACTGTGAAGCAGCGCGGATGTGCACGACAGAAAGTGGTGGACTAAACTATTCCACCCATGATTTGAGTCTTGGTCAGTGATCGGTATAACCCTACCGTTACTGATGTTGTTTAACAAGCACAACAGGGTAACATAGTTGCTGTGCCTCCGCGAAGTCGGAATGGTGAACTGAGCCTTGATAGATTATGAAGTATGATTTCGAAATTCTTCATTGTTCTTCCTAGTATTACTTCAGAGGTTTGTATACAGAGGATAACACTTCCAGCAAATTCGAATCGGAATTTCTCTAGAAAGCGTGCGGTGAAGCTAGAGTTGGAATCAGCGTACGTTTAGCGGTTGAGGTTAAGGCAGTGCTTGAAGTTAGTCAAGGCACTGTGATCCGTGTGTTTTGTTCTCCGTAAGCTCTCAACTTACCCACCATTGAAGATCCTGTCAAATTTGTAACCAAGTCGATTGCCATTAAAACTGACAGGTGGCGGAACAGCGATATAATGAAATTTACTGCTCTTATTTGCAATCCGGATATATCACCCTGATCCAAAAATGTTTTTTCTTCATTCAAATCATGGGTGGAAAAAATCAAATAAATAGCTGTCACTACAATGTGTTTTGAAAAGAACTTCAAGAATTGTTATTGGATATGAACATGATTGGCATTCTCTTAAGATCGAAGAGAACTTTGATGTCAATTAACTTATGTTCATAAGTATCCGTCAGATGACTGAGCAACGAAATTCACGATGCTAATCATTCTGAGAGACAAACGTTGGAGGAGGCATTTTGTTATAATTCCTCGAAAATGTTTGCTAAATATACATGATAGGTTGAGAAGGAGTGTAACAAGACTACCAACTAGAAACGAATTAGATTTCCCCATAAAACATGAGGCATCAACTGTCCCGACCTCAATGTATGTTGCCGTTGGATGCAGTTCCCGTAAGATTACTCCGGCATTTCTTTTGTGTCGAATCGAATCGAACAGATGACTATGATTAAGTTGCCTATATGGTTTCAAGAGTTCACCAGACTGAACATATTCTTGGAGGGACACGTGAAAAGAATGAATAAAATACGAATATCGAATGTGTGTAGAATGATCTTATTATCGCTACTAGATGATGTTCAGGAGCATGTGATTTTACCATATTTCGGAGCGAAAACCATCGCATGTTTGTTATTACTGCGTAACTGTCGTAACCAGTATAATGCAAAAAACGGGTGATCGCTCCAAGTAGGGCATGTGCAGTACGCACCTACTTTACGGACGAGTTGGACTGCCTTGTTCATTTTGCATCGTAGAGTCTAGGTTTCTGGAAAGAACTAATCAGATCGGCATGCACAATACACCAATGGGGCTACTCATAACCAAGCCGCATATCGTTCTTTCATTTCAAAAGTTAGAACAGAACAGGGATTGTTATACATTATTTCGTGCATGCTGATTGGCTGGAGTCATGACAAATATTTCGGTATAAATTCGTATCAATCTATTTCCTGACTTGTCACTTGAGTTGAGTAAACATCTTTATTCTTGTGATTTACTCAGTCATTGCCCATCCAAACGGAAGCACATGCGGATTTTACTTGTCTCCGGTCTATTCGTGATTCCGACTCTGAACAGCTCATAAAAAAAAGAAAGCAGCACTTTCCAAACCGTCGTCCAAGCTGGTTTCTAGCAATTTACAAAACTCACTGTGGAAGCAGTAAAGTAATTGGAGAACCAAGGTTATTTGCCTCCATAGTCATATACTTGATTTCAAATCAGATTATTCCAAAGAACAAACTTGGTTATTTTTAAGAAATCTCATACCAAAATATGCAACATTTTTGGTGCATCATTCTCACAAGTCTAAAAAATGCTGTAGTTCTTTTCTCCGATTTGCTCAGTCGACTTTCCATTGCTAGTAACTGGTAATTTTCCTCCTACCAGAAAAGTCACAAATGACATTCCAATGATGTAGCATAATGCGGACAATAATATGATTTGGATCATTGGCCCATAGTGCAGTGCGGACCAAAACAAATAGTACACCCCAGGAAGCTCGAATTTGCCAACTTTCTACTCAGAAGAAGTTTACCCCCTACCTGAGCAAGTGCCGGGCGATGAAGTCCAACCTTATGCATCCCGGAAGGAGACTGCTAGAAGTCATATCCAGGATGATAGTGGAATCACACAACGCATGGTGCTCAGTAACTTTGAAGTGGTCAGGCACGATGTCGTGGTGACGTGCGATAAAAGTCAAGTGTTGTGTTCAGTATTCACTCTTCACTGCTGCCATCTAGAAACAAGGCTGGTGTCGGTGTTTATCACGGACCGGAAAAAGCATACCACCGGAGGAACTGTGGGACGGATGACAACACCACCACGAACCGGGGTTGGAGGTATGAACCTCGGAATAGAGAAAGACTTGAAGACAGTCTGCAGGATTTGGATCGTCCTTTATTTTGTCAGGGGGGAGGAGTGTTGTGAGTGTATATTCTACTTATTAAGTAGTTGATTGTTGAAAGCGGAACTATCGTCATTCGTGGATTACCAACACCGCTATGCCCAAGAGACCGAACGCAAGAAGGTGAACAACAACAGGCAAACCACACAACTGCTTCTCCGTCGGATGGTGACTGTCTTCAAGTGAAGGGGAGCAGTGACTTTTCAAACAAGCATGTTTGTAACGTTTGTTTTGTTTTGTCGATGTCCGAACGAGCTATTGGCAATAAACAACCTATTCACCCAGGCACGCCTTGTGGATTATAACACTAGTAGTATTGTAGTAGTATTTGTCAAAATGACAGAACGTTTCCATTTCATTTCCCAAACCGAGCAACTGAGAAAAATCCACTCAAACAAGAAAAGCAGTGCAAAATCATCGTCACGGATTACGTTGCACATCGATTGTGTTCCCTCCTCCACTGACTTAAACATTTTGCCCTGAAATATTCATTGCAAATCTACCCTGCGAAATATGTCTCAATTTATCCCTGTCACCGATTCAGTTTCGTTAATTTGTCATTTTTTATATATTTATTCTGATTTGAACCCGGAAAGTAAAGTTTTGAAGTTCAGAATGATAGTCATTTTACTTCAATGACTGCAGGATCCTTTTTGAAGGAACTAGTCCAACATAAGTTTGTAATTTTATCATCATTTTCATAGGCTTTTTAGATTTACACAAGAATAGACCGTAACATCCCGATTTGAACAAATACTATTAGGATTTCACTAGACCGAAAAAACAGGACAGACTGTTAGTTATACTAGATTTCTATCTTTATATCGAAGAGCACTTTGAATCTTCCACTTCGTGAAAGCCATGACACCAAAAATATCTGAAAGCGCAAACATTCGATAGCGTTTTCCTAATACCATCTCCTGAAAACGTGGCGATGCCATCAGGACATCCAATTTTTATATTCTTGCATTCAGCGAGTTATTCTATGTTTGAAGTTGTGGACAAACTTACATACAGGGTGACTGTGGCTAACTACTGAAGAATTAGATAAGTTTCTATAGCACTAAAGTGGCAAGGTGGAAAAAATGTTGTTTCGATACTCGAGCACTGATTGCTTGAAAAATAAACACTGGCGTCTGTGATAGTATATTTTGCCATCAGCGTAACTTATATCTTGCCAGAACCGTGCGCTAAAAAAATATCTTCAAAGATAATGTTTCGAACGAGAAACCTACTCTTTGACAAATCAATAACATAAAGATTGGATAAGTGATAAGGGGAATAAAATTCTCGCGCTCAAAATGTGAACATAACTATGCAAATGCATTGTTGTATCAGAAATTAGACCTCACAGAAAGATGACTGTTTGGTGAGAAATACTTGCGTTTGTACGCCTAACTGGTAAGAATTCCCAGTTATGCCCACTTTAGGATCACATCTTGGCCAGCGTGCCTTGATGAGTTCACACAATGATGGCAGCTGTTTACAAATGGAATTTCGCAAGCCTTATGCTGGGTACTGGTAGGTGTTTCTGTGTGGTATCTTAATATTTCACATGAAATAATAGTACAACATTTTTACATTTCAAAACAATTCCTATGTACCATGGAAACTCCATTGTGCAAAACGGGCTGTGCCAACGAAACAATAACAGTGGATAATTCAAGATGTGAAGGTCCTTGAAATAATATTTTCATGAAAACAAAATAATGTTGAGCACTAGTATTGTAAGGGATGTGAGATGGGATTTTTGTGTCTGAAAATGTTTTCTTTTCAGCGTGTGCACCTGTTGGATTTTACAGTTGAGCCTTCATTGTTATGACACGGGGAAAATATGACTAGCCCGATAGCAGTTCATTTTGAACGCGTAACGGGAGTGGCACGCGAGTTTCGTTGTGTGTGTGTGTGTGTGTGTGTGTGTGTGTGTGTGTGTGTGTACGGTCATACTCTGGTCCAGTAGATTTCCTAATTCAGGCCAAATTAAAAATGTCATCATTGAATCTTGGACAGTAATTCACTTCAAGGACGCACAGTTTTGCCTCCCCGCGAGGGCTTTATACTGTTAAGCATTACGGTTATGGGCCGGTTCCAATATTTGTTCCCCAACTCAAGGCAACTGTGTACTTTACCGTAAAAATGTAGACAATAATTCACCCTGAGCATCCCCAGGTCTTGATCGTGAGCCAAGGGGAAAGATGCCTAATGGATAGATGCCGTGCAGAAAAATGGATCCAGATTCAAGAGTAAAAACAGAACGACCGCATAAACGGAAATTCGAACTTCTGTACGCTTGTCTGAGGGACGAAGGGCTAGGGACATGTCAAGACGGCCACGAAAGTGGAAATGTTACTTACCACTGAATGCAGAAACTCCTCGTTAGTCGCCTTCTGCTGGGACTATCACCAAGCGATATCAATGACTGAAGATGTAAAACGAAAACTCAATGGCAGTTCTTTGGCTAGCCGCGGTTATTGAGAATGACTAATATAGGTTTCAATGGAAGGGGATAATACTGATGCAGGAGATTCTTATAACAGCGGAGTTCACAAGTACCGGCTGCCATAGTGGCCCAACTGATGGAATGTCGGCTGTTGACCACAAATAACAAATAGCTTCAACTACAGATATCACTGATTTCTGAATGAAACGAATTCCCCAAATGAAGTTTGGAATTATTGGGTACTGTACTGATTTGTATTG
Organism: Fasciola hepatica; assembly: GCA_948099385.1. Classification (NCBI taxonomy): domain Eukaryota; kingdom Metazoa; phylum Platyhelminthes; class Trematoda; order Plagiorchiida; family Fasciolidae; genus Fasciola; species Fasciola hepatica. Next base: position 3,350,686 of record CANUEZ040000199.1, read on the forward strand.
ACTTCGTTTTTTCTATGATGTCTTCTGGGCCGTTTAAGTTAGGTAGCCTTCGCTACCAGAACTTCTTGGGATCTTAAAAGACGGAATGCAATAAACCGTTAAATATAAACAAGTTTTGAACCTATGAAGATGAGATTCATTTCAGGTGGATTTGTCACTAAAAAAAGATAGTAGATCTACCGGGGACAATTCACTGTGCTTCTCTGTACTGAACAGTGAGGAACTGTTTTCGGTAGACGCAAAAGAAAAAAACCTCTCGGTTTCTTTGGAATGTATGACCTTGAGATCAAGTTCGCATAATCGTCTTCTGTTAAACGTCCATGTTGTTTTCACGATCATGTAGAAATGCGTACTCAGGATAGGAGCGATTTCCTGTTTCAGTGAATGAAAGGAATATTGAATTTCCCCTAATTTTCATGAGGAAAAGATCGCCCAACGAGCCACAAGTTTATCCACAGGGCGGATTTCCTGATAAACTCTTCTTTGCTTTCATCTTTCGGTCGATCTATAGCCTACTTCTGAGGTCAAAATATGTGGCCATTATTTGCAGTCCCGAAAAAGCAAACAATTCGTCCATTTTTGGCTTGGGTCCATATTGCGATTCAGAGACTCACAAAAAGGAGACCCATGCTAAGAAATTCATACCAAAATCATCGAAAGTAATTCCAGATGGTACCACTCTTTACACTGGTTGATATGGTTCACAATAAATCCCCTTGTTGAGGAGTTCTATTCGTGATGCGATAAATGCATGAAAGTCTAGAAATAAATGCTTCCCGTATTTCAGGTTAAAGTTCGTCTGGGAAGAATATTCTGCTGCCGGGTAATGCGTCGGGTTGGGCCTCACTTGAAGATGCGTTTGTTGTACAAGTTGGTATATCCATTCGTTTTATATTCTCTAGTAGTAACAGAACCACAGAACACTTGATGGTTCTGTTGCCGAAATCGCCACATAATAGCCTTGGTTTAAATATAATGGAGAATATATTTCCAACATTGGAGAAATAAATGAATTCACTTTCTCCACTTTGGACAAGAGAAGCAAAAATATTGCGCGCTAGGAAGCACTGAATAACTAGTGGTATCGTAGTTCGGTTGGTAAATTCTATACACTAGAAGCTGAAATAATTCACTGAAGAAAGAGACATGTTTAAGTAGTATGGACCGGCATAAAACATGCAGAGCAAACTTTATGGTCGAAGTTGGTATGTGACCAAATAACCTTTATTTTTTCATTTGTGGTTCATATTCTCACATATTTATTGATGGACATCGATCATGCAACGAGAAATTCGGCCGGTTTATCGTACTTTATCCATAAAGGTAAGGCAAATAACCCGGAATTTCTTTGGGTTTATCAGTCACCAAGTGGTTAGTAAGTGACATGAGAGAGTTACATTAGAGTGCAAGATTTACGTGAGTGATCGGCAAGTTCGAGGGTTTATAATCTCATTCAAAATTCTTTATTGCATCTAACGTAAGGGCTAGCTTTTTCTCATTAGAACTCCATAGACGACCGTACATTGAACGGTATCTCAGTGAATGGTTGAATAAAACCAACAGATATCGCCATGAAAGGAAACACGTCAGATTTCGGTTCATTTTCTTGATTAATGTGAAAGCAAAACGATTAGCATATAAATGAACATCTTTAGGTTGTATTTGAATTTGTAGCTAATTTCATTAGTGAGCTGAAATATACCTATCGGATATAATCCAAATCACAAGACTAAATTAAATATCGCTCAAGGTATATTAAAGGTAGAATGTTGACAACCAAAGTGCAGTCATTATTCAAAAGCAAAGACGGTAGAATCAGAATTATTGCTCAGATTATACGGAGTCAACTTTAAGGGGTTGAGCGACTCAGCGGAAGCTGTCCTCGTCACCCATCCCTGTTTCAGAACCTAATCAGGCCTTTCAAACGAGTCATATATACGTATATATATATATATATATAAATATATATATATATATATATATATATATATATATATATATAGAAACTATCCCGATTACTTGAACTTTCAATATAACAGAAAACGTGGTCTCACTAGCTTTACGCACGATATGGGCTGTACACGGCTACGGGCAGCAGAACAAATTCCAAATGTATAACCGTGTTTATCGTAATTTCGTGGTTCTAAACAATGCAATACATAAAAATACATAAATGCAATGACTTACAGCCAGGTGAGCAACCAAGGGCAACAGTACAGAAAGTTATCCGAAAAATCGGGACAGCGCGGTCATAAACGGTCCACTCAGTAAGGAGTCATGCGAAACTGTAGCGCAGCACGGTTGCGGTACAGACAGTGGGTCAAGAAGCGTAAGTGAAACGTTCTGCAAATTTTTCTTACAAGAGGAATGTACAATCATAGAACAATCGAGTCGGGAACTTAACGTAAAATGTTCACGCACCATACGTCGGAAAGGGGTAAATCTGAACTGTGTCAGTACAGTAAAAACAGGGAATTGGATCACAAGTATTCGAGGTTCATGAGGGATATACACGCTACTCACGAGTAAGACAAGCGAAGATGTCGTCGAAAATACAAATTACAAAAAGTAATTTACATATATATATATATATATATATATATATATATATATATATATATATGGGAGTTTCTGAAAAGCAATGGAGCTTTTGGTGTCGATGCTGTCTTCTGGCAGAGTTGGACGCAGGAGGTGGATATTTGGCTAGTTGATAGTTCGGGGCTATAGTGGACGCGACGATTGATCCTAGTGGCACTTGCGGATTGTGAAACTTAGGAAGTCGGTAGAGTCGTGAATTTGGACTTTCCGTGGATTTCACTTGTTTGTGTGAATCGTCTGTGATCTTTTTGCTTTTTTGAGAGTGGATAATGCTGTAGAAAATTTGCTTGCCAGTTAATTGATCCGATGTTCCGCGACAGGTTGGTAGGTTTCCTCGACACAGAGTAGCACTTTTATCATTTCCTTAATATCCGAGTTGTTGAATATATATATATATATATATATATATATATATATATATATATATATATCCACGAAAATAGTCGTTTAAACATCGCCCGCAATGTAGGTTTAAAATCCCATCATGGGTGCTAACCAATATTGAAGTAATAAAATGTTGCTTGCATATAAAATCAGTTGAAATAATCCATTTGGCTCTACACCTGAAATGACAACGAACGACATAGATGTTCGACGAGTGTGAACTCAGAAGAGTGATAGTTTTCCTTATTGTGCATATGTAATGTTACCTCCATGTTTCATTGGCCTTATCTGTGAAGCATCCGAAATAAGCGCCCGCATTTCGTGCATAATCTGATAGACGATAGTTAATCATTCATAAAGTGTGAACAGGCCACAGAACACGGTGTAGAGGGCAGCCATCCGTGCCTAACGTCCGACGGCCCACCTTGTCATCATCCACTCGATGTTCTCGCCAGACAAAAACAATGCTTCGGATACATCGGTTATCAAATACGGAAAGACACCCAGCATCCTCCACGCGAAGTGGCCAGGTCTCACAACATTAAGGTAGAACACTACAAATGACGGCAGTGTACATCTTTCCGCTAAGAAAGCCGCATGTCATGACGACGCCACAGGTGTCGCAGGTCTGCAAAAGCTTCTCTAGCTCTCGCTTAACGTGAGCTGATCTCCTCCCCAACACCACCTCTAGCTGTCATCAAGTTCTCAAGGTTCTTGAAGGTGTCCATTGAATCCAGCTGGTCACCATAAACGGTGAGTGCAGGCACAGGCTCTTGCCAATCCTGTGAAAGCACTTCGCACTTGGAAGACACAAAGTGCACACCATATCCGTATACTTCAAACACCAAGCTGTGGGAAACGTGTTGTATTGTCTGTGCATTGCCGCCTAGCAAGGAGGCAACGTCAGCATATTCCAAGTCAAGAACTCTGCTCCTTGGGAGAAGTTCAACTCCACCGATCGGAAGACCAGATAAGGGATTCCGTAGAACATCCTGTATGTCACAGTTGAAGAGAAAATGGGCATATAGGGTAGTCTTGTCGTACTCCACTGCAGAGGACCATAAAGGGGCCAAAGTTGGCCGTAGGCCCTCACCCGACCTGAGAGGTGACAATACAACTCATTGAGGAGAGATACATACTTCTCAGATACTCCATTACTCAGTGAACAATCCCATAGTACAATCCTACGAGAGAGTCAGAGGCCGCACGAATGTCCAGGAATACGATGACTACTGGTAGTTGGAAAGCGTGAGGGTGCCCAACAACCTGTCAGGGGCTGGATAATTGGTCGATATATGCAGGACCTGCACGAAACTCAGCTTGCTCCTCGGCAGTCTATTCTTTGCACGTTTGGTACGTCCTTAGATGTGTGATAGATCCGTGTGGCTTTGGTGTTACTGGGATCAAGTTAACATATCTAAGGTCAGCGCAACCATTGCTCGAGCCCTTTCCACAGGAGGAATGTGCTCGAAATCCCGAAGGTTTCCGCACAAAACATGATGTCTTCTACAAGTTGCAACCAACCATCTTTAAAAACGACTAGGGGAAGGCCATGAGAGTCAGGCGCTTTGTGACGCCCTGACTCGTGGCTTTCCCTTCGGATGTCCACCTCAGTAAGTGGATATGTGGAAACGGACCACTGGAATTGTACCGAAAGGGATACAGAAGAGATTAACACTAAGGGCCAGACCAACTGTCTGAAAGTGTTCCACCCAACATTCGAAACGCCTTTGTCTAATGTGAATCGGGGAACCGTCAGTTGCCAAAATTGCTTCACTCGCACACATTGACTTTCCACCGGTGACTCTAGTGAGATAGAACAGCTCACAAGAATTTTCCATGGTGGCAGCTTGTCCCATTTCTGATGCGCATTGCGACCACTAAGTTTCGCTCTCCCTACGAAGGCTCGCGCTGAATCCACGTCTCACCACAGGTCGTGCTTCGTTGCGTTCGCTTCCAGCTGTGATTGACTTGCGTGCGTGTAGAAGGTGCACAGATTCAGCAGACATCCGGAGCCTCCGGACAAGACGAGACAGGCCTTAGCTTACCAGACCAGCAATATCCAAAGCAATCTTGACCAGCGAACCGCGCTGGTCTATACCCTCATGTGGAGCTACAGTTCGCTTTTCAGCTAGCGCGTTTTGAAAGACGGATAAACACGATGGATTGGATAGCTTATCGTAATCTAACCGTCGTGCAGTGTGCGTTTGGAGAAACCCAATCAAAAACAGGGGCAGCGCAAAGTAAACTAATGGGGGGTCAGAATCAAGGAGGGGAGAAGGGTGCTCCAGTAAGAGTCATAGTCTTGCATGCAACCCAGCCATTTGTGGCTTATAGAGATGTGGTCGGTCTGGGTTGACTGTCGAATCAAAGAGTGAATATTTCACGTGGCTTACAGGGGGTTAGAATGTCTGGAGTTTGTAATGGCGAGGAAAAAGTGATGGTCTGAGCGCGGAGCCAGCAACCGTTCCCATTTTCCGAGCTACAGGTATCTGACCCAAAAGAGCTTCCCAGATGCGCCTTATTCGACGACAGCCGACCCACTCTTGCATTCAGATCCCCTGCCGAAATCACCATATCAGCCAGGTTTGCTCTGTGTAAGAGGTTGGGGAGCTTCCGGCAGAATGTACCTTAGATTGCATCTGGGTTACAATCGGTACAAACGCCTAAGCGACAAACAGATTGCGTCTATCGGAGCGGCAACTGCTCACCTTACACGAAACCTCTAGTCCCGCTACGCGTAAACGAATGTCGATTGGGATCCAGTTCAGCAGCGCCGCTTCGGCTTTTTCACTGAAAGCACAGCCAACGTCAGCAAGACCATAAGTCGCAGTCTCATTGGAACAGAAACGCGTATGGGGAAATTCACGGAGGGATTGAATGAGAGTGTTAATCTAACCACTATACTGCAGTCTTGAATGCGAGTCTCTCGAAAGCAACACCAATCGACGGCAAGAGATTCAAGTGCACGAGCTAAGCCCGCCTGTTGTCCTATATCCGCCAGAGTTCGCTCGTTAAACATGTCTAGTTTGAACGGGGATCGAGGACGAGGCAGGCCAATAGCCGGTGGTAGTGGGTTCGGTGAGACTGGAAACCTAGTAAAAGAACGACAGGAGAGAACATAACCAGGATTTCAATCAGTGGCACTAGAGCGGGTACGGTCGATCGAAGAACCCGTCGGGTGTGAAAATGGGAAAGAAAGTGGGAAGAGAGTGGGAGAAGAAATTTTGTACGATGTAGGGGTGTGTTCTTTTTTGCGCACGGAAGAGCAGTCAACCAAAGTGGTAGAAACTCTCATGGTAGTTTGCGTCAGTAAAGCAGACTTAGAACGACTAGTGCTACCGTCAGGTTGACCAATTCTGTAAGAGCACACACTAGAATAACAGATGGAGCGACTTCCCTTTACTATACGGCTTCATCCGATTGCAATTATTTATTCTCCAAGTTCCGGACTATACCCCTCGTCGACGGTATTTTCGTGAAAGAAAACTGGTTGTCGTTAAGTACTGTAATTTCCATGGGGAGCTGGTTGAGTTACGCGCAGAACCACAGCGAATCTAGCGGAGAACGAAGAAAGGTTCGGTATGCATTTGCGGGACTATTGACTCTTCAGCTATGAACTGCCAATAGCGATGGAAATTCGTTAAAGAATGAAGGTTATGCTTTCAATGTTTCGAAAGAAATAACAGGTTGAGGGAATGCCTGTATGATAGCCCATGTAATCAAGGCTTTTGCAAGGTTCACCTTCACGGACTGTTACATTAGGGCTCGAATTTGTTGAACGGTTCATGCTGTGTCCCAAATTCTGTAAGCAGATGGAAAAAAGTGCGCACGGCTGAGCATGTACTCAGAAGTAGCGTACGGGAAACACAAGTACAAAAAAGCAGAAACGCAAACACGTAGGCAAGCTTGTGAGTCAACGCTGTACGCAAGTGTAAGCATATGCCAAGTGCAAAATCAGACTGGGCCACGCAAGGTAGCTCAACACGTGAAACTATGTCATTGGTCAGTGCTGTTTGGGACGAATCACCACTTACACCAAGTGTGTACATGTGTACGACTGCAAGGCGTGTGATCATGGATGCAAGATATTTGGACCGAGTGTTTGCAGTGTGCGTGTGCATGCTCGAATGTCTGTCTGAGCACATGACCGTTCATTCCGAGCACAACATTTCAAATAAAGTGTCCCATACCGGTCTGCATAAGTGGACCAAATAAAAGATAACAGGCTATGCATTTATGACCAGCAGTTCGGACATCACTTTCGTCTGCTGCAGCTTTCTGAGTGTCATCGGGATAGAATGTCTTGCAATATTTGGTGGTTCATGTGTCTCGAAGACAATCACTCCTGGTGGGTATCGAAGGATCTGTGGTAGTTCCAGGGATTATGTCTTGGTTTAGAATAGAGAACCATTCCGCGATGGCCAGTCGTTGGTTTTTGATTAATTAATAACTGATATTACTAGGCTGAGACGTGAAACCCATTCCACACTTGAACAAGAACTCGAATGTCATAAAAAACCAATCGCCGTCCGAACAACTTTCGGGTTGTTGCTACTTGGTATCCACGGACCGGAAACGATGAATGAACAACTATGAGCTGCGCCGTCGGTGAAAGCATGATTTTTGGACATCCCCAAAGATTGCACAACCCGAAGTTCTCTGACCTTAATTCACTCAAAGCTTCCGCACCTGTGGAAGATGTCCAAATTGTAGTTATGGTTCGGGCTCGGATGATTCTTACCTATTGAAATTTTGTGATCTCAGTACTCTGGAAGTACAAGCCTTTAATGGCTTGTCTGACTATAAGGTTGCAATTTCTAGGATGCAGCAACATCGCAGGCGCTTCCTCAGAGAGCGAGACCTAGTCTTGGTATACTCCAATGCAATCCAGTAAAGTTGAAGCCAGAATATACAACACGAGTACTGGATGGGCAACTCGACGTTTTGCACCCCTTCCCCCCCAAAAAATATTGTTACCTACCAGACCATACCGTGTTCAACCCGAAAAATACCTGATAAGCTGTTTGTTGTGTTCGATTGTGCAGCCCGCCAGGGAAATAGGCCTCTTAGATATATGTTATTCCAGTGACCAGATGCCATTCAGAACTTGGTTTCAGTGCTTTGAGGATTTTGAAAGGAACGGATAGCTGTCGTAGCAGACATCGAGGAAGTGTTTAAGCAAGCGCCAGTGCATCCGACGTTAGTTCCAATACACTCCCACGGTATCGACGATATTGTCCTAACTCCCAACCCCTGTTATTGACAGGAAAAGTTCGGACATCTCAATCGACTGTAGATTACAAGATCGGTTATCTCGTCATTGAAGGAATGTCAATTATCTCACGACGGTGTTTTGGAATCCATCAATATGGGACTACCTACCTTTTTTACAGTTAAGACAAAAGTGGTTGAAACCCACCCTCATTCTAAAGGTGAATGGTACTGCTTTAATCTTATCGGAAAGATCACCAGAGGAAAATGGCTGCTAGGTGTGATGTAAGATTGCAAAAAGCATCCAGATAGTTTCGCACCAACAGTATCAGTGAGAACTGCAAACGAGTCGTGCTGCATGATGTGCAGAATCAGTACACACTGTGGAGGTTAGGGAGTGTTCAGCCGCAATGCTTCAAGTCCTTCATGTCTCGTCTTCTCGGGGGGTTAAGTAGGTAGGGTGAGAGCACCACTAGACATCAGAGGGTGCCCCCGGCACGGAAAATGCGGACGGATCTAAGCCAGCAATGGAGCGACGTGTGAACCATGATCGGGCCTTCATTGTTGCTGTTTTACCGATTGCTCATCATACTGTTGTAGTTTTCATACCAATGACTAGTTCTGTTTATTTATCCTTTCCTAAGGTACGCACCGCAGTGAGTGTTTGTTTTATCGCATCAACGTGATCACATCCCCCATAAAGTTACATCACTATCTGTTCGGGGCCAGTTGAACTGGGACGATTGTTGGTCTATGTACCCGGTCCCCTTGGCTGGCCTCGTGATCGATAAAAGTTGAGGTCTGCATTTTAATAATCACAGTCATGTTCACGCCGGTAGTATCGCATATTTGCATCAATTCTATCTCCGTTCCTGGCTCGTTCTGCACATAAATCAATCAGCTCGGTACGGAAATTACAATTCCTGCAAGATGTTACGATGATCACCTGAACGAATCCTCTTTGTGTCCAAAATCATACATGCTGGAGAGTTAGACTAATTCTGTGGTGGAAATTTATGTTTATGTCATTGTTACTCTTTCGCTTTTAAATAGGCCCTCTTTTTTGTCAGTCTGTGTTCCTCCAAGCGATAAACGCTTCCTATCAGGCTGGAATGCTGTGATTGCGTTCAAAATTTCACGTTCCATATCCAGTATTGTAACAAGGACGAAACCACACGGTATGTTACTTGCATTTCAACGGCCAAACAAGTCAAGCCGTGAAACACACAATCGTTTATATAGGCCATTTTCCAGACTGCGCGGCACCAACATTGCTATTGCCACTGCTTGAGCGCTTCCGCTGCGTTCTTGCAAGTTGCCCATGGTCGATAGATTGCTTCTCTTGGGTATCATTTCTATTCGGTTGATCGTCTCAGTTGACGGCTTGATCGGCAGCCCCTTACCTGGGCTATCCTGCTGGTTGTCGGAGATCCCGCCGCTTTCCCCCTCCTAGTTCGTATGCCTCCTTTTGTCTGCTTCGGGACGGCTCCGACATATTCGCCGTCTGTTCTTACGTCTGTGGCCCTCGTTTGGTTCGTCCATTTGCCTTGATATTCACGTCGTTCCCTTGCCCCAGAATGCCCCGTTACACTATGCGCGTTATTGTGTATATGCCAACGTATAAGTAGTCGGAAGGAGTACATGAGGACGGAGGTGTGTTCTCGTTCACCATACGGCAAACACAAGGACGAAAATGTGATAAGTTCACACATAATTTTCGCATGTGGTTGGTGGAGTAGAACAAAGCACAGCGTGGGATAAACTGCATCAACTGAAGAGGATTTTTATCATGTATCAAACGTGCAAAGAATAGACTGCCGAGGAGCAAGCTGAGTTTCGTGCAGGTCCTGCATATATCGACCAATTATCCAGCCCCTGACAGGTTGTTGGGCACCCTCACGCTTTCCAACTACCAGTAGTCATCGTATTCCTGGACATTCGTGCGGCCTCTGACTCTCTCGTAGGATTGTACTATGGGATTGTTCACTGAGTAATGGAGTATCTGAGAAGTATGTATCTCTCCTCAATGAGTTGTATTGTCACCTCTCAGGTCGGGTGAGGGCCTACGGCCAACTTTGGCCCCTTTATGGTCCTCTGCAGTGGAGTACGACAAGACTACCCTATATGCCCATTTTCTCTTCAACTGTGACATACAGGATGTTCTACGGAATCCCTTATCTGGTCTTCCGATCGGTGGAGTTGAACTTCTCCCAAGGAGCAGAGTTCTTGACTTGGAATATGCTGACGTTGCCTCCTTGCTAGGCGGCAATGCACAGACAATACAACACGTTTCCCACAGCTTGGTGTTTGAAGTATACGGATATGGTGTGCACTTTGTGTCTTCCAAGTGCGAAGTGCTTTCACAGGATTGGCAAGAGCCTGTGCCTGCACTCACCGTTTATGGTGACCAGCTGGATTCAATGGACACCTTCAAGAACCTTGAGAACTTGATGAGAGCTAGAGGTGGTGTTGGGGAGGAGATCAGCTCACGTTAAGCGAGAGCTAGAGAAGCTTTTGCAGACCTGCGACACCTGTGGCGTCGTCATGACATGCGGCTCTCTTAGCGGAAAGATGTACACTGCCGTCATTTGTAGTGTTCTACCTTAATGTTGTGAGACCTGGCCACTTCGCGTGGAGGATGCTGGGTGTCTTTCCGTATTTGATAACCGATGTATCCGAAGCATTGTTTTTGTCTGGCGAGAACATCGAGTGGATGATGACATGGTGGGCCGTCGGACGTTAGGCACGGATGGCTGCCCTCTACACCGTGTTCTGTGGCTTGTTCATACTTTATAAATGATTAACTATCGTCTATCAGATTATGCACGAAATGCGGGCGCTTATTTCGGATGCATCACAGATAAGGCCAATGAAACATGGAGGTAACATTACATATGCACAATAAGGAAAACTATCACTCTTCTGAGTTCACACTCGTCGAACATCTATGTCGTTCGTTGTCATTTCAGATGTAGAGCCAAATGGATTATTTCAACTGATTTTATATGCAAGCAACATTTTATTACTTCAATATTGGTTAGCACCCATGATGGGATTTTAAACCTACATTGCGGGCGATGTTTAAACGACTATTTTCGTGGATATATGTATATATATATATATATATTCATATATATATATGTAAATTACTTTTTGTAATTTGTATTTTCGACGACATCTTCGCTTGTCTTACTCGTGAGTAGCGTGTATATCCCTCATGAACCTCGAATACTTGTGATCCAATTCCCTGTTTTTACTGTACTGACACAGTTCAGATTTACCCCTTTCCGACGTATGGTGCGTGAACATTTTACGTTAAGTTCCCGACTCGATTGTTCTATGATTGTACATTCCTCTTGTAAGAAAAATTTGCAGAACGTTTCACTTACGCTTCTTGACCCACTGTCTGTACCGCAACCGTGCTGCGCTACAGTTTCGCATGACTCCTTACTGAGTGGACCGTTTATGACCGCGCTGTCCCGATTTTTCGGATAACTTTCTGTACTGTTGCCCTTGGTTGCTCACCTGGCTGTAAGTCATTGCATTTGTGTATTTTTATGTATTGCATTGTTTAGAACCACGAAATTACGATAAACACGGTTATACATTTGGAATTTGTTCTGCTGCCCGTAGCCGTGTACAGCCCATATCGTGCGTAAAGCTAGTGAGACCACGTTTTCTGTTATATTGAAAGTTCAAGTAATCCGGATAGTTTCTACAGTTAGCCAGTAACCAATATTTGTCTGAAATGGAGTCAATTACGTCCAGTATACAGTCTTCTAATGATGAATTGCCTGGTTTGCCGAAACACTACTGGGAGGCTCAGTCAGCAAATCGCATGGAGGCTCATTCACCAAACCGCCTGGAGACTTATTCAGTTAACCGCATGGAGGTTCATTCAGCAAACCGCAAGGAGGCTCATCCAGCAAACCGCATGGAGGCTCATTCAGCAAACCGCAATGAGGCTCATTCAGCAAACCGCATGGAGGCTCATCCAGCAAACCGCATGGAGGCTTATTCAGTTAACCGCATGGGGGCTCATTCATCAAACCGCATGGAGGATCATTCAGCAAACCGCATGGAGGCTTATTCAGTTAACCGCAGGGAGGCTCATCCAGCAAACCGCATGGAGGCTCAATCAGCAAACCGCAATGAGGCTCATTCAGTAAACCGCATGGAGGCTCATTCAGTAAACCGCAATGAGGCTCATTCAGCAAACCGCACGGAGGCTTATTCAGTTAACCGCATGGAGGCTCATCCAGCAAACCACAGAGAGGCTCAGTCAGCAAATGGCTCAACCTCGAGACCAGAGCTACAACGTGAACTGCGACTGGCCAGGTTGAAGATTAAGCAGTTAGAGCTGGAGGCCGAGGCTGCCAAACGCATAAATGAAGTCAAGGATGAAATCGTCAAAGAATTGTCCGACGATAACTGCAGTTTTGGATCGGAGCCTATACTGCCACCTACGCCACCTCGCAGTGAAAGACTGAAAATTGTTCACGATTATGTCATGTCCTTACCAGGGTCAAAAACAAGGCAGGAAGACCAAATTACACTGAACGGACCGAGAATACGTGTTCTGCCCGCTAAATCCAGGGAATTCGACCACGTCAGCGAGACCGCCAGGCTGTTGCAAGCTTGTATGAGCCTGCCTGCTCGCCGATCAGTCAAATTCGATGGAAATCCCATGGATTTCATTGGTTTCATGAGAAATTTCCAGTCCACAGTCGCTAGGTACAATAACGACCCCGCCTACCTCCTCGATTACTTGATTTCGGCCTGTGAGGGGGAGCCAGCTGAAGCCATTCGGTGGTGCACGGTGCTTGAGCCGCAGGAAGGCTACGACGAAGCCATACGCATACTAGAACGCCGGTTCGGCAGGCCTCACGTGATTGCCAGAAAATGTATCGATGAGCTAATTGACGGCTCTGTGCTGAAGCAAACTGATACCAAGACGCTGGTAAAATTGGCGGATCAGATGAAGGTGTGTTCGGCCACGATGAAGAGTCTCGGCTACCAGGCTGATCTGAATGCCTGCCGGACGCTGAGCGCTATTGTGCAACGACTGCCTACCAGTGTTCAGTCCAGATGGTTCGACCGGGCATCCTTCATTCTCAGATCGGGACGGGAGCCCACTTTCGATGAACTAACGAGTTTTGTCAGCGATCAGGGTGATGCTGCCTTGGTTAGCCTCGTTTACGTATCGCGACCGGCCATTTCTGCGTCTAGACAACCAGATTCTCGAAAGCCCGCTAGCAGTCTATACTCTACCGAGCGAGTAGCCACAATCATGTCAACCGAGACTAAGCCATCTAGCACCAGTCCTAAGCCGACCCCCAACAAAGTTTGCCCTATATGTGAAAATCCCAACTACGTGGACCAGTGTAGCGAATTTCGAGACTTAAAGGTAATAGACAGGTATAATGCCGTGAAGAAGCTGAAATTATGTTTTTCATGCTTAAAGCCTAATCATGTAACTAAAGACTGCTGTTCGCGAAAGACGTGTGTCCTGAAGGGCTGTGTAGGCCAACACCACCCGATGCTACATCGACCAAAAACCCCAGAATCTAATCGTGACCAAAACCTGCCAACAGACAACACTGCTTCGGTTGGTCACGTATTAGCAGACGAAAGTACCGCCGGCCGTCGAATTTCCCTTGCTATATTGCCAGTCCGCCTCCGAGGTCCTTTAGGGGAGGTCACAGTGAATGGATTGCTGGACAATGGATCGGACACAACTTTCGTAGACCAGTCGCTCCTGACAAAATTGGGTCTCAATGGGAAGCCCGAGCTTCTGACGGTTAAGACCATCGATAGTAATTGTGTAACCAAAGCGCGCACTGTATCCTTTACATTAACTTCGCTAGACGGTCAGGAAGTCATCCAAGTCCGCCGAGCGTGGGCAGTAGAAAACTTGCCTAAACTGAGACCACTCAACCTTAAGCAAGATTTAGAAGTTTGGAGTCATCTGCAAGAAGTCCTGATGCCAGCCATTGATGACTCCGACATCCGTATTCTCATTGGTGCCGACGTTCCAAAGGCACATTGGGTGCTAGAACAACGAACGGGCAGTCCAGATGATCCTTATGGCGTGAGAGGACCTCTAGGATGGGTGATATTAGGACCGACTTCGTGCCAACGTCTTTGTAACGCGACGGCCAATGTTAGTCATGTCACGGCCACTGAATTGGATATGAGCTCGGAGCGTATGTTCAACTCTGAGTTCGTGGACGAGTCTTTCATCAAACGGAGTATGCCAGAAGATGATAAAACAGCTTTACGTCATATGACCGCCTCAATGATTTGGGTCAACGGCCACTATGAAATAGCCCTGCCATGGAAGCCCGGTGGACCATGCTTGCCGGATAATGAGGATGTTGCACCGAAGAGACTGCTGTTTCTGAAGAAGCGATTCGAAAGGGACCATGACCTTAAAGAAAAATGCGCAGCCATGGTCAACGAGTACATTACGAAAGGCTACGCTGAGATTGTATCCGGCTCAGAACAGAACTTGACTGGCCCGCATGTATTGTATCTGGCACACCATGGAGTGTACAAGCACGGAGATCAAACGAAGGTTAGAGCTGTATTCGATTGTGCTGCAGAATGCAACAAAACGTCCCTGAATAAGCAATTGCTGACGGGTCCAGACCTCGTCAACAGTCTATATGGAGTTCTTCTGAGGTTCCGGGAGTATCGGTACACCCTGGTTGCAGATACTGAAGCTATGTTTCACCAAGTAAGGGTATCGTGGAAAGCGCCACCATTGGAAGCGACGGCCGAACAAGAGAAGTCATTGTACGCACTGCTAACGGCATTCACCGACGAGATCTACGACAACTGTGCTTGCTGGAAGGTGACGCTTCAATTACGAATATGGCTGGTGAGGTTCCCTGACCCCGGGGGCAGTGTAAATTACTTTTTGTAATTTGTATTTTCGACGACATCTTCGCTTGTCTTACTCGTGAGTAGCGTGTATATCCCTCATGAACCTCGAATACTTGTGATCCAATTCCCTGTTTTTACTGTACTGACACAGTTCAGATTTACTCCTTTCCGACGTATGGTGCGTGAACATTTTACGTTAAGTTCCCGACTCGATTGTTCTATGATTGTACATTCCTCTTGTAAGAAAAATTTGCAGAACGTTTCACTTACGCTTCTTGACCCACTGTCTGTACCGCAACCGTGCTGCGCTACAGTTTCGCATGACTCCTTACTGAGTGGACCGTTTATGACCGCGCTGTCCCGATTTTTCGGATAACTTTCTGTACTGTTGCCCTTGGTTGCTCACCTGGCTGTAAGTCATTGCATTTGTGTATTTTTATGTATTGCATTGTTTAGAACCACGAAATTACGATAAACACGGTTATACATTTGGAATTTGTTCTGCTGCCCGTAGCCGTGTACAGCCCATATCGTGCGTAAAGCTAGTGAGACCACGTTTTCTGTTATATTGAAAGTTCAAGTAATCGGGATAGTTTCTATATATATATATATATATATATATATATATATATATATATATATATTTATATATATATATATATATACGTATATATGACTCGTTTGAAAGGCCTGATTAGGTTCTGAAACAGGGATGGGTGACGAGGACAGCTTCCGCTGAGTCGCTCAACCCCTTAAAGTTGACTCCGTATAATCTGAGCAATAATTCTGATTCTACCGTCTTTGCTTTTGAATAATGACTGCACTTTGGTTGTCAACATTCTACCTTTAATATACCTTGAGCGATATTTAATTTAGTCTTGTGATTTGGATTATATCCGATAGGTATATTTCAGCTCACTAATGAAATTAGCTACAAATTCAAATACAACCTAAAGATGTTCATTTATATGCTAATCGTTTTGCTTTCACATTAATCAAGAAAATGAACCGAAATCTGACGTGTTTCCTTTCATGGCGATATCTGTTGGTTTTATTCAACCATTCACTGAGATACCGTTCAATGTACGGTCGTCTATGGAGTTCTAATGAGAAAAAGCTAGCCCTTACGTTAGATGCAATAAAGAATTTTGAATGAGATTATAAACCCTCGAACTTGCCGATCACTCACGTAAATCTTGCACTCTAATGTAACTCTCTCATGTCACTTACTAACCACTTGGTGACTGATAAACCCAAAGAAATTCCGGGTTATTTGCCTTACCTTTATGGATAAAGTACGATAAACCGGCCGAATTTCTCGTTGCATGATCGATGTCCATCAATAAATATGTGAGAATATGAACCACAAATGAAAAAATAAAGGTTATTTGGTCACATACCAACTTCGACCATAAAGTTTGCTCTGCATGTTTTATGCCGGTCCATACTACTTAAACATGTCTCTTTCTTCAGTGAATTATTTCAGCTTCTAGTGTATAGAATTTACCAACCGAACTACGATACCACTAGTTATTCAGTGCTTCCTAGCGCGCAATATTTTTGCTTCTCTTGTCCAAAGTGGAGAAAGTGAATTCATTTATTTCTCCAATGTTGGAAATATATTCTCCATTATATTTAAACCAAGGCTATTATGTGGCGATTTCGGCAACAGAACCATCAAGTGTTCTGTGGTTCTGTTACTACTAGAGAATATAAAACGAATGGATATACCAACTTGTACAACAAACGCATCCTCAAGTGAGGCCCAACCCGACGCATTACCCGGCAGCAGAATATTCTTCCCAGACGAACTTTAACCTGAAATACGGGAAGCATTTATTTCTAGACTTTCATGCATTTATCGCATCACGAATAGAACTCCTCAACAAGGGGATTTATTGTGAACCATATCAACCAGTGTAAAGAGTGGTACCATCTGGAATTACTTTCGATGATTTTGGTATGAATTTCTTAGCATGGGTCTCCTTTTTGTGAGTCTCTGAATCGCAATATGGACCCAAGCCAAAAATGGACGAATTGTTTGCTTTTTCGGGACTGCAAATAATGGCCACATATTTTGACCTCAGAAGTAGGCTATAGATCGACCGAAAGATGAAAGCAAAGAAGAGTTTATCAGGAAATCCGCCCTGTGGATAAACTTGTGGCTCGTTGGGCGATCTTTTCCTCATGAAAATTAGGGGAAATTCAATATTCCTTTCATTCACTGAAACAGGAAATCGCTCCTATCCTGAGTACGCATTTCTACATGATCGTGAAAACAACATGGACGTTTAACAGAAGACGATTATGCGAACTTGATCTCAAGGTCATACATTCCAAAGAAACCGAGAGGTTTTTTTCTTTTGCGTCTACCGAAAACAGTTCCTCACTGTTCAGTACAGAGAAGCACAGTGAATTGTCCCCGGTAGATCTACTATCTTTTTTTAGTGACAAATCCACCTGAAATGAATCTCATCTTCATAGGTTCAAAACTTGTTTATATTTAACGGTTTATTGCATTCCGTCTTTTAAGATCCCAAGAAGTTCTGGTAGCGAAGGCTACCTAACTTAAACGGCCCAGAAGACATCATAGAAAAAACGAAGTCAATACAAATCAGTACAGTACCCAATAATTCCAAACTTCATTTGGGGAATTCGTTTCATTCAGAAATCAGTGATATCTGTAGTTGAAGCTATTTGTTATTTGTGGTCAACAGCCGACATTCCATCAGTTGGGCCACTATGGCAGCCGGTACTTGTGAACTCCGCTGTTATAAGAATCTCCTGCATCAGTATTATCCCCTTCCATTGAAACCTATATTAGTCATTCTCAATAACCGCGGCTAGCCAAAGAACTGCCATTGAGTTTTCGTTTTACATCTTCAGTCATTGATATCGCTTGGTGATAGTCCCAGCAGAAGGCGACTAACGAGGAGTTTCTGCATTCAGTGGTAAGTAACATTTCCACTTTCGTGGCCGTCTTGACATGTCCCTAGCCCTTCGTCCCTCAGACAAGCGTACAGAAGTTCGAATTTCCGTTTATGCGGTCGTTCTGTTTTTTACTCTTGAATCTGGATCCATTTTTCTGCACGGCATCTATCCATTAGACATCTTTCCCCTTGGCTCACGATCAAGACCTGGGGATGCTCATGGTGAATTATTGTCTACATTTTTACGGTAAAGTACACAGTTGCCTTGAGTTGGGGAACAAATATTGGAACCGGCCTATAACCGTAATGCTTAACAGTATAAAGCCCTCGCGGGGAGGCAAAACTGTGCGTCCTTGAAGTGAATTACTGTCCAAGATTCAATGATGACATTTTTAATTTGGCCTGAATTAGGAAATCTACTGGACCAGAGTATGATCGTACACACAAACACACGAAACACGCGTGCCACTCCCGTTACGCGTTCAAAATGAACTGCTATCGGGCTAGTCATATTTTCCCTGTGTCATAACAATGAAGGCTCAACTGTAAAATCCAACAGGTGTACACATTGAAAAGAAAACATTTTCAAACACAAAAATCCCATCTCACATCCCTTACAATACTAGTGCTCAACATTATTTTGTTTTCATGAAAATATTATTTCAAGGACCTTCACATCTTGAATTATCCACTGTTATTGTTTCGTTGGCACAGCCCGTTTTGCACAATGGAGTTTCCATGGTACATAGGAATTGTTTTGAAATGTAAAAATGTTGTACTATTATTTCATGTGAAATATTAAGATACCACACAGAAACACCTACCAGTACCCAGCATAAGGCTTGCGAAATTCCATTTGTAAACAGCTGCCATCATTGTGTGAACTCATCAAGGCACGCTGGCCAAGATGTGATCCTAAAGTGGGCATAACTGGGAATTCTTACCAGTTAGGCGTACAAACGCAAGTATTTCTCACCAAACAGTCATCTTTCTGTGAGGTCTAATTTCTGATACAACAATGCATTTGCATAGTTATGTTCACATTTTGAGCGCGAGAATTTTATTCCCCTTATCACTTATCCAATCTTTATGTTATTGATTTGTCAAAGAGTAGGTTTCTCGTTCGAAACATTATCTTTGAAGATATTTTTTTAGCGCACGGTTCTGGCAAGATATAAGTTACGCTGATGGCAAAATATACTATCACAGACGCCAGTGTTTATTTTTCAAGCAATCAGTGCTCGAGTATCGAAACAACATTTTTTCCACCTTGCCACTTTAGTGCTATAGAAACTTATCTAATTCTTCAGTAGTTAGCCACAGTCACCCTGTATGTAAGTTTGTCCACAACTTCAAACATAGAATAACTCGCTGAATGCAAGAATATAAAAATTGGATGTCCTGATGGCATCGCCACGTTTTCAGGAGATGGTATTAGGAAAACGCTATCGAATGTTTGCGCTTTCAGATATTTTTGGTGTCATGGCTTTCACGAAGTGGAAGATTCAAAGTGCTCTTCGATATAAAGATAGAAATCTAGTATAACTAACAGTCTGTCCTGTTTTTTCGGTCTAGTGAAATCCTAATAGTATTTGTTCAAATCGGGATGTTACGGTCTATTCTTGTGTAAATCTAAAAAGCCTATGAAAATGATGATAAAATTACAAACTTATGTTGGACTAGTTCCTTCAAAAAGGATCCTGCAGTCATTGAAGTAAAATGACTATCATTCTGAACTTCAAAACTTTACTTTCCGGGTTCAAATCAGAATAAATATATAAAAAATGACAAATTAACGAAACTGAATCGGTGACAGGGATAAATTGAGACATATTTCGCAGGGTAGATTTGCAATGAATATTTCAGGGCAAAATGTTTAAGTCAGTGGAGGAGGGAACACAATCGATGTGCAACGTAATCCGTGACGATGATTTTGCACTGCTTTTCTTGTTTGAGTGGATTTTTCTCAGTTGCTCGGTTTGGGAAATGAAATGGAAACGTTCTGTCATTTTGACAAATACTACTACAATACTACTAGTGTTATAATCCACAAGGCGTGCCTGGGTGAATAGGTTGTTTATTGCCAATAGCTCGTTCGGACATCGACAAAACAAAACAAACGTTACAAACATGCTTGTTTGAAAAGTCACTGCTCCCCTTCACTTGAAGACAGTCACCATCCGACGGAGAAGCAGTTGTGTGGTTTGCCTGTTGTTGTTCACCTTCTTGCGTTCGGTCTCTTGGGCATAGCGGTGTTGGTAATCCACGAATGACGATAGTTCCGCTTTCAACAATCAACTACTTAATAAGTAGAATATACACTCACAACACTCCTCCCCCCTGACAAAATAAAGGACGATCCAAATCCTGCAGACTGTCTTCAAGTCTTTCTCTATTCCGAGGTTCATACCTCCAACCCCGGTTCGTGGTGGTGTTGTCATCCGTCCCACAGTTCCTCCGGTGGTATGCTTTTTCCGGTCCGTGATAAACACCGACACCAGCCTTGTTTCTAGATGGCAGCAGTGAAGAGTGAATACTGAACACAACACTTGACTTTTATCGCACGTCACCACGACATCGTGCCTGACCACTTCAAAGTTACTGAGCACCATGCGTTGTGTGATTCCACTATCATCCTGGATATGACTTCTAGCAGTCTCCTTCCGGGATGCATAAGGTTGGACTTCATCGCCCGGCACTTGCTCAGGTAGGGGGTAAACTTCTTCTGAGTAGAAAGTTGGCAAATTCGAGCTTCCTGGGGTGTACTATTTGTTTTGGTCCGCACTGCACTATGGGCCAATGATCCAAATCATATTATTGTCCGCATTATGCTACATCATTGGAATGTCATTTGTGACTTTTCTGGTAGGAGGAAAATTACCAGTTACTAGCAATGGAAAGTCGACTGAGCAAATCGGAGAAAAGAACTACAGCATTTTTTAGACTTGTGAGAATGATGCACCAAATGATCAACAATGCTTCTTCAACCTCGAGACTGATATCACTAGCCAATCGCCGGGCCGCTGCTACCCTGTACTTCTTCTACTGGTACTGCCTTGGACTTTGTTCTTCTGATATTGCTTTGACAGTTCCTCTTCACAAAACATTTTACCAATCTCAAGTACACAGGCAAGTAATCATCACTATCAAGTCTCTGCCACTAGATACCGTACTTCTATCTTCCATTCTTCTTTTTTTCCTCAAATCCACCCACTTACAATCCCCCTCTTCAAACCAGGATCAATAAGTTGATTCTAACTTGAATGTTCCTCCACAACCCACTTTTACAGTATGTCTTCTGATTATTGGCTGCACCCCTCATGCTATAATACACTTTGAGTGTAGTAAAAACATTCAGTTATCTATTAGTCTTCTAGTTTAACGCATGGAATAATGAGCAACTTCAAATTCTTTGGATTTATTGGTCACATGGGCACCGCAACGAAATATTTCAGAATAACTAGGACATTTAATTAGATTTAATTAGTTCAAACTGATGCCGGTGATCAGCCACAAAGCAGCCGTAAAGCGGAAGGTGCAAACGTTCGTTACCGTGTGTTCATCTCCAGTGTTAGTTGTAATAATCATAGGAAGCTTATTCGTTTTTTGCCTACAATTCATTTATAGATTTCCGCTGATTCCCAGGAGTTTTTTATTTCCAAACAGTAATTTCAGGATTTCGCGTGCCATGGATTATAAACAGTGATATTGCATGGAAACATGCTTTTCTACTTTCCTAAGTTATTAAGAGACAAAATATACTATTTCTGGAAAGGGGCCGTGGCCAGTGATAGGCTGACAAATGAGAAAGTGAATGACAGCGGCGGAAATCGAATCCAGGTCATGAGTGTTCAAAGTTCAAGGAGATGACCACGTGATCATTACTGACCACGAGTACTTCTATGAACTTGTTTTCATCGGTGCAGGTAGTAGATGATTTTAATTATTTAGTAAATGATTTCTCATGCAACAACTACGAGCAGTGTGCCGTTTCGAGTTGTGGAAACAGGGCACCACTGAATGTTATCGTTATAAGTGCACATACACTGAGCCGTAACAGGTTCAGTTCAGTTCAGTTCAATGTGCACAGGACAGGTAATGGCCACGGCCAGTCGAGCGTCCAGAATTCCTTCGATGGTATGCACACCAGTTACGCACTCACCACTGCCAAGTGTATTTCATCGAATCCCCACTCGAAATGAGAGGGAAACGGAAAAGCTCATCGCACATCAACTGCAAGAGACATTATGCATCGTGAGCGTCCACTGAGACTGTATGCAATGAGCGAAAACGTCGATTAAAACACTACAGAAGGCCATAGTACTACCCGTCATCCATCTAGTTGTCATACTCAAAGCTCACTACAAGCAAATATCCTGTACCAATTGCGGTCTAGGACATCTATGAAGGACTAGACGGTCTGCAGATCTATCACTGGGCCAGGCAGACTGTTTCAATTGTGCACTACCCTGTAGCTGAACAAGTGCGATCTAGTCATTAACCTAGCTCGAACTTTCGTCAGCCTCTTCCCGTGCCCCGTTGTTCTGGAATCTTAAGCCACTTGGAATAGACTATCCGGACTAAGGCCAGAAAAGCCCTTCATTACCTTGACTGTTTATATGAGATCCCTTTGACGTCTATTCCTTTTCAAAGAGAAAAGATTCAGATCACAGCGTCTCTGCTCGTACGTCTTGCCCCTCTGTCCTTCAACCATTCGCGTGGCGAGACTTTGAACTATCTTCAAGCAGGCGGCGTCCTTTTTGTAGAAGGGTGACCAAGCCTGCACGCTTCCTTATAGGTGAGATCGTAATATAGCCATGTAAATAGGTACGAATATTTCCGGCTGCTGGCGACACAATGCTCATCGCAGTCTAAGGAGACTTTTGTACAGCACCGATACACTGGTCCGACCATTGAAAGTCGCTGCTCATGATGACCATAAGGTCTATAACCCTGCTGACTGCTTCTGTGGTGAACAGCCCT
Source organism: Fasciola hepatica (assembly GCA_948099385.1). Classification (NCBI taxonomy): domain Eukaryota; kingdom Metazoa; phylum Platyhelminthes; class Trematoda; order Plagiorchiida; family Fasciolidae; genus Fasciola; species Fasciola hepatica. Next base: position 3,373,683 of record CANUEZ040000199.1, read on the forward strand.
TGGTCATGAGCGACATTTAGGCTTTATGTTGACCTTAACAACAAATGATTTTCCCAGCGTTCAGGGTCAAGTCCCGTTTTTATGCCCATTCTAGGACGGTACCTATATCCCTGTCTAAGTCCACCCTACCCTCAGATCCAACAATCTTCACATCGTCCGCAAAAATGAAGATAGGCAACTGAAGAGCGAATGCCAGGTCTTTATTAAACAACAAGAATAGAACCGGGCCCAGGACTGATTCCTGAGCTATACAATTGGCAACATTCACCAAACTGAGGCACCTGTCCCATGCTTTGACGTAAAACGCCTTGTGGGAGAGGAAGTCCGCCAGCCACCTATATACTGGCCCACCTATACCAAGGGTCTCCATCTTGCATAGCAAAAGATGATGATTAAAGGAGTCGAACGACTTGCTGAAGCTGAGGTAGCTCACCTCAACTTGCTTACCTTCGTCCAGTCGTCAAGTTACTTCACTTAGTAAGCACAATAGATTGGTTGGACAAGATCTGCTTTTTAGGAATCCATGCTGGGCCGGACTTAGCGTGGACTGCTCCAGTAAGTGCTGACAGATGTAGGCACGGATGATCTTCTCAAGGACATCACATAAGATGCTAGTTAGGCTTACCGGCCTGCAGTTATACATACTTGGGTCCACTCTTATGTATTGCAACGAAGGCCGCCACTTTTCAGTCCTGAGGCAGCTTACTCTGATCCAATGTGGTCCTGTACAGCCTGCATACCGATGGAGCTATGATATCCACCAACGGCTTGACGATAGCTGGGTGGATGCCATCTGGACCCGCTGACTTGTGGCTGTTTAATTCCTGTAAGTAATTACACACACTTGCCTCTGAGAGATTTAGCTCGTTTAACTGCGGAGGAGGATACACCAGAGCCAGATCGACTCGTACCCCACTATCTATCCTATGCACGCGGCCAAAGTATTCCCCCAGGGCGTCTGCTTTGCCCTGGTCATCAGTGACAATATCGTGGTCCCTAGTGGATAGTGGACCTACGGCATTCTTTGTTGAGCCTTTCGACTGCACATAACTACAGAATTTGTTCGGCTGCTGTCTTAAGCAATGGGCCAATTTGAGCTCAAATTCTCGCTTGGAAGTTCACAGAAAGCTCACAGTCTCATTTCTAAGCGCTTTAAGGCCGTTCCAGGCTAGCCGACTGCCGGAAGCTTTGTACTGGTTCCAACTGCGGTTTCTACGTTTGATGGCTTTGGCTATTGCAGCCTTCCACCACACAAGTTTGACTTCCACACTCCTTCGTTTCAAGTATGCTAACTCTTTCTGCAGGGCAATCAGGGATCCCTTCATGACCTACCAGCGCTCCTCGACAGAAGTCCCTTCTACAATATCTCAGGTCAAACCCATCGCCCCATTATGAAGCCTATCTTTGTCCATACTACCGAAAGGTCTAATCAGCCTTCAGGGTACCTTGGGTTGCCGCATACACAGGGTGATTTTGACAAACACGTAGTCACTCTTGCCCAGCGGTGCACAGCAATGCAGTCCAGACACATCGTTGGGGAGATTCGTTATTGCTAGATCCGGCAATGCACGTACCGTCATAAAATTTCCCACTTCGCAACAGGTGAATTGGTGTGAGAATAAAACTATTTGTACACACTCCCATGTAAACTGTCAATTTTTTAGTAATGATTCGCCTGCTATGTACAATCGCAGTAGTCAGCTTCACGGCCCGATTCCCATGAGGTGTTTGCAAAAAGTTAAATAACTGCCCAGTATGGACAACGGAACTGAATGCGCCCTAGGGTGGTGGAATTTCGCTAATTACTACCCAAGTATTTGTTAGTAGACAAAATGAACAATGCACAACAAAGTACACAGTAAGGTCAGCTGGATAGGTGTCCGTGAAAATTGGATGGTCAAGAAACAAACTATCAGAATTGACCAATATTTGGTGTACCCTAACGGCTCCAGGCTCTATATTAACCTCAAAGGAGGAGTTCACGAGTGATGTATTCCTTCTAAGTACACGGGGTTCTAATCAAGACCTTACGTCCAGGTCATCTATCTCATTATCAACTGAGTGCTCATTTGATGTCAGTACATGTTATGCACTATTTATTTTTCCCTTTATGGGAAGTGTACATTCGTTAGGATTTCTACTTTGAAATATAATTATGCGGAAAACTGTGGGAAGGGAAAAGTTTGCACATAAATTGGGTGTAGATTGTAGCCCGTCGTCTAATGCACGTCATTAATCTCAAACCATTACCAGTCGTGTATAGTTAACACGTGGTAACAGTCACAACTTCTCGACTACTTTCAAAGACAGAAGGTTTTGAGGGTATCATTCTATCACTGTCTCTATCCCAAATAAATTACTACTTTTGGAAAGTTTAGTTTGTAATTCAATGAACAACTTATTGATCGATCCATCTTTTCTTTCATCAATCAGTTGTAATTCATCGTCTATTAATTACTAAGTCGAGTGATTTACATATTGTGTTAGCATTTCACGTTATTTGGCGCAAGACATTTCTCATCATGCCTAAAAGACACGAGACGAAGTAAACGTTGCCCACAACATCTCTTGGCGGACCACTGACTTTGCCACACTTCATTTTGATCAGCACCCCATACACATAGAAGGAATATATCACTCATGAACCCATCATTTTATGTTATCATGGAGCATAGAGCCAGTAAGCTACACCAAAATGTTAGTCAGGTGTGCTGACTTTTCTCTTTACCTCCAATTTCCACGTACACCTTTCTAGCCGCCCCAATAATGTGCTTTGTGGTAATTTCTTTGGGTTGCGTACAAGCAAGCGTCTGAGTATTATTTTTCGGTATTCGACCTCTCCATGGAGTACTCATATTGTATATTCCGTAGGCCGCAAGTCTGTTGCATTTAACTGCTTCTGCATTTTAGTTTCTTGGCCACGGATTCTGGAGTCTGATTGGCCTTAACGGTGTTGCACAAGTGAGTTCATGGCACGGTGACATTGAGATGTGGATGGCTTCAGTGTGTTATTTGTGCTTGCTCTGTACGAGAACCCTACTGATGCACAAAATCACAATTACAGTGTGTTGAAAAAACTGAGACTGTCCTTTGGAATTTGCAAATTCCTACTGTTCTTGTACACACTGAGGGAAACGAAATGTTCAGCTGACTGAATGTGCCAATGTTTCAGTAAATTTGCAAGAAAAAATCTGAGGCTAAATTTTTTTTATTTTTTCGTAGATTGAGATATGGTATAGAAATAAAACAATTAATGTGAGAAAAATCCAATTTTGAACGAAAATGCCGAACTTCTCTGACGGAAGGCGAAATGCTCTTGATCGATTAGTTGACAAAAGAATGTGATGCTTGTGAATGATAGACGAAGCTTGCCGAAGACATTGTGACATCTAAATGATATGATGACAGTCAGTGTAATGAGGTGAATATTTTTTATTTGTGCATATAAATAAAAGTAGTGCATTTCGAATAGGATTCACGACTGTATATTAGTTCAGAGCTATTTGTGGCAGCGAGTTAATAACAATAAGAACAATAGTCATTCGTTCTGTGATGGTCCTGGTATGAAGACAAAATAGAATGACAAAATTGACAGAGGAATTCAATATAACTGGAAAACAGAGCACGGAAATATGTGGTTGGGCTGAGAATGCAGTCACGCCGTGATGCACATGTGAAATTTGTTTAGCCGGACGACGGGAGTTGTAGACCGGCTTCGTCCGTCCAGACTGCGACCATCTGGTTTTTGTAGTAAATACCGTCGAAGCACACTGAAACAAATCACAGATTTCAAATAAGTTCCAGCTAGCGTTGCTACAATTGTCAGATTTCGTGTCTGCAGTTTGAGGAACCATGTAGTAATGACATTTATGAATTACGCAACATGATTTTTTTATCATTGATTGTGGCAATCATGTGTCACAAATTCGAACGTGAATAGTTCAGCATGGATCGTGCTACATAATGTGATTAGGCCCAGTACTTACAGTTCCAGTCGTCAGCTGTGAATTCTGCACACTGCGCACCATACAGATTCTTGTTAAACGTTCGTGTTTCCTCCCATGGGAGATATGTTGCATTTGTGTGGTTCTTCCCAGCAATGTAATTGCGATATTCTGATAGGGATATTCCAGTCCACTGGTCTGTCAAATCTCTGGTACTCAAAATGCTACTCCGCTCTGGACCCACGGCGAAGAAACGTTTGTCTTCGTTTTGGTAGGTTATTATCTGCGATATCATTGGGCCAAGATCTATAACAGAAACGATTAGTGAATGACGACAGTGCAGTTAACGAGTGCCTTTTCGTCTCAGTAAATCTTAAAAAAAGTATTATTGGATCGGCAGGCTGTCACTCACCAAACCACGTTAAACGATTCCCGTCAACAAGACCAGTACATTTCATTCTAGGATAGGAGAATGTGGCCAATTGTGGGACTGGATGGCAGATGATCAATATTTCCTTCGCACGAATATACGATCGATTAAATAACAGCATTGATTGTGGGAGAGTGGGTCCCCCTTCCGGTGCCAGCGTGTACGGTTTAATACAAGGATCTAAAAAAGGGATTGGTTCGACAAAGGACAATGGGTGACATGTGGCGCGGATGGATCATTCAATGGCATGATATAGAGGAAAATGTTGTATTTTTTATTAACTATCGTTTACCAATCACTTAAAAATAGTTAACATTATTGTTTAATTGTGAGTCGGCAGTTTTGTCGGTGCAGTTTTATTTTCAGCTTTCATTGGCCAGTTTTCCTCAAATATTAAGAAACATTTCTTGGGAGGATGCGAAAAGAAACACAGCTATTTGAAACTCACCAAATTGGTGAACGTCTCTTTTGTAAGGTATGCCATAGAGATGGACGGAAAATTTTGGTATGTCACTTTTGATCACTGGCTTTGTAGGTATGATTCTCAGTCCTCGGGCTTGGAACGAGTGTTTGAAGACACAGATATGTGAATTGTCGTGGTATGTAGTAAAGGTACACTGCAAAGGTGGCACAAATGAGAAGGGAAGTTTCGGTTGAAATGAATTCAATAATCTGGATGTCCAAATTATAGGTATCCAATTATTCAGGAAATATCTGGAAGAGTTCAAACGTGTATAAGAGTTTCGATTCAGAGCATCTACTTCCATTTAGTTACTCTGAACGAGAGTAAGCATATTCCAGAACTGATGGGTGTGATTATCTTTTCCAAGTATGATTCACCCATTTTGCTTCGGGCAGTTATTTAATATTGCAATAATTTACGGAATTCACTCCAAAATCGAATCAAGTTGGGGAAGTGGAAATAGGTATTGTCGAAATTTATTTCGGTGACAGCAAATTCTAGGTATGGTCAAGAAAACAAACCTCTCCAATATCAGAAAATGCTCTTCCATCTGAAGTGATCGAAATGTGGCTGGAGAACCATCTGTCCTCAAAGTTCGTTAAATTTATCTGGATGTAATATATATCACTCGCTTTTCCCAGTAGTATGGTCAGGTGTCGTCGAATGAAAGGCGATTTATTGGTATGCGTTGTTCCGATTGTAGACAGGGAAACAGATTCTGTTGTTTGGTATGCGGATGTCCATGTTTGGACTTGACAATCCGCAGTTTCACTCGGAGTGTGGTCGATCAGTTGTTTGAATTGGTCTAGTTTTAAATACGAAGGAAAATCCAATACTGATTCAGAAACGTAAGCCTGGTGATCAGAAAAGTGTAGGATAAACAATCATGAAACTCTCAGGAAACCGTAAAAGGACGTACTTTTCTCTAACATAAATGGAAGAGTTTTATTCGAAATAGCGTTTCTATGCTCTATACAGTTCATTAGTATTCGATACTAACATTTATAATCTAACTTTCTTTTGGGTTACAATTGGTAATCCATCAACCACACAGATTCCGATCACAGCTGGCAATGGTTTTTAAAACCATATTTACTTTTTTGAATTGGTACTTCTCTCAGTGTTCAACAGTGAACCTTTATTCAATAACTTGCTAGTAGTTTAACTGTTATTCACCTAAATGATAAAACATTACAATTTATTGATGATGATTTGTTGCAAACAGAAACATTAGAACAACACAAATGAAAGATATTACAGTTGTCAAATGAGTTGGTCATGCCACCTGAGCATTACTTACTGCTTTCGGAATGTAAGATCACATGTTCCATGGTATGAACTGTAGCCCACGGATGTTCATCGATGGGGAATTGTAACTGGCAGTACAAAATCATTGTGAAACGCAATATCCTCAGTCGAAGGTGTGAACTAAAATCAAATAGTTCTGTAAATCGGACATTGACCGAGAAATTCCATGTGTCCATTGAGACGAAATCTTCTATCTGAAACGAAAGCCAATATCATTAGATTGTTGTGTGCACCATACATGTTATTTTCTGTGCTTTTATAATTCAGGATTGACTAAACAAAATAAATCATTCATGTCTGTGTTTTCGGAGTAATAAAATAACTACTTTAAACCTGTTTCGTGAAATAATTTGTACCAATAAAGACGTGGAATTATTTCAAAGCAACTAGACATTTTTTGAATAAACCTCGACTTTACTTCAAATATAATCAAATATTTGTGTGATTACCTTACTTTTCTAATTGATGAAACCAGTGGACCGAGTCCTATCGGGTTCACGAATTTGTCACTAGCAATTTTGCCTCAAAAACGTCTAGTCATTATCTGGATGACTGACCAATCGTTAAATTTTTTGAAGGATGCGTCAGTTCCTTTATCACGGAGGTTGAAATCGATGATGCTTCTCACCCTAGAAAGCCTTTCAATCTGACTGGTATCCCAATTATTTCACTGCTCAAATCTGGTTAGAATCATAATCCTTAATCATCGAATGGTCTGTTATTACTATACTGTAGAATTCGATTGTCAAATACTGAATGTCAATATTGGGGGAGATATAAGTTTTGATGGATGTAAAATCCCATAAGTTGTACATATATCGGTATGTACAAGAAATCTTAAGTTGGGAAATATAATGTGATGTATAAAATAAGTATATTGGAAATATGAACATCATTTATCACTTGAACTAAATGGAATCAGTTCGTGAGAAAGACTGAAGAAGTGGAAACGGCCGAAAAACACGATTCACAATATATTTCGGTCACTGAACTAACGAGGATATTCCACTCACGCGTATCTCCATTCGTCGAAGATCAGTCTTGTTCAACTTGGCATTCATTTTGTTGGTATCAACCAGCACTCCATCGACGACCCATGGTCCAGTATGAAGATCCAGCATTGTTAATTTGCATTCGCATTGGGACCGTTCCGTATTCTTCAGTGTCGTATTTATTTGGACCGTGTCACTGGATTAGGTTAGGAAAGTAAAGGTTTGTCATGTGATAAAAACTGAAAAAGTATTGTAGATTCGAAATCATCGTAAAACAGGAAATGGGTAGTGATATCACGACCATTAGTTTTTTTTGAGATGAGACGTGTCAAACACCCGAACAAACTAACTCAAGCGAAATTTTGATACGGTGTTCAATTTGTAGAAAAGGAACATTTGACGCCAGAAGCACTACGTAAGTGAAATAAAGCATTCCAAATTAGTTTTGTTTATTTATTTCTATCCGTGATTTTCAAATCTGGTTTCATCTGGTGCATATAACATTTTTAGTCTTGAAATTTGGGTTCTCTGGGTTTCATCATGAAACACAGTACTGTATCCAGGCAGTGCTCATTGTTGAACCCTAAATATGGTATTATTTTATGCTGCGCAAATGTGTGTTGCAGGCTTCTCGTTCAAGTTTTACCCTTGTGTGTGCTAGGATAACAAGCATAAACAGCTTTCTTATGCTTACCGGGATATGTTACAAGAAATATTACGGACCTTTCATGTTCCGTTTTTCTTTTACCAAATTGTGCGTCACATTGACACTGAGTACATAAAGTGAGCATGGGCTTAATAAATCTGCAGACAAAGCACAGGCTAAGAAGTTAAGTAGCACCACATTTGAATAGAATGAAAACCCCAATGCTCGTATTGACCTCTAACAACCAAGCACCCCAACCTCACTGGGATGTTCATCACCCGAAATTATTCGTTCGTTCACAACTATTCTACCAATAGTAGTGTAAAAGATTTTTCTGAAAGCACTCAGTTAGTCCTATGAGCTTGTTACCAAGATAGTTTCCACGAGCTAATTATTCACCTCTACCTATAACAGCTGGTCTGAATTTATGGTGAAAGCGCGGGTTCGGGGAAACATTCTCTTCTATCCGGTGCTAGTGTTCATCGAGGAGGATATTCCACAAAGGAAAAGTGCGTTGGTAAAATCATCCAAAAGAAGTTTATCTTCTTGGCGGAGGTGGAAAAATGTACTTTTGTCCGTTATGTGTAAATTAAACTGGAATGGGAAGACCCTCATGAGATCACAAGCCTCGTTTACTTTCTTGTGATGACCTTATTGGATAATTTTAAGTCTCTGTATCTTCTAATATGAAGATATATTCAGAGATGCTCAGTCTCAAGAAAATCGTTATTTCCTGCACTGTTGATATCTAGTACTAAATTCTATCTTTTCATGGAGAAAATACACAGGAACATGTTTCCACCAGATTTTCACCATACGACTGATTTTGAGTGAATACATACTTTGTTCGATGAATGTTGGATAGTGAAGTAATACTGTTTCTCGTACACTGTTCTTCGACTCGCTGTCGATCGCAACAGACAACTACGTTCATGAAGCAAGAAAACTGTTCACTCTGAAAAGTGTAAGTTGCAATCTAAATTCCTTGAAAATGACTATTCTGCACTGAGCAGAAATGCCAAGTAGTTTCCCGTACTGCTCGTGCCTCACCGATCGGTCGCAGTTCCTTCTATGCTGGCCTTCAACAATTAGTTTATCATTTAGTTTATCAGTGCGACGCACTCACGGGACGGCTTGTCAGTTACCTTTGTGTTTCTTTGCGCAACAGCCTTGAACTCGGAATATCTACCCCTTTCCCCCTTCATTGTACCATGCTTATTTGGCAAGCAGTCTGAAATCAGTTTGGTGTGAAATAGCAGACTCCATCTAGTAATGCTCAAAAAGAGGTCTCCCTAAATTTTCCCTCATGCCAGCTTTCTGTTTCACGTGTTGGTAGGGGTATTTTGCAAACTGAGTGATACATTGTCGCCAAATTTCATCTTCTGGGTTGATCCTGCGTCAGTGGTGGTCCAATCCCACCGAATATCACTCCATCACTGTTAAAAATAAACACTGCGTAATTCAGTAGTATAAGGTGACCAAGCTCCCCCGAGAAGGTTATTTACATTGATGCTCTCCCACTAAAAGTACTGTTCATATTCATTTCAGAGGTCGCGTTCTGTTGCAATACTATTGAGCTGTCTTATTTATTCCACTCAAAATTGAAACATCATCTGTGGCTGAGCTTCTAGCTATTATTCAGTTAGTCTGAACACAAGAGGGAGTTATTCGCGAAGAGTACAGCGTGAATACCTGAAGTTAAATCTTTGTTACTGTATGTGTAAGAATATAATAAAAATATTGCATTTTTACCTGGATCATGGTGTAAATGAAATGAGTGAATGGTTAAACTCACAATAACTATGCTCGTATTTTCGTTCGACTTACCCTGGATAGACATCCGTAGTGTTGATGTACATTTTTAAATCTAGATCCGTGATAGGTTGACCTTTGTGGCGCACATCGATTGTTGCATTTTTCAAAATCAATTGTTCATCAAAATGGGATTCAAACTGAATGGTGATAGTCTTCTTGTTTTCTACTTCCATGCAGTGTGTTGCTCTTAGTTCGATCTCCAAATTGATCGTATTTGCATCTCGTGTTTCGTCTTCACCTGAATCTACAAGAGGAAAGAATTTTTTCTACAAGGCAATGAAGCCTATTCCATGATCAAGATCTCCTAGACGAAGATATCAAATTTAAACCTTTAAGCATAATGCACTGCTTTTCGGTAAAAAACATGGATGAAAAGAATTCACATGTAGATGAGTGATTGACAAATGAGCAAGCTTATACTCTTGCCCCACTTTTACAATGCGGAACTCGCCAATAACCGAATCCGGAAATTGAATATCCTTCTTTGACAAACATCTGACTGGTCCAACAATTGGCAAATTATTGCGATCGGAGAACAGAAGTTCGATGTGAAATGGAAAAGCACACATTTATGCAGCCCTTTGACGCTTAAGATCAAAAGACAGCTAATAAGCTGTCTAACTCACGGATATGCACAGATGATAAATACCATCAAAGATGAACTCCGTACGGTGCGCAATACATTCCTAGTGGATAACCTGAACATTTAATCAACCGTATGATTTAGAAAGACAGGGAAACTCCAGAGAAGATAATGGTGGAAATAGAGCCAGTGAACATCTCTCTACCATTTATAAGTGACACACTGGCAGGTACTGTGCAAAAAAGATTGTTCATCCTGCCAGACTGCGTGTTCATTCTCAGCGGTGTGTTTGCGGTTGCAAGTCAATGTGCCTGACTCGGCAGTCTCATTGTTTGTGTATTCCTGTATACGCTTTTGTGAAACAAGATTTTGCTGTCTCACGACCAGACTTCTAGCTGAACACATTCGCAAGCAACTTCCAACGCCGTTAAGGTTTTGAACTGATTTTCCAACTTCGAGTGCATTCGTTTCATACCTAGCTGAGTCTAACCAAACGGCGAGTGTAACTGCACTGTCAACCTCCGGGATAGGGTTTGTGCTGAGCTGTCCCCCCTCCCCCACCCCTACCATTTCTTCTGAGAGCTCAGAAATAATGATTACATGAACAAAGTTTGTCGTGGCCCACTCACCACTCACGGCAGGTCCCAAATTGTCTGAAAGCTAACACAATGAATGAGTGATAATAGGCCAACCTCCGATCTTTCGATAAACCTTTTCTGAAAAAGGTGTTACTTATATCGCTGTCATGCATATTGTGTTGAATGAGAAACTTTGAAACCGAGCCAGGTTTCTGGTGTTTTTCTTCCCAGTGTAGTCGTATTCATCAATTAGATGTTCACCCATGTGTGATGTATTAACACCAAACAAATCATTTTTATAGTCCAGTGAAAAATTGTTGACAGAAAATAAACACAGAAACTGACAATTCTTTTGAAATAGAACGCCTTCTCACCGACGGATCTGATAGTCGTAAAATTGATTTGCACCCGATTCTGCTGGACTACGTTGAACTCAGTGATATTGGAGATGCTTGTATGGTCAATTCCAATTTGTTTTCCGTTGCTCAGACGGAGCACTTTTACGGTGCACTGCGGCTTATCTGACTCCTCGGATTTTGGACAAATCATCATCAATGACGTTTTAAAGATCGTACGGCCTCCTGGAATGTAGATTTCTAGCTGGACGGATTTCGGTCTGTTCATTTCAACTTCCCCAATATGCTCCGGGATTTTTACCGTTATCTGAAAGTAAAAAAAGTCGGAAACTGTATAGTTCCGTTTTCAAGAGTGAAAAGAATATTCGGGAGTTTTCAAAATAGCTTACAAGACGAAATAGGGGAATGTGAACAGATCCATGGTTTTCCCGGAGAACAAATTCGCGAAGGAACATTGTGATTATATTTATTAAGTCGAAGAACAGAAGCATTTAGTACGTATCTCAAACGGAGAAACCTATCGGCGAAAGACAGCCGGGACTCGTTACCAGTTAGCAAGTTAGCGTCTGTCGAAAGTCCAGGTCAAGGTTTCAGTGAACGGGATCTCATACGACCGGACAATGGATCCATGAGACACGAAAGAATTCAGCTCAAGTGTTGGCTAGCCATACTAATAATCAACCAATTCTGGGAAACACTGACCAATGCCAGTTTGGACTAGTTAGCTTGTCGTGCGACCATTGGTGATGGTGAGTCTTACATTCTGTGTTATCTGTCTGTTTCGTGGTAATATTATTAGATTGTTCGAAGGCGGAATAGTATTCAGACAATGATTAGTGGACGGCCACACAAGACGACATTCACCACACAGAGCTAATTCTTGGTTTGAATGTCAAAGACAGGATTTCTCTGTGACTTAACCAGTGTCGACCGGTGGAATTACCGGACATACCTGGTTATAGAAGGTGGGTAGTTTCCATTAATCAGTTCAAACCGCGCCGAAGTCAACCCCATTGTAATATTTTCTCGTTTTTGATGTATATAAAGAACGACGAACGTACATATCATAATTACAAATGGAGATTAAACTTACCCGATTTCCATCAGGTTGTGCTAGGAGCACACCGAAAGTTACGGGCAATCAACGGAAGCTATTAATCAAAAAATAAAACCTCGCCGTGGATTTCACGGTGAATGTTAACAAGCATGCTCTCTTTCTGTAGGCTTTCGCAGTAATCTGTCATCCGAAATGACCTGAATGAAACGACGGGTAGAAGATTTCAGGTGTATGGACGGCGCCATCAACGCCAATAAGTTGACGTTACAAAAGGTCACAAATTCTTGTTGACTTCAAATGACCCTTCCATTACCGATGAAACACAGCGCCATGCCTCATACACTCCCTCACAGTAAACGTGCAGACACAAACACATAAGTATACATAAGCATTGTTTGATACTCGATGAATTTAAATTATTGTTATCCCATTTGAACCGGTTTTGAGAAAGGTTGCTCGCGAGAGATAAAGCCATGTGGTTACACATTTCATACTTACTGCCCTTCACACAACGGACTGGTGTGATCAAATTGAAGCATGTTGCAAGTTACCAGATTTTTTATTCACTTACTCACTCACTCCTATCTATAGCTGCACATATGCCCTCCTTTGCTCAATACCATATACGTAAATATCTGAAGTGATATATGGAAAAGAAATCTCTTCACATTACAAATTATTTCATGAGTCGATGCTTCATTATTCAGCTTAGTCGCAATTACTTGCGGGTATTTTGCGTGATTAGTGATCAAGATCACCGAGTTACGTTTGTTCAGATGTCGTCCTCTATGAAAGCCAGGAATACTTGACCGTCGACCGAACAAATTATCATGAATCGCACACACTACTCGGAATGATTGGAATATATATATATATATATATATATATATATATATATTGTATATTGTATATATAAACCAAAAGCAATGCAGGTATAAATGTGGGCACAATGAACCATCCTGTCGAGATATCTTGATTTGGTGGGAGGCCTTCGCTTGGAGTTACCGCGATGGTGACGGGAAGTAAAATAGGTTCATACAAATTGATCTATTGTATTCTTTTGCTTCTCTATTCATGGATTCGAATGGCACAGTGCAAGAGAATAATCACCATTAGGAATAACTGAACTTTTCGAAAGTGACCATTCATCGATCAGTTGTGCATTCAATGTCTCTCAGTTTCACCTACCACTTTCCGTGAAAACATACTTTTTCCGATGATCGTCTTTCTCTTTTGAGTAGAACTTCTTCTGAGGTGTTTCTTATCCAGTATCGAAGGCGAGATTTCTCGATTGTTGCATGTTGACTGGACATTTTGCAGTCGATGAATGGGCGCTTTTGTTCATCGTTAACAGAAACGACCACTGAAACGTCAATCTACACAGGCAAGGGAACAAAGACGAATGTCCGGATTCAGCACATGATAAATCGGTTGAAAGCGGCTGTACAAGGCGTTTCATGTTCAGATAACTATGGCTCAATTTGTTTATATCCAGAAAGGACTTACCAAACACTGCATTTCGAGCATCTCTTCACGTTGCTGGCCTACAATTCAGCTTAAATCACGGGAAAGAAACGTTGTTCAGTACGATACTGCAAATAACATTTTTGTATGTTAATCTTTTTGAACAATATTATCAGTTCGGTTGGTAGCCTGACTGTTGTCACTTGCAAACTACTCATCTACCAGGAATGTTATGCGGTAGAGAAACGTAGAATGTCTTTTCATTACTGAAGAAACTTTTATTCATCCCTAGACAAATGCCCTCACATTCATCACTGCTACCATTTTCCAGTAAAAATGGAACCAATCCGATGACCAATAATTTTTCGTTCATATATAGATGGAAATACAGTAATCTCCGTGAGATTGCCACCCTCCTGAATGAGATAACCTCTCTGTAAGAAAGTATTTCACACAGAAGATTTGCGCCATGTAATATGTCCATCAGAAGCGAACAAGAAACACTTTGATTAAGAATTTCACCCCAAAGAAGAAACATTGCTGAGTTAGATATGATAATTTCCTTTCTTGATCAAAATTGGCCTTAGATATATGGTATCGGTTTTACTGTCGGTTACCATATTTGACTTACTGGAAGTTTAGGTGATCCTTCATTCCAAGTCTCACAGTTCGGTCGGCGGCTGTCGCTAACAGTTCAGTGGGCTCTGAGGCCATGAACGGTGCCTTAGCCACCGAATTCTTGCGCTCTCATGTAACGGAATTAATCAGAATCATTAGGCCGCTGGGTTTGATGAGTTCTAATCCTGTCGACCGAGGTTTATATGGATCACCCAGCAATAGTGCTAAATTTATTCGGTTATTTCTTTGATCTGGGTGGGAGCATTTGTGCCTCGTGCTAAGACACTGACGTTGTTCACCTGTCAATTTGACCCAGACACTGATGTGATAAACAGCAATCACAATACCAGTAAGCCGAGTTTGTAAATAGTTTTGATGAATTTAAAGATCACGTATCGCAACGGTTGGCTGAAAAGCCGAAGAAATGCACTGGCTTCTGAGGACCAAAATATTTCGTATTGCTGAACAATTGCAATTAACCTTCGAAGATATATTAGCAATAAATTGTTTCCATTCTCCATGTAACGTCTAATATGTATATGGATATGGTGTGGCTCGATTCAATAAACGAAGCTTATTCACTATGGCAACCGTGTCTACGTTTTCGTAAACAAATAACCCAGTAGTTCTAATCCTCACCATCATCATCATCATCATCATCGCACTGCAATAAACTTCAGCGAGAGCCCCACTGACCACTGCCTTTCTCATCATGTTGCACATAGAAATACAAAGAATAATTTTATACAACATGGAAAGCGAGTGGAACTACACGGGTGGGAAAAAGCAATACCGTCCCAGCAGCCAGCACACGGAATACACAGTCTAACTGTACAAACGCACATTGATCAATCATTCTAATTTGACAGAAAATGACAACACGATCGTCACTGCTCTCGCTTCACTGCCATATTCTTCAGTGTCTCCAGCCAACTGGCTGAAGAAATATTTTAACTCTAATCACGACCACCTGATACACCTACTTTCCTAAGTTCGATGTACATTTCCACATTCCCCGCTGTCATGTCATCTGTTGACTTCCACGTGGCTTTCTTCAGTCCATAGGAGGAAAGCTGTGACAGTATATCCCCTGAACGAGTAACCACCACTCGATTTCTAACCTCAGCATTGTTAACCCCGTCATTCCACCCAATCTTACCGATACTACGCAAACTTTGAAGAGAAAAATCGTCAAAGCGACGGACATCTTCCGCACACAGACTCCATGCTTCTCAACCACACAACAGAACTGGGCACACAATAGCACAGTACACACAAAATTTCAACTTCGGCGAAATATCAGGTCGGCACCACAAGTGCTTTGGTCCGGCGTACGCTGCTCGAGCTTTTGTTATAAGCGTGCCACCTCGACTGCGGTGCTCCCATCCCTCGTCAAGCTGATACCGAGGTAATTGAAGCTGTGAAAAACAGCCAGCACCTCCCCTTCGAGCATCAAGCTCGGAAAGGTTAACCTCCAGTCTTGCAACACCACTTTCCACTTTGAACGTGAAAAGTCCATGCCGAATATAGCTGCTTCACTTGCAAGTCTACCTTATGCTCGTTGTGCATATTTCGTGCACTCTAACGACGACAAAAGGTCGTCCGCGAAATCTGGGTCACATAGCTCTTCATTATTTGCTAGTTAGACGCCCACAGCCTGAAAATCTCGCATGGCATTCCGCATTATCTCGTTCATGACGAAATTGAACAGAAATGGAGAAATGGGACATCCTTGTGTAACACCGCGCTCATGCGATCAGAATTATGAGACCTCAATGATCTTAGTGTACTCACGAACGTCTGTGGAATACATTTTTAATGAATAGCACTAAGGAGCGCTGTCCGGCTAACTTAATAGAAGACGCCTTTCAAGTTGAGGACAATCATTATTGTTGGTCGACGGTGTGTGTGTGTGATGTACTTCGAGTAATTGACGAAAAGTAAAAATCTGGTCGATGCATCCTCGACCTGGACGGAATCCGGCCTGTTGCTCACTCGCGTTCCTCTCGCGAGCTGGTGTCAGACGATGCAGTAAAATCGAGGACAGTATCTTGGTGACTGTCGGAGTTAGACTGATCCCGCGATGATTGCTACAACCAGTGTGTATTCCCTTCTTGAAGATAGGTATAATCATTGACTCGTCCATATTTGACGTTTTATTCCATTAGACTGCTGAACTATTGATAAATCTCCCTGAATTTGATGTACATACTGTTGCTATGTGCATCGCCTGTTTGTTATGGACCCAGTGTTCGTCTACATGACTGCTCGTCGTAGATCCTACCTGATATGATAGTTTCTATTTATAACAAGTGTGAACCTTTGGATCAGACAAAGGTTGTACGACCAACCGGGTTCGCATTTTTGTCGATAACCATGAAACGGGAGTGAAAATCGAAATAAACCTAGTGTATAAAACCATTCTATGTGCGTGAAACAGTAGAATCTGCAGTTTGAAATGGAACTGCGCTACCGATAGCTTATTGCGATATGATTCATCTGGTTCAGAATACCTGTACTGTTAGAGCGCCATGTCGGCATGCAACGCGAGTTGCCTCAAAAATTCATACTAAATAGGAATAATTGAATGCCTGTACTCTAAGTGAGTAAGGCTCAAAGTCCACCTTAAAAAGCTGTTGGTCAGAATTGCAATCATTTGGTGGGTATGCCAGTATTACAAAGGAGCTACTGTTACCGCGTCTATCCTTTCGAAAGTCAATCGATCCTTGGAGCCTTAAATCACATAAACGGTTACTAACCGGTATCCAGTCTAAAACAGCAGCTTCAGTCTTCTCAGTCAAGACTATTTTTACATCACGCTGACTCACAGCTCCTGCTGCTTTGTCTCCTGAAACGCGCACGAAATACCTCGATGAGATACCAGGAACAGTTAATTGAATCACACAGCTCGAATCCTGGATAGGCGTTTCACTTAAGCAGCAGACGTCAATCTTCAGAGAATCTATTGTGAGCGCTAGACAGGCCTGCTGACCAGCCTGTATGAGAGTGCGCACATTAAATGAGTTGAGATTCAGAGACTGACGAGACTTGAGGAAATCCAAGTTACAGGATAGAGGATTATTCACGACACTATTAGAGAACGAACCGTTGCGTGGATAGAGCTTTGCTGTCAGCGGGAGCATTATGGGCGGATGGAGGGGACAACGAGATTTGTTTATTGACAGAAGAAAGATTTTGAATAAAAGGGGGGGGGGATATTGAGCGGCACCTCTCTTTTTACTACCCACCACGATGGATGAAATGGGCAGTGTGGTCCTGATAAACCTGGGCGCTGATCGATGCGGTATGGAATTCTTTCATAGGAGATGTTGGAATGGTGCTGCTAGGGTGTCCATTTACAAAACAGGAGAACGATTAGGGTTCTCAGCTAAAGTCTTTAGTTCTAACAAGTACCAGTTCGCAAGGCAGCGGGATGGCTTAGTGGAAGCCCGTCCTTGTGTATCAACAATTCTTCTACTGATTCCAGTGACTTAAATGCCAGCTCAGATCGACCTTCAACCAGGAGCTACATGAGACTGGAATTCGTGTGGCATCTACCCATTGACCTTTCAGACATGATTGCATTTTCGGTTAAGGAAGCCATCCTGTATAGGTGATTGGGTCATAGAGGAATGCAAGCCATCACACCACTTCAAGGTGCAATCTCGCAATGATGGTTCTAAAATACCATTCCAACCCCGTGTGAACCAGTAACGGCATAAATGCTGCTACTTCGACTCCACGAAAACGTTTCCGTAGTAAAAGATACGAATCTGAGCTGTCAAATTGTCATTCGTTGTAGAATGGTTGAAATGGTCAATGGTTATGTAGTAAACAACTTGTCGTAGAATCTATGGCAGAACTGAGTGATAATGGTAGTTCTTCACGATAGTTTTAGGCGCAGTTGTGTTCTACGGACATAAGAATAATGTTCGGAGACGAGGGAATATCATGATTAAATACTTGAACCCCATTTTTAACTGAAACTCAAGTTCGTGCGTCCAGCTTTGAAATAAGAAACGCTTTAATCGAGTTTTGCTCTTGTTAGATGATTCAGTGTTGCATACAGTCTACCAAACCGAGGGCTTGCACCCGAGTCTTTTCATTCCGAACACGTGTGTGTTAACACTGCTCTACCACACTCCGGTCCGGGTTGATCCTTAACAATACAAGTAATTGCGAGACGTGTATAAATATGAATAAGAGAAGAACGCAAACGGATACAGTTTCCCAGTCCTGCAGAGAAGATCTGACTTGGTGGGAGGCATTCACTTGAAGTTAGCTGGACAATGCCTGTATCTGTCGTGGAACCTGTGGGGCATTCCTGGCTGTCATAGAGGACAACATCTGAACAAACTCAAATTGGTGACTTGGATCAGCCCGAAGATGAGCAGGGTGGCGCCGTAGTAATACACACGCCTTCCAGGTGAAAATACCATGGTTTATACTCTGGATTAGGTGGAGGATATGCACCACTGACGAGCCCTAACAATAGTTCTGACTTGAGTCTGGTGCTTTCAAAAGCAGGATTTTTGGATGACCAGAGGTTTTGAACGTGAAATGTGGATTCCAAAGAACAGTCAGCCAAGCAATATATCATCAATCACACACACACGGCCCGTAAGTATTTTGAAACAGATACAAATATCATGGTCGTTGTCATTGTTGTAATCGTCCTTGTGACTAGTGTAATCCCATTGTCCATTCGCCCTAATTATGTTTTCTTCTAATCTTATGACTGTTCAGTAAACCACGGGAAGTTTGATAAAAATAAGGATTATGATTGATGATCTTTTCTAATCAGGCTTATTTTTTGACATGTATATCGTATAGTTTTTGAAATCTTTAGTCCACTACATTTGCTCTTTTTCTTGCTCAGTATCTGGATTGCAGCCACATTAACAAACAAAGGAACAACTCGCATTCAACAGAATTAAGCCCATTTCCATCCCATGTGAGGTCACACAACTTGGTTCACACACTAACTAGTCGGTAAAAATTACCACCAATTCATTCATTTATTTTATTGGGTATCTGGTACTATGACCTTCTATATTAGCAACGTTTTCTGCCAAGCCCAGAACCAGATGAGTTTGTACAACAGTTAAGTAGATCTACTAAAGTTTAAAAAGCTATACTGATTTTTACATCAAAATTCAAGACGAATCGACTTTTCTGATCTCGTCTTTGTTTTTGTATTAACTCACCCAGCTATTTTCATCGCCTGTGCCGCACAAATCTCCTAAATCGATATTTGTCATGTTGCGCTCGGCAGAAAATAACCTGAAATTGATGTACCAGAAAACGTTATAAGAGAACTTATTCATTCAGGTAACTAACGAAACCATGGTAATTTCGCCCACAAATCCTACATCACAAACAGGCTAGTTTGTAGTTATGTATCTTACTTAAGTTTTCAGTACTTTAGATATGTAATAAGCAGTTGATCTACACTTCAGGTATCTCCTCAAATGCTTTATCTGATTATCGCATCAGATGGATGCAAATCCCAAACAATAACTCGCACAAATTTATTCAGGAAGCAAAAGCATCACAAGAATTCAAAATATACCCAAAATAATATTTCACAGTTATATTTTACACAACATGGAGGGCGATAGTCTTGCGGTGAATTCAGAATGGGAAATATATTCCCTCACAGACGTCTGATCTAGTAACCGCAAAACGACTGGGTCCACCGTACAATACTGGGACTGTCGATGGCGAGCAATAGATGAAGCCAGTTCACCCACTAGCTTAAGGTAGAACGCAGGTTAGTGAGCAGACAGGAAAAATATTCAGCACTTGATTGGCCACCTGGTGAGAGTGGTTTGAGGAGTATCGATCACAGCAGTTTATTTGATTTTCTCAGGGCGGAGCAGATAATCTCGAATATCGACGGAGAAACACACAGCCGTCCAATGAGAAGAATTAAATTTTGTTATAATAATGTTTGAATGCTTTAGAAGGTTCAACTTGAAACATAAAATAAATTAGTGTGCCAGAATTCTTTGGGTGTCAAGTAACGTTCATAGGATGTAATTATTTGGTCCTAGTCATTGCCTTCATACAGGCAAAACAGAATAACGTGTGTAATGAAGTATCATAATGGAAAGCAGTTCTCCAAACAACGTTCTTTATCAGTCAACCTCAAATGAACTCCTTAGTTCCAAATAACTCGAGCGTTTAAAACTCACGTCGGTCTAATTAGGATATTCGGGCATCTCATGCCAGACCCGATCTCTCCAATCGTTGCATTTGCCAGCTGAGCTCCGTTCGACACTGTACACTTCAAGTTTGTTCGCACAACACATCCAAAATGACGCAGTTTGATTCGGTACAATAAATGGTTGGCATGTTTGTTACCAGGACTTGTGTTGAAAATCATGTCCAAGTGGATATCCGGTGTTCGAAATTCAAAGTGGCTCATCTGTTTTTGGACAAATTGCGGTCACCGCAACAGCTTATTTACAGGAAATTTCGTTAAGAGTTTTCGTAGAATATCTACACACCTACCATTTTGTGTTTTATATGAGGCCTACTTCGTATCTACCTGATTGTTGGCAGATATGAATACAACATTCAATTTGGTTACAGCATAAGTTATTTTACAAAGCAATTCAGGGACAAGGGCCAGGGATACAAACATATGGGTCACCAGGTAACTAGCTCATGTGACAATCTAGTTTGAGCATAAATGGTAGTTGTTCGTGAAATCCTATCAAAGCATGTACATTTTGGATTGTCTACTGGAATCCTAAAGATATACGTGATTAATGAAAAGACATTTAGCTAAAAGCAAGGACCCACCGGTTCATCTCAGGTTAGTTTCAGAACCGCAAATTAGAAGTTGCACAGTTTGAGTGTGAATGATCATTCTGGACACTTTACTATTGACCGATCTGAACAGCATCCAATTGGTGCTCGTCACATTTGGTCAACGAAATACAGAGCGATATGATGAGCGATTGAACAGTTGTCCTTCCTCTCGTCTTTGCTGTACTAGTTTAATGATGTTATTGGTGTACCCCACCACGAGCTATATGTCAAGTCACATTTACGTGCAATATTTCAAATATTTTCCATTATTCATCAAATATAAAACTTACGATATTATGAATAGTGAATTTATCACAGGTTTTCATGTGTTTGCTGTTTGTCACAATTGAACACAGTATAGTTTATTAAATAGATAAATTGGGAGTTTAATTCAATCGGTTGTTGATTCTCATCCAGCAATGCACGAATGATGACCCCATAATTGCCTTGTCCATTTCACTTGAGTAAATAGGGGTATGGTTGTCACTAAAAGACAGTTCCAGGGAAATCATAGTAAGTATATTTAGGGTGGAACGAAACTTTTTCTACTCACGTTATCTTCTTTATGCCCCGCCTCTGCGATACCAATCAGCGTTTGGAAATTGAATTAATATTCAAAAAGTGTTTGATTAATTATCACAGATCATAGCTGAACGAAGAAAAGTCAGTTGAATATCAACCACCAAACACTTTTGTTCAATGAATCTAAGCGCGTGTTCTATTAACACCCATGAACTTCATTCCACAACTGTCAACATGATTCACAATATAAAGTACCACGCAAATATTGTAGGAGAAATCAAACAGGATTATTTTTGGGAAAAAATTAATACATTTTTATTCCGAAGAAATATTGAACAATTGAAAACAACTATCTTATTTAAGACAGCTTCAGATGTCTTTTGGCTCGTTACTGTCAAAAATCAACCACATGATGTAATTAACTGCAGAAAATAAATACACACATGCATGTTCAACTAATAGAAGTCAGGAAATCCCCAACCGACCTATTGAATTCCGTTTCACTTATTTGACAAGTAGTCCGTGAAAATCTCTGAGCTAAAAATGCATCAGTGGGAACCGTCATGCCAGCTTGTTTTCAGTCACACTTGCTGACAGTTGATGAGGCACATGTGCAGTGTTTAGCATTATTCCACGCAAAATTAACCATTTTGTCTAGTTAAATGGGACTTAGTATCTTTCATCAATTCACTCTTTACTTCCAAGCAAAATTTCATTTTTCAACTTGATCAATAAACTTGTCAGATTATTCGCAATTTCAGGAACCAAACACAGTTATCTGAACAGATTCGAAAATTCAATTGAGAGCGCTTATTTTGAATGAGGTAACTAAGTTTCTTTCGTGTGTCACTGATTTGACTACTCTTACCAGTAGAATAGGATTTAGGTGTGCATCATATCACGCACACATGACATTGATGGTGAAACACATGATCAATCAACTCACACTTTTCAGATTGAGTAAATTACCATTTGTCAACTTCCGGACTGTATCCCATGCGTGTGAGCCAACAAAACAGACCACGTGTACGCGAACCACCGTTTCGGCCTCAAAGTGATTTGATCCATCCTCTAAGATAGCTTTGACAGTCAAAGCCATCGACATTGGGGGCATCATGGAGAACAATTCCAATGCTCCGGTTTTGGAATCAATCCTGAATGCGTTTTGCTCAACCCCATGATTCTCAAGTAAGTACTGGATTCTACTTGTAGATTTCATCTCGTCAACTTGTAGACGGATAACAGGGATCAGACTGGGTATTTCATCTTCACGAATCGTCACATGGTATACGGGTTTTGTGAACGAAAGCGTCTCAACGACTAAAGATTTAAAATAGAACAAAGCAAGAAATTTTGGGAAAGGAACATGACTTAGTTTAACATCATCAAAGGATGATCTCTACAGTGCAGTATTTCAAAACACAGTATTGAGGGAAGTGAAAATGATCAGAATTGCATGTGGTCTAAATATCATTCATCATTTGTAGTTTGGGTTTCAGCACTGCTCAGAAGAGTCAAATGGCTGCCTTAAAATCATGAAAAAGTGATGTGCAAATGGATTCATTATTGGTGATTAGCAAAATACTTCGAATAATACGATTGAACATACCCAACGGAGAGTACTGTAGAGACAGTAAAAGTGTTATAGCATGAAACATGATCGGCAACTTTCAGTGATGACACCGTAATGATGGGGACCCGCCCATTAGAAAAATTTATACAATGCCTACCGTGCGGTGGCAGTTTTTAATTCGCCAAAATGCGATTGGTTTAAAACTGAACAGCCAGTCCCAAAATGTCCGGATAGTTGGCTAATCAAAAGAGAGAAAATAAGCGACTGAAAAAATCGAAGCCGCAGCTACAAACAATGAAAGACAAATTGTAAGAAATGATACTAATACAAATCAGTTTAGCTTGAAGGAGCTTCCCAAATAGATGCGAATTGACTAAGAAAACTGTTTTTCATATTGGCAGTTAGTTCTAGCCCAATGCTACGAATAATTTACAACGATAAATGAAAAATGAATGGAATGGATACATTCCAATAGATTTTTCACGATGGATGTTTCTCTTGAGATAAATTCCGATTACTAAATGAGATCCACGCTAAAATTGTCACAAATGTTCCAGCTATATTTATTAGGGGGGTTCAAATTCGTGTCACTGTTACAGCTGATTGTATCGGCATTCTTATGGGCCAAGTCAGGCAACATTTTTAAGTCAAATCAAGTCATATGCCAGCAGTATGCACCCCATGCGGTGAGTAATCATGTGTCTTATGAAATCAACATTAATTGAGTGAATGAAAAATTCAAGCCAACATGGCCACCAGCTCATTTATAGCATGATAATGCTTGTTAGGAAGTCTGACGAGACAGGGCACAACATAACATTTGTATGATTTTAACGAACAAGCATTTGCAACTAGGTGGGATGGAACGATTCGGAACACGTGTGACAGGATCGCGGTGGAATAGTTGTCAGGCGTCAGCTAATGTTTTTTCGGACAGACTTGGCAAACACAGGAATATTGTATTGCTGATTAGTGCGAGGAGGATATACGATCGGTCTTCAGCAACCTGATGTTAAAGTAGAAGCATATTTGATAGACAGTGAGATGTCGAAAGCTGGCATAATAAATGGACACGTAGAGAATAAATGGAACTTCGTAGAACACTCAGTTTCAAAGTTTTAAGGGAAGAAGCCCTGCCACGATAGCATGTGAATTAGTGGCGTTTACCGAAGTAATCATATCATGAAGCATTCGCAGAAGATAAAAGGCCGGCCGCAGAAAGAATGTAAATTAAATTCCTTCTTTCAGTATAGCTGGAGGTGTTATTGTAGTCTAAAAGAGCACCATGCGAACCTTACTTTTCTTGTTTGGGGATGGCAGAATGTGATAGCAATAATTGGCATGGGCATCCACAGTGAAGTGCGAAGAAAGTGGGGATCCAGCCTGTTCGGTAATTCCCTTTGAAACAAAAAAAATGGTGGTTTCACATGACGGATTACACCCTAGGACCTTCGGTTCCAAGAAGAGTCCAGTATACTTGCAAATTATGGTGAATCTAGATCAGAGATAATATTTATATTCTCTTTTTTGTCTTAGAAACGTTAGCAGGACATTTCCGGAAACCGTGATATGATAGGGTGCAAAGTAGGCTACACTTCATTCGCGCATGTAATGAACAAATTGTGTTAGCTCTGTCTCAGATCGGTTTCAATCACCCTTAAATAAGGCTTCAAGCTTTAAAAATCTTTAGGTGAATTGTATCTATGGTCACAGCTCAAGCAAACACTTTGTTCAGCCTCAGGCAAGTCAATTCCCTAACGGTATACATAAAATTTACCGCACGGGAGAATATGTGGAATTGTTTGTTTGTGGGTGGAATTTATCGTACGCTGTGATTTAGCACCGCCGCGACTGATTGGCGGTTTGATTCCGGCTCTCGGTGTTGGAAGTTTTGATGAAAAATCTAAGTGGATTTCCCAATATGTAATATCCATACTGCTTGGGCCAATAATATAATTGATCGAGGTATTTCATAATCTACTCGGTCGTATTCAGTAGTGTGAGGTTTGTCCCACTGGGCAGTGACTAACGAGGATAGTCCAGTTGGTAAAACCAGGACATGTAATGTATATTCTTGAAACAGTGGTTTTTGCACCATCGGATATTCGTTTGTGTTACTCACATTCGACTGGTCATATTAATGTAGCTCCGATGTTGGCGCATCTTCTCGGTAGGTAGAAGGTTGTCGTTTCAGTCCTGGCTGATGACGTGGCAATTTTGGAGGTAACTAACGCAATTCTGACTAGCTAGGGTCTGTGCTCCTACTGCCAGTAATATATTCTACGAGTAAAATTATCATGGAAACTAGATGGGAACAATTTGAGAAAACTAACTAGTTACACCTGTTACTGAATATTTCAAGAAAGACTGCAAGTCACTGTTATCAGAAGGTCACATATGCTCTTCCCGTAGTGCCTCTCATACAATGAGTTAACAGTATGTTCAGCCGAGAGCCATTCTTCCCCCAGAAACCTGGCCATACAAATAAGTTGGAAGTAGATGTGTTTAGCCTGTAGGGTTCATTCCTGTCGGTTTGACTAAAAATATAATCTCCATGTCGTACCACGGATTACCAATTGATATTTAATTTAGTGAAAAGGTCATTTGTACTATAAATGGAAAACGCGAATAGAGAACAAGCTCGTAACATCATCCTCGTGGCTAATATAATTACATTTATAGGTTAGAAATGCATGAGTTATGCACTATGTCTGTGTGCTAAAGTGTGATTGGACATTCATTAAAATTGGTGTCTCGTAGTTAGGAATGATATGAGGGGAATAGTGTCGTTCCGTGGTTGTGAAAATGACCAGTGAAAGAATGAACGTGGGTTTCAGGGATTATGCATTTCCGGTTTCAACCAAAGAGTCAACGTCTGGATCACACCAAATTTCAGAGTCTATCTCGGATCGCACCTGTCTCATTGCTTTTTCTGCCATGTTTTTCTGAACGAAGAGCTCGAGGTATCCGTTATCTAGAAGCTTTCGCTTGACCATGTCCAATTCTTCATTCACCGCCTTATCCACACAAATCATTCGCACACGGGTTGTGAGGGTGCAAATAAGATTACGTTTACGCCCAATAGATAAACAGCTGGTAACATACTCGCAC
Source organism: Fasciola hepatica (assembly GCA_948099385.1). Classification (NCBI taxonomy): domain Eukaryota; kingdom Metazoa; phylum Platyhelminthes; class Trematoda; order Plagiorchiida; family Fasciolidae; genus Fasciola; species Fasciola hepatica. The sequence continues at coordinate 3,399,962 of CANUEZ040000199.1, forward strand.
GAAGTCGCACAATTGTGATCTTGAACTCAATCTTGTGAGGATCCTTAACAGTTGAGCCTGAAGTGATGCTTTTTGGCCATTTGATATGTGATGAAGTAGAACCTGAATATTCTCTTCCCAGATGGTATTGGGCATTTGCTTGAGTTGACTGGGAGCGTGGCAGTATAAACTTTGAATACATACTTGTTAAATCCAAAATTGCTTTGTTGTCCTAAGTCATAAACTTTCAACGAAACCAGTAGTTGCATCCAGAGAATTCACGAAACAAGTGATAAGGTCTAAGGTTTGTGATTTTCCACCCCTCCCCCATTGTGCTCGGTTTACCCAGTAGTTCAAAAATATGTTCTAAATTACCCGTCAACGACGAACGATGCTTCATTGACTCGAGATGGCTGATCAAGGAAGCTTGCTGGTAAGTCGATTGTGCTTAGCATGGGTCCTGCCTGAGCACTGTGATTGGTCGCATTAGCCCGTTTTGCACTTCGTATTATACACACTTGGCTGTGTGTGTCACTGAGCTCACTTGTTGATAGATAGTGCAAATGGCAATATCCGCACACGTTTGCATGATCTTATCTCAGTGTTATTTGCTCATTTTCGGTCCTTCGTGAGTCACGAATTCTGTTCTACCATGAAACCTGTGGTTATTTTATGGGGTATTGTTTGCTTATTCAATTTTAGTGGGACCAAAAAATGCAAGTGATGTCGGTAAATTCAATTTTGTGTATCAAAACACATTTTATTCCACACTATATCCAACAAAAATTAGGATATTTTCGTGTTATTCCAGAGGTTTTTCAAGGCAATGTACTCAGTGAGTTGACCAACACCAGATTTCTTGTTGCTGGAATCCGTCTATCGTATTCTACCATCTCCTACATGGTGTCTAGTTTTGTATCCGTGGTGATAAGGAAGTCACGAAATATCTGAATTTGTTGTTACTTTACGACCTAGTGTACGAAATCAAATTTTCCATACCGAAATGCAGAACCGTCAGTGAAGCACTATACAAAATCATCCAGCTCCTAAATAGTGTACCTATTTGCGAAGTGGTATGCGACAATGACCTGAATTTTTGAGCTATAATGTACCTGCATTTATTGCTCTGTACAATTTATGTACTCACTTGCATCTGTCATATTGATCAGACGGTTTCGTATATGGGTTGGAAAAGGAGCTTCACTTACATTGGATGTTCTGAACAATTGCAGTTTGCTCGGAGTGGATTAATCTACATTCATTTCTTCGTAGAGCGGACAGATAAAAATGTTGATGCTAGTTGTATGAATCATTCTTCAGGTAAATTCAATCATTTATTTATAAAGACAATTACCATACAGAGAACGATAGACTCGTAAGCCTTCGAAGTCAAAAGTAATGATGTTTACCTTACTTTACAGGGTTTTATTACTATTGGTTTCAGAAAGTCGCAAACAAACCAATGGACTAGATAATAAGATTATTTTTTTACATGAATGGCATACTGTAGTAGATTATATTTGACATTATGATACTGAAAAGTAGGACTTGTTATGTATCGACTGATAGTGTTCGAGTAAATTTCGGTAATAAATACAGCGATGGCCTGGAACAAACTATTGGAATAGGAAAGAACATTGGATTTGCATAGAGGCACGCTAATTGCAAGTAAATTGCTGCAGAATTTATTTTCTATCCCCAGATGTTGTTATGCAAGGTGACACAATCAGTAAGTATAGCCCTTCAAGTCACACACAGGTAGGTGACGCGAAAAACGTTATTGTGTATGCACGTTTTCAGGGTGACAGTTCCCATACTTGCACCCTACTTCATAAAATACTTTCTTGAATAATGAATGTTTTTCGAGCACATTATTTACAAACATTTCGATATATTTTACTTTGCTATATTTTTTGGTCACATATGATGAAAACCACTTGTAATATGCTTGGTTATTTTTGATTCTGATGCACAGTTTTCAGACAAGGTTTTGAATATTCCACATCGGAATGGTTGGAAACTAAGCGCCTCTCAGAGGAAAGCCGTATTTCACGTAAACACCAAACACGACTAAGGGTAAGTGGTGGAGATGTTGCTCTCGGTTACATGTTGATTAAAGATGCAATGAAATCAGTTTTCAGATGAAATAATTTATACTGAGCTTCAAATTGATTGAAATTGCTTTGAAAGAACACAAACAGATTCGTTGACAGTGTATCCTTTGTTAGAGTTCGGTTCGTCACTCCGACAGTATTCTGTACATGCTCCGAATAATTTTTGATGGGATATTCAATAAACTGTTTTTCATATTCAGGTTGACATTTTCTCTGAAGTAGACTACTTCCCTTTAGCTCAAGGAAATCAATATTTAGTAGTGGTGATTATGTGTGAGTGAAATGACTCATAATGACGGACTTTTGATTGATCAACGATCAGTGATACGGAACTTAGGCCAAAGTAAGATCACACTGAAAAATTAGAAAAATCACCATTTTATTGGTCACCGAAGTGCAGTTGTTTTGAATCATACTCTATCTTTACAGCTGGAGCTTTGCTTGAAGAGGGACCAACGTGAACTGACGAGCGGCAGTCGTGTGTACACATAATGGAGGGGGAGATTTACTAGAAACAATTTACGGACACCTATGGACACATGGATCTGCGCATCAAACAAGCATGCAACAAATGAGAAGCTTTTTCGTGAGCTGTATCAACACCACGAACTAGACCATAGTTAAAGGTGAACTGAAACATTTTATTGCTCATGCGATTACTTATCGCGCTTTTACACACTAACTGACTGAATCCGATATTAATAAACTATGGTGTGACCTTCTTGTTGGTTAATCATAATGAAGAATTCACAACAATATTTAGCAATTTGTTCATTGTTAAGCATATATAGTAAGCAACAACTTGATTTGAGGAAGCATGATATCGATCGCTGGATAATGACGATCACAAATGACCTTACACACATAAATCTTCGTATTACTGTAACAGCTGGTGAAAGGTAATCGGAAATTTCGGGCTGGCAGATAGTTTTGCCCAGTGTTAGTAGAGTGTTTTAACGCGTTTCCCTACCGTCTAGTAATTCAGAAGTTTCAATTCCCACCGAAAGTCACCTTGGTGGTAGAGCGTATTCCACTCTCACCCGGCCCGTTTCTACACTTGACTTTTTGGGACACTACATCATTCTCTAGTTCAGATCTCAGAGTCGGCAATCGCTGACAGTGGTGTGCCTTCGCAGCAATGATGTACGCCCCTTCTACTGCACTAATACCAGTATTACGCACTACATTACTCATTTCCCTTAGGATAGCCAATTCAAATTTGGAATATCAGTGTTGATTACGAGACAAAAACTGCAATGTTTGAACCGCACAATATTCAAACCAGTTTGGAAATTATTCACTGAGGACATCTTCTCGATATACCCCATTTGGTACGAACGAAGTTGAATAAGGAACAATGATATCTTGTACAGTTCATTTTCTACCAATTCCTAGATTTAGAAGAGAGAGCAAAATCCTGACTGTTATTCGTGTTGAAATTTGATTTTACGTGCTGAACGTTTATTCTGATACTTGGGTTGTTCTCACAGATGGCACAAATAAAACTATAGAAAATTCTGGTTTGTCCTAACTGCTTGCAGATAATGTTGCCTGTTGATTCACTCAAAATTACCTCATTGAAGCATCTCATTCTGTTTCATCTCGAAATAAAATGCAATACAACATACATTGTGTTCACAAGCATGGATCAGTGCCATTTACATAAAATGTATGTCCTGATCATTTTAGGTCAAGAGGTCACCATTCCATGTAGGGGCGGGTACGAAAGTACTACCAAAATCCCCATCTATTCCACAGAGGGTATGCCAGATTTTTGAGGTATATTGCTTTCTTAAAGTATATCGATGAAAATGCTTCAACAGATCAAATCGATGCTTGATCCCAGTTGATAGTGTATTCGCCAGTCACAAACTGAATATGAAACTGTCTTTCCTCTGCTAATGACAGCATTAATGGTGCACTGGATGACTAATTGTTTTTCTCTTTTGTAGTTACGCAGCCAAGTGTATCTATTTTGGAAATTACCTCAATGATTCCTGCGGTACAATCTGGAGTAGATCTTTTGGAATTATCACGATCCCCCATCTTTTTTCTCACCTATTCATGTTTTCTTCTTGTGATTATCCAACACCGGATCGCTCGCTTCTCACTGTATCCATTTATTCATTCATAAGGAAAATAAATGGCTTTAATTTGCTCAAGTTTATGAATAGAATCGGTACCACGGTGAAAAACCCCGGAAAATGGGATACTTAGTTACATTTCACCAGTTCAAAGTGGATGCTGATGGTCGACCACGGAGCAAACAAAAAATGATACACACAATCAATTTTATCGTTTGCTCGGCTCAAATGTCTGTGAAAATACAACATTGAATTCATAAAACGTCTATGAAGTCTTTGGTTGAAATTCAAATAGAGGTTTCCGTGGATTTTCTGGAAATCTGTATTCCCTATAGAGTATATCCAGGATTCTGTGTACCATGGCTTCTAAACCGTCATATTGCACGAAACCACTTGTTCTTACTTTTATGAGTTATTACGAAGCAAAGTATGCTATTATTGGGAAGAGGACAAGGCCACTGATAGGCTGCTAAATGAGGAATCACTAGGTAGGGTCAGAAAAGGAACCCCGGTTGCAAGGGTTCAAAGTTTATGGTAATGTCTAATTGATAGCCGATAAGCACATATATTTCCGTAAGTTTTAATCAGTACGGATAGCAGAGGACTTTAATTTATTAGCCTTTATTTCTCCTTGTGAGAACAACGACCAACGTATCATTTAGAATCGTGAAAAAGATGCACAGTTGCAATGTTTGCAATGATTATCAATGCTTATGATATTGCCTTGCTGGGTTACAGTGCACCGACAGTTCAACACGCAGCTCATCGCTTGGTTATTGATTTGTGTCGGTATGATGTGTGCTTTGCGCCTCCAAAATGTAAGGTACTTCTTCAAGACTCGCAGGAGCTTGTGCCTACACTGAGTCCGTTGTAGTAATCGGTTAGAGGTGGTCAATAGCTTCAAGTACCTCAGGAGCTTTTACATAGCTGGTGGTTGTGTTAAGGCGGAGATCACATCAAGAACTGTGAGGGCCAGAGGAGCTTTCGTGAGCTTGCGACATCTGTGGTACCGCCGTGACACCCGTTTTTTCCTTCAGAGAAGGGTGTACATTGCCACAGTTCGTGGCATTCTGCTTTACGGTTGTGAGACTGCACCCAATCGAGTTGAAGATGCTCGGCTTTTTACCGTATCTAACAATCGATATCCCGGAAGCAGTGCTTGAACCTGGTAGCAACCTCAGGTGAATATTGATGAGGTTCGTTGTCATTCTCTGACCAAAATAATCTTTACATCACCTTTAATAGCTCGGGCATGTTTTGCGTATGCCTACCCATCGTTTACCCCTTCGTGTTCTTTTTTCCGCGTTAGGCAAGGCTGGGAGAAAGGATGCGGCGGTCAGGCTACGACTTGGCGCAGGCGCATGAAGAAGTTAGCTTCGGCTTTGATTTCGCTTGGTGCTTCATTTCTTCCTAGTTGGGACATGAGAGGTAAAGAAAGCCGTTCATTAGAGACGCTCAAAGATATGGCTCAGAATCGAATCCAGTGGCTTGAATGCTGTATGACCTGTCTGTTGACTTCCCGTTTTCCATAAACAATTGAAAAAGAGACGAAAAATTCACAAAGCGTGTGCAGTGTAAATATCAGAAATTTGCTTTCACTTGTTGTATTCTTTGTGTTGGCTTCCAAAGCCCCTCCCTCGACTTTGTATTTATCTCCCTATTGTTGTTGCTTTAGCACCATGGTTGTTCTCAGTTGGATATATATATATATATATATCATCACGGCACATCTGCTGATTCTCAAATGGTTCTGAAACCCTGGTGAATGTTTTTGAACTGAACATCATATTACCACCGCGGCCACCAAGGGTCTGGCTCTAAATGGCTTGTCTTATATCCTAACAGCAAGATGAAGCATCCTTCGGTCTCTAGCCGTAGCAATTCATTTTTCCCACATTGAGTATAAAGTATAACCTTTATCAAGCACACCCTTAAATCCGTTTTCAAAGGTTATAAGTAATCAGCCTGATTGATAACTGGTCGTAGTTCCGTTGCATTTCAGGTTCAAATGCAAACTACGTGGACGAATTTCTGTTTTCGGTAATGTACACGTCTAGTGAAGGCTGAATCAGACGGGAATCCAATGATCTCATTCTTCTTGTGCATGACGGCATTGATGAAGAGGCGTTAATATTTACATGTCACGATTTGGAAGCTAAAATAATTACTGTGAAGTAGTGCGGCAATTCTGGAGTCATTGACACTATGGTTTCCTTTTGTCCAACAAATGTGTTTGGAATTCAGATGAAATCTACCTTTGCTATTATCAGTCGGCTTCATTCATGACATAAAAAGAGCTTCAGAGAAAAGATGACATCAACTATGCTCACGATGAAGTGATCAAGATAATAATGTGGAACAAAGTCTATTGATCTTTAATTTGCTTGCATATACTCTCAAGAAATCTTTCTATTCTCTTCAGCGAGGATTGCACTTAGTTGTCTATGTATTAACTGTTTTTTTTCTCACAAAAAAACCACCAGAAGAATCATATAGGCTAAAAAGTGACTTCCACTTACATAGATGGTTGATCTTTTTGTATCTGATCAGTGTTATTCCCTTTACATTCGCGAACACAATCTGCAACCTGTCATTTTTGTTTTGCAAGCGGCCCATTTCTTCTTATAAAGACATATGACGGAAAATCTACTGGTACCTGGCCTAGGATTAGGCCGACTGTTTCCTTAAACGTTCACAATTGCCGACATTAATCGTCCTACTCATGGTGTCGATTTTCTTGCTGGTTTGCATCTCATGGATCCTGTGACACCCCGTATTCTGTTGGAGAGCAGCAAGCTTTTATGTCCCATAGACCTCCGTCAGCCCTCTTAGGATTCGACCAATGACGGTATGCCTGCAATTTTCCATTTGGTATGATTTTCTGATTGTCACCCAGCCACAGTCATCCCACCTGGCATTGTCCACAAAGGTTCGCCGATCTCGGCTCGTCGCCGGTGGCTATTACCTGGGAGACTATCTGCGGTCAAAGAAGCATTCTAACATGTGTTAAACATGGGGATAATTCACCGGCCAAGCAGTCCTATAGTCGTCAACCTCCAAAGCGCAACGATGACAGTCGCCCGTGTGGCGATTGTAGTGCCCTTAACAACACAAATGTTCCCCTCCGATAGCCAACTGTACACACTCACAAATTCTTTACCAGTTTGTGCAGTAAATGCATTTATCCGAAATTGATTTGGCCAGTGTGCATTACCAAAATCATGTAGATGTTCGGAAGACCAACATAATTACACCGCTTTCGCTGTTTGGGGTAATTTGTTTAAATTCTGACTCGAGTAAGTCAGCACAAACATTCTAGAGACTCGAGTAACAGGATCTCCATGACTTGGATATTTCCCTTGTGCAAACTGATGACACCCTAGTGGTCAGTATGAATGAACATCAACATTGAGAGCACATAAGCAAGTATTCAAATGATTCCAAGATGGTCTGGTTATTCCCGCTGAGCAAAATTTAAAGGACGGACTGGTGAATAGTTTTTCCGTGATTTATACCCCGGCATTTTTATCACAGTATATTCCGAGAAGCAATGGGCTAAGTCCACTCGAACCACTGTTTTTCGACGCCATTATGACAAATTTGGAAAGTGGCACGCTTGAATCAACGATCCCCAACTGTTGTCTATGTAAACGATATGCAGACAACATCCGGTGTGTTATAAATTGCTCAGATGAGGTAGATCAACTCTCAAATATCTTTAAATCAGCTCATAACAGTTTACAGTTTACAAAGGAAACAGATTCAAAAAATACAATGAGATTCTTTGACATTCGGATGAAAGAGGATAGGTAGTTAATTTATCCGTCAGATGTCGTGCAAATCTCACTTCTTATTTCAGCTCAACACGATGAATTTCAGAAGCATTATCATTCGCCGTAAATCACATTTCCTGAGCACGTTTTGATGTCTAATCCTAGTCAATTATTGTTTTACAGTAGATACTCGGACTATGGATTGGAAGACAGTTCAGATACATCGTTGCAAATCTTGGTCAGTATTTGTGTATATAGCGATTTCTATAGATGTGAATTGTCTTTCTGAATGGCTCTAGGTTTTCTCACTCTCTACCACTTCTTCTTGGATTCATTCTTACTTAGCTATCCAAGTAGTTACACTATATTTGAACGTAACTCAATAACACTTTTGATCACTGAACTTAACCTATAGATCCCAGAGAATATTGCGAAGGCCAGTCGTTGACTCTCCCTCTCTCGCTCTCTATTTCTGCACTCTTCGCGAGCTGTCTGTAAACTTGCTTACAGTCCTTCGAATCTCGACAGGCCCACAGCACTTGATGGCCTCACTGATTCTTCTACTTTCCATTCAAAAAACACGTTTTAGTTCTACGACCACTTAACGGACTACCTGAAATTTGGTTACTACTAACTTGCCCCAAGAAACCCTGTTATGTTTGACCTGATAGGTTCATTATCCCTTGCTTTAACAGGCCCCTTGGAGCTAAAGGAAGACCGCACAAATCTGAATGGCGTTAGGCCATCATAAATCTATGTATGATAGTCAAGTCAGTGGTTATAGAATCTGTTTTGAAAGAGCAGGGGAAACTTGAGCGACTGGATCTAAATGAGGGCATTCCAGATGTGAACCAAAGTTCGGCTTTGGGGAACTAACGAATGCCGTGGACTGCAACCGGAGGTATTGCACTCCATCGGGGCCAATCGCAGGTGGTACTGGATAGGTATACCTGAATTACGGAAATGGCATCAGAGGCTGGCTACTTGGGCAAGCTATTCGGTTCATTTCAAAACTTATTGAATGGGGGCTGCAAGCAAGAGTCGTATCTGTGCAATACAGTTAGTCAGCTTGTACCTGAGCAGAGAAAAAAGAGATAGACGAACAGATAAAACGCTTTGATCAATTGTTAAAAAGACCTTCGAGTCAAGCAACAAAGGTACAAACCTAAGATATCCCACAGCCGTGAGATGTCAATTGAGAACCGCGAAATACAACCAAGATCATCACCGAAAATACAGTTTACCACCGTTAGTCCACAAGTGCAAGCTGTTGTCACTGATCTACAGGTTGCACAACGTTTGAATCCATTTGGCAAGAGGGAGTCTCACTGAATTATTGGGGCATATTTATTATAATAAACAATTCCAAGAAAGGGTACAAAACACGACTTGAGGATTATCTAGGTATCTACAGAAAGCTTCACACATTCTGCATGCTTCTATTCAACAGCTTCTCGACTGTGAGACTCTCACACCCGAACGAACTAAGAGGGCAAAAGCCATGGCAGAGGCTGCATTGATTTATCTTTTACATTGCAATGAAAAATGGACCATCGATGCAGGTTCTAGCAGTTAATTGTGGCCTCTTCCATCAAATTTCAGGTTGCTTTCTTTTCAGTTATTTAGGAATCTATCCTGGCAATAATTGAACTTGATATGATGCCTAATAAACTAGCGAGGTTTCTGAGGGCACACTATTCGCCAACTATGGCCCGGATTTGTATGAATAACAACGAGTTTTCAAAACTTCCACTTACAACCGCATTTATACATCTTTCCTCGTTCTCCGATACTGTTTAGCTATGCCATCTACTGAACTGCGAATCAGGCACTGGCCGATTACTTGAGAATTTGTCTGAGTCAGGAAATACAAATCTTGTGTGTAGATTTTATGAATAATATTCTTGCATTAGGAGGATCCTCGCCGAACTTCACCTAATTGCTGGTCAAATCGATTTCTTCCCCAAACCGACCGGAATAGAAACAAACAAAATTAAAAGTATTTTTTGACTTACTTTGGATCACCAGCTTGAAACCTGTTCATCAGTGGCTAACTAATTGAATGTTTTATTATTCAGAATACTCAGAATAGTCAATTGAGGATGAATATTGAGTGTCAACAGATGCAAGAACCCGTTTCATTTGTTACGATGGACAAAGTGAATCAACAGTAAAACCAGGTCTACACTAAGGCTGTCCGTCGTGCCGCTATCCGCCTCGTACTATGCTACAACTGAATGTTCTGACCACCGGGAAAGGAAATACCAAAATGTTCAAAGTATTTGATCTCTGGTGCCTGTGACGTAACTCGAAAGTAGATAAGCTTCGCAGAGTACCAACAGCCAAGCAAGAATAAAATGCCTCAAAATCTTAAAAATTATGTTCCCCTTTCAGTGTCATTGGCAGCGAAATTTCCACCATATCCTACGTTGACTTAAGATGAAACTTACTGTAAAAACACTCCCACCACTGCACTATCCTGGACGGTCTGTCTCTGGTCACACGCCTAAAGCTTTGAACCAATCTGTCAGATTGAGATAGACTACTTAGATTACGGTCGGTCTATGGCGCCCCCCACTGGTATAATACCTGGTGATGACTTGCTTCGATATCTTTTTGAACCACCGCTCAAGGTCAGCTAGGATTCACGATATATCTTTTCCAGCAGAAGTCAATAAAGTAAATGTTGAAGATCCAGGAGAGAAGAAAATCGTAGAAAAAGTATGCACAGTAGGAAAAGAGTACATACCACACACATATACATAGGAGAGAGAGAAGGTAGGTCCAACCAGACTATAGCCCTCACACAGTGGAAATATCTGTTCATACAAATGTGAAATTACTGAAATAAGAAAGAGTAGAGATCACAAAAGATGGTTAGCCGGTGGCTTCCGCAAGCTCACTTTAAAAGTTTTCAATATAAGACTAAGCTTATGATTCGTCTGAATGACTCGAATATTCATGCATCTCATTTGAGTCACAAATCCGGGTTAAAACATATCATAGTTTGCCGACAAATAATGAGAGAATAGTGTCAACATGAAATAATAAATCTACCGCAGTAGCCTGAAAACTGTCATTTGCAATTCTTCATCGCTACGGTTGGTTAAATTTACGCAGGAATAGCGCGGAAAAAGACGGCAAATAAGGAGGTTTTGCAATATTTATAACAATATATCCGTTCACACTGACAGTGGTGATAAACGATTTTAAACTGAAATGTTGGACGGAAGAAAACTTATCATTGACCATTTCAACCATTCTACAACGAATGACAATTTGACAGCTCAGATTCGTATCTTTTACTACGGAAACGTTTTCGTGGAGTCGAAGTAGCAGCATTTATGCCGTTACTGGTTCACACAGGGTTGGAATGGTATTTTAGAACCATCATTGCGAGATTGCACCTTGAAGTGGTGTGAGGGCTTGCATTCCTCTATGACCCAATCACCTATACAGGATGGCTTCCTTAACCGAAAATGCAATCATGTCTGAAAGGTCAATGGGTAGATGCCACACGAATTCCAGTCTCATGTAGCTCCTGGTTGAAGGTCGATCTGAGCTGGCATTTAAGTCACTGGAATCAGTAGAAGAATTGTTGATACACAAGGACGGGCTTCCACTAAGCCATCCCGCTGCCTTGCGAACTGGTACTTGTTAGAACTAAAGACTTTAGCTGAGAACCCTAATCGTTCTCCTGTTTTGTAAATGGACACCCTAGCAGCACCAGTCCAACATCTCCTATGAAAGAATTCCATACCGCATCGATCAGCGCCCAGGTTTATCAGGACCACACTGCCCATTTCATCCATCGTGGTGGGTAGTAAAAAGAGAGGTGCCGCTCAATATCCCCCCCCCTTTTATTCAAAATCTTTCTTCTGTCAATAAACAAATCTCGTTGTCCCCTCCATCCGCCCATAATGCTCCCGCTGACAGCAAAGCTCTATCCACGCAACGGTTCGTTCTCTAATAGTGTCGTGAATAATCCTCTATCCTGTAACTTGGATTTCCTCAGGTCTCGTCAGTCTCTGAATCTCAACTCATTTAATGTGCGCACTCTCATACAGGCTGGTCAGCAGGCCTGTCTAGCGCTCACAATAGATTCTCTGAAGATTGACATCTGCTGCTTAAGTGAAACGCCTATCCAGGATTCGAGCTGTGTGATTCAATTAACTGTTCCTGGTATCTCATCGAGGTATTTCGTGCGCGTTTCAGGAGACAAAGCAGCAGGAGCTGTGAGTCAACGTGATGTAAAAATAGTCTTGACTGAGAAGACTGAAGCTGCTGTTTTAGACTGGATACCGGTTAGTAACCGTTTATGTGATCTAAGGCTCCAAGGATCGATTGACTTTCGAAAGGATAGACGCGGTAACAGTAGCTCCTTTGTAATACTGGCATACCCACCAAATGATTGCAATTCTGACCAACAGCTTTTTAAGGTGGACTTTGAGCCTTACTCACTTAGAGTACAGGCATTCAATTATTCCTATTTAGTATGAATTTTTGAGGCAACTCGCGTTGCATGCCGACATGGCGCTCTAACAGTACAGGTATTCTGAACCAGATGAATCATATCGCAATAAGCTATCGGTAGCGCAGTTCCATTTCAAACTGCAGATTCTACTGTTTCACGCACATAGAATGGTTTTATACACTAGGTTTATTTCGATTTTCACTCCCGTTTCATGGTTATCGACAAAAATGCGAACCCGGTTGGTCGTACAACTTTTGTCTGATCCAAAGGTTCACACTTGTTATAAATAGAAACTATCATATCAGGTAGGATCTACGACGAGCAGTCATGTAGACGAACACTGGGTCCATAACAAACAGGCGATGCACATAGCAACAGTTTGTACATCAAATTCAGGGAGATTTATCAATAGTTCAGCAGTCTAATGGAATAAAACGTCAAATATGGACGAGTCAATGATTATACCTATCTTCAAGAAGGGAATACACACTGGTTGTAGCAATCATCGCGGGATCAGTCTAACTCCGACAGTCACCAAGATACTGTCCTCGATTTTACTGCATCGTCTGACACCAGCTCGCGAGAGGAACGCGAGTGAGCAACAGGCCGGATTCCGTCCAGGTCGAGGATGCATCGACCAGATTTTTACTTTTCGTCAATTACTCGAAGTACATCACACACACACACACCGTCGACCAACAATAATGATTGTCCTCAACTTGAAAGGCGTCTTCTATTAAGTTAGCCGGACAGCGCTCCTTAGTGCTATTCATTAAAAATGTATTCCACAGACGTTCGTGAGTACACTAAGATCATTGAGGTCTCATAATTCTGATCGCATGAGCGCGGTGTTACACAAGGATGTCCCATTTCTCCATTTCTGTTCAATTTCGTCATGAACGAGATAATGCGGAATGCCATGCGAGATTTTCAGGCTGTGGGCGTCTAACTAGCAAATAATGAAGAGCTATGTGACCCAGATTTCGCGGACGACCTTTTGTCGTCGTTAGAGTGCACGAAATATGCACAACGAGCATAAGGTAGACTTGCAAGTGAAGCAGCTATATTCGGCATGGACTTTTTACGTTCAAAGTGGAAAGTGGTGTTGCAAGACTGGAGGTTAACCTTTCCGAGCTCGATGCTCGAAGGGGAGGTGCTGGCAGTTTTTCACAGCTCCAATTACCTCGGTATCAGCTTGACGAGGGATGGGAGCACCGCAGTCGAGGTGGCACGCTTATAACAAAAGCTCGAGCAGCGTACGCTGGACCAAAGCACTTGTGGTGCCGACCTGATATTTCGCCGAAGTTGAAATTTTGTGTGTACTGTGCTATTGTGTGCCCAGTTCTGTTGTGTGGTTGAGAAGCATGGAGTCTGTGTGCGGAAGATGTCCGTCGCTTTGACGATTTTTCTCATCAAAGTTTGCGTAGTATCGGTAAGATTGGGTGGAATGACGGGGTTAACAATGCTGAGGTTAGAAATCGAGTGGTGGTTACTCGTTCAGGGGATATACTGTCACAGCTTTCCTCCTATGGACTGAAGAAAGCCACGTGGAAGTCAACAGATGACATGACAGCGGGGAATGTGGAAATGTACATCGAACTTAGGAAAAGTAGGTGTATCAGGTGGACGTGATTAGAGTTAAAATATTTCTTCAGCCAGTTGGCTGGAGACACTGAAGAATATGGCAGTGAAGCGAGAGCAGTGACGATCGTGTTGTCATTTTCTGTCAAATTAGAATGATTGATCAATGTGCGTTTGTACAGTTAAACTGTGCATTCCGTGTGCTGGCTGCTGGGACGGTATTGCCTTTTCCCACCCGTGTAGTTCCACTCGCTTTCCATGTTGTATAAAATTATTCTTTGTATTTCTATGTGCAACATGATGAGAAAGGCAGTGGTCGGTGGGGCTTGCCCTGCTGCTTCTTGTTGTCCGAGGATGTTTGCGATGATTTGAACGGTGCAATCCTCAAAGGTCTCACTGGTTGCTGGGTTTTATGTGACTTAGGCAGGTCTTTATCTCAAACCAATCTCCGAACTCAAAAGAACCTGCACGGAATAAATAAGCCTCGTAATATCTTGCTTGCAAGAGTTCAAACGGTGCATATCTGGGTAATTATACCCACAATATGCTCCTATAGTCTATACATTCGAATGGGATTTTTGGCTTTATTTGCTTCACATATAGATAATTTCTTTTTCTACCATATCAGCCTTTGTTTTTAATCAGACAATTGCCGACAACGGTCACCTTCTTGCCACAATTTAATTCAGGGACTACTCGTCTTCTCTTCCGCTCAAAAACATTATCCCATGTGTGATGGGAATGGTCTAACGAAAAGACGACGATGCTTCATCAAGAGGAGAATAATCTCACTTACGTCTAAACGAAACCTTTTGGCAGTAAATAAAATGACGGATGATCAAAAATTATTCAACGTAGAATAGAACCCAATAAAAAGTGGTCGGAAAAGGACTGATGAATTAACCGCGTGATGCTAGAAGAGAGGTTGTAAACCCCAGTACCTCAACTACCCAATCACATCTTGGCACATTGATTTCGTTCGTACGTCATCCATTTGTACCAGTTAAATGTAAACTTATTAGCGCAATATTTTATCTTACTGAAAACTGGCTTACTCACTATTCGTGTTTCATCTACATGTTAAAATGGGATTATTTAAGGAAGATATTTTATTCCCACAATGCTCCTCAACGCTGATAGAGAAGATTGTTACATTGCTTTCGCAACGTCCGTGATATACAGCGGTGTACTTTGCAGTTCAATTGAATGAACACGTTTACAAGGCCCTTATATTTAGAACTTGGTAATGTGGAACGATTTTGCTGTTGTGTTGATCGTATGAATTTCCCATTGGTTTTCACGCCAACTATAACAGATCTCAAGGCGGGCAATTTTCCTTCTCGAGAGTCAGACTCTCATTATTGCTTATCGTGCTTCTACTAGTGATTCCGATGGGAATCTATTGTGTCGAAACGGCAAACTGTCCACGTGTTTTCAATGGCTAGTTCCTAATAAAGCAAGAGGAATAAGGTGGTCATCGATGAAATTGGCAACTTATGCAAAGTGCACTCGTCCGTTGGCAACCCACATTATAGATAATTGCACAAATTTCATACTATACAGTGGAGTTATCGTCCGGATGAATCAACCATCACGATAATGCCGGAATCAGGGAGGGCTGAACCAGTGTGATCACTGATTCAATTTTTGTGTGGCAATTATTGGGGATGGACAAACGAACAGTAAGAATTCCTCACTCCGTGGACATAAAAATCAATGAAGATCACTTTAGAGGGTCAAGAAAGGAGATGGGTAAAGTGAGGGTGATATGAGGTCAAAATACAATACAAGAAAGCATCAGCTTCATAACATTTTGCTCAAATGACTCATTCACGATTGGTCGGACTGGTATTCACCACCACACAGAACCTTCTGTAACTCCTCATCTAAATAACACGCTACTTAATGACATGTTATGGTCGCATCGCGAACTCCACCCTTAATTGATAAACTGGCGATGAGAGTGATTAGTGTTTATGTACCAAAGAAATTTGCCGTACATTGAAAGACACTCTAAGTGATTCTGGACCATTGCGTGGTTTTCAGTAATAAATGTAGTAAAGAGATTCTTACTCCAGACTACATTTTTCCGTGCTAGATAAACCTTACTGGAATTGAAAATAGCTTCAATAGATTAAGTCCAATGTCATTGGGATTGTACGGTATCGTGAACGAGGGTTTTCTCATGATTTGAACAAACAGTCCATTGCTCTATGCTTTTGATGTCGGTGACACGAGACATACCCAACTGAAACGCGTTTAGAACCTGGAGCCAAAAAATACCATGATTGTATTATTTTCGGCGATACATTAACAAATAATAATAGTGTGATGCCACTACATTCATGTCTGGCATTCATCAACTTTGTTTTATCAGTCTTATTCAAGCTGTTCATGGTTCAATCGCCAACAAAACCCACGCTCTTGTGAGTCCTCCTTGATCGTTCCTCAGTCTGTACTTTTTACTCTTCAGGTTCGCATGAAAAACTCTGTGTCTGGGCACGGGTTTGCTGACTGTTAGCGAAGCATTGTTCGATTCAAGACTGCAATCATGAACCCCTTTTTGTCCTCGATCATACTGATGATTTGAAAACGGTCGGCGATGAGAGGTAGAAGTGTGGAGGAATTTGGTTTGCAACAAAATCTTCTTTTCAATTGACGGTGTGGGTCGAAAGCGGCACAGAACTGAATTTCATTTGTTTGTTTACGGTACGGGTTAATGACAGTTGCTGCAAAAGTTGGGTGAAATTCAGCTCATTATCAGTACACATGTCTACATAAGGTATGCAAGAAAGTATTTCATAAAAACTCATTGCAAGTTAACAAAAGGTTAGCTTGCTTATTCAAGGAACCCATATTCAGTACCGACAGGTTACGGCTACTGCTTGCCCAGAAAAATCATTAATTACAGAAATATAATTTAAATATCGTAGAATCCACTTTATAAATTCCACGGGGACTAATTGAAGTAACCTGATAGCGAGTGACGCTTGAAACTGGTGTAATCCCTAAAGACTGAAACAGTTTTTCCCAAATGGTCTAGCAAATAAAAACCATGGTTTCAACGTAGCACGATTTAACTAGCTGCAGTAGCCAGAGAATGAAGTTACTGTATATGAGCTTCTTCGCTGTCGTGCCGATTTCTCTGTGAATTACGTAGCTCATGACACCGGGGAGTTTGATAATATTTTGTCCAACAAATTAATTTCTTCAACGGTAATTAGGTTACATTGAACCCTGGACGAAATGGGAGATCCTCGGTACCCTCGTGCGGGACGAGTGATTTAAATCGATAAATATCAACAAAGACACCGGGCTCGATTTTTTCAGTTTTTTCATTCTGAAAACCACTGCTACCGACGAGCCTCTTTTGCTCTGATCCATATTTGCTTTATGTCTATCATAAGTCAAATTCGCTGACTGCTGTCATCAGGTTTGTATCGCTTTGATGCCAAAAGAAGAAAGGATAAAGATAATTCAATTACACACACCAGTACGACGCAGGACTTTTGAGTGGATTGTCGTCGACCATCCTAAGTGTGCTATAACTAATTCGGAAAAAAAATGCCACCAGAATCGGTGCCCCACCATGGAAGCTTTCAGCTGTCATTTTCAATCAGGTATATCATTTACTCCTCATGAAGGCGAGCTCGTCTAAGTTTTTCCATATCATAAAAATGTTTTAAACTTCCTCAATGGAAAACGTTTACTAGCTGTTTTAGATCAACAAAGGATATTCCTAAGGCTTTTCAGTATGTAAAATCCCAATTCGCTACACGATTCCTTCTCATTTATGTAATCGAATATAGGTGGTCTACAATCCTTATTACAACCTCAGTAGTACAAGTTCCTTTCTTATAGCAATCTCTTTTATGTGCCACACGTATGACTTCCTACCAAGTACGTCATCTTTCAATTTAAAATACGCTGATGATATTGTTGTTGGTAATAATTCCCGTAAAAGTGTTAACTTCAATCCTTTCAAAATACTTTTTCAAGGCAAGAAGACTGACATTTCACTTCTCCCACCTTAGGTCACCAAGTGTGTCTACCCATACCAATTCGACGTTTATTCATTCGTGTGTGTTATTTCACTGGTTATTGTGCTCCCTGTCGTTTTCCCCGGTTCACCTTTCAACAAAGTCATGCTGACCAAAAGCTCTTTTCAATGCATTTCTAAGTGTAGCAATATATATCCTACCCTCGATTACGGAATTCTTTGGGAAAAATTCAATATTGTTCATGCAAGCGGGTGTGAAGTACCATAGTTTCTTGTGTTATAAGCCCACTACACTCGCTCTATCATAGTATTTCCCTATCAGCTACAAGTAGTGAATGTGTAATAGTTTGGTTGTGCCGTATCCGTTGAGGCTGCTTAGAAAAACCCACCCAGTCATCACTGTCCATATTCCGTCTGGTTTTTCATTGACGAATAAAACTTGCTGATTTGACTATTACCGTTTTCGCTTATCACATTTTTATAACTATTTTTGATGCACGCTACTGCGAACTTTCCCTAAACATTTGCTCATTTGGACAGAAAAACCTCATCCTGGGCCTGATATGACTTGACCTATTTTGAAAAGAATGAGTGCAAGTGTATAAATGTAATTTCCGCTGCACAGCGAGGTCCCGTTTCTAAATTCAGTGACCAGAGTAGGATGAATGACCATGCATGTTGTTTTTGGATGCTGTTGGGTCGGACTGTATTGCTCATCAGCTCAAACAATTGAGTAGTACTGTTTGTTCCCAAAAAGGGTAATGACACCCTTCCTTGGGGGTCATTAACAACTGTCTTTGGAGCATAGTTCAACGACTCGATACGTTGGAACCTGAATAAAATTATTCTTTCAGTTCATGAAGACGAAGATTCTAAACTGCGTATGTAGATTTATGGTCCTACCCATGTTTTCTCATCACTGGTCAGGATGTTGTAGTGCACTATTCGGGACCAAGACAAGTACACATCTAATACACCTGTTCACAATTAGCTATTAGCTAATGGATGCATTTAGAATACAGCTGTTTTCTTCACATGGTTTTCTGCTGATACGAAACCTGAGGGCGATCCAGATGCTATTTTGGATTTCATGGTCAAATAAAAATCTAATGATAAATTAGAAGAGCAATGGAATTCATATGATGGCAGCCTATAGAATCTTCCAAAATTTGTAATATATTCACTTGCTTACTTTGAATCTACATTTTGGCCACAACCCCGGAGAAATACAAACTGAATATTCGAGTACATCGTGCAGTCTGAACTATGTCCCCTCCATTTTGATTTGTTCCACTGTCTCTTACACTTTACCGTGACATGACGCGGTGAAATGCGGATATCTAAAATTCAACAGCTTTGAACATAATTTCAAGTGAAACCTAGTTCGATCATATGCCTCTGTGCGTTGACATCACATGGTCGGGTTTTGGGGAATAGGAGAGTCAATCAATCCTTTCTGTTTCCTAGGTCTGAATCAAAAATAATGTCAAGTCAAAGGAAATGCTTAGCTTTTTTTATCTGGTATAAGATATCTTGATGTGATTCACGTAAATAGCGAGCCACAATCTTTTTCTATCTTTTAGCCGTTGAAGCGCATTTTATGCTACGGATAATCTAGTCAATGATGATTTGATCTGAATGATTCACGAATCTTGGCCACGGAAAGGCTGAGGTTTAAATTGTACGGAATACCCACTGGTAGAATAAACGGTATACAACTGACGAAATATACTTTAGTCTTTTTATTGCTAAAGTCGATTGTCTTAAAATGTATTCTTCCGTTCTAGTACCGAAACTATGCGAATCAATGTACACGTAGTTCGAGTAAGTGGGCAGAAATTAGGCAGATAAGTGAACAAATTGAAATTTCATGAGATGCTTCATCACAAGACCACCAAAATGAAAGTGAAGTTAGCAGAAATGTCTAGAAAATAAGGGGACACATTGGTTCTTTGAAGATAAATAATTCTTCATAAAAATCGGATAAAAGAGGCAAGCATTCCTACCGTTATGAAGCATGAGGACAGAGAAAAATTTAAAACCAAGGCTCCTGTTGTATAAAATCCATGGAAAAATCCCTCCATCTCAAAGGAAATTGTAGAAACAGACAAAGAATAGATAAAGAAAGCAAAATAAGGCTTCCCACATATTTGGACCGAGTTTTTACCCTTCAATATTATTAGTGCTGAACACAAAGGAAACGAGTGAAGACTCGTCATATTTTGGGATTTACATTGATGACCAGAATGCTGAAATGGTTGAGTCTCCAAGGACACTTTAGATGCGAAGTTCCGTTGCCAACTGAATTAGTGTTGTCCAGAATACGTAAATCTTGGATTTGCAAAGGTTCAATCTACCATTTGTTAACTACTTGATCAGTAGTTCCTGGGGATGGTCATATGCAGTAGAGAATGTCTGGTAAATTAACTGTGGTATTTATCAGAAAGCTGACGGAAATAGTCGAGGTGATCTGCAGAGTGCATTTTACAGAAATAAATTATTTTTAACCACTCAGCAATTTCTTTGTTCTAGAGGCAGAATCTCAGAATAAAATTATCGAAAATGGTTGAAATCATGTACTACTTGGAATATCCTGCTCGTATCACATAAATCTAAACATCAATCAATTTACTTTGAGATAATGAATTTCACCTATAACCACATCTCAAACTTTCCTGATTTGTAACTAATCATTGAGTCCTCAGTTGAGCCAACGGTACCCAGTGCAACTGAAGAAATGAAAATTTTGCGGCATAACGGGAGTAAGTTTCACCGAATTTCGAGCCTCACTAGCCCTCAGGATCGGGGTGAACTTGAGGCTGGATACCAAAGACTAAGGCATCGAGGTATAATTTGAAGATGATATGGATCTAGAGTAAACGAAAAAGAGGTTCGTGCAGAAGACTAGCGAGTTTATTGTTATCTGCGAATCAAAAACCAGGAGTAGTTGTTGTGGCCATTGAGATCACCATGGGAAAATACTACAATCATCACCGAGCTCACAGTTGGAAACTGTGTTTTAGCCTTCGCGAAACGACCGGAATGAATGCTAAGATAACCTGGGACAATTACACGTGTAACAAAACACTCACCCAACAATCAGCTACTCAGTCTTCCATTTTCAGGCACGGGGTATAGACCACCTTGAATGCAACAATAGGGGTACACAATGTGGACGAAGATTGGTTTCGTATTGGTAAGGTGTTTACGGGAATCATACTGGCATTATCCCCCATACCCAACCCCGTAGTCCGTGCAATCTATCACGAAAACAATAAGGATCAAGATGTTTTGTTCACTGAACGTACAGTCATGTAGGTCAGGAGGACTGAGCAAAGCAAATATTCTCCATTTGTTCATTGTTTGTCCAAATGACTGGTTTGCTTTGTTTGGTTTCCATAACGATGATTTACATCAGGTATTGTTAATTCGGCCAAAGAAGTACAACTAAGTGCCACACACGCGCCGCAAATTAATCACTAGATTATTTATTCTTCCCCCTCGCTAAAACTCACAGCAGTTCCTTATAGAAATAGAATATTTTGGGTAAATAATAATCATCTCTCTCCCCCAAATGTTCCACATGTTCGTTTAATCCACGAATGAAAATAGTGGGGTGGGGTGGAATAGGGGAGAGCGAGGTAATCGCATGTTAGTAGGAGAGAGATTGTAGAAATGAAGTTAGGGGTAGACCGTGAAAAAGGTGAATTGCTCTATTTCATACGAGGTCCAGTAGAGAAGGAAGAAAGATCCCTCCTATATGCGGCGGTAGTATTCAGGACGTGGGTGTATTTGTGTGCCCCACGTTGTTAGAATTTGAGAAGGAGTGAAGAATAGTCTCGAAGAGGAGCAGATGCAATTATTAGACTGTTTTTGATGCGCGTAAGGTGGTTTCTGAAACATCGAGTAAACAATAAAAGGAGAGCGGAAAATTAAAGTCCACGAGTACCGAAAATAAAGTGGAAAAAAGTGAGTCGTCGTCAGAACTGAGATAATGGAAAAGCATAGGCCATTTTGACAATCAGTGTTCTGAGAATCGGTGCATCCATCGATGAACCGATTACAGTGCATGCTTCAAACATGAAGTGAGATCCAGTCTTCATCAGATATGCGCTATCCACTTGAATTCCACAGGCTCCGGGAAACAATAAACAGGTGAAGATCTTCATTATGTCCACTTCCGGTCGTCGGACGTAACCTCCGCTATTCGAAACAGTTCCATGATTAATAGTATTTCTTTGCTTTTTGTTAATTTCATTCAGCCTAAGCCATTTGAGAGCTCATTTCATGCATTCAGTCATGAACCTCGCACTTCTATGCCCTGGTTTATTTTGCTACCTCCCAATATATGTTAGTCAAGTGTGAAATGAGTAGGTGCGCAAAAGTGAAGATAAGTAAAAATCGAAGTAATAGATGGAAATCATGAAGACAACGAAATCCTGAGTGTAACTACTGCACTGACCTCGAAACCTAGCCGAACCACTTAATCTGCCAAACCATCAGATAGATGGGTCCCGAGGACCGCATTCCGAAAGTCAGCCAGTTCTTAAATTATCAAATTCAAAGGTCACAATTTTTATATCATTTCGTCATGTCATCGACTGACAACCTCCACCAACCCTCTGTCTCGATAATCCATGATCCGTCCAATCCACACTACATTCGGTAAGCAGCAGTCGGCAGAACCCTCCTTTGCAGTGCTGAAGGGATGCTCATTCCTGAGCAGACTAAAAGGATGCAGCGACTGACCAAACACTTCGATTGTCTACTGAACCGCCCCGGGGCAAGCTCTGCTAACCAAATACAAGCAATCCAGTTCGAGATCTATGACACCCACCAGGCCGAGATGATATCACAAATGTAATGCATAAGCTGAAGAATCGGAAACACCCTGGAGAATATGGCGTGGCATCGGAGTTATGGAATTCATGACCCTTACCACTGATGGAGCCATTATACACCCTGTTTTGCACAATCTGGGAAAAAGAACAGTTCTTGGCTCATTGAGGACTTCAATTTTACTCCCTCTTTCAAAGAATGGCTACAGGCCTGTGTGCGCAAACTGCCGTGCATCAGTTTATTCGACATGGCCACCAAAATATTCTTCGTGCTTTTGTTGAATCATTTCTCAGCGGTGCGCGACACGCGCACACACCCCAATCAAGGAGGCTTCCGCCGTGATAGAGGGTGCATGGACGAAATATCCACCCTTCACCGAGTATTGGAATATCAGTACAAGTTTCAGCAACCGGCTGCGGCTTGTTTTATTATTATTTGAGCTGCCTTTGACTTAGTTGACAGATAATCGTTATGGACCATATTAAGAGCAGATGGAATGCCCCAGGAATTTTCCAGTCTACTGGTGTCGTACTACGAAGGTATGCGCGAGTTAATACGCATCTTTGAATGAGGTCCACTAGCTTTCCCCTCAAATCCGGTGTTAGATCACACTTTCCTGTCACCATTACTGTTCAACTACACCATCGATTGAGTAATGTGTCAGCAGCTCACTGAATAATTTTGTACTTACCTGGACACCGATTTCGCGTTCAGGGAAGCTAATACGACCCTTGGAGTTAGCCCAATTGCCATACAACCGGTATTTAATCGTACAAGATCCTTCGTAAAATCCATGGGACGACGTCAATCCGTCAGAGACAAAGATTTTTTCGACATGCACCACACAGTTCATTCTCCCGATATACGTGAGCGGCAAACCGATTGAACACTTCTCGGCGTTCGAATATCTGGGCTTCTCGATTCTCCCGGACGGTCAAGCCAACGATGAAGTCAAGTTGTGCATTTAATGTGCCAGGATTGCGTTTCGCCAGCTTTACAATGTACTCTGATCGCGGAACGAAATCAGCCCACAGTCCAAATTCCGTGTCTTCGGAATCGCTATCCGTCCACTATTGAACTACGGTTGCGAGACGTGGTCACTACGTGTCGAGGGCATCGGAAAGCTGGTTTATGCATTTCTGACTTATAAATGCAACTATATTAGCCGCGAGGATGATGTTGCCGGAAACGTGCTTGTTCGCTTTTCGTGTTTTCTGTATATAAAGCTAGAAGTGTTTGCCTTTCGTGTCTGCGATGGATAATGAAAGTGGCTTGGCACGACATGCTTTTAGACCAAACAATAAGACCACAGTGCCCTGACATCGAAGAGCTATCAGTATTCCTCTAAAGCCGACTTCTGAAGTGATTTGGACATGTCCTGTGACGTCCAGACAAAGAGATCACAAGATAGTGCTTTTCTCCTGTTCCATGTTCCAGCTGAAAACATGGGTCAGTGTTGCCAAGTCGGACGTTAAGGGACTAGGACTCTAGTCTGTCTACGACATTCGCAACTGAAAGCAGAACTGGATTTCCCTGTGCTCACGTCTCATATCTCATCGCCGCCCAGGGGTAGGTGCCTTTCTGGACATGCACGAAGCTGGCTCATCTTAGGTCGCAAGTCAACCACTCCCACCTCAATGACTCAGATTTGAATCGCGTGACCGACAGGTGCTTGAGATGCAGATTAACGCGTTGACATGATCCCAGTGCCCCACGCCCACACAAATGTTTTGTCCGTTGCGAATGACACTTGACCCTTACGATGCACCCATTTCCAATAAGATTTGTACGAGCTAGATAAAAAATCATTGGAAACAATTGTTTGCCTTCGAAAACTGTCTGATGTTGCCAGTAGACGCCACCTTCTACATTTTTTTACATTCTGCAATCCACCATTGTTCGCCGTCAGTTGACGATTTCCTAGTCAGTTGACATTTCTGAATTTCGCATATCTCATTGAAAGTAGCACAAAGAGGGACGGAATTTTGAGCATGTGAAAAAGAAACTGCTATCAGAGATACTCATCGGGTGACATTTGTGTTAGTGCAACCGCAGACGGTACGTGAACAGAAAGGAGCAAGTAACAAGGCGTGATTTGTCCACAATCATGGACTAATTGAGTGAAATGTTTCGATTAATCCACGCCAGCGGTCACCGGGTGAAATGTTCTCAATCTTAGCCCAGTGTTGTGAAAATGGGGCAGGACATCATATGAGCTTATACTGCTTCCTATGACAGAAGTTCAGAATTCGGGGCATAGCCAGATGAAACGATTGCCGTTGTCAGTGCGATCGGCGCGGATAATGAAAGGGCCCTTCTGTTTACATTTTAGAATGTCAAAAGTATTCATCTTCGGCTTAGAACTCCCAAGAAATGATCGAAATATCCATCGAACGCACCATAAAATGCATCAATGATATCATAGGAACTGCCTTCATTTGGCACGACGAACGAGCGGAGTGGGAACGTGTGTTCGTGTTTAGGGGACATAACACACATCTGTTTTAAGGTTCCAGGATTTCTAGCTAGAGCAGCCTGTTGTCTTGTCAGAAATACAGTGCGAACGGTGAGTGCGATCAATTGATGTGAAAATGTGGACTGAATATTTGAGTTAGATTTGTGGACTACCTTAGAAATACGATTTATTCGGAGCTGCAATAACCCGCGACCTCAAACTAAAGAAAGGAAAATTAGCAAGATCCATTTGCACGGAGGATGCCAGAGATTACAGTCAACCACATAGCAGAAGGAGTTTTTGTGAACCACAATCGTGCCTTTAAACACAATGGTCCGACCCACAGGGTAGTGTGGCGTTAAACGAGCACGGGACGGTAAAAAACGTCTGGTCTCCCAATGAGCCCTGATTGTTCTACATGTTCCTTCTTGTCTTTTCGATCAGTTTTTCTTATGTAGTCCTTAACCGTGTGCAATCAATGGAGCAAGCTGAAAATGGATGAGGCAGTATTCTTTTGGCTGGGGGCTGGCGAGAATTAGCTGGCGATATATTTCACTCCGGTGTAAGGAATTCCACTACCGTCTAGAATGTTATTCGTCATTCTGAATTCTAGTAACGGGTAGCCAAACGAACGGATCCCAAATCAAAACGAAGTCAATCCAAGATTCGGCGAAGCTAGAAGTATGCGGCCGAAATGATTACCAAACAAGAACCAAAGTCCGACAATGCTCAAGATCGAAGTCGATTAAGAAAACAAAGTCAAGTCAGGTCGAAAATTTGCCACGGTCAAATGTGCTGAATGATGTGTGTTGTACAATGGATGAGTTTCAATGTAGATTTCATGTTCTTGGGGAACAGGCATATGTGTAAATGTTCGCTAAGAATTTTTCCCATGTATGACATAGAGGAGTCCCATGCAAACCAAACCTACGTTCATCTGGTGAAGGTTCCTTCACTGGTGAAGTACTTTTCCTACTCAAGGGAATGGTGACTAGAACCGTATTTTATCGAGCAACTGGTTCGAAGTTAATGGACTTCTTCTGGTCTCCACCCATTGACCACTGAGGCATGAATGCAGCTCCGACAAAGGAAAGTCATCTTGTATGGCTCTTGGTCTAATGGAATGAAACAAACGACCCCACCATATAAAAATACAGTCTGATTGTGATGAGTCCTTGGAACTATCGGATGGGTGCTTCACATCGACTCTTAGAAATCATTAATAGGGTTTATCTGTTGAGTCCCACCTAGGATTGGAACTCTGGTTGAACCGTTGTGAGTCGAACACCTTATTCTGGACTTTCGGGGCTGTGTCTGAACGGTTCGAAATGGGAATTCTTTTTAATACTCTCGAAAAAATCAGTTGCAATTATCCGAATATACGTTTTCTAAATATTTGTGAAAATGGGTGTCAGTTTTACCTAAGGCAGTTGATTTTCAACGGCCTCGAAAAAGAACGAATGTCAGTGTAATAAACTTAGAAATTTGCTGTACAAGGTCAAGTTTCCGTAATTAGTGAACTGATTAGGTTGGAGGCATCCATGTTGTCTTCCAATTAATGTAAGTGTAGGAGTTAGAGTGTTTGTAACGGACTGGGCTTGAATTCGTCCTTCATAAGTCGATCGTACGATATGATATTTTGGCCAGTTCTGAGTTTCTGAGAAGACTGAAAGGTGCGGGTGTATGACATGACGTTTGAAGTTTGATAGGAACAATAACAATATTCAGATTAATCGCAAAGTGAACATGCTTGGCAAA
The DNA here is from genome assembly GCA_948099385.1 of Fasciola hepatica. Taxonomy (NCBI): domain Eukaryota; kingdom Metazoa; phylum Platyhelminthes; class Trematoda; order Plagiorchiida; family Fasciolidae; genus Fasciola; species Fasciola hepatica. The sequence continues at coordinate 3,427,019 of CANUEZ040000199.1, forward strand.
AGAGTATGGAAGCTCAACAGCCGCAGTGACTTGGAAATGTACGGTATGTCTCATCAACGGCGCTCTGGAAATTACGGTGTAGAGTGGTAGGTAATCTGAACAACCTCAGAGGAAGCTATGAATACGGGATAAAATCAATGACACATCAAGATACGGATTGTCTCGTTTAGAGAGATTCGTAACAGACCCTCAATGGAGAGAGATTGTTGGTTACCAGAATGAGAACAAATGTGGTAATAAATCATCTGTAGACCTAAGCTAGTGAAAGATGGCTGCTCAGCAAGGCATCGCATTCTCGATTTTTGAGAGGAAGTGTCTCGTGGTTATGGACTGAATGATTTTTCAAATAATATTTAAAAATAAGAGAACAGGATTTACTGAGAGTTGTATGAAACACCATTCTCAGGAAGGGGATGTAAATGATCACACGACAAGCAGTGGGAAAGTGTGCCGAAAAAAGATGTGGAAAGCTTTATAGCGAAATATGAGTGAGTGCATGTGCCCATGATTTCAGGATGATCGTTGTCATGTTGTTCGTACTTCATTTTTGGTGTGTTCAGTTTATTGATCAGAATGCTCTCTGCAATCTCCCCTGATTCCAAACATTTTGCATTCCCAAACACTTGAATGGAAACTTATCCATATCCTGGAACCTGCTTGTAGTGGCTGTATTGCCTGACAACACACGATACTTGCAGTCGATATTAATTCTGCTCACATTGTTGTTCTCGTTCTAATAAATGCTGTGCATTCAACATACACCGCTCATGCACGGTTTTAACACAATCGATCAACAGTCTCAGTACAAATACCAGTGACAAAATTGGTCATTCGAGGAGTCAAATTGTCAGCCTTTAGACTGAGCAAGTTTATTTTGAAAATCAATGAAGAATTTTGATGGTTAGAGCAAGATTGTCAAACCACCTTGCATTATCTAACTATGCGCACTTGTTCGTGTGAAATCACCTAACCAATCTGATAAGACAGTTATTTCTGCATTCGTATAATAAACTTATGCCAGCAATATGCCAACATTTCAGCGATAACACAAGAACGAAAAAAAATCACGAATGTCAAAATATCTAGAATTTTTCAATAAATAAGATCAATTGAAGGGAATCTAGTTGGTCCGGGGATTCAGTAAGGAAGTGGACTAAAGAAGCTGCGGCACAAAGCATGTATCTTTTGGATTGGTAGCAAAGGGATGAACAATCAGGTGAATTTGAAGTCAGTCAATTATTGTTTTCCTGCAATCTTTATTCCTGCTAATACAAGAACTATCGGGTAAACTGGTTTCTATGTATAATATGACATCAACGCTTTACGACACTTTGAATAAAGTACCAAAGGACTGTGTCACAAACAGAGTTTTAGATAGGGGTGTCACCTAATTGTTGAAGTCCTCATCACGGTCGAAAATCAATATTTTTGAAAGTGTTTATAGTCACAGATTTGGAAATGTACGTCATTTCAGAATGACAGTGTACAACGAACCCTATAGAGATTTTATCGATGGTAGGATTTTTATGCAGAAATAATGTCAACTTTATTATCATTGCTCATCTAGAGTAGTCAAACCAATCAACCTAATGCCTAATTTTGTTAGGGTTTTTTTCCCAAATAATCTTTGAATGCTGTCTTTGCTCGATAAATACATTCAGGAAATGTTGAATACTGCACTTTGCCGCTGAATATCCAGCCCCTAGTGAACAGAACATATATTTGTCTTTAACTTATGTGATTTATGTGCCTCTTGGAAACTGTGAATTTTAGCACTAACAGAATAGCTCACCGCTGTTCAAACTTCTGAGTTATTAAACAAAACTTTTCCAGACAACTAAACCTTTCTCCTCTCGATCCATACCTCCTTGCATAACCAAATACAAATATCTGCATTTCCATACGGGGCACAAGCATTGGCCGAATTCCTTGACAGTTTTAAATTTAATCGTGATTTTCATCCCATTGATTGGATGATGTAGCAAGTCTAGATCTCTTTTGACTGAATTGAGGACGTATGTCTGAACGAAAGTCACATGAAATACAAATATAAGTACAAATGCAAGGCTTCTGTAAGACGTCACTCTGTCCCGATAAAACAAGAAATACCCACAGTTAATATACCATGTACTCACTCGTCTTTCTGTACCACGAATTTCAAACTTCTTGGACCACAGTGAGCTGGGTAGAAAACACTCAAACTCTCATTTCCACTTTGTAGGAAAAAGCAGCCTGGTGTAAAAGAAGCTGTTGTTATTTTATCTGTTAATGTCTTCTTTCAATCCTACCCTACTGGGCTCTCATAATCCTTCATGGTTAACCTGTCAAAGATGTTAACGCAGCACACCATAACTTGACAATTATCAGCTATGCATCTTCGATTACCCTGGGACTCACTTGTGGAAAATCATCATGAGGTTTATTGCAAACCACACATCTCACCGCTACCATGAATTATACGCATGCTGCTTGCATCCCCTTACACTTTCCGCTATTAGAGTTATCCCCTACCCTGAATGAATGTTCATCACAACTCTATAGTGAATTATTTAGCACTTGTTCCAGTTGATAATGTGAGTCACAGAGGGAATTTAAGTTGAAATTAGTGACCGAAATTTTCCCATCAACACTCAAGTTGAGCTTATTTCAAATTGAAATACTTAGATTTGTCTCCTTCGTCTAACTGAATAGTGAATTCATTATTTAACAGAATACCTGAACAAAATAAACTCAAATAAAATGAACCAGAATATAAAGAATTCTCAGAATTCTTTACATCACTGGGTCACCAGTGACCAAAGCCCTCTTTAGTATGATCTATAATACCCAACGTCATATCATTTTATTCGTTTCTATTTCGCGACAATGATGGTTTGACTACCGTCAGTCATGCTGATATATCATTGGTGACCGAACTCTAAACGATTTATTATAGCTCAAAACGGAAGATTTAGGTAACCCAACCATCTGCATTACAACAACGATTGACTGAATTCCCTTTGAAATAAGCAGTATATTCCGCGTGAGTAAGCCACAGGACATTTCAGTTTGCAGTCAATGTGCCCTTACTGAGCATGAGTTCGGAAGGACGATAACTCAGTATCGGATAAATCTTAGTCACCCCAATAAAATCCATCATATTTCTGTTTGATCAGACCTCATCAAGCAAAAAATCCTGAAGCGCGATACCGTCTCATTTTCCTCTTATTGATCCCAACAACATAGTGCGCTGTTAGTTCTTACGTCACCATCATCACTTTCAACGTACAGTGTCAAACAACATTTCTCACAACATTGCACGTAGAAACATAAAGTAAAAGTACTCAAGATGAACGGGGAGTGGATTTACAGGGGTGGGGCAAGTAAACAACACCCTAGTAGCCAACACAAGGAATACACAGTCTAACTGTACAAAAGCACATTGAAAAATCAGTCCGATTCAACAAAAAGTGACAACAGGATAGCCACTGTTCACATTTTGAAGCCATATCCTTCAGTGTCTCCAGCTAACTGGTTGAGGAATCTTTTGGGCCTTAACAACGAAGATGTGAGGCAATTACTTTTCCTAAGCTCGCTATACGTTGTCTCACTCGCCGTTGCCAAGTCATCCATTGACCTCCATGTGGCTCTTTTCAATCCCGAGAAAGAAAGAAACGGGGTAGACGTGTGTTGGCCACAAGCAACAAGTGTCCCAACCAACGAAGTCTACTAAGCTGGATACGCTGTGATTCAGTATTCTAGGAACTGGTTTCCGATACTCTATTTCTGACCTTAGCACTGCTCACCCGGTCATTCCATCCAGTCTTAGCGATACTACGTAAACATCGCTGGTCGAAAGTCTCAAGGCGGCGAACATCTTCCTTACGCAGACTCCATGGTTTGCAGCTATAGAACAAAACTGGGGGCACCAAGGCACAGTCCAAACGAACTTTCAACTGGTTGACGTCGCCACTGCTTCACTCCAGAGTATTCCGCTCGAGCTTTGGATATAAGCTTGCTCACCTCCACTTCATTGCTCCCATTCGTCACTACACTGCTACAGAGATAAAAGGAGCGGTGCACGATTAATAATTCCTCATATCAATCATCAAGCTCGAAATCGATGTAGTCCGGTCTTGTAACATCACTTACCCTTTGAAGGTGCAAAGCGCATGCCGAATGGAGCTATAGCTCTAGTGAGTCTATCTTGTGCATATTGCGCATGTTTCTTGCATTCAAACTAGCAGAAACGTTTGCCAACATGATCTTGGTCACATGGCCTTTCACAGTTTGCCAGTTCAAAGCCTATATCTGGAAGACTTAGTAAGGCGTTCTCCATTATCTCGTCCATGAAGAAGTCAATCAAAAATGGGAAAATGGGATACCCTTGTCGAATACCGCTTGTCGTTTTGAACGGACTGGATAGTTCCTTGTAAACCCTCAAGCAGCCAGAAGTATGAGGGTACAATGATCTCAGTAGACTTAAAATCCATTGTGGCATTTCTTTTCGGCAAAAAACACTAAATAGCTCTATTCAGTCAACTGAGTTGAGGAAAACCATTATTGTCGGTCAACGGTATATGCGACGCGTTTCGGGTAATTGGCGAAGAGTAAAAAACCTGGTCGATGCATTATCGAGCTGGGTGGAATCCCACCTGCTGTTTGCAGGCAACTTTCTAGCGAGCCGGTGTCAGACGAAGCAGCAAAATCGAGGCCTATACCTTGGTGATTATCAGAATTAAACGAATACCATGATGATCACTACAGTCATTGCGTATTCCCTTCTTGAAGATGAGTAAAATCAAATGTCACAAGCAAGACGGTAATTGGTTCAATCAAGGCATCTCCATTCAGTTTGAAAAGAATTGGAAGAAGCTTGTCAAGACCGGCCGCTATTCGACGCTTTGGTAGTCGAACGCTATGTCCTTATTTAACCTCTGGTTGGGGCTCTAGTGATACTCCCCAAGGAATCACAGTTGTTGACGTCGGAGTAACTATATAGCGCGCGGCCAGCCAAAGTGCTGCTTGAAAAATTCAGCCCAACGGGACAGACTTTGCTCTTCGTTGTGGCTAGAGGCCGCGATCAGTGACGCTCTGGCATTCATAAACTTTATTCATCGACTTCATCCCTTGAATGTAGTTTTCCTCTTACTCTTTCCTCCTTCATTGTTTCCTTTCGAGGTTGCCACCGGGAGATAACAACCAAAGCCACCGCACCCAGTGCATGATTAATGGTTGTCTGAACTGAACTGAACTTTGTCATGAATAGACTCACTATCTCTTTCGCATTTCGTTTCACAGACCGGGGTTTGCCATCCACTGGTGTCGCGAATAAGTTTGAACATTCTTCGACGGTTACCTGAAACAGCTGCAATTTCCATTTCTTCGACTACCATGACCCACCAATTTTCACCATCCATCTTAAGGCTTTTTGTGACTTGCATTTCGAAAACCGATGTTTTACTCCAGTAGACTCAACGCCTCTTGAGAAACCTGGAGTCATCAGTGGACATCGGATCTAGGACATGAAGAGAATCCTGCTGCCACGTGTATTGCCTGTCTGATTTGGGCTCAGTTCTTGTCTGCACTACTGTTCTTCGTAGATCCCAGCTCACGTGATAGCTCCTTTTCTCAATGTGTGCGAACTTCTGGAGCAGATAAGCTTTATACGGCTAACTGAGTTCGTGGTTCACGTCGACAACCATGGAGCTGTAGCGCAAGTTACACTCAATCTAACGCGCGATCCGACTTCATCTATTTGGACCAGTAGAATCTACAGTTCTGAACAGAAACTGAGCCACCAACAGCTTACTGCAACATGCTCAATCTGACCGAGCTTACCTGTAGCATTAGAGCACAATATTGCTGTGCGATGCCAACAGTGTTGGGAATTCTAATCAGATAGGAATAAAAAATGTCTGTGCAAAACTGGAGAAGTCCATCCCTGTTTTCTGTACGCTGAGTGAGTAAGGCAAACACCTACCTAAGGAAACCTCTGACACATCAAGTTTGCTAACTTGTGCATCAAAGCACCAACTAGCACTACAATTTCGGAGCCATTGCTCTTGCGAAAAAGACTGATGTGTTCGTCACAGAACCCGTCGTTCTGAATGTCAGAACTGCAGTCTGTTGGAGCTTATGCCGAGACCACCAACAAGCTGCGCTTAACACAGCTATCTTTTGGAACGCCAACTGACCCCCGGAGTCTAACAGCTCATAAATGACCATTATTCGAAATCCAGTCTATACGGCAGCTTTACCTTTGTCAGTCAATACTACAACAACACCATGTTGACCCACAGCTCTAGCTGCTTCGTTTCCTGAAGTGTGCAGGAAATACCTCGACGAGATACAAGGAGGAGTTACCATGATGTTCTGATCGCTGAGCTTGGCATTTAGATCGCAAACGTTTCATCACCAGTCGAGGTGACATCGTCAGTGCATGTGCGCTGTTGGTAGTGACCTCTTTTATTTATAGGTTTGTCATTAGTCCTGACCTTGAGCTTCGTAGACGACGTTGTGCCCAAGGCTCGACGTTCGTTTTCCGGCTTCGCCTCTAAGAACTTGACCTTTGACCTTTGACGGCTGACGTCCCGTTCGTTGAGCTTGATTTCTTTTCGCTTTGTGCTTTTGTTTCCAATTTTGATATTTTAATTCTCGGAGAGTCAGTTCCGAAGATGTGTGAGTGTAAAAAATTCAGATTCAATGATACGGGTTGAGTGATTTTGGTCCACTAATTCCGCTTCTGACAATCTCGGCTAGTTCAACTGTCTGCCCCTCATCCGACTGTACACGTGATCCGACTCAATATGTCTGTTGATTGAGTTATTTGAAGAGTACCTGGCTTCGAAAAACTCTCTTGCGTGTCTCGTGGTTTCTTGATCCAAGATTTTAACGTCGTCCACAGTGAACATGTGTCCTTCTTGATCCTGGAGGATGTATATGAGAGAGAAAGGGTCATGTCCCTTCGTGGCAAGTTTATGCTCGTGCATTCGAGTGACAACTTTTCTCCCGATTTGACCGATGTAGTATTTGCCGCAGTCCATACGCTTGACTTCGTATATAACGTTTCTTCTTTCTTCGGTTTTGAGTTGTTCTTTCGGTTTTGATATGAGTTTTCTCATGGTTTTGCTTGGTCTGTTGGCAACTGTTATGTCTTGGGATTGAAGCAATCTTACAGTTGTGTTCAGCACAAAGCGAAAATAAATCGAGCTCAACGAACGGGACGTCAACCGCCAATGGTCACAGGTCAAGTTCTTAGAGGAGAAGCCGAAAAACGCCAAGCTCAGCGATCAGAACATCATGGCAACCAACAACCTGAGCTACAACTAACACAAATATTTAAAACTATTAAAGAGAAGTTAGTGGAATCAAGCAGCTCGAATCCGGGATACTCTTTCCACTTACGTGGCATATATCAATCTTCAGAGAATCTATTGTGAGCACAAGGCACGCCTGCTGACCAGCCTGTATGAGAATACGCAAGTTGAAGGAAACGAGATTCAGAAGCTGATATGTCTTGAGATGAAGGATTATTCCCGACTCTATTTGACAACGAACCTTTGCAAGTATCGGCCGTGTTATCAGAGAGAGAGCATTATAGGTAGGAACATAAGGCTTCAAAGCCTGATACAATCTTCATGTCAGTTTTGCGAAGTACACCAATTTATTTCGCCATTATTAGAAAATCGTCGTGATACTCAAGTGAAGACATTTTATAGAACAATTTTTGTCACCGGGCTTTTAAAATTTCTACGGTTTAACCACAGCAAAATCATTTGATAAACAAACAAATATCATAATCTGAAACGTTACCTAACAGTAAAGAAGTCCCCCTGGAATAGGTCCCAGTCTGACAGACTGTAAAAATGCATTGTTTCGATCATCTGAATTATTTTTGTTCACCATGTTATACGTAATACTTACCCAATGCAAAATGTCGTGATTTATTCCAGCACATAGCAGTTGACGTAATAACTTTAACATGGTAAAACTCATTGGGATGAGTTTCTTGTCGAACTTCGTATGAAGCAAAACGTTTTGTCAGTTCCTAAGCATCACTAATAAACACAAAAGTAAATCGAAATCCAAAACAAATCAAATTGAAATTTCAGATTACTCGCAATTGCAACAAGTGAGCATTCACACTGAATGTATGATGATGGCTTTTGATCGGTCGAAAGATTCAGCAGCTCAGATTACCTCATCCTTCTTTGTGGTGACTAGTAAAACTTTACAAACTAATACTCTCTCTCTTTGTCTCCCTTTAAATTTATTGCCCCCAGCTCAGTTTTTTTATCAAAATCTAGAAAATATTGCCATCCAAGTTGATTGTGTTAGTTTTCCCCATCGCATATTCATGTAAAGTAAATAATGCAAAAAACACCTTTTCTTTCAAGAAAAGCTTCCCAGTAAGATCTTTCACAAAATGCTTGGAAAACTCATCATCTTAAAATTATCACCCTCTGAAACGAGATATAATGTCAGTAACACGGCGTTGTCGGTGGAAAACTATAAGCCAACCTTTCGATTACCGTGGGTAACCCATATCAAGGCAGCTTTACAATCACTCTCTTATTTACGAGCACCTTGGTTATTCTCTATTATGGATGTATCTTTCTTTATCATCGCGAAAAAGATCTGAGCATTAAAGAAATCACGCTCATATGGCCCTTCTTTCAAGGTCATGCGTCCCAAAACAGTCAACATTATTTTCTCGTGAGCCCAAAATGAACCTCTCAAATTGTATTAAAACATTAGTGTTCCTTAAATGTGTTAGTAGTACATTTTTTTAATTTCTGCTATGCAAAAAAGTCGACCCTTCCGTGAATGAAATTTTTCCTATCAGGATTAGAACGTTTACCGCAGTCGACTGACTACCATCTTATCCGTCCACATTGTGTTATCAGAAAATAAACACCTACAAATAGCACAATAAATGAAGCATCGTTTTTCGATACACTCCAAATGTATTTCGGCTTTAGTAATTGAATAGACAGTTTTACGTTTCCAACTTTTGTTTGTTATCATATGAAAACTATCCGAATATGAATCCCGTTTTGAAGAAAATACTTTTTACTTGATTTTCGACAGAAACTGAAGGTATTGTAGGCCGTGGGTGGATCTCAGGCACAGCATACAAAAAATAGATGCAGTCTTCATTAAAGTAGTAATTATGTGCTGATAATGGTTAGGCTTGAGAAACGGTTACGTCAAGAAATTCCACTGACAAACTTTGGATATCACCGTGTTGATTTCATGTGAATTTTCCTGTGTAAGCTTCCTGTTCACTTGTAGCACACTTTAATCGCAAAATTGGATTTATCACTTAGATGGGCACTTATCTTGGTGATATGGTCCAGTCTCTTAGGATTGACAATTGCAGCATCTCTGTTTGATATTTTGAGGAAAATGCATGTTTTATAATTAGCCTAAATTATAATCTGTTACTTATGAGAAGCTGGTTGACTTGTACCAGGAACGAAAGATATTCAAGGTAACAATATCCCTGACTGTTCTACTACTTCCCAGAACAGCAATGAGTGAGTTTCACCAGATAATAAGGTTGCCCACTAGATGTACAGAGCTGGGTCTCCAATCCAACTGTCCAAATGTATCAACTGGAAGGGAAAACGTGAGACCCAGTGATAACGCTCTGGGCGCCCATCTGTCTGTAAACAACTAGGAAATATACTGAACGCAATATTTCGGTTTAACGGGGCCGTCTGCTCTCAACTTCGTGGATAAGTTTTTTCTATTGAATTTGTATCATATCCCCTAGTTTTATTTCGATGGGATTTGCTTAGGTAGTGAGCTGCATTCTGTTTGTGCTTCCAGGCATTGAAACGGTGGTGCTGCTACTGATTACCGAGTAGAAGATGGTTTGATTTGACAATTCTACGGACGGTGTTCATTGAAGGACTGGGGTTTATTGTATATATATAATAGGTGTATAATACACACAGTAAGATGCAGTAATATAGAATATATATATATATATAACGTCTTGTTAGGGATGTTACAGAACAAATAAACGATGGCAATTTCTCTCGTATAATCGACGTTGCATTCAAATAACTGACATGATAAAGAGATATTTCATTAAATTCTGGTACTGGGAAGGTCCATTCTCAAAATACACGATCTTTAATTGTTCTAAAAGCCAATTGTTCACTAATATTTTGAAGTCTAACAATTCATTTTTTTGTTCCGACGCAAAAACTGCGTAAATTTGCGTGTTAAAATATTTCGCAAATTAGTTGGAAAAAACTAGGCATCCAAGAGAAGACAGTGAAATTCTTTGAGATATTTCATCATAGGATAGTTAAGAAAACATAAACTTAGTAGAGCTGTACGCGGACGAGATGAAAAACAAAACTGTGCGCAGAATAATGAATTGTATCCGTATTGGATAAAAATTTTACGAAAAAACCGTCCACCTTTCTGTCAACAATGATTTACACTTTGCAACTCATCGGATCGAGGGAATGACGGAAAAACGATCACATATCATAACTGCTAAGGAATTCAGCTGGTACTCGCTTCCGATTTGTGAGGAATCGAGACAAACATGGAGCAGTAGAACCTCTTTAAGCCCTAAATCAAGACGGTAAAGATCAAAAAGAGGAACGTGTAGATACCACTCGTATAGATCGTTGTACGAAGGATAAGCGCAGTCTGAAATGATTGTGTGAACAAATTTTCCCCATGCAAAGTGGCGTATTTCGCACAGCTTAGCAGATAGTTTAGTTAAGGATATGAAGGATACCCGATTGATAAAAGACGGACTTCGACAAAGAACTTAAAGAGCTTTCTTCGTTTGATCAGCAAAAATAACCAGGGAAGAGTACATGAGAAGAGAAAAAACAGTGATAAAGAGAAAATAGTAGTTTGATCAACGGTAAACAGCTTGAGATTTTTGTATTTGGTAAGAGGGCCTGCGTAGTTTGAATTGTGGGTTGAACACCTCAAATCTGCATCAACAGTGGTTCTCAAATATTTGGCAGAACCAAATCTAGCTATTGGTTATTTAAAAATGAAAGATGGATCGGAAGGATAATTCTATCTAGAAAGGGCTAGGACATATTCAAAGCATGAGGACAAAATTGAATTTTAACAGAGGAATCAAGAAATATGAGAAAATATTAGACAGAATTTAGCCGAATATTCTAAGAGCCAATTGGTTATAAACACATTTGATTGCCAGTTACAATCGAATCCCCGCTGGAACCAGAAATATTAGGCTCAAAAACGATTCAAATTTCATGGCTTTCGATGGGGGTAAATTTATTCAAATATTACATGTCAGGTTCTAAGAGCAACCGAAGGGATATTCCACACAGCCACATAGGCCGACTGCACTTATAAGGATAGCCGGTAATCAAGCCCCGAGATTTGAAGTGATGAACAGCCACACAAGATCCTAATAGGTCAGGTGTGGCAAGCATAACCACTGCTCTAAAATCTGGTATAAGAATAATATCGAATAATTTATGGTGATGTTTCATGAGAAGTCACACGTCTTTTTATAATCTGATTTTTTAAAATGAGTAGTAGCTAGTGTGGCTATTGAGATGAAGGTGGAAAAGATCACAATCATTTATCTACCAAGCGATAAACAATATAGTCTAGCCTCTGAGGAACAACTGATGTGAATGCCACGATAATTAACGACAACCACACGTGTAACAAAGCACTCACCCAACAATCAGCTACTCAGTCTTTCATTTTCAGGCACGGGGCATAAACCACCTTGAACGCAACAATAGTGGCACACAATGTGGACGAAGATTGGTTTCCTATTGGTAAGGCGTTTACGGGAATCATACTGGCAATAACCCCATACCCAACACCGTAGTCCGGGTGAGCTACCATGACAATAATAAGGATCAAGATGTTTTGTTCACTGAAAGTACAGCCATGTAGGTCAGGAGGACTGAGCACAGCAAATATTCTCCACTTGTTCATTGTTTGTCCAAATAACTTGTTTGCTTAGTTTGGTTTCCATAACGACGATTCAGATCAGTTATTGTTAATTCGGTCAAATAAGTATACTAAGTGCCACACACGTGCCACAAATTAACTGCTAGATAATTTATTCTCCCCCTTCGCTCAAACACACAGCAGTTCCTTAGAGAAATAGAAATAAAGTAGTTAAACAATAATCATCCCTATCCACTAAGTGTCCCTCATGTTCGTTTATTCCACGAATGAAAATAGTGGGGAGAAGAGAATAGATACTAAGAGGAAATCGCATGTTAGTGGGAGATAGATTGTAGAAATGAAGCTAGGGTTAGGCGAATGGCCCTGTTTTTTCACACCCGGTCCAGTAGGGTAGGAAGAAAGAGCCCTCCCGAATGTGACCGCACAGCCAGGCGCCTGTCTCAACGCATCAAGGAGCATCACCCGAAGTGGCTGAGTCATGGGAAGACGGGCACAATCAACAGTTCTATTCTTAGTCATCTAATCGATAGTGGTCATAGGATTGACCCGAATGACTCATTCAGTGTTGTGTATCGCGTTCCCCTCAACCGATCAAAGGCAGCCTGACTGCGGACCCTGGCCACGGCTGAAGCGATCGCCATACGTCTACTAAGCCCAGATCTGTGCGCGCAAAAGCGACTAGTTCATGCACTTCAGTTGCCTTGGCCAAAGACGGAGCATCCGAAACGAGAAATGACCTCTGAAAACCCACTAGCAGTGGTCGATTCAACATCACCACATACTAACTGACAAACACCACACCATCTCCCCCCCCCACACCACACACCTACTGTAACAGTTTCCTTCAACCCAGCCAACGGCCAATCAAATGCATAACTGTCACCTATATGATGTGTAAGAGCACGATTAGGAATCATTGAAAACAATTGTTCGCTCTCTAATGTTGTTTTTATTTAATATGACCATGGGACTGTTCAAGCTATTCAAATTAGCGTTTTTTGCGGTCTTGAAATATACACGATCGTGTAAGCTCTAAGTGGTAATGCTACAAAGATCGGGTTTCAGCTTCGCAAGATCATTGGATAGAATGTGAGAAATATTGTCTGACAAGTTACTAGAAGATGGGTAGGAGATAGAGCAGTGAAGGATCGAGTCATCGTCAGAAGGTTGGACGGGGTTGAAAGTGGTGAAAACGAAGTCACTAATTAAAAGCAACAGTAGCGTGTGGAGGTAGCATGGAAACTTGGAAGACGATAGAGATCCGTAGATTTGTTATTCACGGAACCCGTTGAGTTGGATCACTATATAGCGTCCACCACGAAAACTTCGAGTGCAAAAAATGAGTTCCGACGAAAATTTACACTAGGTAGTTTTGACAACAAACCTCCGGGCCACACCGGATCAAATATTTTAGAGATATCTGGCGACACCAAATAAAATTCACCGTGATTTTTCACCAAAGAGGACGAGATGTGCGAGATTTATGTTAAAAATCACTCGTGAATCTAGGGCCCCCTAATGGGTAACATTTAGAAGGACAAGGCGTTTTCATGTAGGACTTAGGTTCTTTCTCAATAACGGTTTCCATAACTTAGGATAAAACTGAAGTGAGGGAAATTGGATGGTATTTAGCACGTTGGAGAAGTTCATCAAAATTTTGGATGGGGAAAATGTGCGCTGGCATCCATCATGAGGAAAACACGTTGATTTTTACGTCTGATTGAATAACCCAGAAAGATCCAGTGATCTTTACCACAATAGAAGAATTTTGTACTGACCAGGAGGGTCAGATAAGACAAGTTACCGCAGAACAGGAAGGACGATCCTAGTAGTAATCTGTGTTTCGCAACATAGCTCAACATTTCCTATGAGCGGAGGAATAAAAAAGAGAAATTATGGAATAGGAGGATGGGTTAGAAATGATAAGATGCTTGAGGACTTGTGCACTATAACCTAAAGAATTTACCCCCGATATTTCAAGTATATAATAAACATTTGTTTCTCGTGCAAGAAAAAGCACCTCAAGAAGTATGTCAATAATGAGGTGCTGCTGCTTTAAGGCGAACATTGTGGCAACACTTAAATAGACACACTTCAGGGGAACGATGTTTCACAGTCCAAAATTTGGGAGGATTAGCTGAACACACAGACCCGGTTGAATGATGAGTTCTATAATGTCCATTACTCGAGTAGGCGGATCTGACTGTAAGGCACTGGTTTATCAAAAGTAGACCGTCTGGAAGTCAAGAAAGCGGATTCGCACTGCCAGAGTAGTGCAACAAAAATGAACATAAGTGCCTTATAGAAATAAATTTACAAAAGAACGCGAAGATACTGTGTTAAGTTGCTCAAAGTAAAATGGGTAAAATCATTTTCGATAACAATGGAAGATCATAGCCCAGTGAAAAATGAAAGACATTCGATTTCTCACTTGAATCTATCAGAAAATTTATGCTATCTTCCACTTCAAAGAAAAAGGACATTGCAGTTGAATGTAATGCCATAAAATGTGCTTTGACAACTCATTAGCAGCCTGTGTTATCTATGCCCAATATCATTTCCGCTCATGTAGTTCTTTTATCTTCGCACAATAATCTGTCTGGATCACACACAATTTCTTCACAGTATGGACAAAAAATCGATGCACCTAAAAATCACCAGTCTCAGCACAAATGACTGGCGATCTTTATGAGTATTGATTTTGTCCATACTGTGAAGAAAATAACAAAGTTATTCACATGAGAAAAAAATGGCTATCATTGAAATTGAGCAAATTTGTTGCGGGAATCAATGAAGAATTTCTACGGTCAAGGCTACATACCCAAACGGCTCTACATTCCTCAGCTGTCTGCACTGCCCATTCATATCAATCGATGAATCAATTCAAAGCTACAGTGAAATCCTTTTTATCATCGGCGAAGCTAACAAAACAGATTGTTTCAGAGATGAATTCACCAGCGATAAGGATAAATAACTAATAGGGTTTTCATTTTTCATTCATTTATTGGACTTCTGAGGAATTAGAACGTAAACCCAGATGGGACTGTTTGTGGTTTTATCAGTGGTCAACAAAATGTTTTTCACTGTTTACTATCTCTTTACCTCAGATGTTCCAAATCACCTGAAGTTGTCAGACCGATTGTTCTGATAACAAATGTGATCAACGTTTCACAAATACTCCTCATCACCCTTAGTCATCGAAATTTAATTCGGATAACCAGACATTATCTGTGTGAAAAAGTCCACCATTTGATGCTGTTGAGTAGAAGGACGTTCTGCAATAATCAGGGCTTCTGTTAGAACCTGAAGTTACAGTATTTATAAACTAAACCGTCGGAAAAAAATTGCCTTTCGAAACTCTGACGTTTCGCTGGTAACTCCATCGTCTTGTTAAGTATGATTTCACAATAGGTCTGCACTGGTTTCCTGGTTGAGTAACTTCTGTGATATATACTGACTAAAGAATAGCTATTAATTTGAACGTGCAATACAACTGAACATCACCAACCAGATCCACGTGAGGAAGCACTAAGAAATAATGTCTCCGTCTTGATTTTGTACAAATGAACGAACAAGTTGTTGGCAATGGCACACGTCCGCGTTGGTGTCCGAACAATTCCAACCAAATACTTTTGCTACCGCGAAGCGACCAGCATAAATGCCGGAACAATATGAGGCCATTGTAGGAGCGACAAAACAGCCATTGAATAATCTCCAATATCACCAATTGTGGTGGCCTTCATTTTAGCTCAGGGGGCGGATTAGCTTGAACGGAATAATAATGCTAAACATTCCTAATACACAAGGATCTCACATGCCTTGACAGAGTCTACGTGAAAGAAACTGGCGCTCACAACATAACTATCCCATTCTTCAAGGTGATCCCTTCCGACAAGTATGAGCATCACTATGCAACATACGGCCGCATCGTGTTATTGACGATCTGGAAGTCGTTCGTCTTGAGTCCTTTAGACGGAATTTTCTTGCAGATTTTATCCTCCTCTCTCCAATTTTCAGTAGATCTAAAGGTCTTCGCTCCCAGCACACCGTTCCTCAAATGCTGAAGATTTTGTAGGTCCCTTCGCTTTCAGTTCCAAGCTATTTAAGACTTTCGTTACTAGAATACTTACCACCTATCGTGGTCTCATTTATATCAACTAGGATTATTCGCTTCGCATTGCTTCACCAAGCACATTAAAAACATATAGTTCATACGGTACTGCGTCAATTCTACCGGAGGCCTATATATATATATATATATATATATATATATATATACTACTTTCTACAATATATTTTCTTCTTGCCTCTCTAGCATTCTCTCTTCTGTGTGAATTCGTTTCACGTCCACTCTGTATCATGATGGACTTATTTATACGAACCCCAGCAAATAATGGTTTGTCATCCCTTTATTCCCCTTAATCCGTGAGTCCTTCAATCCGTAATCACAAAATATTTCACTACCTGTAGAGAACACAAGGATCTGTTGAGTGATCTGATGATCTGAGGGACTTGCGAATTTTCCCGTTGCGCACATGAACCGTGACTTAAAATCAAGCCGTTATATGCACACTTGCTTTTTCCATCGTTCTCAGAACTATGTCAGTGCATCCACAAAAATTCTTGGGCTAAACTGTAACACTGGCTCTGTGAACCAATCTCTGGAATCTTCCGGTTTCCTGATCTTTATTTCGGAAATCGAATTTCTCTGTCCCCGGAAAACCCATCTTCAGTTTTCTCAACTACCCACCCTTTCACTCATTCCATCTGAAAGCAGGGGTCTGGGCCTTTATCCACAAATTTTTGGCAACAAATTGTTGGTTCAATTTCAACAGTTCCAATAATAAATTCCAGCCTATATGAATAAAACTCACAATATCACATTATATCCATTACATCTTCATTTTCAATCGTTCTTCCAACAGTACTGGCCGTTCTGTTTTCGAATTGTTGTCGCAAGTTACGAGGGATATCCTGGCAAATGCCTCTTACCTCAACATAACCATTCCAGGAGAATTCCGTTTCCAAACCAGCTAGTGGCTTGCACACTCACCGGTACCGCTACCGTGGGAAGCGAAACGGTGGCAGTTTTCATCACTAACCACCTGTCGTAGTTGAACTGTTTCCCCACACTGGTCCCCGATCCTCCTGGTGGTCGTGTTTACATATCTCATCCTCTTTTCACATCTACCTTATATCTTTCTCTCTCTCCTACTGTCAAATCATCGAGTGCCTGGTACATCATTCTAATACAATGAAAGAGTTTTTCCAAATATCTTTTTGATGCATACTGTAATTTCAGGTTCTATCAGAAGCCCTGATTATTACAGAACGTCCTTCTACTCAACAGCATCAAATGGTGGACTTTTTCACACAGATAATGTCTGGTTATCCGAATTAAATTTCGATGACTAAGGGTGATGAGGAGTATTTGTGAAACGTTGATCACATTTGTTATCAGAACAATCGGTCTGACAACTTCAGGTGATTTGGAACATCTGAGGAAAAGAGATGGATGTTAACCAATGATAAGGCCACAATCAGCAATCGGCAGGTTGCGGTGCCTTCTGCTGAAACCACTACAGTACTAGTGCGCCGAGTCCGTCAAACGTAACTGAACTGACGGGAGAAAATGTTTTGGTAATTTGCGGGAACCAATCCCATACGTGGTAAGGAGCACATGCATTTCTCCGTTGGCGTATTTTCACGGAAACGAACGAATCCACTACGAGCCTCAATGGTGAGAGGCACCTTATCCGCAATTCAAAAGAAACAAACAATTTTCGATGCAGCAGCACAACAACCAGCAAAAGGTTGTTTCGGTACTGGTGATGCCAGAGAGGAAGAAGAAATAGAAAAGAAAGAATGACAGAAGGAAATAAAGAAGGAAGAACAAGAGCGAAAGGTGGGTCATAGGAAAAGGCAAGTTTTCTTACGCTTTTAAATGCCTGTTCCAACAATGCGAGACCGGTACACACGGCCTCCTGCACACCGTGACGGTTTGAATCAGTGGTGGAATCCTAAGACGAGATAGCCGCAAGATGTGTAAATCAGAGAGGCAACTCGAGTAAAGCATGCAGCGTAATTTATACGGAACGGCCCTCGAAAACGGGAAACGTTATGTACAAAAAATGTAATAACTGCAATGATCGAGACGGGTTGTCGTTGAGGATGGTAACTGAATTTGCACTTTCTTATTCCTTGGCGGTAACATGCACATTTAATCAAATTTTGTGTGTCAATTAAGGGCTAGTCAGCTAAACATGGTTAAGAGGTCAACATAGCAAGAGTGAGTATCAGTAACCAATAATCATGAATGAGCCTTGAAGCTGCATGAGGAATCATATTATACAAATCATGAATATGTTGAGTGGTTTAGTATCGATTGGTTTGACTGTGTCGTTAAAGCCAGCGAGGTGTTCAAGTTAACATTGCATGGCGAAGATCAGGTTATAGGTAGGAAGATGGCTACGCATCATGACGAACGAAACTTTATGCCATACCACTGATCGTTATGATATCTTAGTTAGGTTAGGGCTGAGAAATAGTAGTCAGAGAAAAACCTCGATCCGTGAGCAGTTTGTGGTTCTTCCAAGTGAACTAGATTCACTGAAGTTCCCAACATTCAGGAGTACAAAGTAAATACACAAAATTGAACTGCAAATTGATTGGTAGTAAATGCTGTGCTAAGAGGTCACCTACCGCTGAGAAAATACTACATAAGTTGCTGTCCGTCTCGGACTTTCTATGCAACGCCCTGCTAAATTGACAAAATAACCAGTTTATTCACTGTGAAAGAGTCCTTGTTAGGTTATCTACCATTTAGGGCCAGCTTGTTTAACTTAGGTAGTTTATTCTGATCACCATATGGATAAAATAGCATCCCTGAAGATGAAGGTGGTAAACCATCACGTAGATTTTGGTGTAAATCGAGGTAAAAATGCAGTAATTTTCCTTGTGATAAATTTGAATCTTCTGAAATCTAACTACTGCTAACGTTTCCAGTAGTAGTATAATGAATTATTACTTTCTGGAGTGTACCTACTACCAAAGAAAGCAGAATACACTGAGACCAACTAGTAATAAATTCGACCAATAAACAACATAAGTGAGTGGCCCACAAAGTAGAGCAATACAGTTCGTTACACTGATTCAGTGTATAGCATGATCTGTAAACAGAACCATCAAATTTACAGACACGAGTGGAAGGACGATTCGTGGTATTCTGATGGCAGACACCACAGAAATGACTGACTTGGATAAATTGTATTCTCCCATGCCCCAGACGCACAAAGGAATGATGCTCGTGATATCCTCCGACAGACTACTGAAGATTACTCTAATTGTGTGCGATCCAACGTAGGATAATTCAATCTGCTTCCATCACACACTCCACTCAAAGTTCCATTCACTCTACACTTATTACGTATACAGTGCTTTTTCCAGTTATACCAAGCCTACTTCCACATATACTGTTTTACAATCCGTGGCTCCCATCAATAATATCTAAGAAGCTTCACTGTTCCACTACTGTCCGGAATTTTCAAAGTCATTATTGTAAACTAGCTGAATTTCTGAGCTAAGTTTTAATGTGCAACCCTCCATTTTCCATACCCTCAATTTTCGAATATACCAACTGGACAATTCCAGACTGAAATGCGGACGCCTGTCTACGCAAAAAGCTGACCCATCATATATGCAAATATTGGTTTTCACATTTTGTGAAATTAAATCAAAACTCAATGTGTGTATTTGCTACGAGTGTAATTCACTGACACAACTAACTGGTCGCATTCATTTGATTCTCCTCTGTACGGTCAACCACCCTATTTTTCATAAAAATTCCTATTTTGCAATGGGAGCGTGAACAAAACCGCTGACAAGGCAGCATAGACGCTCCGCAAACCCCCCTTGCTCCTGTGTGAATTATCAGCTGTTCAGTACTGATTTGCCTACTAATCACAATTACAGTAATCAGCTTAACATCGCCATCCTCATGGGTTATTAGTTAAAATTTTGAATACACTGAATATTTGGTAGGCCGTACATCTGTTGCAATTGCATATGGGTGAGTTAAGTATTTCGTCAAAAATTAATATACACATAAGATAAAAGATCTGTTCGGTCGGACGGCGGGGTTTCAAATCAGCTTCCTCCGTCCAGACTTCGATCATTTTGTTCTTCAGTGAATACCATTGAAACCCACTGAAACAAATGAGAGATTCCAGAGAAATTTTGACTAGCTTTGCTACAGGTAGCAGATATCTTGTCTGCAGTCTGAGGAATCACGTAGTAACAATATTTACCAAACGATTCCGTCAACCAAACCATGACAATACATTTCTGGATAGGAGAAGGTAGCCACTTGTGGGACTGGGTGAGAGATACTTATTATGTCCTTCAAGCAAATGTATGATCGATTAGATAACACCATTGACTGTGGAAGTGCTGATACCCTTACCGGTACGAAAGTGTGCTGCTTTTATGCAGGGATCTGAAAATGGAATCACACGAGCTAGAGACAATAGGTGGCGAGTAGCGAGGATCGATTGTTTATGACCACAGTAGCTGCTTCAGGTCACTCGTTACTGAGGCTCAGTATGATTAGTTGTGAAAGAAATAAAAGGAAAAACACTCGTTTCTAATGCTTTTAATTTCACAATGCTTGTGAAAAAATAATACCTGTTGCTGTTCCATTGTTTGTGCAGAATGGAGATCTTCTGGTTTGCCGACTTTCGAACACGCAACACATAATTGTCCATGCGAGAAGCAATCCATGCCTATGTCTACACTACACAATCCTAACGATTGGCCCTGAGCTTCTTCAATGGTGATTGTAAAGGCCAATCGAATTGGCAATTGCAGTCTCCGAAACTAAAATGGCATATCCGTTGGAATTGTAGGCATGCGACGAATGAGAACATATTCACATTTGGAAAGACCTGCCAATGTTGTCGTTTCTGTGACGCTGCTCGTTAATTTGTCACTGCAAGCCTCGCACCATCGCGAAGCTTTGGCTGGTTGATATTTCGCAACATGATAAATGGGTGCCGATTTTCGATTACAGTACGTGCAGTAGCATCTCTGATAGATCGAGTGAATTCAAAACTTCTGTCGGGTAATTACTCGCTTCACCTATTTCCACAACAGTGTCGACCAACTTCTAAATGACTGCCTTGCTTTGAATGGTAGACTAAATAATTTTGTTAAGTTCACAGACGTTTTTCTTCTTAACGACAATAATAGCTCGTTCATTCCACCAATCATGATCCTTATAGTTTTTCTGAACGCTGGGATATATACATTTTCAACCAGCTCTTCTTTTGACTTCGCTGAATTACAGATATTATGAGGCAATGAAAATAGCCATGAGGCCAGATCAACCTGCACCTTTCTGTCCCCGATTTCCAGCAATCGATATGAGAATATCTAAGCTGGTCAATCGTTTTGCAGCTGAACGCGCATATTTGTGGCCAATTTTACCGTATTCACTTTTCGCCACAATGTGGGGTATGACAGACAAGCATTTATTTCGTTCGCTGGTGTCGACTGAGGAATTATGGGCAATGTTTTCCTGAAATCACCTGCAACCAATATCAACGCGTTTCCAAATGGCCTGAAGTTTCCACACAAGTCTTGCATTGATCAATCAGGACCCTCGAGCTATTTGGTTGCACCATTGTGCATTCATCCCAAACTTTCTGTTGTTTTCCAACGTAGTCACTCGAGCGCTGTTGACAAGAAGAACCACCGCGTGTGCAGCGAGTATCACCCATCTCTATTTGGCAGCTTGATAAAGCTTTTTGAAGCAAATTATTGCAAACGTGAGATTGCGATTCTCGATAAGTGATAGAAAAAATTGTTTGGCATTAGATAGTTTGCAGTATCTGATCTGCTGTGTGACTGGTAATACAAAAAAATGGTTCTCAATAAGGAATTTTTACAACTAGATTTTACATGCCTTCAACGTACTTTACATGCACCATAAGGATCAAACAGTTTATTGTGCGATATTTTCAGGAGGAATAGGTAATATTAACATTACCGTGCCACTGCATGCGATAAGACTGTCAGAAAGTAATCTGGACCACTAGCTTCGTTGCCCTTTAAACTTCAGAGAAATCGACATCATGGTGATATTTATCCATCGATAATCTTGAGTTCGCAGCAGCTTTTACCGGTGAGAATATTGTAAATTATACGGTCCAGGCAATGAGACAGGACGCTCACATCCCAGGTACAGTTTTCAATAATTTACTTGCTGAAAAGCGCAGCTATAGTTGGGTACGGAATACAGTCTAAATGTGCTTGGTTTTCACGATTTGAAAAACACAGCAAGTTCAGTAGGCTGCACGTCTGTTGCATTTAATTCCGTCTGTATCTTAGTTTCCTGATCACCAATTATGGCATCATATTTGCTTTTACAATGTTGCGCAACTGAATTCGTGGCACGGTGAACGATGAGACGTGGATAGCTTCAGAGTAATATTTGTCTTTGCTCTGTACGCGAACCGTACTGATGCACACACAATCGCAATTCAAGTGTGTTGGAAAAAGTAGGACTTTCTTACAGAATGCGCAACGTTTTGCTGTTCTTGTATACAAAGGGAAACAGGGTTATTTGGCACTAAATTATACGTATAAACGGTAATTTCAATTATTATCTATCGTTCACAAAGCACTTACTGTGAGATATTACTAATGTTTTCAACCTCACTCGGCATTTTTCGATGCAGGTTTGTTTTCAGCTTGCAGAATGTAAAAGTGGATGCCGTACTCAGCAGTGTACACATTGTGGTATTACACGGGATCTATAAATTGGCCGAATCTCCTCAAAGGATTAAAGAATTTCCCTAGCAGTGTAGGAAAAACGAACGGCGATTTGGAGCTCACCCATTTAGAGAATGTTTTTTTCGTCTAGTATACCATTGAGATGGACGCAATATTTAGCCATATCACTCTTGGTAACTGGTATTGTGGGAGTAGCCTGCAGTCATCGAGCCTGGGAAGAACGTTTGATGACTCAAGTGTCTGAGATATCGAGGTATGCAATAAAGGTACACTGCAAATTGACACAAATGAAGAGCAAGTTTTTTTTCAATGAAATCGATAATCTGGATGCTTAAACTGCAGATGCAGTTAAACAATGAATAACTGAGAGAGCCCTCGAAAGCTTGCATAACTTTTAAATCGAGGCATCCACTTCCAGTACGTAACATCAACTGAGTTCTATTCCATTGAAGAACTGAAGCGTGTGGCTTTTTCCTAGTTTTATTCACGAATTTAACTTTGGGCAGTTATTTGATATTGTCAACCTTAAATTTGATCAGATTGGAGGAATGGAAATGGATTTTTTCAAAACTTCACCTTGTCAACTGTAAAGTTCAGGAATGGCCAACAAAACAAACCTCTCAGATATCAGAAAATGCTCTTCCATCTGAGTTGATCGAAATATGACTGGAAAACCATCTGTCCTCAACGTCCAGTAAATTTCTTCGGATATAATATGTATCACTCGCCCTTCCCAGTAATATGGTCAGGTGCCGCCAGTTGAACGGCGACTTATTGATATGTGAGGTTGCGGTAGTTATTAGGGATTCAGATTTTTTCGTTTGGTAAGCGGATATCCATGTTTGGACTTAACAATCCGCAGTTTCACTCTGAGTGTGGTCGATCAGTTGTTTGAGTTGGTCTAGTTTTAATACGAAAGACAATCCAATACTGATTCAGAAATGTTAACGCAAGACTAACAAGCGGGAGAATTTCGGATAACTTATCATGGAAAGTTAGGGGAGTCATAGAAAAACACAAATTTATTAACGTGAATGGACGATTTTCTTCGAAACACTTTGTCTATGCACTACATATTTCAATAATAGCATATTACCATTTAAAATCTAACTTTCTGTTGGGATACTAGTTCCACACAGTCCTCTAAAAAGACTTGACATCTTTCAGGCACCCAGCGTGCACTTGCCTCACGGATGCCACTTTAGCATTATCCGGGACATTCACAGAACAAGGTGGATTCAATGGGTTAATGCTGAGTTTGAAATGAAATCAAATTCAGGAAAAGCCCCTCGAGACGGCCTGCCTGGATCAATGGCTTATTCAAATTTCACCTTTACAACTCCTCGCTTACTGAAAAGAAATGCATCACTTATTCTCCTCCCTCCACTTGTTTAATTTTGGTATGCACGTTGGAGCCAGTAATGTGCATTGTTTTTTGAGGAAGTCCGATCACGATGACTTTTCCCCTAACATTTGCCTACTAACAA
This sequence comes from Fasciola hepatica, assembly GCA_948099385.1. Lineage (NCBI taxonomy): Eukaryota > Metazoa > Platyhelminthes > Trematoda > Plagiorchiida > Fasciolidae > Fasciola > Fasciola hepatica. The sequence goes on from CANUEZ040000199.1 coordinate 3,451,219, forward strand.
GTTTCAAAGTAGAAGATTGTGACATTCGCAATTTCTGGAGTGTACTATGTAATCTTGTCCGCACTGTGCGAGGGAACAATGATATGCTTCTTTATGATCCAAATCACATCATTATCTGCATTATGCTGCACCAGTGGAATGTCATTTGTTGCTGTTTTTGCGAGAGGACAATTACCGACGCCCCTAATGGAAAAGCGGCCGAGCATATGATGTACCAGAAATGTTGCATATTTTGATATGTGGTTTTTTGAACAAAACCAAATTGGGTTTTTCATACATTTCTTTTGTAAATCAAGGATCTGATTTTAAAGGCAAACAACCTTGGTTACTGAATTATTTTATCGCTCCACAGTGAGTTCGCAAATTGCAAGAAACCCTCTGAGATAACAGTTTGGAACGTGCTGCTGTCTTCCTGTTAGTGGACAGTTCAAAGTCAAAATCACGAATGAGCTGGAGACAAGTGCAGTGCGCATATGCTTCCGTTTGGATGGGCAACGGCCAATTCAGTCACACGAATACAAAGTTCACTCAGCTCCAGTGAAAAGACAGGAAAGTGACAGCTACGAAATTATGCCAAGATAAGTGTTATAACTCCAGTTATTCAGCATGCACGATTTGATGTGCAACAATCTCTGTTCTGTACTATTATTTTTGAATTGAAAGAACGCAGTGCGGCTTGGTTACAAAAAGCCCCATTGTTATATTGTGCAGGTAGATCTGACTAGTTCTTTCCAGAAACCCAGACGCAAGGTGGCAAGATGAACTAGTTAGTCTACCTCGTCTAATAGTTATCAGTTAATTGCAGATGCACTACTTGGACCGATCGCTTCCGTTTCTTGAATTACGCTGATTAGGATAGTTACGCAGTGATTACAGCAAATATGCGAGGGTTCTCACCGCGATTAACTGTATACCCACACCCTCTTGAACATCACTCGGTAGTGATATTGGGAGCATTCTACACACGTATACGTTATTCGTATTCTAATCATTCTTTACACGTATTCCTGCAAGAACATGTCCAATCTGGTGCAATCTTGAAACCAACTGGGCAACGTCATCATGGCTAACTGTTCGATTTGATTCGATATAGAAGGAATGTCTGAGTAATCCCAGGAAATTTTATCAAACATCCGCATACTTTCAGGTCGGGACATTTGATCCCTCACGCCATATGGAGGAAATCCTATTTGTTTGCTAGTTAGTAGTGTTGATTAGACATCATCAACAGCAGCACGGTTTCACCGAGTATCGACCAAAACTCAAGTCACAGATGAATAATTTTAGTTCCACTTTCTCCGTCGTGCAAATCCGTGCTGCCTCATAGCAGCTCACTTCATTCCCACATTATATGGTGAGAATTATATGGTAAGAATCATTCATTAGCTTGTTATACTATAAAATGCTCATGCACATAAGCATCGTTTCTATGTGTTTGTAATTTTCTACGAGATGTATTGTATAAACAGCTCGGTAACCGGAAACCATGCATCTGAAAAACACCATAAACATTTAACTACATCAAACTGGGTATTTGCATCACAGTTATAGAGTCCATTTTCAGCCATCTCTTATTCGATCACAGAAGGAAATCACGTGGTTTTTATACCTCACGTTTCTTCGTTGATTTCAGTCTGTGGTACGTCATCAAGTTACTTGTCGCTTCATCGTCCATAATTGTTTTCAAACGATGAAATGCTTATTCATGTGGTGGTATGCAAAGTACACGGCAATTCTCTCCGTGACCAGTTACAAAGCTTCGAGATCGTCCTTTACTCTCCTCTGTTCCGAGAAGCGATGTCGTGCTTGACCTTTGCGCGGTTTTGTCGCTCTCCAATGGCGGACGACTTCTTCAGCTGTTGTGGTTCTTCATGCTATCGGTGTAGATCACTCCGATGCACATTGTTCTATTCTTAATCGCGACCTGTATCATAAACCAAATAACCGACTTTCGATATCGAATACGGCCCTCTCCACCTAAGCATTCAGTAAGCAAGCATATATGGGACCTAACTGGACCTCGAGTGGGCAAACGCTTTGCATTCGATGGACATTTCCATTGAAAATGATGGCCAACGCCACCGCGGCCCTAATAGTCCCCGGATGGGCTTAGTCCACCTCCCGGTTTTTTTAATTCTAGTACCGCCATTTCCCATATAAACTAACCCAAAACTCTACCAAGAATTAAATTTAAACAGAAGTTACCAGTGACAAAAAATATGATGCAATCACTAGAAACATGGGTGTTTCAGTAATTTAAGCTTGAACTACTAGGAAATGTATATACTTGTAATAATCAGAAAATTTTATGAGCCCATGTAGGCTTTTTCGATTATCACAAAACAATTTTCTACCCGGCAGTAGACCACTTTACCCAGCCTCAGACCATTTCAGTGAGGCGTTTGCCCACCATTTGCCCATTGGGCCGACTGTTTAACAGCGTTTTCCCAAGGTGGCACTGAACAATGCGCTTTCGTGATCTACGGCCCTTATTCATTCCATCACGACGCTGCCTTCAATCATTCTGTTTCACGTGTAATCAGCACACGGTAGATTTGCTTCGCCCGTTCTTGGGTTACTTCCAAGTTCTATTGTTCTCCATCTCTTACGATATGAATTTCGACAAATTCCTTCTAAAAGGTTGACTGCAGACCAACTTTAAGGTCATCAGACAATCTCCTTATTCTGTCATACATCAACTGAAACAAAGCGTACCTCGTGCTGGACTTCCTGCAAGAACTGTGATAAAAACAACAGCAACAATGGCGCAGCTTTGTCCCAATTTCCACCTTCTACCATCAGCCGTTTCTTGGTAGTGAATCATAGAGAGGTTTCGTGAATAATCATAGAGAGTCGCGGGAGTAGGGTACGAAGCGGTGTCCCCAGCACCGTTTCTTGGTAGTGCGATAGGGCTCTTCCGTAGTGTCAGGTTTGGTGGTGATACCGGTCCGCAGTTATCCTTCGAATTCCTAGTTTATTCAGGTAGGCACAAAGTTTTTCATTTTCAAAGTAGTGAACATGATCGGCGATGGTCCATCTTGGTAGTCCGTTGTACCGGACTGTCACTCAGTTATTGAGTAATTCGTAAAGAACTGAACTCTCACCCTGAAGTCAAAGAGCAAAAGCTTCCTTTATTAGGAGTACTATAGGACAACATATATCAAACAAGGATAATATCGTGCATCATGTTGCGGACAAACCGGCCATAATATAATGATAGTCAGATAGATAGCCAACTGTGAGCTCATTTGAATCAGATGGTGAGTGCATGAATGAAAAGTCCATTTTTATAATAACACGGTGATTCTTCTAAAATTAGCTTGTCAGTTAGCAGTGCTGATCTTGAGAACGAGGACACATGGTCACCAATATGAATTTTCGAACCGAGTAATATGGCACAGTATCTTGAAATGGATTCTCCGTCCATGAATGCTCCATCAGATTCAAATGAGAATACATCTGTAAACCAAATGTGAAGTGCTGAAGTATATGAATGATTGGGCAGAGGAGTATCGGGTCAGCACACCTCATGAGCGGTAACAACCGCGAATGGGGTCGTATGCTACCGGGTGAATTTTGTCCTGTCATCCAGATACAATGCCAGACTAATCATTTCGGTAGTTCAATATGGCTTCAAAACGCCAAAGCAACGACGGACTACAAGTGTACGCAACGGTAATACAAGACTAAGTCAACTGGTTCATAACGAGTGTCGTTATTCGTTTGAAGTGTCCGACGAATCGACGGCCAGAAGAGACGTAGTTGCCTGAAAGAGCGGTCGCACAAGCAGTAAAAGACAAAGACGGTGTCATTATCATGAGGAAATAGTGTGATCAGTCGAGAAGACTAAGGTCTAATTTTAGTCACTCGCACAGATGAGGCAATAAACTAAAAAGTACTAGTTCCTTTGCGGTAGGACGCATTCAAATTACGCAAACAATCTTGAAGAATCGACAGAGTTCGTCGAATAGACTCAGATCGGAGGTCAGAAACAGGATGAGGTGGAAAAAATACACCAGTGTACTTAGTTCGACCACAAAGAATGCTCACCGATGTAGCTTAGAGAATACGCGAGAAATAAGAAGCGCCAAATCAGAAAGAATTACGTTGACATTGAAATGAAAGACTGAGGTAGAGAAGTCGTTTTCTATGGAGGTGAGTCCGATTTTCTCGTCCGCACTAGGTGAATCGTTAACCCTATGACTGACTACAATACATTCGATGGCCACTATATTGGCGAGTCTGTCAGAAATGTTGACAGCTTCAATATAACGCTAGAAATTTTCAGTCATAGCCCCGATTTTCTGATTACCTCGCAATGACTTCAGATCAACGGATAACAATTCACCTATCTGTGACACTGGAATTATTGGCAATGAACATTTTGTCGCCTGCGTGTCGGATCTCAACAGCCTGTATCGTTCGCTGGTCGGGACCTAGTTCATCTCATCAATTAGAACATTTTGCCAACACACTATTTGTTGAACAAATTAATATGATCGACTGTAGCCTATGTGCACCAATTCATGGCTCCCTTTGACTAGTGGCGTGCACATGTATCAAGCACAGCCGATAAGGATCCCTTGTATCCCGCCAATCGAGTCGTGAGTATATCAGTGGTGTTTAGATTGAACTGTTTCCAAGCTGATCATTATAGGAGTTATTCATCGTTTTTCATGTGTGTCTCCATTTGCCAGATCATTCATCAATTATTTAGTTGACGATCTTGTCGTCTTTGGTCTATCAGTTCCTGTGGAGGTGTCCCTATGCCTATAATTCCGAAACGTGAACATGAAACTTGAAAATATGACGGATCTCAAGGCGGGAAATTCTCATTCTCGGGTGTCACAATCTCGGTATTGCTATCCGTTCTTCGACCAGTGATTTAGATGAGGATCGGTTGTGTGAAAGCGGTAAATGGCTCGTGTGTGATAAACGGCTAGTTCCCAATACAGCAAGAAGAGTAATGTCGTCAGCAATGAAATTGGTCACATTTGTTACGTGCACTCATCCGCACATCGTAGACGATTACACATATTTCATACTATAGAGGGGAGTTATTGTCCGAAGGAACCAAACATCAATATAAGGTCGGAATCGGAGAAGATTGAACCAGGGTGATCACAAATATTTTGTCTGGATAGAGTTCATAGAAAAGTCTTTTGTTGAGTCGCGAATTATGAGGGTGTCGTCTATGTATCAAGTGTACATTTATAGACTGTCGATGGTGATGCACAGTGGTCCAGTTTCGAGTTTTGCTAAGAATATATCCGCAAGAAGGGGCCCAAGTGATGCTTTCTCTGGATCTGGAATCCCCATTCACAAACGTTTCGTTGATCGAGACGGCAGAATTCATCTGTCAATACTTGACCGATATCGACATCAAACTCGACATTCCTGTGGCCAAGCTAAAATAACTCATTCTTAGATGTACATGGAATATTCAATTTCTGTACAGTGGAAAATCCTACAGGCAGAAGGATGGGGTAGCAAAGGGATCACCACTTGGACCCCTTCTGGTGGATATATTCTTAGCAAAACTCGAAACTGTACCACTACGCAGCACCATCGACGGTCTGTATATGTACACCTGATACATGGACGACACTTTCATAATTTGCGACTCAAAAAAGACATTACCGAAATACTGTGGACATTCAACAACGCCCACTCAATGACCACATTTACAGTGAAAATAGAGACGGACAATTTCCTCATTTTTCTTGAGGTGGGATTACGTAGAATGGAGGACGGACATATAGAAAGAAGGTTGTATCGAAAATGTACATGGTTGGGGCAACACACATATTTCCGAAGTTTTGTCCCCCTACGATACAAAAGAAACCTAGTGAGCTGTCTGACCTACAAAGCAAGAAACATCTGTAGTCAGGACACGATTGCCAAAGACCTCGAACACATACGTGACACATTACTAAAAAACGGATATCCAGAACCGTTTATTCGTTACCCTATAGGAGAGAGGAGACACAAAATGAAAGTGCAGATGGCCAAGAAAAAGAATATTTTTCTAAATATCCCGTTGAAGAGTGACAAAACCTAAGAAATACTAGAGCTACGAATATCTAAGACCCTCGGGAAGTCCTTCACCACTGTGCATGTCTGAATTTTAATAAATACGAAGCCTTTCATTGTTCAACAATCCAAGGAGATGTTGACTCGTCAGTCTCAATCTTTTGTTCTATATCAGTTAACGTGCTCTTGTAGTGCACAGTATAATGGACATACGACGAGAAACTTGTCGGAAAGGATATCAGAACACGTCCCGGCTTCTTTACGCAAAGGAACTATTCGTACTATCAATAGTGCAATCCTGCAACATCTGGTGGATAGCGGACATCAAATCCACACAGTGACAGTTTTCAGACCACTCTTGACAACTCCCGGAGTTTACGCGAAAGGATTACGCAGGCGGTTGCTGATGCCATCAGAAGCCATAGCAACTTGACTATTGACACCTATATTGTGTAAGCAAAGTAACCTCGTGCAACAGTTGTTGTTGCCGTGGCCGTAACAAGTGATTTTCTTATGGTTCCTATATTCTCCCCAGTTCCACACCTCTTTTTTCACACCTTTGTTCTTCACACCTGTCCTTTCTCGCCATTTGGTTACACATTTCACTCTTGTTGTCGTTCACACAACGAACAAGATTCATCAAGTTGAAGCATGTTGTCGAGTTAGTGGATTTGTTGCACATTTACTCACTCTCTGCTATATTTAGCTGAACATATACTCTATTTTACCCAGTACTATATATGTCAATGCCTGAAGTGATATATCGAGAAGACATTTTTTCGTGTTACAAATGTAATTCCATGTAATGTGGTTGTTGGAGATGGATAAACTAACAGCAAGATCTGCTCATTCCGTGGACATATAAATCAATGCAGACCAATTTAGCTAGGCAACAAAGGAGTTGGTAATAATAGAATGAGATGAGGTCAAGACTCAATACAAGGTAAACAACAGTTATATAACAGTTATCGCTCAAATGTCACATTCACTATTTGTAGAAATGATGATCACCACCCTCCGTAACTCTTCACCTAAATGACACTCGTTTTATTGACATGTTATGGTCGTAACGCACAATCCACCCTTGATTGTTAAATTGGGGATGAGAGTGATTAGTTTTTGTGTACCAAAGAAACTTGCTGTATATTTAACGACACCTCTTGCGATGTTGAACCATCACGTAGTTTTCTTCATTAAATGCAATAAACAATGTTTCACTCCAGATAGCACTTTACATGCTAGATAAACCGATCAGGAATCGGAAGTCGATTCAGCAGTGCAAGTTCAATAGCACTCGGCTTGTACAACATCTTAAGGGAGGGTTTGCGCATGGTTTGCTGGAACAGTCTATTTATTTGCAATTTTGGTGTGGGTGGTACGAGTCATACCCACCTAAAACGCGTTTTGAAGTTGGACCCAATATATGCCATGGCTGTATTATTTTCAGCGATATCTTCCATAGTACGGAGAACCATAGTCTTTCGATCAACTCATAACGAGAAATATATCAACTAGTAGTCACCTAGACTTGTCGTCACAAAACGACTGGGTCTAGGGTGAGATACTGGGACTGCCGTGGGTGAGTAAAATTTGGAGCTAGATCACTCATTAGCCTCAATCAGAAAACACACCTGATAACTGCGGTTCAAGGAGGATTAAACTTGGTTTGGGAATGAAATATTTTAGGACGGAGCAGGGCTACCTTGGATATGAACGTGTAGTCAGAAAATTGGTCAGTGGAGACAAGGGAAGAGTATGTTTCCGATGTACAGAAGCGCGAGTAGGTACACAGTCGAATACGCAATAAATGACCAATTTGGAATTATTCCGAAGACAAAGGATTCTTACAAGTTGTAATAATTGCATCGTGATTTGGCCTTCATGTATTGATGAAATGGGTTTGTCGGTCGAGTAACGCAAGCTGTATAGCACGGTAGGAAAAGAAATAGCGTGGAAAGTAAAGTTTTTCAATAAACAACAGCACACAGATGCATCAGATGAAAATACATCAAGCGTTTACAACTCACGTCTGTTGCATTAAAACTTTCTGTCACCTAATGCCAGATCCGATTTGTCCAATCGTTGCTTTTGCCAGCTGCGCCCTGTTCGACACGGTGCACTTCAAATGTGCTCGCACAGTACATCCAAAACGGTGTAGGCGAATTCTGAAGTTTGAGTGCATGGCACATGCCTTACCAGGACTGGTGCTGAAATCCCTTTCCCAGTGGATATCCAGTGTTCGAAAGTCGAAAAGGCAAATCTGCTTTTGAGTAATCGGGGTTGGTCGCGAGATCATATTTGCAAGTAATGAGGGAAGTTTGGTTGGGGAGGTAAGATTCGAGACTGCAGACTCGCCGATAATTTTATTTGCCTAATAAGATGCTTATTTGCTGGTGAGGCGCTTGTCAACAAATATAACGGTCATAAGGCTAACCCCAGCTAAGATGACATAAATGTGGACCACCTCAAAGCAACTTTTATACAACCTTCATATGACTGTCTTATTTCACACTCTTCATGTGTTAGCACATACTTTGAACCTTTCTCTATTTCGGACGTATTTGCAACTCCTCTCAAGTATGGAGCTTCGTGTTCCGTGGGTCCGGATGTCCTCTCGCCTGCAGTTTCCAGGCTTGGGGTTGAGTAGTTTTCAGAACCCATGGCCACTTTGTTGAATAAATCCCTATGAAGTAGTGCAATCTCTAACTTTTGATGACCTGTCCCGATTACCCCAATGCCAAAGAGCCCTTACACAAACTGCACGGAAAGGGCTTTTTGCGAGATAGCTTTCACATCGACAGCACTCAAAATTGCTGCAAAGGCTGTATTTGGTTGTTTTCAACCTCCCCTAAATGTACATTCGGACCTATGTCTTTTTACATACAAACCTAAAAGATGCACTGTTGGTGCTGTAGTTCCTTTAGTCCACTTCGGTACTGAACACTTAGACTTACCTGTCCGATTCCTCCACTGTTCTTTTCCTTGTTTATTCCTCAGTCTTTGATTCAGCGCCCCTTTTTCGTCTACTGCGAAAGCTTCAGGCTTTCACCAGTCCCACATATATGCATGCTACCTCTCTAACAGTTTTCAAAATTGAACACAGAAACCCAATTTAGGGTACAAATGTTCCAAACAAGTTGTCAACTATTCCGCGGTAACCTAGGATGATATGTTTCCTTTCTTTTTACTTTCCAAGTAAATCAGCGACTAAACATGTTCTTCTTCGACTAGAGAATTTGAATACGCTGAAGATATTGTACTTTGTCAGATTAATGCTGATCCCTCCGACTTCAAAATCTATCACAAATGGAAAACGTTTCCAAACGATCTCGTTTATAACTAAAACCATCTAAGAGCTTTGAATATTTTTAGCAATTCCTGCCCTTAACATACAGATTCTGTTTCCATGGATTGCAAATCCTTATCTAGAGTGAGCCCTGTCACGTACTTGGGAGTTTTGATAACAATCTACGACGGAAAACTCATATCCAAAATTGTGCTGTTAAACTGAAACATCTTTCCTTTCAGCTAGGGAATCTCAGAGTTCTGGACACCTAAGCCGGTTGTTTACAAGTTCGGGATCAGCATTTTCTCCCTACCTTACTTTAGTGTTATCCAGCAAATTTTCTCAGTCTTCTGAAATAGAACCTTAAAACTCTGCACCAACGTTTGGTAACAATGCAGGTTTTGTCAGAACGGACGCATATGGTGTGGTCTGATAGTATGTGATGAATAGCGGGGCTCGAAATGCAGAGAAAACCGTATTTTTCTGTTACCAGTGGGCCACGACAATGACGGAATGTGAGCCTCTGAGGGAAAGTGGAATAAGACTATTTTGCATTGAATTACTCCCAAACATTATTCAGAACATAGAGTTCATACAAGACATTAGGCATTTGGTCTGCCTTCAATTATCACGGATTTCCAGAATGTCATCGTCATACAGTCCACCAGTGTTGATGGTGAAATGATTTTCTATCTTGTTGCACTTGTGACTCCAACGGCCAGTGTGTTGGTAGAATTATGGATATTCTCATCAAAACACAAAGGTTTTTAAGGTTACCTTCATACGTGACCTGTTAAAGATCAATTATTTTGAATGAACCTTGAAGTTGCGCTTGCTTTCAACGGTCTCACATAGAGTAATGAACATAGAAATAGTTCCGTTTGACTTCATTTACGAACCTCTGGTGAAGCAGCATGAAGAGTCATCCTGAAAAACTATTACCTACCCAGGTGAATTCTCTTCGTTGAATTCGGGTGAAATGCCGTTCGGGTAACCCGGAATACCGAGAAAGGTAAATAACATTTTACGTGAATTGGAACCATGCTGGTTATCCGTCAACAGCTCGACTGTGGTGGAATTACCTATGCGATCGATAGTTTTGAAATAATTATGGGTAACAACGGCTCCTTCAGATTAGCGCTCGTTTATTGCAATATACCTGGTCAGATATGTTCCTACATGTTCCATCTATGCGTAACAATAACAACAGAGACTGCAGTTCAAAGGTTTTTTGCAAGAATTCAAGTTGTTCCTGGAAATCCATACTCTCAGATCTTGAAGAATAACACCACCCAAGAGAGGAACGGAAAGTGATTGAACTGTCTAACCAAACGTCCTTTCTGGTAAGACCTGGTAGTGTGCAGTAGTAGATGCTCTGTTTACATACAGAAATCTTTAAATCGAGAAGCAAACAAGACCTCCGTGGAATGTATCTCATGAAGGATTATTTACACAAAACTAAACTTTACCGAATCAATCTTGGAAACAAGTAGTTCAGATCAGCATAACCGTCGTGTTAAATGGTAATGGGCATATGCGAAATCTACTTCGCCTATTTGGCCGTTTTTTATTCGTCTGATAGAAAACCAGTCGGCTGACGGAACCAGGGTAAATGCCCAGTGGTAGTGGTAGTTTTGTAGTAGTATTTGTCAAAATGTCGGAACTTTTCCATGTCATTTCCCAAACAGATCAACTGCGAAAATTCCACTCAAACAAGAAAAACAGTACAAAATCGTCGTCATGGATTACGTTGCACATCGATTGCGTTCCCTTCTTTACTAACTGAATTAATTTGCCCTTAAATATTCAGTGCGAATCTACCCTGCGAATTATTTCTCAATTTAAACCTGTCACCGATTCAGTTTCGTTAATTTGTCACTTGTGAATATATTCATTCTGCTTCGAACGCGGAAATTGAAGTTTTGAAGTTAAGAATGATTATCATTTTGATTCAATGACTAGAGTATCTCTTTTCGAAGAAACTAGTCTAACACATGTTTGCCAATCAACCATCATTTTCATAGGCTTTTTAGATTTACACAAGAATAGACCGTAACATTCCCATTTGAAGAAATACTATTGGGATTCCACTGATCCGAAAAAACAGGGGCAGACTGTTGGTTGTCCTTGATTTCTATCTTTATATCGAAGAGCATTTTGAATCTTCCACTTCGTGAAAGCCATGGCACCAGAAATATCTGAAAGCGCAAACATTCGATAGCGTTTTGCTAAAGTCATCACCTGATAACGTGGTAATGCCATCAGGACATCCAATTTTTATATTCATGCATTCAGTACGTTATTCTGTGTTTGAAAATGTGGACGAACTTACATACAGGGTGACTGTGGCTAACTACTGAAGAATTAGATAAGTCTCAGTAGCTTGAAAGTGACAAGGTGGAAAAAAACGTTGTTTCGATACTCAAGCACTGATTGCTTCCAATACGAGCACAATTAGGCAGTCGCGTTGTTGAATCAGATATCAGACCTCACAGAAACGTGGTTTTTTGATGAGAAATACTTGTGTTTACACGCCTAAAAAACCAGAATTCCCAATTAAGTCCACTTTATGACCACATCTTAGTCAACATGCACTGATGAGTTCATATGATGAAGAAAGCTGTTTGCAGATGGAATTCTCCAAGATTCATTCTGGGTACTGGAACGTGTTTGTGTGTGGCATCTCATTGTCTCACACAAAAAATATTAGTACAACATTTTTAAGGTAAAAATAGTTCCCATGGCCCATGGAAAATCCATTGTGCAAAACGGGAAGTACCGACGAAACAATAGCAGTGGAGGATCCAGGATGTGAAATTTCTTGAAATAATATTTTCATGAGGTAAATGTTTCCCGTCTGTTAAACTAAAGTTCTTCTTGGGAGATTATTGGACTACCGGGTAATGCGTCGGCTCAGGCCTCAGTTGAGGATGCATTTGTTGTACCAGTTGGTACATCCATTCGATTTATATTCCCCAGTAGTAGCGAAACCACAGAAGCCTTGATGGTTCTGTTGCTACAATTGTCACATTACATATCAGATTTGATTATGATGGGAAATTCATTTTCAGCTTTGGAAAAATAAGTCGATTCACTTTTTCCACTTTGGACAAGCGAAGCGAAAATATTACACACATAGTAGCACATGAGAACTAGTGGTACCGTAGTTTGGTGGGTAACTTCTATGCACTAAGCGCTGAAATAATTCACTGAAGAACGAGAGAAGTGTAAATATTATTGCTAGGCATAAAATATGAAGAGCAAACTTCGGGTAGCAAAATAACCCTCATTTTCTTCATTGGTGGCTCATATTTATGGATGGACACTATACACAAAGTGGCAAAGTCGGCCAGTTTATCGTAGTTTATCCCTAAGCGTAGGGCAAACAACCCGGAAGTTCTTCGGATTTATTAGTCACCAGGCGGTATATACGTGACATGAGAGAGTTATTTCAGAGCGTAACATTTTATGTAAGTGATAGACAAAATTCGAAGGCTTGTAATCTCATTCGAAATTCCTTATTCAGTCTACCGTAAGGGATAACGTTTTTCTCACTAGAACTTCCCAGTCAATTTCCAGTTGATTGTACGATTCAGATGGAAGGTCTCATTGGCACCCAATGAATCTCTCTCTCCTAACTTCGCAGAGTTTGGAAATCTCTGAATAACTGTTAGTCCTTCCAATTGAGGATCAAATGAGGTAGAACCTTTTTATGTACCTAGCCTACCGTTCACTTTTATTATTGATTCCAGCGTTGTTATGGCTTATTATTTTTTGATTTTTGAGCTTCATTGATTACTGAGTTGGTGTGCACACTTGTCCGTACAACAATTACATTAAATACGGTATGGTTCGATTTGAAGTTGCGAGCAGGTTTCATCCACCTTTGTCGATATCTAAGGATCAGAAGTAATCCTTTGCCAGTGCAGTTCGAGGCAATATTGCATTGCATTTGATGTGATTCATTGGTGCCGGCATTGGTATTGATGTTGTGAACAACCTCATGTGAGGGAGTCGTGGAAAACAGAGTTGGAGCTTGCTTACTTACTTTTACTTTTACGCGACGATCTCCTGCGAGAAAAATAAGTCGGCTCCATGGATATCACGGACCACCGCTGACCACACGCGGCGGTCGGAGGCGAGCTCCGTACAGATCCACATCCAGTCCTTGTTTCATCGCCGGGCTCCATAGACTGACCGAAGGCCTAGAAGCTCTACGTCTTTCTCGATTGTACTGGTCCACGTTTTGAGCTGCCCACCAAGGCGACAACGCCAACCATGGCAGGGAGTGAGGCAGAGTGTTTACTTTGTTATCTCTGACTCGGGTCGCCGAAGAGTATGGCCGAACCACTGAAGTCGTCGACGTTGGAGGAGAATGAGGAGAGCATCGATATCAGAGCATCGTCTCCTTACCTCGTCGTTGGACAACCAGTCACGCCACTTGACTTTGAGGATTTGCCGCAGGCACGAGTGGTCAAAAACCACCAACCTTCTGGTATCCTCAGCTCGTAGCGGCTAGGTTTAGCAGCCATAGATGAGTACGGGCCGGATGGCAGCACGGTAAACACGAACTTTGGTTCTCAAGCTGATTTCACTGCGAGTCCACAGCGTTCGTCTTAGCTGAAGAAAGGCTCTCCTGGCGCTGTCGATCCGTGACACCACTTCATCTTTTGCCTGGTCGTTCGGAAGCAGAGTTGAGTCTAGGTATTTGAATAAAGGGACGTATTCGACTGGTTGGTTATTCATCGACAGTTGTTGAATTTTCGGGCCCAGATGGGTCGTGAAAGCTTTTGTTTTAGTCGAATTTACTTCAAGTCCGATGGACCTCGCGAAGGAATTGATTCGATCGAGGATTGGTTGTAGCGTAGCGGCGGAGTCTCTAAACACGACAATATCATCCGCGAACTCCAGGTCCGAGATCTATATTTCCTGATTAAGCTGAACGCCAGGGTAGTTGTGTAATGCCTGTCGCATTGTTCAATCGATGGCGTAGTTGAACAGCACCGGTGAGAAGGGACAGCCCTGCTTAACTCCGGTAGTGAGTGTGAACTCGCGGGACTCTTCATCGTACATACGAACCCTAGCACCAGTTGTCGAGTAGTACCTCCTCAACAGCCTTAACAGCTTATGGAGCATCCCATCGGATTGGATTATGGTCCAAAGAGACTCGCGATTCACCGAATCAAAAGCTGCCCGGAAGTCAATGAAACCAGCTACCGTCGGATGCTGCAACTTAAAGCGGTGTTCCAGTATTCGGCGCCGCGTGAAGATTTGATCCACATAGCCTCTGCCACGGCGGAAACCCCCTTGGTTCGGGCGAATGCGCTGGTCTCTTGCCTCGTAGAAACGGGTTAGTAACAATGCACCAAAGATCTTTGCGGCCACATCGATCAGGCTGATCCCTCGGTAGTTCTCATGTGCCGATTTATCACCCTTCTGCGGAATGGGCAGCAGTATGGACATTCCCCAGTCGGGTGGAAATGCTTCCGCTCTCCAAATGGAACCAAAAAGTGTACACAACCTGTCAACCAAAGATGATGAACATGCTTTATACACTTCCGGAGGGATGCCATCTTCCCCTGCAGCCTTTCTGTCTTTCAGTTTGTTTATCATTTCCGTGATTTCCGCGGTATTGGGCGGGCCACAGTTGCTTTCGTACTGGACTGGAGGGGTTGATATTGGTTGTTCCGTCCGGTGGTCCGCAGGCCGGTTGAGCAGCTGACCAAAGTATTCCACCCATGGGTCCATTTTCTTGCTCTGCTCGGGTATTAAGTTTCCTGCCGTGTCACGAAGAAGGGAATTTTGCTTAGAAAAACCTATCAGAAGCGTTGCGAATAAGGCGGAACAGTTTACCGAAGTCACAAACTCCGGACGCGGTCTCCATTTTTTCGGCTATTTCTATCCAGTATCTTTTGCGATCAGCCTTGGCGGAGCGTGTCGCCTCTCGTTGCAGCCTTCGGCGTTCGTTACTACCTGCCAGTCGCGCTTCGTGTGTTCTGGTTGACAGCTGGAGTGTACTCTTCGAGATCCAATCTTTTGTCCGCCTTTTTGTTCTCCCGAGTACTGTCCAGGAAGCTTCCTCGATTGTCGTCTTCATTCGAGTCCACTGCCCTTCCACAGAAACTTCATCTTCTTGTGCATTGGTTGCGTTGGTAAGTCGGGTTGTGATTGCGCCTGACAACGCTGCTCGGGTCTCTGGATTTTCTACGGCAGCGAAGTTTATCCGAGAGGTTGCAGACACTTTAGCACGTGTAGACAGATGAACTTTGAAACATGCGCGTAGGGGGACATGGTCGGTGCCTTTTGTGTTGCCCGTTATTGCACCTCGGTACTCTCGGAAATCCTCCACAGAAGATGCCCAATGGGCTTTTACCAGAATGTGGTCGAGTTGGTGTGTAGTGTGACCGTCATTGGAGTACCATGTGAGTAGGTGCTCCTTGGGGTGTTGAAATCGAGTGCTGCAGAAAACCATTCTGTTGATGTCAGCTAAACTAATCAGTCGGCCACCGTTCTCGCAGTGTTGACCAAGGCCGAATCTCCCTAGAATATGGCGAGTGGATTCATTGGCCGTACCTGTGCGAGCGTTCCAATCTCCTGCGATGAAAAGTACATCGCGCCTCGAAACCCGGTTGACTACCTCCTGCAAATTAGTGTAGAATTCGTCTTTGGTTTCGTCATCAGCTGAATTGCTTGGAGCATGGATCGCGATCACCGTCAAGTCGTGCGTGGAGCCTTTGAAACTTGCCAAGGCAAATCTGGATGAGACTGGTTCCCAAGAGATCATTGCATCATTAGCTGCTTTGTTCAGAGCAAACGCGACACCGTAGAGACCGGAGTTGTCTTTTGGGCTACTGTGATAGAGCCAATAGGATGTAACCACACCCGGGACGTTTATTTGTCTGCTACCTGAGTTGGGTAGGCGGACTTCCGAGAGGCAAGCAATATCTACGTCATAACCATGTAGAGTTGGCATTGAAATGTACTGACTGTTGACATCTAGAAACGTCCTGACATTCCAACAGGCTATGTATGTTCTTTTCCTGCAGCGAATAATTCCAGCTTGTAGTCTTATCACTTCGACCGCCGGGACACGAGGCTCGTCGCTTACCGGGGAGGCCGTGGCTTGATGAACGCTTGAGGTTCCGTGAACAATAATAGAGTGTCTCGGCAGTAGGGTACGAAGCTGTGTCCACAGCACCGTTCGGCCTTTCTGTTCGAGGTTGCACCTCTAGCCCTTGCACACCCAAGTGCAGACTGCAAGGCAGCAGGGTGCTGTACGGTTAGTTTGCTTCCTCTGGAATGCCGGATCAGGCAGCTAAACAGGTCTCCTTTGTGGCTGTCGGATCAGTAGACCTCGTCCGCCCATTCAGAAGGATCTGTCTACACATGCCGAACACCGTCTTGCCGAAGTTTTTTAGACCTCGGTAACCGTCAACCTGGTTTAGCCCGCCTGTGGAGCGGTTTGCCGGAGTGTGGCCGCTGATGCATGCTTCAGCTCCGTGGAGCCACAGGTGAGAGATGGGTGAATGATGGAGACCAAAGAGATAGAGGTTGCTTCAAAGGACACGACAGTCAACCAACTCCGAGGTGTTACTCCTCTCAGACACCCCATACACTCCTAATGAAACAGTTCATAAGGCGGGAGCGGGGCCGTAAACCAAATCTCATTTTTAAGCCTAGCACTACCAATCATGGCAGTACAACCCGTTATCCTGGCTTGTACAAGCGCCCCGAGAGACGCAAGCATACCATCGGAGTAACATACAGGTAGGAGCTTGCGTCCATCTCCGACGCATAGCTTCAAGTCCCTTTTAAATAAAGTGAACCGATTGGTTCGAATATGGTTCGTTGTTTGCCTTTATCAGTCTTTTTGTGGTTTTCATGGCTTGATCATTTTCACGATTTTCACTGTTGTTGATTGATGGATAGGTGAGAACAATGAGGTTTACCACGAGTACACTGAAATGCATTGGTATAAACATGAGTTTGTTTTATTGTGTATTCGATTATCATGAGATTTAAGAATATCAGACCGACTTCGTGCTTTCAAGTTGACCGTACATCGAAAAATGTTCCAGTATATGGTTGAATTTGGTCAATGGATATAGCCATAGGAAGAACTACATCAGATTCCAGTTCATTTTATGGGTAATGTGAAAGCAAAACGATGAGCATATTCAGTCAAAACCCTTTATTTGTATTTGAACTGATAGCTAACTGCATTGATGAGCTGAAAGATGTCGATCAGATACATTTCTAATCAAGAGACCCAATGAAGTATTACTCAAGGTAACTTATAAGCAGACCGTTGACAACCAAATTCCAGTCAATAATCACAAGCAGGGCTTGCTGCTTCAGAATTATTGTTCATGTTCTACGGGGTCTGGTCTATGAGTTCTACGCAATTCAACAAAAGTTGTGATTTTCATCGATCTCTGTTTCAGAATTTCGTAAAACCTTTTGAAAGGAAGTTATGCACGTATTCTGGTATTCGCTTTGATATTATCTGACATTCTATAGATTATTAGTAATATACAGATTTCCCCACAGTGGAATTGACGATTTCGGCTGTAATTATTATTAAATTAACTCAAATTAAGTACTATATCAAGCTTTTTAGAACAATCCTGTACCTTTGCATCATGAAGTAGGCATATATCACATGGAGAAGACTAACAAGAGCCTGTCAATTGAATTTTGCAAAGAAGGCAGTGTCAGGCTTCTACAGTGGGGTCAAATACATCCACTTATTCAGTGATTTGTGACCTATCAAGACAGGGACCTGTATCTCGCCAAGTTACTCTTCTGTGTTTACACGGCTCACTCATATACTTGATTCTATTACTTGTGTTTTTCCTCTCTCTTTTTTATTCTGATGGTTTCATCGGTTTCTGAGTTAAAATACAAATGAGAAGTAATAAATATTGCTCCCGCCAAAAGTGAATATTTTATGGTTGTTCGAATTGAATCTCGTCAGATAGAGAGTCTCGTATTCAGAAGACCAATAGAATTATACAAACCCTAACTCCAATCAGTTAAGGGCTGCAGAGTGTGAGAATGCGCAAAATGCCACTTACAAAATCCTTCATTGCATTTAATGGAGAATGCGTTCTCAGAGGTGATGTATGACTTGACTGGTGTATTCCATGCCAGCGGCCAAGGCGCCAAACGTAGTCAGACTATGCACAATATGCAAGCGCTTATTTCCGAATCATCGACAGAAAAAGCCCATGAAACATGAAGGTAACGTTGTATGCACATTGTGGACAGTTATTACACTTCACAGTTCATGTTCATCGGATGTCCACATCGTTGATAGTCATTTCTAAGAGAGAGCCATATAGATTATTTCGGCTGACATAATAAGCAGCCAGAATTTGACTAATTTTTGTTATTAGTACCTGTAATGGAATGGATAGTTCTTCGTAAAGTATGGCCGAGCCACCGGAGGTGGTGTAAAGCGATGACTTCGTTAGAAGGGCGGCCATCCGTGCCTAGCACACGAAGACCCACCTGGGCATACTCAGTTGACTTTACCACCAGACACGAGCAATGCTTCGGCGATATCAGTTACCGAAAACAAAAAGACACCCAGGATCCTCAACGCGAAGTGGCCAGGTCTCACCACAATAGACTAAAACACTAGGAACCGGGGCAGTGTGCACATAGCTAAAACAGAGCCGGACTTCACGACGACGCCACAGGTGTCGCAGGTTTGCGAAAAATTCTCTAGCTCACGCCTTGCGTGAACTGATCTGCTCCCTACCACCACCTCCAGCTGTTATCAATTCTCAAAGGCACCTGAAGATGTCCTCTGATTTCAGCTGGTGAATGCAGGCACAGGCTCTTGTCAGTCTTTTGAAAACACTTCGCACTTGCAAGGCGCAAAGTGTACACCATATCCGTGTACTTCAATCATCAAGCACTCCAAAACGTGATGTATTTTCTGTGCGTTGTCACTTAGCAATGCGGCAATGCCAGCATCATCAAAGTCAGGAACTCTGTTCCTTGGGAGAAGTTCAATTCCACCGATTAGAAGATCAGATAAGGCTTCTTGTAGAACATCCTTTATGGCAAAATTGAAGGGAAACGGGTATATAGGTTAATCTTGTCACACTCGACTGGGGACGACCAGAACAGGCCAAAGCTGGCGGTAAGCTCTCACCCGACCTGAGATGGGATAATCCAACTCTTTGAGGAGAGATATATACTTCTCAGATACTCCATTTCTCAGTGATCATTTACATAGTACAGTTCTATAGAGAGGGTCACAGGCCACACGAATGTCCAGGAATAGGGTGAACACTGATATTTGGAAAGCGTGGCGGTGCCAAAGAAGCTGTCAGAGGGTGAATAACTGGTCGATACATCCACGACTGGTATGAAACTCATTGTGCTCCTCGCCACTCTACTTTTTGCGCTTTTGGTACATGACAAAAATTCTCTTCAGTTGATGCAGTATGTATAACAGCTAAATGGAACCTGTTGTGTGGCCAATCCATGCGTCATTGGCATTCGTATGTGATTCGTTTCGGTTCCGCTGGCCTTGCACTCGCCTGCGCGATACCTGTCTATCCCATGCCCTGCTTTGTTCCATTCCACCAATCACATGCGGCTAACTGTGCGTAAGACTGAAGTCGAGTCATTGATCTCATCCACTTGTCACATTATCGTGCGTGCGTTTACCGTATGATGTACCCAAACACAGATTCGTTCTCACATACCACTTAAGACTACTATCACGCACGTATGCAGGCACGTACGCACATAGCCGTGACTTCACTCATACCACTAACGGTACCGAGTCATACGTTCTTGTTGATTCGTTGCTGCTGAACCGACCTGCTTGACCGCACTCGATCACATGTGCAGCTTGGGCTTGCCAATAGATGATTCATATTTTTGCTTGTTTGCCCGCATATGTATTCATTCTTCATTCTTCATAATAGAGGCAGAGGGTATCTCTCCCGTGTAAGCCTCCTCACCACAGCTCAGTGATGTATACTCGTGCATGCGTCTGCCCCCACCTCTCAAGAAATACATCCAGAAGTCGACTGAACAACGCGTCGTTAGGCTCTTCCACCACTTCGGCTGGCAGCGAGTTCCATAGATTGGTCACCCTCCGAGATAGACGGTACACTAATGGGAGGCCCACCGACTACAGTTTCCTTAGAGTTAGCGGGTGTCCCCTCGTACGGACATGTCCGCGAAAAGGGAGCTCTGCACGTAGTTCTGGGCCGAAGTCGCCTCTGATGGTACGCCTGGTGAAGATCCGGTCTCCCCGGACTCTCCGACAGACCACTGGAAACAGCCCTGTGATCTTCAGCCGTCCTTCGTAGCTGACCCCACGTAGCCCTCCGATAAGGCGGGTTGCGCCTCTCTGTACTTTTTCCAACTTTGCCACCTCTGCCAACGTACAGGGGTAAACCGCTGGCCCCTCGTATTCCATCCTGGGACGCATATGGGTTGCCTATAGTACCTTGAAGGCGTTGAGTGAGAGATGGCCGAATGATCGAGTAATCAGCCCGAGGATACTCTACGCTGACGTACAAACTCTATCAGTTATATGCATCGTTTTTATTGACGAGACCACCATCACTCCCAGATCTTTTTCGCAGACAGAACGCCGAATGGGTGCCCCGTGTATACTGTACATCTCATTGTTGGGAGGAGCTCCTACTCGCATATGCGCACACTTGTCGGTGTTGACTGGCAGTGACCACAGATCTGACCATCTCTCAAGGGCTTTGATATCCTCCTGAAGAACGATCTCGTCTGCATTTGATGTAATCGTGCGCCAGGTTTTAAGTTTGTCTGCGTAGATGAGACACGGTGATTGAAAAACTGGTGGTAGATCATTGATATAGGCCAGGAAGAGGAGCGGACCCAGAACCGATCCTTGTGTAACACCACCAGTTGCCACTTGCCAAGTTGACAATGACTGTGCTACTCGTACTGCAAAGGTTCCACCTTTGAGAAAGTCCTTTATCCACAGAATCAAGGGATCTATAACATCAAGAGCCTTAAGCATACCTAATGGACGGTCATGCGGGACTTTGTCAAAAGCTTTGCTAAAATTCACGAGGATTACATCCGTGGGGTGTCCTTCAGCCTTGGCCATTGTACAGCGTTCTCGTGCGATTACCAAGTTTGTCAGGCACGACCTACTTTTCCAAACCCCATGTGGTTGTCGGCATAGTAGATCGTATACTCCAATATATTCCCGGATTCGCGTTGCCAGCAGGCGCTCCATAACCTTTCCTACCACCGGCGTTAGACCGACAAGTCGGTAGTTGACAGTCTCAGCCTTCGCCCCACCTTTGTATGGTGGAACGACGACCGCTTTCATCCACTTTTGGGGGAACTTTCCCACTACTAGAGACGTGTTGAACAGTCGTGTGACCGGTTGAGTTAACATATCGGCCAGCTCCTTTGCCCCTAAAGGATGAACACCATCAGGTCCCGGGGATTGGTTGACATTGATGGTGCGCATGGTTGCCGCCACTTCTTCCTCAGTGAGATCTTGGCACGACATTTGAGAGGCACCCACTGCAATGTGTGAGGGACGGTTGTGCTTCTGTTCAGGAGCATAGAATGACATGTAGTATCTCTGCTTTGTGTTCATCTGTAACTCCCAGCGAGTGTCCGTCCGGTAGAGCTGGGACTGCAGTTGTGATTCGCGTTCTCCGTCGTAGATATGCGAACAGGCGTTTGGGTGCTAGAACCGAGTCCATTGCTAAAGTCTCCTCAAAGATACGTCGCTTTTCTCGCTTTATTTGGGTACATTGATTCCGGATGGTGCGGTATAAGTCATATCCTTCTCCAGTCGCGTGACATTGTTTCCATGGTCGGTTTCGACGCTTCAAAAGACGCCTAAGTTGCGAGTCAAACCAAGGTGGGCCTTTTGCATGCGGTCGCTCTCTGGATGGTGGAGCAAAACTTTGGCATAATTGAAGGATTTCATCCCGAATTACTCCCAAAGCCTTGTCTTTGTCGTACGGTTCTGGCGGATACCACATCACTGAGGATGCAGCCTCCATGACTTGTTGGAACGGCATTCGATAGAAGTTGAGTCCACCCTGTGGTCTGGGAACAAACGGCGCTCCTCTCTTCCAGCTGATGGTCAACACTGCATGGTCACTGCACCCTAGTGGGGGTAGGCACTCCATCTGATCAACATCGGAACGCCTTGGAGATATCACCAGATCCGGAATAGACGGATGGTGATCCTAGGTTCGGGTCGGCGTTCTGACCTGTTGGTACAAGGAAATTTCCAGCACAGTTGAAAGAAGTTCACGGGAAAATAAATCCACTCCTGCATTGCACCGTAAGTTCTCCCAGTCCACATTCGGAGAGTTGGAGTCACCCAAAATTAGACAATGACCATCGCCAGCCCAAAGTCATAATCCAATCAGTATTTCCCGAGGATCTGCTTCTGGGGACCGATAAGTGACTCCTACAGACTCAAATCCACTGGGTGTGAACTTCACGCGACACCAAAGAGATTCTTCAAAGCCCTCTGGGTGTATCAGGCGGTCCAACTGTAGCGAAGGGACGTCGGCTCGAATGTACATCGCCAAGCCTCCTCCCCCCCGAGCCTGGCTCCTGTCAGCACGGTAAAGTGTGCATCCTTAGATAGCCACTTCCGAATCTTGCACTTCACTAGTAAGCCACATCTCCGTCAAGGCGACCAATCTTGGCGAGCAATGAACCACCCATGCCTCGAGCTCATCTCGTTTGTTCAACGGACTCCTGACATTAGACGACTTGATAAGTGCTTGTCATCTTTTGTCTTCCCTCCCCGTACAGACCCTCATTGCATCTCCACCGCTGGGGCCACCTGGTTGGTGATGCTGTTGAGAGTAAACGGTTCCCATCTCAGTTGAAGACGCCTCCGTTGAACACGAAAATCCCGGATAAAAAGACGTGTTTCTCCATTTGCCATTCGCGGAGCTCTGTCAACACTAACCGGTGCCTCTCTCGTTCCTTGGGGTCAAGAACTCAAAGGAGTCGCTGTTTCTTTTCTTCTAGTCAGTTGGACAGCTATAGCACCCAGCGGCGTTCCTCATCAGAACCCAAAACCACCTTGAGCGGATGAGGGTTACCATTCTCATTTATCTTCCCTAAGCGAAAAACGGTTTTGACCTTCACATTATTTGCCAGGCTTTACTCATTTGTGGAGAATATCTTGGCGAATATGTCCCGTGGAAGAGACATGTGGTGATCTAATCTGCTTTGTGACGCCGACTCGGTTGATTCCGGCAGATTCACGACTAGGAAGCATTGGGTCCTTGGTGGTGGCGCCGTCCGATGAAGTGGCTTTGCCGTTTTCCACTTACTCATGGTTTCCGTCTGCCCTGGACCGGGGCCTATATCTCCACCGGCTGCATTCAATACCTTCGAAACAGAAGTACTGTCTTCCGAAAATACAGCTAGTTCGGCTTTGTCGGTGACCTCGAATTTCTTTCGACGCTGCTTCTTCACTGCCCTCGATGGGCTGCTTGTAGTGCCTGAAGCGACCTATGCCTGGGACCTGGGGCTCGTTGCCCACGGTGCGGCGGATTCCTGGTTCGCCGCCGCATCAGATTCTTCTCTTTTTCTTTTATTCCCAGTGGTAGAGTCTGCGCTCAGAATTTGCAGGAATGGGGAGCTGCAGGAACTCAGACACTCATATTCATCCTTATCGATTTTTGTACACTTTAGGTAAATCCACCCCTCACAATAATCGCACATCAGGGCTTTGACCCGAGGGCCAATAGTTTATTTACATACCAAACACGCACATTGATCCTCAGAGGTAACTGAACTCATATTCTTTATAAATCCGCTGAGATGCCACGAATATCACAAAACCATATATATCCACGAAGCACAAGGGTAGACACCCGGTGTAGCGCAAGTGTGTTTACTGATGTGCTGATAAACAGATCTGTGCTATGTTCGCCACGGATCACGAACACGGCAGAAGCCATGTTCAATGACAACCCCGGGGAAACTGTTGGGGAAGTCGCTATCTCAATTGGAAAACAGCGAAAGATCAGCTTCTAGAATGAAGCTGAAGTTATTTACTAGGAATTTGAACGACTTCCTCATAGATCTAAGGTTCTGGTCTTATCCCGAAAAACAAACAGTAAATCATATCAATATATCAGGTGAAAAATGAAAGAATTAAAGCTTCTGCGGTGTGAGTGATCGAGGAATTCAGCAGAAACCAAAATAATGATCTAGCAGTATGCTCCCAATAGATAAGGCGTAGCTGTTCAGCAAATTTGATGTGTAGTCCCATAGACCATCAATCGAGAACACTCGAAAAAGTCCTACAATTTTTGTTTAATTCCTGGAGAAATACAAAGCGAAGTGACATGAGAAGAAAATTACTCACATTCCACATTATTCATCCTCAAATTACTAAGTGCCTCATGATATATATAAAACTTGGTGAACGGAATGCTTGAATGAATCAGTAGATGGGAATGAAAATGTCAGTTTTCGCTACATTGTTAGACGAAAATGTGATTCATCTAACTACGGATGAGGCAGAATCTGTCTGTTGACTTCCAATTATATTGCAGTTCACAGCCAATTAAATTATAGTAACAGGCAATTGGATAAACCCCATTAGTCACGGTGATGTTGTTGTCATCTTGGTGCACTTGCTTGTTCCTTCGGATGACATAAATCAAATTCTGAACCATGGTGGTAACTGAATTTCGGCTGCCTAGTGGAGTAGTGTGCTCTTCAGCACACTTGTGTGCCCAGAATACCGTTTCAGATTGTGTCGTTATCGTTGCTGAGTGGTCGTTGTGGGTCTTTTTTAGTAGACTGACAGTAAGGAGTAAGTAATGCTCAGATAGCATGATCACCTCATTTGACAACTGTAATATCTTTCATTTGTATTGTTCTAATGTTTCTGTTTGCAACAAATCATCATCAATAAACTGTAAGATATCATCATTGAAGTGAAAGAAAATAAAGCCGCTGGTAACTTACTGAATAAAAATTTACTGTTGAAAATGGAATGAAGCACGAATTCAAAAAAGTAAATATGGTTTTAAAAACCATTGACAGCTGCGATCGAGCTGTGTGTGGTGGATGGTTTACAACTTGTACCTTAAAAGAAAATTAGATTATAAATGTCAATATCGAATAATGATGAACTGTGTATTGCATGAGCATATTATTAGGAAGAAACTCATTCATTCGTGTTAGAGAAAAGTGTGACTTTCTGTGATTTCTCGAGAGTCTCACGATTTTTTATCTCACATTCTTCTGATTACCAGCTTGTGTTCACACTACAGAATCAGTGTTAGATTTTCTTTCGTATTTAGGACTAGACCAATTCAAACAACTGATCGACCACAATCCGAGTGAAACTGCGGATTTCCAAGTCCAAACATGGACATCCGCATACTAAACAACAGAATCTCAGCATCTGACGACCACCGGAACCACGAATACCAATAAGTCGCCTTTCAATCGACGACACCTGACCATACTACTGGGAAAAGCGAGTGATATATATTACTTCCGGATAAATTTATCGGACTTTGCGGAACAGATGGTTCTCCAGCCATATCTCGATCACCTTAGATGGAAGAGCATTTTGTGAATTAGGAGAGGTTTGTTTTATTGACCGTACCTAGAATTTGCTGTCCCCGAAATTAATTTCGAAAATACCCATTTCCATTCCCTGATCTTGTAATTCGATTGTGGTGTGAATTCCGTCAATTAGGGCAATAATAAATAACTGCCCGAAGCAAAACTGGTGAATCAAGCTTGGAAAGGGTAATCACACTCTTTAGTTCTGGAATATGCTTACTCTTGTTCAGAGTAGTTAAATGGAAGTAGATGCTCTAATTCGAAACTCTTTACACGTTTGAACTCTTTCAGATATTTTCTGAATAACTGCATTTATAATTTGGATATCCAGATTATCGAATTTATTTCAACGGAAACTTTCTTTTTCATTTTTGCCTTCTCTGCAGTGTACCTTCAATGCATACCACGACAATTCACATATCTGTGTCTTCAAACACTGGTTCCAAGCCCGAGGACTGAGAATGAAACCTACGAAACCAGTGATCAAAAGTGACACCAAGAATTTCTGTCCATCTATATGGCATACCTTACAAAAGAGACATCCACAATTTTGGTGAGTTCCAAATAGCTGTATTTATTTTCGCATCCTCCCAAGAAATGTTTCCTACGATTGCGGGGAATCTTGACACTGAAAGCTGAAAGTAAAACCGCACTGACAAAATTGCTGATTCACAATGAAAACATTAGTGTTAACTAATTGCAAGTGATTGGTAAACGATAGTTAATAAATAAATATAACCTTTTCCTCTACAATATGCTACAGAATGACCTACCCGCACTACTTGTCACCCATTGTCCTTTGTTTAGCCAATCCCTTTTTTAGATCCTTGCTTTAAACCGCACCTACTTTTATAAACTCTCTGTGTACGAACAGCTTCCATTTTTGTGATTGGTTCCGTTAATCGTATCTCGCCTTGTTTTGAACGTGGATATTTTTTCTCCGATGTTCCGCGAATTCCTCTAGGTGCTTCTTATCGCGGGTGGTCAGAGGTTTGTATTTTCTCATGTTGAACTGCACCTCCAGATACTTTCTGGGTTCCTGCTCGAATACCGGTTCAGATTGTATCGTTATCATTGTTGAGTGGTCATTGTGGCTCTTTTTAATAGCTTGACAATATTTTCCGTGGCCCTTCTGCTAGTCACTTCCATTGTTGTTCAACCCTTATTTCATCGTTCTGTTTATTCTTCCCATCATTCCGTTCGACTGATGATGGTAAGGTGACTTCTGTGTTTACCGGACTTCCCATTATTCCAACCCGTCCCTGAACTTCCTAGATTCGAAGCCAAAGCCTCGGTCAGTGATGATCGTCTCGGGTATATCAAATTGTTCCAAAACATTATTCACAAATACGCGAGAGACTTTATCACCCGTTTGACCTCGAATCGGGATTGTCTCTACCCAACGAGACACATGATCCACCGTTGTTATGATATATCGGTTTCCGGTTGAACTCATGGATAAAAGACCAAAAATATCCAACCACCATTTTCGAAAAATTCGTTATGTTTCTGCTGGTTGCACTGGCGGGGCAACCGTCACGAGCTATCGGTTCACTGACAGGCAGGACAAGTTCGAAGATAGTCATCAAAGTCGTGCAGCATCACGGGCAAGAATACTGTGCGCCGCAATAAACCGAAGGTTCGCTATTATCCCAAGTGAGCACTGTCATGCGCTAGCTGTATTACACGCTCACGTAAGGCCTTGGGAATAAGAGGCGGTCGTCTGAGTCGCAGAACACGTGTCACATCGATGTCAAGAAACAGCCTACCAACCTCCACATACAAGAGATCCCATATTTTCAGTAAGTCGTGCTGCTCGGGTGATCTCTCATCTGGTTTGATTTTGGTTCGCATATGTGAAAAAAGTCCGCATTTGACTGTCATTCCTCTGATGGCTGAAAGCGTCAACACTTGGCACCTACCGACTCACTGGGACTGCTTTGGCCGCCAATTGGTCATCTGGGATCGGGTAGGACAAAGCTTCAGGTACCTCGTCTACCCGATCGCTGATATGCTCGATTGTAAAAATGAATTCTTGCTGGCGGTTAACCCACCACACCAGTGTTCCTCTCGGATCTATTGCTGGTATCGATCAAGGCAATGGCTTGTGACCGATTTTAATGCGAAAACTAGTAGCAATCAGATACATTCTCCACTCCGCCAAAGCCCTCATGACTGCCAAACATTCATTTTCCGTTGCGGAATATTTTCTTTCTGCACTTGTAAGCAAGCGGCTGGCGTACATGATTACCCCGGATGGATGTGATAATACTGCGTCCATTCCGACTTCACTGGCATTTATAGCCACTTTAAATTTCTCGTTTTGTCTTTGCATTGTCAAACAGCTGCAAGGGTTTGTTACACTTGACTTGAATTCCTTGAACGCAGCTTTCATATATGAAGTTCACTCAAATTTCGTGTTTTTCATCAGTAGCCGAAACAGGGCACAAGCTTTCTGGGCAAAGTTTGGAACAAACATGGCGTCTTAATGAACTAGACCAAAGAAAGATCTCAGTTCATGCTTTGGCTGTGGCGAGGGGAATTTTTGAATTATCTCCACTTTCTTGGGCAGTGGCTGTAGTTTGCCACCCCCAACAATGTGTCCCACACAAACAGTTCTGTCCCGTACGATCTCACTCTTCTTCCCGCTCAATTTTAAACCCGCCACTTTTATTTTCTCCAAGAGGGGAATTAGTCTGGAAACATGCTGGCCGATCCTCTTCGAAAATATCGCAAAATCGTCCCTATGGAACAACACAATCCAGATTTTGCAATTGAAGGACCAAAAAGAGAAATCGGATGCTCGCCCCTTCTGATCTACATATTTTTCTGTTTTTATGAATGAAGTGCCAATTTATTATTGCTTTAGTTCATTACAATTTAAAAAGACTTGCTCATACAAGAGCTTACGAATGTTTTGTTGTCCTCTATCTTGCGAGATTTCTCAACAAGCATGATGATTCTATGACTGAACTGGAACCCATGCTCGCTTGATTTGCTTTGTGTTTATTTAATGAGAAAAGTGATTTGTTTTTATGTGACATCTGAATATTCGTCTCTCATGTCAAAGTAAAGCCAAGCATTGAGCTGCCTTACGCACCCAAACAGTGAATCTTCATCCTTTTGCACCATTTCTGCGGATAAAATAATGCGATGCGTGCATCGTTTCAACGAAGGAAAAAGGATTGACAACGGACTAATGTTCGACTTTCAAGCTGTTTCGTAATTTGATATATGTATGTCACAATTTTTGCGGGCAATGTGTGGGACTGATGATACATTGTTTCGCTTACTGTCTTTTGGACCCTACTTTTCACGCACAAACCTCAGGTCACTCGACCAAGCCTTCACTCGGAAGCACCAATTCGGATGACTTAAGGTTTGTTTCGTATTTCTTGGTGAACCTTCTTGCGATGAACCAGTAGACGAGCTAGATAAGGCAAAACAGAATTACGACATATAAAAGTGTGGGTTACCAGCAGTTAGAACTTCGCGAGTGGAGAGTATAGACAGCGTTTTTCAGTTTGAACAAACAAGATAGAGGACAAAAGCTGCGAGGGGAATCCCGTTGTATACTCTCATCGTTCACGAACGAATAACACTTCATAGGAAATATGAAATGATTTGCTGGAAAGTATGGCAATAATTGATGCGTGCTCTTCTGTGGTTGTCCGTGTGTTTGTGTTTGTCGCAATCTGTGGGCTTCATTCGTACATGATTTACTGTCCAGCGGATGATGGGAATCAGAGGGAACTTTAGAAGTAAAATTATCACTATCACAAAGTACCTGATTATGATAATGTCAACAAAGCTAGATATGTTTTATGGATCTTATGATCAAACGAAAGTCCTTCTTTAGCAAACCAGGAAACAATAACTAGGGAGCAGTAAAGTCAGTAGGGAATAACGCAAGCAGTCTCAAGTTTTGAAGTGCACTTTTGGGATACGGGCAGAGTATGTATTCTGACAGAAAAAGCAGAAGAGTCTAACTTTGTGAAATACCTCAATGACGTGCATAGACCGTGTGCAAGTAAGAAAAGAAACAAGATATTTGACGGTGGACGATGCGAGAATCTGTCGGTGATATTTTGATTTGATCCCTCGGGTAATAAATTAAACGATACGTTGTGATAATTAGATCCATTCGAATGCGGAGGACGGAAGGAGGACCAATTTATGATATCATCTAGTCTGATACGGTGTTCGCATCACTCTTGGGCAATGCCATGGAGACATCGGTGCTCGAACTCTGAAAGTCTTCGCCTATCGTCTACCCTCTACTGCAAGATTGAGTGCAGAGCTTATAATGGGTAAGCTTAAATGTTCAGCTTCAGTATTACTGCCAACAACTTGCTTTTCGTAGTTTGTAACTAGTGTTTCTCTGTTTTACTTTCATCTGATTGGTCTATTATTCCACCATTTTAGGGCATAATGTTCGGTTTTAAGCCACTCGTCTTTAGACGAATTTTATTGCATGGTTATTTCAGAAATGTTCATGACTGATTGTAAAGTTATTTTGAAATGTTCTTTCAACTAACCATGCTTCGTTCATCCTGTGTCGTTCCACTTAATGAGGTGTGTGATTGACACAAATGACTGTGAAAATTATCGATGATCATACACACCCTTTCTATGAGGCCCTTTCGAAATACCTCTGTGACTCCATGACTCGTTCTCCATACTGCTTTATTCTCACCGAAACAAACTTGTGTAGGAGTTCTGCCGTAGAGTAACTCGGTTGTCTACTAATGCCCTAAGATCTGGTCACCACTGAGTTGCTTGCACATCTTCACTAGACTATTATGTTTACAATAAACGTTACTCTCAATTTGCCTCAGTGCATCGTAGTCAGGGAATCCTTATGTTGCTGAAATGTTAACTAGATTCTCGCAGTAGCCTGAAGACACAATACACTGTGTGGACCAATTTTGCAACCGACTTCATCATTTTATTATATTCATCCATT
The DNA here is from genome assembly GCA_948099385.1 of Fasciola hepatica. Classification (NCBI taxonomy): domain Eukaryota; kingdom Metazoa; phylum Platyhelminthes; class Trematoda; order Plagiorchiida; family Fasciolidae; genus Fasciola; species Fasciola hepatica. Next base: position 3,482,103 of record CANUEZ040000199.1, read on the forward strand.
TCTCTCACTTACTATTTGTGGAAAAGTAATTTGTTCCCAAACATGCGACCTAGGTTTTTCAAAATGGAAATGCTGGAGAACTGTCATCTCTCCTCAGAGTCTATAAACATCACATAAGCCTGAAACTGGGAAATCAACTAAATGGAATAAAGTCTTTCCTTTCTTATACAAGAATTAATCATTATGCAACATGGCCCTAGGCCACTCTTCGATTTTTCATTCGGTGTAAAAGTTCTGTCCTGTTAGATATTTTGACTACGTGGACCATCACTCTATACATCTCGAAGTTCATGAAATTGTAGGAGAATAATAAAAGCACCAACTCAGCTCTGCCTGTGCTAATTCGTCTTATTTCCTCGGAAAACTAACTGTAGTAAGCACTAAACATAAAACAATTGATTTGAATAGCCCGTCGTTTTTCGTTGAAGAGTTACAAGTAACCGATTTGTTGGTTATCGCGGGTAATTGTCTTTGAGACAAAACCTGGTAGTGTGTATTAGTAGATGCTCTGTTTGCGTACAAAAATATTTAAGTCGAGAAACAAACAAGACATTCGTGGAATGCACCCCATAACGGATTATTTACACAAAAATGAAATTTACCGAATCAATCTTGGGAACAAGTAATTCAGATCAGCATAACCGTCGTGTTAAATGGTAGTGGGCATATGCGAAATCTACTACACCTATTTGGCCATTAGTATCCATTTGTCTGGCTGACGAAACCAGGGTAAATGCCCAATGTCAGTTTTGTGGCATTTGTCAAAATGACAAAACGTTTCCACTTCATTTCCCAAACCGAGTAACTGCGAAAATTCCATTCAAACAAGAGAAGCCGTAAAACATAATGATTACGGATTACGTTGCACATCAATTGCATGCCCTTTTCTACTAAATGAAAACAATTCAGCCTTCAATATTCAGTGCAGATCTGCCATTTGATATATTTCTCAATTTAACACTGTCAGCGATTCAGTTTCTTCATTTTGTCATTTTTGAAAATATTCATTCTGATTTGAACCCGGAAAGTTAAGTTTTGAAGTTCGGAATGATAATCATTTTACTTCAACAGCTGGAGTATCCTTTCTGAAGGAACTGGTCTAACACAAATTTGTAATTTTACCATCATTTTCATAGGCTTTTTAGATTTACACAATAATAGACCGTAACATTCCCTGTTGAACACATACTATTGGGATTCCACTGAACCGAAAAAACAAGGGCAGACTGCTGGTTGTCCTTGATTTCTATCTTTGTATCGAAGAACATTTTGAATCTTTTTGGAGGAATAATGGTCCACTTCGTGAAAGCTATGGCAACAAAAATATCTGAAAGCGCAAACATTCGATGGCGTTTTCCTAATGTCACCTGATAACGTGGTGAGGCCATCAGGACATTCAGTTTTTGTATTCTTGCATTCAACAATTTATTCTGTTTGAGAAAGTATGGACAAACGTACATACAGGGTGACTGCGGCTATCTACTGAAGAATTAGATAAGTTTCTATAGCTTTAAAAAGCCAGGGTGCAAAGAAAAAGTTGTTTCCATACTCGAGCACTGATTGCTTCAAAACTAAACACTGGCGTCTGTGATAGTATATTTTTCCATCAGCATAATTTATATCTTGTCAGAACCGTGCGCTAAAGAAATATCTTTGAAGACAGTGTTTCGAACGAGAAACGCACTCTTTGGCAAATTAATGACATAAAGATTGGACAAGTGATAAAGGGAGAAAAATTCTCGCGCTCAAAATGTGAATGTAACTATACAAATGCATTGTTGAACCAGAAATCAGACATCACAGAAAAGTGACTGTTTGGTGAGAAATACTTGCTTTTGTATGCCTAACTGGTCAGAATTCCCAGTTATACCCAATTTAGGACCACATCTTAGCCTGCGTGCCTTGATGAAATCACACAATGATGGCAGCTGTTTACAAATGGAATTTCGCAAGCCTTATGCTGGGTACTGGTAGGTGTTCGTATGTGGTATCTTAATGTTTCACACAAAATAATAGTACAACATTTTACATTTCAAAACAACTCCTATGAAACATGGAAACTTCATTGTGCAAAACGGGCTGTGCCAACGAAACAAAAACAGTGGGCAATCCAAGATGTGAAGGTCCCTGAAAAATATTTTCATGAAAACAAAATAATGTTGAGCACTAGTATTGTAAGGGATGTGAGATGGGAATTTTGTGTTTGAAAATGTTTTGTTTTCAATGTGTACACCTGTTGGACTTTACAGTTGAGCTTTCATTATTATGACACGGGGAAAATATGACTAGCCCGATAACAGTTCATTTTGAACGCGTAACGGGAGTGGCATGCGAGTTTCGTTGTGTGTGTGTGTGTGTGTGTGTGTGTACGGTCATACTCTGGTCCAGTAGATTTCCTAATTCAGGCCAAATTAAAAATGTCATCATTAAATCTTGGACAGTAATTCACTTTGAGGACGCACAGTTTTCCCTCCCCGCGAGGACTTTGTACAGTTAAGCAGTACAGTTATATGCCGGTTCCAATATTTGTTCCCCAACTCAAGGCAACTGTTTACTTTACCGTAGAAATGTAGACAATAATTCACCATGAGCATCTCCAGATCTTGATCGTGAGCCAAGGGGAAAGATGCCTAATGGATAGATGCCGTGCAGAAAAATGGATCCAGATTCAAGAGTAAAAAACAGAACAACCGCATAAACGGAAATTCAACTTGTGTACGCTTGTCTGAGGGACGGAGGGCTAGGGACATGTCAAGACGACCACGAAATGGGAAATGTTACTTACCACTGAATGCAGAAACACCTCGTTAGTCGCCTTCTGCTAGGACTATCACCAAGCGACATCAATGACTGAAGATGTAAAACGAAAACTCAATGGCAGTTCTTTGGTTAGCCGCGGTTAGTGAGAATGACAAATATAGGTTTCAATGGAAGGGAATAATACTGATGCAGGAGATTCTTATAACAGCGGAGTTCACAAGTACCGGCTGCCATAGTGGCCCAATTGATGGAATGTCGGCTGTTGACGACAAATAACAAATAGCTTCAACTAGAGATATCACTGATTTTTGAATGAAACTAATTCCCCAAATGAAGTTTGGAATTATTGGGTACTGTACTGATTTGTATTGACTTCGTTTTTTCTATGTTTTCCGGGCCGTTTAAGTTAGGTAGCCTTCGCTACTAGAACTTCTTCGGAGCCTGAAAGACGGAATGTAATAAACAGTCAAATATAAACCAGTTTAGAACCTATGAAGATGAGATTCATCTCAGGTGGATTTGTCACTAAAAAAAAGATAGTAGATCTACCGGGGACAATTCACTGTGCTTCTCTGTACTGAACAGTAAGGAACAATTTTCGATAGACGCAAAAGAAGAAAATATTTCGGTTTCTTTGGAATGTGTGACCTTGAGATCGAGTTCGCATAATTGTCTTCTGTTAAACAACATGTTGTTTTCTCGAACATGTAGAAATGCGTACTCAGGATGGGAACGATTTCCTTTTTCAGTGAATGAAAAAGGAATATTCAATTTCCCCCAATTTTTATAGAGAAAAAGATCGCCCAACGAGCCACAAGTTTATCCACGGGGCGGATTTCTTGATAAACTCATCTTTGTTTTCATCTTTCGGTCTATCTATAGCCTGCTTCTCAGGTCAAAATATGTGGCCATTATTCGCAGTCCCGAAAAAGCGAACAATTCGTCCCTTTTTGGCGTGGGTCCATATTGCGATTCAGAGACTCACAAAAAGGAGATCCATGCTAAGAAATTCATATCAAAATCATCGAAAGTTGTTCGAGATGGTAACACTTTTGTACTGGTTGATATAGTTCACAATAAATCCCCTTGTTGAGGAGTTCTATTCGTGATGCGATAAATGCATGAAAGTCTAGAAGTAAATACTTACCGTATTTCAGATTAAATTCTTCTGGGAAGACTATTTTGCTACCAGGTAATGCGTCGGGTTGGGCCTCACCTGAGGATGTGTTTGTTGAACAAGTTGGTATATCCATTCGTTTTACATTCTCTAGTAGTAACAGATCCACGGACAACGTGATGGTTCCGTTGCCGAAATTGCCACATAGTAGCCTCGGTTTGAATATAATGGAGAATATATTTTCAACGTTGAAGACCTCGACAAGAGAAGCAAACATATTGTGCGCTATGAAGCATTGAACGACTAGTGGTATCGTTATTCGGTTGGTAAATTCCATGCACTAGACGCTAAAATAATTCACTGAAGAAAGATTCATTTCTAAGTAGTATGGAACGGCATAAAACATGCAGAGCAAACTTTATGGTCGAACTTTGTATGTAACCAAATAACCCTTATTTTTTCATTTGTGGTTCATATTCCAACATATTTATTGATGGGCATCGATCACGCAATGGGAAATTTGGCCGGTTTACCGTACTTTATCCCTAAAGGTAGGTAAAATAACTCAGAATTTCTTTGGGTTTATCAGTCACCAAGTGGTAAGTAAGTGACATGAGAGAGTTAGTTTAGAGTGCAAGGTTAACGTGAGTGATAGGTAGGTTCGAAGGCTTATAATCTCATTCGCAATTTTTTATTACATTTAACGTAAGGGGTAGCTGATTTCTCATTAGAACTCCTTAGACGACCGTACATTGAACAGTATCTCAGTTAATGGGTAAAAGGAAACACGTCAGGTTTCGGTTCATTTTGTGGAATAATATGAAAGCAAAATGATTAGCATATAAATAAACATCATTCTCTCCTGTAGATTGGAGACACTTCTTAACAGGTTCAGATTCTGTCTGAGGAAATTTGTTGCTTCAGAAAGGCAATGGAGCTTTTGGTGTCAATGCTGTCTTCTGGCAGAGTTGGACGCAGGAGGTGGAAAAGATATTTGTCTAGTTGATAGTTCGGTTCTGAAGTGGACAGGACGATTGGTCGAAGTGGCACTTGCGGATTGGGAAACTGAGGAAGTCGTTAGAGTCGTGGAGTTGGACTTTCTGTGGGTTTCACTTATTTGTATAAATCGTCTGTGATCTTTTTGCTTTTTTGCGAGTGGATAATGCTGTAGAAATTTTGTTTGCCAGTTAATTGATCCGATGTCCCGCGACAGGTTGGTACGTTTCCTCGTCACAAAGTAGCGCTTTTATCATTTCCTTATAATTCGAGTTGTGTATTATATATATATATATATATATATATATATATATATATATATATATATATCTACAGAAGTAGTCGTTTAAAAATCGCTTGTAATATAAGTTTAAAATTCCATCATGAATGCTGACCAATATTAAAGTAGTAAAATGCTGCATGCATATAACATCAGTTGGGGTAATCCGTTTGGCTTTACACCTTAAATGACGACCAACGACATAGATGTTCGACGAGTGTAAACTCAGAAGTTTGGTAGTTTTCTTAATTGTGCATACGTAATGTTACCTCCATGTTTCATTGGCCTTATCTGTGAAGCATCCGAAATAAGCGCCCACATTTCGCGCATAATCTGGTAGACGATACTTAGTCATTCGTAAAACATGAACAAGCCACAGAACGCGGTTTAGGGGCGGCCATCCGTTCCTAACGTACGACAACCCACCTTGTCATCAATCACTCGATGTTCTCGCCAGACAAGAACAATGCTTCGGATACATCGGTCATCGAATACGGAAAGACACCCAGCATCCTCCACGCGAAGTGGCCAGGTCTCACAACATTAAGGTAGAACACTACAAAAGACGGCAGTGTACATCTTTCCGCTAAGAGAGCCGCGTGTCACGACGACGGCACAGGTGTCACAGGTTTGCAAAATCTTCTCTAGCTTTTGCTTAACGTGAGCTGATCTCCTCCCCAACACCACTTATAGCGGTCATCAAGTTCTCAAGGTTCTTGATATGTCCATTGAATTCAGCTGATCATCATTAACAGTGAGTGCAAGCACAGGCTCTTGCCAATCCTGTGAAACAACTTCGAACATAGAAGGCACAAAATGCACACCATATCCGTATACTTCGATCACCAAGCTGTCGAAAACGTGTTTAATTGTCTGTGCTTTGCTGCTAAGCAAGGAGGCATTTCGAATGTTGTGTGGAGCACTTTCAGACAGTTGGCTTGTCCCTCAGTATTCAACTCTTCTGTATCGCTTCCGGTACAATTCCAGTGGTCCGTTTCCATATATCCACTTACTGAGGTGGAAATCCGCAGGGAAATCCACGAGTCAGGACGTCACAAAGCGCCTGACTATCATGGCCTTCCCCTAGTCGTTTTTAAAGATGGTTGGTTGCAACCTGTAGAAGACTTCATGCTTTGTGCCGAAACATTCGGGATTCCGAGCAGCTCCCTCCTGTGGAAAGGGCTCGAGCAATGATTGCGCTGACGGTGGATATGAAAGCTTGAGCCCAGTGACACCAAAGCCAAATAGGTCTATCACACTTCTCAGGGTGTACCAAGCGCGTAAAGAGCAGACTGCCGGGGAGCAAGCTGAGTTTCGTGCAGGTCCTGCATATATCGACCATTTATTCACCCCCTGACAGGTTTCGGGCACCCTCACGCTTTCCAACTACCAGTGGTCATCGTATTCCTAGACATTCGTGCGGCCTGTGACTCTCTCGATAGGATTGTACTATGGGATTGTTCACTGAGTAATGGAGTATCTGAGAAGTATGTATCTCTCCTCAATGAGTTGTATTATCACCTCTCAGGTCGGGTGACGGCCTACGGCCAACTTTGGCTCCTTTGTGGTCGTCTGCAGTGGAGTACGACAAGACTACTCTATATGCCCATTTCTCTTCAACTGTGGCATAGAGGATGTTCTACAGACTGTCTTATCTGGTCTTCCGACCGGTGGAGTTGAACTTCTCCCAAGGAACAGAGTTCTTGACTTGAAATATGCTGACGTTGCCTCCTTGCTAAGCAGCAATGCACAGACAATACAATACAGACATCAATGATACCAATTATTCCACGAAACGGTTTCAAAGTGGCTATTTTAATACTCCAAAAACAAACATAAACGATCCGTTCGATCTCGTCTATCCTGAACTACAAGATGCATAGGGAATAAATGTACGGTGTACACAACAATCTACTGATAATGGCTTTCGTTTCAGATAGACGATTTCGTCTCAATGGACACAGGGAATTTCTCGGTCAATGTCCGATTTACAAAACGTCTTGATTTTAGTTCACACCTTCGACTGAGGATATTGTGTTTCACTATGATTTTGTACTAGCAGTTACAATTCCCCATCGATAAACGTTCGTGTGCTACAGTTCATACCATAGAACATGTGATCTTACATTCTGAAAGGAGTAAGTAATGCTCAGATAGCATGATCACCTCATTTGACAACTGTAATATCTTTCATTTGTATTGTTCTAATGTTTCTGTTTGCAACAAATCATCATCAATAAACTGTAAGATATCATCATTGAAGTGAAAGAAAATAAAGCCGCTGGTAACTTACTGAATAAAAATTTACTGTTGAAAATGGAATGAAGCACGAATTCAAAAAAGTAAATATGGTTTTAAAAACCATTGACAGCTGCGATCGAGCTGTGTGTGGTGGATGGTTTACAACTTGTACCTTAAAAGAAAATTAGATTATAAATGTCAATATCGAATAATGATGAACTGTGTATTGCATGAGCATATTATTAGGAAGAAACTCATTCATTCGTGTTAGAGAAAAGTGTGACTTTCTGTGATTTCTCGAGAGTCTCACGATTTTTTATCTCACATTCTTCTGATTACCAGCTTGTGTTCACACTACAGAATCAGTGTTAGATTTTCTTTCGTATTTAGGACTAGACCAATTCAAACAACTGATCGACCACAATCCGAGTGAAACTGCGGATTTCCAAGTCCAAACATGGACATCCGCATACTAAACAACAGAATCTCAGCATCTGACGACCACCGGAACCACGAATACCAATAAGTCGCCTTTCAATCGACGACACCTGACCATACTACTGGGAAAAGCGAGTGATATATATTACTTCCGGATAAATTTATCGGACTTTGCGGAACAGATGGTTCTCCAGCCATATCTCGATCACCTTAGATGGAAGAGCATTTTGTGAATTAGGAGAGGTTTGTTTTATTGACCGTACCTAGAATTTGCTGTCCCCGAAATTAATTTCGAAAATACCCATTTCCATTCCCTGATCTTGTAATTCGATTGTGGTGTGAATTCCGTCAATTAGGGCAATAATAAATAACTGCCCGAAGCAAAACTGGTGAATCAAGCTTGGAAAGGGTAATCACACTCTTTAGTTCTGGAATATGCTTACTCTTGTTCAGAGTAGTTAAATGGAAGTAGATGCTCTAATTCGAAACTCTTTACACGTTTGAACTCTTTCAGATATTTTCTGAATAACTGCATTTATAATTTGGATATCCAGATTATCGAATTTATTTCAACGGAAACTTTCTTTTTCATTTTTGCCTTCTCTGCAGTGTACCTTCAATGCATACCACGACAATTCACATATCTGTGTCTTCAAACACTGGTTCCAAGCCCGAGGACTGAGAATGAAACCTACGAAACCAGTGATCAAAAGTGACACCAAGAATTTCTGTCCATCTATATGGCATACCTTACAAAAGAGACATCCACAATTTTGGTGAGTTCCAAATAGCTGTATTTATTTTCGCATCCTCCCAAGAAATGTTTCCTACGATTGCGGGGAATCTTGACACTGAAAGCTGAAAGTAAAACCGCACTGACAAAATTGCTGATTCACAATGAAAACATTAGTGTTAACTAATTGCAAGTGATTGGTAAACGATAGTTAATAAATAAATATAACCTTTTCCTCTACAATATGCTACAGAATGACCTACCCGCACTACTTGTCACCCATTGTCCTTTGTTTAGCCAATCCCTTTTTTAGATCCTTGCTTTAAACCGCACCTACTTTTATAAACTCTCTGTGTACGAACAGCTTCCATTTTTGTGATTGGTTCCGTTAATCGTATCTCGCCTTGTTTTGAACGTGGATATTTTTTCTCCGATGTTCCGCGAATTCCTCTAGGTGCTTCTTATCGCGGGTGGTCAGAGGTTTGTATTTTCTCATGTTGAACTGCACCTCCAGATACTTTCTGGGTTCCTGCTCGAATACCGGTTCAGATTGTATCGTTATCATTGTTGAGTGGTCATTGTGGCTCTTTTTAATAGCTTGACAATATTTTCCGTGGCCCTTCTGCTAGTCACTTCCATTGTTGTTCAACCCTTATTTCATCGTTCTGTTTATTCTTCCCATCATTCCGTTCGACTGATGATGGTAAGGTGACTTCTGTGTTTACCGGACTTCCCATTATTCCAACCCGTCCCTGAACTTCCTAGATTCGAAGCCAAAGCCTCGGTCAGTGATTATCATCTCAAGTATACTAAATCACTTCAAAACACTATTCACAAATACGCGAGAGACCTTATCCCCCGTTTGATCTCGAATCGGGATAGTCTCCACCCAACGAGACACATGATCAGCCCTTGCTTTTATATACCGGTTTCCAGTCGAATTCATATCGAAGGGACCTAAAATATCCAAACATCAACTTCGAAAGATTCGTTGTGCTTCTACTGATTGCACTGGTCGTGCAACCGTCACGAGCTATCCGTTCCTCTGACAGTCAGTACAAGTTCGAAGGTAGTCATCAACGTCGTGTCGCATCAAGGGCAAGAATACTGTGCGCCGTAATAAACCAAAGGTTCGCTATTATCCCAAGTGAACACTGTCATGCGCTAGCTGTATTACACGCTCACGTAAGGCCTTGGGAATAAGAGGCGGTCGTCTGAGTCGCAGAACACGTGTCACATCGATGTCAACAAACAGCTTACCAACCTACACATGCAAGAGATCCCACATTTCAAGTAAGTCGTGCAGCTCGGGTGAGCTTTCATCTGGTCGGATTTCGGTTCGCATATGTGAAAAAAGTCCGCATTTGACTGTCATTCCTCTGATGGTCGAAAGCGTCAACACCTGGTACCTATCGACTCATTGGGATTGCTTCGGCCGGCAACTGGCCATTTGAGATCGGGTAGGACGAAGCTTCAGGTACCTCGTCTACCCGATCGCTGATATGCTCGATTCTAAAGGTGAGTTCTTGCAGGAGATTAGCCCACCACACCAGTGTTCCTCTCGGATCTATTGCTGGTATCGATCAAGGCAATGGCTTGTGACCGATTTTAATGCGAAAACTAGTAGCAATCAGATACATTCTCCACTCCGCCAAAGCCCTCATGACTGCCAAACATTCATTTTCCGTTGCGGAATATTTTCTTTCTGCACTTGTAAGCAAGCGGCTGGCTTACATGATTACCCTGGACGGATGTGATAATACTGTGTCAATTCCGACTTCACTGGCATTTATAGCCACTTTAAATTTCTCGTTTGGCCTTTGTATTGTGAAACAGCCGCGAGGGTTTGTTACACTTGCCTTGAGTTACTTGAAGGCCGTCGTCATATCTGAAGTTCACTCAAATTTCTTGTTTTTCTTCAATAGCTGAAATAGGACACAAGCTTTCTGGGCAAAGTTTGGAACAAACATGGCGTCCTAATTAACCAGGCCAAGGAAAGATCTCAGTTCACGCTTTGACTGTGGCGACGGAAAGTTTTGAATTCTCTCCACTTTCTCAGGTAGTGGCTCGCCTCTTGGGATCTACATATTTTTCTGTTTTTATGAAAGAGGCGCCAATTTATAATTGCTCTAGTTCATTACAATTTAAAAAGACTTGCTTGTACAAAAGCTTACGAATGTTTTGTTGTCCTCTATCTTGCGAGATTTCTTAACAAACATGATAATGCTGTGACTGAACTGGAATCCATGCTTGCTTTATTTTCTTCGTTTTTATTTAACTCGTAGGTTGATTTGTGTTTACCTGACATCTGAAAATTTGTCTCTCATGTCAAAGTGAAGCTACGCCTTGAGTTGCTTTACGCACCCAAACAGTGAATTTTCATCCTTTTGCACCATTTGTGTGGATAAATTAATGCGATGTGTGCACTGTTTCAACGAAGGAAAAAGCTTGACAATTGACGGATGTTCGACATTCAGGCTGTTTCGTAATTTGATATATGTATGTCACAATTATTTGCGGGCAGTGTATGGGACTGATGATATATTGTTTGGCTTACTTTCTTTTGGACTCTACTTTTCACGCGCAAACCTCAGGTCATTCTACCAATCCTTCACTCGGAAGCAACACGTACAGGGTTGGTCGGATTATCTGAGGTTTGTTTCGTATTTCTTGGTGAACTGTCTTGCGATGAACCAGTAGACGAGCGAGATATGGCAAAACAGAATTACGACGTATAAGAGTGCGAGTTAACAGCAGTTTGAACTGTGAGAGTGTGGAGAGCGTAGAGAGCGTTTTTCAGTTTGGACAAACAAGACAGAGGACAAAAGCTGCGAGGGGAATCCCGTTGTATGCTCTCATCGTTCACGAACGAATAACACTTCATAGGAAATATGAAATGATTTACTGGAAAGTATGGCAATAATTGATGCGTGCTCTTCTGTGGTTGTCCATGTGTTTGTGTTTGTCGCAGTCTGTGGGTTTCATTCGTATATGATGCACTTTGCAGCGGATGATGGGAATCAGAGAGAACTTTAGAAGTAAAATTATCACTAGCACAAAGTGCCTGATTACTGTGATGTCAACAACGCTAGATATGTGACTACATCTAGAAATACGTTTTATGGATCTGATGATCAAACGGAAGTCCTTCTTTAGCAAACCAGGAAAAAAAAACTAGGGAGCAGTAAAGTCGGTAGGTAATAACGCAAGCAGTCTCAAGTTTTGAAGTGCACTTTTGAGGTACAGGGAGCATACGTATTCTGAGAGGAAAAACAGGAAGTGTCTCACTTTGTATAGTACCTCAGTGATGTGCATAGGCCACAACGATGTGCGAGTAAATAAATAAACAATATATTTGACCGTGGAGGATGCGGGAATTTGTCAGTGATATTTTGATTTGATCCCTCGGGTGATAAATTAAACGATACCTCATGACATTTAGATCCATTCCAATGCGAAGGACGGAAGGAGGACCAAGTTATAATATCGTCTAGTCTGATACGGTGTCCGTCTCACTCTCGGGCAATGCTACGGAGATATCGGTGCTCGAACACTGACAGTCTTAGCCTATCTTCTACCCTTTAAGGCCAGATTGAATGCAGAGCTTGTAAAGGGTAAGCCTAAATGTTCAGCTTCAGTATAACTGTTAACAACTTGCTTTTCATAGTTTGTAACAAGTGTTCTTCTGTTTTACTTTCATCTAATTGGTTTATTATCCCACCATTTTAGGGCTGGCTGTTCAGTTTTAAATCACTCGTCTTCAAACGAATTTTTATCTCGTGGTTATCCCAGAAATGTTAATGAAAGATTTTAAAGTTATTTTAAGATATTCTTTCAACTAATCATGTCTCTTTCATCCTGTGTATTTCCACTTAATGAGGTGTGTGATTGACACAAATGACTGTGAAAATTATCGGTGATCTTACATACCCTTTCTATGAGGATCTTTCGAAATACCTCTGTGACTGCATGACACGTTCTCCGTACTGCTTTGTCGTCACTGGAACAAACTTGTGTAGGAATTCCGCGGTTGAGTACCTCGGTCGTCTACTAATGCACCAAAATCTGGTCACCACTGAGCTGCTTGCACAACTTCACTAGACTATTATGTTCACACTAAACGTTACTCTCAATTTGCCTCAGTGCATCGTAGTCAGGGAATCCTTGTGTTAATTAAATTTAAACTAGATACTCGCACTAGCCCCAAGACACAATTTAATATGAGGACCAATTTTGCAACGGACTTCATCATTTGATAATATTTATTCATTTATATCACTTACTCTTTGTGAATAAGTAATTTGTTCTAAACATGGGACCTAGGTTTTTCAACATGGAAATGCTGGAGAACTGTCATCTCTTCTCAGAGTCTATAAACTTCACATACGCCTGAAACTGGGAAACCAACCAAATGGAATAAGGTCTTGTTTCATTCAAGAATTAACCATTATGCAATGTGGTCCTAGGCCACTGTTCGTTCGGTGTAAAAGTCCTGCACCGTTAGATATTTTGACTACGTGGACCATCACTGTATCCGTCTCGAACTTCCGGAAATTGCTAGAGATCAATAAAAGCACCAACTCAGCTCAGCCTGTGCTAATTCGTCTTATTTCCTCGGAAAACTAACTGTAGTAAGCACTAAACATAAAAAATTAATTTGAATAGCCCGTCGTTTTTCGTTGAAAAGTTACAATTGGCCGATTTGTTGGTTACTGCGCGGAACGATTCTCAAAGCGATTTAGTTAGATTGTAACTCTGTCTTGAGAAAGATCGGTATATTTGACTCCGCCGTGGAAGAATCATGCGGCTTTCATTGTCAAGTTCCCCGAACAGGTTTTTCCTAATTTTGTCCATGTCCTAAATGGCTACTTCATATTGCAGGTCTATAGAATTTATCTAACAAGCTTGCAGTTATTGAGACTGGAATCTTAACAATCATTCTGGGGCCATAAACTCTGGATATGATCAAGGACTACACGTTGATTGTCATCGGTCTGCTTATTAGTTACCTCGAGCAGTACTCCATTTGGTCTCTTGATTTCAGATGTAACCGATCGGTAAGTTCTAGCTTAACATTGCGGTTAGCTATCGATTCGAACACAAATGAAGGATTTTGAATGTACTTATAATTTGCTTTCGCATTATTTGACAAAATGAACCGAAATCTGAAGTACGTAAGCGGATATCAGTCGGGTCATGATAGCAGCCAGCGAATGTGGACTGCATCGTTGTAAGAATCTTCCTTGACAGTATTACGCCTTTGTCAATCAAAGACTGATGTTTGTCATTCGCATTAACCATAGTTAACCAGCTGACTCTCGTTACGTTTTGTTTTCCTGCCTTCAGACATTGATTTCGTTTGGTGATAGTCCCGACGAACGATGACTATCGTCATGTTTCTGCATACAGTGGTGAGTAATATTTTCAATTTCATGACAGTCTCAATCTGTCGCTTGTCCTTCGTACTTTAGGTATGTAGTCAATTTGGTATATCTGTTATGTCAACAAAGAAACATTTTCACGACTACTACACTGTTAAACACGATCAGTTGTCAAGACTCCTGCTACAGCCGCCAAGTTAACCCTGTACATCATAGATTGGATCTCTGCTCATTGGTTCTCGTAATCGACGCCAAGACAGTGAGTTATTAGTGACACATGATTTCACCTAGAGTCAAACAGGATGGACAGTCACCTTTTCTATTTTGGTATCACTCACTCGTTACCCACCTCAAAATGCTCCCTACTCTACCGGACAATTGCTAATAAACCCTTATAATAAAGATGGAAATAATACACTGATGACGTTTCAGTAATGGTACCGAATTGGTAATAATCACGCCTCCTCTTTATCACGTAGATAAAGTGCTTGGAATTCATTTTGACAGCTAGTCACACCAAGCTGAACAGACAATACACTTAGGGCTACACCAAGAAAACGCAAAAATATAACAACATTCTGCTGGTGAATCAAGATATTCCAGATTACTGATACGCGGTTAGATTATTCGAGTAAAATGAACTGACAGAGCATTCAAAGTACTCTTAAGGATCAAACGTGTTTGTCATTATCCCTGGACGATACATGACATGTTGGTAAAAAAGCGACAAACCAAGGCAGACTTGTTTAATATGTCGAACTTATCTTCAGATTTACCGAAAGTAGAAGCAGCTCACTTCTGTTTCATCGTATCCCTCGAGAGACCGATTTGACAAACCAAATACATAGGTCAAAGGGCAGTTGACCTTGGATTTACCAGAGTGTTTGCCATGAAACCTCCTGATTTCCACGCTTCCGGCTAAGGATCATACCTAGAAGTGATCATTTCTCAGATTTTATTCACATATTTTATTGGTACGTTGGTTAACCAGTGTCACCTTTTCACCAGACTATATTTCAGGAACAGAGACTTTGACAAGTCTTTGGCTATTTTTCAACGTTGATCTATCCGTTTCCATTAATTCGGGTTTTTCTTCACATATTTCCCGGAAACATGCAACTATGATATTCCATAATTCGTGATAGTTCACAGTCTAGAAGTAGACTGAATGAAGTTATCAACACTAAAGACTAAAATAGAGCAAATCC
The DNA here is from genome assembly GCA_948099385.1 of Fasciola hepatica. Classification (NCBI taxonomy): domain Eukaryota; kingdom Metazoa; phylum Platyhelminthes; class Trematoda; order Plagiorchiida; family Fasciolidae; genus Fasciola; species Fasciola hepatica. The sequence goes on from CANUEZ040000199.1 coordinate 3,497,257, forward strand.
AATTGCAACTCTTGGTTGCAACTCGTTTGGACCACTGGCTTTATCAAATTGGCCCGTGATTTCTTCCACTTACATTTCCGAGGGATAAATCAACTATAAGCGTGTTCTTAGTCTTTATTCGTTTAACGCCGGTGAGAGGCATAGAACCGTTAATCTCGGCGACATATAGTTTGAGTCCGCTAATTTGCTTCACTGCTTTGCAACTCTCACGAGCCGTGTTTACTGGCGAGCATTGTGCGAGCGTGAGCCTAATTTCAGCGGCCTGCTAACGGGCATTTACATAGGAAGTTAGGGAAATCGACACAAAATGCGTTTGGACAATTAGGCCGGATGCTCATATTGTAGATGGACTTTTCGACAATCAGCCTACTACCACGAGTAAAAGTAGTCCTGTGAGGAGTGCGGTTTATATGGGCTTAGACAAGCCACCAAAGTATTTGTCACGACTTAAAAACACTGTACATAGGAAGGTAGTGTAGAATAGAAGTGATAAACTCAATGATCGAGACAAGTTGCCGTTTAACATGGTAACTGAATTTGCTCTCTCTTCTTCCTTAGCGGTAACATACTTAATAATCAAGTGTTGTGAGATATTTAGGGGTTAGTCAGTTGAGCATGGCTAACAGATCAACACAGCTCGTGTGAGTATCAGTAACTGTTAATCATGAATACATAATGTAGTTCAACATCGATTGGTCTGAATGCATCGCTAATGCCTGCGGGGTGTTCAGATGAACAGCGCAGGCTGAATATAGGATTAGAGGTGGGAAGATGACTTCGCATCACGACAAGTGGAGCTTTAGTCATGCCACTGGTTGTTTTTATATCTTAGTTTGGGTGCTGCTGGGAAGTAACAATCAAAGGATCACTTCGATCCATGAGCAGTTAGCAGTTGTTCCAACTTAAATAGAAAATCGGACTGCAGATTGATTGGTGGTAAAATTTGTACTGAGAGATCACGTACCGCTCATCAAGTACTACTCAAGTCGCCATTCGTCTCGGGCGTTCTGCGCAACACGCTGATGAATTGACAAATTGACCAGATTATTCACAAAGAACGAGTCTGCGGTCGTCTCTGTAACACTATCGGTCGACTCTACTTACCCAGGTAGCTTAATCTGGTCAAATGTGAATAAAATAGTACATTTGAAGACGAAGGTTGCGAAATACAGTGTCGTTCTTGGTCCTCCTCAAGAGGAAAATGCAATAAGTTTTCTGACGAGAAATCTGAATATTCTAAAATTTGACTACTGCTATCGTTTTAGTAGTAGTATTATAAATTCCTACCTCTTGAAGTGTACCTACTCCCGAAGATCACAGAATACACTGAAACCGATCATTAATAAGTGCAACTAACGAAGAACAGAAGTGAGAGGCTCACAAAGTAATGCAACGCTCTTAGTTACACTGGTTCAATGCGTGGCACGATCTGGAGACTAAGCTATCAAGTTTATATCCGATTCCCATCAATTCAGCAAAAATAAACGACGATTCCTGCTATTCCGATGGCTGACACCACAGAAAAGAATGATTTGGATAAAAAATTTTCTCTCATACCCGAGATGCAAAATGGAGTGACGGTCGTGACATTCTCTGAGGGATTACTGAAGAAGACCCTAACTGTGCGTAATCAAGCACGAGGTAATTCAGTCTGCTTCTATCAGACACTGCAGACAGAAAACAAAACTTTTCTCCGAATCTGGGGGATTTTGGTGATCACTTGGCTGATTCTCTTTAGAGCTGCATAACTGAAGCTTGGAATTTTAGGTGTTACTGCGTAGCATAGAAACAATAATGAAAGGACCCAGGGTCCTGTCCACCGATAACTTCAACCGCCACCGTATTTAAAGATTATTGGATGGATGGACAATCATATTACATATATATATATATATATATATATATATATATATATATATATATATATAATGTATATATATATATATAATGTTACACCGGCTTGAAAACAAGCATGGTGCCACGGCATCAACAATAGAGAAAAACTACAAAGTCGAGGGGCAAGCGATGAATAGTCAGCCTAATGATTACAAGTTAAATCAAAATGTCTTAGTTTTGCAAACTTTTGTCCGTTCTTCAGTTGTTTAGGGAGAAAAGGGAAGTCAATACACAGACCATGCGGCATTCGCTCTTCTGGATTCGGTCCTGAGCCAAATCTCCCAGCGTCCTCAATCATCGGCAATCCTCATCTCTTTGGCCCCAACCAGAAAGGCGGGAAGCACCAATCGAAGCCAAAGCCGAAGCTAGCTCCCTCATGCCGCTGCGTCATGTCATAACCTAACGTCACCTTTGGTAGGCTGCTAGATTTATCGATACTCTGACTGAACCGCTATCCAGCGATTGAGCGATCTGTAGAACATTAGCCCGAAATCCAAAGTCATGTGAGGTGAGTTAATGAACTACTTGTATTTCAGGGAACGACCATTACAAGCGTAAATAACATACCTTATTATTGGAGGTATTCCATTTAGAAGGAATCATGTACGGATATCCGTCTTTCAAATGAGCACTGAAGAACGTACTACGAGCGATACGGGAACAAGTCATCGTCGGAAAGTGAGAATCAGTTGTTGTGGTACAGAAGAAACGAATCAGAGAAAGGAACCTGGGACACTCGTATGACAACTGAACGGGTAGCAAGTTCAGACCATGACAGAAGAAGTTGCACACGCGCCCGATTTAGACAAGCTTGCAGACATGGAGTGATATTAACCTTAATGCCAAAAGTCATTCGCGTGGTAAAGAGGAGGAGTTCAACCGGGATTTCGTGTGAAATTTAAGGTTGCTCCCAAGCGAGATGTAGACATGCACAGAACATAGCATGAAAGACGTTTAGAGAACAACTTCAGCACAGAGCGGGTAGACTGGTTACGGTAATAAGATCTGAAGGTCGTGAGTCTCCAGAGTAGAAAATAAACCCGGAGTAAAAGTGCACACCTAAACCCGTGGTAGATGAAGTAAGCTAGGCAGGAACAAATTTAACGTAGAAAGAGACGGGTAAATTGCGCTCAATGTGATCAAAAAGTGAAGAATAAAAATGAGGTAAGAAGGTTCAGGTTGGGAATTTCATACACCATTTGATTCAGCGTTTAACCGGACCCGAAATTCTCCTTCCGCATGGTCGTCTTAGATACAGATCAGCCGGGATTCGCCTAACTACAGCAGATCCCGTTCCTCACGCTTGCTCGCTAACCTCAACAGAGAAAGTGAAACACATGCGGAACACAGGCCGTTCTCCGTGAACTACGTTGTGTGCTTCATTCGAGTTGTCCCTCTAATCTACACATTTTTTGGACATCTTATCTTAAAATTCCACCACTGGTCACACCATCATGGTGTGCACAAGGCCGTGTCTACTAATTTTACATTATTCGACTTAGAACAGGCATATTGAACGCATAAGAAATGCCTGCCTTTCTCTATGACCCACCTCCCGCGCTTTCTCTTCTTTCTTTCTTTCTTTCTTCTTCCTTGGATATCACCTGTGCAAAGACAACGTTTTACCCGTTGTTCCTTTTGAGTTATAGGTTTGATACTTCTTGCCATTACGGAGCTTAGTAGATTCGTTCGTTTTCGTCGAAAAAATGCCAACATGGAAACGCGTGCACTCCTTACTACGTATGGGACTGGTTCTCGCAAATGACGAAACCGTTTCCTCCTCTTCCATCATATTATATTTAATAGACTCGGTGCATTCGTATTGTATTAGTTTCGGCAGAAAGCACCGCCATCTGCCGATAGTTATCAGGTTGTTTGTACAAGCATCTCAACCACGTTTGCGGTAATGCGATTGAGCAGGTTGTCTTACTTGGGGTGAAGTCTGAAGGAGCTCCCGATCTTTTGATTGCTATGGCTATCATGCATATACGTTTACAACAGACCCACGGTTAGTCTGTGAGATTAGAGGAAACAACACTTTGATGACACTTAAATAAAAAATGTATTTTTTGATCCTAGAGTTTTGGTTGCGACTTCTCTTAAACAGGACTTGGTAGGTAGGTCTGATATCAGAACGATAACCACTCATAAGGAGCCCATATAGACTCAGAATCAGGTTTTCAACCAGCCATCACTAGTGTTCTGATTCACCTCCCAAGCTCTAGAGAGAAGACTGTTCTTCTTTCATATTATCTGAGTCTGTTACGGCAAAAGAAAATTGTTTATATTGGATAAAGAGTAGCTGTCATCAATCGTTGCACCACAAAAAAGTGAGTCTGAAATCAGGCATTGGTTAATGCCTATTCTAACCGTTCAGAGAAACGGTCAAACACTGCTTGATAGGAATCTTGTCATATGGATCGTCGTCATTGATCCGCGGTCCTCTCATTCACAAGTCTGTTTGCTTATTTCTTGACCCTGTTTCTGAACAGGTGCTGATGTTCTGTCTACTAGAGAGACTTGACTGTCCATCGACGGTGTTCCATGCCCATGCCCTCAGAATATCCTCGCGATTAGAACTATCATTTTGTTCATTCTTAGGAAGTGCCTTGCAGCCAGACACAACGATAACTAGGTGCAACTAGACAACTGGCAGCTCCATCACTGAATGCTTACCTCATATACGGGTGGCTTTCTTCAGTCACGCCCCAGCATGCACATCACAGGTCGGCTAGCGCTAATCAGTGGTCGTCTAAAAGTTAGTAAATCCAATCTTAACCATCACTGGAGTTTTTAGGTTTGCTTATTTAGGTTCACCTGGTGCCATTCGGCTTTGGCTCGCCAACATCGTATAAATGTCAAACGCTGTGACAGGCGGTGGTCAGACGAGATTGTGGTGGAATGAAATCCTTTCTCCCTGGGGTATAAGTCCTCATACAACCATTGCCGTAGTGTTAGAGCCACGTATGACCACCTTTTGAATGACTATTCCTCACCTTGTATTACTAGTGGAGTTTTTGAGATTTTGAATCAAACATCCAGTCAGATGATTTGAGCGTGTATCTGATTTCCAGAAAGTGGTTGAAATAGGGTTTTTAGACCAACACCAAACTGCTAGCACATTAGGACCTAGTAAGACTAAAAACTCAAAGTACCACATGCGCATGCAGAAAAATTCAATTGTTACGGCATGTGATTTTCACTTCTCAATGTTGTGAAATCCAGGTTATAGGTTTTTACCTACCCGGGAAACGACTTGAATGAATGGGCTTGTTGCGTACGAGCGGCTTATTTAGGAGAAGTGATGTGTGCATTAAAGAACTATTAGCAAAGCTCCAGCTGAGAAAGCCTCGACTCTCTACAACCGAGAATTACACAAACCAAACTAGCAAAAGGGTTAAGGCTGCAGCACTGTACGCCAATTCTTTTGCAAAACAGATTTGTATAAATAATTTATACTAAGGAAAATAATTGGTGGATAAAAGCTTAGTCAATCTCATCGAGCATACGTTGATCATAGCAACTCTGATTTTCTGAAGCTCCTCAGTGTGTGTAGTCACGAAGATGCACCGGGCAGTGCCAGGTGAAATGCTTGCTAACTAACCGTCAGCTACCCCGACTCGCCCATGGGAGTATGATAACCAACCATGAGTCGTGACCGGCTGTTTGTCATCCCCTCAGTTTCCACCTAATAGGATGGTATGAGGATAGGCAACTGAGACATTCCGAAAACGGACAAGGGAAAATGAAGATCGCCGCTGAAGAAGTTGCAGAGGAAATATAAATAATCGTTTCCAACCCAGCGGACGAAAACCATATATGCAGAAAGAAACCTGTCCGCAATTAAGGTCGCAAGAGCTTGAGAAGACAATGATCTGATGTTCCGACAGTAGGAGAGAGAGAAAGACGTAAGTTAGATGTGATAATAGGTTTAATTTTATGCTCTTCATCACCAGGACGATTGGGTACCCTTGTGGGGAAACAGTTTCAATTGCCATAGGCGGTTATCGATGGAAACTGCTATCATTTCGTGTCCCACGGTGTCGGTAACCAGTGAATGTGTGAGCCACCAGATAATGTAAACACTGAATTACCCTGGAAAGGCTATATTTTAGTTCGGATCATTTATCAGGATATCTGTCGTAACTTGCAACAACAATTCGAAAACAGAACGACCAGTACTGTTGGAGGCACGATAGAGGATGAAGAAGTAATTGATGTGATGTGGAATTTTGAGTTCAATTCACATGAGCTGGAATTCTTGGTTGAGAATGTTGGAAATAGATCAAGAAGTTGTTGCGAAAGATTTGTGGGTGTAAGCGGAGTCCCCCGGCTCAAAATAGAATGAATGACAGAGTGGGTAACTGAGTAAAATAAAGATGGGTTGTCAGAAGACAGAGAAATTTGGTTTTTGGAAATAAGGACCATGAAAGAGGAAGATTCCAGAGACTGGTGCACAAAGACAATGTTACCGTTTAGCCCAAGACTGTTTGTGAGTGCAATGCGAGAATTGTGTGAAGGAAAAGTAAAGGGAGTGTGCCCGACCGTTAAGTCATGGTCCATGTGCGCGATGAAAAAATTCGCAAATCCCTCAGAGAGCTTCGAGCGGTGAACTACATCGAGATTTTAAGCTGGGCATTTGCGTGGGTAACAGAAGGGATTATCCACCATCTAAATGTTTAATTGTTATTTCAAACACCGTATAAATCATTCGCAAACAAATGTGCCTGTAGTGAAGTTTGTCTCAATCCTGTGCCGAATGTCACAAGAAAATGTGCGACCTCGGCGGAACTCACTAAAATAATATAGGATCAGTAATCTCTAAACCAGCATATTAATTTTTTAATTCCTAATGTAAATTTTCAAACTTTTATCTTTTTAGTCTCATCTGAATGCATGACTTCTAAAACTTTTAGAGAAACTGTACTACGATGAGAAATCCTCTAGGCTGTTCTGTGAATGGAGGGATAATCTACCATGGGAGTCGAATGCTGTGCAAGCAACCGGTTGGTACCATTCAAAACTAGGCGACCGAAAGGCATTGTCAACTAAAGTTGGTTACATAAGCTAGTGAGAGCCAGCTTGACAGCCGGGTAGTTAGATAGTAGAGGCGCAGTGGTTCACTCCGGTTTTGAGTTATGAAATGGCAATCAACGGTTGTACACTGTAGATGATCTTGAAATGTATGAAACTGCCGTACTTTGATTCCATAATTTTTATTGTTTGGCTATGTGTTCATTTTAATATGACTGGTACATTAGGTGCAATCCAAATCCCTACTACGTTTAATGATCAAATGAAAGTATGGCGTTTTTTAGGCTGAACAGAATGTGACTGAAAATTCAGGATGTGGGGGCTGGAGAAGGCGGCACGAAAAGTTGATGATAGCCCAAGTTCATCACAGCATCCGCGAAAAACCTAGTGTCTACCAGAGGGTTATTGAGCTGAACCAGTGGAACGTTCAAATCCACAACATGAAACGAATGGTGAATCCAGACTCCGGAACCTTCCCCTGAAGTTGGTCGTGCCGGGATCATGCAACTGTCTTGGAGATATCAAGTGACATAATGCTAGTTTCAAGGTGAGACCGATTGTTGGGTACCAGAAGTAGAATATTGATGATGTAGATACCTGTACATTTCCGACTTTTTCCATGATTTTCAACGTCCCTTGATGCAACACTCCTTTGTTGTACCGACGTTTTAATGTAAAACACACCAACCTATTTGGTCGTCATCACCGCGCAATACAAAAAGGCTGTCAATAAATCTTTCATTCTGGCACGGTCTCATCTTCTGATTTGTAGTGTTTTGGAATTATATCGGTCGGAACTAACTGTGAGAAACAAAACATTTTAGAATCTTCCACGGCGTCTCTTGGCACTTCGCTCAATACCATCCTGTTCTGTTCAACGGATGGCTGTCAGACCGAACTTAACTGAAGACATTGGCGGATACTGACTCTTCAGCGCTCATTTCTTGATCACAAGAACACTGAACAACTGTGGGTTTAAGTCACACCTTTTGTTTCATTTTACTTCTTAATGTGGAAGTCGGCCAATCTCACCGGAAGAACATATATATATATACATATATATATATATATATATATATATATATATATATATATATATATATATATATATAATGTTCTTCCGGTGAGATTGGCCGACTTCCACATGAACTATGTTTTCAACTTGCTCAGTGAGAGTAATGCAAAGCGAATAGTCCTGGCTGTAACAGGAATGATAAAAAAGAGACCACGATAGGTAGTAAATATATGAGTAACGGACGTTGTAAATAGGTTGGAATTAGAAGCTAAGGGACCTACAAAATCTCCAGCTTCTGGGGAAAGCTCTGTTAGTAGTAAAGATTTCCAGGTTTACTAAAATTGGGAGAGAGGAAAGAATAAAATCTACAATAAAATTCTATCTCACGGTCCTGAAAAGAACGACTTTCAGATGCTCATTAGCACCGTTTGTTCGTACTTTGCTTACAGATGATCGGAACAGTCGGGAGGGATCACTTTTAATCATGGGACTGTTATGCTGTAAGCGTCAGTCTCTTTCACGAAGACTCTGCCAGGGCACGTGAGATCCTCGGACATTAACATTGCTTAGCGTTTTTGTTCCGTTCAAGCTAATCCGCCCCTGAGCTTGAAAATGAAGGCCACCATAGCTGGTGATATTCGAGATTATTCAATGGCTATTTTGTCGCTCCTACAGTGGCCTCATATTGTTCCGGCTTTTATGATGTTCGCTTCGCGGTAGCAAAAGTATTTGGTTGGAATTGTTCGGACAACAACGCAGATGTGTGTCAGTGCCAACAACTTGTTCGTTCATTTGTACAAAATCAAGACGGAGACACAATTTCCTAGTGCTTCCTCACATGGATCTGGTTGGTGATGTTCAGTTGTATCGCACGTTCAAACTACTAGCTATTCATTATTAAGTACATGTCACAGGATTTACTAAAAGAGGAAACCATTACGGACCTATTGTAAGATTATAATTAACAAGATGCTGGAGTTGCCAGCGAAACAGCAGAGTTTTGGAAGGCAAATTTTTGCCGACGGTTTAGTTTATACATATTGCAAATTCTGGTTCTAACAGAAGCCCTGATTATTACAAAAAGTCCCTCTGCTCGACAGCATCAAATGTGAACATGTTTCACATAAATACTTTTTAGTTCGCCTAATTAAGTTTTCACGGCCAAGAAAGATGAGGAGTATTTGTGAAACCCTGATGACATTTGTTATCTGAACGATCAGTTTGACGCCTGCAGGTGATTTGGAACATCCAAGGAAAATTTTTCGGCCTTTGATAAGGCGACAACAAGAGTCCCCGTTTGGGTTTAATTTCGAGTTTCGCTGAATTTCAAGAAATGCATGAAGAACAGAAACCTTATGATTTATTTACCCTTATTTCTGGTGAATTCACCATTGAACCAATCTATCTGATAACTGATTCAGTGATGTATGCTTCGTTAGCTTCGTCTACGATATACAATATTTCTTTGTACCGTTGAATTGACTGAGTGGTTCGATATGAACAAGCAATGCAGACAGCTGGGGAATGTGGAGCCGTGTGGCCATCTTGCCGTAAAAATGCTTCATCGATTTTCGCGACAAACTTGTTCACTTTCAATGATGCCAAATTTCTTGCTCACGTGAATAATTTTGTTATTGTTATTTTTGCTGCGACTGGCGATCCTTACGTGCATCGATTTTTGTCCATACTGTGAAAAACTTGTGTGATCCAGACAGAATATTATGCGAAGATAAAAGAACTCTGTGAGCGGAAATGCTATTAGGTATCGATTTTTCATGCTACTGATCAGTTCTCAAAACACATTTTATGGCAGCACCTTCAACTACAATCTCTTTTTTAAATAATAGACAGCAACAATTTTCTGATGGACTCAAATGTGAAATCGAATGTCTTCCATTTTTTATTAGGGTACAATACTTCCTTGTTATAGGAATTTGTTTCACCCATTTTCCTTAGAGAAAGTTAACACGGCATCGTCGCGTTTTCTTGTAAATTCCTTCTGTAAGATACATTTGTTCAATTTGTTGCCCTCCTCTGATGGTGCGAATCCGATTTCGTGATTCCTAGGTGGTCTACTTTAGACGTACCAGTGTCGCATTATTAGATCCATCAATGTTGGACATCATAGAGCTCACCATTCAACCGGGTCTGTGTCCAAGTAATCCTCACATTTTGGACTTTGAAATATCGTTCCACTAAAGTGTGTACATTTGAGTGTTGCCACAACGTTCGCCTTCAAGAAGTAGCACCTCATTATTGGGATACTTCTTGAAATGCGGTTTGTTATACGAGAAACAAATGTCTATCATTTACTTGAAATATCAAGGTTAAATTCTTCAGGTTATAGAGCACATGTCCTCGAGCATCTTATTTTTAACCCATCCTTCTATTCTACAATTTATCCTTTACATTCCTAGGCTCGTAGGAACTTCTGAGCTCTCCTCTTAAACGCAGATTACTACTAGGATCGTTCATTTTGTTCTGCAGTAACTTGTCTTATCTAAACGTCCTGGTTAGTACGAAGTTCTCCCAGTGTTTTAAAGTTCCTTACATCCTTCTGCGTAGGTTACTCAGTCAACCGTTAAAAGACAACGTCTTTTTCTCACGATGAATGTCAGCGCATACTTTTTTCATCAAAAATCGTGATGATCTTCTTCAAAGTGCTAAATACCATCCAATTTCCCCCACTCCAGTTTTATCCGAAGTTATGGAAACCGTAATTGAGAAACAACCTAAGTCCTACCTGAAAACGCCTTGCCCTCCTGAATGTTCACCATTAGCGGTTTCGCCGCTCCAGATTCGCGGGTGATTTTTTGCATACCTCTCGCACATCTCGTCCTCTCTAGTGAACAACCAATGTGAATTTTATTCGGTGTTGCCAGATATCTCTAAAATATTTGATCCATTGTGGCACAGAGGTTTTTCGCTAAAACTACCTTAATTTGTATTTTCTCCGGAACTCATTTCCTGAACTCCAAGTTTTGCGGTGGACGCTATATCGTGATCCGACTCAACGGGTTCTATTAAACACCGATCTACTACCCCCGCACCCTATAGTTGCTTTTTAATAGTGATTTCGTTCTTGCCAATTCCAACCCTGTCCATACTTGTGCCGATGACTGTCATTCACTGCTCTATCCCCTGCCCATCTCCTAGTAACTTAGATAATATTTCCCACATTCGATCCAATGTTTGGGAGAATCTGGAAACCGATCTGTGTAGCATTATCACTTGAAGCTTACACGATCGTGTTTCTTTCAAGACCGTAACAAGTGCTAATTTAATAGATACCTAAAATGAAATCGACTTCCTTTCTCGTGCCGGACGTTATTCTAACACCCACCTAACTGTTCCCTCTCAACAGTGTCCAAACACGCCCTTCTGCTGAATACTGGAGACGTATTTGTTGCGGGATCTCGATGTTTTCGTTAATTCTGTTCTATCGAATCAAAAGCTTGGGGATCTTCATGACCGACGATCGCATGATAATCTCAATTCTACAGTCTCCAGCCCGTTGCCGGTTAGCCGATTTACTTTCTTTACAATCGCTGTACCCATGGATTATGTTCTGAGGAACTTTTTACTTTCTAGTGTAACTCATGTTAATCAAGTAATAGAGAAACACCAAAATTCAGAACTCCAGTAAAGTATCATTTTACATCTTTCTCAATCGTTATCTAAAGCCTGTGCTTTGAGATCAACTGGAACGGAAGAGGACGACGGTTATTGTTATTTGCCCTACTCGAATCAACCACTAGCAGTAACTACTGCAAAGTCCTCTCGTTCAAATCTTGTGCCGTGGCCAGTCCTTTCCATCCCACATCAGCGCCTGCACTGAAGGCACTGCATTATAAATTTTGAGATTTACACGCATTACGATGGTCGTTGCGATGGTCTCAGCTATTCATGGGTTGAAAGTTAATACAATGAGGAAAGATGAACCATTACATTCCAAGGAGGCGTTTTGGATCAGATATTTTCCTTCCGATAGATACTTTCGCCAGAAAAAAACCATCCTATTACATGAAAATAATTGAAAGCATCTTCTCGCAGCAGGCCCTTAAGTACGGAGCTCTACCGAATTGTAAAAGAATGACGAATTCCCTCCTCTGTGAAGTCTAGATTTGGACAGAAAAAAGATATTCACCGTCTTCGGAGCCTGTATGCATCATCTACCACTGGTATATTCTGGTTAGTTCCTGTGGATATTACACCTCCGAAGTAGGCTTCATCTCACTTCTTATTCGTAGCAAGCTTAGAGTTCGATTCATCGGTGGATGCACTGAATCGTAATGTGCCAATATTCAGAATGGCCAAGCTTTTCCACGATCTCATTTCTGACGATGATTCAGTTCGTTCCACCTCATCTTCAACACATTGAAACATCCAGTTGTCACATCCACTGTTGTGTGTACCCGATAATTCATGAACGACCTGACTCGCATCAACAATAACTTGATAATGAGTTTTTCTTTGAGTAATTTAACGAATGGCTCTACCTCAGAGACTATTTTTTACTCCTTCTAACATTTTTACAATTTAGTGCACACAAATACGCCCACGTCCTGAAAACTGCAGTCAAATGTGAGAGGGCTTTTTCTTCCCATCCTACTGGACCGGGTGTGAAAAACAGGGCGATTCGCCGTTTTCAGATTCTACCCCTAGTATCAGTTCTAGTCTCTCTCCTACTGATACGCGATTACCTCTCTTTCCCTATTGCACTTCTCCCCACTAATTTCATTCCTGGATTAAACAAACATGTGGGACACTTGGGGGATAGAGATGACTATTGTTTAACCACTCCGTTCCATTCCTATAACGAACTGCAGTGTGTTTAGGTGAAGGGGAGAACGAATAATCTAGTAATTAATTTGTGGCACGTGTGTGGCATTTCGTTATACTTCTTTGACCGAACAAACAATAACTGATCTGAATCATCGTTATGGAAACCAAACTAAGCAAACCAGTCATTTGGACAAACAATGAACAAGTGGAGAGCATTTGCTATGCTCAGTCCTCCTGACCTACATGACTGTACGCTCAGTGAACAAAACATCTTGATCCTTATTGTTTTCGTGATAGATCACCCGGACTACGGGATTGGGTATGGGGTTAATGCCAGTACGATTCCCGTAAACGCCTCACCAATATGGAACCGTTTTTCTTTCACATTGTGTACCACTATTGTTGCATTCAAGGTTGTTTATGCCCCGTTTCTGAAAATGAAAGGCTGAGTAGCTGATTGTTGGATGAGTGTTTTGTTACACGTGTAGTTGTCGTGAATTATCGTGGAATTCATCTCAGTTATTTCTCAGAGGCTCAGCTGTATTGCTTTTCGCTTGATAGAAAGATGATTGTGGACTTTACCACCTTAATCTCAATAGCCACACTGACTACTGCTAGTTTAAAAAAAATCGGATTATAATAAGACATGTGTCTTATCATGGAACATCACCATAAAATACTCTATATCCTTCTTATACCAGATTTCAGGGCAGCGGTTTTGGTCGCCCCACCTGACCTATTAGGATCTTGTGTGGTTCGCCATCACTCCAGATCTCGGGGCTTGGCTACCTGCTGTCCTCATTAATGCAGACGGCCTATGTGGTTGTGGGGAATACCCCTTCAATTGCTCTTATGTGCAAGTGTGTAATAGTCAAATAAATTTACCTTACCCAAAGCCACAAAATTTGGATCCCTTTTGGACTGAATACTCCTGGTTCCAGTAAGGATTCAGTTGGAACTGGCAATCGAATAAAGATTCAAATGTGTATATAACCAAATGGCTTTCTGAATATTCGGCTGAATTCTGTCTAACATTTTTCCATATTTTTTATTTCACTGTTCAACTTCAGTTTTGTCTACATGCTTTGAACATGTCCCAGTCCTTTCTAGGTAGTTTTGTCCTTCTGATCCATCTTTCATTTCAAAATAGCCACTAGCTGGAGTAGGTTCTGCCAAATATTTGAGAACCACTGTTGATGCAGATTTGAGGTGTTCAACCCACAATTCAAACTACGCAGGCCCTCTTACCAAATACAAAAAGCTCAAGCTGTTTACCGTCAATCAAACTACTATTTTTCTTTCCTTTTATCACTGTTTCCTCTTCTCATATACTCACCCTTGTTATTTGTGCTGATCAAGTGAAGAAAGCTCTTCAAGTTCTTCGTCGAAGTCCGTCTATTATCAATCGGGTATCTTTCATATCCCCAACTAAACTATCTGCTAAGTTGAGTGAATTAAACCACGCTGCATGAGGAAAATTTGCCCACACAATCATTTCAGACTACGCTCATTCTTTATACAACAGTCTATACGAGTGTAAATCTCCGGCTTCTACAACTTCCGCCTTTCGACCTATAAACTATCGCTTTAGAACCTACAAAAATTCTACTGTTCCTTGTTTGTCCGAATTTGTTTCTGCCAGAAAGAAAAAATGAACTTTTAGACTCCAGAAATTTAGTGAATAATTTGTTTTTAAGAATATATATATAAAACTCGATATATATAATATATACCTACTGTATATATTCAGTAAACCGCAGTCCTTCAATGAACACCGTCCGTAGAATTGTCAGATCAAACCATTGTCCACTCGGTAATCCGTAGCAGCACCATCGTTTCAATACCTGAAAGCTAAGACAGAATGCAGCCCTCTACCTAAGCAAATTCCATGGAAATAAAACTAGGGGGTATGATACAAATTCGACAACAAAATCTTATTCACAAAGCCAAGAGAAGGCTGCCCCATCAATCCGGAGTGTTGTGTTCATAATGTATCGTATTAGATCACGAACAGATTGGCGCTCAGAGCATTATCACTGGGTCCCGATTTTCCCTTCCAGTTGATACATTTGGACAGCTAGACTGGAGACTCAGTTCAGTGCATCGTGTAGGCAACCTGATTATCTGGTAATACTCACTCATTGCTGTTCCGAGAAGCTGTAGAACAGTCTGGGATATAATTACTGTGAATGTCTTTCGTTCCTGGTACAAGTCAACCAACTTCTCATAAGGAACATTCGAATTTAGGCTAATTGGAAAATAATACATTTTCCTCAAAATATCAAACAAAAGTGCTGTGATAGTCAATCCTAACAGAATGGACCAAATTACCAAGATAAGTGCACTTCTTGATGATAAACCCAATTTTACGAGTAACACGTGCTACAGGTGAACAGGAAGCTTACATAAAAAAACTCACATGAAAATAACACGATGATACCAAAAGTTTTTTCAGTGAAATATCTTGACGTACCCATTTCCCAAGACCTAACCTTTTCTCAGTACAATTAATATGTTCATGAAGACTCGGCAACTTTTGTTCTGTATGCTGTGCCTAGGATCCACCCACGGTCCACAATACCTGCAGATTCCGTTGAAATCCGAGTAAAAACTATTTTCTTCTACTTGAGCTTCAAATTCGGATATTTTTCACATAATACCAAAGTTGGAAAAATAAATATGTCCAGAAGTGAATATTATTCAAGTACTGGAGTAAAAATCTATTCAGATTGTATTGAAAAAAACGATGCGCCATTCAAAGTGCTACACGTAAGTGTTTATTATCCCATAATACAGTGTGGTCGGAGGAGATGGTAATCAGTCGACGTTTTGGTTACCGTGGGCAAACTTTCTAATCCTGATAGGAGAAATTTCATTCACAGGACGGTTGACTGTTTTTTCGCATAGTAGAAATAAAAATGTACTACTAACACATTTGGGAAACACTGGTGGTTCAACAGAAATTTCGAGGTTTATTTTAGGTTCACGAGCAAATAATGCTGACTGTTTTATAATACATGACCTTGGAATAAAGGCCATATGAGCGTGATCCCTTTAACGTTCGGTTCGTTTTCACGATGATGAAGAAATAAACATCAGTAGTAGAGAATACTCAAAATGCTAGTAAATAAGAGAGTGATATGCTCAAAATGATGAATTTTCTAAGCTTTTTTGTGAAAAATTTTGCTCAGAAGTTTTCCGTGAATGCAAAGGTGTTCTTTGCATTATTCACGTAAAAAATGATGATACAACAATATGCGGTGGGAATAACTAACACAATCACTTTGGATAACAGTATCTTCTAGATTTTAATACAAAAGGATGAGCTAAGAGCAATAAATATAAGCAGCGACAGTGTTCGGTATTAATTTCTTACCAGTCATTACGAAGAAAGATGAGGTAATCTGAGCTGCTGAATCTTTTGGCCGATCAAAAGCCATCATCAAAAACTGAATGTGAATGCTCACTTGTTGCAATTCCAAATAATCTGAAATTTCGTTGTGATTTGTCTTGGCTTTCGATTTACTGTTTTGTGTTCGTGAGAGATATTGAGGGACTGACAAAACGTTATGCTTGATAAGAAGTTCAACAAGAAACTCATCCCAATGAATTTACGCTCGTTACAATCATCACGCCAACTGCTATGTGCTGGAATAAATCACGACCATTTGCACTGGGTAACTATTACGTACGACACAATGAACAAAAAAATTCACTGAATTGAAGTAATACATTTTTACAGTCTGTCAGACTGGGACCTATTCTAAGAGGACTGCTTTACTGTCAGGTAACGCTTCAGATTATGATATTCGTTTGTTTATCACATGATTTTGATGTGGTGATACCGTAGACATTTTGAAGGCTCAGTGACAAAAATTGCCTCACAAAATCCCTCACTTGAGTATGATGATGGTCTTGTAATGTTAGCGAAATAAATTGGGGTACTTCGCAAAACTGACAGGAAAATTGTATCAGGTTTTGACGCTTTATGTACCTACGCATAAAGCTTTCTCTGGAAACACGCCCTACGCTCGCAACGGTTCATTGTCAAATAGTGTCACGTAAATCACATCTCAATCCTTGTCAGCCTCTGAATCTCGGCTTCTTCAACGTGCGTACGCTCATGCAGGCCGGTCAACAGGCGTGCCTTGCGCTCACAATAGACTCTCTGAAGACTGATGTCTGCTGCGTGAGTGAAACTCCTATCCAGGATTCGAGCAGTTTGATTAAACTAATCCTACCTAATATCTCATCGAGGCATTTCCTGCGCACACCAGGAGACGAAACAGCTAGAGCTGTGAGTCAACATGGTGTTGTAGTAGTATTGACTGACAAAAGTAAAGCTGCCGTATAGACTGGATTTCGGGTAATAATCGTTTATGTGCTGTTAGACGCTAGGGGTCAGTTGGCGATCAAAAGGATAGCCGTTTTAGGCGCAGCTTGTTGATGGTCTCGGCTTACGCTCCAACAGACTGCAGTTCTGACATTCAGAACTACGAGTTCTGTGACCAACACATCAATCCTTTTCGCAAGTGCAAAGGCTCTGAAACTGTAGTGCTGGCTGGTGCTTTAGTGCACAAGTAGGCGAACTTGATGTGTCAGAGGCTTGCTTAGGTAGGTGTTCGCCTTACTCACTCAGCGTACAGAAAACAGGGATGGACTCCTCCAGTTTTCACAGACATTTGTTTATTCCTATCTGGTTAGAATTTCCGACACCGTTGGCATCGCACAGCAACACAGTGCTCTAAGGCTACAGGTAAACTGAGTCAGAGTGACCATGTTGCAGTAAACTATTGGTGGCTCTGTTCTGTTCAAAACTGTAGATTCTACTGGTCCAAATATGTGGGGTCGGATCACGCATTAGATTTAGTGTAACTTGCGCTCCAGCTCCATGGTTGTCGACGTGAACCACAAACTCAGTTAGCCGTACAAAGCTTATCTGATCCAGAAGTTCGCACACGTTACGAAAAGAAGCTATCATGTGAGCCTGGATCTACGAAGGACAGTAGTGCGGATAAGAACCGGGCCCATGTCAAACAGGCAATACACGTGGCAGCAGGTTTCTCTTCATGTCCTAGATCCGATGTCCACTGAGGACTCCAGGTGTCTCGAGAGCCGTTGAGTCTAATGGAGTAAAACATCGGTTCCCAAAAGGCAAGTCACAAAAAGCCTTAAGATGGATGGCGAAAATTGGTGGATCAATCTAGTGGAAGAAACGGAATTAGCAGCTGCTTCAGGTAACAGTCAAAGACTGTTCAAACTTATTCTCGACTCCAGTGGACGGTAAACCCCGGTCAGTGAAACGAAATGCGATTGAGATAGTGAGTCTATTCATGACAAAGTTCAGTTCAGTTCAGACAACCATTAATCATGCACTACATGCGGTGGCTTTGGTTGCTACCTCCTAGCGGCAACCTCGAAAGAAAACAATGAAGGAGAAAAGAGTATGAAAAGAGTAAGAGGAGAACCGCAATAATGGAACGAAATCGATGAAGAAAGTTTGTGAATGCAAGAGCGCCACTGATCGTGGCCTCAAGCCACGACAAAGAGCAAAGGCTGTCCCGTGGGGCTGAATTGTTCAAGCAGCACTTTAACTGGCCACGCGTTTTCTAGTTACTCCTACGTCAACAACTGTGATTCCTTGAGGAGTATCACTAGAGCCCCAACCAGAAGTTGAATTGGGACATAGCATTCGACTACCGATAAGTCGAAAATCGGTCGGTCTTGACAAGCTTCCTGCAATTCTTTTCAAACTGAATGGAGATGCCTTGATCAAACCAATTACCGTCTTGCTCGTGACATTTGACTTTACTCAACTTTAAGAAGGAAATACGCAATGACTGTAGTAATCATCATAGCATTTGTTTAATTCTGATAATCACCAAGGTATTGGCCTCGATTTTGCTGCTTCGTCTGACACCGGCTCGCTAGAAAGGTGCCTGCAGACTGCAGGTGGGATTCCATCCAGGTCGAGATTACATCGACCAGATTTTTACTTTTTGCCAATCACCCGACTGTCGACCGACAATAAGGGTTGTTTTCTACCCAGTTGACTGAATAGAGCTATTTAGTGTTCTTTGCCGAAAAGGAATGCCACAATGGTTTTCAAGTTTACTGAGATCATTGTACCCTCATACTTCTGGCTGCTTGAGGGCTTACAGGGAACTATCCAGTCCGTTCAAAACGACAAGCGGTATTCGACAAGGGTGTCCAATTTTCCCATTTTTGATTGTCTTCTTAATGGACGAGATAATGGAAAACGCCTTACTAAATCTTCAGGATGTAGGCGTTGAACTGGCAAACTGTGAAAAAGCTTTGTGACCAGTATCATGTTGACAACCTTGTCTGCTTGTTCGAATGCAAGAAACATGCGCGACGTTCACAAGATGGACTCACTAGGGCTGTAGCTCCATTCGGCATGCGCTTTGCACCTTCAAAGTGTAATGTGATGTTGCAAGACCGGACTTTATCAGTTTCGAGCTTGATGCTCGATGGGAGAAACTATTCATCGTCGAACGCTCCTTTTATCTCGGTAGCACACTAACGACGAATGGGAGCACTGTATTAGAGGTGATCAAGCGTATATCCAAAGCCCGAGCGGCGTATGCTGGATTGAAGCACTCGCGGCTTCAAACAGTTGAAAGGTAGTTCGGATTGTGCCTCGGTGTGTCCAGTTTTGTTCTGTAGCTGTGAAACTTGGAGTCTGAGTAAGGAAGATGTTCACCGTTTTGAGACATTCGACCACTGATGTTTACGTAGTATCGCCAAGATTGGATGGAATGACCGGGTGAGCAGTGCTAAGGTCAGAAATAGAGTATCGGAAACCAGTTCCTAGAATACTGAATCACAGCGTATCCAGCTTAGTAGACTTCGTTGGTTGGGACACTTGTTGCTTGTGGCCAACACACGTCTACCCCGTTTCTTTCTTCCTCGGGAGTGAAAGGAGCCACATGGAGGTCAACGGATGACTTGGCAACGGGGAGTGAGACCACATATGGCGACCTTAGGAAAAATAATTGTCTCAAATCTTCGTTGTTAAGGTCCAAAAGACTTATCAAGGTGGAGGCACTGAAGGATATGGCTGCGAACCGTGAGCAGTGGCGATCCTGTTGTCACCTTCTGTTGAATCGGACTGATTGGTCAATGTGCTTTTGTGCAGTTAGACCGTGTTTTCCTTGTGTTGGCTACTAGGGTGTTGTTTACTTGCCCCACCCCTGTAAATCCACTCCCTGTCCATCTTGTGTACTTTCACTTTATGGTTCCACGTGGAATGTTGTAAGAAAGGCAGTGGTCAGTGGGACTCGTCCTGCTGTTTATCACTGTACGGTGAATGTGATGATGATAACGTGAGAACTACCGCGCACTGTTTGTTGGATTCAATGTGAGGAAAATGAGACAATTTCGCGCTTCAGGATTTTTTGCTTGATGAGTTGTGATCAAACAGAAATATGGTGGATTTTATTGGCATGACTAAGATTTATCCAATATTGAGTTACCATCCTTCCGAACTCATGCTCAGTTACGCCACACTAACTGCAAATAAACATTTCCTGTGGCTTACTCACGCGGAATATACTGCTTATTTCAAGGGGAATTCAATCGATCGTACTGTAAGGCAGACGATTGTGTTACTCAAATCTTCCGTTCTGAGCTATAATAAATCGTTTAGAGTTCAGTCACCAATGGTATAACAGCATGACTGACGGCAATCAAACCGACCTTGTTGCGAAATAGAAATGAATGGAATGATATCACCTTGGGTATTAAGGATCATACTAAAGGGGGCTTTGGTTAGGATGAAACTGGTGACAAGTTGACGTAAAAATTCTCAGATTTTCTTACGTTCAGGTTCATTGTATTGTAGCACATTTTATTCAGATATCCTGTTGTGTAATGAATTCATAGTTCAGTTAGACGAAGAAGGCAAATTGAAGTACTTCAATTGGAAATATGCTCAACTTGAGTGTTGCGGAGAAAAACCCAGACTCATTGTCAACTAGAACAAGTGCTAAATAATTCACTTTAGAGTTGTAATGAATATTCATGCGGGGTGGGGGATAACTCTCAGCGAAAAGAGTAGGGGGGTGCAAGCGGTATGCATATAAGTCACGATAACGAAGAGATGTGTGGTTTCCAATAAACCTCATGATAAATTTCCACAAGGGAGTCTGGCATAGGTGATACTTGTTAAGGTGTGGTACGCTGTGTTACCATCTTTTATAGATAAACTATGAGGGATTATGAGAGCCCATTAGGGTAGGATTGAAAGAAGACTTTACCAGATAAATTAACAACAGCTCCTTTTACACCAAGCTGCTTTTTCCTGAAAAGTGGAAATGAGAGTTTCAGTTTTTTCTACCCGGTTCATTGTGGTCCGAGAAGTTTGAAATTCGTGGTACAGAAAGACGAGTGTGTACATGGCTTATTTACTCCTGGTATCTCTTTTTTTATCAGAACAGAGTGACGTCTTACAGAAGCCTTGTATTCCTACTTATATTTGTATTTCATGTGACTTTCGTTTAGACAAACGTCCTCATTTCAGTCAAAAAAGATCTATATTTGCTACCTCATCGAATCAATGGGATGAAAATAACGAATAAATATAAAACTGTCTAGGAATTCAGCCAATGCTCGTGCTCCGTATGGAAAGGTGGAGAAAAGTATATGGTTATGCAAGAAGGACTAGATCGGAAGGAGAAACGTGTAGTTGTATAGACAAGTTTTGTTTAATATCTCAGAAGTTTGAACAACGGAGAGCTATTCTGTTGTTCGTAAAATGCACAGTTTCCAAGAGGCACATAAGTCACATAAGATAAAGACAATTATATGTTCTATGAATTAGGGGTTGGATATTCAGCGGTAAAGCGATGTATTCAATATTTCCTGAATGCATTTATCTAGCATAGACAGCATTCAAAAGAACACCATAGGAGCACAATGTAGGATTATTTGAGAAATAAACCGTAGCATAATTTGAAATTAGGATGACTGGTTTGACTACTCCAGATGATCAAAATCAATACCTGAAAATGAAGTTGATATTAATTCCGCATAAAGATCTGTACATTGTTATTCTGAAATGACACAGTTACAAATCTGTGACTAAAACAACTCTCAAAAATATTGTTTTTTGATCATGATAAGGACTTCAACAATTAGATGACACTTTTATTTAAAACGCATTGGTTGTGACACAGTCCTTTGGTACTTCATTCAATGTGTCGTAAATCGTTGATATCATTTTACACAGAAAACCATTTTCCCCGATGTTTCTTGTATTAACGCGAATAAACATTGCAGAACAATAATAATTAATCGACTTCAAGTCCACCTGAATGTTCATCCGTTTGCTACCTATCCGAAAGGTACATACTTTGTCCGGCAGCATCTTTAGTCCACTTACTTACTAAATCCCCGGACAGATCCTCTTGATCATTCCGCTGTGTGTTTATTGATTATTTTTCAGCCACTGATTCAGTACCCCATTCTCTTCTCATTCAATACCGGAGGCTTTTAATTGTCACTCACAAATGCTTGTCCGAATTTCTAACCAATCTCACAAGAGAATGCACAAAACCAAGATAGGACACAAATCTCCAAACCGTCATCAACAATTCTGAAGTATTCCAGGATGTTGAACTTTCCCTTTTTACCATTTCACACTTGTGAGGACTACCTGTAAGCACCTTCCACTTTTGGGGTATTTGAATACCGTTACTTCCAAGATCGCCTTCCAATGTATTCTTCCCACCCTCATTTACTGCTCCCTCACTTTTTCTCCCGGCATTCTTGGACGTGATCTTGAAGCGCCTTGCAGTGTTTTGTTAGTTATAAGCATCATTCCATCTAACCCTATGGTCATTGTGGTGTGGTATGATGAATTGCGTGCCTCCACGACCCAAAGAGCTATGCAAGATGGCTTACTTTATCCCGAGATGAAATCATGTCCCAAAGGTCAATAATTAGAGGCCAGACGAAGTTCAGTCTCTGAACCAGTCAATGGGCTGCATCTGTTTCGCGAATAAACACGGACGGAAATAGTTTACCGGTCAGAACACCTGCACTAGATCGACGTAGGAGTGCAGTACATAGGGTTTCTCTCGACGGTGAGAGAAGTGATCGCACTCCATTGGTCAGCTGTTGCTCACCTAAGCTGATCAGCCCCAACCAAATAGAAGCGGCTCCGTAGAATTTCCTTCCCCTTCATTGGGTGCATGGAGTTAAGGCTCGAATGTGACAAGCGGATCGATAACAGGGCACCATCAAAGACAACAATGGAAGCATAACACAACCAGGTTTCGTGTGACAAGCCAGAAGAAGTTCCTTCAAGGTTTCTTTGGCCACGTTCCTGGGCTGCTAACACTCCACGGCCTTGCATGTCAACCTATTATGCTAAAGGCCACGATCAAGTTTCACAGAGAAGAACTTCGTCTGCGGTGTGGGCAGTCGCAAAATATAATTCTCCCAGAAACCTCCAGCATCGTTTTTGTAAAGGGCCTCGTCCATTTCCACTCCCTTTATCTAAGATAAATGATAAATGTCACGGATAACTGCGGCTTTGAAGAAAGCAGTAGTTCAGGATTCGGGCATAAATCAAACGCACACCTTGAGCTTACATGCTTGCTTCAGCTGACGGCATTCAACGTTCGCACACTGTCAGAATAAACAACAGACTGCGATTGGCAGCTCCTTTTAACCTCATGCTCCAGTTCTTTTTCCATTGACTTGACGACTCTGGGAGTTAGTTACTGAAATCAGGGCATAGAAGTGTGAATTTACTAATTGAATGAACTGAACTATTTTAACTGAAGTCATTGATCTTCATATTGACTCTTCTTCAGTCCGAGCCCAGAAGAAACGTCAGGACAGTACTCATGCGTTACACACTGAATTATTCCTTTGTCGCACCCCATCATTCATCTGTTCTTCCTTCCAGTATGTTTCTTCTAAAATAGGTATGCACAAAAACTACCATACACAACATTGCCCGGGTTATAAATTAGGGTAGAGAACATAAAAAAGGAGTAATTTTCAAAATTTTATGTATAAATAGGTTTTCCCTCAACTGATCTTATTTATTGGTACATTCCAGATATTTCGACGTTTGTGAATTTTTGTTTATTTTTGTTTATTTTTTGTGTTTTATCACCGAAACTTCAGCATACTCCTGGCATAAGTTTACCATACAAATGCAGAAATAACTGTCTTGTCAAATTGGTTTGATGATTTCAGACGAACAAGTGTACACAGCTGGAGAATGAGAGACGGTTTGGCGATCTTGCTCTGACCATCAAAATTCTTTATTGACTTTCACAACAAACTTGCTCAGTCTCAAGGCTGACAATTTGACTCCCCGAGTGACCAACTTTTAACTGGTATTTGTACTGAGACTGTTAAACGATTGTGTTAAAACTGCGTACGAGCGGTGTACAATAAATGCACAGTATTTAGTAGAACGAGAACAACAATCGACTGCAAATACCGTGTGTTGTCAGGCAATACAGCCACTACAAGCAGGTTCCAGGATATGGAGAAATTTCCGATCTAGTGTTCGGGAATACAAAATGTTTGGAATCAGAGTAGATCGCAGAGAACATTCTGATCATTAAAGTGAACACAACGAAAATGGAGCACGAACGGTGTCAAAACCAATCTTCCTGAAATTATGGGCACATGGACTGTCTCGGTTTCGTTATAAAACTTTCCACATCTTTTTCCCGGCACACTTTCCCACTGTTTTTAGTATGACCATTTATATCCCCTTCCTATGAATAGTCTTTCATGCACCTCCCAGTAAATACTGTTCTCAGTGATTCATAATCGAGCTGTTACATCACAATATATTACGACTAGTCAAATGGTTGATAATTGGGAAGTGATAAAAGTTAATAATGAGAAAAGGGGGTGGGGGAGGTGAAAACAATTATAATCCGGGCTTAAATCAAAACCGGATGTGTATCGTTTTTTCTGGTGTATTTTCAGTTTTCATCTGGTTTATGGCCGGTTGTAGGGTGAGGGCAGGGCCAGGGAAGCTTAAGGGCACATACTAATTGTTTTTGAGCACATAGAGGGGGGTTGTGGAGGCGGATGCCGACGGCCTCAGCTGTGGCTAGTATGCGACTCTTTGCCGGTCATGATTGCCGACCCCGAACCTCATACAGCGCACTGGAGGCTTCAGCCACGCTTACTGCATGATTAGTCTGTGCAAGGTGTGAAACGACAGCACTAGTGAGTGGCTTACCTGCTCCAGTGTTTAACTATGCAGGGTGGTGTTCGCGGATGTGTTCAGACAAACGCTTGGTCTTGCGGCCGATGTACGCCGTTCCACAGGAACAAGTGAATAAATAAACACAAAATGACGCTGCAGAAGCAGGCACTTGGTCTTTCAACCGCAAAGGCACTACCGGCCAGGATTTGAACAAAACTCGGAACTTAGCTGCGTAGAACGTTTTGCTGATTACCCCTGACAATCTTCTCTACACAATCTCTGCCAACGTATCACCCTTGAATGGCAAAGAAATATATATCGGCTTTCTTTCCAACCCAACCTTCTTTGGGGTTTCCACTTCAGCAAGCATTATCTTCTCAACTAGCCAGTTCGGGCAGCCGTTTTGGATGAAAGTTGTTCGCACCGTTTGCATTTCTTCTGCAATGATGTCCTTCGAACATATTATTCTTGCCCTGTTTATGAAGCATCGAATTAGGTTCTTTTTATTCTTTGGAGGCACAAAGATGTAGAAGTGAATGTATTATCCTTTCCAAGTTGCCTTTCTATGTACTGACCGGCTCTTCGCGGCGACTCATCCGAACGACAAGGAAGGCGATTGGATTGTCTGACTCTGCTCCTATTGCGCAATGTAAGTTTACGTGAGCTGAGTTCAAGCTGGTAAAAAGTGAGCTGAGGTCAAATGAAAGCACCCGACATTCTTTCACGTTTAGGTCTTTCACGCAGTTTACGAGTTCAAATGTGTCTTTGAGGCTGTACTTTGATATTACCTGTCTTACCTGTTCCACCAACCTTGCAACCATTTAGCCACCTCATGGTATGGTGAATTGCACATGTCGAGGATGGATCTTAAATGGACTCCATTCCTACGTGTTTTCGGTAACCCGTACAATCTGGTAATGGTTGTTCCCGTAGGGCGTATCCGTTCAAATGTGGCTGAGTCCATCATATCCTTTTGCTTCATGCATTCCACCTCCTTTCCTCAATATTGCTTTTTACCACTTCCCACTTATCTAATTGATTCAACCCTTTGACTCGTCGTAATATATCGTAATGCAGTGGCATGATTATGAATCACTGAAAACGAGCTTGTTCGCCAAACTGTGTCCTCCAAAAGTGTTTATTGGGAATTTTCTGACATTTGGAACACTGTTCTCCTACTCTTTATTATTATTTGAAAAATCATTCAGTCTATAACCACGAGGCACTTCTTCACGAAAATCGAGAATGCGATGCCTTTCTGAGCAGCTATCTTTCACTAGCATAGGTTTACCGATGACTTATTGTGACACATGTACAACATCTGGTACCCAATAATCCCTCTTCATCGAGGGTCTCATATTTCGCCACCGGATTACTCTAAAGCAGTTAGGCGCGTCTGTTACGAATCTCTCTAGACGAGATAATCCGTATTTTGATATGCCATTGGTTTTATCCCGTATTCATAGCTTCCTCTGATGTCGCTCAGATTACCTATCACTGGACAATATCATTTCCAGAGCACTGTTTATGAGACACACAATACACGTCCAAATCAGTGCGACTGTTGAGCTACGACACTCATTTGTCACGCGTGTTCGCCTTGCGATTATTCTGAATAATAAATTATTGTTAATATCAAACTAAAAATAATTAGGCAATTCATCAGCAGTAAAAACTGGCGATTTTTGTATCTTACGTCCACACCAATCAGCTTTCTCAGGCACTCAGAAGAACTGGCCGAACGATCATAGATTATGCTCGACCTTTGAAGGACGAACTCAAGCACAGTCCGTTACAAACACTCTAAATCCTTATATATATATATATATATATATATATATATATATATATATATATAGAGAGAGAGAGAGAGAGTTTGCTCCTTGTTTTGAACTTGACCACTGTGCTCAATTTGACGTTAGCGGGTCACCAGTGGATTACTCAAGGAACAGTGTTCCTCGGAAGAGGGAATACTTTTGTTCGGCCTGCAAAATACAAAAGCACAGAAAGCCCCCTAAGCACAAAGCACAGCAAGTGTCTCAATGGGAACCCACACTGACGTTGTTCAGAAGCCAACATGGATGCCTCAAACCTAATCAGTTCACTAATTATGAAAACTTGACCTTGCACGGCCAACTTCTAAGTTTATTAAACTGACATTCGGCCTTTTACGAGACCGTTGAAAATCACCAATCTAAGCTAAAACTAACACCAATTTTCACAAATATTTAGAAAGTGTATATCCGGATGCATACAACTGATTTTTTTCACGAGTATTACAAAGAATTCCCATTTCGAATTATTCAGATGCAAACCTGAAAGTCTAGAATAAGGTGTTTGACACACAGCCGTTCATCCAGAGTGCCAATCCTGGCTGGGACTCAGCAGATAAACTCTATTATTGATCCCTAAGTGTCGATGTGAAGCACCCATCCGATGCTCCCAAGGTTTCGTCAAAATGAGACTGGATCTTTTTATGATGAGATGGTTTACTTCTTTCCATGAGACCAAGAGCTATACAAGATGGCTTTCTTATGTCGGAGTTGCAATCGTGTCTGAATGGTCAATGGGTAGAGACCAGAAGTAGTTCAGTGACTTTGAACCAGTTGCTTGATAAAATATGATTCTAGTCACCAGCCCCTTGAGTGGGAGAAGCACCTCACCAGTGAAGAAACCTTCACCAGATGAACGTAGCTTTGGAGTACATGGGATTCCTCTATGTCATACATATAAAAAATTCTTAGCGAATATTTACACATACGACCGTTTCCCAAGAACATGAAATCTACATTGAATCTCACCCATTGTACAACACACATCATTCAGCACATTTGACTGCTTTTACTTATATCTAGCTCAGTGACCGTGGCCAATTTTTGACCTGATCTGACTTTGTCTTTTTAATCGACTTCGGTCTTGAACCTTGTCGGACTTTGGTTCATGTTTGGTAATCGTTTCGTCCGAATACTTCAAGTTCGCATTTTATATGTTCACAATTTGTCGATCGACTTCGCCGAATCTCCGATCGACTTTGTTTTGCTTTGGGATCCGTTCGTTTGGCTACCCGATACTCAAATTCAGAATAACGGTTAACATTCTAGACGGTAGTGAAATTCATAACACCTGAGTGAAATTTATCGCCTGCCAAATCTGGGCAGCCCCCAGCCAAAAGAATGCTGCCTCGTCCATTTTCCGCTTGCTCCACTGATTGCACAGGGTTAAGGACTACATACGAAAAACTGATCGAAAAGACAAGAAGGAACATGTAAAACAATCAGACCTCATTGAGAGACCAGACGTTTTTTACTGCCCCGTGGTCGTTCGATGCCCCACTACCTTGTGGGTGGGACTATTGTGTTTAAGGCCACGATTATGGTTCACAAAAAGTCCTTCTGTTCTGTGGTTGACTGTAGAGTGTGATTCAACCGGAAATATCTGGCATTCTTCGTGCAAAGGAACCTTACTAATTTTCCCTTCTTTAGTTGGAGATCGACGTAGAATGCCGCGGGTTATTGGAGCTCCGAATAAACCGTATTTCAAGGGTATCCCATAAATCAAACTCACATATTCAGTCCACATTTTCACATCACTTGATTGCATTAAAAGTTCACAACGTGCGGTGGACAAGACAACAGGCTGCACTAACTGGAACTCTTGAAGCCCTAAAACTGATGCATATTATGTCCCCTAAACACTCATACACGTTCCAACTTCGTTGATTACACTTCGCTCGTTCGTCGTGTTTGTGTGTGTGCCCAATAAAGGCGGTTCCTATGATATCAATGATGCATTTTATGGTGCGTTCTATGGATATTCCGATCCTTTCTAGGGGTTTAGAAGCCAAAGATGAATATTTTTGAGATTCTGAAATGCACACAGAAGGCCCTTTTCATTATCCGGGCCGATCTCACTGACAACGACAGTCGTCTCATCTGCCTATGTCCCGAATTCTGAACTTCTGTCATAGAAAGCAGTATAGGCTCACATGACGTGCTGCCACATATTCACAACACTGGGCTAAGATTGAGAATAATTTTATGGGTGACCGCTGGCGTGGATTATTCAAAACATTTCAATCAATTAGCCCATGATTTTAGACGCAAGGTTGCCTTGTTATGTGCTCCTTTCTGTTCACGTACCGTCCGTGGTCGCACTAACACTCGTGTCACCCGATGAGTATCTTTGATAACAGTTCCTATTTTATATGCTAAAAATTCCGTCCCTCTATATGCTACTTTCAATGAGATATGCGAAATTCAGAGGTGTCAACTGACTAGGAAATTGTTAGCTGACGGCGAACAATGGTGGATTGCAAAATGTAAGAAAAATTAGAGGGTGGAGTCTACTGGCAATATCAGACAGTTTTCGAAGGCAAACAATTGTTTCCAGTGAGTTATTATCTAGCTCGTACAAATCTTATTGGAAATGGGTGTATTGAAATGGTCAAGGGTCATTCAGATCGATCAAAACAGTTGTGTGGGCAGCGGGCACTGGGATCATGTAGACACGTTGATCTGCAGAACAAGCACCTGTCGGCCACACGATTCAAATCTGAGTCATTGGGTTGTAAGTGGTTGACTCGCGACCTAGGATGAGCCGGCTTCATGCATGTTCAGAAAGGCACCTGCCCATGGGCGGCGATGAGATATGAGACAAAAGCACAGGAAATTCCAGTTCTGTCTTAGGTTGAGAAAGCCGTAGACAGACTGGAGTCCCAGTCCCTTACCGTTCGACTTGACAGCACTGACCCATGTTTTCAGCTGGAACATGGAACAGGAGAGAAGCACTATCTTGTGATCTCTTTGTTCGGACGTCACAGGACACGTCAAAACCACTTCAGTAGTTCTCTTTAGAAGAATACTGACAGCTCTTCGATGTCAGGGCACTGTGGTCTTATTGTTTGGTCTAAAAGCATGTCGTGCCAAGCCACATTCAGTATCCGTCGCAGACACGAAAGGCCAACAACTTCCAGCTCTATATACAGAAAACACGAATAGCGAACAAGCACATTTCCGGCAACATCATCCTCGTGGCTAATACAGTTGCATTTATAATTTAGAAATGCATAAATCAGCTTTCTGGTGTCCTCGACACGTAGTCACCTCGTCTCGCAACCGTATGTCAATAATGGACAGATAAAGACCTGGATGACGCGAACTTTGGTCAGCAGGCTGACTTCGTTGAACGATCAGAGTACATTGTAAAGCTGGCGAAACGTAATTCTGGCACATTCAATGCACAACTTGACTTCATCTTTGGCTTGACTGTCCGTGACTATCGAGGAACCCAGATATTTGAACTCTGGGAAGTATTCAATCGGTTTGCCGTTCACGTATATCGGGAGAATGAACTATGTGGTGCATGTCGGCAGAATCTCTGCCTTTGACGCACTGACATCGTCCCATGGATTTTACAAAGAATCTTGTGCGAGTAAATACTGGCTGTAAGGTAGATGTGTTATCTCCAAGGATCGCAACATCGTCCGCGAACTCTAAATTGGTGTCCAGGTAAGTACAAAATTAATCAGTAAGCGCTTGACATATTATTCAATAGATGGTGCGGTTGAACAGCACTGTTGACAGAAAACACCGTTGTCTAACACAGAAGTTGAGGGAGAAGCTAGTGGACCTCATAAACAGATGCGTATTCGCTCGCGTGTATCTTCGTAGTACGATCTCATGGACTGACAAGCTTCTGGGGCATTCCATCCGCTTGTTGCGTAGTCCATAACTATTCTCTGTCAACTGAATCAAAGACAGCCTAAAATTATTAAAAAGAGCTGCAGTCGGTTGTCGAAACTTGTACCGATGTTCTAATACTCGATTAAGGGTGGATACTTGGTCCACGGGCCCTCTAACACGGCGGAAGCCTCCTTGATTCGGGTGTGTGCGCGTGCCGCCCACTGCTCAGAAGTGGTTCTACAAAAGCACGGAGAATATTTCGGTGGCCATGTAGATTAAACTGATGCCACGGCAGTGTGCGCACACAGGCCCGTAGCACTTTTTTGAAAGAGTGAGTAAAATTGAAGTTCCCAATAAGCTGGGAATTGTTCTTTTTCTCAGATTGTGCAAAACAGGGTGTACAATAGCTCCATCAGTGTCAAAAGTCGTGACTTCCATACCTCCGGTGCAACACTATCTTCTCCAGAGTATTTCCGATTCTTCAGCTTGTGCATTACATTGGCGATATCATTTCGGCCCAGTGGGTGTCATAGATCTAGCACTAAATTGCTCGGATTTGGTTAGCAAAGCTTGCCTCGGGGCGGTTCAGTAGAAAATCGAAGTGTTTGGCCAGTCGCTGCATCTTTTTGGTCTTCTCAGGAATGCGCGGCCTGTCAGCATTACAAAGGAGGGTTCCGCCGAATGTCGCTTACCAAATGTAGTGTGGATTAGACGGAAGAGATTTGAGAAGTCTCCGCAGTTAGTCGCAATCTCTGTGGCTTTCAGTGATCTCGGTCCAGTAGTTGTTACGATAGCTAATGGCCTAACGGGTGGCTTTTCGCTGGATATCACGGAAACCTGGGTGCCCATTTAGACGAGCATCTCTAGTCTTTTCGGTTGACGGGAGAGGAACCCCTGATATCCAGTCTTTCTGTCGCCTTAGCGGAAAGCCTGGTTCGTCTAAAGCGGATTGCTGAATCTACGCCTTAAGGGAAGTCCACTGATTTCCTGCCTCTACTTCTTCTTCGTCTATGGACCTGACCGCTAGATGAAAGACAATAGTGTCCGAGGCCTCTTGGCACTTTGTCGATGATCCTAACTCTGTTGTATAACTTATTGTTAGAAAACAGATTGTCTAGGGAGATCTTGAAGCGAGCACAGACGAGGGTATCGTCGATGCGTTTCTTGTTACTAGTATCCTTGGTAGGACCAGCAGTCTTCAATCAAAGATGAACAGAGTGGTCGTATGAGAATGTAGTCTATCCGGTGCCCTGTATGGCCGTCATTAGAGTTTCACGTTAGCAAATATTTCTTGGGATGTTGAAAACGGGTGTTGGTGAGGGTTATGCTGTTGAAGTCTGCAAAGTTGACGAGACGTTCATCAATAATGCACTGATGTCCGAGACCATATGTCCCAAAATAGGTATAGTTGCTTGCATGGAGAGACCAGTGTGGGCGTTCCAGCCCCCCGTAACCGGGAGAATGTCACTTTTCGGGACACTTTATATCACCTCTTATGGTCGATCTTAGAACTCGTTCTCCACCGCTTCTTCGGCCGCAACTGTCGGGGCATAGACCGCAACAACCGATAAGCTCAAGGGCGAGGCGTGAAAACGAGCTAAGTCGACCCGAGGCGATATGAGGTTCCATGAAAGCAGTGCTTTGTTGGCTTTGTTGCTGACAGCTATCGCGACGCCATAGAGACCAGAGCTATCCGTGGGTCCACTATGATAGAGGTGATAACTGTCATACTGTTCATACATCGGGTGCCAGAATTCGGCAGCCGAACTTCGGAGAGGAGTGCGATCTCGATGAAATGGTCATGTAGTGTTCGTGCAGTAATGGCTTGGCTTCCGATATCCAGGAGTGTTCTCACATTCCAGCAGGCGATGTGGATGTGATTTCGCGTCTTGAGGCCCCCAGTTAGCATATTTGTCACCCCGGCCACGGGGAGAACACGCAGGGCATCGATTATCGGGGACGACGTAGCATGAGCAATGTGTGTGAGGGAACTTGTCATGGACAGTCTGAGGAATTTGGTATGAATTGGCATCCCCAGCCTCACTCGACTTTTTGTTCGAGTTAGCAGCTCCAGCCCTTGCAAAATCAAGTGTTACCTGTTGGTCAACAGGAGCATCTTGTGTTGGGATCTGGAGACCGAACGGGCGGTTCGTACACCTTTTGGGTGGCGGTCTTCCCATCTGGTATGCCTAATGCATACTAGTGATCTCGGTGCATTGCTGCCGGTGACTGACTAGTGGCTCGTTCGTCTTTAGGTAAAGGTCACCTAGACCCAGGCGTCCATACAACCCTGTTGACTAGACGAGTTTCCTTGCTAGCCCCTGGATATCAGCAGATCTCATCAATCTATACAGGAGTATCCGTCTTTGCATTTTGGGCCCCATCTCAATGAGGTTTTTAGGCCTCAGTTACCTTCATCCTGGTTTGGCCCGCCTGTCAAGTGGTTCACCGGGATGGGGCCGCTGATGCACGCCTCAGCTTCGTGTAGCCACGGGAGAAAGTTGGGCAGTTGGAATCCAAACAGATGGAAGATACCCCAAGGGGCATGACAGTCTACCAACTCAAAGGTGCTACTCCGCTCAGTCACCCCATACAATATTCCTTAATCCTTTGAGATAGTTGTACTAGTTGACACAGCTGTAGCATCTACCACTTGATTGTAAGTACAGACGTATGAAAACTAACTAATTAATTTGATGGCCCGGAGGTACTTTAGATGAACAGATGCAAAGCTGCTAGATAATATGGGTTATCAGTATCCTTTCACGAAAATGGAGGCAAAATTCTGATATTGAATTTACCAGAACTCTTACTGGTACAGTTAACAGACTCACAGGGACTTGTGTGTATCGGCGATTGTGCCAATTTGCAAGAGAGGCTCCTGGTCTGCTCCTGAAAACCACTGAAATTAACTTGGTAAAATCCTCATTCAAACTGTTTATCAGTACTATTCTTCTCCCACTATCCAAAGCCCGTGAAGTTTGGATGTGTGAGAATTAAGCCGGTTTCAGACCCAGCAGACCATTTGAGTAAGTTTGGATCACGGACAACTCTTCTGTAGTCACACCATATTTACGTTCTTTGATCTGGAAGCGGAATTCCATTCAGTTGAACTTACAGTTCCCTAGAGCTGCCTGTCTTTCATAGGTGTGATAGAGAAATTTCTCAAATCCAACGGTTGTATTCAAACAGCTGAAGCCGAATTCGTGCCTAATGCTTTCTGTCATCCTGGTCCACCAAGGGAAGGAGCGTTCGTTACGATTGCCCTCTTCCGTCCCTCCTTTTTAATCTATGTGATTTTATTATTTCTTGATACAGCCTTATCCTCTTAAGAGAATGTCTTTACATAACAAGTGGACGGTATTGCTCTTCTGGATGAAGATCCACTCAAGTTACAATTAGTTTGCTAGACAGTCAGAACAACAGAGTAGCAACGTTTGAAATGTGTTTAGCATCTCCGACGTGAAAAATATTTCCACAGAAATGGGTTTACTCTACACCAAGCCTTGTCCAATCAGGGAAGCCCCAACTGAAATAGTTCAGTTTTATTACCCAGGCTACTGCATTCTTCCCAGAGTTCGGATATGGAATGAACTGCTATCGTAAATGCAAAAGATGCGTATGGCTTTCGCCAAAGTCATTTATGGCGCTATTTTGGCATCCAACTGCCTCTCCTAGACATGTCTTCCATACGACTCAAAAATCGAGCTGATTCAGATAGAATATATGAGAAGACTGTCGGCGGTTGATCACCGATATCTCCGGAGTTGTGCTCATATATGATCAGAGCTTTGCATCAGAAATGCTGAAACTCATCGTGGAAATGTTATAGCCAGAGGTCAGTCACCAGAATAAGTACCGAAACTAAATAGGTTAAAATGACTGGGGCATGTGTTACTCATCGCCAAGGAGAAACAGCTTAGGTGTAAATGGATCATCAAGAAAGAGGGTTGGTGGAGGTTGTCAGTCGATGACATGACGAAATGATATAAAAAGAGTGACCTGTGAATTTGATCTATTAGGAACTGGCTGACTTTCGGAATGCGGTCCACGAGACCCACCTATCTGATGGTTAGGCACATTAAGTGGTTCGGCTGGGTTTCGCGGTCAGTGCAGTAGTCACACTCTGAATTTCGTTGTCTTCATGATTTCCATCTATCACTTCGATTTTTGCTTATCTTCACTTTTGTGCACCTACTCATTTCACACTTGACTCACATATACTGGGAGGTAGCAACCGAAACCAGAGCTCAGAAGTGCGAGGTTCATGATTGAAGGCAAGAAATGAGCTGTCAAATGGCTTAGGCTGAATGAAGTGAACAAAAGCAAAGAAATACAATGATTCATGGAACTGCTTCGAATAGCGGAGGTAACATCCGACGTCCGGAAGTGAACATGATGAAGGTCTTTACCCTGTTTATTGTTCCCCGGAGCCTGTGTAATTCCCGTGGATAGCGCATATCTGATGAAGACTAGATCTCACTTCACGTTTGAAGCCTGCACTGTAATCGGTTCATCGATATATTCACTGAATCGCAGAGCACTGATGGTCAGAATGGCATATGCTTTTCGACGATCACGGTTCTCACGACGATTCAATTTTTCCACTTTATTTTTGGTACTCGGAGACTTTAATTTTCCACCCTCGTTTTACTGTTTACTCGATGTTTCAGAAACCATCTCACGCGCATCAAGAACAGTCTAATAATTGCACCTGCCCTTCTTCGAGACTATTCTTCACTCCGTCTCAAATTCTTACAATGTAGTGCACACAAATACGCCCACGTCCTGAATATCACAGTCGCATATGGGAGGGATCTTTCTTCCTACTCCACTGAACCGGGTGTTAAATAGGGCAATTCAATTTTTCACAGTCTACCCCTAGCTTCATTTCTACAACCTCTCTCCTACCGACACACAATTACCTCTTTATATCTAATCCGCCCCTCACCTTATTTCCATTGGTGGATTAAATGAACATGTGGGACACTTGGGGGATAGAGATGACTATTGTTTTACCACTCCGTTCCATTCCTATAACGAACTGCAGTGTGTTTAGGTGAAGGGGAGAACGAATAATCTAGTAATTAATTTGTGGCACGTGTGTGGCATTTCGTTATACTTCTTTGACCGAACAAACAATAACTGATCTGAATCATCGTTATGGAAACCAAACTAAGCAAACCAGTCATTTGGACAAACAATGAACAAGTGGAGAGCATTTGCTATGCTCAGTCCTCCTGACCTACATGACTGTACGCTCAGTGAACAAAACATCTTGATCCTTATTGTTTTCGTGATAGATCACCCGGACTACGGGATTGGGTATGGGGTTGATGCCAGTACGATTCCCGTAAACGCCTCACCAATATGAAACCGTTTTTCTTTCACATTGTGTACCACTATTGTTGCATTCAAGGTTGTTTATGCCCCGTTTCTGAAAATGAAAGGCTGAGTAGCTGATTGTTGGATGAGTGTTTTGTTGCACGGGTAATTATTCCAAATTATCTTAGCGTTCATTCCGGTCGTTTCGCGAAGGCTAAAATACAGTTTTCAACTGTGATGTCGGTGATGATTGCAGCAATTTCCCATGGTGATCTCAATGGCCACAACAACTACTCCTGGTTTTTGATTCACAGATAACAATAAAGTCGCCAGTCTTCTGCACGAACCTCTTTTTCGGTTACTCTAGATCCATATCATTTTCAAATTATGCCTGGATGCCCTAGTTCTTGGCATCCAGCCTCAGGTTTACCCCGATCCAGAGGGCTAGTGAAGCTCGAAATTCGGTTAAACTTACTCCCGTAATGCCGCAAAATATTCAATTCTCCAATGCACTAGGTGAAGTTGGTTCAACTGGGGATTCAATGATAAGTTACAAAGCAGTAAAGATTGAGATGTGGTTATATATGTATATATATATATATATATACTTGATTATCTCAAAATAACTTGGTTGACGTTTAGATTTATGTGATACGACGACGATATTCCAAGTAGTCAAAAAGTCCTTGGTTTCTTTTTCATTTTCGATAATTTTATTCTGATATTCTGCCTCTGGAATATGGACAGTGACAGCTGGGTGGGTTTTTTCAAGCAGCCTCGGTGAATACGGCACAATCAATCTGCTATACATTCACTACATGTAGCAGATAGGGAAATGCTGTGATAGAGGCGAGTGTATCGGGCTTATAAAACCAGAAAATATGGTACTTCACAACCACTCGCAAGAACAATATTGAATTTTCCCCATAGAATTCAGTAATTGAGGATAGGATATATATTGCTGCACTTGGACATGCATTGAAAGGAGCTTTTAATCAACATGACGTTGTTTAAAGGTGTACCGGAGAAAATGACAGGCAGTACGATAACCAATGAAATTACACACACAAGTGAGTAAACTTCGAATTGGTATAGGTAGACACACGTAGAGACCTAAGGTGGAAGAAGTGAAATGTCAGTCTCCTTGCCTTGAAAAAAGTATCTTGCAAAGGACTGACGTTAACACTTTTACGGGAATCATTACCAAACACAATATCGTCAGCGTGTTTATGTGATGCGAGGACGATATTCCAAGTAGTCACAAAGTCCTTGGTTTCATTCATTTTCGATAAGTTTATTCTGAGATTTTGCCTCTGGAATAAAAAATTACTGTGTGGTTAAAAATACTTTTCTTGCAAAATGCACTCTGGTGATCACCTCGACCATTTCCTTCAATTTTCGGACAAATACCATAGTCAATTTGCTAGGTATTCTTTACTACACTTGACTGTCTCCAGGAATTACTGACCAAGTATTAAACTTTTACTAAGTCTAACA
This sequence comes from Fasciola hepatica, assembly GCA_948099385.1. NCBI lineage: Eukaryota > Metazoa > Platyhelminthes > Trematoda > Plagiorchiida > Fasciolidae > Fasciola > Fasciola hepatica. The sequence continues at coordinate 3,534,698 of CANUEZ040000199.1, forward strand.
AATGGTAGGTTGAACCAAATGTTAGAACTCATCGACCTCCCTTGGAAATCCAAGATTTACATAGCCTGGAAAATACTAGTTCAATTGGCAAAGAAATTTCGCATCTGAATTGATCTAGGAGACTAAAACATTTCACCATTCTGGTCATCAATGAAAATCCCAAAATATGACTAGTCTTCACTCGTTTTCCTCTGTGTTTACTACTAATAATAATGAAGGAGAAAAACTCGGTCCATATATGTGCGAAGCCTTATTTTGCTGTCCTTACCTATTCTTTGTCTGTTTCTACAATTCCTTTTGTGGATTTTATAAAACAGGCCCCTTGATTTTAGACTTTCTCTGGTCCTCAGGCATCATACACGGGATTACGGTCGGAATGCTTGCCGTTTTATCCAATTTTCATGAACAGTTATTTATTATTAAAAAACCACCGTTTTGCCTTAATTTGTAGACAGCTCTACTAACGTCACTTTCATTTTGGTGGTCTTGTGATGAAGCATCTCACGAAATTTTAATTTGTTCACTTATCTGCCTAATTTCTGCCCACTTACTCGAACTACGTGTACATTGATTCGCATAGTTTCGGTACTAGAACGGAGGAATAAACTGTAAGACAGCCGACTTTGGCAATAAAAAACGAAACATGTTTCATCGGTTTTATACCATTTATTCTACCAATGGGTTTTCCGTACAATTTAAACCTCAGCCTTTCCGTGGCCAAGATTCGTAGATCATTCAGATGAAATCATCATTGACTAGATTATCCCGAGCATAAAATGCGCTTCAACGGCTAAGCGATAAAAAAAGATTGTGGCTCGCTATTCACGTGAATCACATCAAGATACCTTATACCAGATAAATAAAGCTAAGCTATTCCTTTGACTTGACATTATTTTTGATTCAGACCTAGGAAACAGAAAGGATTGACTGACTCTCCTATTCCCAAAAACCCGACCAGTCGATGTCGACGCACAGAGGCTTATGATCGAACTAGGTTTCACCTAAAATTATGTTCAGAGCTATTGAATTCTAGATACCCGCATTTCTTCGCGTCATGTCACGGTAAAGTGCAAGAGATAACGGAACAGATCAAAATGGAGGGGACATAGTTCAGACTGCACGATGTACTCGAATATTCAGTTTGTATTTCTCCGGGGTTGTGGCCAAAATGTAGATTCAATATGAGCAAGTGAATATATTACAAATTTTGGAAGATTCTATAGGCTGCCATCATATGAATTCCATTGCTCTTCTAATTTATCATCAGATTTTTTATTTGACCATGAAATCCAAAATAGCATCGGGATCGTCCTCAGGTTTCGTATTAGCAGAAAACCATGTGAAGAAAACAGCTGTATTCTAAATGCATCTATTAGCTATTAGCTAATGGTGAACAGGTGTACTAGATGTGTTCTTGTGTCGGTGCCCGAATAGTGTACTATGACATCCTGACCAATGACAAGAAAACGTGGGTGGGACAACAAATCTACACGCACATGTTCAAATCTTCCTTTAAATAAACTGAAAGAATAATTTTATCCAGTTTCCAAAGCATCTGAACTGTGCTCCAAAGACACAATTGTTAATGACCCTAAAATAAGGGCACCATTTCTCTTTTTGGGAACAAACAGTACTACTCCATTGTTTGAGCTGACGAGGGCTACAGTGCGGCTCTCAGATTTTACTAACTGAAACACCTTAGGAATATCCTTGGCTGATCTGAAATAGCTAGTAAACGTTTTCCATTGAGGAAATTGAAAACATTTTTATGATATGGAAAAAACTTGGACGAGCTCGCGTTTATGAGGAGTAAGTGATATATCTGAGTGAACATGATAGCTAAAATCTCCCATAGCAGGGCACCGATTCTGGTGGGTAATTTGATTTCCTTCCGAATTATTATTAGCAAACTTAGGATCCACAACAACAGTACACTCGAAAGTCCTGAGTAGTACTGACTTTTGTAATTGAATTAACTTTATCTTTTCTTTTTTTGGCATCAAAGCGATGCAAACCTAAAGACATCAGTCAGCGAATTTGACTCATGATAGACATAAAGCAAATATGGATGAGAACAAAAGAGGCTGGTCGGCAGCAGTAGCATTCAGAATAAGAAAACTGGAAAAATCAGGCCCGCTGTCTTTGCTGATATTTATCGATTTAAATTACGTGAAAGCTCGTCCCGCATGAAAGTACTGAGAATCTTCCAGTCCGTCCAGAGTTCCATGTAACTTATGTAACAAATACATGGAATTAATTTGTTGGACAAAAAATTATCAAGCTCCTCGGCATCATGAGCTACGTAATTCGTAGAGAAAATGGTACGATAGCGAACAAGCTGGTATAAAGTAACTTAAACCTCTGGCTAATACACCTACAAGATGGGAATGAATATCTTCGGAATAATGTTCTCCGTTATTGTTATGATCTACAAAAACAAAAAGCGCCTACCAGACACCCGCATGCGTCGGATTTGCTATGTTTACAGAATGAAAACAGTTTCTGAGTATATCAGATCCGAACCTTGTTCGGAGTTCATCAATAAAACAATAAGCCATTCATTGCGGATTCAAAAATATTCTTCCTTCTGTAAAAGAACTTGCCTTGAGAAAGGTTACTGGCGATACCCGAGGCTTCCGCTAGTTCAAAATCTCTACCAATAACTCTGTGTTTTGATGATAATCGCACCAAGAGTGAAGGTCGTCATGGACCGTACTTGACGTGAAGTATACTTTTGTAATTTTTAATTTCCTTCACCTTTTTCATTCATCCATTATATTGCAAAGCAGAAAAGGGGCTTTTTCAAAGAATGGTTGCCAAATGGGGAATTGTCTGGCAGTGGCGGGAATTGAACCCGAGTCCTAAATGTCCAAAGTCCACCGCCGGTCAATGCAATGAAACTGTTGCAGGGTTTTAGGCGTACCACTTTGAATGAAAGTCTTTGATCAATAGTTTCATTTCAAAGGTGATTGCAAGGCTTCCTTAATAAACGTACACAGGTGCATTAGTTGCTTCTGCTCGTGTTCGGTGTTTTAAAGAAATCTTGTTTTTGAAATATTTTTAACTTCCGCCTTTTTTTACCAAAAGTAGTCCCGAATCCTGCTTTAGAGCTCTAATAAAATCCAAAACGTTCGAGGACATTAAAAGATCCCCTCAATACTCTGCCAATGACCATTTAATTTAAAGTAAAAATGTCATATCTGCTTTCATACAATTACCAAATTCATTTACTTATTGCTAGAGTAGATATTTATTTGAAGGTTTAAAGCCCTGTCAATTAGTGAACATGTGCAAAATATAATTTTATAACACTATTTGGATGACACCGTAGTATTTCGCTAGCGTCGACGATATTCAAGAATACCGATTGAAGAGTCGTCATCTATGACAGCTAGGCATGCTTGCCCGTCGGTCGAACAAAGTGTCATGAATCCCACACATTTCTCGGAGTGATTAATATATATGTATATATATATATATATATATATATATATATATATACACTAAGGATGAAGCTGGTTTAAATGGTGGCACAATGACCCATCCTGTGAAAAAGTCCTGAATTGGTGAGAGGTATTCGCTTGGATTTACCGCGATGATGACGGGAAGTAAAAGAGGTCCATATCAAACGATTCATTGTATTCTTTCGCTTCTCTTTTCGCGGTTTCGAATGGCACAGTGCAAGAGAACAATCACCATTAGGATCAACTGAAATTTTCAGAAGTGACTATTCATCGATCAGTTGTGCATTCAATGTCTCTCATTTTCTCATATCACTTTTCGTGAAAACAAACTTTTTCCGATGATCGTCTTTCTCGTTTTTGAGCAGAACTTCTTCTGAGGTGTTTCTTATCCAGTATCGAAGGCGAGAATTCTCGATTGTTGCATGTTGACTGGACAATTGCAATCGATGAATGGGCGCTTTTGTTCATCGTTAACAAAAACGACAACTGATGCGTCAATCTACACAGGCAAGGAAACAAAGACGAATGTACGGATTCAGCACACGATAAATCGGTTGAAAGCGGCTGTACACGACGTTTCATGTTCAGATAAATATGGCTCAATTTGTTTATACCCAGAAAGGACTAAACTGACACTGCACTTCGAGCATCTTTTCACGTTGATGGCCTACAATTCAGCCTGAATCACGGGAAGGAAACGTTGTTCAGTACGATACTGCAAATAACGTTTGTGCATGTTAATCTTTTTGAACAATAGTATCAGTCCACATGATAGTCTGACCCATTCTAACTTGCAAAACCCTTATTTATCATTAGTGTTATGCGGTAGAAAAACGTGGAATGTCTTTTCATTATTGAAAAAACTTTTAATCATCGTTAAACAAATGCCCTCACATTCATCCCTGCAACCATTTTCCAGTAAAAATAGAACAAACCCGAAGAGAAATAATTTTTCGTTCGTATATATATGAACATTCAGTAGTCTCTGTGAGGTAGCCACCCTTCTGAATGAGATAACCTCTCTGCAAGAAAACGTTTTTTCACAGAAGACTTCCACTATGTAATATACCCATCAGAACCGAACAAGAAACACTTTCATTAGGAATTTCTCCCTGGAGAAGAAACATTTTGTAGTTAGATATGATGATTTCCTTTCTTGATCACAATTGGCCCTAGAGATATGGTATCGGTTTTCTTGTCCGTTACCACATTTGACCCACTGGACATTTAGGTGATTCTTCATTCCAAGTCTCACAGTCTGGTTGGTGGCTATCGCTAATAGTTTAGTGGACCCTGAGGCTATGAACGTTGCTTTAGCCCATCAATTCGTGCGGGAACATACAACAGAATAATTCAGAATTACTAGACCTCTGGGTTTGGTGAGTTCTAATCATGTTGACCGAGGTTTATATGGGTCACTCAGCAATAATGGTAAATTTATTCGGTTGTTTCTTTGATTGGGGTGAGAGCATTTGTGTCTCGTGCCAAGACATTGAAATTGTTCACCTGTCAACTTGACCCGGACACTGATGAAATGAACAGCAACCACGATGCTGGTAAGCCGGGTTTGTCAATTGTTTTTATGAATTTAGAGATCACATATCACAACATGACGAGTCGAGCAGAGCATTCAATGTTACCGACAGAGGACTGTTTTTTGAAGCCTGCCATACAGTAGATGTGGACAAGTGGGCCAAATATATCATAGCATGAAGAAAGCAATAGATAGGTTGACGGTGATGTGCTGCACTACATCCGATGGAACATTAAAGCCGTTACCCACTGGCAAAGAAGACAATTCGAGATTAGTCGAATGTCGACCGTGAATTAGAATTGATAGGAAGTAAAGGTAGCAATGGTTGGCTGAAAAGCCGGAGAAGTGCACTGGCTTCTGAGGACCGAACACATTTTATTGCTGAATAATTGCGATGAGGCTTCGATGATATATTAGCAATACATTGATATCATTCCCCTTGTGACATCCAATGTGTATGTGGAAATGGTGTGGCTCGATTCAATAGACGAAGCATATTCGCTAAGGCAATCGTAATTATATTTTGTAAAAAACAACCCAAAAGTTATATTCATCATCATCATCATCATCATCATCGCACTGCATTAAACTTCAGCGCGAGCCCCACTGACCACTGCCTTCCTCATCATGTTCCGAATAGAAACAAAAAGAATAATTATATACAAGATGGAAAACGAGTGGAACTACACAGGTGGGTAAAGGCAATACCGTCCCAGCAGCCAACACACGGAATACACAGTCTTACTGTACAAACACACATTGATCAATCATTCTGATTTGACAGAAAGTGACAACGCGATCGTCACTGCCCTCGGTTCACTGCCATATTTTTCAGTGTCTCCAGTCAACTGGCTGAGGAAATATTTTAACTCTAATCACGTTCAACTGATACACCTACTTTTCCTACGTTCGATGTACATTTCCACATTCCCCGCTGTCATGTCATCCGTTGACTTCAGTCCATAGGAGGAAAGCTGTGATAGAATATCCTCTGAACGAGTAACCAACACTCGATCTCTGACCTCAGCATTGGTCACCCGGTCATTCCACCCAATCTTACTACTAAAAGGACACTTCATCAATGAATGCACAGCTCACCATCTGAGGCCAAATGGAACCCAAACTCCACAACTGTATGGCTTACCGAAACTACACAAACGCGGAGTGCCACTTCGACCACTACTATCTATGACAAATTCAGCACAAATCGTGCTGATGTTGCAACTCTGGTTTTACTTTTCAAGGTCATTTCGGGAAAAGCACGTTTCACTCTTTTAGATTACACCAGTTTCAAATGTCATTCGCTTTCAGGTTACATCAAATAGGCTCCGTGGAATTTATAACGTGGGTCCCTTGATATTTGAATTATTTTTCCGTAATTATTGATTTTTTCTGGGCAAGCAATAGCCGTAACCTGTTGGTAGTGATAATGGGTTCCTTCTATAAGCAAGCTAACGTCTTGTTAACTTGCAATGTGTTTTATACATAATACTTTCTTGCATACCGTATGCAGACATGTGCACCGATAATGAGTTGAATTTTCACAGCTGAGTTTTGCTCAACATCTGCAGCAACTGTCATTAACCCGTACCATAAACAAGCTAATGAAATTCAGTTCTTTTGCCGCATTCGATCTACACTTTCAATTAAAAAGAAGACATTTTGCAAACCAAACTCCTTCACACTTCTACCTCCCATTGCAGAAAAGGGGTTCATGATCGCAGTCTTGAATCGAACAACGCTTCGCTAACAGTCAGAAAACCAGTGTCCAGCAAAAGAGATGTTTTTGCGAACCTGCAGAGTGCAAAGTACAGAGTGAGGAACGATCAAGGAGGAATCACAACACCGTGGGTTATGTTGGCGGTTGGACCATGAACAGCATGAATCGGAGTGACGAAACAAAATTGATGAATGCCAGACATGAATATAGGGGCATCACAGTATTGTTAGTTGGTAATTTATCGCCGAAAATGATACAATCATGGTATGTTTTGGCTTCAGGTTCTAAACGCGTTTCCGTTGGGTATAACTTGTATCACCGATATCAAAAGTACAAAGCAATAGAGCGTTCCATTAAACCATGAGAAAACCCTAGTTCAAGATGCCGTAAAATCACCATGACATTAGACTTAATCTACTAAAGTGATTTCCAATTCCGGTAAGGTTTATCTAGCATGTAAAAGGTGTTGTCTGGAGTAAGAATTTCTTTACAACAATACTACGCAATGGTGCAGCATTACTTAGAGTGTCGTTGAATATGCATCAAATTTCTCTGGTACGTAAACAGCATTCATTCTCATCGCCAGTTTATCAATCAAGGGTGGAGTGCGCGATGCAACCATAACATGTCATTAAGTAGCGTGTTATTAAGGTGAGGAGTTACAGAAGGTTATGTGTGGTGGTGAATATCAGTCCGACAAATCGTGAATGAGGCATTTAAGCAAAATATGTTACGCAACTGATGCTTCCTTGTATTGTATTTTGACCTCATGTCACCCTCGCTCTTACCATCTTCTTTCTTGCATCTCTAAAGTGATCTTCATTGATTTTTATTTCCACGGAGTGAGGAGTTCTTGCTGTTCATCTGTCCACTCCCAAAAATCAACATACAGATAACGAATCAGTGATCATACTGGTTCAGCCCTCCCTGATTCCGACATTATCGTGATATTTTATTCACACAGACGATATTTCCCCTGTATAGTATGAAGTTTGTGTAGTCGACTAAAATGTGGGTTGACAACGGATGAGTGCACTTTAAATAAGTGGCCGATTTCATTGCTGATCACATTATTCCTCTTGCTTTATTGAAGACTAGCCATTTATCACACACGGGCCATTTATCGTTTCCACACAATTGATTCTCATCGGAATCACTTGTCGAAGCACAACAAGCAATAATGAGAGTCTGACACCCGAGAAGGAAAATCGCCCGCCTTGAGATCCGTAATAGTTGGTGTGGAAACCAATGGGAAATTCATACGATCAACACACAACAACGAAATCGTTCCACATACCCAAGCTCTGCTTATATTGGCCTTGTGCACTTGTTCATTCAGTAAAAATACAATGAACACTGCTGTATATCACGGAGGTTAGGAAAGCAATGTACCAACCTTCTCAGTCAGTGTCAAGGAACCTTGAAGGAATAAATTATATCCCTTGAATAATGAAGCCAAAAATCACACTCGAATACATAGACTAAAAGAGAACATTGTGGCTATAACTACCCTGGTATGCACCATTTTACCTCTTGTTGGCAATACTTTACGAGGTTTATTTCATCCGTGCTGGTTTTTTTTTCAGAGTTTGAGTTTAGCACCAGTCTAAGTCACAAAAATCCCAGCAACCAGAGAGAATTTTGGGGTTTGCACTTTTTATATCATCATAAACACCGCCGTACAAAAAAAAAACAGCAGTGCAAGCCCCACTGACCACTGCCTTTCTCATCATGTTCCACATAGAAACAAAAAGAATAATTATATACAAGATGGAAAACGAGTGGAACTACACAGGTGGGTAAAGGCAATACCGTCCCAGCAGCCAACACACGGAATACACAGTCTTACTGTACAAACACACATTGATCAATCATTCTGATTTGACAGAGGATGACAACGCGATCGTCACCGCTCTCGCTTCACTGCCATATTCTTCAGTGTCTACAGCCAACTGGCTGAGGAATCACTTGGACCCCAATCACGTTGACGTGATACACCTACTTTTCCTAAGTTCGATGTACATTTCCACATTCCCCGCTGTCATGTCATGCGTTGACGTCCACGTGCTTTTCTTCAGTCCACAGGAGGAAAGCTGTGATAGAATATCCTTTGAAATAGTAACCAACACTCGATTTCTGACCTCAGCATTGGTCACCCGATCATTCCACCCAATCTTACCGATACTATGCAAACTTCGACGGGCAAAATCGTCAAAGCGACGGACATCTTCCGCACACAAACTCCATGCTTCTCAACCACACAACAGAACTGGGCGTACAGCAGCACAGTACACACGAAATTTCAACTACAGCGAAATATCAGGTTGGCGCCACAAGTGCTTTGGTCTGCCCGAGCTTTTGTTATAAGCGTGCCACCTCGACTGCCGTGCTCCCATCAGTCGTCAGGCTGATCCGAGGTAATTGGAGCTGTCAAATTTGTAAGCACCTCCCCTTCGAGCATCAAGCTCGGAAAGGTTAGCCTCCAGTCTTGCACCATCACTTTACACTTTGAACGTGCAAAGTCCATGCTGAATGCAGCTGCATCACCTGAGAGTCTACCTTATGCAAGTTGTGCATGTTTCGTACATTAAAAGGAAGAGAAAATGTCGTCTGCGAAATCTAGGTCACATAGCTTTTCACTATTTGCTAGTTTGATGCCCACATCCTGAAAATCTCGCAAGGCATTCTGCATTATCTCGTTCACAACGAAGTTGAACAGTAATGGAGAAATGGGACATCCTTGTAGAACACCGCTGATTGTCTCGAACAGACTGGATAGTTCACCATGAGCGCTTGCGCGATCAGAAGTATGAGAACACAATGATCTTAGTATATTCACGAACTTCTGTGGAATACATTTTTAGTGAAGCGCACTGAGGAGCGCTGTTCGGTTTCCGTAATAGAAGACGCCTTTCCAGTTCAGGAAAACCATTATTGTTGATCGACGGTGTGTGATGCGTTTCGAGTAATTGGCAAAAAGTAAAAATCTGGTTGATGCATCCTCGAACTGGACGGAATCCGGCCTGTTGCTTGCTTGCGTTCCTCTCGCGAGCTGGTGTCAGACGGTGCAGTAAAATTGAGAATAGTATCCTGGTGACTAACGGAGTTAGACAGATCCCGCGATGATTACTACAACCAGTGCGTATTCTCTTTTAAGATAGGTACAATCAATGACTCGCCCGTTGCTAAAAAAGCACTCCTCGTTTCAAATGCCACACAACAAGGTGGTTAGTGGTTTTATCAGCATTTCACCACCCATTTTGAAAGGGCTTGAGGGAGTTTGACGGAAGTGACTGCTTTTCTACGTGTTTGAATGCTTGATTCCACCTCAACTACCGATGGGAGCTCAAGTGATATTCCTTAAGAAACCGCAGTTGTTGATGTCGGAGTGTCTATATTAGCGGTCGGCCAGCTAAAGTGCTCCTTTAAGTATACTGCCCAACGGTGGAGCCTCTGTTGTTTGCTATGAATAGACCATCCATTTCTATCGTATATCGTTCCATTGACCGAGGTCGGCCATCCACCGGCTATCTTGACCCATCAATTTTCGCTATCCTTCTTAAGACTTTCCGTAACATGATTCTATAAGTTTCTTCTTATTTTATTCCTCTCTTACAGTTCCAGAGCTGACGTTTTATTCCACTAGACTGGGGAACTATTGATAAATCCCGTGAATTTGATGTACATTCTGCTGCCATGTGCATCGTCTGTTTCATATGCACCAAGTGCTCGTTTACATTAATGCTCGTCGTAGATCTTACATAATATAATGGTTTCTGTCTATAACTGGTGTGAGCCTCTGGATCAGACAAGCGTCGTACGGTCAACCGGGTTCGCAGTTTTTGTCGATAACCATGGAATGGGAGTGAAAATCGAAATAAATCTAGTGCATAAAACCACTCTACGTGCGTGGACCTGTAGGACCTACAATTCTGGACAGAAATGCACCACCGGTACCTTATTACGATATGGTCCATCTGGCTCAGAATACCTGTACTGTTAGAGCGCCATGTTGCCATGCAACGCGAGCTGTGTCGAAAATTCATACTAGATAGGAATAGTTGAATGTCTGCACAAAACTGGAGAAGCCTATTCCCGATATCTGTACTCTAAGTGAGTAAGGCTAAAAGTCCACTCAAACAATCTGTTTGCCAGAGCTGCAATCATTTGGTGGGTATGCCAGTATTACAGAGGAGCAGCTGTTAACGCGGCTATCCTTTCGAAATTCAACCGATCCCTGGAGCCTCAAATCACATAAACGGCTATTAACCGGTATCCACTCTAAAACAGCAGCTTCAGTCTTGTCGGTCAAGACCATTTCTACATCACGCTGACTCACAGCTCCTGCTGCTTTTTCTCCTGAAGTGTGCAGGAAATACGTCGATGAGATACCAGGAACAGTTAGTTGAATCACACAACTCGAATCCTGGATGAGCGTTCCACTTACGCAGCAGATGTCAATCTTCAAAGAATCTCTTGTGAGCGCTAGACAAGCCTGCTGACCAGCCTGCATAAGAGTACGCATGTTAAAGGAGTTGAGATTCCGAGGGTGACGAGACTTGAGGAAATCCAAGTTACAGGACAGAGGAGTATTCGTGACTTTATTTGGCAGTGAATCGTTGCGAGTATCGGCCGTGTTATTGGTGGGAGAATTATAGGTGGATAGAGGAGGACAGAAGACAGATGTTGCATAAAAGAGAGGGGACTTTGAACTATAGCCTACTGATCCCTACCGACACTGTTGGATGCAATAGGCAGCGTGGTCGTGATTATCCTGCTCCAAGACGGATGCAGTGTGGAATTATTTGCATTTGACAGTTCATATGAGACGTTGTACGGATACCACCACTGTGTCCAGCTGCAAAGCAATTGAACGAATAAGGTTTCCGCTCTTTAGTTCTAACAAGAACCTGTGCCAAAAGAAGCGTGGGTGGTTGAATACAAGTCCATTTGCTTTGATCATTTTTTCTACCACTGATTTACCAACTGAGTTGCCAGCTCAAGCCGACCGGCAAACCTGGGGATCAGGAGACTGGTTTGTCAGTCCTCTACCCATTGACCTTCCAGGTACTATTGGAATAAGTTATCCTGTATACCTGGTTGGGTCGCTGAGGCACACAAGCCGTCGCACCATGTGAGAGCGAAGTCTCGCTGCGACGTATTATAGCTTAAAACTATTGTCTCGCTCAAGCAGGTCACCTCAGCAGCCTGAAATTATGACACAAAACTGACTATCAAGGTTTAGGACAACGTCGCCTTTTGGATATCAACTCACCATATCAAGCTTCATTTCCATATACACTATGATCTGTGAGCTACCAAAGCCTACCAAAGCCTCTCGAAATATGGATTGACAATTATTTATTTTTTGCACCACTACGTGCCATAATCGAAGTGTTGCACCAGTTGTATTGAATTCACATCCTAACAGCAGTATTTTATAAGTTCTTTTCCGCCCAACATTTCAGTTTAAAGTCGTTTATCACCACTGTCAGTGTGAACGGATATTCTGTTATAAATATTACAAAACCTCCTCATTTGCCGTCTTTTTCCGTTCTATTTCTGCATAAATTTAAACAACCGTAGTGATGAAGAATTGTGAATCACAGATTTTGGGTGACTGCAGTAGATACATTGATTCATGTTGACACTATTCTCTCATTATTTGTCAGCAAACTATAATATAGTTGAACCCCGCTTTGTGACTCAAATGGGATGCATGAAAATTCGAGTCATTCATACGATTCATGAGATTAGTCTTATATTGAAAGCTTTTAAAGTGAGCTTGAGGAAGCCACCGGCAAACCAGCTTTTGTGATCCCTACTCGTCCTTATTTCGGTAATTTCACATTTGTATGGACAGATATTTCCACTGTGTGTGCGCTATAGTCCGGTTGGATTTACCCTCTCTCTCTCCTGTGTATGTGTGTGTGGTATGTACTCTTTTCCTACTGAGTGTACTTTTTCTACGATTTTCTTCTCCCCTGATTCTTCAACTTTTATTTTATTTAACTTCTGCTGGAAAGGATAAGTCGTGGACCCTAGCTGACCTTGCGCGGTAGTTCGAAAAGATATCAAAACAGGTCATCACCAGGTTTTATACCAGTGGGGGCACCTTGGACCGACCGTAATCTACGTAATCTGCCTCAATCTGGACAGATTGGTTCCAAGCTTTAGGCTTGTGACCAAAGAGACAGACCGTCCAGGATAATGTAGTGGTGAAAGTGTTTCTACAATAAGTCCCATCTTAACTCAACGTAGGATATGGTGGGACTTTCGCAGCCAATGACACTGAAAAGGGGACCATAAGTTTTCAGATTTTGAGGTATTTTATTCTCGTTTGGCTGTTGTTACTCTGCCAAGCTTATCTACTTGTGAGTTACGGCAAAGACATCAGAGATCAGATAATTTCAGCATTTTGGTATTTCCTGCCCCAGTGGTCAGAACATTCAGCCTTTGCGGAGTACAGGGTGGATAGCGGCACGACGGACAGGCTTAGTTTAGACCTGGTCTTACTGTCGATTCACTATGTCCATTGTAACAAATGAAACGGCTTCCTAGATCTGTTGATACCCATTGTTCATCTTCAATTGACCATTCTCAGTAAACTGAATAATAAAACGTAATCAGGTAGTTGGCCATTGATAAAAAGGTTTCCAGAGAACAGAGAGAAGACACAAGTCGCAAGATGCAAGCATTTGATTGAATAAATGATCTCCTTTAAAAGGCAAAGCGATAAAAACTTGCTTCTTCTCGACGTCCATTGTTTTCGCGTGCACAAGTCTCGACTTCTGATGATGTCCGATAAAGTTTTCCGGATAACCGTTGGCCAGCAGCTTTCTTTTTATGAACTTCTCTTCGTTTTGTATTTGATCTTCTGTAGAGATTTTCTAGGCTCTATTGGAGAGAGTTCTGACCAATCCACGTTTGTAAGCCACTGGAGCGAAGCTGGAGAATTGTAAATAACGTCCGCGTCACGATGCTTTTCGGTGGATTCTGCGCTGTAGAGTCCCATCCTGACGCCTGGTTAATAGAATATCTAGAAAGGACAAACTGTCATCGCATTTTTCTTCGTGAGATACACTGAGGTTCGGGTGAATAGAGGTAAGAACGTTAACTCGGCTTATCACAAACTTGCCCGGTGGCTCGTTGAGATTCTTTACCCCGTTTGGAAACATATAACACGATTTCGTCTACAAGACTCATTTGAACTCGCGAATTTGCTGAACAGTATTGCAGTGAGTTCGGATAAAATGTATTACGTCGATGTTGAATCACTTTTTACAAAGGTACCGCCTCTTGAAACACTAGATTATCTATGTGATTTTATTTCTTCGTACAACTTTCATTTGCCTATTCTTGTTGAATACCTTAAAGAACTCATTCTTTTGTGCATAGATAACATTCGGTTCAATTTCGAAGGTAAAGCTTACAAACAAAATGATGGTGTGGCCATGGGAAGCCCTCTAGACCCAACCTTGGCAGATGTATTTTTGGGTATGATCGAAAAACAGCTATGTGATAATATTTTCCAATTTCTGTTTTACAGAAGATACGTTGATGATATTTTAATTTTTACGACTGAAGAAGGTTTTATCCTTTTTGTTAACATTCATTTATTCATTTATTCAATCAAATAAATTGTAATCTCAAGTCAGCTCTAAGGTATACATACACAGCGGCGCAGTTGCATTTGCTGCAGACGACCAAAAGGTTATGTTTTCAAAATCACTCAATCAGTCTTGCTGATCCCAATGTCTCACATATTGTCCATCAATTCACTTGCGGTTGCGGTGACGTATACATTGGCAGGACGGATGGTTGCTTGACTTAACGAGTGTCAGACCACATAGCCAAATGGCTGTCAAACTTGATGACGTAACCTGCTGGGGCAATACACAACGACGTGAAACCGCCAGCTTCTTCGATTGGAAGACACTTGATTGCATCAGGTCACAAAGTTGACCTGGCCCAGTGTTTCAAAGCATTGTTTCGCAATCCAGTACCGAAACTATTAGCGTTCAGTGAAGCTATTCTAATCATGATGTATCAGCCAGCACTCTGTGCACAAAAACGATTGACCCAAAATGTTTGTCTACCCTGACGTTAACACGACAGACTTCACTCTCCCGAACGTACGTACTGTAAGAGCTTTTGATCGTGCCTACTTTACTGTTGCACTTACCCCCCTGCTGTACCATGTATATATATACTGGCACGTTTTACGTCCGCGGTTGACAAGAGTAAACGAAATGCTTGCATCTCGCGACTTATGTCTTCTCTTTGTTCTCATGAATTGGATAAAGGGGACCCAATGTTTCAAAAGGTCTCAAGCCGGTGATCTAAATTAGGTCAAAAAAATATTTTTTTCATCGTGTTTTTTTATCTCGATCGGTTTTGTTGAGGAATCGATTCCACCAGCAATTAATTGAAGCTCTGCGAAGAGTTTCTCAGTGAGACAATATTGTCCATAAACTCTATGTTGAAGATATGTAATTCTTGACTCAGATGAATTCCCAAGTTGTCGGCCAGTGCCTGATTCGCAGTCCAGTAGATGGCATGTCTAAACAGTATCGAAGAGTGAGGAAAGATGTATAAATGCGGCTGTTAGTGTAGGCTCTGAAAACTCTTTGTTATTCATACAAATCCGGGCCATAGTTTGCAAATAGTGTGCCCTCAGAAGGCTTTCTTGTTTATTAGGCATCACATAAAGTTCAGATATTGCCAGGATAGATTCCTAAATAACTGAAACGAAAGCAACCTGAAATTTGATGAAACAGACCACAGTTAACTGCTAGAACCTGTGTTGGTGCTCCATCTTACATGCAATGTGAAAAATAAATCAATGCAACCTCTGCCAGGGCTGATGCCCCCTTGGTTCGTTCGGGTGTGACGGTCTCACAGCCGAGAAGCGGTTGAATAGAAGCATGCCAAATGTTTGAAGCCTTGTGTAGATCCCCTAGGTAATCCTGAAGTCGTGTTTTGTACCCTTTCTTGGAATTGTTTATTATAATAAATGTGCCCCAATCATTCAGGAATACTTCCTCTTGCCAAATGGATTCAAACTTTGTGCTGCCTGTCGATCAGTGACAACAGCTTGCACTTGCAGACTTACGGTGGTGTGCTGTCTTTTGCGGCGGTGATCTCGGTTATAGTTGGTGGTTCTCAATTGAAATCTCACGGCCGTGGAATATCTTGGGGTTGTACTTTTGTTGCGTGACTCAAAGGTTGTTTGAGCAATGGATCACCATGGTTTATCTGTTCGTCCATTTTTTCTCTGCTCAGGTTTAAACTGACTAACTGCATTGCACAAATATGACTCATTCTTTCAGCCCTTATTCAATAAGTTTCGAAGTGAACCGAATAGCTTGCCAAAGTAGCCTGCCTCTGATGCCATCTCAGTGATTCAGCTTCATCTATCCAGTACCACTTACAATTGGCCTAGTGAAACAAAATACCTCCGGTTGCAGTCCATGGCACTCGTTAATTGCCCAAAGCCGAGCTCTGGTTCACAGCCAGAATGCCCTCCTTTAGATCCAGTCGTTCAATTTTCTATCAGTTCTTTCAAAGCAGATTCTATAACCACTGACCTGAATATCACGCATAAGTTTTTAATGGCTGGATGCCATTCAGATTTGTACGCTCTTCTTTTAGCTCCAAGGAGCCTGTTGAAGCAAGGGATAATGAACCTATCGGGTCCAACATAACAAGCTTCCATGGGGCAAATCAGTAGTAACTAAGTTTCAGGAAGTCCATTAAGTGGTCATAGTACTAAAACGCATTTTTTGAATGGAAAACAGAGCAATCAGTGAGGCCATCAAGTGCTGTGGTCCTGTCGACATTCGAAAGAGTGCAAGCATGTTTGCAGACAGCGCGCGAGGAAAGCAGAGAGAGAGAGTCAACGACTCGCCTTCAGCAATATTCTCTGGGATCTGTGGGTTAAGTACAGCGATCAAAAGTGTTATTGGGCTACGTTCAAATACTCCGTAAATACTTGGATAAAGTGATTACCTAACCTCTTCCATCCGGATGTCGAAGCATAATATTGCATTGATTGAACCTGTTTCCATTGTACACATTAAGCTCTTATGAGCTGATGTAAACATATTCGAGAGCTGATCTATCTCATCTGAGCAACTGATACCACACCGGTTGTTGTCTACATATCGCTGGTATAAATAACAGCTGGGGATTTTTGATTCAAGCGGTCTTTTACCAAATTTGTCACAAAGGCTTTGGTAAACAGTGGTCCCAGTGGACTAATACCATTGCTTCTCGTAATAAACTTTGGTGTAAATGCCTGGGTAAAAATCACGGAAAAATTATTTACCAATCCGTTCTCTAAATTTGCTCAGCGGGAATAACCGGATCATCTTGGAATCATTCATATACTTGCTTATGCGCTCACAATGTTGACGTTCATTCATACTGATCAGTATGCACCAGGGAAATATCCGAGTCATGGAATCCTGTTACTTGAGTCACTAGAATGTTTGTGCGGACTTACGCGAGTCAGAATGTAAACAAACTAACTCAAACAGCGAAAGTAGCGTGGTTATGGCGGTCTTCCAAACATCTGCATGATTATGGTAATGCGCACTTACTAAATCAGTTTTGGAGAAATGTATTTACTGCACAAACTGTTAAAGAATTCGTGAGTGTGTACGGTTGGGTATCGGAGGGGAACCTTCGCGTCGTTGAGAGCACTACAATCGCCACACGGGCGACTGTCACCGTTGTGCTTTGGAACCATATGGAGTTTGACGGCTAAATGACTGCCCAACAGGTGAATTATCCCCATGCCCAACATATGTTAGAATGCTTCTTTGACCAAAGATAGTCTTCCGGGTAATAGCCGTCTGTGAGAAGCCAAGATTGACGAACACTTGTGGACAATGTGACTTGGGACACTGCGTGGTGCTTGTGATGTATGTGGCTGTATGACCACCAGAAAATCGTACGAAATAGAAAATTGCAGGCATACCGTCATGGGTCGAATCCTATAAGGGCTGATGGAGGTTCTTAAGCCATAAAAGCTTACTGCTCTCCAACAGAACACGGTGTGTCACTGCAACCACAAGAGACAAACTAGCAAGAAAACCGACACGTCAAGTAGTGCGAATAAAGTCGGCAATCGTAAAAGTCCAAGGAAACTGTCGGCCTAATCCTAGGCCAAGTGCCAGTAGATTTTCGACCATATGTCTTTATTAGAGAGAAATTAGCTGCTTGCAAAAAGAAAATGATAGGTCGCAGATTGTGTTCGCGAATGTAAAGTGAACAACAGTGATCAGATTCACAAAGATTAACCATGTATATAGATAGAAGCCATTTCTTAGGCTATATGATTTTTCTAGTGGCATCATTGTGAGCAAGACAAGCAATTATTTTATATTTAGAGGACATAGTTTGGCGAACATACTCTTTTTCAGTGATTCATAATCATGCCATTACATCACAATCTATTACGATTAGTCAAAAGGTTGAACCAATTAGATAAGTGGGAAGTTGAAAAATTATAATGAAAGGGGTGGGGGTGGGTGGGGGTGAGAAAACAATTGTATTCCGGGCTTAAATCAAAACCGGATGTGTATTGTTTCTCTTGTGATTTCAGTTTTCATCTTCCCGCTTATCTAATTGGTTCAACCCTTTGACTTGTCGTAATATACTGTAATGTAATGGCATGATTATGAATCACTGAAAACGAGCTTGTTCACCAAACTGTGTTCTCCAAATTATTTTATAGACAACATGCTGGAATCCTTGCTGAAGAGAATAAGGAGATTTCTTGAGAGTAAATTTAGGCACATTGAATATCAGTAGACTTTGTTTCCCATCATCATCTCGGTCATTTCAAAGCAAGTATAGTTTACACCACTTCTCTCTCAAGCTCATTTTATGTCATGAGTGAGGCCGGTCGGTGGTAGCAAAGATAGATTTTATCTGAATTTCAAGCACACTTATTTGCTGGACAAAAGCAAACCACAGTGTCAATTACTCTAGAATTGCCGCACCACTTCCGATTAAATATTTTAGCTTCCGAATAGTAACATTCAATTTAGGAGCAAGAAGGAAGTGGATCCAGTCGTCCAAAAGGCATCCACTGGATGCCGCACTTCCAGATATAAATACCAACGCCTCTGCATCAATGCCGTCATGCACAGGAAGAATGAGATCATTAGATTCCCGTTTGATTCAGCTTTCATTGGACGTATACAGTACTACAAACAAAGATTTGTTCATACAATTTGCGTTCGAACCTGAAATGCAACGGAACTACGATCCTATGTTGACCAGGCTAGTAATTCATTACCGGTAAAAATGAAATTAAGGACATGCTTGGTAAAGGTTATACATTATACTCAGTGAAAGAAAGATGAATTGCTAACGCTTGTGGCCGAAGGATGCTTCGTCTTGTTGTTAGGATATAAGACAAGCCGTTTAGAGTCGGACCCTTGGTGGCCGTGGTTGTAATATGACGTTCAGTTCACAAACATCCACCAGGGTTTCAGAACCATTTGAGACTCAGTGGATGTGCAGTGACGATATATATATATATATATATATATATATATATATATATATATATATATATATCCAGCTAAGAACAACCATGGTGCAAAAGCAACAACACTACGGAGATAAATACAAAGTCGGGGGAGGAGCTTTAGGGGTCAACATAAAGATTACAACAAGTAAAAGCAAATCTCTTATATTAACACTGCACATGTTTTGTGAATTTTCTGTCTCTTTTGCAATTGTTTATTGGGAATGAAAAGCATTCGAGGCACAGGATTCTGTTCCGAGCCTTCTCTCATCGTCCCTAACCAACGGCAATCCTCATGTCTCGGGTCCCAACTAGGAAGAACTGAAGCACCAACCGATGTCAAATCTGAAGCAAAATTATTCATGCACCTGCGCCAAGTCATAGCCTGACCGCCGCATCCTTTCTTCTTGCCTTGACTAGCGTGAGCAAAAAGAGGACGCAAGGGTAAACGATGGGCAGGCATGCCCAAAACATTCCCGAGCTATTGGATGTGGTGTAAAGATTATTTTGGTCAGAGGATGACAACGAATCTCGTAATTGCTCACCTGACGTTGCTACCAGGTTCAAGCAATGCTTCTGGGATATCGATTGTTGAATACGGAAAGAAGCCGGGCATCTTTAAGTCTGGGGGCCAGGTCTCACAACAGTAAAGAAAAAAGCTACGAACTGTGGCAGTGTACATCCTTCTCCTGTAGGAAAACCGGATGTCATGGCGGTAACACATAAGACGCAGGTTCACGAAAGCTGCTCTGGCTCTCGCAATTTTGGATGTGATCTCTGTCCTAACACTACCACCAGCTGCGCAGCTTTTTCAAGATTCTAAATGATACATTGGTCGTTGTTATCACAAGGAGAAATAATGGCTAATAAATTAAAATCCTTTGCTATCCATACCGATTAAAACCGATGAAAACATTTGTGCTCATCGGTGATCAATTGGATGTCACCATGAACTTTGAACCCTTTCAACCCGGGTTCGTTTTCTGCCACTACCTTGTGATTCCTCATTTGGCAGCCTGTCAATGGCTTCGTCCTCTTTCCACCAATAGCAAACTTTGCTTCGTAATGACTTATAGAAGTAAAAGAACATAATTTCGTGCAATCTGACGGTTTGGAAGCCGTGGTACAGAGAATCCTGGAAATACTCTATATAAATACAGAATTCCAGGAAATCCATGGAAACCTTTATTTGAATTTAAACCACGAAATTTTTAAACGTCTTATAGGGTTAAGTTATATTCCAACTGACATCCGAGCCAAGCAAACGGTAAAAATGATTGCACGTATCACTTTTCAGTCGCTCTGTGGTCGACCTCCAGCATCCATCTTGAACTGATGAAATGTAACTAAATCTCCCACTTTCCAGGGTTATTTCACCGTGGTACCGATGCGATTCATAAACTTTACCAGTTGGAAGCTATTTATATTCCATATGGTTAAATAGATGGATACAGCGAGAAGCGAGGGGTCCGGTGTTGGATAATCACAAGAAGAAAACATTGATGAATAAGGAAGAAGATGGGAGGATCGCGATAATTCCAAAAGTTCTGATCCAAATTGTACCACAGGAAACCAGTGTCGTAATTTCCGAAATAGATGCACTTGGCTGTGTAACTACAAAAGGGGAAAAATTATAAATATCATCCAGTGAACCAATTATGGTATCATTAGCAGAGAAAATACGGTTTCATATTCTGTTTATAACTGCTTAATACACTATCTACTGGGATCAAGCATCGGTTTGATTCGTTGAAGCATTTTCATCGATACACTTTGTAAAAGGAATATACCTCAACAGTCTGACATACCTCCTGTGGAATAGATGGGGATTGTGGTAGTATTTTCGTACTCGCCCCTACATGGAATCGTGACTTCCTGACCTAAAATGATCAAAAGATCCATTGTAGGTAGATGGAACTGATCCATGCTGGTGAACATAATGTATGTTGTATTGCATTTTACTTCGAGATTAAACAGACTGTGATGCTTCAATGAGGTAATTTTGGGTAAATCAACTGGAAATATTATATGTAAGCAGTTAGGACAAACCAGAATTTTTTAGAGTTTTATTTGTGCTTTGCACCTTGTTGTCATCTGTGAAGACAAACCAAGTATGAGAATAAAGTTCAGCATGTAAAATCGAATTTCAGCGTGGAAAATGGTCAGGTTTTGCTTACGGCTGTCATTTGATGGACACTCAATCTCCAACGTTTCTCTCTTTTCTAAATCTAGGAATGGGTAGAAAATGAATTGTGTAGAATAACTTTGTTCCTTATTCAATTTCGTTTGTACTAAATGGGAAATATCGAGAACATGTCCTCAGTGAATAGTTTTAAAACCGGTTTGAATATTATGTGGTTCAAACATTGCAGTTCTTGTCTCCTAATCAACACTGATATTCCAAATTTGAGCTGACCAGCCTTAATAGAAATCAGTGATGTATTGCATAGTGTTGGTATTAGTGCAGTAGAAGGGGCTTACGTCATTGCCGCGAAGGCTCACTGCTGTCAGCAAGAGCCGGCAACCCCACTCTGAGATCTGAACTAGAGAACGAAGTAAGTTCCCAAAAGGTCATGTGTAGTATCAAGCCAAATGAGAGTGGATTACTCTCTACCACCAAGGTGAATTCTAGTGGGAATCGGAAATTCTGACCTTCGAGACGGTAGGGAAACGCATTGAGCCAATCTACTACCACCGGTCCAAACTATCTGTCGGCCTGAAGTTTTCGATTACCTTTCGCCAGCTGTAACGCTAGTATGAAGATTTATGCTTGTAAGGTCATTTGCGATTGTCATTATCCAGCGATGGATATCATGAGTCCTCAAATCAATTTGTTGCTTGCTATACATGCTCAACAATGTACAAGTTTCTGTATATTGTTGTGAATTCCTCATTATGATTAGTCAACAAGACGGTCGCATCATTATTTATTGATATCGGAGTCAGTCAATGTGTATGAAAGCGCAATATGTATTCGTGTGAGCACTAAAATGTTTCAATTTACTTTGAACTATGGTTAAGTTGGTGGTGTTGATACACCTTAGGAAAAAGCTTCTCATTTGTTGCGTGCTTGTTTGGTGCGCAGATCCATGTGTCCAAAGATGTCCGCAAATCATGTTCCCATCAAATCCCGACCACCAGTATGTGTACACACGACTGTCGTTCATCAGTTCACGTTGTTCCCTCTTCAAGCAATGCTCCAGCTGTAAATGTAGAGTATAATCCAAAAAACTGCACTTCAGTGACCAATAAACAGGTGGTTTTTCTAATTATTCTGTGTAATTTTACGTTGGCTCAAATTTAATATCACTGATCACTGATCAATCAAATGTCAGTCATTATCAGTCAGTCCACTCACACATAATCACCACTACTAAATATTGATTTATCTGAGCTGAAGAAAAGTAGTCTACTTTAGTGCAAATATCAACCCGAATATGAAAAGCGGTTTATTGAATATCCGATCAAAAATTATTCACAGCGTATGTACAAAATACTGTCGGAGTGAAAAAACGAATTTTGAGTTATTTAAAAAAGTTTACCTCTAATAAAGGAGATATTTTCGCCAAATTCAAATTCTTAACCACTGTGTTTGTGTTCTTTCAAAGCAAGTTCACTTATTTGAAGCGCAGTATAGATTATTTCATCAAAAAACTGATTGCATTGCACCTTTATTCAATATGTAACCCAAGGCAACATCTCCAACACTTACCCCTAATCGTGTTTGGTGTTTACGTGAAATATGGCTTTCCTTTGGGAGGTGCTTACTTTCCAACCATTCCGATCTGGAATACTCAAAAAATTGTCTGAAAACTGTGCATCAGAATCGAAAATAACCATGCATATTACACGTGGTTGTTATCAAATGTGACTAAAAATATAGCAGAGTAAAAGAGATCAAAATGTTTGCAAATAATGTGCTTGAAAAATATTCATTATTCAAGAAAGTAGTTTATGAAGTCGCGTGCAGGTAGAGAAACTGTCATCCTGAAATCATGCATACACAATGACGTTTTCCGCGTCGCCTTCCTGTGGGTGACATGAAGGGCCATACTCACTGATGGCATCACGTTGTATTACAGCCACTGAGGATAGAAAAAATTCTGCAGCAATTTACCAAAATTCACTCGAACATTTTTAGTCGGTGTATACCATTTCTCAATTTTTAGTATCACAAAGTCAAATATAATCTACAATATGTTATTCATGTAAAAAACAATGTTATTATCTAAATCGTGGGTTTGTTCGATACTTTCTGAAATCAGCAGTAATAAACTCTTGTGAAGTAAGTTTAACTTCATTACTTTTGATTTCGAAGGCTTCCGAGTCTATCGTTCCATGTATTTTCATTCTCTTTTTAATTAACTGATTGAATGTTTTTGCAGAAGAATTCAAACAACTGGCATCAACATTTGTATCTATGCGCTCTACGAAGAAATGCATGTAGATTAATCCACTCCGAGCAAACTGCGATTGTTCAGAACATCCAATGTAAGTGTAGCTCCTGTTCCAATCCATAAATGAAACCATCTGATCAACCTGATGGATAGAAAGTACGTAGATAAAGTGTATAAGGCAATACATACAGATACATTATAACTCAAACATTCAGGTCGTTGTCACCTACCACTTCGCAAATGGGTACAATATCTAAGAGCTGGATGATCTTGTATAGTGCTTCACTGACGGTTCCGCATTCCGGTATGGAAAACTTCATTTCGTAGACTAGGTCGTAAAACAGCAAGAAATTCAGAGATTTCGTGATTTTCTTATCACCACGGATACAAAACTGGAAACCAAGAAGGAGATGGCAGAATACGAAAGAAGGATTCAAGCAACAAGAAGTCGGGTGTTGGTCAACTCACCGAGTACATTGCCCTGAAAAACCTCTGTAAGTACGCGATATGAGTTGGAATAAAATTGTGTTTTGATACACAAAATTGAACTTACCGACGTCACTTGCATTTTCTGTCCTACTAAAACTGATTAGGTAAACAATACCCCATAAGATAACCACAGGTTTCATGGTAGAACAAAATTCGTGACACACGAAGGATAGAAATTAACAAATAACACTGAGACGTGATTATGCAAACGTGTGTGCATATTGGTATATGCACGATCTATCAAAAAGTGAGCACATTGACACACACAGCCAAGTATGTATAATACGAAGTGCAAAACGGTCTAATGTGACCAATCACAGTGCTCAGGCAAAACCCATGCTAAGCACAATCGATTTACTAGCAAGCCGCTTTGATCAATCGTGCAAAATCATTGAAGCATCGTTCGTCGTTGACTGGTAATTTGCAATGAATTATTGAGCTATTAGGTAAAACGAGCACAATGGGGGGAGGGGTGGAAAATCACACACCTTGGGCTTTATCAATTGCTTTGTGAATTCTCTAAATGACACTACTGGTTTTGTTGAAAGTTTATAATTTCGATCAACAAAGCATTTTTGAGTGCCCTTGTATAGGTTGCCAAGTATAGGCATGTAGATTTTTCGGCTTTAAAAAGTATGTATGCAAAGTTAATTCTATGAAACTCCCAGTCAACTTAAGCGAATGCTTGATTCCGTCCCAGAAGTGGATATTCAGTTTTTACTTTATCACATATCAAATGGTCAAAAAGCATCACTTAGGCTCAACTGTAGTTTATTCACTTTGTTCAAGAGATCTCACATGACTGAGTTCAAGATAATACTTGTGCGACTTCGTGCGAGTATGTCGCCAGTTTTGTATCTGTTGGGCGTAAACGTAACCAAATTCACACCCTCACAGCCAGTGTGCGAATGATTTTCGTGGATGAGGCGGTGAATGAACAATTAGACATGGTAAGGCAAACGGTTCTGGTTTTCGGATACCCCGACCGCTTCATTCAGAAGAACATGGCAGAAAGAGCAACGGGACAAGCTTGAGTGACCGGCAAGAAGAAATAGTTATGCATTCAACTCCCTTTTAAAGGAGTCACTAATAAGACGCTTGGAAAAGGCAATCGCTTGCACCTTTCTCGCTCTTACTCTACGTGCCCGCTTCACCAGTCGACCAGTGATCTCAACGAATCTGGAGGACACCTTACCTGTCCTCATCTCATCCATGATAACCTACTCGTTTGTTTGCTCCTGTTTGGCAAGCTATATGGGTGGAACGACACGGCAATTACCACAAAGGATCAAAGGGAACAAACCAACTTGACTTACTACCGGAAACACGAAACTCATAGTCAGCGCAATTGTGGCGCACCCTGCAAATACTGAACATTGCATAGACGACGACGCGTTCAAAATAGTATACAGAGTCCCCACGAACGCGCACGAAGTCGCTCGAAAACAACATCTAGCAACGGCAAAGGCCATAGCGGTCAGATTATTCAATCCATTGCTTTTCAGACTTCCCCTAACACTATCCGAGACAGATCCTGGAATTCGGAGTGACCTAGACGTTGACCCTTTGGTTGAAGCCGGAAATGCATATTCCCTGGAAGCCATGTTCATTCTTCCACTGGTCCTTTGCCAACCACGGAACAACAACATCACACTCATATCTTTCCTAACTACGAGACAACAATTTTGATGACTGTCCAATCACACTTTAGTACACAGACATAGTTCCTAACTAATGCATTTCTAACCTATAAATGTAGCTGTATTAGCCACGAGGATGATGTTACCGAAAACGAGCTTGTTCTCCATTCGTGTTTTCTATGTATAGTACAAACAATATTTTCACTAACTTCAATATCAATTGGTAATTTCTGGCATGACATTAGAATTATATTTTTTGGTCAAACCGACAGCAATGAACCCTCGAGGATGAAAACGTCTACTTTGATTTTATTTGCATGGCCAGGCTTCCGGGGAAGAATGGCTTCCAGCTGTACATACTGTTAACTCAATGTATAAGAAGCGCTATGGGAAGAGTATATGTGATCTTTTCATAACAGTGACTTGCAGTCACCCTTGAAATATTCAGTAACAGTTGTAACTAGTTAGTTTTCTCAAGTTATTCCCATCTAATCTCTATGATATATTTACTCACGGACAGCAGCTAATCAATATTGCTTTCTTCGCCTCCAAAAGTGCAACCCCGCCAGTCAGGACTGGAAAGACAACCTTCTAACTACCGAGAAGATGCGCTACCATCGGAGCTGCGCAACTACGGCCAGTCGAATGTGAATAACACAAACGAATATACAATGATGCAAAAAACACTGTTTCAAGAATATACATTACATGTTCTGGTTTTAATAACTGGACTATCTTCTTTAGTCACTGCCCAGTGGGACAAACGTCACACTGCCGAATACGACCGAATAGACTATGAAAAACCTCCATCAAATATATTATTGGCCCAAGCAGTATGGATATTACACAATGGGAAATCCACTTAGATTTTTCATCAAAAAGTCCAACACCGAGAGCCGGAATTAAACCGCCAACAATTCATGGTGTTGCTAAATCACAGCTTCCAATAAATTCTAACCACAAATAAAGAATTCCATATATATTCTCTCGTATGGCATATTTAGGTATAACTTTTATAGAATTGAATTTCCGAAGCTAACTGAAGTAGAGAGTTTCGTATATTTGCTTAAGCCGTGGCCATTTCTCATTTCAGCTCTTTATGTGGGTGAACCAGACTGGAGTGTTCTAAAATCCTCATGAAATTCAAGTTTAAGATAATCTAATCGAATAATTTCATCTACAGATTTTTGAAATTTGAAGTATTATTTAGGGTTATTGAAACCGATCTGAGCTAGAGCTAACACAATATGTTCAGTACATGGTCGAATAAAGCGTAGTCTATTTAGCGCCTTATCACATCACGGTTTCCGGAAATGTCTTGCTAACATTTCTTAGAAGAAAAAATATAAATTTTATCCCTGACCTATATCTACCATAATCTGAAAGTATACCGGACTCGTAGTGGAACCAAAATTCTTCAGGTGTAATCTGTCATGAGAAAACACCCATTTTTTCGTTTCGGTCCCATGGCTATTTATGCCATCACATTCTGCCATCCCTAGACAAGAAAAGTAAGGTTCGCATGGTGCTCTTTCAGACTACAATGACACCTTCAGATATATGATTGCTTCGGTAAACGCCACTAATTCACACGCTATCGTGGCACGGCTTCTTCCCCCACAACTTTGAAACTGAGCGTTTTACAAGGTTCCATTTATTCTCTAGGCATCTTGTTATCATTTTAGCTTTCGACATCCCACTGTCTATCAAATATGCTTCTAATTTAACATCAGGTTGCTGAAGACTGTTTCTTAGTGCAGCGGTACACCAATCGTGTATCCTCCTCCCACTAATCAGCAATACAATATTCCTGTGTTTGCCAAGTCTGTCCGAAAAAACATTAGCTGACGCCTGACACCTATTCCACCGCGTTCCTGTTAGACGTGTTCCGAATCATTCCAGCCCACCTAGTTGCAGGAACATGTTCGTTAAAATCATACAAATGTTATGTTGTCCCTTTTCTCGTCGGAACTCCTAACAAGACAGATCAAGCCATAAATGAGTTGATGGCCATTCCTGTTTTTTTCTCTTATTCACTCAATAAATGTTGTGTTCATATGACAGATGGATATTCACCACATGGGATGCATATTGCATGCATATGACTTGATTTGACTTGAAATTGCTGCCTGACCTGGCTCATAAGAATGCCGATTGCAAACAGCTGTAATAGTGACACGAATCTGAAAACACTTAAGAGTTATAGCTGGGACATTTATGACAGTTTTAGGGCGGATCTCATTGGGTAATCAGAATTTATCTCAAGAAAAATCCAGAGTGAAAAATTCATTGAAATTTATCCATTCTATTCAGTTTTCATTCAGTGCTGTAAATTGTGCATAGCTTTGGGCTAGAACTAACTTCCAAAGAAAGGACTTCTTGGTCAATTCGCATCTGTTTAAAAAGCCCCTTCAGTTCATGCTTGTTATCGTCATTTGGCAGCTAGATTGGAATCAATGTGTAACGGCCAAGCCAAACTGATCAGCATTAGTATTGCTTCTTAAAATTTGTTTTTCATGGTTTGTAACTAGGGCTTCGGTTTTTCCACCTGCAATTTTTCTCTCATTTGATTGGCCAATTATCCGAACATTTTGGGACTGGCTGTTCAGTTTTAAGTCAATCGTATTTTGGCGAATTAGAAACTGCCACCTCACAGTAGGCATTGTATAAATTTCTCTTTTGGACAGGTTCTCATCAATTACGGTGTCATCATCGAAATTTGTAGACCATGTTTCATGCAGTAACACTTTTACCGTTTCTACAGTGCTCTCCGCTGGGTATGTTCAATCGTAGTATTTGAAGTATTTTGCTAGTCACCAAGAATGAATCCAGTCGCACACCATTGACTATTTTCACTTTCCTCAATACCGTGTTTTGAAATATTGCACTCTAGAAGTCGTCCTTTGCTATTGATAAACTAAGTCATGTTCCGTTCCCAAAATCTCCCGCTTTGTTCTATTTTACGTCTTTAGTGTTTGAGACGCTTTCGTTCACAAAACCCGTAAACCATGTGACGATTCGTGAGGATGAAATACCCAGTCTCATCCCTGTTATCCGTCTACAAGTTGACGAGATCAAATCTACAAGTAGAATCCAGTACTTACTTGAGAATCAAGGGGTTGAGCAAAACGCATTCAGGATTGATTCCAAAACCGGAGCATTGGAATTGTGCTCCATGCTGCCCCCAATGTCAATGGCTTTGACTGTCAAAGCTATCTTAGAGGATGGATCAAATCACTTTGAGGCCGAAACGGTGGTTCGCGTGCACGTGGTCTGTTTCGTTGGCTCACACGCATGGGATACAGTCCGGAAGTTGACAAATTTCAATTTACTCAATCTGAAAAGTGTGAGTTAATTGATCATGTGTGTCACAATCAATGTCACGTGTGCGTTATATGATGCACACCTTAATCCTATTCTACTGGTAAGAGTAGTCAAATCAGTGATGCACGAAAGAAACTTAGTTACCTCATTCAAAATAAACGTTCTCATTTGAGTTTTCGAATCTGTTCAGATAACTGCGTTTGATTCCTGAAATGGTGAATAATCTGATACTTTTAGTGATCAAGCTGAAAAATGAAATTTTGCTGGTAAGTAAGGAGGGAATTGATGAAAGAAACTTATTTCCATTTAACTAGAAAAAATGGTTAATGTTGCATACCATAATGAAAAAACACTGAACATGTGCCTCGCCAACTGTCAGCAAGTGTGACTGAAAACAAGCTGGCATGATGGTTCCCATGGATGCATTTTAGCTCAGAGGTTTCCACAGACCACTTGCTAAATAAAGGAAAGCTGAATGCTATGGGTCGGTTTGGAATTTCCTCACTCTAACTACATTAGTGTGAATCATCTCGACAATGAAATCTCCCAAGAAACGATTTCTAATATTTCAACATGCATGTGTATGTTCGTTTTCTGTAATCAGTTACGTCATGTGGTTGATTTTTGACAATACAAGCCAAAAGACATTCGAAGGAGTTCTAAATACAACAGTTATTTTCAAGGGTTCACTAATTCTCCGGAATAAAAATTTATTCATTTTTCCCAAAAATAATCTTTACGTGGTCCACTATATATTGTGAATCACATTGGCAGTTGTGGGATGAATTTTATGGGATATAATTGAACACGCGCTTGGATTTATTGAACGAAAGACTTCGGTGGCTTATACCCAATTGACTTTTCTCCGCTCAGCTATGTTCCATGATAATCAACCAAACACTTTCTGATTATCAATTCAAGTTGAGACCGTTTACTAGAATCGCAGAGGCGAGGGATAAGGATGATAACGTGCGTAGAAAAATTTTTGGCTCACCCTAGAACAGTTTTTCAGTGACACGTGTTTACTCGAATGAAATGGACGAGGCAATTATGAAGTCATCATTAGTGCATTGCTGATTGAGAATCCACAACCGATTAAATTGAACTCCCATTTTATTTATTTATTAAACTATATTGTGTTTATTTGTAACAGACAGCAAACACATGGAAACCTGTGATAAATTCACTATTCATAATATTGTAAGTTTTATATATGATGAATAATGGAAAAGCTTTGAAATATTGCACGTAAATGTGACTTGACATATAGCTCGTGGTGGGGTACACCAATGACATCATTAAACTAGTTCAGCAAAGACGAGAGGAAGGACTAACTGTCTGGTCATCCATCATATCGCTCTATATTACGTTGACTAAATGTGACGAGCACCAATTGGATGCAGTTCAGATCGATCAATAGTAAATTGTCCAGAATGATCATTCACACTTAAATTGTGTAACTTCTAATTTGTGGTTCTGAAACTACCCTGAGATGAACCCGTGGGTCCTTGCTTTCAGCAAAATACCTGTTCTTTGATTACACACGTCTTTAGAATTTCAGTAAACAATCCAAAACGTACGTGCTTTCATAGGATTTCACAAACAACCACTATTTATGCTCAAACTCCATGGATTGTCGCATGAGCTAGTTGCCTGGTGACCCATATGTTTGTGTCCCAGGCCATAGTCCCCTGAATAGCTTTGTAAAATAACATGTGTTGTTACTAAATCAAACATTGCATTCATATCTGCTAAAAATCAGGTAGATACGAAGTGGGCCTCATATAAAACGAACAAAGTTGTAGGTGTGTAGAAATCCCACGAAACCTCATAACGAAATCACCTGTAAATGAGCTGTAGCGGGGACCCCGAATTGACCAAAACAGATGTGCCACTTCGAATTTCGAACACCGGATATCCACTTGGACAAGAGTTTCAACACAAGTCCTGGTAACATGCATACCAACCAGTTATTGTACCGAATTCGATTGCGTCATTTTGGATGTGTTGTGCGAACAAACTTGACGTGTACAGTGTCGAAAGGAGCTCAGCTGGCAAATGCAACGATTGGAGAGATCGGGTCTGGCATGAGATGGCCGAACATCCTAATTAGACCAACGTGAGTTTCAAACGCTCGTATTATGTGGAACTAAGGAGTTCGTATGAGGTTGACTGATAAGGAACGTTGTTTGGAGAACTGCTTTCCATTATGATACTTCGTTACACACGTTATTCGGTAGAATATTCTGTTTCGTCAGTATGAAGGCAATGGCTAGGAAGGAATAATTACAATCTCTGAACATCACTTGACACTCAAAGAATTCTGGCTCACTGATTTATTGCGTGTTTGAATTTGTACCTCCTAAATCATTCAAACATTATTATAACACAATTTAATTCTTCTCATTGAATGGCCGTGCGTTTCTCCGTCGATATTCGAGATTGTCCGCTCTCCCCTGAGAAAATGAAATAAACTGCTGTGATCGATACTCCTCAAATCATTCTTATCGGGTGGCTAATGAAATGCTGAATATTTTTCCTATTTGCTCACTAACCTACGTTCTAACTTAAGCTAGTTGGTGAACTGGCTTCATCTTTTGCTCGCCGTCGACAGTCCCAGTATTGTACTGTGGGCCCAGTCGTTTTGCAATTACTAGATCAGACGTCTGTTAGGGATTATATTTCCCATTCTAAATTCACCACAAGACTACCGCTCTCCATATTGTTTAAAACCATAAAGCTGGAATATTATTTTCGGTATATTTGTGAATTCTTGTGATGCGTCTGCTTCCTGAATGTATTTTTGCGATTTATCGATTGGGTTTTGCACCCATCTAATGTGATAATCAGATATAGCATTTCAGGAGATACCTGAAGTGTAGATCAACCGTGTTTTACCTGCCTAAACAACTGAAAATGCAAGTAAGATTTGTGAGCAAAATTGCCATGGCTTCTTCAATTATCTAAATAAACACTTTTCCCTATAAAGTTTTCTGGTACATCAATTTCAGGTTATTTTCTGCCGAATGCGACATGATAAATATCGATTCGGGAGATTTGTGCACCACAGGTGATGAAAATAGCTGGGTGAGTTAATTTCAACAATACCTGAGATCAAAAACGCAGATTTGCCTTGAATTTTGGTGTAAAAAATGAGGACAGCTTTTTACACTTTGGTAAATCTATTGAACCAGTATACGAAAGCATCCGGTTCTGGGCTTGACAGAAAACTTTGTTAATATGGGAGATCATAGTACCACATACCCAATAAAGTAAATGAATAAATTGGTGGTAACTTTGAACGACTAGTCAGTGTGTGAACCAAGTTTTGTGACCTCACATGCGACGGAAATTAGCTATTTGTTCGTTGAACGCGAGTTGTTCCTTTTTTTGCTAATGTGGCTGCAATCCAGATACTGAGCAAGAAAAGGGGCAAATGAAGTGGATTTAGGATTTCAAAATATTACGATATATATGTCATAAAATAACCCCTGATTAGAAAAGATCATCAATCATAATCCTTAGTTTCATCAAACTTTCCGTGGTTTACTGGAAAGTCATAAGATTAGAAGAATAAATAATTAGGGCGAACGGACAATGAGGTAACACTAGTCACAAGGACGAATGTATTGATGACAACGATCAGGATATTGGTATCTATTTCACAAATACTTACGGGTAGTGTGTATGATTGATGATATATTGCATGGCTCACTGTACTTTGGACTCCATATTTCACTTTCAAAACCTCAGGTCATCCGACCAACCCTTCGTTTGAAGGCACCAGATTCAAGTCAGAACTATTGTTAGAGCTCACCAGTGGTGCATATCGTCCACCTAATCCAGGGTATAAACCGTGGTCTTTTCACCTGAAAGGTGTGTGTGTGTGTTACTACGGCGCCACCCTGCTCATCTTCGGGCTGATCCAAAACACCGAGTGAAGTTCGTTCAGATGTCATCCTCAGTGACAGCCAGGAAAGCCCGATAGCTTCCAAGAGAGATACAGGCATTGTCCAGCTAACGTCAAGTGAATGCCTTCCACCAAGTCAGGTCTTCTCTGCAGGACTGGGACACTGTATCCGTTTGCGCTCTTCTCTTATTCATATTTGTACACGTCTCGCAATTACTCGTATTGTTTAGGATCAACCCGGACCGGAGTGGGGTAGAGCAGTGTCAACACACACGTGTTCGAAGTGAAAAGGCCAGGGTGCAAGCCCTCGGTTCGGTGGATCGTATGTATCACTGATGAGATCTAACAAGAGCAAAACTCGATTAAAGCGTTTCTGATTTCAAAGCTGGACCCATGACCTGGATTTTCAGTGATATTTTCTCGTCTCCGAACAGTATTCATACGTCCGTAGATCATTACTGCACTTAGTACTATCATGAAGAACTACTATTATCATTCAGTACTGTAGTTTGCCACAGAACGCACGGAAAGTTGTTTTATGCATGGTCTTTGCCAATAAAAGACAGCTATCCCCCAGGTGTTTCGTATTTTTATTTTGGCTACTGATGACGATGGTAGCAGTTAGTTCCTGAGTTTCGGTATCCTCAGCAGGAAAAATTGAATAACATGGATATATGATTTACATAATAGGAATTCCGAATTATTACCATCAAAGTGCCAATCTCACCGCTGCAGTAACTACACAAGTACACTGGTTCATCGCGGAAGCTTTGTGAGGGGTAATTCTGCGAGTACTTGTTCGCTTATCGTGACCAAGTTGGATCACTCGTGTTTACTTTCCTATTCGATTGTGATTTGCGAATTACTCGTGTACAATTCAAATACTAAACCATTGCACAACAAGAATAGCTCCTTAGCTTTAAGAGATCTCCAAAACCTGACAGTGAAATCGAGTTGAGTAATAGCACCATGTGTGCATATACGGACTGTTGTCGCCCCATTAGCAAGCATAACCCCGGATCGCTAAAATAGTTTCTTGCAGAATGGTTTTCCGTCAAGGAGGGGTGGGTTGATCAAAACTGAAGAAGTCACATAGTTGGTATAGTTCTTGACACAAAGTAGACTCAAAGTATGTATTTTGACAATTTCAACCATTCTACAATGTAAATGTGACCGGAATGACAATTTGAAAGCTCAGATTCGTAACTTTTACTACGAAAACGTTTTCGTGGAGTCGAAGTAGCAGCAATTATGCCGTTACTGGTTCGCACAGGGTTTTAATGGTACTTTAGAACCATCAAGACGAGATTGCACCTTGAAGTGGTGTGATGGCTTGAATGCCTCTATGACCCAATCACTCATACAGGATGGCCTCCTTAACCGAAAATGGAATCATACCTGAAAGGTCAATGGGTAGATGCCAGACAAAGTCCAGTCTCCTGGAGCTCCAGTTTGATGGTCGACCTGAGCTGCCAGATAAGTCACTAAAATCCGTAGAAGAATTATTGATCCACACAGACAGGCTTCCACTAAGCCATTCCGCTGCCTTGCGAACTGGTTCTTGTTAGAACCAAAGGCCTTGGTTGAGAACCCCTAATCGTTCTCCTGCTTTGTGGCTGACCAAACTCGCAGAAGTCCAACATCTCCTACAGAAGGATTCCATACTGCATCGGTTGGCTCACAGAATAATCAGGGCCGCACTGCCCATTGCATCAATCGGGGTGGGTAGTGAAAAATGGGATGCTGCTCAAAGTTCCCGCTCTTCCATTCAACATCTATCTTCTATCCCCAACCACCGCTCATTGCCCACTTATCAGCCCATAATGCTCCCGCTGATAGCATGCTATATCCTCGTAACGGTGCGTTGATAAATAATTTCATGAATAATCCTCAGTCCTGCAACTTGGATTTCCTCAAGTTTCGTCAGCCACTGAATCTCAACTCCTTTAACATGCGTACTCTTATGCAGGCTGGTCAGCAGGCTTGTCTAGCGCTCACAAGAGATTCTTTGAAGATTGACATCTGCTGCGTAAGTGGAACGCTCATCCAGGATTCGAGTTGTGTGATTCAACTAACTGTTCCTGGTATCTCATCGACGTATTTCCTGCTCACTTCAGGAGAAAAAGCAGCAGGAGCTGTGAGTCAGCGTGATGTAGAAATGGTCTTGACCGACAAGACTGAAGCTGCTGTTTTAGAGTGGATACCGGTTAATAGCCGTTTATGTGATTTGAGGCTCCAGGGATCGGTTGAATTTCGAAAGGATAGCCGCGTTAACAGCTGCTCCTCTGTAATACTGGCATACCCACCAAATGATTGCAGCTCTGGCAAACAGATTGTTTGAGTGGACTTTTAGCCTTACTCACTTAGAGTACAGATATCGGGAATAGGCTTCTCCAGTTTTGTGCAGACATTCAACTATTCCTATCTAGTATGAATTTTCGACACAGCTCGCGTTGCATGGCAACATGGCGCTCTAACAGTACAGGTATTCTGAGCCAGATGGACCATATCGTAATAAGGTACCGGTGGTGCATTTCTGTCCAGAATTGTAGGTCCTACAGGTCCACGCACGTAGAGTGGTTTTATGCACTAGATTTATTTCGATTTTCACTCCCATTCCATGGTTATCGACAAAAACTGCGAACCCGGTTGACCGTACGACGCTTGTCTGATCCAGAGGCTCACACCAGTTATAGACAGAAACCATTATATTATGTAAGATCTACGACGAGCATTAATGTAAA
The DNA here is from genome assembly GCA_948099385.1 of Fasciola hepatica. Classification (NCBI taxonomy): domain Eukaryota; kingdom Metazoa; phylum Platyhelminthes; class Trematoda; order Plagiorchiida; family Fasciolidae; genus Fasciola; species Fasciola hepatica. The sequence goes on from CANUEZ040000199.1 coordinate 3,570,464, forward strand.
CGAGCACTGGGTGCATATGAAACAGACGATGCACATGGCAGCAGAATGTACATCAAATTCACGGGATTTATCAATAGTTCCCCAGTCTAGTGGAATAAAACGTCAGCTCTGGAACTGTAAGAGAGGAATAAAATAAGAAGAAACTTATAGAATCATGTTACGGAAAGTCTTAAGAAGGATAGCGAAAATTGATGGGTCAAGATAGCCGGTGGATGGCCGACCTCGGTCAATGGAACGATATACGATAGAAATGGATGGTCTATTCATAGCAAACAACAGAGGCTCCACCGTTGGGCAGTATACTTAAAGGAGCACTTTAGCTGGCCGACCGCTAATATAGACACTCCGACATCAACAACTGCGGTTTCTTAAGGAATATCACTTGAGCTCCCATCGGTAGTTGAGGTGGAATCAAGCATTCAAACACGTAGAAAAGCAGTCACTTCCGTCAAACTCCCTCAAGCCCTTTCAAAATGGGTGGTGAAATGCTGATAAAACCACTAACCACCTTGTTGTGTGGCATTTGAAACGAGGAGTGCTTTTTTAGCAACGGGCGAGTCATTGATTGTACCTATCTTAAAAGAGAATACGCACTGGTTGTAGTAATCATCGCGGGATCTGTCTAACTCCGTTAGTCACCAGGATACTATTCTCAATTTTACTGCACCGTCTGACACCAGCTCGCGAGAGGAACGCAAGCAAGCAACAGGCCGGATTCCGTCCAGTTCGAGGATGCATCAACCAGATTTTTACTTTTTGCCAATTACTCGAAACGCATCACACACCGTCGATCAACAATAATGGTTTTCCTGAACTGGAAAGGCGTCTTCTATTACGGAAACCGAACAGCGCTCCTCAGTGCGCTTCACTAAAAATGTATTCCACAGAAGTTCGTGAATATACTAAGATCATTGTGTTCTCATACTTCTGATCGCGCAAGCGCTCATGGTGAACTATCCAGTCTGTTCGAGACAATCAGCGGTGTTCTACAAGGATGTCCCATTTCTCCATTACTGTTCAACTTCGTTGTGAACGAGATAATGCAGAATGCCTTGCGAGATTTTCAGGATGTGGGCATCAAACTAGCAAATAGTGAAAAGCTATGTGACCTAGATTTCGCAGACGACATTTTCTCTTCCTTTTAATGTACGAAACATGCACAACTTGCATAAGGTAGACTCTCAGGTGATGCAGCTGCATTCAGCATGGACTTTGCACGTTCAAAGTGTAAAGTGATGGTGCAAGACTGGAGGCTAACCTTTCCGAGCTTGATGCTCGAAGGGGAGGTGCTTACAAATTTGACAGCTCCAATTACCTCGGATCAGCCTGACGACTGATGGGAGCACGGCAGTCGAGGTGGCACGCTTATAACAAAAGCTCGGGCAGACCAAAGCACTTGTGGCGCCAACCTGATATTTCGCTGTAGTTGAAATTTCGTGTGTACTGTGCTGCTGTGCGCCCAGTTCTGTTGTGTGGTTGAGAAGCATGGAGTTTGTGTGCGGAAGATGTCCGTCGCTTTGACGATTTTGCCCGTCGAAGTTTGCATAGTATCGGTAAGATTGGGTGGAATGATCGGGTGACCAATGCTGAGGTCAGAAATCGAGTGTTGGTTACTATTTCAAAGGATATTCTATCACAGCTTTCCTCCTGTGGACTGAAGAAAAGCACGTGGACGTCAACGCATGACATGACAGCGGGGAATGTGGAAATGTACATCGAACTTAGGAAAAGTAGGTGTATCACGTCAACGTGATTGGGGTCCAAGTGATTCCTCAGCCAGTTGGCTGTAGACACTGAAGAATATGGCAGTGAACCGAGGGCAGTGACGATCGCGTTGTCATCCTCTGTCAAATCAGAATGATTGATCAATGTGTGTTTGTACAGTAAGACTGTGTATTCCGTGTGTTGGCTGCTGGGACGGTATTGCCTTTACCCACCTGTGTAGTTCCACTCGTTTTCCATCTTGTATATAATTATTCTTTTTGTTTCTATGTGGAACATGATGAGAAAGGCAGTGGTCAGTGGGGCTTGCACTGCTGTTTTTTTTTGTACGGCGGTGTTTATGATGATATAAAAAGTGCAAACCCCAAAATTCTCTCTGGTTGCTGGGATTTTTGTGACTTAGACTGGTGCTAAACTCAAACTCTGAAAAAAAAACCAGCACGGATGAAATAAACCTCGTAAAGTATTGCCAACAAGAGGTAAAATGGTGCATACCAGGGTAGTTATAGCCACAATGTTCTCTTTTAGTCTATGTATTCGAGTGTGATTTTTGGCTTCATTATTCAAGGGATATAATTTATTCCTTCAAGGTTCCTTGACACTGACTGAGAAGGTTGGTACATTGCTTTCCTAACCTCCGTGATATACAGCAGTGTTCATTGTATTTTTACTGAATGAACAAGTGTACAAGGCCAATATAAGCAGAGCTTGGGTATGTGGAACGATTTCGTTGTTGTGTGTTGATCGTATGAATTTCCCATTGGTTTCCACACCAACTATTACGGATCTCAAGGCGGGCGATTTTCCTTCTCGGGTGTCAGACTCTCATTATTGCTTGTTGTGCTTCGACAAGTGATTCCGATGAGAATCGATTGTGTGGAAACGATAAATGGCCCGTGTGTGATAAATGGCTAGTCTTCAATAAAGCAAGAGGAATAATGTGATCAGCAATGAAATCGGCCACTTATTTAAAGTGCACTCATCCGTTGTCAACCCACATTTTAGTCGACTACACAAACTTCATACTATACAGGGGAAATATCGTCTGTGTGAATAAAATATCACGATAATGTCGGAATCAGGGAGGGCTGAACCAGTATGATCACTGATTCGTTATCTGTATGTTGATTTTTGGGAGTGGACAGATGAACAGCAAGAACTCCTCACTCCGTGGAAATAAAAATCAATGAAGATCACTTTAGAGATGCAAGAAAGAAGATGGTAAGAGCGAAGGTGACATGAGGTCAAAATACAATACCAGGAAGCATCAGTTGCGTAACATATTTTGCTTAAATGCCTCATTCACGATTTGTCGGACTGATATTCACCACCACACATAACCTTCTGTAACTCCTCATCTTAATAACACGCTACTTAATGACATGTTATGGTTGCATCGCGCACTCCACCCTTGATTGATAAACTGGCGATGAGAATGAATGCTGTTTACGTACCAGAGAAATTTGATGCATATTCAACGACACTCTAAGTGATGCTGCACCATTGCGTAGTATTGTTGTAAAGAAATTCTTACTCCAGACAACACCTTTTACATGCTAGATAAACCTTACCGGAATTGGAAATCACTTTAGTAGATTAAGTCTAATGTCATGGTGATTTTACGGCATCTTGAACTAGGGTTTTCTCATGATTTAATGGAACGCTCTATTGCTTTGTACTTTTGATATCGGTGATACAAGTTATACCCAACGGAAACGCGTTTAGAACCTGAAGCCAAAACATACCATGATTGTATCATTTTCGGCGATAAATTACCAACTAACAATACTGTGATGCCCCTATATTCATGTCTGGCATTCATCAATTTTGTTTCGTCACTCCGATTCATGCTGTTCATGGTCCAACCGCCAACATAACCCACGGTGTTGTGATTCCTCCTTGATCGTTCCTCACTCTGTACTTTGCACTCTGCAGGTTCGCAAAAACATCTCTTTTGCTGGACACTGGTTTTCTGACTGTTAGCGAAGCGTTGTTCGATTCAAGACTGCGATCATGAACCCCTTTTCTGCAATGGGAGGTAGAAGTGTGAAGGAGTTTGGTTTGCAAAATGTCTTCTTTTTAATTGAAAGTGTAGATCGAATGCGGCAAAAGAACTGAATTTCATTAGCTTGTTTATGGTACGGGTTAATGACAGTTGCTGCAGATGTTGAGCAAAACTCAGCTGTGAAAATTCAACTCATTATCGGTGCACATGTCTGCATACGGTATGCAAGAAAGTATTATGTATAAAACACATTGCAAGTTAACAAGACGTTAGCTTGCTTATAGAAGGAACCCATTATCACTACCAACAGGTTACGGCTATTGCTTGCCCAGAAAAAATCAATAATTACGGAAAAATAATTCAAATATCAAGGGACCCACGTTATAAATTCCACGGAGCCTATTTGATGTAACCTGAAAGCGAATGACATTTGAAACTGGTGTAATCTAAAAGAGTGAAACGTGCTTTTCCCGAAATGACCTTGAAAAGTAAAACCAGAGTTGCAACATCAGCACGATTTGTGCTGAATTTGTCATAGATAGTAGTGGTCGAAGTGGCACTCCGCGTTTGTGTAGTTTCGGTAAGCCATACAGTTGTGGAGTTTGGGTTCCATTTGGCCTCAGATGGTGAGCTGTGCATTCATTGATGAAGTGTCCTTTTAGTAGTAAGATTGGGTGGAATGACCGGGTGACCAATGCTGAGGTCAGAGATCGAGTGTTGGTTACTCGTTCAGAGGATATTCTATCACAGCTTTCCTCCTATGGACTGAAGTCAACGGATGACATGACAGCGGGGAATGTGGAAATGTACATCGAACGTAGGAAAAGTAGGTGTATCACGTCAACGTGATTGGGGTCCAAGTGATTCCTCAGCCAGTTGACTGGAGACACTGAAAAATATGGCAGTGAACCGAGGGCAGTGACGATCGCGTTGTCATCCTCTGTCAAATCAGAATGATTGATCAATGTGTGTTTGTACAGTAAGACTGTGTATTCCGTGTGTTGGCTGCTGGGACGGTATTGCCTTTACCCACCTGTGTAGTTCCACTCGTTTTCCATCTTGTATATAATTATTCTTTTTGTTTCTATTCGGAACATGATGAGGAAGGCAGTGGTCAGTGGGGCTCGCGCTGAAGTTTAATGCAGTGCGATGATGATGATGATGATGATGATGAATATAACTTTTGGGTTGTTTTTTACAAAATATAATTACGATTGCCTTAGCAAATATGCTTCGTCTATTGAATCGAGCCACACCATTTCCACATACACATTGGATGTCACAAGGGGAATGATATCAATGTATTGCTAATATATCATCGAAGCCTCATCGCAATTATTCAGCAATAAAATGTGTTCGGTCCTCAGAAGCCAGTGCACTTCTCCGGCTTTTCAGCCAACCATTGCTACCTTTGCTTCCTATCAATTCTAATTCACGGTCGACATTCGACTAATCTCGAATTGTCTTCTTTGCCAGTGGGTAACGGCTTTAATGTTCCATCGGATGTAGTGCAGCACATCACCGTCAACCTATCTATTGCTTTCTTCATGCTATGATATATTTGGCCCACTTGTCCACATCTACTGTATGGCAGGCTTCAAAAAACAGTCCTCTGTCGGTAACATTGAATGCTCTGCTCGACTCGTCATGTTGTGATATGTGATCTCTAAATTCATAAAAACAATTGACAAACCCGGCTTACCAGCATCGTGGTTGCTGTTCATTTCATCAGTGTCCGGGTCAAGTTGACAGGTGAACAATTTCAATGTCTTGGCACGAGACACAAATGCTCTCACCCCAATCAAAGAAACAACCGAATAAATTTACCATTATTGCTGAGTGACCCATATAAACCTCGGTCAACATGATTAGAACTCACCAAACCCAGAGGTCTAGTAATTCTGAATTATTCTGTTGTATGTTCCCGCACGAATTGATGGGCTAAAGCAACGTTCATAGCCTCAGGGTCCACTAAACTATTAGCGATAGCCACCAACCAGACTGTGAGACTTGGAATGAAGAATCACCTAAATGTCCAGTGGGTCAAATGTGGTAACGGACAAGAAAACCGATACCATATCTCTAGGGCCAATTGTGATCAAGAAAGGAAATCATCATATCTAACTACAAAATGTTTCTTCTCCAGGGAGAAATTCCTAATGAAAGTGTTTCTTGTTCGGTTCTGATGGATATATTACATAGTGGAAGTCTTCTGTGAAAAAACGTTTTCTTGCAGAGAGGTTATCTCATTCAGAAGGGTGGCTACCTCACAGAGACTACTGAATGTTCATATATATACGAACGAAAAATTATTTCTCTTCGGGTTTGTTCTATTTTTACTGGAAAATGGTTGCAGGGATGAATATGAGGGCATTTGTTTAACGATGATTAAAAGTTTTTTTCAATAATGAAAAGACATTCCACGTTTTTCTACCGCATAACACTAATGATAAATAAGGGTTTTGCAAGTTAGAATGGGTCAGACTATCATGTGGACTGATACTATTGTTCAAAAAGATTAACATGCACAAACGTTATTTGCAGTATCGTACTGAACAACGTTTCCTTCCCGTGATTCAGGCTGAATTGTAGGCCGTCAACGTGAAAAGATGCTCGAAATGCAGTGTCAGTTTAGTCCTTTCTGGGTATAAACAAATTGAGCCATATTTATCTGAACATGAAACGTCGTGTACAGCCGCTTTCAACCGATTTATCGTGTGCTGAATCCATACATTCGTCTTTGTTTCCTTGCCTGTGTAGATTGACGCATCAGTTGTCGTTTTTGTTAACGATGAACAAAAGCGCCCATTCATCGATTGCAATTGTCCAGTCAACATGCAACAATCGAGAATTCTCGCCTTCGATACTGGATAAGAAACACCTCAGAAGAAGTTCTGCTCAAAAACGAGAAAGACGATCATCGGAAAAAGTTTGTTTTCACGAAAAGTGATATGTGAAAATGAGAGACATTGAATGCACAACTGATCGATGAATAGTCACTTCTGAAAATTTCAGTTGATCCTAATGGTGATTGTTCTCTTGCACTGTGCCATTCGAAACCGCGAAAAGAGAAGCGAAAGAATACAATGAATCGTTTGATATGGACCTCTTTTACTTCCCGTCATCATCGCGGTAAATCCAAGCGAATACCTCTCACCAATTCAGGACTTTTTCACAGGATGGGTCATTGTGCCACCATTTAAACCAGCTTCATCCTTAGTGTATATATATATATATATATATATATATATATATATATATTCCAATCATTCCGAGAAGTGTGTGGGATTCATGACACTTTGTTCGACCGACGGGCAAGCATGCCTAGCTGTCATAGAGGACGACATCTGAACGACTTTAACTTGGTTTGTTGGATCAGCCCGAAGATGAGCAGCGTGGCGCCGTAGTAACACACACACACACACACACATCTTCCAGGTCTAAAGACCATGGTTTATACCCTGGATTAGGTGGAAGATATGCACTACTGATGAGCTCTAACAATAGCTCTGACTTGAATCTGGTGCTTTCAAATGCAGGATTGGTGGGATGACCTGAGGTTTTGAACGTGAAATTTGGAGTCCAAAGTACAGTGAGCCATGCAATATATCATCAATCATACACACTACCCGCAAGTAATTGTGACTACGATGAATAATGAAGCATTTAAAATTCGTTACCGGTATCGTCGAAACTCGTAGAATATGCCTATCGATTCATGAAGGAATTTGTAACACGAAGAAATTTCTTTACCATACATTTCTTCAGGCACTTGCTTACACAGTATTGAGGAAAGGAGATTGTATGTAAAGTTATAGATAGGAGTCAGTGAGTAAGTAAGTGAACAACAAATCTGGTAACTTGACAAAATATTTCAACTTGATGAATTTCGTCCGTTGTTTTAACGGCGGTAAGAGTGAAATATGCAGCCACCTGCCGTGAAAAGACAGGTGTGAAAAACGAAAGGGTGATAAAAGAGATGATTGGCTGGAAAGAATTTGTGCATGGGAACCATGATAGAATCACTTGTTACGGTCTTGACAACAACAACTGTTGCACGAGGTCACGTTGCTTGCACACTTCGGGCTTCAATAATCGAATCGTTGTGGCTTCTGATGTCATAAGCAGCCGCCTGAGTAAACCTTTCGTGTGAACGCTGAGAGTTGCCAGGACTGGTTTGACAGCTGTCACTGTATCCGTTCGATGTCCACTATCCACCAGATGTTGTGGGATTGCTATATTGATGGTCCGAAGTGTTTCTTTGAGTGAAGAAGGCAGAAAGTGTTTTGTTATCTTCTTGAACAGGAGTCTTGTCGTATGTCCTATACACTGCGCACTACGAAAGCACTTAAACTGGTCTAGAATAAGAGGTTGAAACTGATGAAATATCCTGTCCTTGTATTGTTGAACTATGGAAGGCTTCGTATTTGTTAAGATTCGGACATGTGCAGTGAGAAAGGACTTCCCGGGGGCCCTAAATAAGTGTAGCTCCAGTATTTTTATTGTCTTGTCACCTTTGAAAGAAGAAATAGGACGACATCCACTTTCTTGACCATTTTCACACCTTTTTGTGTCTCCTCTCCCCCATATGTTGACGAATAAACGGGTCTGGATAGCCATTTTTCAGTTGTTTGTCACGTATGTGTTCAAGTTCTTGGGCAATTGTATCAGGACTACAGATGTTTCTTGCTTCGTAGACCGGACAGCTTGTTAGGCTACTTTGGTACCTTAGGGGGACAAAACTTAGGAAGTGTGTGTAATGCCCCAACCATTTGCTTTTCCGATACACCCTCTTTTCTATACGTCGGTTCTCCATTCTACATTATTCCAAATCAAAAAGTGAGAAAATTGTCCTTCTCGATCTCCATTGTAAATGGGGTCGTTGCATGGGCGCAGTCGAATGTCTACAGTAGTTCGGTAAAATCTTTTGCTGTGTCACAAATTATGAAAGTGCAGTCCATGTATCTGGTATGCATATATGGACTGTCGATGGTGCTGAAGACTGGTTTACTTTCGAGTTCGGCAAAAAACATATCTGCCAGAAGGGGTTCAAGCAATGGTCCCATTGCTACCCCATCCTTCTGGCTGCAGTATTTTCCACTGTACAGAAATTTTATATTCTATTTGCGTCTAAGGATTATTTGTTTTATCTTGATCACGGGAATGTTGGGGTTGATGTCCATGTCGGTCAAGTATTGCTAGATGAAATCTACCGTCTCGATCAATGGAACGCTTGTGAATAAGGATTCCACATCTAGAGAAAGCATATTCCTTTCAGACAGATCCTGATGTTTTATCATCTACACAAAAGAGGACAAATCTTTCAAACTACACCTTGTCAGTGACTTGCGCACATGTTCAAGAATTTCTGAAATCCACTGATCTGTGGCGTGACAGGCTAAGGTGCTCATATCCATCACCGGTCTACGGAATATACTTGGTTTGTGCACTTTTGGTAATCCGTAGAGTCTACGTGCTTGCGGGCCGCAGGGCACAAGCTTGTCGTAGAGCGATTTGGAACAGGCGCTGTCTGACCTAAGCTGTTTCAAGATCTCTAACAAATTTGCCTCGGCTTCTTGAGTTTTGTCTTTCTCACCCGGATTGTAAACTAATTTGCTCTCAATAGATAAAACAAAAATCATTCCTCCGTCACAGCCGCCTCGGTCTAGTAAAACACATCCAGCACCTCTACCTCGCTTTGACAGTAGGTAATCCTGATTGTTCAATAGTTCTTCGATTGCTTCTCGATGTTGCTTGGTAAATATTCCATTATAAGAAGATTTACTCGCATGATGCTTTTACCATTCATAAAAGGCGATATCTTCAGGCCGTCCGCTGAGTTCGATGATGGTGGTAACAGGTCATACAAGTGGCTCATTAAACTTTGGAACTGAGTTTCAATTTCCACCTGATGATAACGTGAATGAGTTGCTCAAAACTTAGTTCCGAGATATAAAGCCATTTGGTTACACATTTCACACTTACTGCCGTTCACACAACGGACAGAATTCATCAAATTGAAACATGTTGTCAAGTTACCAGATTTGTTGTTCACTTACTCACTCACTCCTATCTATAAATGCACATACACTCTCCTTTGCCCAATACCAAATACAAAAATGTCTGAAGTTCGCGTTGCGGGAAATGTCGATGATTTAGGTTACCGCGAGCAACCTTTCTCTAAACCAGTTCAAATTGGATAATAATAATTTAAATTCATCGGATGTCAAACAATGCTTGTGTATAATTACATGTATGTGTCTGCACGTTTACTGTGAGGGACTGTATGAGGGATGGCTCTGTGTTTCATCGGTAATGGAAGGGTCATTTGAGGTCAACGAAAATTTGTGACCCTTTTGGAACGTTAACTTGTTGGCTTTGATGGCGCCGTCCATACACCTGAAATCTTCGATCCGTCGTTTCAGTCAGGTCATTTCGGATGAGAGGTGACTGCGAAAGCCTACAGAAAGAAAGCACGCTTGTTAACATTCACTGTGAAATCCACGGCCCAGTTTTATTTGTTGATTAATAGCTTCTGTCGATTGCTGGTGACTTTCGGTGCGCTCCTAGCACAACCTGAGGGAAATCGGGTAAGTTAAATCTCCCATTTTAATTATCACGGTTACGTTCGTCGTTCTTTATATACATCGAATATGAGAAAACGGTAAAATGTGGTTGACTTCGGCGTGACTCGAACTGATTGGTGGAAGCTACCCACCTATAACTGGGTATGTCCGTTAATTCTACCGGTCGACACTGGTTAAGTCATACAGAAATCTTGTCTTGAACATTCAAATCAAAATTAGCTGTGTGTGGTGGATGTCGTATTGTGTGGCCGTCCACTAATTTTTGTCTGAATACTATTCCGCCTTCGAACACTCTATTAATACTAACACAAAGCAGACAGATTATATAGAATGTGACAGTCACCATCACCATTGGTCGCACGAAAAGCTAACTGGTCCAAACTGGCATTGGTCAGTGTTTCCCCTAATTGGTTGATTAGTAATTTGGCGAGCCAACACTTGAGATGAATTATTTCATGTCTCATAGATCCATTGTCCAGTTGTGTAAGATCCCGTTCACTCTAAGCTTGACCTGGACTATAGAGAAACGCTAACGTGCTAACTGTAAGCGAGGCCCGGCTGTCTTTCGCCGATAGCATACTCAGTTTGAGATAAGCATTAAGTGCTTCTGTTAATAAATATAATCACAATGTTCCTTCGCGAATTCGTTCTCCGGGAAAACCAGGGATCTGTTCACATTCTCCTATTTCGTCTTGTGAGATATTTTGAAAATATCCAAATATTCTGTTCACTCTTGCAAACCGAACATTAGAGTTTCCGAAGTTCTTTTTACTTTCAGATAACAGTATATATCCCGGAGCACATTGGGGAGGTTGAAATGAACAGACCGAAATCTGTCCAGCTGGAAATCTACATTCCAAAACTTCGTACGATCTTTGAAGCGTCATTGATGATGATTTGTCCAAAATCCGAGGAGTCCGATGAGCCGCAGTGCACTGTGAAAGTGCTCCGCCTGAGCAACGGAAAACAAATTAAAGTGGGCCATACAATCATCTCCAATATCACTGAGTTTACCGTAGTCCAACAGAATCGAATGAAAATCGATTTTACGAATATCAGATCCACTGGTGAGAAGACCTTCTATTTCAAGGAAATTGTCAATTTCTGTGTTTATTTTTTGTCATTAGTTTTTCACTGAACTATAAAAATGATTTGTTTGGTCCTATTACATCACACATGGATGATCACGTCAGTGATGAATACGACTACACTGAGAAGAAAAACACCGAAAGACTAGCTCTGTTCCAGTGTTTCTCAATCAGCATAATGTGCATGACAGTGTTATTATTCACACCTTTTTCAGAAGAGGTTCATCGAAAGATCGGAGGTTGGCCTATTATCACTCATAAATTGTGTTAGCTTTCAGAAAATTTACGACCTGCCGTGAGTGGTGAGTGGGCCACGATAGAATTTGTTCACGTATACATTGTTTCTGAGCTCTTAGAGAAAATGGTAAGGGGGTGCGATAACGAATTCCGGCGGCTTACGCCTTGATCAAAATGTGGTACGTCACCGTTCTGGACAGCTCAGCACAAACCCTATCATGGAGGTGGACAGTGCCGTTACACTCATCGTTTGGTTAAACTCAGCTAGGTATGAAACGAATACCCTCGTAGCTGAGATATCAGTTCTAAACCTTAACGGCGTTGGATTTTGTTCGCAAATGTGTTCAGCCAGGCGTTTGGTCGTAAAACCGCAAAATGTTGTTTCACAAAAGCATAGACCGGAGTACACAAACAATGCGACTGCCGAGTCAGGTACATTGACTTGCAACCGCAGACACATTGCTGTGAATGAACACGCAGTCGGGCAGCATTAACAATCTTTTTTTCGCAGTACTTTCCAGTGTGTCACCCATAAATGGTAGAGAGATGTTCACTGGCTTTATCTTCACCATTATCTTCCCTGGTGTTTCCCTCTCGTTCCAAATCTGGTTGATTAAATGTTCAGGTTATCCACTATGAATATATTCCGCACCATACGCAGTTCTTCGTCCATGGTATTTATTATCGATGCACATCAGTGAGTTAGACAGCTGAATAATGTTCTTTTGATCTTAAGCGTCAAAAAGCTATCTTAATGTGTGCTTTTCTGTTCCACATTGCACTTCGATTTACCGATCAAAATACTCGGTCAGTTGGTGGACCAGCTAAATGTTTGTTACAGAAGGATAATCAGTTTCCTGATTTGGTTATTGACAAGATGCGAATTGTAAAAATGGGACAAAAATTTAAACTTGCTCATCTGTCAATTGCTCATTTACTCGTGAATTCTTATCACTCATGTTTTTACTGAAAAGCAGTGCAGTATTGCTTGAAGTTTTAAATTTGATAAGTTTGTCTAGGAGATCTTGATCATGGAATAGGCTTCATTGCCTTGTAGAAAATTTTATTTTCTCTTGTGGATTCAGGTGAAGACGAAACACGAGATGCAAATACGATCAATTTGGAGATCGAACTAAGAGCGACCCATTGCATGGAAGTGGAAAACCAGAAGACCATAACCATTCAGTTTGAATCCCATTTTGATGAACAACTGATTTCGAAAAATGATACAATAGATGTGCGCCACAAAGGTCAACCTATCACGGATCTTGATTTAAAAATGTATATCAACACATCCGATATCTATCCAGGGTAAGTCGGACGGAAATATGAGTGTAGTTATTGTGAGTTTAACTGTTCAGTCATTTCATTTACACCATGATCCAGGTAAAAATGCAATATTCCCCTTATATTCTTACACTTACAGTAACACAGATATAACTTCACGTATTCACGCTGTACTCTTTACGAATAACTCCCTCTTGTGTTCACACTAACTGAATAATAGCTGGAAGTTTAGCCACAGCTGATGTAAGACAGCTCAATAGTAATGCAACAGAACGCGACCGCTGAAATGAATATGAACAGTGTTTTTAGTGAGAGCATCAACGTAAATAACCGTCTCGGGGGAGCTTGGACATCTTATACTACTGAATTGTGCAGTTTTATTTCTAACGGTGATGGAGTGCTATTCAGTGGCATTGTACCACCAAGGATGTTGACTTCCGTTGGGTAACCGTCAACACGTTTGCTCATCTTCACTCAGTTAAACATGTCAAACAATTTCGCGGACGCATACAAATGCACACTGGAACAGAAACTACGTTGACGAGAATCCAATTTGTGCATCAGAAATGTGAGGACCAATTCAAACAATTGATCGACCACACTCCGAGTGAAACTGCCGATTGTCAAGTCCAAACATGGACATCCGCATACCAAACAACAGAATCTGTGTCCCTGACGACAAGCGGAACCACGCATACCAATAACTCGCCTTTCAATTGACGACATATGAAAATACTACTAGGAAGAGCGAGTGATATATATTACATCCGGATAAATTTACCGGACTTTGCGGAACAGATGGTTCTCCAGCCACATTTCGATCACTTCAGATGGAAGAGCATCTTTTGATATCGAAGAGGTTCGTTTTCATGATCATACCTAGAACTGGCTGTCCCCGAAATTAATTTCGAAAATACCCATTTCCATTCCCTGATCTTGTAATTCGATTTTGGAGTGAATTCCGTCAATTAGGGCAATAATAAATAACTGCCCGAAGCAAAACTGGTGAATCAAGCTTGGAAAGAGTAATCACACTCTTTAGTTCTGGAATATGCTTACTCTCGTTCAGAGTAGTTAAATGGAAGTAGATGCTCTAATTCTAAACTCTTGTACACGTTTGAACTCTTTCAGATATTTTCTGAATAACTGCATCTATAATTTGGATATCCAGATTATCGAATTCATTTCAACGGAAACTTTCTTTTTCATTTTTGCCTTCTTTGCAGTGTACCTTCAATGCATACCACGACAATTCACATATTTGTGTCTTCAAACACTGGTTCCAAGCCCGAGGACTGAGAATGAAACCTACGAAACCAGTGATAAAAAGTGACATATCAAAATATTCTGTCCAACTTTATGGCATACATTACAAAAGAGACATCCACCAATTTGGTGAGTTCCAAAAAAGCTGTATTTCTTTTCGCATCCTCTCAAGAAATGTTTCCTATTATTTGAAGATATCTGGCCACTGAAAGCTGAAAGTAAAACTGCACCGACAAAACTGTCGATTCATAATGAAAACATTGGCGGTAACTAATCCTAAGTGGTTAGTTAACGATGGTTATTAAACAAATATAAACTTTTGCTCTATAATACGCTACAGAATGACTTATCCGCACCACATGTCCCCCATTGTCCTTTGTTTTGCCAATGCCTTTTTCAGATCATTGCATTAAACCATACACGCTGGCACCGGAAGGAGGACCCACACTCCCACAATCAATGCTGTTATTTAATCGATCGTATATTCGTGTGAAAGATATATTGATCATCTGCCATCCAGTCCCACAATTGGCCACATTCTCCTATCCCAGAATGAAATGTACTGGTCTTGTTGACGGGAATCATATAACGTGGTTTGGTGAGTGACAACCTGCCGATTCAATTAATACTATTTTTGAGATTTACTGAGACGAAACGGCACTCGTTAACTGTACTGTCGTCATTCAATAACTCTTTCTGGGACAGATCTTGGCCCAGTGATATCGCAGATAATAACCTACCAAAACGAAGACAAACTTTTCTTCGCCGTGGGTCCAGGGCGAAGTAGCATTGTGAGTACCAGAGATTTGACAGACCAGTGGACTGGAATATCCCTATCTGAATATCGCAATTACATTGATGGGAAGAACCACACAAATGCAACATATCTCCTATGAGAGGAAACACGGACATTTAACAAGTATCTATCAAGAACGATGTGTGCAGAATTCACAGCCGACGACTGGAACTGTAAGTGCTGGCCCTAATCGCATTTTGTAGCACGATCCATGTTGAACTATTCACGTTCGAATTGGTGACATATGATTGCCACGACCAATGATAAAATTATCATATTGCGTAATTCACAAATGTCATTATTACATGATTCTGCAAACTGCAGACACGAAATCTGCCACTTGTAGCAAAGCTAGTTGGAACTTATTTGAAGTCCCTTATTTGTTTCAGTGTGCTTCGACGGTATTCGCTACAAAAACCAGATGGTCGCAGTCTGGACGGACGAGGCCGATCTACAACTCCCGTCGACCGGCTGAACAGATCTCACATGTGCATCACGGCGTGGCTGCATACTCAGCCCAACCGCATATTTCCGTGCTCTTTTTTCAGCTCTATTGAATTCTTTTGTCAATTTTGTCATTCTATTCTGTTTTCATACCAGGACCATCACAGAACGAATGATTGTTGTTATTATTGACTCGCTGCCACTATTAGTTTTGAACCAATACATAGTCGAGCATCCGATTCGAAATTAACCACTTTCATTTATATGCATAAAAAACAAAAATATTCACCCGATTCCACTTACTTAGATGTCAGTGTCTTCCCCAAGCTTCGCTTATTCTTCACAAGTATCACTTTCGTTTGTCAACTAATCGAACAAGAGCTATTCGCCCTCGGTCACAGAAGTTTGGCATTTTTGTTCACTATTTGATTTTTCTCGCATTTATTGTTTTAATTGTATACCGTATCTCACCCTACGAAGAAGTAAAAAATATTTCACCTCAGTTATTTTTGCTGCAAATTTACTGAAACATGGGCACCTTCAGTCAGCTGAACATTCCATTCCCTTCAGTGTGTACAGGTAGAGTAGGAATTTGCGAGTTCCAAAGGACAGTTTCAATTTTTCAACACACTGTAATTGTGATTCTGTGCATCACTACGGTTCTCGTACGGAGCCAGCACAAATAATACGCTGAAGCTACCAACATCTCAGTGTCCACGTACCGTGAACTCACTTGTGCAACACCGTGAAGGCCAATCGGATACTGGAATCCGTGACCGAGAAACTAAGATGCCGACGCAGCTAAATGCAACAGACGTGCGGCCCACGGAATATACAATATGAGTACTCCACGGAGAGGTCGAACGCCGCAAAATATTACTCAGACGCTTGCTAGTACGTAAACCAAAGAACTTACCACAAACCACATAACTGAAGCAGTTAAAAAGGTGTACGTGGAAATTGGAGTTGACGAAGAAAATCAGCACACTTGACTGATGTTTTGGTGTAGCTTACCGGCTCTAGGCTCCCTAATAACCTTAGACGATGAGTGCATGGGTGTTATATTCCTTCTAACTAAACGGTGTTATATTCCTTATAAGTTATGTGGCATAGTCAGTGATCTAGATAATTACCATCAAGAGATGTTATGCGCAACGTATTCTACGTCTCGTGTCTCTTAGACATGATGAGAAATGTCTTGCCCGAATCACGTGAAATGCTAACACAATGTGCAGATCATTCAACTTAGTAATTCTTAGATGGTGAATTACAACTAAGTGATGAAAGAACAGATAGATCGGTCAATAAGTTATTAAATAAATTGTAAACTAGACTTTTTAAAAGTAATAATTTACTTGGAATGGATACAGAGTGATAGAATAATACCCTCAAGACCTGTCTTTAAAATTAGTCGAGAATTTGTGACTACTACCACAAGTTAACTTTTCGCAATGGTAATGGTTTCAGATAAATGACGTGCATTAGACGGTGGGCTACAATCTACACCTAATATATGTACAACATTTTCTCTTTGAGACAATTTTCCGCATCATTATATTTCAAAGTACAAATCCTAACGAATCTACACTTCCCATGGAGTGAAAAATAAAAAGTGCGTGACATGTAATTATATCAAATGAGCACTCAGTTGACGATGATAAAACTGATCTCACCACAAGGTCTTATCTCAAAGGACGTTCAATGTAATAACAGCCTATTCACTCAGAACCAAAAGGCATTAGATTATTTGATATCTATAATAGACAATTTCGCCTTATCTTTACGAGTGTGGGTTTCATTCATGGTGATCATGTTTAGTCCTTCTCAAATCTTCGAGCGAGTTAACGTGCATTCTCATCATAGATGCCATACTGACACAGTTTAGGATATTCTCACACAATGAACATGAATAAGTAAAAACAATTTAACTCTGAGAGTTAAATAGGAACAAATTATATTAGTATCTTTGAAGCTGACCCATCTTGACTACTGAATTATTCACACTTTATCTTGATTAGAACCCATGTGCTTAGAAGGAAAATAACACCCATGAACTCCCCCTTTGAGGTTAATATAGAGCCTAGAGCTGTTTGGCTACACCAAATACTGATCAGGTCTGATAGTTTATTTCATACCATCCAATTTTCACGGAAACCTATCCAGCTGACTTCACTGTGTACTTTGCAGTGTTTTATCCAATTTGTCTACTAACAAATATTTGGGTATTAAGTAGCGAAATTCGACCTCCCTAGGGCTCATTCAGTTCCTTTGTCCACACTGGACAGTTTTCGCAAACACCTCATGGAAATCGGCCCGTGTGCTGACTACTGCGATTGTACATAGCAGGCGAATCATTACTGAAGAACTGGTAGTTTACATGGGAGTGTGTGTGAGTGGTTTTATTCCCACACCAATTCACCTGTGCACTGACGATGTCACCTCGACTGGTGATAAAATGTTTGCAATCTGAACACCAAACTTAGCGATCAGAACATCATGGCAACGCCTTTGGTGTTAGCCTACTGAAAAATGTGCCGTTTTCACCAACTGATAAAAGAGCTCTATCAAAGGCTCTACATCCTGTTCAGGAAAGCCACTCTCATCATTCGAAGGGTTGTTTCCGTCGTCATGGAGGACAGATATCTTCCATCGACGGCAGAATCCCATTCATTTTTCTCAGTCTTCGTGGCTCATTGTACCTCGTTTCCTTCCAGTGAGGATTTAACTCGACCCCTTTCAGTCTACCTATGTGCTCCCGATCACTCCAGTATTGATCGATAGTTCACCCACCTGAAATTCGTCGATTCTCAAGACCGATGTGCACGTTCATTTGTCGTGTGACTAAGATGCACACTGATTCACTGCCCTGCAAGGAATGTCGTTCCCACGATCCCATTGTTTATCGGCAACACCCATCAGTTCAGTCAGCTGCACTTGATTTACATTGGTGACACATAACTTGCTGGGTTTTATTTGATGCTGTAGAAGGACAGTACATGATGACAAAATACATCCACGAGCAGGGAAGAAACCGCAGGTTGAGGGAACGCCGGTCAGATAGCCGATGTAATCAAGGCTGTTGTAAGGCTCACCATCACGGACTGCTAATTTAGGACTCGAATTTGCTGAACGGTCCATGTTGTGTCCCAAATTAGGTAAGCAGAAGGAGGGCACATGTGAACGGATGAATGTGTATACAGTAGCAACGTACGGCAAGCACAAGCGCAAGCAAACAAGATGACACGCAAACACGTAGGCAACCGTGTGAGTCAACGATGTATGCAAGTGAAAGCGTAGGCCAAATGCACAATCGGATTGCACCACACGAGGTCGCTGGACACGTGGCCCGATCTCATTGCTCAGTGCTGTCTGGGACGAACCAGGACTAACGTCAACTGTGCGTGTGCGCGCTAGAATGTCTGTCTGAGCACATGACCGTTCATTCCGAGCACAACATTTCAAATATAGTGTCTCATACTAGCCAGTATAAGTGGATCGAATGGGAGATGACAGGCTATGCATTTATGGCCAGCGGTTCGGACACCACTTTCGTCTGCAGCAGATTTCTGAGTGTCATCGGGATAGAAAGTCATGCAATATTTACTTCCGTTACGACATTTAGCAGTGCATATGTCTCAAAGACAATCACTCCTGATTGGTATCGAAGTATCTGTAGTGTTTCCAGAGATTATGCCTTCTGATAGAACCGAAAACCGTTCCGAGATGGCCAATCTTTTGTTCTTAACTGAAGGAACAACAATGAAAACTGTGCTGTTAATACTGGGCTGCCACGTGCGTGAAGCCCACTAGATACTCGAACAAAACTCGAAGGTGGTAAACAAACATTCGCAGTCCGAACGGCTCTCGAGTGGATGCTACCTGGTACCCACGGGCCCGGAAATGATGAACGAACAACTATGAGCTGCAAAAGCTTCCCCAGAGAACGAGATCTCATCTCAGTATAATCCAATGTAATACAGAGAAGTTGGAGCCGGAATTACTACACGCGTTCTGGACGGGAAACTAGACGTTTTGTACCGCCCAAAAGGGTACCTGCCAAACCACACCGTGGTCAGTCCGTAAACACCCAGTAAGCTGCTTGTTGTGTTCGCTTATGCGGCAGCCAGAGAAATAGGCCTCTTAGTGATATATTATTCCAGTGACCGGATGCCACTTGCTACCTGGTTTCAGTACTTTAAAGATTTCGAGAGGAACGGACAACTGTCACAGCAGACATCGAGGTAGTGTTTATGCAAGTGCAAGTGCATCCGGAAGGCAGCAGCGCTGTGCGCTTTCTTTGGTGGCTCACGGACGACCTAAGTTCAAAACCGGTAGAATATCCAAGGACCACACACGTGTGTGGAGCAACTTACTTCCTCTTCTGTGCTAACTTTGCTCTGCGTTAAGCAGCCGATCAGTTTGGACAACACTACAAAGAACTGGTTCATCAGGCGGTTAGCAGCAACTTCCGCGGTAACGAAAATCTGATCTGGTTACCGAATGTGAAGACTGCATCCAGCTTCGGAAAGCAAATCCGAGGGATGCTGGCCCGAACAGGTTCCCATATCCTTAAGTGTATAAGCAACTCTCTGGATGTGCTGAAGAAAATTTCTCGTTCCAACAGGACCATGAACCGTGTAGAGTTCCACAAAACAGGATACGAAAATCAGAACGACGGTTTAGTCGCACAAAAAGTATTTTTTAAGTATTCTACATCCCACATCAGTGCCTCTGTGCTAGAGTGCAAAATTAGATACCAAAGTTATCACTCGTCTATAATTCTTGTTACCATGTACATCTCCCCAACATGTCCTCTCTCCGAGCCTGATGAGTGTTCTGATATTTTCTCTGCAAAACTACTGAACTTTGTTGACTTTCCCCTATGTGTTGCCCGTGGCCATGTTACTAGGTTCAGTGTGAGTTTCCTTACATTCTTCATCTGGTAAACATTTATACCTTCTCCATCCAACTTGACGCCATGCTAGATCATTGTCTTGGTAATATTCCGGACTTGTTTCATATTGCCTGTCCTCCTCAAATTGGCAGTTCTTAGCATGAGATTTTAAATGTTACTTCGATGATTTATTCTAAGAGTAGACACACACACTTCACTCAAAGCCGTGACCGCAATATATGCAGTCGACAGTGTGACCCAGAAAGCTTGACTTGAATCAGGGATATGTTTGACGATCCTGACCTAAGCATATTTTCTGACTCCGACCACTCGTTGTTTTGTAAACATTTACTTAGTTACCTTAAGGTCTGCTTCAATATTTGCTGCCCATGGAAACATTGTACATTCGACCCGAATGTTACTCTTCCCTTCATCTGTAAAGATTGAGTCGAATGGAGGAGCACGCTTTCAAGGCCAGAGACCACTGTAAAGTGAGCTCTATCACAATCAATCAAAACAAAGCTTCACAGACTGAAGGCTTTGTGCATCCAATCGGTAACCACCAGCAGCACTTGCAGCGAGACATGGAAAAAGATCATGCGCCTAAGCGGTGCTAATCCTCGTTATAGGTCTCATTTAGTAGACATTGATGAACTCAATCGTTGTTTCACCGCTACCTCATACCTACCAGTCATATCAAACCACGATGCTGACGACCACCAAAACCCTGCCACGGAAAGTATCACCTCGTTGTTTGTATACAAGCAGCCCACTCACATCCATGCAAACAAGGCAAGCGGTCTAGACTGCTTGAAACGGATTCTGTTGAAGGAATTAGCAAGTATACCATCGCCGTATTTTCTGGTCTACTTGACCTACATTCAAATCGTATTGTTATTCCCTAATGCCCGAAAGTGGTCTCTATTGTAGCAAGGGCGACAACACGGTGTGGGATACTTGTATCCCAAAGGCCAAACCAGTCAAGTCATGAAACACACACCATCGTTTATATGGGCCATTTTCCAGACTGCACGACACCAACATTGCTCTTGCGGCTGCTTGAGTGCTTTGACTGAGTTCTGACTAGTTTCCCATCGCCGATAGCTTGCTTCTCTTGGGCTTTATTTCTCTTCGGTTGGTTCGATTGTCTCAGTTGATAGCTTGATCGGCAGCCGCTCACTTGGGCTATCTTGTCAGCTGCCGGAGATTCCGGTGCTTTCCCTCAGGTAGTCCGTACGCCTGATTTTTTCTGCTTCGAGAAGCCTCCGACTTATTCGCCATCTGTCATTTTGTCTGTGGCCTTCATTTGGTTCTTCCATTCGCCTTCATATTCACGTCGTTCTCTTGTCCTAACGTTTTCCGTTACACTGTCACCCCAATACCAAAATCATACATCCAAACTATGCCCAATAGCATATACATCGGTTTCTCTGAAGGTGTTTGAGCAGGCTGTACTTGGGAGACTGTCTGCCCAGGTCAATATGTTGGACTCTAAGCAATTTGCATATCACCAACCACCATCTACGCTCAACGCCCTGGCCTCTCCCACTCACTCTGTTTTATCTTCTATTGATCGCAAAAGACAAGCAGTTAGGGTCTGTTTCTTCAACTACAGTAAAGCATTTAATTGCGTTGATAGATCAATATTACTCCGTGTACTTGCCGACTCGGGCGTCAGTACCTGCAGCATTCATCCTCCGTTCAACTACTTATCCAATCGACAACAATTTACACGGTATTTTGGCGGAATTTCTTCCGTGCTTTCTTCTACCCAAGTCGTTTTCCAGGACGCCATCCTCTCACCGCTTTCGTTTGCCTCTGATATATAACCCATACCCGTTTACGACAACCGTCTCCTCATTGAATACGTCAATGATGTGGTTCTTGGAATATCCAAGTGTGACAGCTCCACATTTCTCCTCCTACAAAAAAGAGTATATGAGCTCGTCAACTGGTCTTCAGATGGAAATCTAAGGATGAATTCCACAAAGTGCTCTGACGTTCTATTCTGTCTTCATGAAACCCATCAATACTCCAACTTGATGTTATCAAACCCCAACATGATCATCATAGAGAACCACTACAGGCAGTATTGTCCGTAAAGTACCTCGGTGTAACCCTCAGCCATGAACCTACCTGGACTGATTACGTCGAGGCTGTATTCTCCAAAGCACAACGGCTTACCTTTTATTTGATAAGACTTAGGTCATTTTCTACCCCATTCCATCTAATGAGACTCTTTGTACCTTCTTGCATCCTTCCTAACTGGCTCTTTGCTTCCCCCATCATATTCGACCGACTGCTTGCGAAAGATCCTACAACACTTGTCTCGACATACTGCAATCACTCACGAACTGCTCATCCAACTGATCGGAACCAAACATCAGAAGGCAAGGCTTCAATATTTCCACAAAGGCCGGTCATATTCTTTTCAAGGAGACTCTTTCTCGTTTTCCCTTAAATCCTATAGTGTAACTATCTTCTTTCCTTTCTAGAACTCTGATTGAGAGTTTGAAGTGAGCGCCGCGTACTGTCTCCAACTAAGGTGACGTGGACAGATCTTTAGTCAACGCTGCGTGCAGGTCACGCTTGAGCTCAGTTGGGCTTTGGGTATAGTCGGAATAGTTAAAAGGCTGCTAGGATTGTTTCAACCAGTTCCCCCACCAACCGATGGTTACATCCAAACAATGACTCTCCCGGCGTTGCATGCAGATCGGCTTTCCTCGAACTTCGAATGCCTAACTAGACGAAAGGAAGATTCTCTTGCAGTGCCCAGTTTGCATAGCTCTTGAAGCTGCTTTCAGTTTGTTAGGAAAACACTCAATCAACTAGTTAGCTGCTGAATGGTTCGCCGTATTGCTCACTTGTTTGCATCCCAGCACATTCATTGGGTGTAAAATAAACGTTAAAAATGGTTCCCTCAATCAGTGATCACAAATCCAATGTAACCGGATAGATGTTGCCTTAGTCCACCTTGGAAAAACTCCAATACATTTTACTATATAAGTGAATCCCCCGGATACAGGCAGAGGACCTAATAGGTCTACGTGCACACGATCAAAACTTGTGTGTGGTGTAGCAAACGTGCCGAGAGGACCTCTTGTGTATCATTCTACTATAGTTTGTTGACATTCTAACCAACTACGTGCCCATCCACTTTCATCACCGTTTATTTTTGGCCACACGAAGCATTCAGCTATGAGTTTAACTGAGGCTCGTATTTGGGGGTGCGACAATCCATGCAATGTTCTGAAGATGCTCTTCCCGAAAGCAAATGTATCCAGTAGAGGAGGGGCATTTTGTGACACGTTGCATGAAATCGTTCTTTGTGATGAAGTGAGTGACACTGGTCCGAGTTGGAGGAGGCTGCCGTTAGAAGGCTGCTCGATTTGTGGGTCGGGCATTTGAACTGTCACAATAGATGCCAAGTCTTTGCCTCTGGTTGGTCTGATGAGATCTGTCTGAGAAAGTACATCTGCCACAAGGTTGAGTTCATCTGAGATATCTCTGCTTATTGGCTTACCATAGTTCGGTCCATGCGTCGACTAATCAAACAGTAAGTATGGTATGGACCTGTCGAGAGATCCAGCTAACAACGGATGTTCGTCTACCCTTCACCAATAACATCCCCGCCTCGGTAACGGAGCATGTGAGCGAGCTACGGGATTCTATTGAGTGCGGAGAGGAGCTGGCACTCACACAGCTAAATCAGCCCAGAGGCGCCAGAAGGAGGGAACTTGGCACCCCGCTGCAACAACACTGTTCCAACAGGGAATGTGCCAGCAAAGCTGTCAAGATATTGGAAAAGACCTTTTGTGGTTGAAAAGATATTGTCAGACTGCACATGTGTAATTCGTAATGCGTAACACTCTGGTCACCTTTCGTTTGTTGTTCACTTTATTAAGCTCAAACCCTATGAGAGTGCAATTCATCCAGAAAGCGGTACAGTACCGCCAGTACAGATAGAACTGGGAGTTCCTCCAGAAGGGGGGAGAGCTGTGGCTCCGGGGACGGAGGCAAACGAGGGAGATTACAGCGTTACGAAGTTTGAAGACGGTCACTTAACGTGGGATTGAGCGTACTAATTCATGCTCCCCTCTCTGTTCCAGTGGAAGCCATCGACCTGGTGGACCCCGAAGATGACTAAAGACAGTGTTATTGCCGGAGACTGATTCTTGATGTACATTTATTCTCTTACTGTGATTGCATTTGTAGTGTGCCACTTATCCTGGATAAATTTTTATTTTGGTGGAGTCTTCTTCTTGCTGAGCGATACAAGGTCATCAGGGGCAGTTTATCTTTATTTTCACATCGGATTATTGGTGACGTGACAAGAACGCACCTGATCTTGGAGGTGTTGAATGTGAAATTTACCGTGCCACTCAAAATTTTTCTGACCCTATCGGCTGCCATGCACTATGTAGTGACCTCGATCGTTCTGAGAAAATCACCGTTTTCTGGACGTTATTTGTGATCTTTTTCTTTACGATCTTTTCTGACATTTGACATCGACATTGCTGTTTTGTTCGGCTGCGTGTTTTACTGGACTGACTTTCCCGAGGTTTTCGTCGACCTCGTTTTGAATCACTTTCACTTTCGTTCTTTCACCCATTGTATACACTCGCGGTTCGCTTTCTGCCCAGCCATTGCGTTCATATCCGTTCGGTGCATTTCTCGTATCGGTGTTATTTCAGTGCCACGATATATAGAGTACAACTTTGCATCTGTCAACCGACTTACGTCTTCTCTATTCGTCAAATAGAGGAGATAACGTTGGTATTCCGCCATCAGACCGAATAGAAGATACGTTCACTAGCCGCGCTCGAACATCTTCTTTAACCCATTGAAGGGGAGTCGGATGGATAGTAGTTTCTTTTCTGCCTGTGGGGTTCTCATTGGTTTTGTCCGTTCAGTCCAGTTCCTTTCGACAAATATTCTCGTGATAACCATTGCTTGGAAACGTCTTTCTTACGTGTGCTACTTCAGCCTCCAGAGTGCCTGTAGTACGGATACGATTCCCCTGTGTGGGATACAGCGCATCAGATTACCTTTATAACCAAGTGGCACAAAACTGTGCAAGTTTGTGTACTGGCCATTCCAGGTCCCCTTCCCAATGCTTCTTCCTCTGCATAGAGCAATCAGGTCGTCTGGTTAAGTATACGTCAAGAAACGGTAGGTAGGTCAACTTGATTATGGAGTGAGTAGTGTTGAATTCGAGTAAGATATCATCTAAACCTACTTGTTCATTTGTCATACAAAATATACCATTCACATATCAGTAGTGTCGGTCAAACCGATTTAATAATTGTTCTGCGCAATGTTTGAGTTTCCAGCTCTCCCATGAGAACGTCGATAACAGGCGCTCCTATAGGTGAGCCCATAGCAACCCCGTCCTCGTGGCGATAATAAGTGTTATGGAATACAAACTTTACATACAAAGAAAACTTGGTGGATCCAACAGATTAGATTAGTAGATTAGTCTAACAGACAGACTGGAGGCAGATAGACTGTTACGCAGATAGACGGAGGAACAGGCTGACGGTTAGGCAGAAAATCAATACCTACGTACATTATGTTTGGTGTCGTTCATTCGCTCGCTTTACATAACACGAATGTCTGTTCTTAGACTACTTAATGTAAGAGGCACTTTATCCATAGACGTTCTTCTGCTTTTATCTGAAATCAGTACACAAGTCCAGACTGTAGTTCAGCGGAACCGGAAAATTCCCTGGATTCATTCCATTCCACACTAATGGAATGGATTGACATCCCACATCTTATTGTGGTTGGCCCCTCAATAGCTCAGATTTGATTTTCCATAGTCAAAAGTTCCTTCATTTATTTGTCAATTTTCCCACCATTTGTAATGCTCGTTCAGACTGTTTCTTCGTGAATGAGCCATCTTTCTTTCCTGAAATGAAGCGTGTTGCCGTAAGAAAATCCAACCACCGTATCGTTAAAATTCTTCCTGAAAGTTTGTATAAATGCAATCCTCAAAGCCTGATAAAGCGCCTAGTCCGCAAGATGTAGTCATGGTAGCTGTGACCCACTGTATATGCATTTACTGGAACGCATAGTAATCTCTTCCACGTTGGATCTGTTTTACGAATCTGCCATATTATTATGAGCTACTTAAAGTTTCGTTACGAATCAAAATGTCAACTAACAAATATTATGATGCGTACGTATCGTTTTGGCTTGAGGAAACTAAAGAAGTTACGAAGGATGAAAGAAAGGTTCTATTGCTTGTTTGGGAAGTCTGCTGTAGTACTGTTGAACCTGTGTATCAAAGAAGAAATTATTTCTCTTGACTGACTCTTTGTAATTGCCATCCTTAAAAAAACTCTTCCCGTCAGTTATGGAATAGACTAAGAAAATCATCTAGTCGCGCGTCTCAAACAAATTACATACAGCACAGTGTCATGGAAATTATTAGGTCTTTTGTCCCAGAAATTAATTCACTCAGGTCATTTCATAAACTACCTGGAATTCTGGGTGAATGTGGAGATCTTCGGTATCTTCGTCTGGAACGAATTTTCATGGCATTTCAATAGCTCAATATCGATTAAGCCTTTAAACCCGGTGGTCTCAGTTCTGTCAACATGAAAACTTGCGCTGCCGGCTTGGCTTTCATGTTCTCATTCATATTAACTTTTCTCTATTTTTAAGGTATTATATTGGTCTCTTTCACTATTGAAACTAGATTCTAATTCAAGCCCTTGTAAATGATTCATAGATTCGTGACGGCAAACGTTTCCTGATTTACTGATTGTACTGCAACCGAACTGCGCTACAGTTTCCTTCAGCTGTTAGCCAAATAGATCATTTTTTCTACTCTGTCCAGATTTTCCATTAGTTACTGCTCATTGAATTCCATTTTTCTGCATCTGAACGATTTCACAATGTTATTCTTTCTGATGACGCATCCGCTAAATTCATCTCTCTTGTAGGGTTTCCCCCTCTGCTATACGTTATAGACTTAGATTGATATATTTTGAATTATAACGACTTACAACTCAGTTATTTCAAATCTAGAAAGGCTGCTTGTTTTGGAAGAAAGCCTTGTGAACGAATTACTGGAAAACTTTCCCAATCACCATTATTGAGTTTTCATCTGGTTCTTCATTGAGGAATCTGGCGTAGTGATTCGGTCACTACCTTTTTTCCTTATCATAGATTTTACTAGTATAAACAGTATGTAACCGATAACTTTTCAATGAAATTTTTCTTTTCGGACACAAGAAGAGTAACCTTGTCTTGACTTAATTTGGCTTGTTCAGGTGGGTGATTCATGCTTGCAGACAGACTACCTCCGTGTGCATTATTCCGGATTCGGAGTCAGTGCGATCCTGTCACCGGATGTTTGGGGAAATTAGTTGGCGATGTTTGCCCTGTGATCAACGGTGTAGCTGCACTCGGAATATATCGTCTTCTATTCATGAACTTTTTTACTGTTTGCTCTCTCCTGTTGCTTCCACTTGTCTCATTCTCGAATGGACGAAGCACCGAGTTAGCAATCAAAACCAGAACACAAAAGTTCAGTTCATTTCGGTTGCAACCATTATTAAACATAGACCTAGTAAGGCCTACACGTCATCCTTGCCCGTGTAGGATGATTTCAACCTTCTCAGGTACGCCAATGACGTGATTTTTTGAATGCCAAAATCAAATGGCCAAACCTAACCGGATACGTAAAATGATCCTCAAGTAATAATCCACAGACAAATCCCTCAGGGCTCTGGCATTCTATTTTGTCCCCATGAAACCAATCAATAATTCGACTTACTAGTATCTAACTGGCATTTAGTCGTCAACCGAGAGCCAACAGAAAGTTTACTGCCCGTCAAGTACCTCTGTGTAGCTATCATTCGTGACCTTACCAGGACAAATCATGTCACAGTAGTTGTCCTGAAATTTCGACTCATCACATTTAGAGTCTTTTAAAGTTATCATCCACTCCCTTCCGCCTAATAGGACGCTTCGTATTCTCATGCATTATTCCACACTGACTCAATGCTTTCCTCGTCGCGTTTCCCGGACAGTTTGACAAAGATTTTATAATTATCGACAAATCTCCTTAAACACTTGTCCCGACACGGCGGAATCACTTATGTCCTGCTTATCCACTTCATTGTTGCCCTACATCAAGAGATATATTTGAGATTTTGCTGTAATATTTTAACTGAAGTTGTGCAATCGCTTCAGCCCGATCTTACCATTGCATATAAACATCTTCTACATGAGTCCTTTACAAACATCGGTTTCCTCGTACCGGTGCACTTAGATCCTCTGTAGTCCCTTACCTCGCTCGATTTATCATTAAATCACGTTCAATTATCACGAGTTTTCTTTACTAGCTCCATTAAACACACTTTCTTATTGATAATGTGATGATTATTTAGCAACTGAATACTTATCGGTGAAAGAATAAAGCATGCTCCATTTGATTTGTTACCTCGTATTTTTCCTACTGTTCTGCATATTCTGTGCATAAGTTTTCTGGCGTAGGTTATTTCGTCCGTCCTGTGATAAAGAAGTGTAAATCAGGTATCCAAATCCAGAACTACTGTTCTAATCTCATTAGAATCGTAAGGAGAGTGCATGGATAGGGAGTTCATTTTAAGAATCACACAGTGATTCTTCCAAAGTTAATTTGTCGGTTAACACGGCTAACCTTCAGAACGAGGACACATGGTCCCAATTATGAGTTTTCGATATGAGTAGTATGGCACTATATCCGAATGACAGGACAGAATTCCCCCGGAAGCACACGACCGGTTTCGCGGTTATTGCCGCTCATCAGGTATGCGTACCCGGTACTCTTCCGCCCAATAACCCCATATAATTGAGCACTCCAAAGATGGTTTACAGCTGTAATCTCATTTAAATGGTACGTGTGAGTCATGTGAAATAACTCGGTCTGACCTCAATTAAAATTTTGCATTGCTCTCTAGTTATGGAAATTAATTTTGAAAGACTGTGTCGACTGTCCCTCTCAATTAACGTACTTCAATTGTTCAGCGATCCGTGGTCTGTCATTTCTTCCTTTGTACACCAGTGATTATTCCCCATTATTCTATATTGTTCACCAGCAATTTTTTCTGGTCTGTTGAAAAAGGACTTCATCACACTACGTAGAGGTCTGTGAATCGTTAGCCTTGATTCTGGTATGGTCTTAAGAGACCTCTTATCGGATTTTGGTGAGAAACACATAATGATATTTATTTCATTTGCAGAGAAGACCACTGGGGACTGTTCACATCCACTACATTGCGGTCTTTCTCTGAAGCAATCATACCAGCTAGCCAGCTAGCCCGTTTCATGTGTTCGACTGCTTCGTTGAAAGTTATTGCTGTACAGAACTTCTGTAGTTCCCTTCCTTACGCTTGTTTTTGGCAAACAAGGAGGAAATTTTATCTGAACTGCTAACCCGTTTTGACATGTAAAACCTTTTCATTTTTACTGAACAGCTGGAAAGTACTGTAAAAATAGGCTCAAGTCAGGGTAATAACAAATAACAAATAATAATAAATGCATCGTTCTCGTTAATGTGCATGGTTGTAAACGACCCTAAACAAGAATATTCCGGAACCAATAAAGTTACTTCATATATGAGTTGTCCAAATACTATCTCGTTTCTAGAAAAGACAGTTTGGTTACATTGAACAAATATCGAAATTCTCCAAAGATTATATTTCGTCGGTCTTGCCGGAATGCAAATCGAATCATGCACGTCACCTACCCCTTGGCTCCGGGGCTGTTCTGCCAGCTGACCAAAAACCTCTTACCAGGTGATTCAAAAATTTCCATCTGAATCACGTCGTAATTCCTTGTGTGCTCACTGGACTCAGAAGAATTTAAATTGCATTTGGTTGGCCTGCAGGTGCAGTGCTCCTTGAGTTACGGATGACAATCACGGAAACCATGCGCATGTGGACAATGAAGCGAGAAACATATTTTCCTCTGAAGGTTTTATACTTCATTCACGGGGCTCAATTTCATCCCAAATGTAACTATTATTCAATCATTTGTGAGTTATAAGAATACGCGCAATCAATAGATGCGAATATCCGTGAATGTACGTGTGTTGAATTAAAACGTGTGCAGAACATGCAAAACGTGGTTTTTGGCAGATAACCATTATAATTGTGTTTAAATACCCGCATCGATCTTGATCGCGTGACTGATCGAATTCCAAACAAAGTTGGACATATCCATTTCAATCCATCCACGTGTTAACAGTTTGGGTTTATTAAGTTCCCCGCCCGTATTACCATCCCGCGTTTAATTTCCATTGGAAACTCAAGAACAGACATTTGACGTCTTCTGCATCTCACACAACCTTTTTCGAGGATACGAAATGGGCAGTGCAGCCGGTGGTCTGAATTGGTTAATATTTCAGTGGACGAGCCGTTCAATCTAGAATGTTTGGCAGAAAACAACAGATGGGTTGGATAATGGATAATCCGAGTCAGTATAGTAATTACTTTTACCAGTACACGATAGAAAATTCGATTGTTATAAGTGTTTTATGTAAATTGAATAGAATTATCAGAGTTTTAAAAAGTTCATTGAGGCAGAAGTGCATATTTTACCGAAAGTCGAGATTCCATTAGATAACTTTATCGCAATAAAAAGCGATGAGGTATTTAGGAAACCAACATAATAAAAATGGACAGGCCTGTTTTTGGTCATATTTGAACGCAATATCCAACTGTTCGCCACCATTTGTGGTTTATTTCCTAAGCCAGTACTGACGTTTATAATTTTATCATAGTAGGGTAACCTAAGCTTCTGTATTGGTTGCACAAGCAATTTATCTAGCCAGCTTTTCCCCAATTTTGATCGAACTATCATTTCCGGGCTTCGAAAACTTCATGGATGTCCGCCTATTCTGCTCGATGAAAATTTGGCCAAAATGGCCCAACTTCATGCACACCGTATGGCTGAGACTCAAACATTTTTAAGCAGTGGACAAAAAAACATTGGTAAGAATCTGTGGATGCATTCAGGATACCTTGGTATTACCGGTAAGTAACCGACTTCGCGTACAAGCTGATTATCTGATCGATATAAGATAAATTGAAATCGTTCACAAGTTGTCAAACAATCACATTCTCGGCATCATACTGCTACCATTTTCTATGGTAGCCACGAATTTCTAGTGAGTGTCAAATGCTAAATCAAACTAATACCGAATGTTTAAGACTCTTAGCTATGACTGAGAACAATAGCTGATGATTTATAACGCTCACCGGCAATTCTTAGTGTCGTATCAGGCAGGCATAAATGCAGTCTCTTATCTCATGTTCAACCGCAATGCCCCAAATCATGTAGACACAGAACCGGACTGCACAATGTATCGTCATTCAATTTGAATACCAATGAAATTTGGTTCAATGCTGTCGAATTGGTTGGGGAGTTTCTTTGACTAACGTATTATCTGGGTGGAATGCGTACGAGACACGCATTTTACTCCGTCACATTGCTGATCCTGTGTTTGCATAATCATGTATTTACTTCGACTCTGTTTCCATTTTACAAGGGCCAAGTTGGGTCCCTTTCCCTTCAGTTGTGGGTTTTACGCAGGATTCGGCTCACATTGATCATGCATCTTGTCCGATAGACACAGAGACACGTTGCTTGTTATGTGAGCACAGACCTCTGACCCAGTTCGTTAGTGTACTCATTGGCTGCTCTCCTTTCATTCGTCCGCCCGTGGAATTGTCCTCATGCGCTCACCCAACCACGCATACACGCACTCAAGTGCGTTACTTGTGAAATGGGTTCAGATCCTCAACCAGCGTACTCATACATTTGTGTGGGCTATTTCATCGTGTTTGATAAACGTTTCCTTTAGATTGGCGCTTTTTGTGAGCCACACATATCTGCACGCACCTACACATGCATCACTCCTAGTCAGAGGGGAGTCTGGCTCATCCTGTTTAATGCTTCCTCATTTGTGCACACCCAACTCTCTTTCTGATTGGTTTTTCCCATGGACAGTTTCCTAGCCTCATTTTGCTAAAGTGTGGGATCTTTTTCATTTTATGCTTCTATTCTTTTTACCCTTTACTTAACTGAGCTGAAAGGTAGCAACGGAGACCAGAGCACAGAAGTGCGAGGTTGATGAATAATGGAATAAAATGAACTGAATCTCGTGAATGCCATCCTTCTTTCGGTTGCCTCCAGCTTAGAAACAGTAAATTGCTGTCTTTTTAAACCCATACACACCAGCAGCTGCCTTGTTGTCTCCTGGTATGTTATCATCTATTGTTATATTTGTTTTCGCTTCTGAATGACGTAGTATATCTCGCTGTATTTGGGCAAAGCTGATGACTATATATCTCACAGTTGGAGTTTTGCACGATTCATTGGATTAATTATTAATGTTACCAATTTCACCATACCATAAGACACTTTCGGTTTTCACTGGATTGGAATTTAGCTTTACGTACAACTCCACTTGCTGGTCAAGACCGAGAATATCGATCGTTTGACAACCTAATTCTATGCACGAAGTTAACACATACAATTCGAAGCGAGTAGCCACCGTCTAAGTAACTCTTTGTCACATCCACACTCCAGAAGAATCAATCTTTCGGTTATCTGTGCACTTCGCATCCTTTTAGTAGTAGACCTGTTGCCACTGGACTGCTTCTCACGAAAAAATGCTCACTGAGTTTGCACAATTATCCGACTTGACATCTTGATCTGCAGCTTTCAACTTGGGCCATCCTGAAGCATTCCTGGGATTCTGTTTTGATTCGTCTGCTTTTAGTAGGATCTGTTCTGTATGTCTCAAGATGCTTCCAAAATAGTCACTGCTACTTCGTCAGCATGTGGCTCTTAATTGGTTGCTGCAGTCCACTTGATAATCGCCTCATTATTTTGCCGCTGAAGTCTTTGCCACAGGTAGATCGATCACTTGAGATGCACCAATGTGAAAAGTGACTCGATAGCATAGCTGGTGAATGGACTTTGGTGTATCAGCTTAATGGCTTTCACTGCACGTCCGTTTTCGGTGGAAAACCGTAAGTTCTATGTTGTACTCAGGAAGTCGTAGCAAAGTTATGGCTAAATGCGAGATGGCGTTGACAGATATAGTAGACTGATTTCGTCGGGAATACCTTGAATTTCTGCTCTTTAATTTTCAAATGTAGGTAACGAGTTCGAAGCCGAAATAGAACGATCAGGGGTTAAATACTTCTATCAGAATCGATGGCTTCAGATGCAACTTGAATATAGGCTGTGAATATATGAACCCGAAAATCAAAGAAGTCATGACCTATTCTGAATACAAAGAAAAATTCTCATTCATTGCAAGGTTCACATTCCGGAGCAAGCTGTCACGAGAACCCAAGAGTGACCTTAGAAACTTAGAACTCGTTAACATATTCCCCCCGTAGATTTACTGAACGTGATCATAGATACAGTCACTTGAAGCATAAAGAAGCGGAATCTAACGAGATCAAAGCCTAGAGCATAAAGTTGGACCGGAAAGGTATGCTCAAGGAATCTAGTGCTTCATGGGAGCACAATTTTTGATCTAAATCTCTTATGTTCAAAAGATCAAATACCCAAAATCAGAAGCACCAGTGTGGACCAAAGCGAAATGGCATGCAAGTCAGCGCCTGCGCACCATTACTCCAACACTGGACGCGCACACGTGCACACACTTATCCGTATTCACAATATGACTGGGTAAACCGCTTGTGTGCTTGTGTTCCACTATCAGTGACCAGATATATTTGTACTTGTCTCATGGCTGTGACCAAGGGTATGGTAAGAATTATAAAGTAAACGTGGTTTTTAGCATTATTCCATCTCCTAAATTTGAACTTGCTCGCCGTCACTAAAGTTTCATGTCACCTGCACCTAGCACTTTGTGACTACCAAAAACAAAGCTATTCCAGATAACTTTCCCTCTCCGTGAAGAACACAACATGATAACTTCAATTAATTCCCGATTTCATACGCAGCGTCGATACACAAATATCATAAAATAGGAAGTATATATATATATATATATATATATATATATATATATATATATATATATATGTATATATATATATATATAATGTATAAACTTTTACCAGAATGGCCGAGGTATATAATGCTTCAGTTCATGGCTGTCGTCGAGGAATTATTTCAGCGTTTGTGGTATATCGTTTACCAGCGCAGTTTTGATAGCATTGGTTATCCTATGCTCCACCGCTTTCGCTTAAGAGGTCCTGTGTACAAAAGTTGTCGTTATCTATTTCTCGAAAGCCGAAATTATAAGCTACATCATAATGAAGTCGGGGCTGTTATGGAACAGTGGTGGAAGCTGAAGCTTCAGTGTCCGTGGTCTTGTTACCGTTAAAACATTCAAAGAGGAACAGATCTGCTTCAGACCATAAAGTGAACGTCCTTTGGTGAGGCACTTGTCAGCATCACGCAGTTAGTGGTGAATTATACCAAAAGTACAATAAGTACGCAGGGAGCGGAGGATAGTATAAGTGTAAATCACACAGAAAAGATGGATTATGAAAGACAAGTACACCACTCGCCACACCAATTTTCCGTCTCCCGGAATCTTCCGTCGTCCGAAGAAGAGATATCGTAGGTCTAAGCCCGGATCGACTGACACCCGGAGCTCGGAGCTAGGACCTCAGATTGTACATGTGGACTGGAGTGCGATTATAGAAGTGGAATTTTGAGTTCACTTTTGGAGGCACGTCCCACTCTCTTGTGGGTTACAATGCAGAACCAAAGGCTTCTGTAAGGGTGCTCAATGGGGAGAAAACAAAAGGTATTTCCAGTTTCATCGTCAATCAAGGATTCCCAGATAGTAACCCCTTCTGTACAAATGAAAAGCATTACTCAACTAGGATGCTCTATCATAGTTTTGTAAACGATTTCTTTTCTCTCCTTTGCTCGAGGCAAAACTCTAGGCATTGAAGCGGCCCACGAGACATGTCCCTACAATAATAATGGAAAAGCGGTAGAAAAGCTAAACCACATTTGGTTGGATATGGTCGAACCAAACAAAAACTACCGAGTATCTAAAAAATGTAACCTCGTTACCTGTGCAACTTTGTGGTCATCCTGAGCGCAGATTTTTGGCATACGATCTGAATTCAAAGCGCGGTGGAAAGAAAGTTGAGAGATCCACTGTCGTTCCATAGGAAAAAAGGTAAAGGACGTCCCAGCAGATGGCTCCATCTTCTTAGGAATTCATTCATATCTAGGATAATGCCGAAGTTAGAATGTTAGGACCGTAACTGCCACGGACAACGTCACATTTCTGACTCTTCTACAAGGCCCAAATTAGAGAAACTCAATGACAAATTCGACAATTCTAAAGTGAAGTGGTAAATGAGGTTTCTCAAGAGCATCATCAGCTAGGTGGAGTACTGTCACAGATAGTGATTGTTTTCAGAACAAACACACATATTACTGCACTATTTTGAGTCCCCTATATGCCTAGTGCAATAGAAGATGAATACTCAGCTGCTGTATAACCGCTGTACTGCAGAAATGACTCATGAAAATCACGATAGTGAAAAACGTTCAAAGAAGTGAGTGACAAAACATAAGTTTGTGGGTAATCGAAGGAGGTAAGGAGCTACAGAGGATTTATAAGTCATAGCGCAAGTAAACAAACGTTTATTCTGGAATCGAGGTGTAGATGTTGATATGCCTAATTTTAAGATCGGAATGCAGGGAGAGTGTGCTATCATCCAAGATCCTATGGGGGAAAGTTGGACGAGCTTTGTGGTTTTGTGTTACGACAAGTAAGTGATTTTACCACGTCGGAAAAAAATGTTTAAGGGATTTGTCGTTAATTTTGAAAGCTTTGGTAAACAGTGTGGGGAACTTGGCGGAGAAAGTATTGAGTCAGCGTGGAAGAATGCACGAAAATATAAAGCGTATTATTAGGTGAAACAGAGTAAAGAATTAATTTAGTCTTATCAAGTAAAAGATGATTCGTCGACTTTTTAAAATGAATTCCGCGATATGATCTGTCCATGTAATGTCACGAATGATGGTGTAAATTACTTCTCTGTTATATGCATTCTCACTTGTCCTACTCGCGAGTAGTGTGCACATGCATCATAAACCTCGAGCATCGATGACCTAATGTCTCCGTTTCTAATGCACTGACAGTTCACATTTACGTTTCATGGTGTACACTGCTTGAACATTCTACGTTTATATTCCTGACTCTGCTGTCCTGTGACCGTATATTTCAATTGTAAGAGAGATTTTCTGAACGTCTCACCCTTGCATAAAAGCCGATCGCTGGAGACACGATCCCCCGGCCGCAGCCCCACGGACACAGTACCACACCGTTAAACCACAGAGTACGCCCGTGGCAGAAATAAACCTGTTGTCGGGTTCATTTGTTAAGGTGGACACATATCTCTTCTTTCGTTTTCTAACTGCTACTATTTGTACTTTCACTCCGGTAACTCCTTTGTAAATTCAAATTATGGATTATTTTCTCATTCTGTGACTGAAGCCATCATTTCGTATTAGCTAGAAAGCTTCCTGATTTTCTATCTGCACTGTGACCGTACGGCGCGACAGTTTCGCTTGACTCCTTGCTGAGTGCACCATTTATGACTGTAATGTCCAGACTTACCAGATAACTTTCTGTGCTGTTGTTCTTAGTTGCTTACCTGGCTGTAAGTCATTTGCATTTATGTATTTCTATGCATTGCATTATATAGAACCACGAAATTTAGCTGAACACGGTTATTCAATTGGAATTCGTTCTGCTGCTCGTAGCCGTATACAGCCCGTATCATGCGTAAAGCCAGTGAGACTAAATTTTAGCTAGACTGAAAGCCCAAATAATCAGGATAGTTGCTACAAATGATTACACTGATGTACTCGACGGAGTATACTCCTTGCATTACTTCTCCATTGAGGACTAGGTGCGGCTTGAATGTTGTTAAGTCAAATTATTGATTGCTTTTTTGGAGGCTATATCTGAGCACTTCAGAAAATTTATCCGTGAATAACGGATGACGAAATGGCACTCTGTAGAATGTCTTAGGTAGAAAGAAGCATGGAACAAGTTCAAGTGTAATTTGTTGTCGAATGGATCAGTAGTTAGACAAAAGATTAGTGCCATATTTGCTGACGTCAGAGTCTGCACACGAGTAATTGTGGTCAATCAAATCAATTAAAAGCTCCAGTTTAATCCAAAAATTAAAACTCCAACAGGTGAACTTTTGGGATCAATAGATGATTAAACATAGTGGGCGACAGAGGCCACGGCTTCGGGGGTTGAATGAAATTGGCGATATGCAAATCTCTTAGATTCTAAAGCATTAATCTGGCAGATAATCGTTTCAGTATATTCTTTGCAAACAGTATAAGGGACACCGGTGTTAAGGCTACTGGAATTAGTTAAGACACACATTTTTTGATACTTTAGTGATAGAAGTTACTTTCTAACAACCGGAAATAATACAGCGATTTAGGCACAGGTCAAAGAGGTCACAAAGAGTGGTCGTGCGGGTCTCTAACACGATCGGTTATAGACGGTCTGAACCACTAGTCATTTTGCACCGAATTGCGTGAGCTTTTTGAATACGTCCAAGGAGATGATACCATGGTGGGGTTCTGATAAAAGTCAGCATCGTAGTTTGTGATGAGTGGTGAGTGAGAGTTAGCAGCAAGGTAACGATTGAGTCTGACATCTGCTAGAGATGACTGCTTAAAAGAGCTAGCGTCGCTTAGGTGCACGTAATCCTCAACGTCTCTGCAATTGTCGCCGGGGGTTCGTGGGTGCATATACGGAGCTTTCAGTCCTTGAAACCCAGTTTTATTTCATTTTGATAGAGCTCTCACTATACTGAGGTCTCTGACCTTTAAGGACGCTCTATTATACGATGTATACGCTTCACCTGGGAGAACAGTAACGATGGGGTCAGATGTACTAAGCTTTCATGGGACAGTAAACATTAATATAGGAATAAATTTACTCAGCTAAATGTCGGACAGAAATTTCGCGTAGATTAGAGTTATCTGAGTCGCACGATATAATACATCGTGAAAATCAACAGAAAATTAACTTGGAGAGTAGCCCGTCCAAACTGTCTTATTTATTCTCTACCGTTTGTCTAACTCTGAGAACGAATATAATATCCAAAAGTGGATTCATATTTGGTTGTGGTAGGATCTAATATTTGTCGTGTCAGGTCAATTTGATCGACCAATAACCGAGCACTGGGTACAGCGGTTTCTTCCGCTACCTCTCTGCACAAACCCCACTCGGATATCGGTACAATCAAGTTCATCGAAACGTCCCTTTATAAACCTAAAAACAAAGACACGTTTTCCGTGGCCTCGATATCGTGGCTTTTTGGCTAATCTGCAGAAAACATTCGATTAGGTGAATTCCGAAATTCTGAAGCAATTTCCTTCATTAACTAAAATACTGACGGAGCTCATAGCCCTGTTGCCATCTTCGAGTTTGTGAATCCGGCAAACAGTTTCGTGTTTATGGTTATATTTTATTCAGGAATACCGGTAGAACTGCTGTGGGTTGTGGTTTCAAGCCGTCAACTTTCTTCACTTACAATTTATTCCGGATGGTCGCATAAGTGATCACATCCTCGCGTGTGAACCCAGTCATACACAGTTACCGTTACAATATAGCAATGTGTGAATAACTGACGGGAGCATTCGTTACGCAGCAGGAATGCTCAACTCAACATCCTTTAGGCCCACTTTTGGAAACGCAATTTCCGAATAAACATAACGGAACTGGCATCATGATGCAAAGCTGAGGGCGTACGTCAAAAATGACTGAAAATAAGTCGTTCTTTTTTATTGTTACCTAAAACTCATTTGAGCATTGCGTCTGGATGTTGGCATCAGGAGCGATAACTGAAACGTCAAACCTTCGTGGAAGGTCCAGTTACGCCGGTGGCAATTATTTCGTCTGTATTATGAGATCTTAACCCTGCAACTCAGAGACATCCTGCGTAAAACTCCGTAACAGCCTAATAGTTTTGGGAAAATGTTCCAATGCCTCGGCATTAACTGATTAGGGAATAAAGGTCCGGTTTAGCTCATAGTACTTCAAAAGTTGACGACTTAACAAGCTGTGCAAAACAATCCGGAAAAACAAACTTAAGGTCTCGAAAAATTCGGAAAAGATTGGCAGTAAACAACTCAGTTGATTCAAAAATTCCACATTTTTGAGTGCTTCTTTCAGGCAGCGAAAATTAAGTACACGTTTGATATTTAAATGTAACCACTTGTCCGTCCTTGCATATTTTTTTTCGTTAATATCTTGCCTGCCTGAGATGTTATTGCATTGCTAACTTCAAAGAAGACAGAGTTTCACAACCAGTATTGTTGTGATTACTTTATTTGTTTGTTTCTCTCTTCAGGCCTCGAAGTAGCACAACAGTGGTATAAGGAGATCAAGTACTTCCGCTTCGGTGAAGAAAAACAAAAAAATTGTGGTATGTTTGTAATTCCCGACTGCGAGCAAATAATTATTTCAGATTTGTTTACTCCGAAACCCAGCAACCGATTGCTGTGATTTCGTTGTTATTTATCGAACTCATTCTGTTTGAGGGCACCGACAGTTAAACTATGGTGGAAGTTTTGTTATTTACCGCTAAAAATATCAGGTAAAATGTTAAACCTGTGTGAATAAGAGCGCCTCTTCAATCGTATCACTGACGATCTCCGTTATCACTGCAATCCGTAGGAATGGCAAATAAGTCTCCTATATGCCCTTTGGAATCTCCATACAGCCATTTTGGGCTTTTGAATCCTCAACTTTTAAACAAACTCCACGCAAACGATAGTCGAGTGGATTCCAGTGCATGCTCAGTTTTGTGCACCTGAAATTATCACCAAACCCTGGATCACACAAAATGCGAAGAGCGAAGTGAGAGACTGAGATTGTGTCTGGGATAAGAAGAGTGATCACATGATTGGGATCTTGTATGCATGTTTTGGAAACAGCATACATCCATGTATCGATCATTTTGCGTCGAAGGAGCCTGCTTGGGAAAACTACTATCTGTCCCAGCTGGTGAGCCCGGTCGAGCTCAAACAACTAATTGGACGGTTCGGTACATGCACCTAATACATTCATTCTGTCCAATTTATCCATAGTCTTGTGTACTTCTAAAGAAGTGAACCAGAAAACGCGTAGTCATGTTCACAGTTGCCGCATAATCCTCCATTTTCTTTTTTGAATAATAAACTACTTCCCTATTCAGCTAGTAGCATGCACGTTTTCCCGAGGTAGAGTCATTTACGACGAGGAAAGTTGGGGAGTTAAATATGATGGATGTCACCTATCACAATGAATTCGAAATAAACAACAACTGATTTGCATCATTCGGATGCAAATTTGATAGAAGAGGTCAACGCTTCTGAAGCTATTTCTTATAATAAGTCACTAAAGA
The DNA here is from genome assembly GCA_948099385.1 of Fasciola hepatica. Lineage (NCBI taxonomy): Eukaryota > Metazoa > Platyhelminthes > Trematoda > Plagiorchiida > Fasciolidae > Fasciola > Fasciola hepatica. The sequence continues at coordinate 3,611,225 of CANUEZ040000199.1, forward strand.
TGTGTGTGTGTTCAATGTTGTAGTAATCGGTTGCATAACTAACCAAAAACGAAGTATCCCTGGTTTGCATCTGCTCAACAGTTGAACAGCTGCTTGTGATTGACGGCTACTTACGATTTTAGTTTTGTTACTTGAAGACGGCTTGATGATGTTAGTCAGAAGGCCAAGTTTATCTTCAGTATACTTATTTTTCCTGTCTAGGCAGCCAAAATGGGCTGGAAACGTCCAGAAAAGGCCTTGACGAAGTGATGTCATTAGTACTCAGAATTCACCTGGAATGGTGATACATTTGGAATTAAATTACTCTACTCGGCAAGCAACCCGTCGTCTAAACTGCATTGTATTTGGGGACTTTCATGGGATTATAACTAGTGACTGCAGCCAGCTAGCATGAGGCCCTGTGGATACCGAATTCCAAAATCCTATACATTTACCAGCCTAATTATCTTTAGAATCACTCCGAATCTAGAACATTTACGAATGTTATCTTCCATACCAATTTATTTTCAGACGAATTTTCCCAAATGATCTGGAAAGGAACACGAAGAGCCGGTTTCGGCCGTGCCAGTTTACCACACGGATGTGCAATCGTTGTCGTCGGTTTCTACATGGAGCGTGGCAATGTGGAAGGCGGATACACGGAAAATGTGCCTCCACTGTTTGAGACAAAAGCAATCCTGCCATTTGATGAGCTACTGATAAAACAACTCTGTTGATTCAAACAAGCATTCATTTTTGATTTAGAGAGCTCATTCATTACACATTCATTTCATTCAGACGCTTTCATAGCATCACTGATTCTTCTTATTTCAAGAAACATGTGAACTGTAAATTTTATTTGAATACATTATACTTGCCACGAATGAGATACTGCATTGTCTAGCTATACCTGGTGATAACAAGTGCTACTAGGTTATTCTTATCTATTTGGTATCAGAGTTTTTTGTGTGAAATGACTGTGGATAATGGTACCTGTACAGCAGATCGTCTTTGCCACCACGAGTCATCGTCCGATCATTCATCATCCGGTACCCCAAGATTGGCGGAGCTACAGTTCGTTGTGAACTTGATCAGTTTCGCTTTGGAATTATTTTCATTATCACTACATGTCGCTCAGAGCTCGCTATCCAAAGAAAACTTGCATTCCGTCTAGCGAAAGGTCATGTTTTGTTTCGTCATTCACAACTCGTTTCAATACGCAGTGGCAAAAATCAAAATGGATTAGAAAATGCCAGCTAACGGTTGGTACACTGTCCTTAATTACAAAACCCCATAGATGATAAATCCTGCATTTGCTAGTATCGAAAAAGAATGCAAGAAAAGAACTGGCGGTAATGGGGTAATTTCACGTGAAACTTCTGAAATAGTTTTCACTTCTTCTTGTGCCAATGATGACTGCTTGGTTATCAGACTTTATCCTAAGTTCTCGCTTTATCAAGGCACTGCGACCAATAATCCCTATATAGGTCCATTTTAATCTCAGACGAAAATCAACTTATTCTTTGATGCTTTCGTATCCGTTCTGATTCCATTACTGTCTGACTGTTTGTACATTGTTTTTTGATATTTAAATCGCGTCCGCATGTATCCCATCTCTCTTTATCTCGAGTGAACTCTATCTTATCCAACCAAGGGTAGATGCTATTTTAGGCGGAACTATTGCCAACCACTCTGTTCTTTTCAATTTACAATTGAAAGCTCTTGTTTCAACGTGTGATCAACCTTGCATTGCTGTCAGGCCCTAAATTTATTCACGTTCAGCACAAGGATAACTCGTCAAGAAAATACATAGAGGGCATCTATGGAAACTTATTGTCCATTAACATTTCCATTCCTAAGAGATCTCTTTTCAAGATTTCTTCATGGTTTTCTTTCGATTGCTCTCTTTGACCGTTAGACTAATTTAGGAAGTATGGTACTGTACTGTGCCTTTTACCAATAGCAGAATAACTTCATAATTGCTTAAATCTCTGTGAAGGCAGAAACATGTCTATACACTTAAGGATCAGGCTTCTATGGAACATCACCCTATAATGGCCAAACAATAGACATAACTGTTGAATACAACAATTACCCACCAAATCTTTTGTACCACAAACACCGAGCGTCTGTGGCACGGAATCTGTCTTTTTTGCTGACAACAGGTCGGGTCAAGAAGCTGTAATACAGACGCCGACAGCCTGAAAACTGCGGTTTCTCGTCCCTTTGCGGATACACTTCGATTCTGCAACCCTTCTGTTGCATCAGAAGTAGAGGCATTTTTTTTCGGAAAAGTAGTCAGGTTACTTCAAACCTCAAAATCAGCTTCTGCTGTGGGTTCAGACAGCTAGTCCTCCACTGTTCTCAAATTTGGAGCAAGCTCACTATACGGAGTCATGACATCCTTCATCAATAAGTTTGTTGATGCTTGTGCTATTCCTGCCTCCTGCAAACTCACAATAAAGGTGTCGATTCCAAATAGTTTACTTCTGTCGTCTACTCAAAGTATTTTCTTCCTGTCACTGTCAATTACTCTGTGCTCAAGTCCTTAGCCGATTGAGTTCCTTTTCCGCAGTTTCTCATAAACGATACCACATTGAATGCAAACCTATCAGATGCACTCCAGACGCAGTTGCTTCAGTTTGCCATTTATTTCGAAGAGCTTGAATAGTTTCGCGATACCCTTTCGCTGTCTCTTCTTTTAAATACCCCTTTTTGAAGCAGCTGCCCGTTCTCTACTTCTTCAAAAGCTGGAGTCCTATTGCTGGCGTAGTTTTTTACCTCCGTGGTTAAAATACCACATTTTCAGTTAAACGCAACGTACAGTAATTGATTATAGCCTAATAATGAACAATTCTGGTGTTCTTAACGGGGCCATTTGTTTTCTCTTTGTTCTCTTCACATATGCTAGCAAATTATGCATTGTACCACTCACTAAACGTTTTAGGCACGCGATAAATTGCTTCCAGTTCGTCTCCAATTACACGGACTTAGCCTCTTTTTCCGAGAACTTGTATACTATCAGGAACTGTTCCCCATTCTAGCCTACTTCCCAATACTTCCAAATGTTTCCAGAGTGCTTTCTCCCTTGCTCATTCCTCTTACTCCAAAGTGTCATCTCTCATCAACTTTATGCTCGTCCTCAGAACTGAATCGGTCAAATATTTAGCCATTAAAATTTACAATTCTCTTCCTGTATTCCGCACTGTGAATAAAAATTCGTAGGCTAATATATTTCGGTATCAGACAAGTTATTACTACTTTTGTCCAATGGTGTATTACCTCAACATTACTCGACTGTTCTCTCCAGTAATCCTCCCTGTTCCATACAGTAAAGGTTATATCTTACTTATTTTGCACTACATGTACGCTGAATTACAACATAAGTAAACTGCATAAGCAAAAGAGGGTTTGGGGGGAACACTCACTTTAGAATCAGTTTATTGGAGAGAGCGAGAGAGAGAGAGAGAGAAGGAGAAAGAGTAGGTAAGTGCAAAGACAGAAGGTGGGCGGGTATTCTACAATTTAGGACTCCATGGGAAAGATTGAAAGACCTGGTGACATAGACTTGACAAGGAAGACTAGTTTCCTGGGCACATGATGATCGGGAAGATGTTTTGATAATAGGAACTTCCGAAGCAACTCAGAAGAACGGAATTCAAAGTAGTTCCGGTGGGAGAGAGATGACAAGGTAACCACCCGTTGACGGGCCAGTAACTGCAGATTGGAGATTAAAGAAGAATCATTGATCGGTCAGATAACCTTTCGTATAATCCGGTCAAGCAGAGGAAGTGAAGTAAATGAATGCTCATCCCACAAGTGACCGCAGCATTCAAATTCTCCGAGAAGATTCTTCCCGACCCTATACATCCACTGTACCATGAATTATCTGCACGCCACTGCATTTATAATTATCAGCACCGGTATAAATATCTATCGGGACTCGATAGAGCCATGTTTAACATGTGTTCTAATACTCAGTGTGAAATTCACAAAGGAACTACATACATACTTCAGTGGTTGAACCGGCTTTAATTCCACAATATTTTTTCTGTCCATTTCACGATGGCGCCATTCTGTTTCTCTTCGGTTGGATGAAATGGGAGGTATTTTAACTTACTGAAGTCCTGAATACAGTGCAATACAAACAATGGAATAAAATACAATGCAATTTTATACAGTGTAATATAGTATTATACAGTACAATACAACACATTACAGTCATCATCCTCATCCTCATACGAATCTTCATCATCATCATCGTCAACCACTTGCGGTGAACATATAGGCACCTTAGTCCTGCTTTCGTTTGCGCCCAGCTCAACAGTTCAGTTCAGTTTGCACTGTACTGTACCGAAGAAGGTAAGACGGGTGAGGAACTTTTGCACTTGAGCAGCCATAAAAGTCATCAGAAAAAAAGGAATAACCTCTCACATAGCCCTTGTTCTAGACCGCGCTGCAGCGTCGATTATCTACGTGTCTGAGTATTTCAGCTCCGTTCTCGCCGGGTGCATGCGGCCATCAGACTGATTCTTTTTTGTGCTATTTTTGTGCAGTTTTCCCGGCTTTTCCGGCTAACGGGTTAATCACAAGTCCCTCATATGTTCCATCTGGCTGGTTGCCTGAGATCCCGGTGAGTTCAGTCTAATAGTCTGTATGTCCCCTTTTGTCTGCAGGGGTATGCTTCCGACGCATTGTCCTTCCCTTCTTTGGTCGGTGGCTCTCAATTGGTTGGTCCGATCGGTTTGATACCCGCATCTTTCTGTTGCTATTGCGTTCCTTGCTTACGGACAGACAACGTAACCTAACTCAATTAAACGGAAAGTCTCACTTGCAAGACCATTTTTGGACGGTCAATACCTCCCTTTCCATACCCAACCTAGCTATCTTCACGTAACCAGCGAACATAGAACTTGGATTATTCAGTCCCATTGTTAGATCATGGATGAAGATGAGGAATAGCAGAGCGCATGCAGCTAGTTACCTCGTCTGATTGAGAGACGTAACTTCCCAACTTAACTTTAAATGTTCGCCCTCTCAAAAAGCTATTAATCCATTACCTCGTCCTTCCAGCAGTTCCAATATAATGTAGCTTGGCTGACAGGAACCTATTGTCCACGAAACCTAAAGCCTTATTTATTCTGTCACATCCCGACAGATGGGCCTTCATCCCATCGACTGGTAACCTAGCGTAGCTCAACTCTCTCATCTACTCCAAACTCTGATAATAGAGGTTCCTGCATTTCCACAGTAGTTTCCACTGCATCCGTTTCTATATGAAAAGTCGAAAAGCTTTCGGACCATAGCTTCCTTATGGTTCGGAAACATGGCCACTAAAAGATTAGGATATGAGAACACTGTCGACATTCAAGCACCACTGTCTTCGTTCCACTGCCCGAATCTGATAGGAACACGGTATCAATAATGCTGAGGTTCAGTGGAGGGTCTTAGGCATAAGACAAAAAACTGAAACTCATCAGGCTGAGGTGGATGGGACACGTGTTGGGCTTGTACTCGGGCGGGATTTCTCAGAGCACAATTTTTCGGAGGGGCGAGGCAACGGTTTGATGATGACTAAGGCTAGCCAGTCCAAGAAGTAAAATGTTCAAAAAGCTCAACCAGTAAAGTTCAACCAGTAGGATACCTAAGGCTTCTGGACGGGGTCCAAGAGACCCTCACTCCATTTTTATATACACTGGAGGAACTGGTTCGGTTTTGCCATCATTAGCCCTCTTGTATTCATAAACCTTTTCCATCAACCCGATTCTACTACCAAAATTCTTTTACTGCTCTCTTATTACCTTTGCTTTTTTCATTATTTCCTACTGAGGTAGCTTCTGAGAGATAGCAGTTGGACACAACACACCCAGTACATGGATAAGGATGGCTATAACTCAGCTGAAGGGAACTATCCTGTCCGCTGGTCAATAAGTGCCCTTGAAAAATGCCAACGGGGTGTTGGCCTTATCTTGTTTCCTCTGCCACTTCTAAGGTTTCCACACTTTCCCTCATAACATTTTTGGATTAAACTGAAACTTAGTAACTCATGGGCAGGTCCAGGCCGAAATAGCTAACCTTAGCTTGAACGGATATTTTCCTACTCTTCGGACCGATTGAGCCCTGCTTGTATCTTCTACTTTTCGTGTGTGTTATGTTTCGTACAACGTGTTTATGGCCTGTCTATGCGAACCTTTGATTTACCCCATGCTACCAACTTTTCCCAGGGGTAAAACTTCTTCTGTATATCTAAGTAGATCTTCGTTACTGGTCTCCCTGCGCTCTTCCAGCAGAGGATTTACGTAACTAGTTATTCGTTGTATTTCTTTTGCTTCTATCCTCAGTTCATCAATCCTAATTGTATCGTAGAATCAAAGTAACACTGTCAACCCGCGCCTTGTTGAGACCTAGTGTAACCTGGAATACCTCATAGTCACTCTTTCCGAGTGGTTTTTCAACCTCAGTAGCCCTAATGTCCGCTTGATATAGCTTTATGACTAAGCCGAACAGGGACTGAAGCGGCCCTCGCTCGTGCTTATTGGTTTGCGTTACACGTTATGTAAGTGTATGCTGCTAAATCTATTGCAGTGGATCAGCACCCGCTGATCCCCTTGAAGCGGTTTTGTTTTTGCATTTGATTTCCGTTAGGTTTATATCCTCGAACCCCTTGACGTGTGCTAACGTAGGTCGCAGCGTCTGTAAAGGTCCTGCGTCTTCCCTCTCTGCTGCCTAAGAAACCTGTTTATGTAGATAGTGCACACGTTCTTAATCGCGACCACTATGAAGCATGACTCATCCTGCATATTTCCCGAATCAAAGGTGAACGGAGCTTCCCAAAGGCCCAATTTGGACCTCAGCAGTACAGCCACCAGCCCTCTGCTCAGCCGTCTCTTCTATCTCATTAGTAAGTAACGTACCTTTAAAAAAATGTAATTTCGTTTTCTCACCTCACCGGAGTTTCTGCCAAAGTAATGATATCGTGTCCTGTTATCCTAACTGTTAGCTCCTCGCGCTTACCCTGAAAGCTGCAGAAATTTATGCACCGAGTTTATGGTTTCTTAGCCAGTGTTCTTAACTCACTCTCTTTGGATCGGGGGAACCCGGAAACAATTTATGAGATGATTTCATGCTCGGTTTGAATAGTTACGTGGTCGGTCAGACAGCCTCGCACGCACACACACACACACATTGCACACCCACTGATCCATATCCCACAGACATGGACACTTTCACGGACACTGGCATACGGGGTTCACGTTTGTCAAGCTCCATCTCGGAATGTACTGACTAGTCATGTATTTTCATGTTTCTTACGACATTGCGCGATCTGATCCAGTTGTACGCTTGATTTGCTTTTTCACTCGCAATGTGACTCTGTCTCGCGTACTTGCTCACTTGCCTGCTTGCGCCTCTGCTGCCATGCTTGCATTCGCGTTTGTCATATGCTTTTGCTAAATATATATTCGTCCGTACAGTCAAGCTTACGTTTGTCCTACCAATTACGGGACACAACACAGCGTTTTTTTTGTCACTGTAGTGGTCCACTCTTCAAAGTTTACATGCCGTAGCACTTTTCGTAACGGTTAAGTTCACGCCCGTTAATTCGATGTCGGGACTGACGTTCCCGGTGGGAGAATCTTCCTCTGACTACAGTTTATCAGGGATCCAACCTGAGCTTGCGATTATTATGGTCCAGATATCTTCTTTCACTATCCCTTGCTCCATCCGCCTTCATTGACGGATCAGAGGTTGCCTTTTTAGATGTATTTGAGGTTGGGTGCCCTTTTGTTACAAGATACTTACCCTTGGGTTCGATGAAATGTTTTGTTTGTGGTTCTTAAAAGTGACATCTACATTGTCCTTGATAAGTTTTTATCGGCATTAGGCGTCACAGTGGGAATCTTCTATCCACCCTGAACTTTTTTAACCGACCTACCGACGGATGAAATCTGCATTTCTGCAATATGGAGAGTAAGCTGCTTGAGATAGATTGCTCCCGTACATGAGGGACCAATATTGCTAATCGGTTTCATGAATGTGGAGCAGTCCAATGTAAGATGCAGTGTAGACTCTGAATACCTGCCTCCACAGCACAAATTATGGAAAACAACATGCCTCTTCGGTAAACTCTAAGGAGAATCACAATCCGAGGAGAGGGGGGGGGATGGGTGCTTTCCTCGCCATAGTCCATGATGGGTGATTGTCGGTGTCAAAACCAGTAAGCCTGCCTTCCTGAGAACCTCGGTCACTTGCTGAAGGTTTTCTTCCCTTACAATTCTGAAACCATTTTCTTGATTCTGACCGAGATGATGATGATAGTAATAATAATAATAATAATAATAATAATAATAATAATAATAATAATAATAATAATAATAATAATTTGTTATGGAGTATCCCGTGGTATGCTGTATTGCATGGTGAAATAGTAAAAGTGGTAGTGAAATCAGATTTTTACAGGAAAAATGGAGAAATATAGAGTACAGGAGAAAGCTTTAAGTGGACAATTAAGATAGCCCCGCAATGGTAAACTCAAGGTCACGTGGTCCAGCAGATCAAAGCTTAATGGAGCTGACCGAGAAGGAGGAATATAAATAAAAATCCCTCTGAAAAAGACTGCATTACCCGGAAATTTTGTCTTTGTAAAAATGGGCATTTTCCCAAAAGGATATAAAGGAGCGGTGGCGAGTTACAATACAAAGAAGTTATATGCACTGGAAATCGGATGACAAACAGGAATACAACATCGAAAGTGGGATAAAATGAAGCATTCGAGGAATGCTGTGGCCAAATCCGGTGGGGGAATACTAATGAAGTCAGTTAAATACCAAGTTGAGAAAACATCTGCAAAGCTTTCCAGAGTGACGATGAAAGAACTGGCCGGAGAAAAACGGCTGACCGTTGAGAAAGTTCTTCACTTTATTATAGGTGGATCATGGTGTATCAGTATCAGAAAGGGGCCCTCTCCGTTTTGCCACGAATTCCGCGTCGAGTTTGGTGTGCTACGCGTTGTCGTCTAGTCGTTTTGTGTTGAGGTATGCATGCTACTCACCGAGTACTAAGTAGGTGATTGCTTAAGAGTCAATTGTGGTTAATCATAGAGCAATAATGGACTTGATTACGTCGCAAGGACTAAATGCAATAAAACGAAGAAAGACATACAAGCCACACCGTGACATCTCCGATAGGACTATAACTGCCTTCTTATGGACTGGATAACAAAGACACAAATGAACAGTTCCTTTTTGCTTGGTTTATTCTGTTGATATGGAAGTCACAAGACACGTGTTGTGGATTATAACGGTTTTGCCTGCTCTTCAATAGATTTCACTTGTGAAATGAGGTTTGCCAACATGGTTTGTTGGACGTGTTTCTTTTCTATTGCATTTCAATTGGGATTTCTTGTGACATTCTACCCCCCCCCCTGGAGTTATTCTTTTATCCACCTTCGCAACGGAGTTGGTGGCTGAATTTCCGATCACAAATTGCATTTATTCAGTTCTATCTACCTGCTTTTGCTTCCTTCGAGAAAAATGCAAACGATAAAATATGTACACAAGACGATGATTGCATATCCATTTTGAAGAGGTTGGTCATGGTCGGCCCAAATCTTCCGTCATGAACTATCACAGAGAGAGAGAGAAAAATTCACGGTCACCTATTCTTTCTCATGCTTTCGTTGGTTCGGATTGTAAAGCGAAACGAACAGACGCAGCCTTATACCACCACGTTATACCACCACTGACCGTCACAGTCGCATCACGGATTTCACGAAACGAGATCACACGGTATTGGCATCCTTTGCCGGGTATACTCAGTTGTATATCTCTGGCTGTTGTGATCAGATCTACAAAGCATTCATCGCGTTCCTCCTGTGTGGGATATAATTCTGCTGCGGTCTCATCATTTCACCCGAGATATATACCTAATTCTCTGGTCCGTCTTAGTGGCACAAGTAATACGACTCTTCTACCTTCGGATTACCCGGTTTTACTGACGCAAAGGACTCAATCAGAACTTTCCGCGAAAACGTACTGGTCTACTAGCTTTCCATAAGCGGCCCTTCTAGTTGGTCAGTGTTTGCAAACTAACTGAATAATTCGGCTGCAGTTGGTTCGGGCAAGTATTAACCTCTTGTTGACTCATCGCTCCACTTCGATGTCTCCAATCTTTCCTCGATTCCGGAAAAAGGATGACGTATAGTCGGCTTCGGTCAGTCCAATTTTGCCATCTATCCTCGAGTGGTAAAGTCGCGCTGTCTGCTAAACCAATCAAGCCATATAAAGGCCATCCGTCTGTCAGTACCCTCATACCATATACTTTTATTTGCTCACGATAATCAGTTGTATTACTACACTCGGTACCGCGTAACTAATATAATATGCGTTAACATTGGGCCACAATATAGTTTAAATGGAACCCTGTTGTCATTCTCCAGTAGGAAGGAACCAATTGCACGTCTTCTGAATGGATAAAATCTGTTTCCGACTCCGGCAACAAAGAACGATACTCACAAAGTGCCATCACAAAGACCTAATTTCTTTCTTCAGCTGCGCATGCTGGGAAGAATTTTCAATACTTTCTTGCCATCTTACTTTTAACTCATTGGATACACAAATTGTACGGAAGACCTAATATTTCATTCACCTAACAATAAGTTTTCCCATGTACGACGTGGTTATCCGATTGCTGGTTCTTTGGATACGAAGTCTGTTTTCACTTAGTTGACGTTAGGTTACGGAATATCAGGAAAGTTCAACGAAGCCCAATTTCGTTCGAATAACTGTGACTCGTAATCCGAGTGCATTGGTTCTGATTATCATCTCTCAGCAGTAGCCCAACTCAGAAACGAAACCAGTAAAGAGAATGAAAACACGCATAATGTATAAATAGCGGGAGAATCCGAGCTCCTCTGACCATTATTATATTCCACACATACATCAGACTGTACATTGGATCTCGACAATCAGTGTAATGTTCGCCCCACTGAGAGCTGATGAGAGATTGTGGTCCAGTGATTAAAACCGAGCTAATTACCATGCACCTTCGGAATACTAGTTTCACCTCAGCTGGATATTCACTGGCGGCGTTCACGTCTGATTGGCCGTGCCGCGGCAGCCCATGTAGTAGAGCAACTGCTGGATGTCTGGAAGGCCACCGGTTCGATTCCGGCTCTTGGCGTGGGAAGTGGATTTTCTGTTATCAAAATGAAAGTGATTGAAAGCGATCTACTAATGACGGTTTTAAATATGCGAAGAAAGTGGACAAATAAAATAGCGCCGTGGACTGCGACATTCAGTCGTGCACCCTGGTACCCCCTTATCAACTGATGTAATGCATCTCTTGCAATACACTCAGAAAGTCCAGCTGGTGACTTTGTATTGTTTACTGTCACGTGAAATGTTTTGATCTCGTTTACAACCGTTTAAGGAAGTTGATCCAAAACAGGAGCAACTCAATGAATGTGTTACCGATCTCGTTACAGCCGTCCGAGAAAGTCGGCCGAGTATACACGACACAGAAGGCCAAAACCGTGTGATCAAGTTCATTTAGATACGCGATAAAACTGTGATGGTAAAATCGTGGACATAAAGGGAATAACACCGCGTCTGTCGGTTTCGCTGTAAGTTCCGAACCAACGGAAGCTTGAAACATAAGAGTTGCCTCAGTCTCTCTCTCTCTCTGTGAGTTTGTAACTATGTAGGGAAGAAAATGTGAGCACACCATGCTGAGGTAACCTTGAACCGTTTGTGACTGTTAACAGGAAAAATATCTTGGCAGATGCGGAATGAGACAGACTCTCATCCGCAGTTGTAACATTATCATAGGTATGGAAAACCTACAGCCTTTCTCCAACAGGTTATCACTATTTAGTGATTTAGTAGTTCTCTGTTGGCCTCAAACTTCATTCAGTAAATGAGTGATAGTGTTTGACTCAACAGAAAAATGAATAATCTTATGTATCTCAAAATTACAGTGACCCTGTCTCCCTTCGAAGCATTGGTGGTCTCCATAGAAAACAACATCTAAAGAAAGTTGTCTCACTGATTTGGATCAGCCCGGGCCAAAGCGACGTAGAGGAGTGGTACCATGCAAGCCTTCGAGGTGAAAAGGCCGGAGTTCAAACCCTGGGGATGACGGAGAATATGCGCCACAGCCGAGCTCTAATAGGACCCTAACTCGGGTCTGGTGCTGCCCGGTACAGAGTTGATCGGACGAGCTGAACTTTTTGAGTGAAAGTTGAAGTTCAAAGGACAGTCTGGCAAGAAATATAAATAGCCGTTTGCTTACATTACAGGTAATTGTTCACTATTGGGTAAAGCAGCTTACTCGAAAAAGATAGTAGTCGGTCGGTGTTTCGGCTACTGCCCGGTAAAGTTTCTTAGGGCCAGCTCACAGCCTACTGTAAGCTGACTCTGAGAAAGATTACCCACGGGTACCAGAACCTCCACTGACTACCATATTTTTCGAAAAAGCTGTTAACGAACAGTAAACACTTACGTATAGCATTGCATGGTGCATCGTTTGCTGACACACTCCAAACTGATCTCGGCTCTGACATTACCTCCATTATGCTTCATACAGTACAATATTTCTGGAAAGGAGATGCGACCAAACGAAAGCTGCCGAATGGGGAAATGACGGACTGTGGTGGGACATCGACATCCAAATTCCCGGATAATGACCTTTTGACCACCAGTGGTCTTAAGAGCTGACCATAATGTTTCAGGCTCTATGATTTTTTCTCAGCTTTTTATTGGCTGTTGGTGCTAGTTTAATAATTCCCACTGATATTTCCCGAAAGTTAGGAGATAGAAACACTTGACCCAATGAAATCTGCTTTGTCTGCTGAAAGTTATTTCCAAAATTGGTTCGGTTTGAGTACACAGCTAAACTGAAATGAATGTCACCTATTTCAAATAATTCTAGTCTACTCTAACTAATAGTCAAACAATTTTTGATGACGAAATCATAAGCCATCCAGTCACCTTCAGAATTTTTGACTTCCTACATACGCAACTATATCGCCACTTTCATTTTCTATTGACATAGGTTTTGTGTGCTCACTTTCAATGATTCGTTGGTTGCCCTACAGGCAGAGGAATCGTTGTCTGAAATGCCTTAATTCTCCAAAGATACTGTAGCTGTGATACAAGTGAGTTGTCCTTCAACCACGTCACTAATTACCTTGATATCATTCCAACACAAAAGCTGATTCACTCTAGTCATACTGTTGTGTCTGTTTTTGGATCACTGTATTCCAACAGCGCAATCAGAAGACGTCGCCACTAGGTGTCAAAAAGGAGAGGGAAAACAGGACGCACGCCGGGCACGCAGTCGTAGGCCGTCGACGCAAAACTGCGCATCATTTTGCCAGGAAGTCAGAACACAACCTGTGCATCAGAACCAGAGATAGATCTTATACTAGCCTGAGAGAGAACACAACGCGTATATTGACAGCTCAAATGGACACAAACAAAGATAAGATCTCTAAGTGACGGGCTCCTCTGAATATATGCTGCCACTCGGACCAGGGGCAGGTTGCCTTTTGGATAGTTGCGATGGCAAGCGAATCAACCAATCAGGAGAGAGTAGTGGTGTCAAAATAAAGAATTTGAATCAACAAAAGAGGCAAAAATATAGAATCCCCTAAAAAGTAAACATTTTTGACGAAAAATGGCAGTTGTAATGAATTCAGCACCTCAATACTGGGGGGAGGTGTAACTCGGCCGTCTCCCCAACATATACTACTACCATTTTTGTGAAGTTGAGATTTTCTTTTTAGGTATCCTGTAGGTATTTTGTTTCAAGTAGCTATATCGTGCTTAGCTCAGTCATTCATTTGGTGCACGAAGCCTTCTGTTGCATTGGCTTTATGGATCTCCTCGTTATCTTTCCCTGTTAGGGAATTGAACCTTACCTGCAGATCCTCCCACCATCTCCCCATGTGCGGTGATATCTCGCATAAATACCTTGCGCAAAACATTGCATCTCGCAAAATCATCCTCCTCTTCTGTGATAGTACGATAATCTAAACTTGACAGCTTCTAGTCCATCCCAGGGTAACTGGTTTGCTTTCAATTTTCTACCGGTATAACCAAGGGGTTCTCTTATCAGAATTTTACTTCCGTGGTCCGTGTTCCTCTTGTTTTCAATCGTCTCTCTCATGTGCAGTCCACAAGCCATCCACATAAAGCCACTCTCATAACCCACGGCACCGTCAATTTTAACCCCTCATTTTTGCGAAGAACTGCTAACTTATGGAAAACCTCATCCCTCTCTGTATTTTCGCCCTCTTATGATCTTCACATTGTCAAACACAAAATCACAAAACAGATTTTTGCATGAATGCTTCCAAACCTGTTACCTATTGTACAGTTGGCTTTTAGACGATGGGACTGATATCCTTCCTACAGTAACCCATGTCTATCATTTAGTAAAAAAATCCACCACAAGCCACAAGCTGTCGCAGACGATCGTAAAGGACGTGCGTGTGTGTGTGTGTGTGTGTGTGTGTGTGTGTGTGTGTGTGTGTGTGTAAAACCAATGGCGCATGGGGCTAACCTGCACACCGACACCTAAACTGATAGATTTTTCAGTAAACCTGAACAAATTACTTCTGCGCTAGAAGTCACACTTTCACGACTGTTCTGGTGTTTGCGAAAGTATGTGGCAAATGAGTAACCAGCTTTGGAAGTGCGTAAAGGACTGATTTGAGCTAACTTAACCATTTTAAGATTGAGCTGAAAAAAATTACCACATTGACTTGCGAAATTATTACATACTTTTGCTAAATCGACACAAATTTGAAGATCTATCAGTCTAAGCTGAGAATCGAAAGTAACGGCTGGCTGTCGCATCTGTATGGACACCTCCTCAGTCGACTGACCTCGAGCCTCTCTAGCCGAAGATTAGCCATTGTGACTACCTATTTACCCACGCTCTTTACAAACAAAGATGGCACGGACCTCAGTCGTGCGTCATGTCGTGCTCACAGACGAACGTGAACCTGGTGTATCAGTGGGGCTAACTGATCTGAGCAAGAAAACCCATCTGTCTTTACCCTGGAGATGTAAATGACGGTGCATTAAGTTAGACGCCTTTGGGCTAACGAGCGAATTTCGATTATCTGGTAGACAAGTTTTGAAACTGGTCCTTGAATAACATCAGCATTTGGTTCATATGATACATACATCATATGATACACAAACCGAAATGTAAATTACTTTATTCTTATTGTTTTATAGAAAAAGGGGCACGATAGCGGACAAGTTCGTTTTCGGTAACTTCATCCTCTGGCTAATACAGCTGCACGTATATGACAGGAATGTATATTTTCGGAATAATGTTTACAGTGACGGCTGAATATTCACCTCTCAGAGTGCACAAAGCATCTATTTGAAAAAAAAGGTTAATCAGTGTTGTAGGTGTTGTAAAGTTGATAAAAGAGGAAGGGGCTTTTTGTTCGTGGTTGGAACATTTCGGCGAAAAAAATACATCTGGGACAGGTTAACTGCTTCCTGTTATGAATAAAAGATCACCGTCGAGATCACCTTGAGTTTGTGCACCAATTTTCCGATTGCGACCAGAGTAGCTTGAGTGATTTCAGAAAGCGTTTGTGTGTTCAGAGTGGTGGATTTCACCGTTTAAATACAACTGCTCTTGATACCCAAAACGGATTTGACGAACTCATCGTACACAAAGGCAATTTTTGAAATTCCCCATTGATTAGCTCACAAGGACTGGTCAGTTGTACCGTTCACGGCCAAGCCGAACTTTCAACCTCAGTCACTCCAGGCTCCTTTATCATTTTTCCACAAGACGCACCGTTGACGGTAGATTTTACGGTCATGGATTTTGTGAAACTTATATGTCTACTTTTTGAGCGAATCATCTGGGAAACATTTAAAATCGCATAATCAGAGCAGCAGAGTGGAGGACAGCATGCAATATAAAAGAAGTCTGGTTTATTACCAAAACAAAGATCAAACTTGGCATCAGTTCTGTTGTGAAAGGTGACAATATTGGTCAGGCTAAGGGATGTCAGAGATCTCACGTTGAACCAGTTAAAGTCGCCACAGAAAACACATGAAGGAGATTCAGCAAAGTTCGGTAGATTTGGGGAAACGATATCGAAGAATTCATCAAGGTCAGAGCGAGGACAAGTCCGGAAAGTGTACTCGTCAACAGGAACTATAGAAGTGTGCTGACTTAGGTGTTTAGGTTTGCACTCTAGTACTGAAGCAATGAATTGAGACGTGGAATACGTGAAAATACTTTTCGTCCATTCAGACCATCGTTCACATATAAGAGTAATGACACCTGTGCCACGTTTACGGTAGGCAGCCGGGCGGTCGATGCAAAAGGAATCAAAATCATCTAGAGTGATGATTTCATCGTTTCGATCACTGTAAATCCAGGTCCCTTGCAGTAAAATTTCACCCAGTTAGTTGCACTCTAGACCATGGACGAAATCAGTAACTTCAGTCTTTTTCCAAGCAGTGATCAAAAATTGGAGCTTACGACAATCGGTGAGGACATAGTTGACGAAACTCGCTTCTTTAGTCCAACTTTCCAGCCAGTCCGACGTTCATGGTGATAATCGTTTAGATTTCCAAAAGTTCTCTTCGATTTATTTTTAATGATTTTCCAAAGTGGCCTCCATCAAACCTGGAGTACTTCAAGTATCTGATAAAATCACAAAGGCGTCTTTAATGGAACAACCTTGTCATAGCAATGAACGAGAACTGGTGTGAAATTGGTACAGATGAACTGGCCAAGTGGCAAAAAATAAACAAGAGATGTAACGGACAGCACAGACAAGTTTCAAGGCCCCACTATAAGCTCACGAAGAAACTGGACACTTGCAAACCCACGGAAGGTCACTGTTATCACCGATTACATTTTTGGTAATGAACCATAAAATGCAAGGACCGGTGATCCTCGGCCGGGAGATTTCAAGAGCACAACGAAAAGATAAACCCCATGAGCTCAGGCTCAGTAGGGGCATCAGCAGGCACCAACACTTACTTTAGTCGGACATCAGTAAGGCGGCTAGCAGGCAGGCCATTACAGTGGGAATAGGTAACATCCAAAGAGCATCAAGTCTGATATTTTCGCAGTCTACGTGAAGGATGATATAGATAAGGGACAACGGAAGGTGTATCGACTGGATGTTCATGTGCAATTTTTAATTCGCCTTATCCACGAGATTCGGCACGCAAACAACTCCACTAGATGCATGTGTAACTTTTTCTAAATATTTCCATTTGAACTTCAAAAACTGTCTCGCGTCGTGATCAGTACAAATTCCCAAGCTGTGTGCCGACACCTTCTCGTTGTGCACAACATAGTGATTGCAAGTAAAGCTGTAGAAGCTTCATGTGACTTCTTCTTAACTTTCAGTTGAATCCTACGTCATCTGGATACAGTAACATACTACTTACAACAAGAATCCCATGTAACTTTAAGAGAAGTCCCCGAATGCATCACTGTCAAAACAGAGAAATGATGTGTTTGGTAGCGATCACTAGTCACCTGACCACAAAATCTCTGCTCAGTGATGACTCACATCGCGATGATAACTTCTACTACTGGTGAGCGGAATTCCCATTAAAAAGGCAACATTCCGTGTGAGAGCCCGTGGGGGTGGAAAGATGTGACCACTGTTTGCTACGAATGCTCCAGTGACTGAGACGCGTGCGGAAAACACGACCCATGATCTAATCAAAGGGTAATTAGCTTTTCTAAGACAAAACATGACCACTGAGTCGACTGCCTAACTGAAGGGTAAAAGACCAGGAACAGACTGAGAAGGCCAAAAAAGCGATGGCTTAGTTGACCTTGTGTTTCAAAATATTGTGATAACCACGTCGTTTTAGGTCGGACGATGAGCTGCATGACCGAACTTGGTTCAGTGTGTATACGTGTGTAGCCTAATGAGACCCAGCAAATTCATGCGTGTGACTTTTTTTACCTTCTTTGCAGAACTCAGTCACTCATGAAATCACCAGTTCAATAACGAACGAGTTTTGGAGAGAAAGAGAGAGGAACGCGTTTCATACACCTGCTACCAAGACGCATAATTCGAACGTGTATGAAGCAGGGGACTATTGGTGATTGCTAGCTGAAGAGCCTGAAGTCAAAAGAAAGACTGTCATGGTCTGGATCATGAAAACGAATGCGGTGCCCTCCAAGTTTACTCAAATTGTGAGACATTTCAAAAGATTATCTTATCATAAAGTAAATGAGCTAACTCGCTGGATTGGAGTAGAGCTCTAGCAAATAAGTCTTTTAAGTAAGTGAATTCTGCACCCCGACAAGTAAATATTTCAGCGTTGCAAATCCGAGTGAAACCTAGGTACGAAATGCAAGTTCCAACCACGACCAGCAGTTACCTTACTGGAAAGCTACTGGTATTCAAGAAAGTCCAACAGGTATCTGGAAAGATGAATTTACTGCAGAAGAAGCAGAAGAGAAAGGGGTCTGTTTGTAAAATTCGCAATCTCTTTGCCATAGATACTTGGAATGGCTGCAGTTGTATAAGGTAGAAAATCATGCGATTCTATGGATAGACGTAACTGAATTTAATCGACACTATTCTAGAAGCTTTGGTGAATCTCCAATAGGAACAAGGATTCGAATACCAACACCGAACAACCAGGGCAAGAATCGGATGAATACCGACGGCCTTGTAGAAGTGGTTTTCAAAAGAAGACCCAGTACCACAAAAATGCTTCTACTGTGGTTGGAAGCCCCGGTGGATCATCCGTTGCATCAAACGGGAATGTCGTTCGCCATTGTCTCGCAAAATGCCCCGTGCCATTCCAGGTTTGAAAATCTACCGGCAATCAAGAGACTGTATATCCGCAAATCTGGGCCATAAAATGTGGACTGTTTGTAGCAGAAAGGCATCACGGTCTATGACATGAACCGAGCGGATTTCAAACGGAAGAATGACATCATTAGGTTACATACCGAAAGTGAAGCTGTAATGATTTGCTGGCGTTGATACTTATTGCCACTTAATGACCAATTTACTGTAGACTATCTGCTCTTACTCTGGGTCTCTTGTTGAAATTATTTGAAAATTTACCTGGTAGATCCGTTTGCCTGTTGTTATTCCCTTCAGTTTTGAGTCATTAGGTAAAAGCAAAGAGACTGTATGCACCACGTGACTGAATTTGCTGTTTTTTTCTAGTCCGTAAGAGATTTGACTTTTTGTCAGTATCTCGTCGATAAATCATTTTTACTAAAATGTAAGTACATGAGTTTGCAAAAGTCGTACACATACAAAGGTAAATAAAATCAGAAATTCGAACTCACTGTCACTTGAAATACGTAAAGGGATTTGTGGAATATATCTCTTGTTCACTATCACTGAAATAATATTTGGACTTTTGTATCCTTCGTAATCTGGTGAAGTATGGCATCCTTGACTAAATTGGCGATATTTCAGGAAAATTATTGCGCACAAAAATTAGCGATATTACCACAACAATAATTCAAGTTAAACTGCTGCCAAACGGCTTGACTGGGGTTCAGCAGTTTCTCAGGACGTTGTTTTTGGGCTACAGTGGAGCAGAATGGCTCACACGCACGAGGCCGACGTTTTCCACATGTGAGACCGATCAACGAGGGCTGACTTGAGTTTCGACAACTTTCTCGGACGAAGCGATTCCCCAAAACAATATAGAAATGTTACCAATCAGCTTCGGATTTCAAGGTCAGACTAGTGAGCGACCGAATCCATTGTGAAACAGTCAGTTCGCCGATGATTTACATTCTGATTCACGTAGGCTGAAAGTGCACTTAGTTTATCCGGCTACATCCGCCTGATGCGCAATCGATTTTGATCTCATTTAAGTTCACTCCTGTGACTTTGACTAACACATCGAAATCAGCCGCCGTGGTGTTCACTAGTTTCTTACTTTTGCTACATTTTGCTTATTTATCATAATTAAGATTTATTCGATTTATTTTTTCGGTAATTACTCAGTCGCTTATCAGTTAGTTTTTACTGAATGCAGTCATCCGTGAAATAATTGATTTCGCTAGAAAAATAATTTTATTCTGCATGCAGTTCACAGTCTATTTATGTGCTCGTTGGAGGGAGACAATCATATTGTAACGGGGAATGCTGGGGCAAGGGAACGACGTGAATTTCAAGGCAAACCGAAGAACCAAACGAGAGCCACACATAAAAGAACAGACGGCGGGGTCTCCGGCAACCAGCAAGATAGCCCAGGTGAGGAGCTGCTGATAGAGCCGTCAATTGAGATAATCGGACCAAATGAATAGAAAAGACACCCAAGAGAAGCAAGCTATCGACCACGGGCAACTGGCCAGAACGCAGCCGATGCTCTCAAGCAGCCGCAAGAGCAATGTAGGTGACACGCAGTCTGGAAAAGGGCCTATATGAATGATTGTGTGTTTCATGACTTGTCTTGCTTGAAATACAAGTTGAAATGCAAGTATCCTATCGTGTGTTATCGTCCTTGTTAGAATGTCACCATCGTGGGTTCGTACTACAACCTGTCAAGGACCGAAATAGTTCCCCAAATCAGTTCGTTGGATCTCGATTCTCGTTCTTCCATGATGCTGCAGTCAGTTCTTGTGACTAGGACTTGTTGTACTGCTACCGTATTATTGAGAAAATGTGGAGATAAAACAAGACTTACTAACGGTCCACTATTTGCACAGCTGACCAATGGCAAAAAAGTAAACAACAAGGCCTTGGATAAATTAATTGTCCATAAACTATCAAGTGAAAAATGATGAAGTTTAATGTTTGTGACGTCTATAGATTTCCGACCGCTAATTGTAATGCTTTCCACACTGCCTCCCACAAAAATGATGTCGCCCTAATCACCTTGTAGCCTTTCTAGGTTTTGTTCATTCGGCTCAGTTCAATTCATGTCCCTCAAGTCAAGTAGAATTACTGTCGATTTACGTGATTTGTATGGAACGTGGTTTTGTAATTGATGAACTTTTGCAAGTAAGAGAACTAAAGGTAGAAATGAAAATCTGGGCAATCATAACAAAAAGCGAAAGATTATAACTGAGAGAATTAAACAAACATCATTCCAAACGATCTGGGATTACAGCGCATTCTCAACCAAGATAACAAAAAAATTACAAGTAACAAGCAAATAAACTGGGTATGAACTTAAGAAATTCATGATTCCAAGCGAGCAAATCGTGACGAATCAGACCAACAGTTAAAACTCTCCAGTAGGAAAACCAGTACCAACTAGAAATTAAAGTGAATAAATAGCACTGAACAACGTGGAACAATGCGTCCAACTTTAAATTTCAACGATTATGCATTTATTTCCACTACTGATCATATTTTCCCAGTAGCGTATACTTTTACAATGGTGATTGCATTTGCCTTAGTGAAAATGGTCACAAGAACGAAAATTTCTCTTCAGATAATATAAGATCTGTACAATAATTTTGCCGTATTCGATGGACGAAATTGAGGTGGGTTAGAGAAGATTGAAAAAGAGAATTCGGTTGGCGAGGGGATAATCTGGAATACAAGACAACCTGGTCTATTGGTTTTCTTAGAGACGGTTTGATCACAGTCAATTGGAACCAATTGAAAGGAACAGACAAGATTACTTACGGATGAGTTTGACCTCATGCAAGGAAAGTTTTCCGTCGGGGTGCATCACAGTTAGCGTAAACCAGGGACACTGACTCAAACCATTGGCACCTAGAATGCGGGAAAGAACTACGGAAGGACAAAACGTACAATCTTTTGAGGCTCTTGTTTTTCTAAGTCTGTATTTCCACAGAAAACCCAGTGTCTAATGAACCCTAAAATGTTCATATTTACGATGAATCGAGCGGTCGTGATTTTCGTTCATGAGATGGTTCAATATTCTCAAAACAGAAGACGTGATATTTACGTATGATAATGCCGTACCCAGTAATAAATCACAAAAATTGCAGATTGCTTCACCCAAGCCTAAGTGACATGGACTAATAATTCCTATCATGTCCCTCAATACTACACCTGCGGAAACAAAAAAATACCTAGAGACAAGGAACCATCGTTATTCAAATGGATATCAAAATGGCCTTGTTATCCCCCGATTAACCGACTAATAATTTCACCGACGTAATCTCATTTGAATGGAGTGGAGCGTGCATGGGCAGGGAGTCCATTTTTAGAATCACAAGGTGATTCTTACAAAGTTAATTAGTCGCTTGACACTGCTGATCTTCAGAACGAGGACACATGGTTCGAAGCATGGATTTTTGAAATGAGTAGCCTGGCATTGTATCTGGGTGACAGGACAGAATTACGGACATAAAGCTACGGTGGAGTGTTCAGTCATAAGGATAATAGTATGGAAGACTAAGCGGTACGCATACATGATGAGTGGTAACAATCGCGAAACCGTTCGTGTACTTCCTGGGAAAGTGTTCCCGTCATCCAGATATAATGCCATACTACTCATATCGAGGTATCCTTCGTTTAATACCAGGATATCAGATTCGGTTACAATGCTTCGTTACCACCGTGGTTTATTCCAACCTAAAATGGACTTCTGAAATATTCACTGTGACCAATTTGGTGTTCTAAACTGAGTTCTGGTTGCGTTGTTTGCACAGGACTATGAAATTATAACAGTTTTTACTGAGGACAGAAATGTATAAACTGAAGTGCTGTTTCGCTCTCATGATCCAGGGATAAATATCTTTGAGGTTTTCAAGCCTTACAACTAAGGCAATCTATATCTTGCATAATATGATTCAGCATGCAGTGTGAACGCTCAACTCACCACAGAAATCCATGGGAGCTTTATATGGCTGTTCCATCTTTGTTAGGAATCATTGGCAGTGCACATTCAACAAACCCTAAAGAGGAACTCAAAACAAAGGTGAAAGATTTTGAGCAGAGAGGCTAACCACCGGTCTATCTGAGCATAGCCTTGATGGTTTATAGAAATTATAGATCACTTGCTACAGCATCCTTCTGACACTGGCTTTTATATGCTGGCACAGCATTTTCCACATTGCTATCTACTCCTATGAAGGACGACGTCTCTATGGGGCATAACTAAAAAGAAAGCATTTCAGTGACAAACCTACTTAGCTTGGTTACCATATTAGAGTTCGTTGTAGGAGATTAGATTTTAAATAATAGGATACATCATGCACTGCCTCCATAGCCATTCACACCAGGTTCCAGTTCCCGTGGGGCTCGGTGATTGTGCACTGCTAATGGTTCTTATCAAGGAGTAAATAGCTGCTTTGTTATTAAACACAAAGTGAGTTACAGTAAAACAGATAGATTCCATGATTTGAAAACATACTGTGAAGGGAGTTCGTAAGGTATTTCAGGTCAAAACCAGTTTGCTGATTCCGCTTCTGAAAAGATAATGGCTATAGGTGGGTAGAAAGACAGAGAGAAAGGGTGTTCCATGGCTTAGCCGTCCGAGTTCCGAGATCCAGTGACAGAAACCAGATAAGGGTTACTAGTTGCCAGGTTTCGGGATTCGCTTTGAAAAGTAACGGGAATAGGAATAGCCGAGTGAAGTTTGGAGGGACAAAGCCAGAATATTATGGCCGTAGTCTAGGGATAATGAAGCAACCGCCTGGCAATAGGCAAGTGATTACAGATTAGATGTTAAAAGTGGGTTGCCAACAAAACAAATGTCTTAAAGTTTGACCGGGTAGAGGAGAGATAAAGGATACGAAGCTTCGCCTCATATATATGAGAGCAGTAATCAAATATGTACAGTAAGAGGAGGTGAGCCTGTTTGAGGAAACGTTTGGCTCGGAACAGAAAACCAATATTTAGAGCAGTGGGGGAAGCAGGCGAACATACGTATGAAGACCAAGATGGAGGGGTGATGATCGACAGACGCAGGAAAAGCATCGAGTTGAAGGAAAAAACAGGAGCCGAATCAAAATGTAAGTTTGAGAGAAATCTAGGGAAGCGATGATTTGGAAGCATTGAAGAGAACACTATGTAGAGCTTCCGAAGAGAAGATTTGTCCGAGGTCTGAAATGAGCAATATTACATGAAGACACCGGTCAGGATCGATGTTTGTGGTGGCAAAGCCGAAGGCGCCATAAGAAAGGGAATGGTGCAGGATGGCATGGTCGGCAAAAGGGTGGATGGGGTTGAAATTGCTGTATAGGAGCTTATTATTGAAAAGTAGAAAGAAGGTGGGTGGGAGTACGTAACGTTAAAGAACTCCGGCATTCAAGGAAAAAAGTTCCTTATAGCACCCAGTGGACTAGGACGGAGGCAGTCCGATTACTGAGAAAACTCGACTTTTACGAAACAAAGGATGGAAGAAACTCAAAAATGAGCAATTTAGACTGTAAACTACTGTGAAACAAGAAACAAGCTCCCTCCTTACAAATTTGAAAACAAGAGCAAAAACACAGATTGCACGACGCAGTTTCGACTATTCGGCTGCATCTTTACAGGGTGCATACTGCCGGTCGGATTGGTTGAGTGGATGAACAGAACGTTTGGAAACAAAGTCAAGGTCACATGTTGCCTACAAATGTACATATCTATTGGATAAACATACAACAATTATCACACTTCGTTGCCATGGCAGCAATAAATTAATCACAAGCTCGCGTTATTCGCACGGTTCAAGGTTGTGTGTACAGATCGACAGGGCCTACACACATTTTAATAGTTCGACGTTTGTGTTCGCATAGATCATTTCGAACGCCTGACTTGTAATGAAGCGAAGCTTGGTCTCATAAAAAGCCCGAACAACTAATGACCTGACTGACCTTTGCTCAGTTGAGGATGCAGTAGTGGTGAATTTGTTGTTCATTTTCTTCTGAAGCCACAGTGGAATGTGTTCAGCCATTCGAGGTGTAACTGTCTTTCCGTTCTGCTCATTCAAGTGACTCAGCACTCAAATTAAAACTGGCACATGAAATTAAATTTCTCGTAGACAGGCGATTTTTCTTTCATTTATGGCTTAGTTAGCCGATCAGTCGGGAATACAATTACCGGACGGGAGTCAGAGTAGGTGCTGTTGACAGTTCGGTGAATTTTTTCTGATAAACTCACATCGTGACCTGTGTAAAGGAGTTTTGGATACACTTAAACCTCAGATACTGTGGTTGGAATGTAGTTTCTTGGCTTCAGGTGGCTGTACTTTGCCAGGAATGATGTTGGATATCAATGTGTCATCAGAGTTTCATTTCCTCCTCCAGTGTCCCCGCTGTGCAAATCTTCTGCGATATGAGAAACTGTATTTGCACTGCATTTGTCTCCTACTTTACTGAAACGAGGCTGCTGGAGTGTTATTTCAGTAAACAAATCGTCTAACTGAATCATCTTCTCGGAGAACAAAGGCACAGCCTAAGAACTATATGATACCATTCTCCCCATTATGGACTGTCACCTCTTTATTTGGATGCAGGTCACTGAACAGGAAATGCAGTTCTCCACTCTCTTGTCTGTTCTTTTTGATAACGAAAATATCATCCACGTAGTGGCGATAGAGTATCGTATCGAATGTTTTACTATCAATCTTGTTTCCCAAATAGGTAACAAAAATACCTGGCAGAATGCGGCCCAATGGACTTCCGATGGCAACTGCATCAGTTTGTCGATAACCTTCACTTGGAAAGAGGAACTTCACATTAGTGGCTCATAACTACAATGAAGTGCCTATTTAGTACTCGGTAGTCCCAGATGAATACGATGCTGATCGGTTACATGGTATCTAATATCGATAGCCTCCTGCAGGGGGACATTCGTAACTGGTGACGTAATATCCACAGTAAACAAATTTCGGTTCTGAATATTTTCTTTTTTCCACTGGGTTGCCCATTTCGAAACTGTCCTTCACTGCATGACTCGTGACCGCTTACCCGACTGGCTTCAGTAAATTGGCTAACCATTTTACCAGTTTATGTTCAGTTCAGTTCAGTTCAGTCTGCACGAAACAAACAATGGCCAGGGCCAATAGAGCGTCCAGAATTTCTTCAATAGTATGCACACAATTTATGCATCCTTCATTGCGCAGTATATTTCGTCGAATCCTCTCTAAAAATAAGAGAGGAACGAGAAACCTCATCGGGCATCAAATTCCAGAAAGATTACGCATTGTGAGCTTTCACTGAGTCATTATGCAACATCTCAGACGGATCCCAGTGGTCACATCTACCAGTCTAGTGACATTTTCGAAGCTCACTATCAGAGACGGTTTCGTTCCACTTAGGATCTAGGGCTCCTTTGAATGCCTGGAGGGTTTCCAATTCTCTCGTCTCTTTTGTTAATCTATTCCAGCAGTTTACCACCTTAGTGATAAAGAAGTGAGATCTAGTCATCAAACTAGATCGAAATTTCACCAGCTTGTTCTCGTGATTTCTCGTTCGGGAGTCCGAGTCCATCTGGAACAGGCTCTCTCGACTAAGAGTAGAACGACTCCATTAGACCGCTTGTAATCTCCTCCTTTCTACAGAGCGAAGTATGAAGTCCCGGAGCCTCTGCTCTTACTTCTTGCCCATCTGACCCTCATTTATTTGCTTTTCAGGGTGCTGGGCCTTCTTCAAGCAAGCAGTGTCCTATTTGTAGGACGGTGACTATGCCTGCACACAGTGTTCTAAAGGAGGTCTAACTATTGTCATGCACATGGGTAAGAAAACCTCCGGTTTTTGCACAGCTTTGCTGATCTCAGTCTGAAGAGTTAAAAGCTTGCCTTTTGTGTAGCTGCTGCACACTGATCCAACCGCTTATTATCAGAGGTCACCAAGACCCCGAAATTTTTAACCCTAGTCACTGTATCAATAGTGAATGGGCCTTGGTCGAGCACGACCGTCAGCTTTGTTTCCTTCAGTGATAAAATGTGGCTTTCCTCAGCACTGAGGGGTAATCCCAACTTGTCCAACCAGTGCAAAACGGCGTCTGTGTCTCGCCCCTGAGCCCCCATTAATTCCACATCATCCGCAAAAGTAAGCTGGGTTAATAGAGGACTGGAGCTATATCTGAACACATTCGAAAATTGATGTTGGTTTTAGCTCATGTTCGTGTTGTTCAACGGCTTCTAATTGCCGAGGTTGGCATTTAGGTCACTGTCGTTTCATCCTTGTCATCGTTCCGTCATTCATAAATAGAAGAAACAGTAATGGACCTTGCATGGGTCCCTGCCGTTTTCCGCTGGTGAAGTCCACCAAATTAGAGTACCTATGACCTACGTTACCCTACCACTGGCTATTTCTAAATCTGCCCACTTATACCAGATGATCCCAGCTTGTATAGAAGAAGCCGGCAGTTCACCGAGCCAAATGCCTTGCTAAAATCGACCTGTTTACTTGCATCCACGGTGTGAGTGACTTATTCTAGGAAGGCTGACTGAGGAAGACCTACATTTTGGAAGTTCATGCTGAGCTGAACAAAACGTAGAATTCTCTAGTAGATGCTGACAGTGGTTAGCCCGGATTATCTTCCACAGCACTTTGCACAAGATGCTCGTTAGTCTAGCCCGTCTATAGTGTCCCATTTCAGAGCGAGGGTCTGCTTTATGCATTAGCCACCACTGCCGCTTTTCCGCATTCTTGTGGCAATCTTCTCTGATCCTATGCGGCCTTATATAACTTGTATACTGGCAAAGATCTCTTCCAGCGGCTTAATGAAAGCATAGCAAAAAAAATCCAATCAAGTGGACTAACGGATACCATACCCTTCCAGGAGCATGCAGACTATTTCTTCCATTAGATTTAAATCATTTATGGCCAAAGGAAGAGTCACTGCCTGGAAATCTACGTTCACCCCACTACCTATTCTGTGCATATAGCTATAATAACCACCCGGTGCACCTGGTTTTTGGTTATCTGCCGCAACTCGACGGACATGTGTTCTCAGTGATCCCATTGCATCCCTCAGTGAGCCTCCAGACCGCAGGCAGCTGTAGCACTTTTTCGTACTCATTATGACACACCGGGCCAACTTCATCTCACAATGGCGTTTTCAGAGTGCAATAGGTCCCTTATCTCGTTCCTATGCTTGGTATACCAAATACAAGCCTAGTGACCTCCAGAAACCTTAGAGAGAGCTCAGCTAGGGTTTGTGAGCTTGCAGGCCATGCCAATAGCAGCCAGTTACCATGATGGTTTCCCGTCATACTACTACCGCCTCAGTGGAGGAAACGTGTTTCGGAGGGTAATTAGAGACAGCTTTATTGCCTGCCGTCTTTCTTTCGCCTTAGTATCTTCTACTATAGAAGAACCGTCATTCTAGTAGGGAGCCTAACACCATCGATACGGGCGAAGCTTCTGAACGTAGTTGAGGCTACTTTCGGCGGAGGCATACAAAGAATGGTTTTAACACTCACAAGATCGCTCTTACTTAACGGAGAGTAAACTTAGAGTTCACCTGCATTGTCTCCATATTTCATTTTCACTAGATGCAACAATAACGGCATGCAGCCAGTTCTAAATCTGCTACCCACCTAATATGCTGGAACAGGGCATTCGAATGCATACGCTCCTCTTGGGTTCCCGGGTACATGCCTCAGCTACAGCGTCTATAAGTTGAAGTATCCAACTATGAGGGTCTTGTTAGTGACGTTAGCTAGCTTGGCAGTATTCAAATGTCCCCGTCGAGGTTTGTATCCGAGGCCCTGTAAAAACAGACCACGTTTACCCATCCACTCAGAAACGTGAGCATAACCGTTCATAGCTGGATACTTCAAGTGTAAACCTTGGTCTGCGATTCCAGATGGCTCATGTGTTACTTAATAAGGATGGCCACTCCTCCTCCTAAACAATCATTTTCCCGGTCTTACTTACAGATTACAACCCCATTTTGTATAATTCGCCATGCATGATAATCTTTAAGGAGTCACGTTCCCGTAACGGCAAATCTTGACGCGTTCTGCTAGCCTGCTGTTTTGAAGAGCTCCATCTATTTTTTCCCCAATACTACACACTTTTTTGTATAGCATCATCGAGTTTGTATCTATAACTAGATGTCTATTATTGTTCAGTTCTGTCTGAGTCTCTGAAGCAACACCAAATGTGATGTAAGGATTCTTGTATTGATGATCCTCTCTAGGGTGCATAAAGACAGATGGTTAGCTAGGGCTTCCAACGACTCCCAACCCATTCCTATGAGCGCTCCCATAACACCTTAATTGCCAAAGACAGCACTGTCCTCGGCCTGCAGACAGTACTGTCAATTTCCATCTTAATTATCTCTACACCCGATGACTTCAGGGGCTTATTCAAGACTATCGACACGGTAACCCGAAAACGGAGTAAGGCATTTTGTTGTCTTTGGGGTCCTTTGGCTGGTGCTCTCGCGCATTTAGTCATGTTTTCTCCTGTTGATATACCATTTGGCCTTACTATATGCCCGTTTGGTATAATTAGGTATCTTCTTTTGACGCTGTGGGCTACCCCTGCTGACCTCGCTCACAGTCTATCTCAGACTGATTCACCGGCGAACTCTACAGTGTTAGTGTAGCATTAGGTACGCAGTTACTGGT
The DNA here is from genome assembly GCA_948099385.1 of Fasciola hepatica. NCBI lineage: Eukaryota > Metazoa > Platyhelminthes > Trematoda > Plagiorchiida > Fasciolidae > Fasciola > Fasciola hepatica. The sequence goes on from CANUEZ040000199.1 coordinate 3,640,690, forward strand.
GAGCGGTGACTTCTATGTTCACAACCTATGCACTCTTCTTAGATCAGTAGGGTAATGAACACCTGCGATTTAGAGTATGTCGTAAACCCTCCTACTATTTAGTTTTATCTCCCGTTTGATTCAATTATAAAACTTCTTCCTGGTTTAGGAACAGGAGCCTACGGTTTGAAACCCTTCCCATGGATAGGATCTGCCTTTGCAGATTCTTTACACGACTTTCTAATTCCTGCAGCCCAGGATAGTGTGTCCTTGCTAGCCTATCTGCTGTCATTTTACATTCGTCCTTCCATTTGGCTATCTTGCTTTCCTGAACTTCTGCTCTCTCCACAGGCCCTCCTCTGACTGTTTCAAGGGAGGGGATGGAACTGACGCAGTGTGAACTCTTGCACGTCGCTCACTTACAACACAGACTGGCCTCTCAGCCGTGCCTACTACTTCCGCAAAAGACTTAGTGTTATCTATCTCTGGTGTTTTCGGAGTCGTATCAAGGCTATTCCCTGATGGCTGTTCGTCCCCTTTTTGCACCTGTTGTTTTCTAGGCTAGGCCGGCAGCCTCCTTGCAATTATTAGGAACCCACTCCACCCAGCATCCTGTTTATAAACGGAATATGTTTCATTTACTATCCCTGAACACCTTTATAGAGTCCACCTCTTGCAGACCTCGCATTCTATGCAATTAACTGCACGTTTTCGAAGATGGATGCAAGACACAGGTCTGAAATAAGTGGCCTAGTGACGGACACTCAAGGAGGCGTAGTTAAATATATCTCAAAAGCTGCAGAAACTAGGAGACCGGTCAAACAGCCCTTATATGCCAATGTCCAACAAAAACCTACTGCGTGAAAAAAGATGGCTTCAAAAGAACACCAAACAATACTCGCTCAGAATACGAGAATAATGAGCGAATTAACCATTTAAAACTCATTACAAATGTAATTCTGATATGTTCAGTATCGCGAAATAACCCGAGTTAGTTTATCGTACAGTTCAAAAATTTGATAAAATTCAAGCACCGAGAATTCAAACTTCGAGGCACTCACTCAGGGTCCACGTGGAGAATTATTCATTGATAAGACTGACCACACTGTCCCACCTGTGGTGTGTATTTTTGGCGGACCGTACAGTTGTATTGTTTAACTTCTTCTGAATCTCAGTGACATGGCTATTGTCTCGTGAACAAGGCTCGCTTAAATTAGAGTTCGCAGTCCCGTGTTAATTTTCTGTTCTAGGTCGACTGGATCATCTGGTGTTGGGTCGTTTTTGAATTCGGTTTCATCTTCTAGGACAGTCGACGCTTCGCACGTATGAAAGTTTGCCCATGTTGAGAACTCCCGGATCCGTAGCCTGGATGTAGGATTACTATGCTGGGGCTTTTCTTTAATCTGCCGACAGCTTCAATGTCTCTTTGCTATAAGAGCAATCACTTTGACTGCAGTGCGCGCTCTGTAAAGATGCAGCGAAATGATCCAGGTTACATTGTGTAATCTATGTTTTTGACTTCTGTTTTCAAAGGTAAACCACTGTGCCCGAGACAGTCAAAAGTCTTCGATATGTCTTGCGAGACCAAGTGGAGAAAGGTAGGTAATATCAGCGAATAAAGAGGGAACGGAAGTAAGAATAAGACCAAGGGTACGTGCACGATCGCCATCCCGATCGGGAATGCGTGCGTGGAAGTCAACTAGTTGACTTCGATTGTTGACCAAAACAAAGCTTCGGCTTTGCAGTAGTGTCACAAAAGTCAGATCTTGCTATAGACATTCAATTCACTAAGAGAGGCAATTTGGGAATTGGAGTACGATACAAACAATTTTTAATGTCAGAAGACAATGAATCGAAATGTCAGCTATCGATACTGTTGGGAGAGCGAAAAACCGTACAGAAGTAATGAGTACGAGAATGAAACGGGAGTTTCAGCCAAATCAGCTGGAGCTCGCCTATGGAAAATTCCCAGTTTGGTATTCGGGGGGCAGCCACGGACTGGTAGATGTAGGCGCAGATACCAGTTTAAGGTGAAATTGACGAATGGAAAAAGTAGTTTGGAAACTGGAGTCAGATAGAATCCAACGGGGGAGCCATTTATGTGTCAGTCAAGAATAAGACAAGGGAAGAAGAACCTTGGAGGAAATGAGGCACAGAACCACGTGGTTCAAGCCGCGAATGTTGGTGATAGCTAGGATTTTTTTTCTTGTAGCAATTGCGCAGTAGACAAAAGCGAAGATTTTCTGTGAGCAGTGAGAATTATGAGCTTTTTGGCGAAACTGCCAACCTAACTCTGGCTCCTGGACTGGCGAACCAAATGAGGCTCCAATTGTGCTTCAGTGGTGAGTTTTGCGTTCATATTGCACGATGAATCCTAGTATGTGCAATCTAGCTACCTATTTCTTATACTCAGTGTTTATGTCTTCTGAAAATCAACTGCCACGCGCCCGCTGACTGGCTGCAATATATTTCGGTGGTAATCACCACCCCAACGAATTAAACGAATTTACTCGCTAATGGTCATTGTACGCCTCTATATTGAATTTTACACTCCGTCTGATTTAGCTGATCATTTATGACACGGGATTCTCTTTCGACCCGAAAAATGTATCCGTCCTGGCTGGCAGACTGTTCTTAGCTGCACCCAACCTGAGAAGAAGTGTCTATGCCGTCTTTGTTCAGTATCAACATATCTCCTCTTTTCGCGAAAATGTTGGATCTAAACACTGTTCTTCTTTCTCGCATTCACGTTCATACTTTTGGGCTTTTCATACGAGAATCGTGGTTAAGCCCACATATTGCTGAGTCACTCTTATCAATGAATGGTTTTCAACTGTTCCGGCAGGACAGGAGTTCCATCAGCAAGAAGACTGGAGGTGGTATGGTCAAATATATCAACTCTACCTGGTGTGACAGATATGATGTCGTTTGTTCATGCTCAATGAGCGGTATTGATTGATTATTTATTCAGTGCCATCCTAAGTTTTCTCGCTATAGGAGTACCATCATAACAGACTTATACCTGGCTCCGTCTTCCACACGGAATGCTATTTCATTTTTCTATGACTCTTCTTTTCCTTTCCTTGTTCCTTTGTTAGATGACAATTTGCACATCGTAGTGGGCGTTTTAATCATGCTTTCAAACAATTCCTCACTGCGACTGATGTAACTGATCTTTTATGATTCTCCAACCAAAGGCAACTCTGTTTTAGACAGGATTATGACCAATTATCTCGAATTATTCTCCCTAAAGCTGTGTGCATCTGCCTCAACCAGTGAATACTGTCTGTTATTGTTGAGGCCCAACGTATACTCCAAGTCTACTTTCCACTCTGTCAGGCAAACCAGCCCAATGAAAATCCGTCCCCGAAGTTTTTCACGTGACAACATTATTCTCCTACAGAAATCCCTTTCTCATTCATCTTCCTCATGTTCTTTCGAATCATCGCTATGTAGCAATGTCACACTTTTCGTAAAGACGATAAATTTAATCCTCGACTAGTTCTGCCCCTTAGAAATACTATTCCTCTGTAACGGCCGTGCCACTTCTCCGATGTTGAAATCCTTAAGGTGACGGGAGGAATATTTCTACAAGTCCAGGGACAATTCTAAAGTAAGACACATTTCCCCTTTGACAAATAAACAAATCAAACGCACTGACTCGCCCTTTGCTGCTTAACTCCTATGCAGCCACATCAGTAACCGACTACGGCAAACCAGTCGGCTGTTTTGTGGACTGATAGCGAAACAAGTGAAATTCGCTACGGACGTTGACATCAGCAACTGTGTGTTCATTCATCCATCAAATGACTCTCCAAGATGGCGTGTACGCAACCTCGTTCGCTACAGAAGGAGTAGTAAGCTTCTTCTTACTTCTAAAATAACCTCAGGTATTGGTTATGATGACATATCGTCATCAATTTCGAGACATGTAGCTGCTGCCATGACCGATGCATTTAATTTCATTTTAAACAAATCTTTGTGCTCACTTCCTACTTACGACTTTTGAAGACCATTCACTATTGTTCCTTTACAAAATCCTTGTAATTTTGCTGTCATAGCTAAACGCTTTCGCCTCACTGCATCAACTTCAGTTAGTCTTGAACTTACAGAGCATGACATTCTAAAAAAATTGAATTCTTCTGTAAACTCTCCCAATGACCCCTTACAGTTTGCCTATAAGCCGAACAGCTCCACTGTGAATCCTATCACTTCCTTATTCCACCATATAACAAAATCTTTGGGTACATCAGCATAGTCTGTGAGACGCGCCTTTCTAGACTACTCAACAGCTTTTGATTCTATTCCGCGATCCTTCCTCCTTCGCAAACTGGAATCTCTTGACTGTCCCACACCTTTATTACCATGGGTGTCTGATTATTTTACCAAAATAACTCAGTGCACTCGACTGGGTTTTAAAATATCCTAGACCTTGGTGAATAATTCAAGAGTGCTACAGGGAGCTGTGCTTTCGCCCCGTTTATTTCTCACCCACTTTAGTGATCTTCCATCCAGTTCTGCTTCGCGTTTATTTAAATATGCCAATGATGTGGCTCTTTGTCAAGCTGCTTCCATGACCCAAGACTTCAGTAACTTTACCAGTAGTCTATTTCGTATTTATGATTTCCCCGTTCGTTCGGGTTTAATCTTAAATTTGTCCAAATGCTTTGAATGCATATTTACCCGTTCTCGTTCGGCTTATCCCTGTGATTCCTCTGTCATTTCCACAGAACCACTAAATAGGGTGGGTTCTATGAAATACTTACGAATGGCCATTGATGCAAATTTGAAGTGGACGCTTCACATTTCAAACTATATGAAGAAACTACGCCGGCCATCATGTCAGATACGAAAGCATCGGCATTTTATCCTTAAACAGTGTTATTTTCCTTTTTGTTTATCAATGTTTTACCTGTTCTACTTCACTTTTCCCCTGTTATTTTTGCTGGCCTAGTGAAGTAATTTTTTAGTATTCTTCTTGGAGGCCTATCTATTATCAGTCGGGTATCTTTCATACACTTAACTGAACTATTTGCCGATTTGTGCGAACTACACCTGGCCGCATGTGAAAATTTCGCTCACAAAATCTTTGCAGACAGCATTCAGCCTTTATATAGTGATCTATGCGAATGTAACTCTCGCTTCTACAGGTTCCTCATTTCGATTCATATCCTCTCGTATTAACCTCTACAAAATCTCTACCGTTCCATATCTGGCCCGAATCCCCACAAACCGGGCACGAGTATTAGCTGGATTTATTGACAATTTTGTTATGTCATCGTCCTTTTCTTCAGCCAATGAATTCCATAAGTTGTAAGGTGCAAATCTTTTTTGATTGAAATGAGGACGTCTGTCTACACAAAGTATGGTCAGATGCAAATACGAATATAAACAGCGTGATAGAAAAGACGTTTTGAAGAACAATACTTGAAGTTATTATGTCACAATATATTCATATCATCACGCTTTCACCATGCGCAGATTATGCTCATTTCGTGTGCCACAAGGGATACTCTGTTTTTTTCGCGCGCTCGTAGTGGGATCAGCCCCTGACATCAAGTGCCGGGTGGTAAAGTTCGCGCACGTACTAATGTCAAAAGTTCCATTTTACTGAGGATGGACTGGAGAAAAAATTGTGAAAATAAATGAGTGATTTTTTCCCATTGTCCTAGCGCTCCTTTGAAACTACGGCAAATAGTTCAGCAATTGAGGGATTTGCCAAACGCAAACATGACCCGCAAAACATCCAGTAAGACTTGCTCGTTTCTTCTTATAATGTTTTATGAAAGCCTCTTTGGCTGATTTGAAGTTCCTACATAGAATCTATTGTAATGCCTTACCAGGTTCTCCTGCTGATAACCCCTTCGCAATCTCTTCGTTCAGACACTATTTCCTCTAGCCATAGCAACATGATTTGGCCTTCTGGTCCCCATTTCCTAAGGACATTCTTGGTTCGTTCTACGAGCGTGTCCGGACTTTTGGTATCCGGACGTCTGGTCGAACGGACACTTGGTCGCCAGACACTTGGATGACTGAATTACATTATATTCACTTAAGCCTGTCAAATGCCACACCCTCAGAAAGTGGATTAGGCGCAGCCCGTCTCTTTAACCTTTCTTGGAATTTATAGTGAACACCAGGTAATCCAGAATTATAAAGGCATGCAGTGACCACGAATCGGTAAGCGAAAAGGCTTGCAATATGCTGTTACACAAATGCATCACAGTCAAATTCTATAACCCGTTGTGACCTCACAACAGTTTCACACCGGAAATCCTAGAGCCGAAGGCTTGATGCTAAGGTCAACTGGAATAGCAGTGCGGTCTAAAACGGCAGTGCCCGGTGAATCTGATATTCAAGCTTTCGTCCTTTTAGAGGTAATAGACACTTGATCCACTAGACTAAATGTCCATTCGACCAAAGGTCCAGCGATCAAATGTCCGGCAGTCAGAAGTCCGGGTGCCTTCTACAAGTCACCTTTATTTCGCTACCTCAAGTCTGCCCCCGAACATTGCTGGTGTATTCTAATTAATGACGTCCATGCACCTTGGTCACGTGCACATTCCCTCCACAATGGCCTCTTTCGGTATGCCCTATTTACTATTTAAACCACGTTACTGCAAGATACATGTATTTTGGGAGCACGAACGCTACATTTTAGTGATAACAAGAACTCAAGACTATTGCATATATTCTTCATAAATACACATGTTTATACTAAACACATTTTGTGAGAAATCACTTTTTAGGATAGGACTTAAAAAACCCAACCGGCCGTTATCCAACTCCTCAGATTGCCAAGCTATTTCCTAAGTTGACGTAATTTATATATCATCATTTCCGTATCATGTCTATGAAACGAATGCTGATGGCATTCGGAAACCAGTTTCATAACTCCGTCTATTGGATAATCGAAATGTTCTCGTTAGTCCAAAGGTGTCAAATACAATGTGCTATCATTTCAATTGATAGTCTGGGGACAGTTTGGTTCTTCACCTCAGGTCGCATGAAACCACTGGTCCACCCGATCGACGTCCGTCCGTGGGCGCGCGAGAAGTCGCACGACTGAGATCTGCGCCACTTTTGCACGGAAAGAGCGTGGTATGACAGGCAGTCAAAACGTAGAGTGGTCGGTCAAAGAGGCTTGTGACTATACCTTTTACACTTCAAATGAAGCCCTTGTAACTTCAACTGAAGTCCAAATGACATCACTCTGCCGACACTGACAAGATTGACTCCACAATGGTCACTTGTCACCTGTCCACGAAATCTCTTTGACCCATGATCATCTACACCGCGATAGCAAGTGTTGAGCAAAAATCTCATTGGTACATCCAATGGTACGTGCGGAGGTCAAAAAGGGGGAGATGTGACCATTGAGTCAACCGCGTGATCGAAGGGAAAGGACCAGGGACAAATTGACACGGACAACACAGTGAAAGCGTTATTCGACCTTGATTCTCTCTCTCTGTATATATATATATATATATATATATATATATATATATATATATATATATATATATATATATATATATATATATATATATATATATATATAGCCCTACAAAACTGAGCCAATCCATACACGTAACAAAGTTGTGTTCTGTATGAAGCCTGGTTGATCGTGAAATGCTCAGTTCATTTTAACGAAGATGAGTCGGGCAACGAGACGAGCATTTCATACACCTGACATCAAGTCACGTGTCTTGATCCCGTGTGATGCTGGGGGCAACTGGTGCTTGGTGGCTTAATCACTCGGCATCAAGAGAAAACTACAGTGACTTGTTTTACGAAAAACAAGCAAGCACCTTCCATGTTTACCCATGATGGAAAACGTTTCAAGCGTTTGTCGTATCATGAAGTAGAGGAGTTAATTTCCTGGATTGAAACAGAGCATATAATAACGCTTTCATCTCTGCAAATCAGATTCAAGGTCGAGTATGCACAGGATGTTTCTATCAACATCCTAATGGACAGCTGATAACGTTCGAGATAATTCTTCAAATATTCGTAACCATGACTTCATTGCGTAAAAAGCAGAACAAAAAGAGCCATGTGCATTAGATTCTTCTAACGTTCGTTGACACAGTTGCGTAGAACATCTACAGTGGTATGAGGCACACAATCATGAGATCATATGGATTGACGAAACAAACTTTATTCTGCACTGTTCACGAAACTTTGGTAAAGCCCCAAGGGAGATGAGGGCACGAATACCAGTTGCAGGCTGCCGCGGTAAAAATCTGCATATGATAAGTGCAATGAATACTAACGGTCTGATTGATCTGACTAACAAAAAAGGATCGTAGACCTCAGCAATATGTCTACAATTGTAGAACGGTCTTGTGGGTAGCCTTATGGATCACACAGAGAAATCGTTTGTCATTGTCTGTGACAATGCGCCTTGGGGGATTTAGCGGCAATCCTCAGACCTGCGCCGTATCCACCCACCCTTAATCCGATTGAACTGATATGGAGTGTGCTGAAGGAATTTATCAATGTTGAAACCAGAAAGGAGCGCACGCGGACGATTTCCGCGGATCCTGAGGGGTGCATGAGCCTGCAGGAATGGCGAATGATCTTCTTGGAGAAAATAACCACGAGCGGTAAATATAACATGACGCGTACACACTGCTTGAATGCAGCAAAGCACGTCCGCACCTATTTACGATAATGCTAGAAAACTGATTGAATAGTAGTAGGCGTTGATTTCCAAAACTGATCCATGGTTCTTTACACTTGAGTATATTAGAGGAGGATCAAACCCTACGTGATAATGAAAGGAAAACTTTATCGTAGTTCAGTGTTTTCAGTTCCAGTTCACCGTTCGTCGCCACAAGCATGGCATCCAAATATTGATATACCCATGATGAGAATATCGAAAAAGTAGAAATAAAAATAACCGGTATATAGAGGTAAGCCCAGACCATGAGTATGGTCGCACAGATTTGCACAGACCGTAGTAGAGAAAAACAAATGGGTTTTCCTGCATGAAGAATGACAATAAATAATCAAATTCAACCTCCTACCAGTAAAATTATTCCCAGCATTAATTGCAGAGAGAAGTGAGTGAGTATATTGAACATAGGAAGGAAAGATGTCAGTGTAAAAAGTTTATCAAACATCATCGTCAATAAGTTATGAATTGAGTGAAAATTTCATGGACTAGAATTATCGACAGTTGCGTTGTCAGTGCACTACGGGAGGAGTAATTGGACAAAAATGTTCATTTGTGGAAAGTTCTAGTGTCAAACAGTGTGATCACTGGCAACAGAACTTATATATATATACAGAGAGAGAGAATCAAGGTCGAATAACGCTTTCACTGTGTTGTCCGTGTCAATTTGTCCCTGGTCCTTTCCCTTCGATCACGCGGTTGACTCAATGGTCACATCTCCCCCTTTTTGACCTCCGCACGTACCATTGGATGTATCAATGAGATTTTTGCTCAACACTTGCTATCGCGGTGTAGATGATCATGGGTCAAAGAGATTTCGTGGACAGGTGACAAGTGACCATTGTGGAGTCAATCTTGTCAGTGTCGGCAGAGTGATGTCATTTGGACTTCAGTTGAAGTTACAAGGGCTTCATTTGAAGTGTAAAAGGTATAGTCACAAGCCTCTTTGACCGACCACTCTACGTTTTGACTGCCTGTCATACCACGCTCTTTCCGTGCAAAAGTGGCGCAGATCTCAGTCGTGCGACTTCTCGCGCGCCCACGGACGGACGTCGATCGGGTGGACCAGTGGTTTCATGCGACCTGAGGTGAAGAACCAAACTGTCCCCAGACTATCAATTGAAATGATAGCACATTGTATTTGACACCTTTGGACTAACGAGAACATTTCGATTATCCAATAGACGGAGTTATGAAACTGGTTTCCGAATGCCATCAGCATTCGTTTCATAGACATGATACGGAAATGATGATATATAAATTACGTCAACTTAGGAAATAGCTTGGCAATCTGAGGAGTTGGATAACGGCCGGTTGGGTTTTTTAAGTCCTATCCTAAAAAGTGATTTCTCACAAAATGTGTTTAGTATAAACATGTGTATTTATGAAGAATATATGCAATAGTCTTGAGTTCTTGTTATCACTAAAATGTAGCGTTCGTGCTCCCAAAATACATGTATCTTGCAGTAACGTGGTTTAAATAGTAAATAGGGCATACCGAAAGAGGCCATTGTGGAGGGAATGTGCACGTGACCAAGGTGCATGGACGTCATTAATTAGAATACACCAGCAATGTTCGGGGGCAGACTTGAGGTAGCGAAATAAAGGTGACTTGTAGAAGGCACCCGGACTTCTGACTGCCGGACATTTGATCGCTGGACCTTTGGTCGAATGGACATTTAGTCTAGTGGATCAAGTGTCTATTACCTCTAAAAGGACGAAAGCTTGAATATCAGATTCACCGGGCACTGCCGTTTTAGACCGCACTGCTATTCCAGTTGACCTTAGCATCAAGCCTTCGGCTCTAGGATTTCCGGTGTGAAACTGTTGTGAGGTCACAACGGGTTATAGAATTTGACTGTGATGCATTTGTGTAACAGCATATTGCAAGCCTTTTCGCTTACCGATTCGTGGTCACTGCATGCCTTTATAATTCTGGATTACCTGGTGTTCACTATAAATTCCAAGAAAGGTTAAAGAGACGGGCTGCGCCTAATCCACTTTCTGAGGGTGTGGCATTTGACAGGCTTAAGTGAATATAATGTAATTCAGTCATCCAAGTGTCTGGCGACCAAGTGTCCGTTCGACCAGACGTCCGGATACCAAAAGTCCGGACACGCTCGTAGAACGAACCAAGAATGTCCTTAGGAAATGGGGACCAGAAGGCCAAATCATGTTGCTATGGCTAGAGGAAATAGTGTCTGAACGAAGAGATCGCGAAGGGGTTATCAGCAGGAGAACCTGGTAAGGCATTACAATAGATTCTATGTAGGAACTTCAAATCAGCCAAAGAGGCTTTCATAAAACATTATAAGAAGAAACGAGCAAGTCTTACTGGATGTTTTGCGGGTCATGTTTGCGTTTGGCAAATCCCTCAATTGCTGAACTATTTGCCGTAGTTTCAAAGGAGCGCTAGGACAATGGGAAAAAATCACTCATTTATTTTCACAATTTTTTCTCCAGTCCATCCTCAGTAAAATGGAACTTTTGACATTAGTACGTGCGCGAACTTTACCACCCGGCACTTGATGTCAGGGGCTGATCCCACTACGAGCGCGCGAACCGATCGATGAAACGCGAAAAAAACATAGTATCCCTTGTGGCACACGAAATGAGCATAATCTGCGCATGGTGAAAGCGTGATGATATGAATATATTGTGACATAATAACTTCAAGTATTGTTCTTCAAAACGTCTTTTCTATCACGCTGTTTATATTCGTATTTGCATCTGACCATACTTTGTGTAGACAGACGTCCTCATTTCAATCAAAAAAGATTTGCACCTTACAACTTATGGAATTCATTGGCTGAATAAAAAGGACGATGACATAACAAAATTGTCAATAAATCCAGCTAATACTCGTGCCCGGTTTGTGGGGATTCGGGCCAGATATGGAACGGTAGAGATTTTGTAGAGGTTAATACGAGAGGATATGAATCGAAATGAGGAACCTGTAGAAGCGAGAGTTACATTCGCATAGATCACTATATAAAGGCTGAATGCTGTCTGCAAAGATTTTGTGAGCGAAATTTTCACATGCGGCCAGGTGTAGTTCGCACAAATCGGCAAATAGTTCAGTTAAGTGTATGAAAGATACCCGACTGATAATAGATAGGCCTCCAAGAAGAATACTAAAAAATTACTTCACTAGGCCAGCAAAAATAACAGGGGAAAAGTGAAGTAGAACAGGTAAAACATTGATAAACAAAAAGGAAAATAACACTGTTTAAGGATAAAATGCCGATGCTTTCGTATCTGACATGATGGCCGGCGTAGTTTCTTCATATAGTTTGAAATGTGAAGCGTCCACTTCAAATTTGCATCAATGGCCATTCGTAAGTATTTCATAGAACCCACCCTATTTAGTGGTTCTGTGGAAATGACAGAGGAATCACAGGGATAAGCCGAACGAGAACGGGTAAATATGCATTCAAAGCATTTGGACAAATTTAAGATTAAACCCGAACGAACGGGGAAATCATAAATACGAAATAGACTACTGGTAAAGTTACTGAAGTCTTGGGTCATGGAAGCAGCTTGACAAAGAGCCACATCATTGGCATATTTAAATAAACGCGAAGCAGAACTGGATGGAAGATCACTAAAGTGGGTGAGAAATAAACGGGGCGAAAGCACAGCTCCCTGTAGCACTCTTGAATTATTCACCAAGGTCTAGGATATTTTAAAACCCAGTCGAGTGCACTGAGTTATTTTGGTAAAATAATCAGACACCCATGGTAATAAAGGTGTGGGACAGTCAAGAGATTCCAGTTTGCGAAGGAGGAAGGATCGCGGAATAGAATCAAAAGCTGTTGAGTAGTCTAGAAAGGCGCGTCTCACAGACTATGCTGATGTACCCAAAGATTTTGTTATATGGTGGAATAAGGAAGTGATAGGATTCACAGTGGAGCTGTTCGGCTTATAGGCAAACTGTAAGGGGTCATTGGGAGAGTTTACAGAAGAATTCAATTTTTTTAGAATGTCATGCTCTGTAAGTTCAAGACTAACTGAAGTTGATGCAGTGAGGCGAAAGCGTTTAGCTATGACAGCAAAATTACAAGGATTTTGTAAAGGAACAATAGTGAATGGTCTTCAAAAGTCGTAAGTAGGAAGTGAGCACAAAGATTTGTTTAAAATGAAATTAAATGCATCGGTCATGGCAGCAGCTACATGTCTCGAAATTGATGACGATATGTCATCATAACCAATACCTGAGGTTATTTTAGAAGTAAGAAGAAGCTTACTACTCCTTCTGTAGCGAACGAGGTTGCGTACACGCCATCTTGGAGAGTCATTTGATGGATGAATGAACACACAGTTGCTGATGTCAACGTCCGTAGCGAATTTCACTTGTTTCGCTATCAGTCCACAAAACAGCCGACTGGTTTGCCGTAGTCGGTTACTGATGTGGCTGCATAGGAGTTAAGCAGCAAAGGGCGAGTCAGTGCGTTTGATTTGTTTATTTGTCAAAGGGGAAATGTGTCTTACTTTAGAATTGTCCCTGGACTTGTAGAAATATTCCTCCCGTCACCTTAAGGATTTCAACATCGGAGAAGTGGCACGGCCGTTACAGAGGAATAGTATTTCTAAGGGGCAGAACTAGTCGAGGATTAAATTTATCGTCTTTACGAAAAGTGTGACATTGCTACATAGCGATGATTCGAAAGAACATGAGGAAGATGAATGAGAAAGGGATTTCTGTAGGAGAATAATGTTGTCACGTGAAAAACTTCGGGGACGGATTTTCATTGGGCTGGTTTGCCTGACAGAGTGGAAAGTAGACTTGGAATATACGTTGGGCCTCAACACAAGAAAGGGGAGAAGGAAAAACGACCCACAATAGATTGATGACAGTTCCCTTTGATGTATTGATAACTCGTGCAGCATCATTAACCCTGGGCAAAAACGTCGGTATGAAAGTTACGAAATGGTGAGTAAATTGACTGAATTGAACTGGTGTAAAATTGATCGTCCGAAACGATGAAAGTGCACAAACTGTAAAACATTTGTAATTCCTACCTGAAATTTATCATAAAACCTCATGCACGATGAGCTATGTCTACGAAACACACCGGAGTATACACGATCCGACTATCACGGTTGCTTAATCCGTGTCCGCAGGTGCCGAAGACCCACATGCGGGTAGAGTAGCAGGCACTGAACACGGTTGGGGTTAAACAACAGCTATCTCTACATACATAAAAGCTGGTTTCAATCCATCTCTAGCAACCGTTTCTTGCTTACCTTTACGTTCTACGATGTAACAGTTGTCGTTGCATTCTAGAACTTGATGCGGGCCTGAGTAAAGAGCATGAATCAGGAGCTGTTTACTACGTGTACGTAAAAGTAAAGTGCGTAAAAGTAGATGATTCTCCAGATATGTCCGCTGGTACTATAAGCTCTCTAGTGGATGATGCGTGTAGGTCTTGCATATGCTGAGTTAGGCGTTGGATGTAGTCGAGATAGGTAAAAGGCAGTGATGGTTCGGGTGCAGCCAGTTTCCCGAGCAACTGAGGGGGACATTCAAATAATAATTGTACAGCCGTCGAATGCAGGTCGGCGTTCACCGAACTCCGAATACCTAGTGAGACAAAAGAAAGGGCCTCATTCCATCCCGGGTTTGTATAAACTCTTAAAGCAGCTCTGAGTTGTCTGTCAAAACACTCATTCAAGCCGTTGGTGGCTGGATGGTACGTATTTGTCCTAACTTGTCTGCATCCTAATGCATTCATCAGGGACACAAAGGACCACTGGAAGTGGGTTCCTTCATCAGTGGTCACAAAAAAAGCATGCAATTGGAGCTATCCGTCGTTCTAGAACATCACGTGCTGTTGTTTCAGATGAGCAGCCGCTTAAAGGTATCGCCCGAGCTCACCTCGAAGAGCGGTCGCTAAAAGTTAAGGGATAAGTAATGCCACTGGATGAAGGTAGAGGACGTACTAGATCGACGTGCACGTTGTGAAAACGTGTGTTTGGTTTAGCTAACTTGCTGACAGGACTTTCTGTGTGTAGGTGTACTTTATCTCGGTGATATTCTAAACAACTGCATGCCCATTCACCAATGTTTTTGTTTATTTTCAACCACACGAAACGATCATTTGCGAGCTTAATCGAGGCTCACATGCCAGGGCGTGAAAAAAAATTCAGTATTCTGAAAACGACCCTACGCAACATAACGTTACCAGTGAACGAGGAGAGTTTTGTGTCTTGTCGTACAATATCGTTCCATTCGATAAAGTGAGTGGCACTGGTTCAAGTTTTGGAGAGCTGCAGCAACAACGTTTCTCGACTTCTGGGTCATCTGCTTGTGCTGGAGCAACAGCTGTTAAGTCTATGCCACCGGTTGGAGTAATGAGATGGATGCATGAAAGTGCATCTGACACAGGGTTGAGCTCAGCCGGGATATGTCCCATATCTTCAGCGAATTGGGTGGAATGATCTATGTGACCGGATTCCCCGGGTCAGAATCGGTCTGTAGTTGACCGTGGAGTGAAGACTACTGGCTTGTGATTCGTGAAGGCAGTAAATTGCCTTACCTCTAGCGCTTGTTAGAAATGACGAGTAGTCACATAAACCGCTGGAAGTTCCCTACAGAATATATCTGGGTTCAACCGGCTGTAGAGATTGGAGAAGAATGATTAGGACTGCCAAGTACCCTCTACTTGCATAATATGATTCATCATGCAGTTCCAACGCTCGATTCATTATTGACAAAACGGTAGCATTTTACAGCTGTTTCATCCATTTTAGGAATCATCAGCAGTGCAAATCCACCGTGCTCCAACTGGGACTCGGATCCAGAGTGAACGATTGTGAGTCGAACACCAAATCACCATGCTATCAGGGTGGACTCTCAGCGGTTTGTCGGATATATATACAACAGGGGTCAATCGTTGTGGGGAAACAGGTTGTTACCGCTCTAAGCCAGTAAGAGAAGCGCGCTATATCATGTAGTGTACACGTTCAACAAGCCGTTGAGAACCAGCCTGGATAGCCTAGTGGTTGGAAGTTTCACTCACAGCCATTAATCTTGGGTTCGAGTCCCAGTGGATGTGCACTGCTAATGATTCCTAACAAACACGAACCAGCTGTGCAACGCTTCAGCGGTTTCAGTGGCGAGTAAAGCTTTCAGATTGCACGATAAATCAGATCATGCAAATAGTCTCCTACCATTCTTATAAATACCCTATATACTTTATTATCTGAGAGCGACAACAACAAAGTCTGGAGCGTAAGTTGACAATGACTAGAGCGCGCCTAATAAGTGGTGTTGTGTTGGTTCATGTAGTCACGTGCGCAATCAGACAGCCTCACACGAACGGAGCGTTATTGACTGCCTATTGATTGACGCCTGTTCGCTGCTATGGCTAATTACACATGCATCCACATACGTGCGCACATCACAATGACTTCACCCACGGACGGCATGCTCTAACCAGTCAGGCTTTGGCAATAAGCCGTGCAGGCTTGTTGATTCGTTGATGTTGAGCAGTCCTGCATGACCGCACTCGATCGCAAATTCTGCTTGCAATTAATAATAGATTCACTTGCTTGCTTGCCCGCCTACGAGCGAGTTTTCCGATGTGCCAAGGGACGAATTTGTTGCATAGTGTGTCCTCCGTTAATTCCGAAGACAACAATGTGCAACAGTGGTTATGTTGGAGATAACTGGTTTAATTTCAGCAAAGCAGAAGGAGCACTCTAAGGGAATTCGAACATCTTCCTTTTACCGCGAAGTGAACCCATAAGAGATCGTCATAACTGGGCACACTCAGGAAGGAAAGCACTCTAAAAATTAACTACGCAAGCAAACTGTCGGAGCGTTTTAACAGAAGACGGTTCGGGATGTACAAGAATAGCCTGTAATTTTTCTTTCGTAGACGAAACGCCTGAGACTGATAAAGTGCGACCTAGGAAAGTAACACATCTCGCAACGTTCAAAAAGCGCTCATGGATGCACAATGTAGACGTCGGGGATTGAACTGGCGAGTAAGACATTGTCTAAATTGGCGTGAACTCCCACGAACTCTTGGGAGACTTTGAGTGTGTGATCAAACGAAATCTATGCAAATGAAAACCATCCAACCACTTTGATTTGTTGTGAGGTTTTGAAATTGCCTAGCAATCCAGCCTGTTGCTATTGTTTAGTGCCCGATAATCGCCAAAAAGACCGTTAGTCGTTAACGGACATTTCGGGTGCTATATGTTGCGAGGATCCCCACAGAAGACGGTCCAGTAATGCCGAAATCCAGCAAGTAACAAAACTGGGCCTCGGCTGTTTTGAGTATGTTGGATGGTGAACCGAAGGAACGACTGTGACTATATATTACAGTACGCCTGTCAGCATCTGTGGTGTTTGTTAGGTGGGAATAATTCAGGAAACTCATGCAACAGCCTCTCGTAGCGGTCTGTAGAAAGGGATAATTCATCTAACGTCGATGCATTGCCAAAAGCAACTAGGTTAGCTTGAAGATCATTTGGAATTACTTCCACCCAACAAGTCTTGGGGTTAGTGGCCCGCCTCCGCATGAAATCGCGATGCTGTGTAGGCTTCTGGATACCATGGTCACCAGGCTTCATACCGAACACCAAATGCTCAATCCGATTTTCCGCTGCCATATCGATTCTCCTTAATATTGCTTCCCGCAATATGTCGTACGGAGACATCTCAGGTAGGTCACATCTAATATCTCTAATTACTGGGGCCAAAGCCAAGGCAAGTTTTTAACCCGACATGTAAATTATGTAGCTTGGATGGTTATGCGGGCCTTTCGAAATCGTTGTTCGACCTGAACCAGCCAAAACTATGGGTTTGCAGGAATCCTCATATGTATTGAGAATATACCGAAATGTTCCGAGTCCTTTACTTCTTCACCGTCTAATGAGGAAGTTTCCTATGAACATGTCGTTTTGAGCGATAAAAAAAGCTCAGGTTGATATGAAGTTTGGGAGAGTACTCAGGTTATTCAATGAAATTCTGAAATATTCCTAATCAAAACAGGTTGATGGAATACTCAAAGTAGATTCAAGGAACAGATTTACTTCAGTGATGGAAAAATCTACGGTAAAGCACCAAAAGACGGTGCCCTGGTGCTGGAATTTAGCGTACTAAGAAAAGGACCTGGATGGCACACGGATACACTTGATATTTCTAGGCATGAAGCGCTGGTAAGCAGAAGAACAAAACCATGATCCACAGAGACATAATGAGAACCTTCAGAGAAAAAAAGGCACAGTGAGAAGCAGTCAGTGAAGACTCATAAACCAGGAAGAGCTTGGTAAGGGAGTGACATAGCAAGGTTTACACAGGGATCAGCAATATGAATGCTGATTGCCAGTGTCGCTACACTACTCCATTTCTCCTCATCGCTCGCTGACAACAGCGTACGACACAACAGCTTGATTCCTCACATTATAAGTGGTTCGAATTCGAAGGCCTGGACAACCAATTCACTATTGGTGTATATAGTTTTCATCTACGGCTCACAAGCGAATCGGACAGTATATCTACTCAAACTCTTGTAGTCTCTAGTGGATATTGATTTGAAAATCCCGTCTTCACAATCGTACTTCCCGAAGCGAAAGTCTCGTTCGTCCCAATGCGATCCATCATTAAAAACAACCGCAGCGAAAGCTCAGTCAATCACATCAGCATCACATGCCACTGACTTTACTCATTCAATTTCGGACCCTCTCACTGTGAACTTCAGCAACTGTCGTTCGAGTAGCCGCGTGATCGATAACAATCGGTGTTTGCGCTTTCAATGTTCACCCATATTTACTTCAGCAAAAACGAGTGAAGTGTTTCCAACCGGTTTTGGGTTTTGTTCAGTTCATTTTGGTATCATGCGTAAACCAGCTAGACACACCAATAAATGAATTTTGTTTAACCCGCATCACTTCATTGGTCGAATGGATAGACAGGAGTGCACAAGTGGATCACACTAGTTGATCCGAACAGTTTGGATAGAGTTGTGGGGTGTGGAGTGACTTTAATTTGAGAGATCAACTAGAAAATCAATATCTACCTATTTATATGAGTACTTACGCCGACCCAACTACTTCCGACATACTGTTTTGGTAATGAAACAGGTGTCTCAAAGGAAACGTGGCCCAGCCAAGTGTCAAATAGCAATACAATATAGCTCATTTCGGCCTTGCCATTGATCACTTCTATATGGCCATCTAACATCGTTAAATAGTCTTCAAGGTAATTCCATTTTCCCATCGAGTGTTCTTAGTTTCAGTACGACAGTTCACTTTGCCTTGAAAATCATGCTCTTTGGTTTCTTCATTACTTTTTAAAGGACAGCCTTCCAGTGGTTGAGTGACTCGCGGAGTAGAAACCGGGAACCCAAGTTAGCGAAAGCGATTTCGTAATCTAGATGTACTAGGAGACAATCAGTCAAAACTAGAGGCCTATGTACTTCAATGCGGGGGCACTCCGGCCAAAATTTGACAAGTGATCTGGTCGGGCGACTTTTATTCCACCATTTCCAGTTGACTAAATTCAACTGGGTGTCTCGTAACCAAGCTCGAATGTGAATCCCGTTCTACTTTAACTGCGTTTGCACACATGGTCAAATCTAATAAATACTAATGACAAGTTATGCAACCAAATTAATTGAAAAATAACTCGGAGATGGATGTCTTTACCCCATCCCCGAAATCGAATCAACCTGAGTGGCATTCCAATAAAGTGCTAACGTCATTTTCGCGAATCTCCCTAAGGGTTAAATGACTTGTGCATGAGTGTGACTGTGTGTGTGTGATTTTTTCCAATCAACCATTTGATCAGTGGGCCGAGACATTCCGTGCTCATGGTTCGGTTTGTGAATAGAACGCTTATGGATTTGGAGACAGTGGTACTGCTAACCGTCTCCATCCTGCATTCAAGGCTTATCAGTGCGTAAGAATCGTACACAAGTGTGGTCAGGACCGTTTCAAATGTTAGCCAAGGGGCAAGCAGTATTACGATTTAAGCAGGTACAGGTGACCAATCACGATCAGTGGATAGCAATGGTGTAAAACGGCAGTTCAAGGCGTGAGACAAAAGGAGATGGAGGAAGAAGAGTGAACATGGCACGCCAAACGGATGACATAAAAGGTCGATCAAACGGATGATATGACGGGACTGAAGCGTGATAACGTGATGACGTCAATGGAGCTTGTATAAAATCCCGTGAATGGTGAACGAGGAAACAGTGAGGCTGTCGGTATCCGCCTCCACAATCTCCTCCGAGTGCTCAAAAACAATTTGCGTGTGCTCCTAACCTGCCCCGGCCCTCCCTGCATCCTACAATACGAGAAGGGTATGCACCATTGATGATTTCTTACAAGAGCGAAAATCGAGTCTGGTGCTTCCGAGTGCAGGTTGGTCGCATGATCTGAGGTTTGCGAGTGAAACGTGGAGTCCAAAGAACAGTCAACCAAACAAAGATTCACCAATCTTACACACTACTCGCAAGTAATTGTGTGATATAAATACGCCATAAGCCAGATGAAAACTGACACAGTACGTCCGGTTTTGATTTCAGCCTGGATTACAACCGTTTTCTTTACCCTTTTTGTTACTAATAATCTCTATCCCTTCCTATTCGTCTAACTGGTCCAAAACTTTAACTTGTTAATACATGTTGTAATGTAATGGCACGATTATGAAACACTAGAAACGAGCTTGTTCTCCAAACTGTGTTCTCCAAGTGTGAATAAAGTTGATGATTAAATGATTTGGATCATGGCGCCCGGTGGTAAGTGATAACTGGGGCAGAAATTTTGCATTAGCCATAAAGCCAGTTAGAAAGAGGGTTCATTGATTAACGATAGGATCAGATAAACCCAGTAAATAGGCCGAGTACTCATGTGAGTTAGACAAACAAACAGAGGCTAGTAAACAAGCCACACAAAGAGTACACGAGCGGACTGGTACACTGAAGTGGAGGAAAGTCGGGTTAAAATTTAATCCATTTGAACCAGGGAACTGAGTCGAAGTCAAACAGATCGACGGTGGTGATCTCCCGAAGTTCATAGACCGAGCACATGGAGAACACGGACAAGAGAACACAAATTTTGCTCCGAATGGGAACTTCATTATCCAAAATAGAGACTTGCACTTTCCTTTTATTATGTGATAATCGGACAGCATTTCACGGTCAATTTAAGACTCCCCTTTCACGAAAGTGACCAAATTTTTCAACGTTATTGATCTCGGCTAGACTCAAATGCGCAGATTGATGCCACCTGCGCATTAGTAACGCTTATGTTCGATCAGCAAAGCTACAAGACCACATGGGTGGTTTCGAGTAATTCACACACAAAAACTATTAGCACACGGCGACCATCATCTTGAATTAGTAATCTAGCTATGTAATAATCAGTGGGCAACTGTTGAACACACCAGCACGGTTTCATCAATGGTTATGGGTAACTAACGTGATTCGTTTGTGAAATGTCCCAAACCACCTGTGAGGTCTCGTTTTTCAACTGGCAGAGAGCAGGTTCTACTGCAGTATGATTCACACCCGTACATGGGTTCACGTCCCTAGGAGGCTGACGACCTTTATCTTTCATTTGCCGTTGTTTTAAAACTCCCGTTTGGACTGTAGACGGAGGGTGGGATGAGTAATCGGGGACTTTAAATCTCATCTGCGTCTTATGTTCAAAACTTGATACTCCCATTCATAAGAACGATCGTCCTTAATATCGGCTCGTCAAGGACAATTCATGCTAGCTTCATTTTCATTTTCAGACAACTTTTTGGTTGGGAATTTTTGACGATTTTTACCAGGGACACTGCGGTACTAGATAACAATTTCGACACTTTTCGGCTGCAATTGGAATATCCGCTTCGCGTGACACGAATTAACAACAATACCTCAGCATACTGCTGAAAAGCTAGTTTCCATTGAGCTGATTTGCATTTATTTCAATGACTTGCATCATTCAACTGAAGTTCTTAGTGAAACTAAGAATCATGCGATCAGTCGCACCGGTGAACTCTGAGCTCACCGAATATCCTGTTATCCGAGAAACGGGGCCCAACTACGACGCACAAAATGCATACATGAGGCATCTTCGAAAGCACCTATCTAAAGTGCGAATGCACTACGGGATGTGGTCCACGTAGGGTTTATTGTGTTTTGAATTTCAGATCCTAAGCCTGATTGGTCGGACTGAACGGATGGGTTTGGAGGTACGGACATGCACGCGACTCAGTTTAATTTGTGTTGACCAATAGTGAACTACCGTTGTGTAAACTAAATCACGGTTCCAACAGCTATTCATTTATCAAGTTTTGGAACTAGTGACTGTGTTCATCGAATTCACGTATGTCGATATTTTTGTAAGGTCTTTGTGTAGTTTGCATTCCCATTTTTCTCCATTCTCATCCATCAATAAATCGTACATTTGCGCAGTTGAGAAGGCCATAGATACCACATCACCACTTCCGTTATTACATTCCTCTAATAATTTACCTCATACCAAATATAGTCACTCGGAGCTCGAAGGCGTTCATTAAAACGTTTGCGCTTCTAGCTCAGGTAGTGCTTAGACCTGTATTGATGCGATCGACAGGTTTCTGTGAAATAATTTTTAACCACAAAAGGATTCGGAGCAAAATTAGTCTTATTCCTAGACGTATTGCGTATTACTGATAACAAAAGTGTTCCTATGGTTAGGTAGCCACTAACAGTCGTTTAGCAGTCTCTCGGTATTCCAGAAAGGTTCGTTTGCTCTACCTCAGGTCGCGGTCACCAAGTAATCGACAGTAACTACAAAATGGTTATATCAGTCGTAGTAGTAAGTCGGAGTATAGGGAAATTACTAGTGAAACTGCTCCTTATTAGGTTTTTCCTAATCATAGGTTTTAGCCACAGTTTTATATGGGCATTCATTCATCTAAATTAATCTCAATGAATTCAATGAGCAGCTGTCTGAAAGATAATCTGATGCGGTCCTCCATTTGAGCAATAGAGAAATTATCTTTTCGATCAGCAGTCAGTTTATCAAAATTCTTCGAATAGGCCATTGGAATTTTGTTAAAAAACAGCTACATAATGAACAAAACCTCGACAGTCTAAGCTTTACACACGTAAATCACGAATAACTAGTTCTCCCATTTTGATGATGCAGAACCATCTGCCAGTACCATCGGTATGGTTTACTTCATCCCTACTTTTGCTGTCATTTTGCCTGTCCAAAGGCTAGCGAGCTCAAATAATTTGAGCACGAGCCGTTTTCTTTCCACACTGACTGAAAAGAATTCCCGTGGAAATACATTTGAATTGCTTCTTTTTGCAATCGCAGCAAATTCTCAGTCATTTTTCAAAATCGATGTTACCAATATCCCCTCGGCCGATGATGAAACATTTGCGACTTAAACGCCACGCTCAGTGAGCAGAAGCAGATGGAAACATAGCAAGGTCACTCACCTTCAGACAGCTACGCGCACCCATCTCTCAGCTATAGCACGAGAGTACGAGCAAGACCATCACCCAATCCTTTTGATGTACTGATTTTACTGATTATCATTATTCTACCTCAACAATTTCACCGTTTACTTTCATTCAGTCTTATCGATAGTCACCACACTTTCAGTCTGATGCTATGGTCCCTTATCAGAAGAGATCTTCATGTGTTTTTTCGTTAGACAGGGTGAAAGTAAGAGTTTTGTCCCTTGGTTAGGGTGAAAGATGTGCGATAAAAAGAGTGTAACGTGCGGAAGACGATCAATTTCAAATTAATGATAAGCGTGGAATGGCCAAATATCCAGTGTAAAACGTGTCATTTGGTCGATAACTGTCACTAGCCTACAATCCTGGATCGCATCGGAAATTGAAAAACCTGACTTATTCTTTGTGAGCTGAGGTTAGGAGCACATTTCGATCGTTGAATTCGGAATTTCCAATTTACGTTCCGGACATAAGAGGGTTGTACAACAAGAAATCGGACTACTTTTTTGTTATTGTTGAAGATGCATTCACTGGAGATATCTGATAACACTGGATCATATCGGAGGTTTATCGGTGAGGCACGATTCACTTTCATTAACACTGCAAAATATGCTTGGTGTTCATATCTATTCGGAGTTACGTTTCACGTCAAAAAACGAAGTTGAACTCAGCGAGGTATTTGATTGTGAAATTACGCGCAAATGACAGTTTCAAGATCATGGCAAATATAGACCTCAATTCGTGGCGTCCTACAAAGAGTTCATCGGCAACTCAGTGTCTTACAGATAAAGTAGACGCTAAATGGCGAAAAGTAGATAGGGTTGAAAGCCAGTCATGGGTCAGATATCAAGTGAACAGAATATAGTTTCCGTTGCATAAAAAAGCGAGTTCGAGAACAGAAGACTGTAAACCAAATTAAATCAGTGGCACACACCGTGAAACCGCTGTCGAAGATGGTTTTTTAATTAGATACGAAGGTAGAAAAGTAGGACGAGTGTACGACATCCACGCGCACTAATGTACAAATCTGGTGTCATGTCCGTGGCGAAGTTCACTAATTAGTCTCGTTAAGCACAATGTGTAAAGTATGGGGCATAACGGGTCACTTAACCCATGGACAAATATCACACGAGAGAACGGTTCTACAACGATCGGAGTGTAAAACCGACCTGACTAACAAGAAACAAAAGAATTTTTGACAATGAGTCATAACAGATCCAACAGTCACCGAAGTCGGTTGTTAACGACAACATTCAATCCCAAACCTCTCTTAGTAGGTAAAGCCCGAGATCGAGTTGCATAAAAAGTGCGTAATGCAAAATCTCCGAGAAGATTTCGGAAGTGGTCGATTATCTTCGTACGACTTTACGACATAAATTTTCCAAATGACTGAGCGGCTATTCCGTGATAAAATCAATCCTAGCTTTTTAAATAAAGCTTGTACATTCGTAAGCAGCACCAGATCGCGGGAACAAACCAACGCTTGATGCTGCGGAGTCTTGAGTAAATAAGCGTACAATAAATGTCATTAATCGCGAATTACATGCACTAAAGCCGACTGAATGAAGATTAACGGTTTATTTGGAGCATTTAGTGGTTTTGTTGTCATATCTTTGATATAGCAAAATATCATATAGAAATGCAACGGATACTCTGAAGCGGTATGAATAAAGCTTCCTGTGTCCTATCGGCTGGAAACCCTGAATTGGATTCCCAAAGGGTACCTGACCTCTGATCATCGAGTTTCAACGACTGTGATCATTCAATTTCTCCTGTGTTCTAAGAGCAGTGCATTGGTTACAGAGGTGGATCAGACCCGTTCAAGTCCACTACACTGTTGACGGTTTTCCCAGCAGTGTGAGAATCAGTTCACTTGCAGATTGCGTATTTATTTTACCCCCTATTGATCAGTAGGCATCACACTTACATATTCAAGTACTTCTATTATTGATCGCCACACAATCGCAGCTCAAGTAATTGCTGCACAAGCTAGCCGGTCAGTTGCATCAGTAGTGCAAAGATGATACTTCAGAAACCATATTTCAATTTTTTTTCAGGTTACAAACAAATAGTGAACCACATGATCACCAATCAGCAACTCAAATTCAAGTACAAACAATCAAAAGTACACTCGGTGATTTCTTTATTTGCCTGAGGCAAGGAAGTTGACGATAGATTCAAAACCCTCTTTCTTTATTCATCATCCATATCGTCCTGTAAGATAACTCCCAGCAAATTCGTTAAGTGCCATCAGCAGCTTCTGATAAAAGTAAATTAGGACATTAGATTGTGCAAATGTTTCTCATAACATCTGTTATGTTTAGAAGCGAACACAGGGCCTAGAACAACACATGTATGGTCACGGACAAGCAACTGTTAAGCCACGCTTGTCACGTCAATAGAGAAGGATATATTTAGCAAAGGATTTGGTAGATGATTTGTGACTGGTGATGCATGAGGAGATCTCTGATCACAAATAACGGTGCTGTATGCGTACTCACGATCTAGGCAATAAGGCGTCTATGTACTTAAGCCGAAGTTAATGGACGTGAACAATGACTGTGGAGCGGAAAACGACGCTTAACCATCCAGACATTTTCGTGCTTCCGAGAACAGCTTCTGACTAGTGCTAAGCCTTCGAAAATTCGACCGATCTGTGGCGTGATCTACGGTTCGATCACAGTTTGTAAAATCCCATTCCAGTAAACCTTATCATACTACTAATGTTCAGTCATTTCATATTAAAATGCACTGTACACGTTCGGTTGGTATTTTTCGAATGTAAATGTTGACCAAATAATTAGTTTTCAGAAATTTAGACCAGTGTACTTTGCAATTTTTGACGCTATCCTTACGGATTCTAATGCGTGCTCCTTTTCTGTTTTTGTTCAGTTGAAAATACTAGTAATAATATCATAGGTACAGGGATATGGGCAACTATCTTGCCGGCCAGAACCTCATCCTTAAAGCTCAAGAGCAACTCCGGAACCCCAGACAGTCACATCTATTTTCAGGAAACGGTGTGTGGCAAGCACAGATCTGTCTTTTCGGTACTTCACATCAAGCCGAAACGTTACACGTACATTCTGTTTCATGTAAAATTGGTAAAACAAATAAATAGTCTAGATCGCTCATAGAAATTGGCAGTAGCAGTTGTCAGTCTGACCATAGTGCACTCGTGTGGACGATTTTGTCACTGGTTTTGCCGACTGCGTATTTCGGTCTGAGAATCTTGCCCACATTTGGCCAACGAAGAAGCGGAGCCTTGACAAACTGTTCTTGCGAACACAGGATTGGTCGGTACAGCCTGATTGCAATCGCCTCGGCTGTAGAAAGGGTTCGTTGTCTAACCTTTTTGTAGCTGCGTTGTGACACTTGGTGGATGAACTTGGATGCTCCTTCTCGTGTTAGTTGAGGCCCCGCATCGATCGTATGGGCCAAGAGGGCATTGGTCTTGTGTTTTTCTTTCGCTAGCCGGCTAGGGCGATGCTCTTGCACTCGCTCAGACAGATGCTTAGTTGTTCTTCCTAAGTATTCCCCTCCACAGGAACATGAATAAGAGTATGCACAAAATGAGGTCAAATGGCTTGGTAGTCTGTCTTGGAGTCTCAATCGCGAGTACAGACTGGTGTTGAATGAGATCCTAAGTTTCACGGCGTTGAATGTATTTGCTACCACATGAGACAGTATGGCTCTGCGTTTCAGATGACACGTCTCCCTTAAATTCCATGTTTATGTAGATGGGCTTTTCGAGACATTTGGGTATTAACGTCAAGATACAGAGTCCTTATGTTGTCCGAAGAAATCCTCTGAATACCCGTTCTGTCGTAAATCATTGCAGATCGTTTCTATCGTATCCGAGAGTTTGTTTTCAGAGCATACATGACGCTTTCTGCATATAAGACATCAGGCTAAGTTTGGTTTCTACTGCATGGGTACGAGATTTTGAAAATTAGTATACTGCGCCTGCCAGGAAATTCTTGTTGTCTTCGCGGTCCAGTCGCGCACCCACCAACTTAGCACATATTCCGCGCTCACTTTTTGCAACTGCTATTTCAATTTGCTAGCTGGTAGCGCGGCTCTCAACTTGACTGTTGCTCTATTTGGATTAATAAATTCTACCAACAAAGTTGGCTAAATAATTCCGGTTTAGCCTCTACAAAATTAAACACTGATTGTAAGATAGCTTCTCTATCCAAGCCAGTTCAAAGCCACATGCAAAACACTGGATCAGACTGTGACGGTACGCGTAAATGACATCTACAAGATAATAGCATTTATAAACTTCACTTCGTGGAGCCCCTAAAGGAGCTCGCTGGAGGGTGATGATGCAGATAACAAACAGATAACACACTACAACAGTGAAGAGGAGAGAAAAGAACATTACGGCGGACGAAGGCTGAAAGGTCGAGCTGATAGACTACCGTTGCCATTACTTAGCAAAATAAACTGAAAAACCGAAGGCGAATACTGCAGCACAGCGGGAAGCGTCGGTCAATCGAACAGGGTTGTCCAATCGGATGAGAGGTAGGTGTAGACAGTCAGTAGGTGCCAAAGTACAGATCCAGAGCGCAACGGACACGTACGCCAAGGGGAAGAAATGTACCAGTTTAAGACAACCCGTGGTAACAAGTAACAAAATGTGGTTCGAAAAGGGAGCATAGCAGATTTAGCACTGGGTTTCATCTCCTACTATGTGATAACTGTTAGATATCGAATAGCGATGTTCATTCATTAATCGTGGAGAACGTTCAGTTCAAGCAAACATTAACCGTGCATTGTGTGCGGTTGCTTCGGTTACTCTCACTCAATGGTAACCTCAGTCGGAAAAGCTGAAAAAGTATGAAAAGTGAAAGAAGAGAACTGAGAAATGGTATCAAGTTGAAGAAGAAGGCTAGTAAATACAAGAGCAATACTGGTCGCGGTACCGATTCATATCCTTCAACGTATATGGCTACAATGTGTGGAGGTGGCTTGAACTGTATCCAGCAAGTCTAATACATCCTACGTGGCTAAGATCACCGATTAGGTTTTGAATACCCTTCTTCTATGTCATGGGTTGACCACTCTTACTTATCTTTTAACCATTATCTGCCTCATCGAAAATGGCGCGCCAGAGAATCCTATCCGGTGACATGCGTAACCCATGTCCGAACCATCTTAGTCTAGTGAGCCTAAGTGTTTCACCTAATGACCTGATTCGTCTGCCTGATATTCTGCGCCTAACCACAGCCTTACTTCCAAGGTTTTCCCACCATATTTGAGCAATGCTACGAAGATGTCTGTGGTCGAATAATGACAGTCTTCATGCATCCCCCATCGGTCGTGGTCATATTTTGGAACCGTACAGGTGAACTGGCCTGACTTGGACAGCGTATACTGGACTGGGGAACTCTGCATCTTGTAGATCCAAACTCTAGTCTGGTGTTCGTCTTTTACTTCACCAGAAGGTGGCCTCCGTTGGCTCATGTACCTCTACCGTATCTATAATAAGTAGGGAGAACAAAAGACCAGATTTATAATAATGTTATCTGACTTGCTTAGGAATAACCAGCGGTTTAGAGGTATCGAGTATCCGCTGGGATTATAACCCAGTCGGCTTGTGGATTTGAAAACCGTGTTAAATGAACTTTAGCCTATCCAATTTTGTTTTGAACCGTTCATTCTTTGTTTATATTACAACAGCTGAGGACAGTTTACATGGAGGGATCTTAAAAGCTGACACTGCGTGGGCAATCCTTCATCACACATTCCTTAGTGGTCTTCTGCTTTCTGTAACATCCATAAAACATGAATTTCTCCTGGAAACCTTCTTTCGGGGCGAAAAGTATTCTTGAGAAATGCCCACGGTTCATTTCGAAGAAGCTTCAGGGCATTTTTTACTTGATTCAGTCATTAAAGGAATGTTCTATCTGCATCTTGCACACGAGCACCCTATACTGTCTTATTTTTTCAGCGAATAACGATTTAATTGTTTCGCCTCCCCATCAATCTTAGGTCAGAAGCAGTTAAATTATGTTCACATTCACACACACAAAATGCGCATTCAACGCTAGTCGGGACACCTTTTCTCATAACTCCGGAAAGAAATTTATTGAACAAACCAATCAGAACGCATTCGATCGTTAATCTCTGTGAAGTTTCCAAATTAATCATGGGAAAAATTGAGAACAACTGCAAAGCTCCACTTTGAATTCCCCAAGCACTGCTTGAGACGGAATACTTGGGCTGTTTTCGTGAATGGCTGTTTTCGGCCAACTTTCTGGCAATGAACTAACTCAATAAGATGTCTTTTATAACTCGGAATAGTAAATTAGCTTCGCGAGATGTCAAACCACCGTGCACTTGAGGCTAAATATTTGGTGCATGTATATGGTAGCATGGTTTGGGGCAGTGAAATAGCACACGAATAGGACATGACGTAACGGGGAATGCTGGGGCAAGGGAACGACGTGAATACCAAGGCGAACGGAAGAACTAAACGAGGGCCACAGATAAAAGAACAGACGGCGAATATGTCGGAGGCTTCCCGAAGCAGACAAAATGAGGCTTACGGACTACCAGCGGGGTTGCCGGCAACCAGCAACATAGCCCAGGTGAGGGGCTGCCGACCAAGCCGTCAACTGGGACAATTGGACCAGCTGAAACGGAAGTGACGCCTAAACGAAGCAAGCTATCAGCCACGGGTAACTGGTCAGAACACAACTGAAGCACTCAAGCAGCTGCAAGAGCAACGTTGGTGTCGAGCAGTCTGGAAAACGGCCTATGGGAATGATTGTATGTGTATCATGACTTGTCTTGTTGAAATACAATTATCCCACCGTGTGTTGTCATCCTTGTTACAATAAGGCTGACTTCACTGTGGCATCCCGACGCAATCGATCTCTTCCTTTTCCTTCCAGGTACTTGCTATTTCCGTGTAAGTTCTTTCAGCATGAGACCTCCGTCAGTGACAAGCTGATGGCACAGCTCACTGACCAGTCGCATACTGAAATATTTCCGAGGTAAATTAGACGAATTTGACTGACGGTAGCTGATCTACGCTTCATACCACGCACCGGAATAGTGCATGCTACCTGAAAATTAGTGAAAATTTATTCGTCGTGAGACTGCAGCATTTTTTCCACAAACCACTCGTCAACATCAAAGTGACGTCTCCGGTCAGAAGTCGATCACGTAATAGGTCCTTATCAAATGCTCTAAGTAAACATACATCGGTTTTGTGTCCACAAACATCCAGTGTTTGATCCCATGCTTATTTGGTTCGTACGGCATGTATGCAACCAGTTGGTCCATGAATTTAGCTGTTGAGGCTGCTCGTCAGTTGCAAGAGAGTGGTTTAGTCTGTAAGCCTCCCTGAAGTTGCGAGTGAAGATCACAAACATTTCCCTGATCGGAATAAACGAGTCAGCGCCTCGCCCGGCTAATCGGATTGACTTATCATGGAACCGAACATGACGTTCTAGCAGACGAAAATTGTCACGGGTCATTATTCTCGGAAACAGCTATGATCCAAGGTTTGCACACCCTAAGGAAGAGTCTAAATAAATTTATCTTATTCACCACGCTAATATCGTAATTCAATAAAAGGGCTTCAGTTCGCTCATCTACAACTACAGTCCTGAACTTTTCGTGTACTGCAACACAGTGCGTAGCAGTGAGTCGTCAAAATATGCGTTGAAGGCGTCTAGTACTTTGTGTACAAGTTTAGCATGCACCTTCCAAAGTCCCAAAAAGTACTCCCAAGGCTCTTTCCACGGAGTTTCTGCCGAGAATGTTATTGGTACCTCCGTTACCCGGTTGAGTCAAATTATGGAGAATACAAGCTATTGCGTTCGTTTACTCACGGAATAAAATTACTCGGGAATTCCCGTTTTCTTGGCCGTATAGGTTCGTGTCGAGTAGCGGCTCATGCTGACATCGTCAACAGAGCAAATCCAACTAAATAGCTTCACAGATGAGTCATCAACTAATAACAATCCAACTGGCGTGACCTGAATATCGTGTACTTCCCACATTCAGAGTGATAGGTTATCGGCATGTTATCGCGAGGACCAAGCACCTTTACCGCTGTGCAAGCGGCAAGCCCACTTGTGTGCCAGAAAGTTGACCGCGTCACATGCCTTATCGGTGCAATCGGGTCACCTAAATTGGCTTAAGATTTGGTTATCAGCCTACGCGAGGACGGACCAGCAATCACCAACTCCCGTGAGTATCCAGGCCGTGTCCCCGTCTTTAAGTCATTGAAAGCGATTTTGGAAGTTCCTCGAGTGTGAACCGACTGATAAATTTCAGCGAAATTCTGAGTGCGAAACCTATAGTCCAGAAGCGTGAAGGAAGTTCGTTCAGTCACTTTGAAGAACAAAAGAAGATATCCGGTTTTACTGCGAACCAGTTTTAACTTCGGACTATGCTATTGTTGTTTACCATTTTAAGATCGACTTGATAAACTGTCACACCGATTTGCGAAATTATCACATCAATTTACGAAATTATCACACAGATTTGGGAAACTATGGGTTTAATTTAAGAACCAGATGCATTGGTTGGTTTCTTCATTGGGGGTTTGCATTTCATTGATCAACTAGCCACAAGCCTCTCTGGTCAACGATTGGCGGTTGTGACCACCTACCTTCCCGCGCTCCTTCCGTGGAAAAATAGCTCGGACCTCAGTCATGCGACTTGTAACGCTCACTGATGGACGTCGGTCGGGTGGGTGAGTGGGGCCATGAAATGTGAGCCAGAGACCCAAAACTATCCCCAATTTGTCAATGGAAATGGCGGTGCAGTTTTAGTCCCGATTTAGACTAGCGAGACCATTTATGGGTAGTTGACCAATGAAATGCACCTTACGATGGCTTGGAGATGACTGAGATTGAATGTCAATTCGTGACCAAAAATTACCGTAGACAAACATAACCAGTTAGCAATTAGCTCTAAGCAGTCTGTACGTTGTTCGATGTCACAGGGCTGTGTGTTGTTCGTCTGTTTACTGTAAGGACAATGGGTTTACACCAATTGGGAAATACATTTTTGACTGCTCTGCTTGCGAACGATTGAGTCTTTAGCTCCCTTAACTAGTACCGCGTCCGGTGTAACTCCCAAACTTAAACGTGAACGACATTGTTTCAATACAAACCTATTCCACCAACTTTTACCGTCTTCTGGAACGCGTCGGAACTTTTGGCTTGTTGCACGTTTCGTAGGCCATTCTCGGGATCTAGTTAGTACTTTGTATCCGGAGCACTACATTAGTGAGCCTTTTATCTGTTTTTATGTGCATCCTCGAGTACCGGTATATAATTTTCACAATTTCAGTCGATGATAACTCAATATTTTTAACCAGTTTTGTGCATTTTTCTCACTGCATCGTGTCAAAAATCAGTTCTTCGGGAAATACAATCAGTATATTGTTACAGTATGCAACAAGGAAATCTCGATTATTGTTCATTGTTCCTGAGCCAATCAGATTGCTCGATTTGAAATGTTCTAAACAAAATGCTTCTTCCGACTAATCAGAAAACAGCACTGATATGGTAAAACAAAAACCTATCCAACACATATCGGTATTTCTTCAAGTTTTTAATAGTTTTAATTTATTATACAGTTTTCATTACGAGCGACTCGAAATTCTTTGACGCTGAAGCAAATGCACTCGCCGTTCCGTTCGCACCGTTCCAACCATTGCGTTCGGTTCTAAAATTAAACTTATAGTTTCTCAAATCTGTGTGATAATCTCAAAAATGTAAGTTTCTCAAATCAATGTAATAGTTTGTCAAATCAATCTTAAAATGGTACGGTATTATTAGTATTTCAGTTACATTGAGTTTTCAATAACTTCGGATACTTGTGTTGTTCGTTCTCCGGGCTTATAGTTTCCATAGACTTCTGATCGATGATGATAAAGTTCACGATCTAGAGAATTCAGAAACACGTTTGCACAATGTTCTCTAGATCATTTCGTTCCATATGTACACCTGATTGCGGCAATCAGCATAACTGTTTATATAGTATGTGTTGGAAAATGCACTTGTATTTTTTACATCGAAAAGTCGGACTCCGCTAGCCGGAATCGAACTGGTGACTCTCCGTATACCGGTGAATACATCCATTTCTTTCGCCAACCACAAGGATCGATTAGAAAATCTGTCTGCCTGAACAATATCTACAGTTTGCGAGTTTTGTATCTATGAAATTTAAGACTGTCCTCATTCGAACGCATATTCGCTGCGCATGTGACTAGTGTTGATTAGATTTGAACGGGACTCACATTCGAGCTTGGTTACGAGACACCCGGTTGAATTTAGTCAACTGGAAATGGTGGAATAAAAGCCGCCCGATCTGATTTGCTCATTGTAATTGAATAGCTTGATCGATAAATTTGCACTGGATTAAATTATTCCCTGTTCCTTTAGTGATAAAGAAAGTTAACAATGGGCAAATTTCATTTGTCCATGCTATTCTCGTTTAGCAACCCAAAGATATCAAAAACTAGCCAATATGTGAAAATGTAAGCGAACTTCGGAAAGGGGAATTTTACTTACATGCTTAAAACGATCAATAATGGAAATGGTA
This sequence comes from Fasciola hepatica, assembly GCA_948099385.1. Classification (NCBI taxonomy): domain Eukaryota; kingdom Metazoa; phylum Platyhelminthes; class Trematoda; order Plagiorchiida; family Fasciolidae; genus Fasciola; species Fasciola hepatica. The sequence goes on from CANUEZ040000199.1 coordinate 3,674,380, forward strand.
ATGAGGAATAATTAGGCCGTCTTAATTTCTGCTTCTCTAATGGTGCTCAAAGTGACCTCCATCAGCCTGCTTGCATAATAATGTTCTTTTAAGGTAATTTTCTCGAACTCCTACTATTGTTTCCCCGGTATATTTTGTACTTCCTTTGTAATAAGCAGTTTTAATTTATCATTCGTTTTTGGCTTCCGCAGGTAAATCTTTATCTTTAGATGCCCCAGAGAAGAAACGTCAATCGACGATAAGCCAAGAAACGGTGGGAGTCGTTCTTTGATGTCATTTTTGACTATCCATTTTCTAGAGAATCCTTCATCGAGATATTCACGGACACCCTTGGTAGTGTGTATAAGCGCGCCATTGTGTTGAAACCACAAACCCGTACTAACTTCATATGGTTCACCTGGAATTGTCATTAGATTTTTTATCATTGAACCGTTTGATTAGAGGGCCGAGATTCTCGATGCCCATGGTTCGGTTTATGGGTAGCACACACAGATTTTGGTACACATTTGTACCACCAACCGTTTCCATCCTCCACTTACTCCTCAGTCGATTTTGTTATCCTATTTACAGCCACATGGGTGCTAACACCGTCCGCAAACAGCCGGTACTTTCTTGTGCTGAATTCGACTGTATCATTCAGTCCAAAGGTAGATGCTCATTCGTCTACATCTACAAAACAGAAAAACAATTGAGACACCAAATAGTTGGTTATATTACGATATGGCCTAAAAAATGACGAATAGTAATTTCTCAATAGTAACTCTATGAACCAAACAAAAAATAATCATGTCGTTGATTGAGATACATCTGATTGGGCACAAGCACTGTGTAACTCCGAGCCACTCGCTTAAGATGACATACAATGCCAAAAGCAAGAGATCGCTCAGATCTTCTGAGGTTCTAGCCATTACCCATAGAATTCATTGTTGACACGAGAAGCCTGAATCGTATTGATCATGGGCGGTCCACTTTTATTTTTCGTATGGGAAAGTCTTACGCTGCCAGCCATTCTCTATTATAAATCCAAACCAGTCGAACAGTATGAATAGCTCATCAGTCTGTCCTTGAAAGGCCGAATATCTCACCAGGTTGCTTCCTTGGTAAACGCGTTCGTCAGTCGTTCCTATTAGGTGGACCATGTGCCTGTTAATTCAATGCTCGGCACTGTGCGAACAAAATGACTAGGGTTTTGGTTCCCGTAATCCTTGAGACAGAGAAGAAGAGAGGTAGCGAATGTTGTTAGTGTATTTTGCGAGTACTTGCGTAAAGAGCGTACGAGATCAATGATTGAAAGAAAGACTTGCTTGGCGGTCGACGTTCAGTTAAACAAGGATGTATTGATCGAACCAACGACGTCGAGTTTTGCAAGAGCTTTACCCCGGTAACCAAACATTATTCCCCCAACCACTATCTCTAAGTCCCATCGTTTGATCTGTCATTCATATCAAACTTACTTTCAGTTTGCAACCTAACCACCATGACACGATATCTGGAGTTCATGAGACCTGCATCGACTGCATACCTTCTTCATGATTAATGCACATGCATAGTTCATTGTCCATTAACCCAGCAAAAGGCCGGTCAAACTAACCCTAAATGTAATGGTCACTACTTTCGACACCATTGCAAATGCATTCCACAGTATCTCGAATTTCATTGCATAGTAAAGAAGGTAACTGATCCAATCGAGGCGCTGTCAGCAATTGAACAGTACACCCTAATAGCTCGTTGTTCAGGTTTAGTATAAATAGCGGTAGCAGCAGTGTTAGTTTCAGCAGTGTAGTCGATCGCATCAGAAACTGCTTGATTTAAAATGAGTAGTCTCAATGACCTATATCAGTTCTATGAGCTCATATGGGTCAGAAATATTCACCCCGAAAGCAGTCACATTTGTACGAATAAAACGGAACTGAAATGTATGCATCAACCCGGTTAAAACTGCAATGTAAGGGCACCGGAATAAAGCACAAATTGATGAAGCCATGCTTACAGAGTCGCGATAAGCTAGAATTAGAAATACGCATATATATGGGTGATTATATCCCGCACCATTACCAGTACTGGCAAATTTGCATTGTGCATGCTAATTACCACGTTGACTTTATTCCTTTTACATGATTCAACCAGCAGAAGCTTCCGTCCTTTTTTGGTTAAACGAATGAAACACATCACGCTATATAGGTATTTCAAGTGTTTTTTTCTGCTTACTCAGTTGAGCGAAGGTGTGGCATACAGCACATAGTCAGAAAGTTCCCCAATCCGAAATCTAGGTAGTCAGTCGGTTAACTGATCAGTTATTCGTTATACAAGAGGAGGCAAGTAGATTGGTGTGAAGTCTAAGCGAAGTGAATGAATGGTAGAAAGTGTCCCAAGTTTGGGTGCATTACACAACCCACCACAACTTGAAATAAGAATTACAAATGTTTATTCAAACAATCCAAGGTCGCTTGTATATAGCCGTATAAAAGCGTGATAAAGACTAACTGCATTATGAAAAGTCGTTACAGTTGAGAACCATTCACTGAAACCAGCCTCTTGTGTGAATACAGCTCGGGCGTGATCAGTCTTCTACTGACTACTTGTGTCCTGCAGTGAACTACTCTTGAGTCTTTTATGTGTGCGGAGCTAACTAATTCAAGCACTTGAACTTCCGTGGTCAAAGCTCGGTGATCTCATCCTGGACCCTGGCACTAATCGAGGCTCTGAAAAGAGTTTTAATTCACCGGGCAATAACCTGAATTCACCATCAGCTGAACGCAACCACACCGATAACAATCGCAAAACTTAGTTTCAATCGTGTAAACGAGTTAGTTTCCATGGTATTGTCCGTCACGCTCTTACACATTTTCAGCTAACAATCATGGCCAAATGCGGCAGTGGTTTGCAAATGACCCTATCTTGGGTGCCATCTTATAACGGAATTGTCCCGCAAGATGACATCGATATTGGACGAAATATTTTCGTTGCAAGAGCAATGCATGCAGAAGAATTTATCCCTGGCAAATTAACTCCCGCAGCCGGACAAACTTACATACCGTACGCCGGTGTTGAAAACGGAGTGCCTCAATATCAGGTGCTCTGTGTCACTGCGGTAAATTGTGGAAAATGGTAAGTGTTTCCTACTTGGGTAAGGATGTTCGCGTCGCACTTCTCTGACTGAAACCATTTTTCAGTAATAATAAGACTAGAAAGTGGAATCGAGAGACATTCTGTGAATGGCAGTATGCTGTCTCACATAATTCGTGGATGTGTACTTGTTGTGTAAACTACAGTTAAAATCAGTGCGACCAAGCCCACGAATCAGAGTGAATTAGTGATATGAACCTGATTCGGTAAATGATGCACATGGCCATGTGGAGTTGAACCATAATTATTCCCATCGGTAATCAGAATCACATTACCAGTGGTGGTCGAGTTGTTCGGTGAGTTGGCTTGCCACCTCGGAGGTCAGCGGTTCGAACCCCCACTAATGACGGTTACTTTGATGATAGACATTAAATCTCTCTTTCGGCCCGATACCACAACTGGCACATGAAGATCTTGTGTGGTTCTCCGTCACTCCAAATCTTAGGATTCGGTTACCTCTTACCCCTTATAGCGCAGTAAGTACTTGTGTCTGTGGGTTATACCCCTTCCATTGCTCTCATGCGCAGGCATATGATAGTCAAAAAGTGATTGAAGATGACACACTGATATTCACACGGCTCACTATGGTTTCCTGTGTATTATTACTATTATTATTATTATTATTATTATTATTATTATTATTATTATTAATAAACACCGATCGAACTGTCTCATGAAACTTTATTGGGGACTCATTGCGGACAGACATCTGCATGTTGGTGATTCGTAATCAAAGGAAATATCGTTTTCAGCTTTTTGGAATTTCTGTAGGATATACATTATTTTCGGATTTCCCATACGTAATATGCATTATTGTAATAATCGTATCGAACTGAACTGACAGGACGTATTGAAATTGCCCCCACCCAGAACTACGCGAACGAAAGTTGCAAGAACACCAAGGCTGCGGAATATCACGCTAGGTTTATTGAAGAACGGGTCTGCATCAATATGTTAAATCAAAGAAAGTATTTGACAGACTCAAAGATGACCAGTTACTAGGAGCTTCTGTGGAACTTGTCGGCGTTGATCCTGATTGGTTTGGGCTGATCCGCCTACGTGTCTGCGAAGCTGTACCTGACCGTATCACGTGTGACAGCTGCTGAATCGCCACAAATATTTATTATGTACAATCGCAGGTGAATCTTTAGTCTAAGTGCATCCCGCTCCACATGCGAGGTTTTAGGATTTCATGAAGTGTGGACACGATTAGGATCGTCGAGCTTAAACTGTAGTGCTTTCAAACCAGATGTTATGATAGGTTTCATGACCGTTGGTACGTCGTGTTGATTTCATTCGCCGATTTCTTCAGACCTGCGATCACATACTTGAGCGACACTACCTCACCGAAATCTGCAGGCCTCATTCCGCCAAAATATGCATCGGGATTCGGCCACTGCTTCCAGAGGCAGGCTTGTAGATAGACCAGTTCTGGACAAGCTCCAAGTCTAGAGCAATGACTGAACGAAGTTCATGCGAGACGAGGTACGCGCCTAGTAGGTCTCACAAAACATCCCACGCCGATCTACGATAAACAGGAGGAAGTATAATATGCAGCCATCATCCCGAGCAGTTTTCTAGAAGGGAAAACTAACGGACTTGAGTATTCTGCATCCACGCTTTTCCCACTTGGCGAAATCCGTGCCATCTCAACTAGTCCTATCCGCCCGTCTTCAGTCTGGATGGTCACGAAATATTCTTCCGATGTTCAATTCATTCAAGGCCAATACACTCCGCCTTGGTTACTAGACTACGTTGCCAAAGGTGATTAGTTTTGAACTCTCCGAGACAGTAAATTTTACCGAAGTCAAGTCGGAGCAATATACATACCTTATTGGTCTGTTGCCTCCAAGTGACAAAGAATTATTAATTTGTTGAGTATCCTAGAATGCAGTTTCCCTATTGCCGATGCACGTCAAGACGGGTGTCGTGGCTTTGTGCAATCTGTGAAGTACCATCAGGGTGAGATGGTCGAAAAAAATGTTATGTAAAATTTTCCTCAGCCAATGCCAAAGCCATTCAAAAGCGCACAAGACTTGATACTCTTGTAGCCGTGGCTGTGGTGACTTAGGCTACCAAATTATTTCCTTGGTCAAGATCACGAGTCTTGAACGTATTCTGCTTCAGCCTCGATGAAATTCATCATAGAATACGTTATTTGTAATACGGTTGAAAAAGACAAATTTGTGGATTTTTTATTCCTCGTTTCAGTTACAAATAGTCCCAGGCTGAAGGTGGTCATGTACCCGAAAATTCGGTGGTAGCCGCGATCGCGAGTGACGGTGAGCCGGTGAACATTGCCCGAGTTGAAGTGGAAGGTGAAAAGTTAGTCGGAAAGGTAAGCAACTGTCCCCGTCGCTGCTCAGTTAAATGCGACCTCCTAAATATTCCACATGATGCTATGGACAAGATTCGAGCACAAGTCACATAAATTGACGAAAAGTGAGGAATGAGCATATCGAGGCGTATTCATTCCCCCCCCCCTTTCAAGTAAAAAAATTGCTCCTACTAGTTGAACGTTTCGTAAAACATGTCGATGCACATCACCAGTTCGATTCACTTATTTAACCCTGCAGTCTTTTGCTTTGGTGCACCATAGCCATTGATCTGGTATTCTGATCCGGATCGAAGAGCTGCAGAGTTTCGATTTCACAGAGGAAACTGGCCAAAACACTCGTGTAATGGGCTCATTGTCACCATTTTCAAACTCGCATAGACAGAATATCCCCCACCGCCGTGGTAGCACGTTGTTTGATTTGGTAGAGAGGTCGAAAATGATGCTTTTTCTCTGAGTTGTTTTGTTTGACGAGTAGAAACCCAAAGGCAACCAATCAATGACAAATTTTGGACCACAGACGGACGAGACGGGCGAAGGAACCCAAACACTCACCACATCACTGTTGAATTCACTGTGGCCGGCTTAGCCCAATTAGGAATTCTAAAATTTCTGACCGCAAGTCATGTATGCACCACTACCAATGAATTTGTCGGTTGATAAATCCATGGGGCTGCATAATTTGAGCAGATTATCCATTTTCAAAATGTCCAAAGTCCTGTAGCGGTTTCGCAGCTCGTAGCCGGTAGAACGCTGGCCGTGTGAAAACTTCAGTGGCGTCCGTCCGTGTGCCTGAATCCCTCAGTAGCTGATTTTCACTTCACGTGCTTCATATTCATCATGACAAAGTTGATCGATTCAGCTCTTTTAAATGATGACGATTGTGGAATATTGATGTGTGTATGTAAGAATACAGTAGTCCCCTCCAGGATGGCAGTTGCCCTGGTTGCGATAGCCTCTCTGTAAAGCACCCTTTACCTAAGCAACCACATTTCCCCTGTAGAAAACACCCAAACATGCAAAAAAACCTCGGCACTAAACAATAAATCATTTCACTGGGGATTTACACACAGCAACCATATTTAGGAATTTCGTTTACCGAACAAAATTGGTCACACAGTTTTGTCTAGCTATAAGAGAACAGTTGTCTGACTCTCTAATACACCTGACGCACTGGGACCTTAAGTGGTTGTCCATTACAAATAAAAACTTGCGGTTGTGGGCTAGTCCAAGTAGTACTGTGGGCTGTTGAGGATACAAAGTATGCTTTTTGTACTGCATGCATGCGCAATCATGGAATGAAAAAAGTAAGAATCATCATACTACTTTAGGATTGATGTGAAAAACGAGTTGATTTGTGAAATTATCACGGAATTGTAAAGCTAAAAGTTTAATTTAAGAATCGAACACAATGATTGGTTGTCCCATCGGAAAATTACATTTCATTGGTCAGCTAGCCACGAGCCTATCTGACCAACGATTGGCCGTTGTGACCACCTGCCTTCCCACGTCCATCTCGTGCTAAAATGGCACACATCTCAGTCGTGCGATTTCTCGAGCGCCCACGGACGGACATCAATCGGGTACATCAGTGGGGTCATACGATCTGAGCTGGGGAATCAAACTTTCCTCAACAAATCAATGGAAACGACGGCACATTGCATTAGACACCTTTGGACTAACGAGAACATTTCGACTATCCCATAGACGGAGTTATAAAACTGGTTTCCGAGTAACATAAGCATTCGGTTCACAAACACGATGTTGAGATGGAAATATATAAACCACTTCACCAGCTTGGTACTCCACGGTGACGGATAACAGTTGGTTAGATTTTTATTTCTCATCCTGAAAGGTGATTTCCTACGAAGCGTGTTTAATATATGTATACACGTAAAGAACATATGCAAACATGTTGAGTTCCTGTTGTCATTGAAATATAGCATCTATGCTCCACATATACATGTATCCTGAGAATCAACAAGGAATGACATACCCAACTAAACGTAACCCTTAGAATCTCACGTCAAAATCTGAAAATCGTTGTATCATTCACGTGAAGAGGCTTATTTTGAGCTTCTATTTAGTGTTTTCCATTGGAAAAATTGAAAATCTTCTATGTTCATTTCCCCGAGTGAAATCTGCAAAAAACCGAATACCCAGTGTAAGGCTTTTTTGAGCAATGCGTAGGAATTTTGCACGACTCCCGAAAGCAAAAATATATCGATTGGTAGCTTCTTTGCTAGTGGATTGTTGAATGAGCAACTTCACAAATATATACAAACCTCAAATATACGGTCACAAAAACTCAAAACGAGAGCCAATTTCACGGCGTGAGAAAGCGAGCACGTGGGTCACACAGGTTCAGCGAGTTATGATAAAATAGTGCCCTGGACGTGAATAAACAAAGGTCGGTGCACAAATTTATGGGAGGGGGGGGATAAAATACACAAATTATATATACATTATATATATATATATATATCATCAAGTATTCGCACGAAGCCAGGGTATTGTGGTGTTCTAGGAAGATTTTCCACAACAATTTGTTGCACGCAGCAAGTCGAAATCGGTAGAATATTTGGGGGAATATGTTGATGTACTTGATAAGCTTTGATGGTAGACATTAGTCCGCTGCCATTCAGCTCTGTACAACTCTAAGTCTAAGAGTCTGGTTACGGTATGTCCTCAATAGTGCTATGGATCTTCGAGGCTGTGCTCATGAACAAGCGTGTCTTTGAAAACCTCAACGGGATTCCAGCTTAAAGACAATTGATTATAATCATTGATGTTTAGATTGTTAACATTCAAGTCAATTAGTGGAGCTGAAATTGTTACGAAATATTTGACTGTTACGGTTTCTTAGTGCATTTAATTTGAGTTTAGAAAAACGGTGATTAAACGCATGCGGTATTTTTTCTCATATTTTAGACACTGAGTATTCCTCATTCAGTCGGTCAGTACTGAAATGAGCCACATATTGCATATTGTTTTCAACGGCCATTAATATGAAATTTATGCAAGTTGGTACTGGTAAATACGATGAACGGACATGACGCAATAACCACCGTGTTTCTCTAAAATGAGAGACCAGTATTGTGGTATTTTTTAATCTATAAATGCACTTGAGCTTGTTTTGGTGGATGTCTTTCATTTTTGAAGATTGAATTCTGAAAAGACGGAACAAATTCTAATGTTCGCATGTAAAAGGAAATGACTCCAGTTAGAAACCCGTCTTTAGTAATAATAGTTTTAATAATTTTCTCACTGTATTCAGTTAAATGTAATCATTTCGTCCTCTTCTGTGATTTCGTCTTAAGGTATGAAACCCAGAACTTCAGGCTGTTTTGCTTGCAAATTTATTTCTCAGAGAACCACTGACCGTAATCTCTCGGACTCAGCAACAGAACTTTCCTTAAGTCATCGCATTTTGTCCAAGTATCCCACTCACAGTCCATGTGGAATGCAAATGTTGTTGCATGGTGAATTATTTGTTTGTTGTTGAAGGGTGTGAGGGCGAAAGATGTATTTTTGCTGCTTTCTTGACTGATGGCAAATTGAGTTCTCAATAATAGGGAGTCCGGAAAAATTGGGCCGTAATATATAAACTCCAGGTAGATGGCCGTTAAGAAGAGCAAGCAAAAAGGAAACACCTTTGTAGTGAGCGGACTGTTAGTAGCCATATTGTTATTTGATTAATATGAGTGTAGGGTCGTGTTGATACAGTAACTGAGCCTGTTCCTCACGGAGTTTTTGTTACCTGAATTTCGCAGTTCGAAGTCGTTCGATCCCCTTCGGAGAATCACTGATCCTTGCATATTAGACCCTGCAGCATCTTGTTTCTCTTAGTAATGACCAATCGAATGAAGGATACTCAGTGTCTGAAAAATGAGAACAATCTACCTCATGTTTTTAAGGACAAAATTATATATTGCAGTAAGATTCGTAACAATTGCACATTTTGTAACGAATTCAGCTCCAGTAGCTGAAGTTAGGTTTAAAAATCCCAATATTTTCGACCACACTTAGTTGTTTTGATATTGAAACCTTGACTGATATTTTAAATACATGCATGCGCATACGTACAGTGCAAACAGTATACCTCACAGCCTCAGCGACCCATTGTACTATTAGGGAACACAGGTAGACGATGAATATATCTTTAGTCTCGCTAGCAGGAGAGAATGGACATAATAAATAGTGGAACAGGCGGCCAGGCTGTGTTGGTCTTCAAGAATACCGACTAATCATTCTTCGGTTCTGGAGAGAACCATTATGTCGTTTTTCGGTCCAGATCCACACTGTTTCCCGGTACAGCCTGTGGCCGTTGCTAGACCCCCGTCCAGCACCGTGGCGACAAGGAAAATAATGGAATCTCCATATTGATGCATCGACCATAGTTTTCGAAAGACATGGTGATAATTTTTTTCTTCTGGTGTGATCCACGCACGAAGCAAATTACGATGGATCAAGGCTACCACGACCATGTATGATCAGCCAATCACCGCTTTACAACAAGAGTGGCACAGACATGGCTGCATCAACGCACCCGATTAAGTGCCCCAAAGACAGCCACGGACGTGTACCAGTGTTCATTCACCGGGTTAACGACGAACATTCGTTACCGTGGTGCTTGTATGCGGCATGAGATGGAAACATTCTAGTTGCATTCATCCTGGTGCGACGCTCTTCTCAATTCGTTATCCCGGGAGGACCATTGTGTCGCTTCCTAATCGTCACCTACACATCATTTTCCGCACCGTTTCGGAAATAGGACAAAATTATGCGGAACTGCCACCCGATTGACGGTTTGAGATTTCCTCCTAACTCGTCTGGAGACCGACGAACCAATCACACCTACACATTTCGCGTAGGTGGCCACACCGTGCACTCGTCGTCTGCGCATCGCACCATAATGTGCGTCTACAATTGCGCACGTGCACTCGACATTTTCACGACCAAGGCTAAGAAGCTTAGTAACCATCGAGACCAAACCAGGTGACCGAGAAGTGAACAATAACAAGACCAGCAGACAGAGGCAAGCCTTTCAGTTGGCATTAGGTATCTCAAGTGGGCGAAGTCAAAGTCGTGAGAATAATTCCTAATTTCACCAGTTAGGCTTGGTTTGAGTCTTTGAGCGCAAAGTTCATCACAATTTCTGATGATTTTGCGGAATGAAATTTCTTTTGACCGATCTCCTTCAGCTGAATTTGTAATAGTGCCGTCGTGTATGCCTCCGTGCTATCCCCGTGCATTGGTTCAGGAAGAAACATCCATTGGCTTGCAATTCTGTCTTGATACAGATGTTGATAACCTCTCCGATAATAATGAATCACGTACACCACACGCTTCTCCTGTGTTCACTTGGCACCTAGTGCCGTTCAGCCAACGATCCCGTCCACGTTAGTTGAGTAGATTCACCAAGGAACTTTAGGTCCCTGAACAAACGTTTCAGCGCAGCTGGCTTTATGACAATGCACTCAGACTTTCCGGTGCATGAAACTATTCCAAGAACTGGGTTCACCCGGCTCTCCCGAGTACTATCTCACCGCCGTCTGTGTCGTAGTCTGCGCACCCTCATGCACACGCATGCATCACCAGCATCCACCAGAATTCATCCTATCCCATTAGCTAGACGAAGGTCATATTCATCATCTACTTATGAAAAGCATTCCGTGCAGAAACACGAATTCCTCACCCGTCAATATGCCTCCCTTAATGGATCTCTGACAACTGTTGTTTCATGGTCCTCTTTTATCTACTTGTCCCTCCCTAGCTGTGCCGGTCTTTCTACCACAACCCTCAACGCAACCTGTCACCCCTGTTGGATTGTGGATTAGACTGATTCCATCATTTTTCTATATTCAAGTTGATGGAGTACACCGGAAATTCCTTGATGATACTGGCGTAATCGACCGATCAAATTTGTTGGACTTTGTGGATCACCCGCATTTCGTCAAGTTCCTTTTAGGCATGATGAGAAATGCCTCTGGGTAAATCACGTGAAATGGTAATACAAGGTTCAACTGGTTCAGCCTTGTTAGGCATAGATCGTGAATTGCAAATGGTCATGAAAAGAAATAGACTGGTCAACAAGTTATTCACTGAAGTCTAAAAGTAGACTTTACAAAGAGTAATATACGTGGGATAGAAAAAGAGTGATAGAATGACACCCTGAAGATCTTCTCTCTTTGAAAGTAGTTTAGACGTTGTGACCGTTGCCAGGTGTTAATTATTCGCGACTGATAAAGCAGTCAGATAAATGTCTTCCGGTAGACCTCGGGCTACCATGGGAATTTTATTACACAATTGAATGCATCGATAAAGTCTCGACTGAAAGTACTAGTGGTTCTACATATCCTATGGAATGAAAAACAAAAAGCTGCACGACATATGAAAGCAATAAATGGGACACTCCAGTGACGACAGTCAGGGGGACCGGGACAGTTTTTTTTATCTTAGAAGACATTCGATGCAGTAAAAGTCTTTGAACAAACAAGCCCAGAGTATTAGATTGCACAATATGTTCCCGGCAGAGAACTGCACTCACACCATGGATGTCACCCTAGTATAACCCAAGGTATATTCATGGAACAGAAGTTGATAGTGGAAATATGTTAAGGCTGAGAATGAAGTGAGAGCAGATTCAGGTTGCAGCCTTGGCGAAAACCCGTCTGGACCGTTGATCTTATCAAAATTCACCTTCATTAGTACCCCATATACTTGAAGGTACTATATGTCACTATGTAATCTTCATTGAAGTTATCATGGAGCCTAGAGTCATTATTCGACAATAATTATCCGTCAGGCCCGCTTATTTGCTTCTCTATCATCCAATTTTCGCGTCCACCGTTCTAGTTGGCTTTACCACCTACTTCGTGGTATTTGCTCCAATTTGTCTACTAACAAATCTTCAAGTAGTAGTTTCAGACGTTCGACCTCTACAGAATGTATACACATTATTTGACCACGCTGTGTCGCAAAGCCTAAACGATAACCAAAAAACAGACCATGACACTTGATGTGGAGAAGCACATAAGATTCCAAAAGTTCCGGTGTGGCAACGACCCGGACGACAGGGTATGACCGTCTAGCACCAAAGATCGCAAAGTACGTCAACATCTTCCCCCGAATATTCTACCGATTTCGACTTACTGCGTGCAACAAATTGTTGTGGAAAATCTTCCTAGAACACCACAATACCCTGGCTTCGTGCGAATACTTGATGATATATATATATATATATATATAATGTATATATAATTTGTGTATTTTATCCCCCCCCCTCCCATAAATTTGTGCACCGACCTTTGTTTATTCACGTCCAGGGCACTATTTTATCATAACTCGCTGAACCTGTGTGACCCACGTGCTCGATTTCTCACGCCGTGAAATTGGCTCTCGTTTTGAGTTTTTGTGACCGTATATTTGAGGTTTGTATATATTTATGAAGTTGCTCATTCAACAATCCACTAGCAAAGAAGCTACCAATCGATATATTTTTGCTTTCGGGAGTCGTGCAAAATTCCTACGCATTGCTCAAAAAAGCCTTACACTGGGTATTCGGTTTTTTGCAGATTTCACTCGGGGAAATGAACATAGAAGATTTTCAATTTTTCCAATGGAAAACACTAAATAGAAGCTCAAAATAAGCCTCTTCACGTGAATGATACAACGATTTTCAGATTTTGACGTGAGATTCTAAGGGTTACGTTTAGTTGGGTATGTCATTTCTTGTTGATTCTCAGGATACATGTTCCCTCTCTTTTATTCAACCTTTGTCTTCTCTCCCCAACCATCCCTCTTTGCCCCATCTATCCACCCATAATGCTCCCACTAATAACACGATCGATACTCGCAACGATTCACGTTCAAATAGTATCGGAAATAATCCTCTGTCTGGTACCTCACATTTTCTAAAGCCTCGTCAGTCTCTTAATCTCGGCTCCTTCAACGTGCGTACGCTCATGCAGTCCGGTCAGCAGGGGTGCCTAGCCCTCACAATAGATTCTCTGAAGATTGATGTCTGCTTCTTAAGCGAAACGCGTATCCAGGATTCGAGCAGTGTACTTCAACTAACTGCTCCTGGTATCTCATCGAGGTATTTCTGCGCACCTCAGGAGACGAAGCAGCTAGAGCTGTGGGCCAACGTGGTGTAGGAATAGTCTTGACTGACAAGGCTGAGGCTGCCCTTTTAGACTGGATTCCTGTTAACAGTCGTTTATGTGCTGTGAAACTCCAAGGGTCAGTCGGCGTTCGAAAGGATAGTTGTGTTAAACACAATTTGCTTGTGATCTCGCTGTACGCCCCAACGGACTGCAGCTCAGACTTGCAGAAAGATGAGTTCTATGATGCCCTCGCCACTCTCGTTCGCAGGAACAAAGGCTTTGACATTGCAGTTCTAGCTGGTGACTTCAATGCACAAGTTGCCAAGCTTAGTGTGTCAGAAGCCTGTTTAGGTGGGCGTTGTGCTTTACCTGCTGAGCGTACAGATAACGGGGATAGGCTTCTCCAGTTTTGTGCAGACAATCGATTGTTCTTGTCTAGCACAAATTTCCAACACAGCTCACGTCGCACAGCGACATGGCGCTCAAACTCTACAGGTACTTTGAGTCAAATTGATCATATCGCGTGAGCTACCGGTGGCGCAGTTCTGTTCAGAACTGTAGATCCTACTGGTCCATGTACGTAGAGTCAGACCATGCATTAGTTTTGATGCGATTATCTCTCCAGCTCCATCGTCACCGTCGCAAACCGCAAACCCGATTAGCCGTGCAACGTATGTGTGATCCAGAAGTACGCACACGGTATGAGCAGAAGTTAGCACATGAGCTAGGATCTACGAAGAATAGTAATGTAGATGAGCATTGGGCTCATATCAAACAGGAGATGCACATGGCAGCAGGTTTTGCCTGTGATCCTAGATCCGTTGTCCTTCAAAGACACTGGATCCCCCAAGAGTCGCTGAGTATAATGGAGCAAAAGTGTCAGCTTTCGAACCGTAAGGAGATGAATAAGATGCGGAGAAAGCTGCAAAGACAAGTTACGAAAAGCCTCAGGAATGATCGCGGAAATTGGTGGGTCAAGGTAGCCGAAGAAATGGAAATAGCAGCTGCTTCAGGTAATAGTCAGAGACTGTTCAAACTTATTGGTGACACCGGTGGACGGCGAACCCAGGTCAGTGAAACAATTTGCGATAGAAATGGAGAACCCATCCATAGCAAAGAGCAAAGGCTTGACCGATGGGCCGAGTACTTCAAGGAACAGTTTAGCTGGCCGCACGCTAGTGTAGTTACTCCCGTGTCAACAACTGCGACTCCTTGGGTGGTACCACTCTAGCCCCCATCGGAAGTAAAAGTAGAGTCATGTATTCTATTACTAAGGCGAGGGAAAGCGGCAGGTCCTGACGAACTTCCTCCAGTTCTTTTCAAACTGGGTGGTGAGGCGTTGATAAAATCACTTACCGCCTTGATCCGTGACATTTGGAACGCGCAGCGTATTCCGTTATTATGGAGCGAGTCATTGATTGTTCCCATCTTCAAGAAGGGAATACGTAATGACTGTAGTAATCATCGTGGGATTAGCTTAATTCCGATAGTCACCAAAGTACTAGCTTCGATTTTGCTGCATCGTCTTACACCGGCTCGCGAGAGGAATGTCCGCGAGCAGCATGCTGGATTCCGCCCAGGTCGAGGATGTATCGACCAGATTTTTACTCTTTGTCGACTACTTGAAACGCGTCACACGCACCGCCGACCTAGGCTTGAAAGGCGTTTTCGATTCAGTTGATCGAACATCGGTTTTCAGTGTTCTTCATCGAAAAGGTATGCCCCAGAAGTTCGTGAACCTACTGAGATCATTGTATTCTCATACTTCTGGCCGCGTTAGAGTATACGGTGAACTATCCGGTCGGTTCGAAACGACCAGTGGTGTTCGACAGGGATGCCCTTTTTCTCCATTCCTGTT
The DNA here is from genome assembly GCA_948099385.1 of Fasciola hepatica. NCBI lineage: Eukaryota > Metazoa > Platyhelminthes > Trematoda > Plagiorchiida > Fasciolidae > Fasciola > Fasciola hepatica. Next base: position 3,689,807 of record CANUEZ040000199.1, read on the forward strand.
CAACTTCGTCATGGACGAAATAATGGAGAGGGCGCTGAAAAATCTTCACGATGTAGGCGTCGAACTAGGAAATAGTGAAAAGCTATGTGACCTAGATTACGCAGATGACGTTGTCTGCTTGTTCGAATGCACGGAACATACTCAGCGTGCACTAGATAGACTCGCAAGAGCTGTAGCTGCATTTGGCATGCGCTTTGCACCTTCAAAGTGCAAGGTGATGGTACAAGACTGGAAGTCAACAATTCCGGGTTTGATGCTCGATGGGGAGGTGCTGTCAGTTTTCGACCACTTCACCTACCTCGGGAGCAGCGTGACGACGGATGGGAGCACAGTAGTAGAGAGGAGTACTTAAATATCCAAGGCTCGAGTGGCGTACGCTGGACTGAAGCACTTGTGGCTCCGACCTGATATTTCACTGAAGGTGAAAGGTCGTGTATACTGTGCCGCAGTGCGTTCATTTTTATTGTATCGTTGCGAAACTTGGAGTCTGCGTGCTGAAGATATTCGTCGTCTTGAGGTTTTCGACCATCGATGTTTACGTAGTATCGCTAGGATTGAGTGCAATAGCCGAGTAAGCAATGATGAGGTCATAAAGCGAGTTTTGGGTACTAATATGCAGAACGTTCTGTCACAGCGTATCCAACTTAGTAGACTTCGTTGGTTGGGACACGTGTTACGTATGGCAAACACACGTCTACTGTACCGTGTCCTATTCTCCGCCCCTCCTAGAGAGTGGAAGAGACCACGTGGAGGTCAACAGATGACGTGGCAGCGAGGAATGAGAAAATGTACAGCAAACTTAGGAAGAGTAGGTGCTTCACGTCTTCGTGGTTGGGTCCAAAAGATCCGTCTACCGGTTGGCTGGAGACACTGAAGGATATGGCAGCGAACGGCGAACAGTGGTGATCGTGTTGTCACTTTCCACCGAATCAGAATGACTGATCGATGTGGGTTTGTACAGTTAGGCTGTGTATTCCGTGTGTTGGCTACTAGGGCATTCTTTCCTTTTCCCACTCATGTAGGTCCACTCCCTGTCCATCTTATATACTCATACTTTCTAATTCAACGTGCAAGATGGTGAGAAATGCAGTGGTCAGTGGGGCTTGCCCTACTGTTTAACGCTGTACGATGATGATGATGATGAGGATACATGTATATGTGGAGCATAGATGCTATATTTCAATGACAACAGGAACTCAATATGTTTGCACATGTTCTTTACGTGCATACATATATTAAACACGCTTCGTAGGAAATCACCTTTCAGGATGAGAAATAAAAATTTAACCAACTGTTATCCGTCACGGTGGAGTACCAAGCTGATGAAGTGGTTTATATATTTCCATCTCAACATCGTGTTTGTGAACCGAATGCTTATGTTACTCGGAAACCAGTTTTATAACTCCGTCTATGGGATAGTCGAAATGTTCTCGTTAGTCCAAAGGTGTCTAATGCAATGTGCCGTCGTTTCCATTGATTTGTTGAGGAAAGTTTGATTCCCCAGCTCAGATCGTATGACCCCACTGATGTACCCGATTGATGTCCGTCCGTGGGCGCTCGAGAAATCGCACGACTGAGATGTGTGCCATTTTAGCACGAGATGGACGTGGGAAGGCAGGTGGTCACAACGGCCAATCGTTGGTCAGATAGGCTCGTGGCTAGCTGACCAATGAAATGTAATTTTCCGATGGGACAACCAATCATTGTGTTCGATTCTTAAATTAAACTTTTAGCTTTACAATTCCGTGATAATTTCACAACTCAACTTGAAAGTTTCTCAAGCCATTCCAAATGTGTTGAGCCGCTGTTTATCAAACGTTTTTTTGATTATGGATGGCTCATCTTCACATCACCTATTTGGCCTGCAAATAATTGCCTGCTTTCTTTACGAATATAGAGATTACCTTAGCCGTTATGGTTAAATTCTCTCTGTATAACGTTCGGAATATTTTTTCGCATACTTTGCGGACATGTTTCACTACTTATGTGTGTCATTCCTTTAGACTCCCATCGTATCTGATTGCAGTTTTTCTTATCAAGAAACGAATCATGCGACCCGGGCTGGTGTTTCGTACTTCGGGTACTGCTGTAGTGGGAGATTAGGTTTGTATGATATGATTCGTCGTGCGTCATCAACGCACAGTCCATCATTGAAGACCATGGAAACACTTTACAGCTGTCCTATCCTTATCAGAAATCATCGACATTATATATATATATATATATATATATATATATATATATATATATATATATATGTATAGAGCATGAAACAAACGAACGGCTGGTATTAGAATCATAAGTGCTCGTCGGGTTTCGGACGCGAACTTAGATGAGCACATGGAATCCTGGTACTGGGCTGGTTCAACAGCAACTGTCCCAATCTATTAGGCTCCAGACAAATTTGAAGACTTTCAGTGATTCTCCAACGTGAACGAGATTCCACTGATACTGCGTGTATTTGTTGAGCCCATTGTATACGATCTTCGCGTAGCCGCGTTAACTCAGTGACCGTCTAGTCAAAAGTTGATGGTAAATTTGAAAGAAAAGCATTATTTATTTCTTGCGTGATGAGTGTGATGGAATCGGTATATCTCACCCCCTCGAAGCCCTACTGTACTCTCAGTAATAAGTGACAACGATAACCCCGGGACTCGGACTGTGGAGTCATATAATGTCGGGATGGGAAGAATATGTTAAAGAGCTGATAAGTGGCGATGGCGGTCTTTGCCTTAAGTAATTATTAGTTGAAGAGTTCGAATTTTTTGTCTCAGAGAATACTGGAACCAATACTACTGACAACCATCCGACCAAGAATACTAACTACGTTTACTAGGTTCGAACGAGGCTCGGAGCGTATCGAAGATACGATGGGCCATGTATTGTGGTTTTCAAAAAAAATATTTTATTGTCAAAAGCAGCGTTGTCGGTAGAGATATCAATTAGCCGAGATTCCGGTTACTGTGCTTGACGTTTTTCAAGGTAAGTTTCCGATCAAAGATCTTCACAGATGTTCCAGCTTGTGTGTGTACACGTGTGTGTGTGTGTGTGTGTGTGTGTGTGTGTGTATCTGTATATCTGCGAGAGTGTCTTTCTACTAGTATATGCATTACCCAGAACGACGGAGCAGGGATATCAACCACCTGAACAGCTCCGATCTCATTGACCTAAAAGGACCTCGCGATAAGTGAAGCTGATAATGGGAATAAGTGAAACTGACGCCCAATCCCTCCGACCACCGCGAACCTAAACAGTACACATGTTCGCAGAGACACAGACTCCCTCGCACACACATTACGTCATTGGCATGTTTTTTTCTTTGGACCCGTATTATTGCAGACAGATGTGGTGAAAACATAAGTAAAATGAAAGTCGAATTGGATAGGTGACTCGTGAGCTCACGATGAATCAGCAGTCTGGGTTACTACTTGTTACTTCATATAGTTAAAGATTAATCAAGCGTCACGAGGATCCCGAATATTGCGGTCCACTACCAAGAAACGTGAAGGCAACAATATTGTTTCCAGTTCCCTTTTATAACCCTATTCGTGACCGGGATTTTGATCACATAGTTTGATTTTCCCTAGTATACGGGATACACAGGACACAGGTCCTTCCGGCAGTGGTGAATCGCTTATCATGGTTCGAATCTCCTAGCAATCCGTAACCTTCCCTTTTGACGGCTTCTAATTAGCCATTACCCTTTTTGAAAAGTTGTGCTGTTTATCTGAAATGTACAAGAAAAGGTGAAGTCATAACTAAACATTGTTAAATCGTTGTTCACTTGACCTCGAATTCGCTGGACACAATGCTCCTGACACATCGATGATCATGTTTTTATGGGTTTCAAATTCTTGCTTATTCCCAGTTCCATCCACTGATGCTTTACTCTGCACATTTTCACCATGCAATAGGTTCATAGCGGACACAGTAATGCTTATTTTCCACACAAAGGTAAAGAAATACCCGCTGAGAGATACGAAGTCCTAGTGTGGATGAAGAAATGAGAATAAACCAACCCTTTCCACTTGTGGTTTTCGAACCACTCATCCTATCCTTCTTTCGAAGGAATCACATTCAACTACGGAATAAAAATTGTTTCGTATTTGATTTGAGAATAAACGTCGTTGCTACTGAATGGCATGTGCCACTGTTATTTGGACTAGTTAGTGACACCATTCAGTTGCCGACCGTCTGAAGACCTTGATATGAACTCAATAAGTTGAGAGCACGTGATACTTAAGCGTGAATGAATTCAATGGGTGGAATTGAATCCTTCTGTGGTGGACAAATTTTAACAGTTTGGGTAATTCAGTAAGTAACACAACGGATTTGTTTCGGTGTCATAAAGTTCACATGAGGTAAAGGATATCCAACAGAGGATTGAAAATTGTTCAGGCAAAATCGACGCTCAACTCAGCTTTGGAAACCATGAAAGCTCCCAACTTGCTAGCAGTCATCGGTTAGAGTGCACATTTATCCTGTTCTAACTAAGATTCCAACCCAGGGTTCATTATTTTCGTTCATACATGCTACCGCCAGGATATTTTGAGTGACTCACACACGTCAACACTACATGATACAGCACCCTTCCCCCACTGACTTTGCACGATAAAAATCGGTGACCTACACAGCGGACACCTCCTGTGATGGACGACGTGAGATATAGAGACTTGTTTAAAGGAAAGTATTATATATCTCAGGGTTAACGAGTAATTCACAATCATGGATCCCGAAGTTGAGTCCCAATTGGGATCCCATGGATGTGCACTGTAGACGGTTGGTTTACATAATAGATCAACCAAATGCACTACAATACTTCCACGGTTATCGATGCTGAGCTGAGCTTTGATGACAAATAAAGAACTCCTTTGTTACAATCACTGTTGGATTTACACAGCACTTTCGATGGGATATCTCAGCTGATTCATCATCAGACAGCACTTTAACGTAATCCTTGCGTCTGATCAATTAATAAGGTTATCTGTGTACAAACTGCTCTATTCCTGCCTCGACTCAACAGATATCAATCCGATTATTCACTCCAGGATGCATTCTACATTACGAGTACGCTTGGTATGTGGCAGTTGTCAATGCCACCAAGCGACCACAAATTTTAGAAGCGTGCAGATGTGGCAACCTTGTTCACCTGAACCTGCTCTCATTGGTGAACAAAATAGTAGATATTTAACGTCCAATGAATCTACCAAGTGGCACCGATCAAATTAAAATGGCTGGTGACTTAGCCCGCTGCGAGTTCTAGATCACTAATGCTCCTCTGCGGTCATCGATTGTATAGCGCCACCTGCTTAAGTCACTTCCCAAAAGTTTTCTATTTCCTCTTTTCACGTTCGTTGTCTCTCTTTCGTCGTGTCTGTCTGCATCAGCATCTCTTTCCTCTGATTTTCCCGGATGCACTTTATTCCTTCTTATCCAACAACTTCCAGAACGCATTAGGTAGGGTTTCTTTGTTACGCGCGGTGGAAACTGTCTATTTTCCAGGATTTTTCTGTCACTTCTGTTGGTTGAACCCAGACCGTGTCACCTGGCTCGAGTGGATGCAATAGTTTCCTGCCTTGGTCGTAAAGTTCTTTTTACACCTCAATTCGCTTTTACAGTTTCAGTCTGGTTACTGAAGATGCTCTGACATCCGGGTCCAGTAACCCAGCAAAAACGGGTAGTGTCATGCGCGTCCGTCTTCCAAATAGGCGTATCGTCGGGCTTGTTCCCACTGCTGTCGAAGGTACATTCTGGAGCTAAAGCAGGGCAATAAACGGATCGCTACACTCGGTTTTGCACTTATCGGGTATCTTCACCCATTTGACAGTACTCTCTGCTCTCTCATTGGACCGACTGTAGTAAGGACTGGTGATGTGAAGACTGAGAATTGCTGGAATTTCGCGCTGCGAAACTCAGGACCACCATTGAAAATCATTGGAATTGGGATTCCGTGTCGTGCAAAGTTGACTCGTAGTTTATTGATAATTTCTGCGGTTATTTCTATTCTCAGAATGTCAACTTCGAAGAAATCACAGTAGTAATCAACGGTTAAAAGGCAATTGTCCTTCTCATGGCAAAAAAATAATCGATGCCATAATTTGTCATGGCCGGTCGGGTAATGAGAGTATCTCAATCGGTTCTCTCATTTGTCGTTGATCGAATTGTCCGCATAGTTCCCAATTTGCCACCGTCTGCTAAACCTGTTCGGCCATACCCGGCCATAAGTATGTTCCGCTGGATCGGGTGATACATCCATTGATAGCTGGGTGTGAACGACGCTACCGGCACATAGTGTCTTGTAGCGAAGTTTGCGGTACCACCAAACGGTAATCCCAAGAAGTCAATACATCCTCTGTTGTTAGCTCATCACGCAACTTGAAATAATACAGCGCTTCTGCTAGTAGAGTTATTTTGCTTTCCGGCCAGCCATGGGTGATAATTTATTCCAGGGATTGTAGACACGAATCTGCCATCGTCACGTCCTCGGTTTGGGATGCTTCAGAATCCGAAACCGCCAACGCAAAGTTCACCGTTTCGTGGTTCGTGAGAGTTTGTTCGTTACGAAACTTTGTTTGCTTTGTTGCTAATGTAGTTCATAGTTACACTTTTGAAGGCACATTAGCATCGATTGCAGTCTTCCACGATCATGATAAATGGCTTTTGATCTGAGTATATATGCAAAAGTCGGCCGAAGGTGTAGTAGTTGACCCGTCCAAGGTGTGCGCAACTGTCAGCGTATATTTATGTTCAGAAATTGTTACCATCCTGCTGCTTTAGTGAAGCGGGCGCCCATTTTGTAAAAGAACGGCTCCCAAACCCTGTTGACTACTACCACTTCGTATTCATAGAGATGAGGTGTGGTCATAATATTTCTAGGATTGGAGTCTTCATGATTAAATGCCAATTGCTGTTCATCTGCCCATACCCACTTTTCTCTGGTATTTAATAATCCACGGGTCGGTCTCATAAGTTCCAGTAACTCCGGTAAGAATCTGCTCGGGTAAATGATCATTCTGTTAAAAAGTGAGACATTTTTAGCATTGGTTAGCACAGGCCTATCTATGATCGCATTTGCCTTTTCCAAATCCGGTTTACTACCTTCACCTGTAAGAATGTGACCGTGGAACGTGACTGTTTCTTGACAAAATGTCGACCTATTCCATTTCAGTTTAATTCCATTACGTATACATTATTTCAAAGAAGAATTTAACCTTCTGTTGTGTTTCTTGATACTTTTGCCACAATACCATTTCCTGAGCGTAGTACTGCTAGTAAGTTGTCCACTGCTTGGAGAATCCTCTTTCGGAATATTTCACTCGATATCTTCAGACCAAACGGTAATCGATTACAACGGTAAAGGGATTCACTGTGCCAAACGTGGTCGAATAACTCGAGGCTTCATCCAAATGTCAAAAAGCTGAAACCAGGTGTGTTTTGTTCCGTCCCACTAGCTCTAGTGAGAAAACTCCTCTGTCTTCGAACCATCTCATTTATTGTGCAAAAACAAACCGTTTTTATAGAACAGAGAAAAAGACACGATAGCGAACAAGCTCGTTTTCGGTAACGTCATCCTATGGATAATACACTTACAGATATATACGATAGGAATGCATATTTTCGGAACAGAATAGAGGGTATTTACAGTGTCAAATTAAGATTGGTCAATCAATATTGAAAGATCAGAATTATATTTTGAATGGCAACTATGAACAGTTACGACCTACTGGCACTAGTATTCCTCGTCTATATGGCTTACCGAAGATACATAAATCGGGAGTACCACTAAGACCGATACTTGATATGAGCACTTCTCCCTACCACTCTACTGCTCGTTGGCTCGTCGATATACTGGAACCAGTACGCAGAAGCGTTGTACAATACAGCCTTGATGACACATTTCAAATCGTAGAATTAATAAAAGAACAAAATACGACAGGACTTAAAATTACATCTCTGGACGTAACATCACTATTTACGAGCGTTCCACTTCTAGAAACCATCGAATATTCGTGCAAATATATAATGGAAAACGAAGTAAACGTTGGTATTCCGGTAGCCAGTCTGAAAGAACAACTACTACGATGTACTTTAAATGTTCAGTTCGGGTTCAAAAACAAGCTTTACCGACAAACCGATGGAGTTGCGATGGGCTTGCCTCTGGGACCCCTACTTGCCGACATTTTCGTTGCCAAGCCGGAGAATGGGGTACTCAAAGACACCATAGAAAGACTACCAAGGTACTGCCGGTATGTGGACGAAATTTTCATTATGATTGACAAACATGTTCACCTAGATGAACTAATGGAAATGTTTAACCAGACTCACAGTGCGCTCAGTTTTACATCCGAAGTGGAATTAGACGGGATTTTTTATTTTCTGAATGTGAACCTTACGAAAAGGGAAGATGGGAAGCTCGTCCGCCGCGTCTATCGTAAGCCAACATCGACAGACCAATACAAGCATTTTGCCAATTTCGTGCCTCTAAAACGCAAACAGAACCTAGTCCGATCCCTAGCGTCTCGCATACGAAAGATCTGTTCCGAGGAATTAATGAGCGAGGAATTAGATCACAAAAGACAAATGTTGCTAAACAACGGGTATCCGGAACGTTTCATTCAAAAGAACATTTCGGAAGTACCCAAGCGACCATTGATAATCACCGCCAAGAAAAAAGAATTGCACATGCATTTTCCCTTCAAAGATATGTCAAATGCGAACTACTAGTTCGGCGCCTCAGGGTTGCAGTCGCCCGTACGTTTTCCGCCGCTACTCTACGCGCCCACTTCACAAGCCGGTCAATGATTTATATGAATCTCAAAGACAAAATGCCTGTCCTTTCCTCCTCTATGTTAACCTATTCATTTGTTTGCTCATGTTCGGCAAGCTATGCAGGCATAACGACACGGCAACTGTCCCAAAGAATTGAGGAACACAAACCAGCTTGGCTGAGGACAGGAACTAGAAGAACCATAACTAGTGCAATCGTTGCGCACCTTGCCGAGACAGGGCACCAGGTAGTCAACGAAGCCTTCAAGATAATTTACAAAGTGCCTGTGAATTCTTCGAAAATCGTTCGCCAAATCACTTTGGGAGCAGCGGAGGCAGTAGCGATTAGGCTGTTAAATCCATCGCTTTGTTCACACAAGCGATTTGTCAAATCACTGCAGCTACCCTGGCCCCGATCGAAAAATGAGGGACACAGTCATGGTGACCTCGACCGCGACCTTTCAGTCGTGACAGGAAACAGCCAACCCACCCCAGATGTACTTTCTACACCGAGTTTTCCCAACCACGAACAACCAACTTCCCACCCATTTTCCGAACCGCAAAACACCTACAATATTTATTGACCAATCTTAATTTGATACTGTAAGTACCCTCTATTTTGTTCCGAAAATATGCATTCCTATCGTATATATATGTATCTGTATTAGCCAGAGGATGAAGTTACCGAAAACGAGCTTGTTCGCTATCGTGCCTTTTTCTATAATGCAATAGGATTTTATAGATTACTAAGGGATCAGAATCAAAGTCACTGCACGAAGCTCATTGTTACAGAGCTTTTCTCCGAACCGGGTCTTCTGAATGGCTATGCTGTACAAGTCTCCGATTGGCTAATTTCTTTGGGATCATTTAGAATAACGGCTGGCTGATGATTGGTTGCATTCCGTTCCGTTTGACCAGAAAACCCTTTTGGCCGCTGAGTGGTTCAATCCGATACATTCCCTTAAAACGACTTCTGACCACAGATTCGTTGACTCCGCTCGGTTCGGTAAGGGCGACTGCTCACGGCTGATTGGATGGCTTCGCTCAGTTTCGTCACGGACTGACTAAAACATCGACCCGCTTCACTGGCCTGAGGTTTGACACCGATTCTGGACAAGTGAATACGTGCAGTCTGTGAACGAAACTAGACCGTCTGTCGATGCGTCAGCAAATACCCTTACAAGGTGAACCTTCATAAAGCAACGAGTGTTTGATAACTCGGGACGAATATCGTCAAATACACGTAGTATAAAGTGCTGAAGCCTGAGCCCTTTGTTTAATTGTTTGAAATGAATTCAACTTCAAAGTTTCTCGGATGCTTTTGTCATAAGCATTATTCGACTCATTCAATCTGTCGGTTCGTCAACATTAGCCAAGATGTAATTCAAGATGAGAATGTCCAACTCACGTTCAAGTAGCTCTCTAACTGCATATAGAACACCACTTGTCCGTAGAGCCACAGGTTCTGCAGATTCATATAAATGAAGTGTCCTCATTCATGGGAGCTTTATTAATATCTTATCGAAAACAGGCGAATTTTGCTAAGTAATGGTCGGCATTACCGGTTATACGGTGAGTGACTGAATCATAGTGGAGTAACATCAAGTCCAGATTTTCAATAGATTCACATCCGACGATGGAAACATAGCTCTGGTCGACCACAACAAAGTTCATAAGTGATAACTGTCCATCCCTAGGATTGACGAATTTCAGCATCGCCTCGTCTCTTGGCTTAACTTTGTCACCGTTCCACATAACGAGTCTCTTCTGTGTCGGTATCAGTGTAATGTTAGACAGCTTTCATAGGCATGATGTTCACCGATGTTCCCGTATCCAACTGGAAATCCACCTCTTCTACGATCACCACCATCTTGGAAAAGACACCCTTGCACTTTGCTGGCACTCCCATTACATTCAGTCGATTTTTGCTGTGACGACTTTGCTCTCTGTTCACTGTTTTCTTGAGAAAGCTTTTGGAGGCTAAATGTTTGCGCTCGCTGCAGCTGTCACAAAGCTAGACAATTGTCTTTTCCCGCCAAAAAACTGACACTCCGTCTTTGGCACTGTGCGTGTCTCTAATGTTATTTTGTACAGACCACGTGTATCTGGTGCATTCATCGTCTCCGTGCGTTTTCCGGCTGCTTCCTCACCTCGGAAGATGTCAACGCAATGTTGTAATATTAATCTCGGAATCTTCAACAACCTTTTAATCATCATGGGATTGTGTAATTCAGTCACGGTCCGGTCCTGCATGAGGCTCTCTTCAAGGCAGGTGCAAAATTGCGTGATCGTATCAGTGTTTTTAACGACAGCACAGAAGAGTGAAAAGATTCATCGCGCTTCTTTTTTCGCTGGTTGAAAACGAAACGCTTGTATGTTCCGTTGCACCCACCAAAACAAACTAGTTCGAGGTTAAACATAACTATCATCCAGCCGCTGCTGTCCTCATTGGAATCATGTGAAAAGCAAGTGATGGTGCAAAGCGCCGCCGGTCTAAAGGTGTGACTAAATAGCAAGAGCTCGATAGCCTTTGATTCGAGCTTTATTGCAGACATTGTCTGAAAATCTTCATCCTGAGTTCGACACAACCTCCGGTTGTCAAACAATCGATCCATGTCTACCATCACCAAGTGTGCCAGTGGGTGGATCTACAAGCAATTGTGTGGTCTTGTCTGCGATATGGAGATTTTTACATCAGTTTCTGCTGCCACCGCGGTAAAAGTCAGTTCTTCGAGAAAGGCAATCAGTCTATTGTTGCAGTGATGAACAAGGAAATCTCAGCCAAAGATAGTTCCTCAGGGATTTATACAAAACATTTTGCCCCCAAATCGGACTGCTGGATTTCTTGTGTTAAACAAAAGTCTCTTTCCTATCAGTTAGGGAACGCCATTGGTGTGGTAAAACAAATGATTATCCAACACAATGAAGGTTCTACGTGAACGAATCCCGGGGTGAAATTTCGTAGTCAAGACAGCGAGCCACAATCAGAGTGAAATTTTTATTTCCGGTCAATTAAGGTCAATAGTTGCTTTATGCATCCAAAAAGGTGGACTTTCAGCTTTTTACACCATTTCTATGGATAAAATAATGCAATATATGCACCATTTTAACATCGGAAAAATAGTAAAGTTGGACAGGTGTTGGATATTCAAGGTGTTTTACAGTTTTCAGAGAACCTCCATGCGCTCAGTAGGCAGACGAGCGAGATATGACAAAACAGAAATGCGACATGTAGAAATGTGGGCTAATAGTAGTTTGAAATTTGCGCGTGTGGAGGATGTAAATATAGCTTTCTAAGTGCACTGTGTGGAGGTTGATGGGATTTAGAGGGGATTTTGTAAGTAAAACTACCATAAGCACACAAGTGCCTGATTATGATAGTGTCAACAAGTTTAACCCCAGATGGGTGACCGAACCTAGAGATGCGCTTTATGGATCTTGTGATCAAATGAGGATTCTTTTTGAGCAAACCGAAAAGAATACTAGGGATCAGTAAAGGCAGTGGTGACCAATGTAAACGTTTACAACTTTTGGAACGCTTTTATGGGGAAATGAAAGCATGCGTAGCCCGGGAGAGAAAAAGGACAACTGTCTAACTTTGCAAACCGTCTCACTGACGTGTATAGACCACGACAGATTGTGGGTAAGTAAAACACCGATGCATTTGACTGAGGACGATGAGGGAATATGTTCACTGTGTACAGAAAACAGAGGGAGTCTGTCAATACTGTTTTGATTCGATACCCTGAATGACAAATAAAATGATACTTTGTGACATTTACGTGCATTCAGATTCAGAGAACGGGAAGAGGACCAAACTATAGTGTTATCTAGTCTGCTTTAGATTATGAGAGTAACCTCTGGTGTAGAATACGTACGGTCAAAAACGACGTCGTTTGCTTACTTATATGAAATAAATAAGGTAGGGTGAAAAGACAGCGCCCTGTCAGACACCATCATAAACAAGAAGTGGAGATCATATCATTTCACCAAGGGATGTAGACTGGGTCCGGTCAGAGACAAAGTCACGGATCAGTCCGAATAAGCCCTGGTTGATGCCTGATTCGAATAACAGATTGAGTAGCACCGACCAATCGAGACTGTCAAAAGCATTTTCATAGTGCAGCAATAGAGTCCTAACCATTTTACATTATTTTTCTGAGACGTCCGCAGCACAGTTTACTAAGTTGGCTATGGCGAAAAGAGTGGATCGAGACGAGTTACACGCAAATTTATTAGACATCATCCACGGCACCCTGAGTGACACTATGTGGTAGAAAAATTTCTCCAGCGTCTCGAGCGTTACAGATGTACACGCAGTGGCACGGCACGTACCAGTCTCCTTTTTTCGGAACAGGCTTTATCTTTACGCGTCTCCATATATTGTGAATCTTACCGCTTTTTAGACAACAAATAAAAATGTCTGCCAAGGAATCTGATGGGTCATCGACGCACACGTTCAGGACGACAGGGGATAAAACATCAGGACATGAGCTTTTACTGGTCTTCAGTGTACTTTGCTGCTTCCAAACAACAGTGGGCTCGATCTGAAGGGGCTAAGTAGTGCTGCCTTAGACAGGCTAACAGGTATCCTGAGACAAAGAAGCATAACTCTTGTTGAGCTGTTTGATATCAACGGAACGTTTCCCGACCCTCTAATCATTACCACAAAGCCTTTGTAGCACTCCAAGCGACCTGACATCTGGATTTTTGCGTCGTACGGTATCTACATATAGTCTATTTAGACCTTCGATTTCCAATTTTATCAGCTTAGTAGACCGCTTTACTTCAGTCTTTCGCCAGCTTTTTTAGACCTGTTCTTTCTTCCCACTTAGTTGTGTAGGTAAAGGAGAGAAGAACCTGTCAGCCTACACGTACATGGTTTCAAACGGACAGCAATTTTGAAAACACGAATTAAGATCGTCTGTAAGATTATCGCACAAAACTGTGGGATTTCGATAGTAAAACACGGTAAAATCAGTGGAGTTCACAACAGTCCGTGAATGTGCTACATTTTCGGAAGAGCTTTTTCATTGTTTGACAGTTTTGCGCATTCGTCTCGATAATGCGCACCGATTTTTCTGCTATTAGAATGCAGTGATCAGAACTGCTCATTGCCACAAGTTATTGGGCCACGAACAACACTATTTTGTTTATGAAAACAAAATCTCGGCAAGAATCATTTCAAGAGGGGAAATACATAAAATTTATCAAATCGGGTGTCGTCTAAATCCGATATATATATATATATATATATATATATATATATATATCCGTAGGGGATCAGAAGATACCCTGAGCTCAGTGGCTTTTGTATCCGGGGGTTAGGTGAATGTTGTCGGTGAGCAGTGATCGAAACCCGCCCAGAAAATATGGCTCGCATTCAGTAGTGATAACTTATCTTTTCGGTCGAGTATTTAGGAAGGGCCTAGTTTAAACAAGCAATGACTTGACCAGTTCAAACTGCGCAGCTAGAAACAGCGACCCCGCTCTGTCAAATTCGAATGGTATATTTTCCAGTAGACAGCCGTTCACCGTAGTCACGGATAGCCACCACATCTGAGCTTTTGTGGACGTTATGTACTTCGGCACTTCGAGATTTAGGTTCATGGTTATCCAATATCCCTGGCGATAAACTGAATCCCTGTGGTTGTGCATCAACCCCCCCCCCCCACACAAAATTCAGGTGTTGAACTTATTTCAACCCAGTTACGCAATCACACGGAAATTCGGAAGACCTTTGCCACTAATCGTGGCACAGAGCCATATCCTTCCGTGTATTTAACCACAGAGTGATGGATCACTTGTGCCTCGCCCAGGAAGTCAAACACGCCCTACATGACCAAGTTCAGAAAAACATTATTTCGACTTGCTGTATTTATTATACGGGCAAGTTCAAAATTGCAGGAAGTGGGCCGCGACTAATGAAATGCTACCAGCTGGGAAAGTGACCACTGGTTAAACATTTCAAACTTTTCGTCCATGTCATGAACTGACCTCAATTACTCACTTTCCAATCGTCACCCCTCAGTGAACATGGCGCGCCGAGAAATCCTATCCTATGTCCCAACCATCTTACCTTTGTGGCCCCTAATGTTTCATCTAAAGATTTGTTACATGTGCCTAGCACTTTTCGCCTAACATCGGCATTGATAATGCTCCGTTTTCTCCAGATTTGAGTGATTCTACGAAGAATACAATCTTCGTACATCCTCCACTCACTGTGGCGACGCTCCCCAACCACAAGGGAGAATTGACCTGACTGTTGCTCCATATACTCACGCTTGATGAATACATGGGTGTCTCGTTTATGCCACAAAAGACTGAAGCTAATGAGCGCCAAATGACCTCACAGTATACGCGAAGTCACTTCACCCGATATCAGACCTCTGGGAGAAAAGCAGCTACCTTGCTAACAAAAACTTATCCACTTCATTCACAGTCTTCTCAGATAGCGTAAAGTTTGGCGTAGGATCAGCCCAGTCCTACAAAAAGTCCTGGTCCCTTGAAGGTGCAAAACACATACCGAACATTACTACGCGGTTGTTCAAACTGTCCATAAGGTTTTTCACTTTACGTGAAACTTCAATCAGAAGGACGATGCAATTTGCATATTTGTTATCTGACACTTTTTCAACTGAGAGAGCCCTAATACCCTTATCGTCACATGGAAATTGGAAGTATCTAGGGCGAAATCAGTCACCAAGTTAAACAAAGAGGGAGGGAGGGGACGACTCAGACGTGCACCATTTCTAGGGATAAATTCAGGTTAAGGAGTATCGTAAGCTAGAACTCGGCTTCGTCTATTCGTGAGCAGGGAATTTACGATGAAAATGAACGAGAGATGGTGCCAAAGAACTGTGCTGTCGATTCAGTCAAACGCCCCTTTCAGATGAAAAAAGCGATGATGGTGGATGTAGAGATGTATTGAGACTAAACGTGAAAATTCATCCCGTCATATCAAGAAAGTTCGTTACATTGGGTTAGTCCAGATCCAATGCTTTCTTTTTTTATTCATCAAACAGTTTCTTTCGTTTCCCATCCGCTTAGATCACCAGACCACGCTGACCGCCACTCGTTCAACTCCACACTCGCGTGATAGTTGTTTGTCCACTCCCAACACGCCACACAAATTTTAGTCTTGTTCCCATGACAAGTGTTGGTGGGTATTACCTCTATCCATCTTGCGTCCATTTGTTGGTCTTATCTTTTCGGATCGTTTACCAATGAAACCTCATCCCTCACAGATTTTATCGCACACGTAACCCTCCTCCCTCGTTGCTTCCCAAGTACACTGACCCGCTGGTCATCATGACGACTACATCGGCGTGGTTACTTCCGCAGACTCCTCTTCGCACACGTATTGGTTCTTAAACAACTTACTTGTTATTGCATCTTGATTGCCTGAGTTATTTGACTGGGCCCACAGCTTGGGTGTAACTCTCTCTCTCTCTCTCTCTCTCTCTCTCTCTCTCTCTCTCTCTCTCTCTCTCTCTCTCTCTCTCTCTCTCTCTTTGTTTTACCTTTGTTAATGAGTGAACTGTGGCGTTCCCGTTTTGATCATTCCATTTTCCCACAACCATGCTATTACGTATATTCCTCAACACGCTTGTGTTTACTCAGGATTTGGTTCTGTTCTGACCATCGATTTGTCACACTGCATTCCGAAAATAACGACTTCCTTCGTAAAACGCTTCACTGACTCCTGTACTGTCGTTTCGTGCCTTTTCTGACGATTATTTTGTAGGTGTCATGAAGCCTATTTGACTGTCTTGATTCTATGATCGGTTTGCCCACAACCTGAGGTGCGTTATTGTTGCTGTTTGATAATTTGCCCTAATGTACAAGCAGTAAAACGAGCTTGTGTTCCCTTTCTTCAGACTTGGGGTTCGTTCATCTGCGAATTGCTGAGCAGCGGGGTTACAATGCTGTACAGTGGGTCTACGAAGGATGTGCCTTTATTCTAAAATTTGTCGAAGAATGGAGATTTGTTCCATTGCACACTAGCCGAAATGAGTGACGCTCGAAATCCACACAAATAGTAAAAACTAGTTTGCAGTGACGTAGCGATGATTAAACTTTCTTGTAAGAATTGCTAAAATAAATCTGTCCGCGCAGTAGAGTCTATTTCAGCACGTGTTCGTTGATTATCCTCCTTTGTTAACCGTACATGTACCCTGTCAATTTAAAAAACACAGTTCATATTACTGTGTACTTGAGAACAGATGGGTCTCAACTAAATTCAGTTAGAGTGTCACTCTAACCACACAATGCGGTCGATCGACTATGTAAATCCCTACCACCAGTACCGTCTTTCAGGTTACCAACCAACCTCTTGATGGTTGTTATGGTGAACATTTATTTGTTGCTTGTTCCATTGATTACCGTTTGTAATCTAGTTAATACTAGCCAAGGATACACAGTGTGCTAGAATATGCACTGAAAATAAGAACATTGATGTTTTTTAATAAACACTAATCGTTATGATAATAACAAAATCGCGCTCTTTAATCAATAGGTCAATGAAACGAATGAATCATTTTTAGCTCCGGAAAATTCTCATCCTTATTGCCGACATGGGCAACGTGGAGGACAAACTATTACCCGGCACCGGTCTTTCATGTTGTTCACATTCAAACTTATTTCTGCTGGAAAGTCTGTCATGGGCGTAGTTAGATATAGCTCGGAGTCCTTGCTGGTATTGGTTACCCTACGACTCAGAGACTTTCAGTCATTTTCTCACAAATCGATTTGCAGTTCATGCTTTGTTCGGCGTCAAGTCTTTATCAATAATAGACAAATCATGAGTGATGGTAACACATCATTCTGTGGTGAAATCCTTCGGTGATGATAAGCTGTGTACGTTTATTTTTGAGACATATATAGTGATTGTAATCAAGTACCAAGGCTGGCCTGTCCACACAGTTAATCTTCTGATCTCGAAGAATGACCATTTGGTAAACTATAGAATGTCTGACAGGTCGTGGGTGCAGTCGATTTATTTGCTTCCGAGCTGGTCCAGCTCCTCAACTACGCCTAAGCTTTATCCTGATCACGTAACGGAACAAAACATTTTGTTCCGAACGGGTGAAAATCAGGCTATGTTCAACAATGGTATGACGGTGAATTTGTGTCATACTGGCATTTGTACAAGATTACGACAAAATCCCTGTGTGTTGTGATAACAGTACCCTGAATACAGTTGTATATGGTGATACTCAAGTGTCTGTGAAAATGTAAGTCAGATCGTAACAAGAACGACAAGACGGGTTAGGATACTTGTATTTCCACGACCAACCAAGTCAAGTTCATGAAACACATACAATCGTTTATATAGTCCCTTTTTCAGATTGCGTGGCACCAATATTGCTCTTGCGGCTGCTTGAGTGATTCGGCTGCGTTCTGGCCAGTTGCGCGTCGCCGATAGCTAGCTTCTCTTGGGCATCATTTCTATTCGGCTGGTTCGATTGTCCCAGTTGAAAAATGACCGGCAGCCCCTCATCTGGGCTATGTTGATGGGTGCCGGCAACCCCGCTACTTCCCCTCTGGTAGTCTGTAAGCCACCCTTTGTCTGCTTCGAGAAGCCTCCGACATATTCGCCGTCTGTTCTTTTGTCTGTGGCCCTCGGTTGGTTCGTCCGTTAGCCTTGATATTCACGTCTCTCTCTTACCCCAGCGTTCCGCGCTACAATATGAGGTAATTTGCATGCTCTATTCCATAAGTAGTTTTGATTCTGATAACCAAGGAAGAGTCGCGATGCAGCGGAATGTACAAACACATTATTATATCACGCTCTCCAGGTCTCTGAGTTTGACGTTTGGTACGCAATCGTTTCATCATCAATCAAGATGGCATCTTCATAGCACTTCTGTTACTGCTGTGCTAATTGTAATAGCTCTACCAATCGTGTGTACTGTGGAATTTGGAGTTTGAAGGTGAGAATACGTTGATTCACAGTGCATCCTAAGGTGCATGAACTATTGTTTGATACAGTCGATGGGCGATATGCTGGCTAACCACAAGGAGGTTTGGTTCTTCTGGGACGATAAACGTACCTAATTTTGGACGTTTTTCATTGTGTGAGTTTTGTTCTGATTC
Organism: Fasciola hepatica; assembly: GCA_948099385.1. NCBI lineage: Eukaryota > Metazoa > Platyhelminthes > Trematoda > Plagiorchiida > Fasciolidae > Fasciola > Fasciola hepatica. The sequence goes on from CANUEZ040000199.1 coordinate 3,708,671, forward strand.
CCACAAACGGGAAACTAGCGCACTATGCCGTACTCGAATGTGTTTGGATCTCTTCGTCTTAGGCTGAGTTCTCGCTTTGACAGAGTCTACCCGGTAGCACTGAACTTGAAATATCTTACCGGGAAAGGCGGAGACGAAACAGAGCGTGCGCGTACTCCGGGACTGGAATGTGACAAGTGTGGTACGGTCAGCTAGCTTAGCGGACAGGAAGTTACGGCGAACTAAAAAGCAGAGCTGGGACTATACATAATACTCAGATTTGCTACGAAATATAATTTTTATTTCAAGAATCAATAACATTAGAGAAAGCAACTCTACGATAAACTTGTTCGGACACATTTATCTCTGTTAACTAGAAACTTGAGCCCCGAAAGTTCACAATGTGGAACAACAGACCCTAAAATCAAGTGGACGATGCACGCAGTTTGCCCACGAGAGGATAAAATTCCAGTGAAATTTATAGAAACAGGCTATGATGGTGAATGTATCAGAGGACACTGAGGACAAGTGAAATGACAATTTCAAAGAAGAAGACCGTATAAATCAGAATAAATGATTTCATTTGCACAAACGCTTATGTATTACATTGTAGAAAAGCTTTTCTGCTGAAATCAGAAGTTTAGAAATAAATTTATGGATGTTATGTGGCTTCGTCGACGCTCGGATCCATAGCGAAATTATCCCAGTGCTCATAGTCTATTGTTTCATGGTTATTGAATGTGACACATACACATACATCCGCACCCCACATGTGACAAAACCGCGTTATCCGCATGAATTTTGGCCCACATCGGACGGTCTTGTCTAGTCATATGGACTGCATGTAAAGCGTGCGATTTCTCCGTTTCCGGGACTGGCTTACTTATACGCTAATTAACGGATTCCCTGAAATCCGTGTTCTCGTTCATCGCGAATAAAACAAATGGAGCTTTCTAGTATGGGTTTGTGGTAATTCCTAATTCTTTACGAACGGTTTAGAACTGGTGCCAGAGCGAAGGATAGGAAGATGGCATAAATCACCGGGTTATTACCATCTGAAAACGTCACTGCACTTCGAAATAAATTTGTGAATGTACCAAATCAGTGTGAAGTTAGTGACTAACGAAGGAGGAAAAATTCACAGGAATGCGCTATGCTCAGTGAGATGTTATAGAAATATTTATTAAAATTAGAAATCAAACGTACTGTAACCTACTATAACCGCAAAGAATACCTTAAGTTGACGTTGAAGATCCGTTCACCGAACTAACTCAAGATGGCTGTGCACTGAAGCGGTCAAATTTGAGATAGTTTTGAAGGTAAGCTTGCGGTGTGGATTTGTAGTCAACTAAGAACAAAACTTTGTTTGGATTGACAATCAGGTTGGAAGTGTCCGAACATTTCTCAATGGACGTCATGAATCATTTCATTGGACTGTAGCGAGCAATTCTCCGTTATTTGAACGCAACAGATGCGAACTGACGATTTCCGACGAAGTGTTTGCGTAACAACCCATCGAACTTGTACACTTTCTGTTCAAAGAGGTAACTACTAGGTCTTTAATTGTAAGCTCTGTTCGTCCTAGGTAACATGCCGAAATTTGTTCTTTTGATCTACATGTGAACCAGTAACCCAGTCGATGACACCATGAGTTGAACGCTGTTTGCTTTCAAAGTAATTGACGGAGGACAAGAGGTCACCAATAATGATGCTGTAAAACGTCTAAGGAGGGAGTATAAAAGGAACGGTGAAGCCCGAAAGATAACCGGCGATAGCCAGCTTTAACAGTTTCTGGGCAACAACAGTGACATGTATATTGAACTTGAGTTCCACTTCGGACCTTGAAGATGTGCACTGCGGACGATCCCTACAAAGACGGATGAAATAGCATTCAGGGATTTTCAAGAAGAACAAAAACCGCTTATTGAACAACCTAGGAGTTCTCTTCTCTCGAACTGCTAAAATTATAATAAATTATATCAATTAATTCTAAGTCGATCTTATTGGGACAGTAATTCTTTTCGGTAATAATATCCGATTGACATGAGTTGCGCGTCACGGGGATAAAGTCACACGAATTTTGTGCGTGTATAGCCCTTTGGTGGCTCAGCCATTGTTTTCACTCACTCGCGGTACAATGTGCAGATTGCTTGATGCAGATCGAACAAAGTTCCTTGACCCGAACGCGTGCAACAGCGGACTGAAAAGAGCATGGATATATATATATATATATATATATATATATATATATATATATATATATATATATATATATATATATATATATATATATATATATATATATATATATATAATGAATGCGCACATATATCAAAGGTGAATTGATTATAAAATAATTTTACCAGCACACATGTGAATTGGGTCCACTGTGAAGGATTTCACCACGAAGATCCTCTTGTGATCAAAGGCGTATGCGATCTTATATGAATTCCTAGGCCCTCATCGTACTCTTCCACGAGTGATTTGACTGCTGATTAGGAGTGAAATTCATTTTCTACCCAGACATTTCAAATTTTGTGTGCCGAGCTCGTTCATCGTACTGATCAATAGCTCTGTTGAATAGAGGACAACGATAGAAAACAGAAAACATGACACATTCGGTAAAATTCTTTCTGTTTTAATTTCCGAACCTAGTTCGCTGTAAACTTAGGTAGAAACAGTAACACTATGGGTTATTCGGATCGCGGATATTAGCTAACGACTTGTTGGGCATAACTTTCTAGTAACTTTTCGATTTCATGATTAAACCTGCATGCAGTATAGTACTAGAAATAACGGATAGCGAGTCCTAACTAGATTGGGCGTGTTAGACAATCTCGTGACAATGAAGGTATCCACCATCAAAACTGATGGGTCAAAGCCCATTTGGAACCTCACACCAGCGTTCTGTCCGATTTAGTCACTCATATACATAATGTCGCGCACACACAAGTGTATGAGCCACAGATCAACGGTCTGATATTTCTCACGTACCCCGTATGGTATGGGCACACAAAATTCATGCCAGTCATGCTTCATCCAGAATTGTATTGACCAATCAGATCTCGCTAGGTACGCGTGGTTTTACGTTTGCCCATACATGTACCTCTAACTGATTCGACTGGTGTCTACATCCTGAGGGTGACGTTTGTTCCACAAACCCGTTCGACCAATTTTACCTTGCACAAAACTTAATTAGACGATCGTAAGCTGAATTTCTTTCGATGTATTTTGTGCAATTTTATGTTTGTTTGAAATAATAATTTTCCACCCAAAGGAGACTAAGATCAAGGCCGTAAATCACTAGAAACATGGGAGCACTCGTACATGCAAACATTATTTCATAAATATTGCGGTTGGAAGAAGAGGGAGCGTACGTGCTGAAGTCCTTGGGAAGCGAGTGATGTAGGTTGTTCAAAATTCTTTTGGAGAGTCATTTGTACAGTTTGTGTTGATGATGATGATGCTGATGCTGATGATATATATATATATATATATATATATATATATATATATATTGCACTGGCTTAAATTCAGCATGGAGCCAAAGTAACGGCAACAATTAGGAGAATAGGAGATAGGGTGTAGTGTACAGTGAAAGGAACAATCATTTAAAAGATAAAATGCTGTGACCCTTCCTTATTTCGCCGTACATGGTTCGGTGTTTTTGGTCATTTTGTTTGTCGGAATGACGATTTTGTGATTACGGGATACGAGGGTTCGACAGCCAGACCGCATGGCATTCGCGCCACTGAATTCTATTCTCAGCCATATCCGTCAACGTCTCTAACTGACGACCATTCTCGTCCTCTGGGCATCAATTAGGGGTAGGGAAACACCAATGGAAGCCAATGCTCATGATAGCTTCTTCATACATCTATGCCAATTCATGGCCTGACCACCATGCGTGTGTCGTGCGAATTTAGCACGGAAAGACAGACGATGATCAGGCCTTTGAAAGATATGACCGAGCCACCGGAGGCGGTGTAGAACGATCAAAAATGTGTTGAATTTAATAGTAGAAAATCGAGAAATGATCCCAAGGTTTTCGAATATTGGTTGCATGCGTGTATTAGGTTGACGGTGTTCGTAGGTTACCGGCCGCTGCTCTAGGCGTTTAAGTTGCACACTCGCGTGCAGATGATGTCACCCTAATGGGTTTTGAGATCTTTTCAACTTAAATACCGAAATGAGCGAAAAATAGCCAAGTAAGTGCCATCCACCAAAAGAGAGGATATCGTTATTTATAATAATAATTAAGAAAACATAATAACACAACTTTATCTCTTTTTACTCGTGGTATCAGAACGTGTGTACGGTGTACTCTTCCATCTGGCGTGTACGCGGACCTTCATTTGCAAGCTAGTTGAGAAAAACTCTGTCAAATCAAACACAATGCTCATCCAATGAGCAATGTGTTCAGGTGAAGTGTTCACAATCCGAGCTAAAAAACACAGGGAGGTGAGCTAGTTTAGAAACCGATTATACTGGAGACCAAAAATTATCCAAGATATACTCACAATTATGGTTTATGGCGAGTCATTTTACAAGATTTAATGCGATCATTAGCCGACGAATTTCTGATTTTCAATTTTCCCACGGTCATTTTTCATCACTGTTTAATCTTTCCGTTTCGTTCCTTATACCCATTCTCTCTCCCATCTCAATTTTTGCCGGTAATTTGTGTTCTTTTCTCCGATGGGGGTCGATAGAAGAGGAAGCTGCTGGTTGTCATCGCTGCTGTCATTTCACATTTTATGTCAGCACACAGTGTGATGGCTAAACCGCCCTTCCCCTATGACTTTTTCAGAGCAGGGCAGTGAAATTTCCACGAAAGATCTGATTGTCGGTAGTACCTTGCATCACAGATGAGTTTTCACACTACGTCCAATTCAACGTGGTGAATCTCAAGTGTATTACAAATCGGTTCATATTTATTCTGCATACAAACTTCATGGACTGATTCGTTGAATTTTGTACTGCTCTCTTTTTATTCAATTTCAGCTCTATTCACGTATCTGTGGATTGAGGAAAATATGGCAAGCATGTGCCTTCGTCTACGACATGTGATATTTTCTTTGAATATGATTTCACATTTCTCGTTCACAATCGAAACATAACAAACTTCGTCGTCAGAAACATCTTAATTTTTATATGTGACCCAGGTGCTTACTGCGAATTTTCGCTTATCTTAAATTGGATGGATTTCGGTTATTTGTTTCATTGTAACCTGAGTCCTGTTCGTTCTTGGTTTTGCATCTCACTGCCATATATTACAGTTACACCAAAACGGAAGTGTATTTGGAAAACATACGGTCTATGGTATCCTTCGCTTTCCCAGAATGCGCTTTGAATAGGTAACAGCTAGTAATATCTGATGGTGTTTTTCCATTTGGTTCATTTTACCAAGAAATAAACCTGATGTGAAGCACATGGCGTATTGTTTTTTGCGCGAATGCAACCGTTTTACTCGCAACCCTCGATCGTCTAATGGAAACACTCTCAATAGATAAATTGATTTGGGTGTGATTCAACAGTCAGACAAGGTATCGTCAACAACATAAATCAGATGGACCGGATAGGTTTTCTGTGTCTGTTCTTGCACGACGATATCCCAGCACTGACAAAGAAGTAGACCAAACTCCTCGGTTCGATAAGGATGACGGAAGAGATAATAAGGAAAAGAATGTTTTGCAAATTGCGAAGAATTGTTGCTCTTGCTCTGCTCGGTCTTCTGCCTTTTCTATTTAGTACATAACAATGTATAACAATATAGAAAGGGAGCTGACGTCAATGAAAGACTGTCAAATGTTCATAAACCATTGAGAAGCTGAGTAGATATCCTGGTAAGTAGATGTTTGACACACAATCGTTCAATACGTTGCAGGTTGCATGTGCAATACCAGTGACTCCTTTAAAACTTGATGAGACAGCCTCCATGTTCTCAGTGGTGAGCTGAGCCTTGTTGCTGCATGATGACTCACATAACATGCAGATAAAATACTGAAATTCTCCAGGGTGAAAACGATGAGACCTTGATTATCCGGACAACATTGTTCTTTCAATTAAAGATATAGGTGGGTTGAAAGCTTTCCTGACTATCAGTGTTGGGGATGAGTTTTGCACGTTCAAATTGTAGGACACAGCTAAAGGGCTGCAATACTGCAACAGCACACCTTACGATAGGAGACAATGCATCAGTTAGATACGATATTTTTGAAAATAATTCACTTCCGACGTTTTGTCAACTTCAAACTTTCACGCTTCATAGAAATTTCTCATGATAAGCAAGTTTGAAATACTCGACTGTCCAATGAAAATAATTTCTGGTTTGGATCGTTGTAGTTCATTTCTTACGGTTCCTACGCTCGTTGAATTTTTACTTATTCTATTCAGGTTTCCGCTGGGAGATATCAACCAAACTGTGGTACTTCGTCGAAGTTTACCAGTTTTTTGAAGTTGACTGGACTGAAACAGTCAGATTACCAACCCTGTCCTTTTAGCAACTTAAGAAATGTTCCACAAAACCCACACATGACGTACGTATTGACATCCTCCCTTGTTGTTCCTAAACTATCAGTTCTCGTGATGAAATAATAATGGTAGTCATAATATTATTTCACTTCTTTTATTCCCTGTACGACAAACGGTAATGTTTCTGGAAGGCGGCTGTGGTCAATCAAAGGTTGCCGAGTGACGAAATGACCGGTGGTTTCATGATTCGAACGCGGGACGTCTAGGTTCAAACGGCACGGTGATCAGCGTTTGATCATCCTCAGCCAATCAGAAAAATAAGCAATCCGTTAGAGGAAGGAAGAGTTAGCAGTTGGAGTTCACATATGATAACCCTCCAGTTTATATAAACGAAAACGCATTTATCCTAACACCGTAACGTTGTGTGCACATTGTGGAAAACTATTGCGTTTCCAAGTACATGCTCATCGGATGTCCACATCGCTGATAGTAATTTCTAAGAGAAAGCCAAATAGGTTATTTCCGCTTACATAATATGCAGCTAGCATTTGACTAATTTCATTTATTAGCATCCCGTAATGGAATGGATAGTCCTTCTTGAAATACGGCTGAGCCAGCATAGACGGTGTAAAGCGATGACTTCGTTAGAAGAGCGGCCATCCGTGTCTAGCACACGAAGACCCACCTGGGCATACTAAGTTGACTTTACCACCAGACACGAGCAATGCTTCGGAGACATCAGTTATCGAAAACAAAAAGACACCCAGGATCCTCAACGCGAAGTGGCCAGATCTCACAACAATAGACTAAAATACTAGGAACCGGGGCAGTGTGCACCTCTCAGCTAAAACAAAGCCGGATTTCACGACGACGCCACAGGTGTCGCAGGTCTGCGAAAAATTCTCTAGCTGTCGCTAAGCGTGAACTGATCTCCTCCCTACCACCACCTCCAGCTGTTATCGATTCCCAAAGGCACTTGAAGATGTCCTCTGATTCCAGCTGATCACCATAAACGGTGAATGCAGGCACGGGCACCTGTCAATCTTTCGAAAGCACTTCGCACTTGCAGGGCGCAAAGTGTACACCATATCCGTATAATTCAATCATCAAGCACTCCAAAACGTGATGTATTTTCTGTGCATTGTCACTTAGCAAAGCGGCAATGCCAGCATGTTCAAAGTTAGGATCTGTGTTCCTTGGGAGAAGTTCAATTCCACCGGTTAGAAGATCAGATAAGGCTTCTCGTAGAACATCCTTTATGGCAAAATTGGAGGGAAAAGGGCATATAGTTTAGTCTTGTCACACTCGACTGGGGACGACCAAAAAAGGGCCAAAGCTGGCAGTAAGCCCTCACTCGACCTGAGATGTGAGAATCCAACTCTTTGAGGAGAGATATATACTTCTCAGATACTCCATTTCTCAGTGAACAATTACATAGTACAGTTCTATCGAGAGGGTCACATGCCTCACGAATGTCCAGGAATATGGTGATCACTGGTAGTTGGAAAGCGTGACAGTGCCAAAGAAGTTGTCAGAGGGTGAATAACTGGTCGATACATCCACGACTGGTGTGAAACTCATTGTGTTCCTCACCATTCTACTGTCTGTGCTTTTTGTACACGATAAAAATTCCCTTCAGTTGATGCAGTATGAATAACAGAAAAATGGAACCTGTTGTGTGACCAATCCATGCGTCATTGGCATTCGTACGTGATTCACTCCGTTTCCGCTGACCTTGCACGCGCCTGAGCGATACCTGTCTATCCCATGCACTGCTTTGTTCCATTCTACCAATCACATGCGGTTAACTGTGCGTGAGACGGAAATCGTATCACTGATCTCGTCCACTTGTCACATTATCGTGCGTGCGTTCACCGTGCGATGTACCCAAACACAGATTCGTTCTCACATACTATTTCAGACTACTTTCACGCACGCATGCACGCACGTACGCACATAGCCGTGACTTCACTGATACCACGAACGACACCGAGTCATACGTTCTTGTTGATTTGTTGCTGCTGAACGGACCTGCTTGACCGCACTCGATCACATGTGCAGCTTGGGCTTGCCAAAAGATGATTCCGTTTCTTCTTTAGAGTTACCGGGTTTCCCCTCGTACGGCCATGTCCGCTAAGAGGGAGCTCTGCACGTAATTCTGGGCCGAAATCACCTCTGGTGAAGATCAGATCGCGCCGGACTCTCCGAAAGGCCACTGGAAACAGCCCCGTGATCTTCAGCCGCTCTTCGTAGCTGACCCCACGTAGCCCCCCGATAATGCGGGTTGTGCCTCTCTGTGCCCTTTCCAACTTTACCACTTCTGCCAACGTACAAGGGAAAGCCGCTGGCCACCCGTATTCCAACCTGGGACACATATGGGTTGCATACAGTACCTTGAAGGCGTTGCGTGAGAGATGGCCGAATGAACGAGTAATCGGCCCGAGGATACTCCACGCTGACGAACAAACTCTATCAGTAATGTTCTTAGTTTTTAGTGACGAGGCCACCATCACTCCAAGATCCTTTTCGCAGACAGAAAGCCAAAGGGGTGCCCAGTGTATATTTGTACATCCTACTGCTGGATTGTGCTTCTACTCGCATATGCGCACACTTGTCGGTGTTGACTGGCAGATCTGACCATCTCTCAAGGGCTTTGATGTCCTCCTGAAGAACGAGCTCGTCTGCATTCGATGTAATCATGCGCCAGGTCTTAAGTTCGTCTGCGTAGATGAGACACGGTGATTGAAAAACTGGTGGTAGATCATTGATATAGGCCAGGAAGAAGAGCGGACCCAGAACCGATCCTTGTGTAGCACCACCAGTTGCCACTTGCCAAGTTGACACTGACTGTGCTACTCGTACTGTAAAGGTTCTACCTTCTAGAAAGTCCTATATCCACAGAATCAAGGGATTTACAACACCAAGAGCTTTAAGCATACCTAACAGACGGTCATGCGGGACTTTGTTAAAAGCTTTGCTAAAACCTACGAGGATTATGTCCGTAGGGTGTTCTTCAGTCCTGGACGTCGTCCAGCGTTACCTTGCGATTACCAAGTTTGTCAGGCACGACCTACTTTTCCAAAAACCATGTTGTTGTCGGCATAGTAGGTCGTATACCCCAATATGTTCCCGGATTCGCGTTGCCAGCGGGCGCTCCATAACCTTTCCTACCACCGGTGTTAGATTGACAGGTTGGTAGTTGACAGCCTCAGACTTCGCCCCACATTTATATAGTGGCACGACGACCGCTTTCTCCCATTCTTGGGAGAGCTTTCCCGCTGGTAAAGACGTGTTGAACAGTGGTGTGACCGGCTGAGTTAACACATCGGCCAGATCCTTTATTACTAAAGGATGAACACCATCAGGTCCCGGGGATCGGTCGATTTTGATTTGATTTTGCCGCCACTTCTTCCGCAGTGAGATCTTGGTACGACATTTGAGGGGCAACCGCTGCAATGTGTGAGAGATGGTTGTATCTCTGTTCAGGAGCATAGACTGACAAGTAGTGTCTCGCCAATATTTCTGCCTCGTGTTCATCTGTAACTCTCAGAGAGTGTCCGTCCTGTAGGGCTGGGATTGCAGTTGTGATTTGCGTTTTCCGTCGCAGATATGCGAACAGGCGTTTGAGTGCTCGAACCGAGTCCATTTCTAACGTCTCCTCGAAGATACGTCGCTTTTCTCGGCTTCATTTGGGTATACTGATTCCGGATGGTGTGGTATCGTTACCTTTTCCAGTCGCGTGACATTGTTTCCATGCTCGGTTCCGACCCTTCAAAAGACGCCTAATTTGCGGGTCAAACCAAGGTGGGCCTTTTGCAAGTGGTCACACTCTGGATGGTGGAGCAAACGTTTGGCATAATTAAAGGATTTCATCCCCAATTACTCCCAAAACCTTGTCTATGTCGTACAATTCTGGCGGGTACCACATCACTGAGAATGCAGCCTCCCTGAGTTGTTGGAACAGCTTTCGCCAGACGTTGAGTCCACCCTGTTGTCTGGGAACTAACGTCGATCCTCTATTCCAGCTGATGGTCAACACCGCATGGTCACTGCACCCTAGTGGGTGTAGGTACTCAATGTGATCAACATCGGAACGCCTTGGAGATATCAACAGATCAAGGGTAGACGTATGGTGATCCTGGGTTCGGGTCGGCCTTCTGACCTGTTCGTACGAGGAAAGTTACAGCATTGTTGAAAGGAGCTCGCGGAAAAATAAATCCGCTCCTGCATTGCACCGTAAGTTCTCCCAGTCCACAGTCGGCGAGTTGGAGTCATCCGAAATTAGACAGTGACCATCGCCAGCCCAACTTTTTACGCCAGTGAGGTTTTCCCGAGGATGTGCTTCTGGGGACCGATAAATGACTCGGACAGACTCAAATTCACTGGGTGTCAACTTCAAGCAACACCAAAGAGATTCTTCAAATCCCTTCGGGTGTATCAGGCTATCCAACTGCAGTGAAGAGATGTCTGGTCGAATGTACATCGCCACGCCCCCTCCTCCCCGAGCTTGGCACCTATCAGCACGGTAAAGTGTATATCCCGGGATACCCACTTCCGAATCCTGCACTACACTAGTAAGCCACATCTCCGGCAAGGCGGCCAAGCTTGGCGAGCACTGGACCACTCATGCCTCGAGCTCATCTCGCTTGTTCAACAGACTCCTGATATTAGACGACATGATAAGTGCTTGTCTTCCTCTGTCTTCCCTCTCCGTACAGACCCTCATTGCAACTCCACCGCCGGGGTCACCTGGTTGGTGATGCTGTTGAGCGTGAACGGTTCCCATCTCAGTTGAGGACGCCTCCGTTGAACACGAAAATCCCGGATAAAAAGTCGTGTTTGTCCATTTGCCTGGCGTTCGCGGAGCTCTCTCAACGCTAACCGGTGCCTCTCTCATTCCTTGGGATCAAGGAGGAGTCGCTGTTTCTCTCCTTTTAGTCTGTAGGACCACTGTTGCACCAAGCGGCGTTCTACGCCGCTTCATCAGTGCCATCGGTGGACTGATGTAGCGCCTGAAGTAACCTCTGTCTGAGACCTGGGGCTGGTTGCCCACCGTGCCGCGGGTGCCTGGTTCCCCGCTGCATCAGATTCTTCTCTTTTTCTTTTATTCCCAGTGGTACAGTCTGCGCTCAGAATTTTCCGGAATGGGGAGCTGCAGGAACTCAGCAACTCATATTTATCCTTTTCGATTTTTGTACACCTAAGGTGAATCCACCCCTCACAATAATCACACATCAGGGCTTTGACCCGAGCGCCAATAGTTTTCTTACATACCAAACACGCACATTGATCCTCAGAAGTAACTGAACTCATATTATTTATAAATTCGCTGAGATACCACAAATATCACAAAGCGATATATATATATATATATATATATATATATATATATATATATATATATATATATATATATATATATATATATATATATATATCCACGAAGCACAACGGTAGACACCCAGTGTAGCGCAAGTCTGTTTACTGATGTGCTAATAAACAGATCTGTGCTATGTTTGTCATGGATTACGAACACAGCAGAAGCTATGTTCAATGACAGCCTCAGGGAATTATTGGAGGAGTCGCTATCGTAAGTGGAAAATGGCGAAAGCTCAGCCTCTTGAATGATGCTGAAATTATTTAATAGGAATTTGGACCACTTCCTCATAGATCCAGTTTTCTGGTGACATCCCGAAAAACAAACAGTAAGTCATGTCAATATATCAGGTGAAAAATGAAAGTATTGAGGTTTCTGCGGTGTGAGTGATCGAGGAATTAAGCAGAAACACAAACAATGATCTAGAAATATGCACCCAATAGATAAGGCGTAGCTGTTCAGCTAATTTGATGTCTTATCACATAGACCATCAATCGAGAACACTCGACAAAGTGCTATAATACTGGTTTAATTTCTGGAGAAACACAAAACGCAGTGACATGAGGAGAAAATTACTCACATTCCACATTATTCATCCTCATATTATTAAGTGCTTCATGATAGATATAAAAATTGGTGAATGGAATGCTTGAATGAAATAGTAGATGGGAATGAAAACGTCAGTTTTCGCTACATTATTAAACGAAAATATGACTCATCTAATTACGGATGAGGCAGAATCTGCCTGCTGATTTCAAATTATAATGCAGTTCAAAACCAATTCAGTTATGATAACACGCAATTGGATAAACCCCATTAGTCATGGTGATGTTGTTGTTGGTGCACTTGTTTGTTCATTCAGATGACAAATCAAATTCCTGATGGTAAAAACTATCGGACAGATCTGTTCCTAATCCTACAATCCATGGTGCCATACCCTGTAATTTTCTTTCTGAACCATGGTGGTTAACTGAATTTTGGTTGCCTAGTGAAGTAGTGTGCACTTCAGCACACTTGTGTGCCCATTTGTAATACAACCGTATCGGCTACCGTTGGGAAACAGTGGTGCCATTGATCAGGCGATCACAAGTAGGCTCCACAGACTTTTTCGCCAGGATGAGATGGATATCTAACTTTTTGGCTATTGACAGTTATTCCAGTAGCAAAATCTGAGCTTCGACAAGATTGAAGCTTCCACGGACATCAGGTACGGAACAAATAGGGTGGAAATACTCCATGATAACACTGTTCACAAACCCATGCGGCCCAATCCACAAACTGATCCATCAACACGGAAGTTCGTGACCTACTCATCAAATGGTCGATTCAGAGAAACTCCTTTCTCATGAAAACACACACAGGTCACTCTTCCGTTAAAACGAGCGGCAAAAATGACCTAATCACTTTATTGTACCATGTCCCAGAATGATTTGACTCCGGAGTGGAGCAAAGACTCATATCAGCAGATATTGGATCCCGGTATCATTAGACCAACTTCCAATCCGTGGGCTTCTGAAATACACAGTATTTAAACCGTCAACTAATAATTGGTGGCCTTGTGTCGATTACCGCTCATCGAACAATAGTGTCCGTCCGATAGCTGCTCAAATTCACATAGCCGAGACCTCAAACCAAGTTTAAACGATTGCAAGATTTTCAGCTACATAGGTTTGTTCGTGCATACAATCAAATTTGCGTGAATCATGCTGACATCTCGAGGACAGCCGTCACCACACCGTTTTGTTTATTTTATCTCCTTGGTACGTCATTTGATCCAGCTATTCATAGACCCAGTCTGCCAAAGGTCACACAGGGTTTGCGCTTAGATAGACGACATCTTAATAGCTAGCACAACCTCTGAAGATCACACTGTTTATCTACGAACAATTTATAACGTTTGTCCTAACAGGGAACAACTATCAACGCTGAGAAGTGTTCCTTTGGGCAAGAAAGTGTAACTTTTCTTCGTCACGTGACATTCTTTCCTTTCATGAAATAAAGTACAGGCAATTCCATGATATCCCAAAACTCCTTTCAAAAATCTCCAGTGATTCGATGGTCCAGTCAACTCCAAATACCGTTTCATCCCTAAATGTTCCTAGTTGATGCAAACTTTCACAAAATCACCACGCGCTAAAACCAAATCATTGAAATTTTATGAAAATGCTTGTTTCGCTTTTGTTGAACTGAAACGGGCTATCTTCGACATGGTTGCTGATGTGGATCATCTACTAAACGCGTCCCTAGCAATATCAGCCTATGGTTCAAACTTGGGTGTTATTACTGTTTTACACCAACAGGTACAAAGCACCCGGCTACTCTTATCATTTTTCTTTAAACGGCTGTGGCTTGCTGAATCTAAATATAGTGTATTCGGGACGAAATCTTCCATCAGTTAATTTGACATTCCATCATTTCCGGATGTGCTGAAAGGAAGACAATTTACCGTCTTCACGGAATAAACGTCATTTATCCTAGCTGCGTGGTTAACCGCAGACCGGTATTCACCCAGGGAATCCCGTCATCTAGATTATACCACTTACCTCACGGAGGATGAAAGAGATATCTCAGATGAACTTAATCTTGTGGCAGATTCACTTTCTCAGATACATCTCATCAGGCCAACCAGAGGCAAAGACTTGGCATCTATTGTGACAGTTCAAATACACGACCCACAAACCGAGCAGTCTTCTAACAACAGCTTCCTCCAACTCGGACCAGTGCCACTCACTTCATCACAAAGAACGATTTCATGCAACGTGTCACAAAATACCCCTTCTCTACTGGAGACATTTGCTTTCTGGAGGAGCATCTTCAGAACACTGCATGCATTGTTGCACCCCGAAATACAAGCCTCAGTTAAACTCATAACTGAATGCTTCATGTGGCTAAAATAAACAGTGGTGAAAGTGGATGGGCACGGAGTTCGTTAGAATGTCAACGAACTATAGTAGGGCAATAAACAAGAGGTCCTCTCGGCACGTTTGCCACACCAGACACTAGTTTAACCGCGTGCAAGTCGACCTAGTAGGTCCTCTGGCTGCATCCGGGAGATTCACTTATTTGGTAACATTTATTGAAGTATTTTCAAGGTGGACTAATGCAACATCAATCTGGAGACCAGTTGACGAGCTCATTTACTCTTTGTTGTAGGAAGAGCAATGTGGAGCTGTTAGAGTTGAACATCCCAAGACCCACATCATCGAAGTATTCAATGAGGGGACAGTTGTCGTAAAAGGGGATGGGTGATATATCAGCGGTAAACGAAAGCAGTGAGTGAATGGCGTCCTGGGGACCGTCCTCTGTGAATGGAATAAATTCGGTGAAAATATCGTGTAAATTTTTGTCGATCGGAAAATTAGTTGGACAGAAGATTATTGCTGGATGTACTGACGCCCGAGTTCTGAGCACGTACGTTGAGTAATTTTGATCTACTAACGCAATTAAATGCTTTACTGTAGTCAAAGAAACAGACCCTCACTGCTTGTCTTTTGCGATCAACAGATGATAAAACAGATTGAGTGGGAGAGGCCAAGGCATTGAGTGTAAATGGTGGTTGGTGATATGCAAATTGCTTAGAGTCTAACATACTGATCTGGACAGACAGACTCACAAGTATAACCCGCTCAAACACCTTGAGAGAAACCAATCTATAAGCCATTGGGCGTAGTTTGTATGCACCTTTTTGATATTGGGGTGATAGGGAGAACTACGGCAAACCATTCAGCAGCTAACTATTTGATTGAGCGTTTTCCTACAAAACTGAAAGCAGTTTCAAGAGCTATGCGAATTGGGCACTGCAAGAGACTCTTCCTTTCGTCTGGTTAGGCGTTCGAAGTTCCAGGAAAGCCGACCTGCAAGCAACGCCGGGAGAGTCATTGTTTGAATGTAACCATCGGTTGGCGGGGAACTGGCTGTAACACAATCCCAACAGCCTTTAAACTATTCCGACTACACCCAACACCCAACTGAACTCAAGCGTGAACTGCACACAGCACTGACTGGAGATCGTAACAAACCAGCTCGCGTGACTAAAGAGCTGTCCACGTCAACTTAGTTAGAGGCAGTACACGACACCCACTTCAAACTCTCAAGCAGCGTCGCAGAAAGGAAAGAAGATGGTTACACCATAGGATTTAAGGGAAAACGAGAAAGAGTCTCCTTGAAAAGAATAAGATCGGCCTTTGTAGAAGTCTTGAAGCCTTGACTTATGATGTTCGGTTCCGATCAGTTGGATGAGCAGTTCGTGAGTGATGCCAGTATGTCAAAACAAGTAATAGAATCTTTCGCAAGCAGTCAGGGGAATATGACGGGGAAAGCAAAGAGCCAGTTAGGAAGGATGGAAGAAGGCACAAAGAGTTTTATTAGATGGAATGGGGTAGAAAATGACCTAAGTCTTATCAAGTAAAAAATCAGTAATTGAGCCTCGGAGAAGACAGTCGTGACGTGATCTGTCCAGGTAGGTTCATGGCTGAGGGTTACACGGAGGTACTTCACGAACGATACTCCCTGTAGTGGTTCTCCAGGATGGTCATGTTGTGGTTTGGTGCCATCAAGTATTGATAAAGTATTGATGGGTTTTATGGATACAAAATAGAATATCAAAGCACTTTGTGGAATTTATCTTTAGACATCCCTCTGGAGACCAGTTGATGAGCTCATTTACTCTTTGTTTTAGGAGGAGCAATGTAGCGGTTAGGTTTGAACATTCCAAAAATCACATCATCGACGTATTCAATGAGGAGACAGTTGTCGTAAACGGGTATGGGTGATATATCTGCGGTAACCGAAAGCAGTGAGAGGATGGCGTCCTGGAGAACGTCTCGTGTGAATGGTATTGGGGTAATAGTGTACCGGAAAATCTTTGGGCAAAGGAACTACGTGAATATCAAGGCGAACGGACGAACAAAACTTGCGCATTTCTTCAACAGGATAAGTGGTAAGCAGTCTGGTCCGCTGGCCTCGTTTGCATGAAAGTCAGAGGGGTCCTTGTATACAAACAATGAGGTGATGCTTTTCGTGGTAGGGTTTTGGTGGTAGTCAGCATCATGGTTTGAGATGACTGATAGGCATGAGGTGGCAGTGAAACGACGATTGAGTTCATCAACTTCTACTAATAAAGACCTATAACGAGGATTAGCACCGCTTAGGCGCATGATCTTCCATGTCTCTCTGAAATTTATGCTGGTGGTTACCGATTGGATGCACAAAGCTTTCAGTCTGTGAAGCTTTGTTTTGATTGATTGTGATAGAGCTCACTTTACAGTGGTCTCTGGCCTTGAAAGCGTGCTCCTCCATTCGACTCAATCTTTACAGATGAAGGGAAGAGTAACATTCGGGTCGAATGTACAATGTTTCCATGAGGCAGAATATATTGGAGCAGACCTTAGGGTTACCAGGTAAATGTTTACAAAACAACGATGGGTCGGAGTCCGAAAATATACTTAGGTCAGGATCATCAAACATATCCCTGATTCGCGTGAGGCTTTCTGAATCACACTCTCTACTGCATATATTGCAGTCACGGCTTTGAGTGAAATGTGTTTGTCTACTCTTAGAATAAATCATTGAAAAAACATTTAAAATTTCATGCTAATAACTGCTAATTTGAGGAGGACAGGCAATATGAAACAAGTCCGGAATGTTACCAAGACAATGATGTAGCATGGCGTCAAGTTTGATGGAGAAGGTATAAATGCTCAACAGGTGAAGAATATAAGGAAACTCACAATGAACCTAGTAAAATCGCCACGGGCAACACATAAGAGAGAGTCAACAGTGTTCAGTAGTTTCGTAGAGGGAATATCAGAACACTCATCAGGCTCGGAGAGAGGACATGTTGGGCGGATGTACATGGTAACAAGAATTATAGACGTATGATGACTGAGGCATTTAGCTTTGCACTCTAGCAGAAAGGCACTGATGTGTGATAAAGGATACTTGAGAAATAATAATCCTTCGAATAAATTGTCTTTCATTTATAAAAGTAATGACGCCTCCACCAGGTTTGCGGTACAGTAGCGGACAGTCGACGCAAGAGGAGTTAAAATCAACTAGTGTATGCTTCCTTAGTCCAACTTCCCAATCGGCTCGATGTTTACGGTGATGCTTGTTTCGCTTTCCAAAAATTCTCTTCATTTTATTTCTTGCTGGCTTTCCAAAGCTGCATTCCAGCAACGAGTTCAATTATTTCAATGATCTGAATAAGTCACGCGGATATGATACAATGATAGACATGTCTCCAATAGAACACCGCTTCTATTACAACAAAAGAAGAGAACTGTAATGTTGGTGAAAGTAAAGTGGTGATTTAGAAAAGTTGTCCTGAGATGTGCCGAACAGCACGGCCAGTTTGAAGGCCTTCGACACAATGCAAAGGGACCTATGATGTGAGGATTAAAAAGGACATAAACCCTAGAGGATTGTAAAACGATGAAACTGCCCGGTAGGCCATCTCTTTTGGTAAGTGGTCGTTCCGAAATGATGGGGTGAAAGTAGAACGTATCGCATATAGCGCACCAATGAATGCCCAATGTGTTCTGATGTTCTTTCTTGTTTTTGGAACTCTACATAGTTCATGGGCCTGTTAGGCTGAGAAATTTTCTTCAGCACATCCAAAGAGTTGCCTATACGCTTGTGGATATAGGAAACTGTCCGGGCCATCATCCCTTGGATTTGCTTTCCGAAGCTGAATGCGGTCTTCACACTCGATAACCAGATGAGGTTGTCATTACCGCGGAATTTGTTGCTACACACATGGCGATGCAGTTCTTTGTAGTGTTCTCCAAACTGATCAGCTGTTTAACGAAGATCGAAGTTGGCACAGAAGAGGAAGTAAGTTCTTCCACACACTTGTATGGTCTTTGGATGTTCTACTGGTATGGAATTTGGGTCGTCCGGGAACCACCAAAGAAAGCGCACAGGGCTGCTGCCTTCCGGATGCACTTGCACTTGCATAAACACTCCCTAGATGTCAGCTGTGACAGTTGATCGTTTCTTTCGAAATCTTTGAAGTACTGGAACCAGGTAGCAAGTGGCATCTGGTCACTGGAATAAGATAACACTAAGAGGCCTATTTTCCTGGCTGCTGCACAATCGAACACAGCAAGCAGCTTACTGGGTGATTTCGGACTGACCACAGTGTGGTTTGGCGGGCGCCATTTCGGGCGGTACAAAACGTCGAGTTGCACATCCAGAAAAGCGTGTAGTGTATTCCGGCTCCAACTCCTCTATAGTACATTGGATTATGCTAAGGTGAGATCTTGTTCTCTGAGGAAGCGTATGCGAAGATTTGCAACTCATAGTTGTTCGTTCAACATTTCCGGGCTCGTGGGTACCAAGTGGAATCCACTCGAGAGCCGTTCGGATGGCGAATGGTTGTTTACCACCTCCAAGTTTTGTTCGCGTATCCAGTGGGCTTCACGCACTTGGCAGCCCACTATTATCAGCACAGTTTTCCTTGTTGTTCCTTCAGCTAAGAACTGAAGACTGGCCATCGCGGAATGGTTTTCTATTCTAACAGAAGACATAATCTTTGGAAACACCACAGATCCTTCGATACCCATCAAGAGTGATTGTCTTCGAGGCATATGAAGCGCTAAATGTTGTAACAGAAAGAAATATTGCACGCCTTTCTATCCCGATGACACTCAGAAATCTGCCGCAGACGAAGGTGGTGTCCGAACCGCTGGTCATAAATGCATAGCCTGTTATCTCCTAATCGGTCCACCTATACAAGCTGGTATGAGACCCAAAATGTGAAATGTTGTGCTCGGAATGAACGGTCATGTGCTCGGACAGACATTCCAGCACGCACACGCACACTGCAAACACTTGATCCAAATATCTTGCATCCATGATCACACGCCTCGCAGTCGTACACATACGTACACAGTTGCCGTTAGTCCTAGTTCGTCTCAAACAGCCCTGACCAATGAGATCGTGCCACATGTCGAACGACCTCGTGTGGAGCAATCCGACTGTGCACTTGGCCCACGCTTTCACTTGTATACATCGTTGACTCCCATGCTTGCCTACATGTTTGCGTGTCTACTTGTTTGCTTGCGCTTGTGCTTGCTTTACGTTGCTACTGTATACAAATTCATCCGCCCACGTGTGCCTTCCCTCTGCTTACCTAATGTGGGACACAATATGAACCTTTCAGCAAATTCGAGTCCTAGTGTTACAGTCAGTGATGGTGAGTCTCACAATAGCCTTGGTTACATCGGCTATCTGATCAGCATTCCCACAACCAGTGGTTTCTTCCCAAACATTGAAAGCATTGTGGGCAGGCGCCGATGTTCTGTCTCCTAAAGAGGCTGTCGATGCCTATCTTAATACGTCTTTACACTTTGACTGACATTCTTACAACACGTGAGTGACTTGCAGTTTACACGCTGCAGAAATCAAACCGGTCACATGATGTGCATCCATTTTGAAAGCCACATCCAAATAGCGCCAGTATCCGTACTGGTTTAGTCACCCCAATCTGTATGTATGTATGCAAGTATTCGTGTGTATGTGTATGCGTATGTGCATGTTTATGTGTATGTGTATTTGAATGTTTGTATATATGTATGTATGTATGACCGTTCAGCGAACATGGTTTTACATTTCTGGAATATGAGCTCAAGTCCAGAGTCCTGTGTCAACCGGCCTCCTGCACTGTTTGCGGATGTAATTTGTCATCATGTACTGTCCTTCATCAGCATCAAATAAAACCCAGTCAACAGTGAGTGATCAACGTAAATCAAGTGCAGCTGACTGAATTGATGTATGTTGTCGATTGTCAATCCGATTGTGGGAACGACATTCCTTACGGGGAAGTGAATCAGTGCTCATCTTAATCACACGACAAATGAACGTGCGCATCGGTCATGAGAATCGACGAATTGCAGGTGAGTGGACTATCGATCAATACTGGAGTGATCGGGAGCTTATAGGTAGACAGAAACGGGTCGAGTTGAATCCTCACTGGAAGGAAACTGGGCACGAAGATTGAGAAAATATTTCATGTCCACCCTGAATGGGATGCTGGGTCGCAGAAGATATCTGTCCTCTATCAGGACGGACACAACTCTTCGAATGATGAGAGTAGTTTTCCTGAATAGGATATACAGCCTTCGATAGAGCTCTTTTACCAGTTGGGGAAAACGGCACATTTCTCAGCAGGCCATTACAAAAGATTTTTCTATGCTGTTCTGGTCGCTGAGTTTGGTGTTTAGATCGCAAACGCTTCATCACCAGTCGAGGTGACATCGCCAGCGAACATAAAGTCATACAATTTCCCACTTAGCAACAGGTGATATGGTGGGGGAATAAAACCACTTGCACACACTCCCATGTAAACCGTCGGTTCTTCCGTGATGATTCGTCTGCTATGTACAATCGCAGTAGTCAGCTTCACGGCCCGATTCCCATGAGGTGTTGTGTAAAAATATCCTAAATTGTGTTAGTATGGACTCTATGACGAGAATGCACAGTAAATCTCTGAAAGATTTGAGAAGGACAAAAAATGACCACCATGAATGAAACCCCCACCAGTAAAGATAGGGAGTGCAATTGTTGTTGCTGCATAAAACATCCTTTGAGATGAGAACTTACAGTCCGATCATCTTTATCCTCATCAACTGAGTGCTCATTTGATGTCATTACATGTCATGCACTATTTATTATGCACTTTATGGGAAGTGTAGATTAGTATTTGTACTTTGAACTATATTGATGCAGAAAGATGTATAAAAGAAAGAGGTTCCACATATATTAGGTGTAGATTATAGCCCACCATCTAATGCACGTCATTTATCTGAAACCATCACAATCGCGAATAGTTACCACGTGGTAGTAGTCACAACTTCTTAACTACTTTCAAAGACAGCAGGTCTTGAGGGTATCTTTCTACAACTCTGTTTCTATTCCAATTAAATTACTACTTTTAGGAAATCTAGTTGAAACTTCAATGAATAACTTATTGACCGATCTATCTGCTCGTTCATCACTTAGTTGTAATTCACCATCTAAGAATTACTAAGTCGAATGATCTGCACATTGTTTAGGCTTCCACGTGGTTCGGCACAAAACATTTCTCATCATGCCTAACAGACACGAAACAAAGTACACATCGTCCACAACATCTCTTACGGCGGCAATCAACTGGACCATTGATTTTATCACACTTTATCTCGATCTCAGAAGGAATATATTACCTATGAGCTCTTAGTTTATTGTTGCTATGGAGCCCAGAGCCGTTAAGCTACACCAAAATATTTCGGCATTCGACCTCTCCGTCGAGTACTCATGTTGTACATTCGGTAGACTGCACGTCTGTTGCAATCAACTGCGTCTGTATCTTATTTTCTTGATCACAGATTCTGGTGTCTGATAGGACTTCACGGTGTTGCACAAGTGAGTTCACGGTACAATGACACTGAGATGTGGATAGCCTCAGCGGATTATTCGTGCTTGCTCCGTACAAGAAGCGTACTGATGCACAGAATCACAATTACAGTGTGTTGAAAAAATTGATACTGTCCTTTGGAATTTGCAAATTCCTACTGTTCTTGTACACACTGATTGAAACGGAATGTTCAGCTGACTGAAGGTGCCAATGTTTCAGTACATTTGCAGCAAAAATAACTAAGGGCAAACATTTTTTTAATTTCTTCGTAGATTGAGATATGGTATAGAATTAAAACAATAAATGCAAGAAAAATTAAATTGTGAACAAAAATGTCGATCTGTGACCGAAGGCGAAATGCACTTGTTCGATTAGTTAATAACAGAATGTGATGCTTGTCGATAATAGACGAAGCTTGTCGAAGACATTGTGACATCTAAACAATATGATGACAATAAGTGTTTTAAGGTGGATATTTTTATTTTTGCATATAAATAAAAGTAGTGCATTTCGAGTAGCATGCACGACTGCATACTAGTTCAGAACTGATAGTGGCAGCGAGTCAATAACATTAAGAACAACAATCATTCATTCTGTGATCGTCCTAGTATAAAGACAACATAGAATGATAAATTTGACAAAAGAATTTAAAAGAACTGGAAACCGGAGCACGGAAATATGTGGTGGAGTTGAGTATGTAGTCACTCTCCGTGATGCTCATGTGAGATCTGTTTCGCCGGATGACGGGAGTTGTAGACCGGCTTCGTCCGTCCAAACTGCGACCATCTTGGATTTGTAGTAAATATCGTCGAAGCACACTTGGAAAAATAACGGATTTCAAATAAGTTTCGACTAGTTTTGCTACAAGTGGCAGATATTGCGTCTGCAGTTTGAGAAATCGTGTAATAATGACGCCTTTAAATTAAGCAATATGATAGTTTTATCATTGGTCGAGGCAATCATGTGTCACAAATTCGAACGTGAATCGTTCGGCATGGATCGTGCTACAAAACGTGATTGGAGCCAGTACTTACAGTTCCAGTCGCCAGCGGTGAATTCTGTACACATCTTCCCGGATAGATTCTTGTTAAACGTCTGTGTTTCCTCCCATGGGAGGTTTGTTGCACTTGTGTGGTTCTTCCCATAAATGCAATTGCGATATTCAGATAGGGATATTCCAGTCCACCGGTCTGTCAAATCTCTGGTACTAAAAATGCTACTCCACTCTGGACCCACGACGAAGAAACTTTTGTCTTCGTTTTGGTGGGTTATTATCTGCGATATCATTGGGCCAAGATATATAACAGAAATGATCGGTGAATGACGACAGTACAGTTAACGAGTGCTGTTTCGCCTCAGTAAATTTTAAAAAATAGTATTAATTGAATCGGCAGGTTGTCACTCACCAAACCATGTTAAACCATTCCCGTCAACAAGACCAGTACATTTCATTCTGGGAAAGAAGAATGTGGCCAATTGCGGGACTGGATGGCAGATGATCAATATATCTTTCACACGAATATACGATCGATTAAATAACAGCATTGATTGTGGGAGTGTGGGTCCCCTTTCCGGTGCCAGCGTGTACGGTTTAATGCAAGGATCTAAAAAAGGGATTGGTTCAACAAAGGACAAATGGGTGACATGCGGCGCGGATGGATCATTCAATGGCATATTATAGAAGAAAATGTTTTATTTATTTGATACCTATCGTTTACAAATCAATTAAAAATAGTTAACATTATTGTTTCATTGTGAGTTGTCAATTTCGTCGGTGCAGTTTTACTTTCACCTTCCAATGACCAAATATCCCCAAATATTAGAAAACGTTCCTAGGGAGGATGCAAAAAGAAACACAGCTATTTGAATCTCAACAAAATGATGGATGTCTCTTTTGTAATGTATGCCATAAAGTTGGACAGAAAATTTTGTTATGTCACTTTATTCGCTGGTTTCGTAGGTATAATTCTAAGTCCGCGGGCTTGGAACGAGTGTTTAAAGACACAGATATGTTATTTGTCTTGGTATGAATTCGATAATTTGGATGTCCAAATTATAGATGCTGTTATTCAGAAAATATCTGGAAGAGTTCAAACATGTACAAGAGTTTCGAATTAAAGCATCTATTTCCATTTTATTACTCTGATCGAGCGCAAGCACTTGTGAGTACTGGAGATTGTGGTTATCTTCCCCAAATTTTGAATCACCCGTTTTGCTTCAGCCAGTTATTTTATATTGCAATAATTTACGGAGTTCCCTTTAAAATCGAATCAAGTTGAGGGAAGGGAAATGGGTATTTTTCAAATTCATTTCGGTGACGGCAAATTCTAGGTATGGTTATGAAAACGAACCTCTTCGGTATCAAAAAATGCTCTTCCATCTGAAGTTTTCGAAATGTGGCTGGGGAACCATCTGTCCTCAAAGTCCGGTAAATTTATCCGGATGTAATTTATATCACTCGCCCTTCCTAGTAGTATGGTAAGGTGTCGTCGATAGAAAGGCGATTTACTGGTATGCGTGGTTCCGGTTGTCGTCAGGGACACAGCTTCTGTTGTTTGATATGCGGATGTTCATGTTTGGACTTGGCAATCCGCAGTTTAACTCGGAGTGTGGTCGATCAGTTGTTTGAATTGGTCTAGTTTTAAATACGAAAGAAAATCCAAAGCCCATTCAGTAATGTGAACACAAGCTTGGTATTCTGAAAGGTGTGTGATAAACAATCATGAGACTCTCGAAAAATCATAGAAGGACATTGTTTTCTCTTACATGAATGGAAGAGGTTTATTCGAAATAATGAGCCTATGCACTGATTAGTTCGATATTATTCGATACTAGCTTTTATAATCTAATTTTCTTTTGAGTTACAAGTTGTAACCCATCCACCAGAAATGAACACAGCACAGTTTGATAAATAGATAAATTGGGAGTTCAATTCATTTGGTTGTGGATTCTCATCGAACAATGCACGAATGATGACCTCATAATTGCTTCGTCCATTTCACTTGAGTAAATGAGGGTATGGGTGTCACCAAAAGACAGTTCCAGGAAAATCATGGTAAGTAATATTTGGGGTGGACCAAAACTTTTTCTACTCAAGTTATTTCCTTTATGCCCCTCCTCTGCGATTCCAATCAACGTTTGGAAATTGAATTAACAATCAAAAAGTGTTCTATTGAATATGATGGATCATAGCTGAACGAAGAAAAGTCAGTTGAACATCAACCACCGAACACTTTTGTTCATAAATGTAAGCGCCTGTTCAATTAAATCCCATAAAATTCATCCCACAACTGCCAACATGATTCACAATGTAAATGACCACGTAAAAATTGTAGGAAAAATCAAACAGGATTATCTTTGGGAAAAATGAATAACTTTTTATTCCGGAGAATTATTGAACATTTGAAAAAAACTGTCGTATTTAGAACAGCTTTGGATGTCTTTTGGCTCGCTACCGTCAAAGATCAACCACATGATGTTATTTACTGCAGAAAATAAATATATACATGCATGGTTAACTACTATAAATAGTTAAAGTAGTTAAAGTGAGGAAATCTCCAACCGACCTACTGAATTCCGTTTCACTTATTTGACAAGTAGTCTGTGAAAATCTCTGAGCTAAAAATGCATCCATGGGAACGGTCATGCCAGCTTGTTTTCAGTCACACTTCTTGACAGTTGTTGAAGAACATTTACCGTGTTTTACATTATGCTGCGCAAAATTAACCATTTTATCTAGTTAAATTGGACTAAGTTTCTTTCATCAATTCACTCTTTACTTCCTAGCAAAATTTCATTTTTAAACTTGATTACTAAACTCATCAGATTATTCACCATTTCAGGAATCAAACGCACTTATCCAAACAGATTCGGAAACTGAAACGAGCCTTCATTTTGAATAAACTAACTAAGTGTTTTGTCATTGATTTGACTACTTTCAACAGTAGGATAGGATTTAGGTGTGCAATGAAGCAAGCGCACGCGACATTGATTGTGAAACACGTGATCAACTAACTCACACTTTTCAGATTGAGTAAATTGAAATTTGTCGATTTCCGGATTGCATCCCATGCATGTGAGCCAACGAAACAGACCACGTGTACGCGAACCACCGTTTCGGCCTCAAAGTGATTTGATCTATCCCCTAAGCTAGCTTTGACAGTCAAAGCCATTGACATTGTGGGCAGCATGGAGAACAATTCCAATGTTCCGGTATTGGAATCAATCCTGAATGCGTTCTGCTCAACCCCATGATTCACAAGTAGGTACTGGATTCTACTTGAAGATTTCATCTCGTCAACTTGTAGACGGATAACAGGGATCAGACTGGGTATTTCATCTTCACAAATCGTCATATGGTATACGGGTTTTGTGAACAAAAGCGTCTCAACGACTAAAGATTTAAAATAGAACAAAGCAAAAGATTTTGGAAACGGAACATGACTCAGTTTAACATCAGCAAAGGACGACTTTTCGTAATGAGGAAAGTGAAATTAGTCAGAATTGCATGTAGTCTAAATATCATTCATCATTTGTAGTTTGGGTTACAGAATTGCTCAAGAGAGTCAAATAGCTGCTCGAAAATAATGAAATGTGGTGTGCAAATGGATTCATTATTGATAATTAGCAAAATGATTAAAATAATTTCGATTGAACATACCCAACCGAGAATACTGTAGAAACAGTAAAAGTGTTACTGCATGAAATATGATCAACAACTTTCAATGATGACACCATAATTGATGGGAACCCGCCCATTAGAGAAATTTTTTCAATGCCTACCGTGCGGTGGCAGTTTTTAATTCGCCAAAATACGATAGGTTTAAAACTGAACAGCCAGTCCAAAATGTCCGGATAATTAGCCAGCCAAATGAGTGAAAATAAGCGATTGAAAAAAATCGAAGCCGTAGCTACAAACAATGAAAGATAAATCGTAAGATGTGATACTAATGCTGATCAGTTTAGCTTGGCCGTTACACACTGATTTCTATCTAGCTGCCAAATGACGATAACAAGTAGGTACTGAAGGAACCTTCCAAATAGATGCGAATTGAGTAAGAAAACTCTTTTTCACATGGAGGTTAGTTCTAGCCTAAAGCTATTGATAATTTACAGCAATGAATGAAAAATGAATGGAATGGATAAATTTCAATAAATTTTTCACCATGGATGTTTCAATTGAGATAAATTCTGATTACTAAATGAGATCCACCGTAAAATTGTCACAAATCTCCCAGCTATATTTCATACGGGTGTTCAAATTTGTGTCACTGTTACAGCTGACTGTAATCGGCATTCTCATGGGACAGGTCCAGCAACCTTTTCAAGTCGAATCAAGTCATATCTCTGCAGTCCGCACCCCATGCGGTGAGTATTCATTTGTCATATGAACAACCCATTTATTGAGTGAATGAAAAATCAAGGAGGCATGGCAATCAGCTTAGTTATAGCTTGATCAGGCTTGCTGGGAAGTCTGACGAGACAAGTAATAACAACATTTGTATGATTTTAACGAGAAAGTGATTGCAACTAAGTGGTTTGGAATGATTCGGAACACGTTTGACAGGATCTTGGTAGAATACGTATCAGGCGTCTGCTAATGTTTTTCGGACAGACTCGGCAATACTGTGTTTCTGATTAGTGGGAGGAGGATATACGATGGGTATACCGCTGCACCAAGAAATAGTCGTCAGCAGTCTGAAGTTAAAGTAGAAGCATATTTGAAAGACAGTAAAATGCCAGATGCTTGCATGATAATTAGATACGTAGAGAATAAATGGAACCTCGTAGAACACTCAGTTTCAAAGTTGAGTCGGAATAAGTCCTGCCACGATAGCAAGTGAATTAGTGGCGTTTACCGAAGCAATAATATAATCAAGCTTTGGAAGAAGACAAAATTCCGCCTGCAGAAAGAACGCGGAGTAAATTTCCTCTTTCAGTATAGCTGAACGTGTCGTTGTAGTCTAAAAGAGCACCATGCAAACCTTACTTTACTTATCTAAGGATGTCAGAATGTGATGGCATAAATAGCCATGGGCATCCACATCAAAGTTTGAAGAAAGTGGTAATCCAGCCTGTTTGATCATTCCACTTTTGTATGTAGCATTGGTTATCATTTGCATTTGGGGCTGAAACAGAAAAATGGTCGTTTCCACAAGACGGATTACACCTTTGGTTCCAATAAGAGTCAAGTATACTTTCAGATTACGGTAGACATAGGTCAGGGATAAAATTTATATTCTCTTTTTCGTCTAAGAAATGTGAGCAGGACATTTCCGGAAACCGCGATATGATAGGGTGCAAAATAGGCTACACTTTATTCGCTCATGTAATGAACATATTGTGTTAGCTCTGGCTCAGATTAGTTTCAATCACTCCTAAACAATATTTCAAACTTAAAAATCTGTAGGGGAATTGAGTCGATCAATATAAATCTTATATGAAATTATTAGAAATTCAAATTTCAAGAAAACTTTCAAAAATCCTCAGTCTGCTTTAAACACCTAAAGAGCTGAAATGAGAAGTGGACATGACACAAACGAATATACAAAATTCTCTACTTTAATCAGCCTCAGAAAAGTCAATTCACTAAACGGTATATATGAAATTAGCCGCACGGGAGAATATATGGAATTGTTTGTCTGTGGCTGGAATTTACCGGAAGCTCTGATTTAGCACAACTACGAATGGTTGGCGGTTTAATTCCGCATCTCGGTGTTGTGTATTAGCCATACTGCTTAGGACATTAATAAATTTGATATAGGTATTACATAGTCTATTCCATCGTATTCAGTTGTGTGATGTTTGTCCGACTGGGAAGTGACTAATGAGGATAGTCCAGTTATTAAAACAAAAATATGTAATGCATATCCTTGGAAGAGTGCTTTTTGCTCCATCGGATATTCGCTTATTATTCACATTCGACTGGCCGTAGTACCGTAGCTCAAACAGTGGCGCATCTTCTCGGTAGGCAGAAGGTTGTCGTTTCAGTCCTGGCTGATGGCGCGGCACTTTCGGAGGCGAGGTAAACAATTTTAATTAGCTGCGGTCCGTGCTTCCATTGTAAAATATATCAATAGGGAGTAGATAGAATGACTGCACGTCATTGTTATAAAAAGATCACATACTTTTCACGTAGCGCCTCTTATACATTGAATTACAGTATGTACAGCTGGGATTCATTCTTCTCCCAGAAACCTGGCCATTCAAATAAACTTGGAAGTAGAACTGTTCAGCCTGAAAGATTCATTTTTGGTCAAAAAATATAATCCTAATGTTATACCAGGGATTACCAATTGATATTCAAGTTAGTGAAAACCTTGTTCGTAATATACGTAGAAAACACGGATAGAGAACAAGCTTGTTTTCGGTAACATCATCCTCGTGGCTAATATAGTTACATTTATAGGTTAGAAATGCATAAGTTATGAACTATGTCTGTGTGCTAAAGTGTGATTGGACGGTCATCAAAATTTGTGTTTCGTAGTTAGGAAAGATATGAGTGGAATGTTGTTATTCCGTGGTTGGTAAAAAGACCAGTGAAAGAATGAACGTGGGTTTCGGCGATTATACATTTCCGGTTTAAACCAAAGGGTAAACGTTTGGGTCACACCGAATTCCAGGGTCTGTCTTGGATAGCGGCAAGGGCAGTTCGAATGTCTTAAGAAAAGGTTACTTAAAAAAACTACTGGAATAAATAATTTGATCGCTATAGACGTTGCCGTTGCTATTTTGAACGCGTCGTCGTTTATGTTATGTTCAATGTTTTCAAGATGCGCCAGAATTGCACTGGCGATGAATTTCCTATTTCCCGTAGTAAGTCAAGTTGGTTTGTGCCCTTTGATCCCTTGTAATAGCTGCCGTGTCCTTCTACCCATATAGCTTGCCAAACATTGCCAAATAAACGAGAAGGTTATCATGGATGAGATGAGGACAGGTAACGTGTCCTCCAGATTCGTTGAGATCACTGGTCGACCGGTGAAGTGGGCACGCAGTGTAAGAGCGGGAAAGGTGCAAGCGATTGCCTTTTCCAAGCGTCTTATTAGTAACTCCTTTGAGAGGGAGTTGAATTCGTAACTCTTTCTTCTTGACGGTCACTCAAGCTCGTCCCGTTGCTCTTTCTGCCATGTTCTTCTGAATGAAGCGCTCGGGGTATCCGAAACCCAGAAGCGCTTGCCGTACCATGACTACTTGTCCACGCACCGCCTCATCCGCGGAAATTATTAGCACACGGGCTGTAAGGGTGTGAATAACATTACGTTTATGCCCAATATATACAAAACTGGCGACATACTCGCACGAAATCCCATAAGTATGATCTTGAACTCAGTCTTGTGAGATATCTTGAACAAAGTGAGTAAAGTACAGATGAGCTTGAAGTGATGCTTTGCAGTATTAACGTTGAATTTAGGCTTGTTAAAGCCGAAATAATCTGCATGCTTATAGTTGTTAATCTACGCAAGGACACTCAAAATTGCTTAGTTGTTCGAAATCATTAAATTTAAACGAAACCAGTGATTGCATTCAGATAATTCACGAAGCAAGTGATAAGGTCTAAGCTTCGTGATTTTCCACCCCTCCCCCCATTGTGCTCGGTTTACCCACTAGTTGAAAAATTTGTTGTAAATTACCCGTCAACAACGAACGATGTTTCATTGATTTGGTACGATTGATCAAGGCAGCTTGCTAGTAAATCGATTGTGTTTAGCATGGGTTCTGCCTGAGCAATGTAATTGATCGCATAAGACCGTTTTGCATTTCGTACTATACATACTTGGCTGTGTGTCAACGTGCTCAACTTTTGATAGATCGTGCATAAAGCAATAACCGCACACGTTCGT
This sequence comes from Fasciola hepatica, assembly GCA_948099385.1. Taxonomy (NCBI): domain Eukaryota; kingdom Metazoa; phylum Platyhelminthes; class Trematoda; order Plagiorchiida; family Fasciolidae; genus Fasciola; species Fasciola hepatica. The sequence continues at coordinate 3,739,737 of CANUEZ040000199.1, forward strand.
ATAATCACATCTCAGTGTTATTTGCTCATTTACAGTACTTCGTGAGTCACGAATTTTGTTCTACTATGAAACCTGTGGTTATTTTATGGGGTACTGTTTGCTTAATCAGTTTTAGTGGAACGGAAAATGCAAGTGATGTAGTTAAGTTCAGTTTCTTGTATCAAAACACAACTTTATTCCAAACTACATCCGACAAAAATTATGATATTTTCGTGTAAATACAGAGGTTTTTCCTGGGCAATGTACTTGGTGAGTTGGCCAACACGAAATTTTATGTTGCTTGAATGCGTCTATCGCATTCTGCCATCTCCTTCTTGGTTTCCAATTTTGTATCCGTGGTGATAAGGAAATCTCTGAATTTGTTGTTATTTTACGACATGGTGTATAAAATAAAATTCTCCATACCGAAATGCGGAACCGTCAGTGAAGCACGATACAATTCATCCAGCTCCTAAATAGTGTATCCATTTGCGAAGTGGTAGGAGACAACGACCTGAATGTATGAGTTATATCTATCAGACTGATCAGACGGTTTCGTATATGGGTTGGAAAAGGAGCTACACTTACATTGGATGTTCTGAACAATTGCAGTTTGCTCAGCGTGGATTATTCTACATTCATTTCTTCGTAGAGCGCATAGATACAAATGCTGATGTCAGCTGTCTGAATTATTCTGCAGAAATGCTCAACCATATGGTTAAAAAATGAAAAAACCTGGAATGATGGAAACGAAAGACTTCGAAATAAAAAGTAATGAAGCTTAGTTTACTTCTCAAGGATTTATTACTATTGGTTTCAGAAAGTCTCGAACAAACCAATAATCTAGATAATAAGATTATTTTTTCTTTACATGACTCACATATTGTGGCAGATTATATTTGATATTATGATACTGAAGAGTAAGAACTGGTTTGCACCGACTGACAGTGTTGGAGTGAATTTTCATAATAAATACAGCGATGTCCTTGAACAAGTTAATGGAATTGAAAATAACTTTGGATTCGCATATAAGCACTTCAATTGTTAATAAACTGCTGCAGAATTTTTCTATCCCCAGGAGCTGTAATACAACGTGAAGCAATCAGTAAGTATAGCACTTCACGTCACCCACAGGAAGGTGACGCGAAAAACGTTATTGTGTATGCATGTTTTCAAGGTGACAGTTCCCCTACTTGCACCCTACTTCATCAAATACTTTCTTGAATAATGAATATTTTTCGAACACATTATTTACGAACATTTCGATCCATTTTACTTTGCTCGATTTTTATTCAAATATGATAACAACTACTTGTAATATGCATGGTTATGTTCGATTCTGATGAACAGTTTTCAGGTAAGCTTTTAGGTATTCCAAATCGGAATAGGTGGAAATCAAGCGCCTCTCAGCGGAAAGCCGTATTTCACCAAAACACCAAACACGATTAGGAGTAAGTGGTGGAGATGTTGCCCTCGGTTACATGTTGATTAAAGGTGAAAAGAAATCAGTTTTCAGAGAGAAGAATCTAGTGCGCTTCAAATTAGGTAAACTTGACGAGTCAGTACTGAAATCGGTTCGGAATGTATCAAAAAATCGATGCGCCACGAGAAATGCTGTGCTAGAATTTTATTGTTTAATAACACAGTGTAATCGAAATCGTTTGGAAGTCATCGACATTTCGGTCACCACGGGTAATATTTTACAAGACTGTTATTAAACAATAACATTTTACCTTAAGTGAGCTTGCTTTGAAACAACACTAACACAGTCGTTGACAATTCCATTCTGGCGAAAATGTCTGCTTTCTGGGAGTTGAACGTTTAGAAATAAATCAAAATTCGGGTTGTCATTCCGACAGTGTTCTGCAAATACTATCTGAATAATTTTAGATCAGATATTCAATAAACTGTTTTCCATATTCGGTTTTATATTTGCACTGAAGTAGACTACTTTTCTTCAGCTAAAGAAAAATATTGTTTGGTAGTGGTGGTTATGTGCGAGTGGATTCACTGATAATAACAGGCATTCGCTTGATCAGTGATCAGTGATATTGAACTAAAGGCAAAGTAAAATTACGGGGAATAAGTAGAAAAACAACCAGTTTATTGGCCACTGAATTGCAGTTTTTTATTGTAATCTATCTTTATAGCTGGAGCGTTGCTTGAAGAGGAACCAGCGTGAACTGATGAACGACAGTCGTGTGTACACATAATGGAGGGGGGAGAGATTTACTGGGATTATTATTTACGTACACCTGTGGACACATGGACCTGCGCACCAAACGAGCACGTAACAAATGAGAAGCTTTTTTGTGAGCTGTATCAACACCACAGATTTGACCACTGTTCAAGGTAAGTTGAAACACTTTAGTGCTCATACGAATACATCTTGAACTTTTACACACTAATTGATTGACTCCGATATTAATAACGAATGATGCTACCGTCTTATTGGTCAGTCACAATAAAGAATTCACAACAACATTCAGAAATTTGTTCCTTGTTAAGCAAATATAGCAAGCAACAATTTGATTTAAGGACGCATGATATCCATCGCTGAACAATGACAATCACAAATGACCTTGCACGCATAAATCCTCATACTAGCGTAACAGCTAGTGAAAGGTAATCGGAAAATTTAAGCCGGCAAATAGTTTTGACCGGTAGTAGTAGAGTGGACTACCGAACTTCCTTACCGTCTCGAAGGTCAGAAGTCCAAGTTCCAACAGGAAGTCAACTTGGTTGTAGGGGGTAATGCACCCTCATTGAGCTCGTTACTACACATAACATTTCGGCACCTTACGTCATCCTCTAATTCAAATTTCGGGGTCGCGTTGCCGGCTATCGCTGACAGTAGTGGGCCTTCGCGGCAATGACGTACGCCCCTTCTACTGCACTAACACCAACATTACGCATTACATCATTGATTTCCATTGAGGCTGGTCATTTCAAATTTGGAATCAGAGTTTATTTAGAGACAAAGCTGCCATCTTTGAACCACACAGTATTCAAACCTGTTTTAAAATAATTGACTGAGGACATCTTTTCGATATATATCATTGAGTACGAACGGAATTTAGTAATGAGCAAAATATCTTATGCGATTCCTTTTATAACCTAGACATCCGAGATTTAGGAAAGAGAGAGAAACCAGAAGAAAAATCCTGACTGTGTTTCACTCTGAAATTCGATTTTACATGCTGAGCTTTTGTTTTGGTACTTGGTTTGTTTTCACAGGTGACAACGAAGTGCAAAGCACGAATAAAACTCTAACAAATACCTGTTTGTCCTCACGGCTTGCAGATTACTTTGCTTGTAAGTACACCCAAAATTCCCTTATTGAAGCATCTTATTCTGTTTCATCTCGAAGTTAATGCAATACAACATACATTGTGTTCACAACCATGGATCAGTTCCATCTACATACAATGGATCTCTTGATAATTTTAGGTCAGGCGGTCACGATTCCATGTAAGTGCGAGTACAAAAATACTACCACAATTCCCATCCATTCCACAGAGGTTATGCTAGATTTTTGAGGAAAATTGCTTCAACAAATCAAACCGATGCTTGATCTCAGTCGATAGTTTATTCACCAGTCACAAACAGAATATGAAACCGTCTTTCTTCTGCTATTGACAGCATTATTGGTTCACTGGATGACATTCTTATTTTTTTCTCTTGTGTAGTTACGCAACCTATTTTGAATATTACGGCAATGGTTTCCTGTGGTACAATTTGGAGTAGAACTTTTGGCATTATCGTGATCCTCCGATCTTTTTCTCAATTATTCATGTTTTTTTCTTGTGATTATCCAACACCGGATCCCTTGCTTCTGCCTGTATCCATCAGTTCAAAGATTGGGAGAGTAAATGGCTTCCAGTTGTTCAAGTTTAGGAATCTCATCGGCAACACGGCAAAATGATCCCTGAAAATGGGAGATTTAGTTAGATTTCATTAGTTGAAAGTGGATGCTAGTGTTCGACCACAGAGCATTTGAATAATGATAAGTACAATCATTTTTACCGTTTGCGTGACTCAAATGTCAGTTGAAAAATTACATGAAACTTGTTAGACGTCTATGAAGTTTGTAGTTGAAATTCAAATGGATGTTTCCGTGGATACCCTGGAATTAGGTATTTCTACAGAGTATTTCCAGGATTCTCTGTTCTATGGCTTCCAAACCGTCATATTGCACGAAACCACGTCTTTTTATTTCTATAAGCAAATACGAAGAAAATTATGTTTTCGGTGGGAAGAGGAAAAGCCATTTATAGGCTGCCAAATGAAGAATCGCAAGGTAGTTGCAGAAAACGAACCCGGGTTGCAAGGGTTCAAAGTTCAAAGTGATATCTAATTGACCACCGATGAGCATAGATATTTCCATGAGTTTTAACCTATACTGCTTTATTAGCTAATAATTCTCCCCGTGTTAACAACGACCAAAGCATCATTTAGAACCGTGAAAAAGCTGCACATCTCTTTTATCCTTATTTGCAATGATTATCAATGCCGATGATATTGCCTTCTTGGGCAACAGTGCACTAGCAATTCAACACGCAGCTGACCGCTTAGCAATTACCTTGTCTGAATATGATGTGTGCTTTGCGGCCTCAAAATGTAAGGAACTTCTTTAAGTCTGACAGGAGCCTGTACCTACACTCAGCCGGTTGTTGTGATTTGTTAGAGGTGGTCAACAGCTTTAAGTACTTCGGGAGCTTGATCACAGCATTCTTCTTTACGGTTGCAAGACCTGGCCCCTCCACGTTGAAGATGCTCGATTTCTTTCCGTATTCGACTATCGATATCCCGGAAGCATTGCCCGAACCTGATTGCAACATCAGGTGAGCAATGACGAGATTCGTTGTCGTGTGTATGGTGCCTGTAGTCATCCTCCGGCAGAAATATTATTTACACTACCTCCGATAGCTCCAGCATGTTTTGCGTATGCTTGTCCGTCGTTTACTTTTTTGTGGTCTTTATGCACGTGCTAAGCAAGGCTGCGAGAAAGGATGTCGCAGTCAGGTTAGGACTTGGCGCAGGCGCATCAAGAAGTTAGCTTCAGCTTTAGCTTCACTTGGTTCTTCACTTCATTCTAGTTGGGACTTGAGAGATGAGGATCGCAGTTGGCTAAATAGGCTGAGAGGTAAGGCTCAGAACCAAATCCTGTGCCGCGAATGTTGTATGGTCTCCTTGTTGACTTCCTGTTCTTCATAAGTGAGTGAATAACAGAAAAAAATTCACAAGGCGTTTGCAGTGTAAATATCACATTTCGCTTTAACTTGTTGTAATCTTCATGCTGAATCCTAAAGCTCCTCCCCCGACTTTGCATTTACCTCCCTATTGTTTTTTCGTTGACACCATGGTTGTTTTTATTTGGGTTTATTAACATCTATATATCGTCAGTGCACATCCACTGAGTCCCGAATAATTATGAAACCCTGATGGATGTTTGTGAACTGAATATCTTTTTATTGCCACGGCCATCAGGGGTCTGACCTTAAACGGCTTGCCTTATATCCTAACAACAAGATGAAACATCCTTTGGTCACTAGCCTTAGCTATTCGTTTTTCTTTCACTGAGTATAATGTATAAGCTTTATCAAGCACGTCTTTAATTCCGTTTTTAACGGTAATAACTAATCAGCCTGGTTGACATGTGGTCGAAGTACCGTTGCATTTTAGGTTCAAACGCAAATTATGTGAACAAACTTCTGTTTGTGGTAATGTACACCTCGAACGGAGGCTGAATCAAATAGAAATCCAATGATCTCATTCTTCTCGTGCATGAAGGCAATGACGAAGAGACGGTAATGTTCATATCTGGAAATACAGCTTCCACTTGATGCGTTTGCGACACCTGGATCCACTTCCTTCTTGACTCTGAATTGAATATCACGATTCGGAAGCTAAAATAAATACTAGAAAGTAGTGCACCAATTCTACGGCCACAGACAATGGGGTTTGCTTTTGTCCAGCAAATGTGTGCTTGAAATGCAGATAAAATCTATCTTCGCTACAAACAGTCGGCCTCACACGCGACATAAAATGAGCTTTAGAGAGAAAATGATGTAAACCATACTTACGTTGAACTGACCGAGATGATAATGGGGAACGAAGTCTACTGATCTTCAATATGACTGCGTGCACTGTCAAGACATTTTCCTATTCTCTTCATCAAAGATTACACTTAGTTATCTATAAAATAATTGTTTGTCCTTCTCACAATGATGCCACTAGAACAATCATATAGGCTGGAAAATGGCTTCTACTTACATAGATGGTTAATTATTTTGAGTCGGGTCAGTGTTATTCACTTTACATCCACGAGCACAATCTGCGACCCATAATTTTCATTTTGCAGGCAGTTAATTTCTCTCTAATGAAGACATATGATCAACAATCTAAAGATATTTGCCCTAGGATTAGGCCATCAAATTTCTTGAACTTTCATGATTGCCAACTTTAATCACCCGACTCCAGGTGTCGATTGCCCTACTAGTTTTCTGCTGTGGATCGTGGAGAGTAGTAAGCCTTTATATCTCATAAACCTCCATCAGCCCTCTTAGGATTCGACTCATGATGGTAGGCCTGCTTTTTTCCATTTTATACCATTCTCTGATGGTCACCCAGCCACAGAAATCCCTCTCAAAAGCACCATGCAGTGTTCACAAAGGTTCTCCAACTTCAACGAGTCCCCGGTGGTTATTACTCGGGTGACTATCTGTAGTCAACGATGAATTCTAACACATGTTAGGCATAGGGGTTATTCAACTTTCAAGCAGTCCTTTACCCGGTAAACTTCAACAACGACTGGATCCTAAAGAGGACATTTCAGCTGTGAACCAAAGCTCGGCTTTGGGGAATTAACGAGTGCCGTGGATTGCAACCGGAGGTGATGCGCTCCATCAGGGCCAATCGTAAGTGGTAGTGGATAGAAATAGCTAAGTTATGGAGTTGGCATCAGAGGCTGGCTACTTTGGCAATCTATTCGGTTCAGTTCGAAGCTTATTGAATAGGGGCTGCAAGCAAGAGTCATATCTGTGCAATGCAGTTAGTCAGCTTATACCTGAGCAGAGAAAGAAGACGAACAGATAAAGCACGGTGATCAAATGCTCAAACGACTTTTGAGTCAAGCAACAAAGGTACAATCCTAGATAATTCAACAGCCATGTGACGTCAGTTGAAAACCACCACTTACAACCAAAATCATCACCGGAAAAGATAGCATACCACTGTTAGACTGCAAGTGCAAGCTGTTGTCACTGATCAACAGACCGCGAAAAAATAAATCAATTTGGCAAGAGGACGTCTTCCTGAATGATTGGGGCGTATTTATTATACTAAACCATTTAAGAAAGCGTAACAAACACGATTTGAGGATAACCTAAAGATATACACAAAACTTCAAACATTCTGCATGGATCTATTCAACCGCGTCTCAGCTGTGAGAGACCGTCACACCCGAACAAACCAAGAGAGCTTCAGCCGTAGCAGAGGAAGTATTGATCTATTCTCCTCATGGCTTTGGAAGATGGGGTATCGATACACGTCCTAGCAGTCAGCTGTGGCCTGTTTCGCCGACTTTCACGTTGCTTTCATTTCAGTCATTTAGGAATCTCTCTGCGCGATAAGTGAATTTGATGTGACGCCTAATAAACTAGCAAAGCTTCTGAGGGGACACTATTCGTCAACTATAGCCTGGGTTTGTATGAATAACAACGAGTTTTCAGAGTTCCCACTTAAAACCATATTTATATATCCTTCCCCAGTTGCAGACGCTGTTTAGCAATGCCATCTACTGGACTGCGAATCAGACACCGGCCGACTAATTGGAAATTTGTCTGAGTCAGGAAATACGAATCTTGCCTGTAGATTTTATGAATGATATTCTTGCATTAAAAGGCTCCTCACCGAACTTCGTCTAACTGCTGGTCGAATCGATTTCTTCACGACAGCAATCGGGATAGGGCTAAGAACAATGAAAAAAATATTTTACCGACTTACTTCGGACCATTAGCTTGAAACCTGTTCATCAATGGCCAACTACCTGATTACATTTTATTATTCAATTTACTGAGGACGGTCAATTGAGGATGAATACTGAGTGTCAACAGCTCTAGGAATCCGTTTCATTTGTTACGATGGAAAAAGTGAATCAACAGTAAAAACAGGTCTACACTAAGGCTGTCCGTCGTGCCGCTATTCGCCCCGTACTATGCTAAAACTGAATGTTCTGACCACCGGGAAAGGAAATATTAAAATGTTGAAAATATTTGACCTCTGGTGCCTGTGACTTAACTCGAAAGTAGACAAGCTCGACAGAGTAACAACCATCATGCTAGGATAAGATTCCTCAAAATCTACAAAATTATGGTTCTCTTTCACTGTAATTGGCTGCGAAAGTTCCATCATATCCTACGGCGAATTAAGATGGAACTTACTGTAGAAACACTCCCATCACTACACTTTCCTGGATGGTCTGTCTCTTTTTGGTCGCAAGCCTAAGGCTTGGAACAAATCTGCCCAGAATGATGTAGATAACCTTGAATGCGGTCGGTCTATGGTGCCCTAACTGGTACAAAACCTAGTGATGACCTGCACCGATATATTTTCGAACTACCGCGCAAGGTCAGGTAGGATCGACGACTTATCCTTTCCAGCAGAAGTCAATAAAGCTAAAGTTGAAGTCCAGGTGAGGAGAAAATCGTAAAACTGTATGCACAGTCGGAAATGAGTACATCACACACACACATACACAAGAGGGAGAGAGAGGATAGATCCAACCGGACTATAGCGCACAAACAGGAGAAATATCTGTTCACACAAATGTGAAATCACCGAAATAAGAATGAATGGGGAACACAAAAGCTGGTTTGCTGGTGGCCTCCGCAAGCTCACTGTAAAAGTTTTCAATGTAAGACTGATCTCACGATTCGTTTGAATGACTCGAATTTTCATGCATCCCATTTAAGTCACAAAGCCGGGTTCAACCAACAAATGATGAGAAAAAAGTCTCGACATGAATTAGTGTAATTACTGTAGTCACCCAAAAACTATCACCAATTCTCCATCACTACGATTGTTTAAGTTTATGCAGAGACAGAGCGAAAAAAGACGATAAACAAGGGGGCTTCACAACATTGATAACGATACAACCGTTCACACTGACAGTGGTGATAAACGATTTGAAACTGACATGTTGGGCGGAAGAAAACTTATCAATTACTAAAGCTACTGTTAAGATGTGAATTCGATACAACTGGTGAAACACTTCAGTCATGATGTGCAGTTGAGGTGCATAAATAAATAATCGACAATCCATAGTTCGCGAGCCTTCGGTGGGCTTCAGTAGCTCACAGAGCACAGTGTAAGTGGAAATGTAGCTTGATATGGGGGTTGATATCCAAAAAGTAACAGATGTTTTGAATTTGATTCATTAAGACCCTTTGTCAAATCTGCTAGAGACTAATTGATATTCATCGAATCGCTTTGTCAGAAACGCATGAGACACTCAACTGAAAAGCAAGGACGACACCAGCTCATTAATATGAAAACCATTCCGTTTATTCCTTTTATTTCCATTAAATGAAGGAGGGAATAAATGACGTAGTGTTATTCGAAGTACATTTTAAACAGCTTAATTTGCTATATAATATTAATTTCACCAACAGGAAAGTGAAGAGTTTAAATGGTCTCAGGTTAACTGTCAAAAAGGAATTCTAATGTGAATACGGTTATTAGATTAGTGCGGAAGGATTATGTTTTATAAGAAAAGACTTATTCAATAAAGCGTGGTGATCTACATAATCATTATCTCAATGTAAAAAGCATTTACAAACGAATCACACTTGCTTTCAGGCTTCCGTAATGTAAGTGTATGATTCAAAAGGTGGCATTGGCCAAAAAATAAATTCAGTCAAATATTTTGCTTCACTAAGATTAACATACCCAACTACAAAAACGTTCATTTACACGAACTGTGGTTTTACATAAAGTTTGATTGTCGGAACCACAGAGTTGCCCTGAAAGTTGATAGTCAGTTGTGGGCTATAATTTCAGGTTGGAGAATTGACCTGATTGAACTAGACAATAGTTTTAAGAGATAATGCGTCGCAGCGAGACTTTGTTCTCACATGGTAAGACGGTTTGTGTTCCTCAGCGACCCAATCAGCTATAAGGGATGATTTATTCCAATTTTACTTGGAAGATCAGTGGGTAGAGGATTGACAAAACAGTCTCCTGATCCCCAAGTTTGACGGTCGCTTTGAGCTGGCAACTCGGTCGGTATATCAGTGGTATAATAGTTGATCAAAGCAAACGGGCTTCAGTTCAGCCACACACTCTGCCTTCTGGGCACGTTCTTGTCACAACTCAAGATTAGAAATCCTAATCGTTCCCTTGCTTTGCAGCTGGACACAGTGATAGTATCCATAAACATCTCACATGAACTGCACAAATGCAAAGAATTCCACACTGCATCGGTCGTGGCGCAGGATGATCAGGACCGTTCTGCCCGTTGCATCCAAAACTGTTGGTAGTCATCAGTAGGATATAGTTCAAAGTCCTCTCTCTTCTATTCAACTTCTGTATTCTGTCTCCAACCACATCTACTTGCCCTCTTTATCCTCTAATAATGCTCTAACTAATGACATCCGTGATACTTACATCGGTTCATCGTCAAACCTCCTCAACCTCAGAATCACAATTTCTTTACCGTGCGTACTCTCACGCAGATTGATCAGCAGGCGTTCCTAGCGCTCACATTAGATTCTCTGAAGATTGATGTATGCTGCTTATTTGAAACACCTATCCAGGATTAGAATTGTGATTCAACTAACTGCTCCTGGTATCTCGTCGGGGTATTTCCTGCGCACTTCAGCAGACGAAGAAGCTAGAGCTTTGGGTCAGCACGGTGTAGGAATAGTCTTGACCGACAAGGCTGAAGCTGACGTTTTAGACTAGATATTGGCAAATAGTCCTTTTTGTGTTTTAGGACTTGAGAGGTCGGTTGGATTTCGGAGGGATAGCCGTGTTAGGCATAGTTTGTGTTGCGATCTTGGCATACGCTCCAACAGGCTGCAGGTATGACACGCCGAAGGACGATTTCTACGAAGAACTCACCACTCTCGTTTGTAAGAGCAAAATGTTCAGACATCGTAGTGCCATCCGGTAACGTTATTGCACATGTTGGCAAACTTGATGTGTCAGAAGCTTGTTTAGGTGGGAGTTGTGCCTTACTCATTAGGCGTACAGATAACGGGAATAGGCTTCTCCAGTTTTGTTCAGATATTCGATAATTGCTATCTAGTTCGAATTTTCGGCACAGCTCGCATTGCATGGGGACTTGATGCTCCAACATTACAAGTATTCTGAGCCAAATGAATCCTATGGCAATAAGGCCCCGAAGGCGCAATTCTGTTCAGAACTAGAGATCCTACTGGTCCACGTACGTAGAGTCGGACCGTGCATTATTTTTTATGCGACTATGACTCCACCTCCATGGTCATCTACACAGACTGCGAATCCGGTTAGCCAAACAACTGTTGCCTGGTCCAGAGGTTCACAAAAGATATGAACAGAAATCAGCACACAAGCCAATATTCAGGACGAGCAGTAATGCATATGAGCAATGGGTACTGATTTTTCTATTTTCCACCTAAAAGATGTGTCCTCATACTGTGACCACTTAACGGACTACCTGAAAGTTTGTTAAAACTGATTTGCCCTTGAAAACCTGTAATATTCAATCAATAGATTCTCCTTCCCTCGATTTAATTTGCCATAAGAAATCTATCCAATCATCAGGACTTGAACACGACATCTGAGAGGAACTTATATGGACACGGTGGTAGGAAATATGAACCTCCGTAAGATGCGAGTAGCCCTAAAACAGTTTATCTATGAGAAGCCGAAATTGAGACTAAGTAACCATGATGCAAGTCGGAAGTTCGCCGTTAAATACGAAGCATCTTCACTGCCACCTCAATACTTGACTCCCATGAACCCAACCCGGCTAAATCCAGTATTGTACTCTGAATTCTTCAAGTAATACAGTTCTCATGAACCCAACTTTTTATCACCCATGTCACCAAAAACCTATTTATTAGTCGTACGCATTCTGGGGTGATTCCTGATTATTGGATATCTCTATGCATCAGTTATACACCACAGAAGGGATCCAACAAAAATTATCCGATAGTCTGCACATCTGTTTTGCCGGAAAATTGAGAATAATCACCTTCACCGCGTAAAACTTTGAGCTCACTTACATTTGGCCCACGAACCCTCTCTGTCAACACTTGACACCGTTGACTATATTATGAACTGCTTTGCTTCGGCTCTTGATCACGGTGGCCGTACTGTCAGGCTGATTATTCATCAAAATACAAAAGCTCCAAATACATATCATCAAGGGGCCGACCCTGAATACTCGACATGACAGTAGAGTCGAACGCCGTACTCTGAACAACCTACATCGTAATTTATTTAATCGCACAGAAATCGGTACCTGTGGTAACAGGCACTTGCCTTCTGTTCAAGTCACCTCAATTATTTTCGCGATATCGTCCATCCTCATTTACTGTCTCTCTTTAAATCCCCAAGCTCTTCCACTGGCTTTATCTTATTGGCTGCACATACACCGATGGTATTGCACTTGGATGCGCCTGTACCGGAAATGGGAATTTAGATTCATCGTTATAATAGTCTGGAAGAACCGGTTAATGTTCATCTCTCATTCTTTTTCAGCCTTATTCCTGAAGTGTGAATCGGGCAACTAAACTAATTTTGTTGTCACCCTATATCATTCCCTTGATAAAGAACATTTCCCTACAGGTTTTCCCTATCGCTATCAGGGTTTGCTTTGAATAACAACCGATTTGGACTAGTTATGCAGAAATATTCTTCGTCGAACTCCGAAAGCTTTCCTTGTCAACATTTAGAACAGAATAACTTAGAGTAACTTTAATCTTGAGGTTCTGTTTGTACCTTCATGCATTCTCCTTCATTGAATTTACTGCTCCGCGGCCATTTATTCCAACTTAAAAGGAACAGATTTTGATGTTGTCACCAAGTCTTTGAAAGTTCGTCTTGTTGAAGCAATATTAACATAGATATTCTCAGTGACTTCGTCATTAGTATACTGATGCTTGGGACAAGTTTATAAATAGACAACTATGTGACACCAATTGCCGCCTTCACTCCACACTCTCCATATCCGCCTCTTTCTGTTCCAATAGCTCCATAAATTCAGAAGACTTCTTTCGTGCATGTCTACATATAGAAATATACTCATCGTTTATCATATCCACCTACTCTTAGACCACGGAAAATGAATCAACGATCTTGTTACTCTTCGTCGCCGTTCGTCTAAATGTATTTACTACTTCAAATGGTGCCTCTACGTCATTCTCTCCACATTCCCATTAGTCATTTTATCACTTTGTTTTAGAATTCTCTGTAAATAAAAATATGGCTGAAAACTCACCCCATATCGGATCCTTGAAAACTTTCATTCACCTGATTCGGTTTGACTATTCCTACATATCTTAGGAAACTGGCTTTAGTTTATACTGCACTTTCAGTTTTTATTGTTCCAATCATCAGCCATCATCAGCAATGACGGATAGTCAATACACCCAAGATAAAACATCCCAAAGCCAAAACACGTCCCGTAAACTTTTGTCAAATTTACCTAATGATCGGTCATCCATCTTTTTCAAAATCCAAGTAAATTTTTCTGTACATCTTTTACCTTGTTCCGGTACAAAAAGATGCTTGTTCGTGCTAACACTCACGATTCATCTACGATTACCCATGCAACCGGAATTGTTACCAACACAGAACCTTTTGCATGCCTCTATTAAACCACCAAAACTGAACATTTCTTTCACACCTCTGATCTTTTCGTTTCTAGTCACTGAATATTTACATCCGATTTTAGCTGACTTGAGTTGCAACAAAAACTAATGATTTACCATAGATTCAAAATGATACGGTGGGGAAATATGGATCAGTTGCATAGAAATAAAATAGTATCAAATTACTTCTAACCATGAGAAAAAGATCCCAAATGGCTGATGAGACAAAACACCCATAAAATACTCAAAGGAAGTTAAGATTATTCATTAAACAGTCGAGTAGTGCTTCTTCGTAGTAGTCTGAGCAAGATCGCACCAAAGTTACAAAATGGAGAGCTGAGGAAGTGAACCGTTGAGTGTTGCTCAGATAGATGTTAGCCAAGTGATTGAAGATTCCAGATACAAGTTGGGTTCGCGAACTATTACTTCTACTAAAGCACTGATGTAAAAACGTTTGGTTGGCAGCATTGATGTAGGTCTGTGTTGCGATTGAAAATGTGTTCCATGCTATACTGCAAATGGAGTCAATTATTTACTGGTTGTACCAGGAAAAATTTGAAGCAGTTTTATGCTCTAAAGCGTATACTTCCATTGTGTTACAATTCACATTTGCCAAAATCACGGAGAAAAGAAATGACTGAGAAAAAAATAAATCTGAGTGCTCGGAGAAAACATATCTAGCAACAAGCCTGGAATATTCTACAATTATTTTCTACAATCATTTTCGGAATGCGGAAAGCTCCAAAAGCTCCTAATAGCTGAGCAGTCAGCGATTGGACCGGGTTACCTCATGAGTCTCGAGCAATCACAGCCTGAAATTTCTTGGATGCTAATTGAGTGCGGGTGCTACTGTTGACCAGGTGGTGGCATTTCGAGTGATGCTTGGAATCGCAGTCAAATGACTATCATCCATCAGGGTGGTTCCACAACACCCACAATAGAAAGACCGTGCATTAGGAATAAAATAACCAAGTTGATCCTTGGGTTTCTGAGTGAAATCATCTCCGTGACGCTTGAAAAAATCATTGGAGCTTTCTAAGTCATAATCAGTGAATTGAACGGAGTGGATAAGTGGACGTGAGACCAGCGAGGCAACACATAGAAATGCTTTGATTTGTTGGGCCACAAGGCCTTGAGAAGGAACAGGAAGATTGGGGAATGGTGTGTGTAAATGATTCAACAGAAATCCATGATTCATGACAAATTATTGTGCAGCATAAAACGGATAAATGAAGAAAGAATATTCTCACCGAAGCATTTATATGTATCATGCAAAAAGCATTTGGTTATCAAAAGCTCTGTTGTGAGTATGTACGATGAAGAATTCCAGATACAGACGTCTCGGCGGAAAAAAGCTTGCCATTTAATTGGTCCATCGACATATGATAATGTTTGCTCGGATTTTTCAGTGTGGATCACAAACTCTTAGCCTAAATACACAGAAGTCAATTTGAAATTCACCCACGTACCTATTACAAATGAGCGATAAACGAGCCTCGACCTCAAATACTATACTAATATTGTCACGGATTTGATTTTTGAATTACTGCTGCTGTTACATAGAGGCTAAAGGAGACCAGTCTCTATCTACAAGATATAGCTTTACTGAAACTTAAATAAACACTATGTTTAGCTGCAAACAAATGGACTATTGAATTGGGACACAAGGACAAGTTTTGACGTCAGAGTAAGCAAGAATGAAGTAGTTTAATTGTTGCTTACTTTAGATATCAAGAAGTAGAGGGAAGGGTGTATAATGAACCTTGTTTGATACGTGTCAGCAGAGCTATATGTCACCGGGCGCGTCCCTAGGTCATTGACATCTATGTTCTAAACTAGCCTAGAGTCGCGTGCTCTAGAGACAAAATTGTCAACACAACGGTCGAGGACAAACTTAACTGTAAAAAGCAGGTGTATACACCTTGTTGGAATGTAAGAACGCACATTCATAAAATGTGTGGAAGCTGAAGCCCCACAATGGGGACTCTTCACGACTATAACTTGGATATGGTTTACCTCTCGGAAGTTTGTCTACCAAACTTTTGCAACAAGTGCGTAAAAATTCTAGAAGGTGAGCCATCTTACTAACATTATCATTGGCGGTCCGGTAGACAGATCTGAATTCCACATCATCAGATTCGCATTTAGAGATGAAGATAACAGCACGATGATGTCTTTGGAATCAACCTTGTTGTTCATCGCAACCAACGTACAAACGCATGCTAATCCGGTAGAATTTATAAGATGATCATTTTGGCTGTTAAGGAATCTGCTGTGAAACAACAAATCGAAGGACATCTAAAAGCTATATCTATTAGAGGACATTTCAACTACCAACCAAAGTCCGCCTTTTAGAAATCGCAGAACGCTGTAACCTACAGCGGGAGGCCTTGCGCTTTGTCAGATCGAATTGTTAGTGGTTGTGGACAGATTTGGCTGATGTACAGGGACGGTATCAGAGACTAGTTACTCCAACGAGTTCATTCGGTCCCATGCAATATTTCTCAGGTTGGAGCTGCAAGCATGAGTCATATCTGTGTGTTATAGTAGGTTAGCATATGCCTGAGCAGAAAATGAAAATAAAGGGATAGATGGAGCCCTTCGACCCATTTCTGAACCGAGCTTTGAATCATACAACGAACGTATAAATCCAAGATGTCCGAGGGCCGTACAATGTCATTTGTGAACCAGCAAGTATAGGAGAGATTACCACCGAGAATGATAGCATACCACCTTTAGTATATAAATGCTAGCTGTTGCCACTGATCGACAAGCTGCACGAACTTTTGAATCCTTTTGACAAGAAAGAGTCTTCCTGAGTGATTCGGACACATTACAAACTACCGTTCAAATACTACCTATGAATCTACTTGATCGACACAGCTGTAGACATAATTTTTACGCTCCCATTCAATCCTGTATCGGTTGTGAGAAATCACCCCACTCGAACGAATCAGGGGAGTTTCCATCATTGCAGAGGTTGCGTGGATAAGATTTTGACATTGCGTTGAGAAGTGGAGTACCGATACAGGTCCTGCAGTCCATAATGGCCTGTTTCATCGACTTTAGGTTTGGTTACGTTTCGACCATTAGGAAGTCACTCTTGGCAATAACTGAATTTGATGTGTTGGTATATAAACTGGCAAAGCTTCTAAGGGAACACTACTCGTCAATTATGGCCCGGATTCCACAACCGGAGACAAATAAGACTGCGCTCTTCCACCGACACTCTTCAACAAAGTCACCGACTGAATAGTGAATAAGGCACTGGCTTCTAACCAGTAATATATCTCAGTCAGAAATTGCACATCTTTACCTAGAGTTTACGAATGACAGTGTTAGGCTATGGCATTCCTCGCTACGCTTCAGAAATCTGTTGATCGAACCTGTTTATCCGTCAGTCCGATGGGGGCAGAAGTGAACACAGCGTTGAAAGCCCCCGACTTGCTGCCGTAGCTCACATAGCATAGTACACGTGACAATAAAGCTCAGTGTCATAGGATGCTATCAAAAAGGATATGCACGACGTAAGTCTTATTTAGTTGAACTATTCATCAAATATTCCACAGTGGAATAGATAATTAATCAGTTATTTGGTCAGTTACGCATAAGAAACCTAACCGATTTGAGTAGACGACACCAGTTCTCCGGTACAAAAATACATTCGGTTTATTCTTCTCTAGATACATCATAATAATGAAGGATATAAATGATTTATACGGATTTCGAGTACTTTGAGAACCGTTTCATTCGGGAAGGGATATTAATTTCACCTACCATGTGGTACAAGACCTACATTTTATCACCCTAACTATCCCAAACAGAATTCAAATGTGGATGTTGTAATACCAGAGAACGACCTTGTTTTATGATAAGAACTTGTTATAGTAAGCTCAGCGATGTTGATATTGCTTAACCCAAGGAAATAAGTATCTACAAATGAATCCAACATGTTTGAGGCCTTCCTGGGTGCTAGTGTAGAATTAACATTTTGTGAAAGTTTCAATCAAATGTCCTGCTTCACGAACACTGCACTTCTAGCTGCAAAATATGAGTCTAAACATAATGTTGTTTTACATAAAACTTCGAACCTCGATACCACAGTCTTGACCAAAATGTTGGTAGTCAGTTGTTGGACACTACTTCAGCTTGGAAGATGGACCAAATTGAACTGGTTGATAGTGTTCAACAATACGCACCACAATAGCCTCAGCGGTTAGCAGAAACTACGTGACTAAGACTGGCTCGAATCAGAGTCAGTCCCGGGATTATTGAACATATTGGTGTTTTTCCAACAGGAGCTATAACCGTGTAGTTCTAGTGGATTTGTGGCCGCAATACTCTCATTTATCTTATTATTATCGGAAGGGATTGTTGACGTAGCTTACCGCAGATTTCGTTCTTCGAAGTATCAGCTATTCTTGATTCAATCACAGGAGTACCTTCTGCAATAAATTTGATAGGGGGTTGTTTGTTTTGTTCTCCGCCCAGGGATATCCAATGCATGATGGGGATGGTCTGTCGACTTGATGACGATACTTTGCTGAAATGTGTGTGATCTGTTATTCGTAACAGATGAATAAATAGGGCAAATTAAAAAAGGGTAAACCCAATATGCAGACAAGTTTTCAACGTGAAATGAGAAGGAACCGTGTTAATGATTGGAAATGAACTGGGAGCTTGTTTTTCCAGTTGTATTCAACACTACACATACTTTTACCGTTCGAACTTACTTCTGTCATACCGTGTTTCGTTTTCCGAGCTGCATGATGTGCTTCGTGTCTGTTGCGTAGTTTAAGTGTTGTCCCGTGGGCTACAACCGTTTTTACTGAGGAACGTTTATTGAGAGTGTGTTTATTATAGGAAATTTCGTAAAGGCTAATAAACCAACGCACTTGGGTGATTCAATTTTAGTTGGTTCCCGTAAACAATGGTAATTCCGAAAATGTTCTCTGACAGATATTTGCAGAAAGCTTATTTGGATGCCTGCTTGCCTGTAAATGAGAGATTCCGTGGTAAAGCGATAGAGGGTGATTGAAACCTTTTACCTTAGATTAGGATCCAGTGCAGTACGGATAGAAAACGAATGAAGATTTAACCGCGTGATACTGGAAAATAGTGGTAGAATGCGTCTTTAACGTACGTGGTATACAGCGGATCTCAAGGCAGGATTTTTGCCTTCTCGGGTGTCAGAATCCCATTCACGCAACTCGTGCTTTCGCGGGAGATTCTGATGAGGGCCGATTGTGTGGAGACGGTAAACGACCCGTATGAGATAAGTGGCTAGCTCCCAATAAAGCAAGAAGAAGAATGTGGTCAGCAATGAAATTAGTCTCCTATGTAACGTGTAATGATCCGCTGTCAACCCACATTGTAGACGATTACACAAATGTTTTACTATACAGAATGAATCAAACATCAAGATAATGTCAGAATCATTGAGAATTGAACCAGTGTGATCAATGATCCATTATCTGTGTGGTGGTTATTGGAGATGAACAACCGAGCAACGAGAAATCCTTACTCTGTGGACAAATAAATCAATGAAGAACAATCGAGATAGGCAAGAAAGGAGGTGGTTATTGTGAGCATGAGATGAGGTCAAAACTCAATGCAAGGGGAACAACAGTTATGTAACAGTTATCGCTCAAATGCCACGCTCACGATTTGTCGGACTGATGATCACCACCTAAAAGAGCCCTACTAAACTCTACCTAATTTGCATGCTACTCAACGACATGTTAAGGTCACAACGCGCACTCTATCCTTTATTGCTATACTGGCAACGAGGATTAATATGGTTAATGTACCAAAGAAGCTTGCTGTATATTGAACGACACTTCATGGAATGTTGGATTATTCCGTAGTTTTCTGTAATAAATGCAACCAAGAATGTTATACTCTAGCCAACATTTTTCATGGTAGATAAACCTGTCTGAAATCAGAAATCACTTCAGCAGTTCAAGTCCAAAAGAATGAGGCTTGTACAGCATCTCAAATTGAGGTTTTCGCATGGTTTGGTGGAACAGTCTGTTGATTTTTTGTTTTGATGTGGGTGGCATGAATCATACCCACCTAAAACAGGTTTAGACCCTGAAGCTGATATATGCCATGGTTGTATTATTACCGGCAACATCTTACATAACATGGTGTACCATATTCTTTCGATCAACTCATAACGAGAAATGTATAAACAAATAGTCACCTAGACTCGTCGTCACAAAATGACTGGTTCTAGGGCAAGATACTGGGACTGCCGTGGGTGAGTAAAAGTCAAAGCCAGACCACCCATTAGCCTCAATCTGAACACAGCTGATAAGTGCGGTTCGAGGACGATTGAACTTGGTTGGATATGAAGTATTTTAGGACGGAGCAGGGCTACCTCCGATGTGGACGGGTAGTTGGAAAACCGACCAGTGGTGAAAAGGAATGAGTTTGTTTCTGATGTACGAAAGCGCGAGTAGATACAACTTCAACTAAGTAATTAATCAACAAACCGAAATTATTCCGACGTTATAGGATGTTTAGAGGATTTCGATAACCTGTCCCGATTACCTCAATGCCGAAGAACCTTATCCAAAACACCACAGAGAAGCCTTTTCATGGGATAGCTTGCACATTGGCAGCGTCCAAAATTGCTGCAAAGGCTGTACTTGGTCCTTTTTAAACTCACTTGAATGAACCTTCAGACCCATATCTTTTTACCAACAGACCTAATAGGTTCACTATCGATGCTGTGTTCTCAAGGCGGGAAATTCTCCTTCTCGGGTGTCACAATCTCGTTATTGCTATCCGTTCTTCGACCAGTGATTTAGATGAGGATCGGTTGTGTGAAAGCGGTAAATCGCTCGTGTGTGATAAACGGTTATTTCCCAATACAGCAAGAAGAGTAATGCGATCAGCAATGAAATTGGTCACATTCGTTACGTGCACTCATCCGCACATCGTAGACGATTACACATATTTCATACTGTTGAGGGGAGTTATTGTCCGAATGAATCAAACATCAGGATAAGGTCGGAATCGGAGAGGATTGAACCAGGGTGATCACATATATTTTGTCTGGATAGAGTTCATAGCAAAGTCTTTTGTTGAGTCGCGAATTATGAGGGTGTCGTTTATGCATCAGGTGTACATATATATACTGTCAATGGTGCTGCATAGTGGTCCAGTTTCGAGTTTTGCTAAGAATATATCCGCCGGAAGGGGCCCAAGTGATGCTTTCTCTGGATGTGGAATCCCCATTCACAAACGTTCCGTTGCTCGAGACGGCAGAATTCATCTTTCAATACTTGACCGATAATGATATCAAACTCGACATTCCTGTGGCCAAGCTGAAAGAACTCATTCTTAGATGTACATGAAATATGCAATTTCTGTACAGTGGAAAATCCTACAGGCAGAAGGACGGGGTAGCAATGGGATCACCACTTGGACCCCTTCTGGCGGATATATTCTTAGCAAAACTCGAAACTGTACCACTAAGCAGCACCATCGACAGTTTGTTTATGTACACCAGATACATGGACGACACTTTCATAATTTGCGACTCAAAAAATGACATTACCGAAATACTGCGGACACTCCACAACGCCCGCTCAATGACCACATTTACAGTGGAAATAGAGACGGACAATTTCCTCGTTTTTCTTGAGGTGGGATTGCGTAGAATGGAGGACGGACATATAGAAAGGAGGGTGTATCGTAAATGTACATGGTTGGGGCAACACACATATTTTCGAAGTTTTGTCCCCCTCTGATACAAAAGAAACCTAGTGAGCTGTCTTACCTACAAAGCAAGAAACATCTGTAGTCAGGACACGATTGCCAAAGACCTCGAACACATAGGTGACACATTACTAAAAAACGGATATCCAGAACCGTTTATTCGTTACCCTATGGGAGAGAGGAGACACAAAATGAAAGTGCAGATGGCCAAGAAAAAGGGATATTTTTCTAACTGGCCCGTTCAAGGGTGACAAAAACCTAAGAAATAGTAGAACTACGCATATCTAAGAGCCTCGGGAAGTCCTTCACCACTGTGCATGTCTGAATCTTAACAAATACGAAGCCTTTCGTTGTTCAACATTCCAAGGACAGGTTGCCTCGTCAGTCTCAATCTTTTGTTCTATATCAGTTTACGTGTTCTTGTAGTGCACAGTATATTGAAAATACGAAGAGACGCCTGTCGGAGAGGATATCAGAACACGTCCCGGCTTCTTTACTCAAAGGAACTATTCGTACTATCAATAGTGCAATCCTACAACATCTGGTGGATAGCGCACATCAAATCGACACAGTGACATTTTTCAGACCAGTCTTGACAATTCCCACAGTTTACGCGAAAGGATTACGCAGGCGGTTGCTGATGCCATCAGAAGCCATAGCAATTCGACTATTGACACCTAAATTGTGTAAGCAACGTAACCTGGTGCAACAGTTGTTGTTGCCGTGGCCGTAACGAGTGATTTTCTTATGGTTCCTATATGCAAATTCTCCCCAGCCTCACACCTCTTTTTTTATACCCTTGTTCTTCACACCTGTCCTTTCACGCCATTTGGTTACACAGTTCACACTTATTGTCGTTCACACAACAAACAAGATTCATCAAGTTGAAGAATGTTGTCGAGGCAGCGGATATGTTGCACATTTACTTACTCTCTGCTATATTTAGCTGAACATATATTCTCTTTTACCCAGTACTATATATGTCAATGCCTGAAGTGATATATCGAGAAGACATTTTTTCGTGTTACAAGTGTAATTCCATGTAATGTGGTCGTTGGAGATGGATAAACTAACAGCAAGATCTGCTCATTCCGTGGACATATAAATCAATGCAGACCAATTTAGTTAGGCAAAAAGGAGTTGGTAATAATAGAATGAGATGAGGTCAAGACTCAGTACAAGGTAAACAACAATTATATAACAGTTATTGCTCAAATGCTTCATTCACGATTTGTAGAAATGATGATCACCACCCTCCGTAACTCTTCACCTAAATGACACTCGTTTTATTGACATGTTATGGTCGTAACGCGCACTCCACCCTTGATTGTTAAATTGGGGATGAGAGTGATTAGTTTTTGTGTACCAAAGAAACTTGCTGTATACTGAACGACACCTCTTGCGATGTTGAACCGTCACGTAGTTTTCTTTAATAAATGCAATAAAAAATGTTTCACTTCAGATAACACTTTACATGCTGGATAAACCGATCAGGAATCAGAAGTCCATTCAGCAGTGCAAGTTCAATAGCAAGGTCTTGTACAGCATCTCAAAATAGGGTTTGCGCATGGTTTGATGTAACAGTCTATTAATTTGTAATTTTGATGTGGATGGTACGAATCATACCCACCTAAAACGCGTTTTGAAGTTGAACCCAATATATGCCATGACTGTATTATTTTCCATAGTATTGAGAACCATAGTCTTTCGATCAACTCATAACGAAAAATATATCAACTAGTAGTCACCTAGATTCGTCGTCACAAAACGACTGGGTCTAGGGCGAGATACTGGGACTGCCGTGGGTGAGTAAAATTTGGAGCTAGATCACCCATTAGCCTCAGTGAGACCACACCTGATAACTGCAGTTCAAGGAGGATTATACTCGGCTGAGGAATGAAATATTTCAGGACGGAGCAGGGATACTGTGGATATGAAGGTGTAGTCAAAAAATTGATCAGTGGAGACAAGGGAAGAGTATGTTTCCGATGTACAGAAGCGCGAGTAGGTAAAAAGTCAAATACGCAATAAATGACCTATTTGGAATTATCCCGACGTCAAAGGATCCTTACAAGATGTGATAATTGCATCGTAATTTTACCTTCATGTATTGATGAAATGGGTTCGTCGGTCGAGAGAAGCATGCTATGAAGCACGGTGGAGAAAAGAAATAGCGTGGAAAGTAATTTTTTTCAATAAACAACAGCACATAGATGCATCAGATGAAAATATATCAAGCGTTTACAAATCACGTCTGTTTTATTAAAAATTTCTGTCACTTCATGCCAGATCCGATTTCTCCAATCGTTGCATTTACCAGCTGCGCTTCGTTCAACACGGTACACTTCCAATTTGCTCGCACAACACATCCAAAACGAAGTTGGCGGATTGTGAATTTTGAGTGCATGGCACATGCCTTACCAGGACTGGTGCAGAAATCCCTTCCCAAGTGGATATCCAGTGTTCGAAAGTGGAAAAGGTTAATCTGTTTTTGAGTAATCGGGGTTGGTCGCGAGATCATATTTACAGGTAATAAGGGAAGTTTGGTTGGGCAGGGGGGATTCGAGACTGCAGACTCGCCGATAATTTTATTTGCATGATAAGATGCTTGTTTGATGTTGAGCTGCTTGCCAACAAATATGAAGGTCATGAGGCTAACCCCTGCTAAGATGATATAAATGTGGACCACCTCAAAGCAACTTTTATGCAACCTTCATATGACTGTCCTACTTCATACTCTTCATATGTTAGTACATACTTTGAAACTTTATCTGTTTCGGACGTATTTGCTATTCTCCTCAAGTATGGAGCTTCGTGTTCCGTGGGTCCGGATGTCCTCTCGCCTGCAGTTTTTTCAGGCTGGGGGCTGAGTAGTTTTCAGAACCCTTGGCCACTTTGTTGAATGAATCCCTATGAAGTAGTGCAATCCCTAACTTTTGATGTCCTGTCCCGATTACCCCAATGCCAAAGGGCCCTAACACAAACGGCACGAAAAAAGGGCTTGTCATGGGATAGCTCTCACATCAGCGGCAATCAAAATTGCTGCAAAGGCTGTGCTTGGTCATTTTTAACCTCCCCTGGATGTACATTCGTACCTTTGTCTTTTTAACTAAAACCTAAAAGACTCACTGTCGGTGCTGTAGTTCTTTTAGTCCACTTCGGTACTGAACACTTAGACTTATTTGTCCGATTCCTCCACTGTGCTTTTCCTTGTTTATTCCTCAGTCTTTGAATCAGCGCCCCTTTTTCGTCTACTGTTAACGCTTCAGGCTTTCCCCAGTCCCACATATATGCTTGTTACCTCTCTAACAATTTTCAAAATTGAACACAGAAACCCAATTTAGGGTACAAATGTTCCAAACAAGTTGTCAACTATTCTGCGGTAATCTAGGATGATATGTTTCTTTTCTCTTTACTTTCCAAGCATATCAGCGACTAAACAGTTTCTTCGTCAACTGGAGAATTTGAATATGCTGAAGATATTGTACTGTGTCAGATTATTGCTGATCCCATTGACTTCAGAATCTATCACAAATGGAACATTTCTCCAAACGATCTCGTTTATACTAAAACCATCTAAGAGCTTTGAATATTTTTAGCAATTCCAGCCCTTAACATACAGATTCTGTTTTCATGGATTGCAAATCCTTATCTAGAGTGAGCCCTGTCACGTACTTGGGAGTTTTGATAACAATCTACGACGGAAGACTCATACCCAAAACTGTGCTGTTAAACTGAGACATCTTTCCTTTCAACTAGGGAATCTCAGAGTTCTGGACACCGGAGCCGGTTGTTTACAAGTTCGGTACCAGCATTTTCTCCCTACCTTACTTTAGTGATCTCCAGCAAATTTTCTCGGTCTTCCGAAATAGAACCTTGAAATTCTGCACCATCGTTTGATAACAATGCAGGTATTGTCAGAACGGATGCATATGGTGTGGTCTGATTGTATGTGATGAATAGCGGGACTCGAAATGCAGACAAAACCGTATTTTTCTGTTACCAGTGGGCCACGACAATGACGGAATGTGAGCCTCTGAGGGAAAGTGGAATAAGACTATTTTGCATTGAATTACTCCCAAACATTATTCAGAACATACAGTTCCTACAAGATATTAGGCATTTGGTCTGCCTTCAATTATCACGGATTTCCAGAATCTCATCGACATACAGTCCACCAGTGTTGATGGTGAAATGATTTTCTATCTTGTTGCACTTGTGACTCCAACGGCCAGTATGTTGGTAGACTTATGGATATTCTCGTCAAAACACAAAGGTTTTCAAGGTTACCTTCATACGTGACCTGATATAGATCAATTATTTCGAATGGACCTTGAAGTTGCGCTTGCTTTCAACGGTCTCACATTGAGTATTAAACAGAAATATTTCCGTTTGACTTCATTTACGAACCTCAGGTGAAGCAGCATGAAGAGTCATCCTGAAAAACTATTACCTACCCAGGTGAATTCTTTTCGTTGAATTCGGGTGAAATGCCGTTTGGGTAATCCGGAATACCGAGAAAGTTAAATAACATTTTACGTGAATGGGTATCATGCTGGTTATCTGTTGGCAGCTCGATTATAGTGGAATTGCCAATGCGATCGATAGTTTTGAAATGATTATGGCTAACAATGGCTCCTTCAGCTTAGCGCTCGTTTATTGAAATATTACCCGGTCAGATATGTTTCCACAAGTTTCATCAATGTGTAACGATAACAACAGAGACTGCAGTTCAAAGGTTTTTCGCAAGAATCCAAGTTGTTCCTGGAAATCCATACTCTCAGATCTTGAAGTACTGGTAGTATTGTAGTAGTATTTGTCAAAAAGACAGAACGTTTCCATGTCATTTCCCAAACCGAACAACTGAGAAAAATCCACTCAACACGAAAAGCAGTGCAAAATCATCGTCACGGATAACGTTGCACATCGATTGTGTTCCCTTCTGTACTAACTGGAACAATTTGCCCTTAAATATTCAGTGCAAATCTACCCTCCGAAATATTTCTCAATTTAACCCTGTCACCGATTCAGTTTCGTTAATTTGTCATATGTTAATATATTTATTCTGATTTGAACCCGGAAAGTAAAGTTTTGAAGTTAGGAATGATAATCATTTTCCTTGAATGACTAGAGTATCTCTTTTCGAAGAAACTAGTCTGACACATATTTGCCAATCAACCATCATTTTCATAGGCTTTTTAGATTTACACAAGAACAGACCGTAACATTTCCATTTGAACGAATACTATTGGGATTCCACTAAACCGAAAAAACAGGAGCAGACTGTTGGTTATCCTAGATTTCCATCTTTATATCAAAAAGCATTTTGAATCTTCCACTTCGCGAAAGCCATGGCACCGAAAATATCAGAAAGCGCGATTATTCGGTACTGAATTCCTAATACCATCTCCTGAAAACGTGGTGAGGCCCTCGGGACATTCAATTTTTATATTCTTGCGTTCAGTACATTAATTTATGCCCGGAATTTTCGGAGGGCATTGCACAAACGGTGACTGTGGCTATCTACTGAATAATTAGATAAGTCTCTATAGCTTGAAAGTGGCAAGGTGGAAAAAAACGTTGCTCTGATATTTGAGCAATGATTGCTTCAAAAATAAACACTGGAGTCTGTGACAGTATTTTTGCCGTCGGCGTAACTTACTTTTTACCAGAACGGTGCGTTGAAACAAATATTTTTGAAGACAATGTTTCCAACAAGAACATTTTATTTTGACAAGCCAAAGACATGTGGATTGGATAATTGGCAAGCGGAGAAAAATGCAGACGTTCAGAATACGAGCACAATTAGGCAGTCGCGTTGTTGAATCAGATATCGGACCTCAAAGAAAAGTGGATTATTGATGAGAAATACTTGCTTTTTTACGCCTAAAAACCAGAATCCCCAATTCAGTCCACTTTATGACCACATCTTAGCCAACGTGCATTGGTGAGTTCATATGATGAAGAAAGCTGTTTGCAGATGTAATTCTCCAAGATTCATACTGGGTACTGTTACGTGTTTCTGTGTGGCATCTCATTGTCTCACACAAAAAATATTAGTACAACATTTTTAAGGTAAAAATAGTTCCCATGGCCCATGGAAAATCCATTGTGCAAAACGGGAAGTACCGACGAAACAATTGCAGTGGAGAATCCAGGATGTGAAAGTCCTTGAAATAATATTTTCATGAATCAACTGTTTCCCGTCTGTAAAACTAAAGTGCTTCGTGGAAGATTATTGTGCTACCGGGGTTTGCGTCAGCTCAGGCCTCAATTGAGGATGCATTTGTTGTACCAGTTGGCATATCCATTCGTTTTATATTCCCCAGTAATAGCGAAACCACGGAAGCCTTGATGGTTCTGTTGCTACAATTGTTACATTATTTCGTAGATTTGATTATGATGGAGAATCCATTTTCAGCTTTGGAAAAATAAGTCGATTCACTTTTTCCACTTTGGACAAGCGAAGCGAAAATATTACACACATAGTAGCACATGAGAACTAGCGGTACCATAGTTCGGTTGGTAACTTCAATGCACTGAGCGCTGAAATAGTTCACTGAAGAGCGAGATTAGTGTAAATATTATTGCTAGGCACAAAATATGAACAGCTAACTTCATGTAGCAAAATAGCCCTCATTTTTTAATCGGTGGCTCATATTTATGGATGGACTTTAGGCACAAAGTAGCAAAGTCGGCCAGTTTACCGTAGTTTATCCCTAAAGATAGGGCAAATAACCCGGAATTTCTTCGGATTTATTAGTCACCAGGTGGTATATACGTGAAATGAGAGAGTTATTTCAGATTGCAACATTTTATGTAAGTGATAGACAAATTCTAAGGCTTGTAATCTCATTCGAAATTCCTTATTGAGTCTACCGTATGGGGTAACGTTTTTCTCGCTAGAACTTCCCACTCGATTTCCAGTTGATTGTACGAATCAGATAGAAGGTCTCATTGGCACCCAATGAATCTCCCTCTGCTAACTTCGCAGAGTTTGGAAATCTCTGAATAATTGTTAGTCCTTCCAATTGAGGATCAAATGAGGTAGAACCATTTTTATGTACTAGTCCACCGTTCACTTTTATTATTGATTCCATCGTTGTTACGGCTTATTGTTTTTTTGATTTTGAGCTTCATCGATTATTGAGTTGGTGTGCACACTTGTCCGTACAACAATTACAAAAAACAACAGTATGGTTCGATTTCAAGTTGCGAGCAGGTTTCATCCACTTTTGTCGATATCTGAGGATCGGAAGTAATCCTTTGCCAGTGTAGTTCGAGGCAATATTGCGTTGCATTCGACGTGATTCATTGATGCCGGCATTGGTCTTGATGTTGTGAACAACCTCATGTGAGGGAATCGTGGAAAACAGAGTTGTAGCTTGCTTACTTACTTTTACTCTTACGCGACTATCTCCTGCGGGAAAAATAAGTCGGCTCCATGGATATCACGGACCACTGCCGACCTCGTGCGGCGGTCGGAGGCGAGCTCCGTACAAATCCTCATCCAGTCCTTGTTCCATCGCCGGGCTCCATAGACTGACCGAAGGCCTAAAAGCTCTACGTCTTTCTCTATTGTACTGGTCCACATTTTCAGCTGTCCACCAAGGCGACAACGCCAACCATGGCAGGGAGTAAGGCAGTGTTTACTTGGTTATCTCTGACTCGGGTCGCCGAAGCGTGTGGCCGAACCACTGAAGTCGTCGACGTTGGAGGAGAATGGGGAGAGCATCGATATCAGAGCATCGTCTCCTTACCTCGTCGTTGGACACCCAGTCGCGCCACTTGACTGTGAGGATTTGCCGCAGGCACCAGTGGTCTAAAACCACCGACCTTCTTGTATCCTCAGCTCGTAGTAGCCAGGTTTCGCAGCCATAGATGAGTACGGGCCGGATGGCAGCACGATAAACACGAACTTTGGTTCTTAAGCTGATTTCACTGCTAGTCCACAGCGTTCGTCTTAACTGAAGAAAGGCTCTCCTGGCTCTGTCGATCCGTGATACCACTTCATCTTTTGCCTGGCCGTTCGGAAGCAGAGTTGAGCCCAGATACTTGAAGGAAGGGACGTATTCGACTGGTTGGTCATCGATCGACAGTTGTTGAATTGTCGGGCCCAGATGGGTTGTGAAAGCTTTTGTTTTTATTCGAATTTACTTCAAGTCCGATGGACTTAGCGAAGGAATTGATTCGGTCGAGGATTGGTTGTGGCGTAGAGGTGGAGTCTCAAAGCATGACAAGATCATCCGCAAACTCCAGGTCCGAGATGTATATTTCCTGACTAAGCTGAAAGCCAGGGTAGTTGTGTAATATCTGTCGCATTGTCCAATCGATGGCGTAGTTGAACAGCACCGGTGTGAAGGGACAGCCCTGCCTAACTCCGGTAGTGAGTGTGAACTCGCGGGACTCTTCAGCGTACACCAGTTGTCCAGTAGTACCTCTTCAACAGCATTAAAAGCTTATGGGGCATCCCATCGGATTGGATTATGGTCCGAAGAGACTCGCGATTCACCGAATCAAAAGCTGCCGGAAGTCGATGAAACAAGCTGCCGTCGGATGCTGCAGCTTATAGCAATGATCCAGTATTCGGCGCAGTGTGAAGATTTGATGCACACAGCCTCTGTCACGGCGGAAACCCCCTTGGTTCGGGCGAATGCGCTGGTCTTTTGCCTCGGAGAAACGGGTTAGTAACAACGAACCAAAGGTCTTTGCGGCCACATCGATCAGGCTGATCCCTCGGTAGTTCTCATATGCCGATTTATCACCTTTCTTCGGAATGGGCAGCAGTATGGACACTCCACAGTCGGGTGGAAATGCTTCCGCTCTCCAAATGGAACCAAAAAGTGTACACAACCTGTCAATCAATGACGATGAACATGCTTTATACACTTCCGGGGGGATGCCATCTTCCCCAGCAGCCTTTCTGTCTTTCAGTTTGTTTATCATTTCCGTGATTTCCGCGGTATTGGGCGGGTCACAGTTGCTTTCGTACTGGACTAGAAGGGTTGATATGGGTTGGTCCGTCCGATGGTCCGTAGGCCGGTTGAGCAGCTGACCAAATTATTTCACCCATCGGTCTATTTTCTTGCTCTGTTCGGGAATTAAGTTCCCTGCCGTGTCACGAAGAAGGGAATTTTGCTTACAAAACCTATCAGAGGCGTTCCTAATAAGGCGGAACAGTTTACCGAAGTCATCAATTCCGGACGCAGTCTCCATTTTTTCAGCTATTTCTATTCAGTATCTTTTGCGATCAGCCTTGGCGGAGCGTGTCGCCTCTCGTTGCAGTCTGCGGCGTTCGGTACTACCTGCCAGTCGCGTTTCGTGCGCTCTGGTTGACAGCTGGAGTGTGCTCTCCGAGATCCAATCTTTTGTCCGCCTTTTTGTTCTCCCGAGTACTGTCCAGGAAGCTTCCTCGATTGTCACCTTCATTCGAGTCCACTGCCCTTCCATGGAAACTTCATCTGCTTGTGCATTGGTTGCATTGGTTAGTCGGGTTGTGATTGCTCGTGACAACGCTTTTCGCTTCTCTGGATTTCCTAGGGCAGCAACGTTTATCCGAGAGGGTGCAGACACTTTAGCACGTGTGGATAGATGAACTTTGAAACACGCGCGTAGGAGGACATGGTCAGTGCCTTTTCTGTTGCCCGTTATTGCACCTCGGTACTCTCGGAAATCCTCCACGGAAGAGGCCCAATGGGCTTTTACCAGGATGTGGTCGAGTTGGTGTGTAGTGCGACCGTCATTGGAGTACCATGGGAGTAGGTGCTTTTTGGGGTGTTGAAATCGAGTGCTGCAGACAACCATTGTGTTGATGTCGGCTAAAACAGTCAGTCGGCCATCGTTCTCGCAGTGTTGACCAAGGCCGAATCTCCCGAGAATATGGCGAGTAGATTCATTGGCCGTACATGTGCGAGCGTTCCAATCTCCTGCGATGAAAAGTACATCGTGCCTCGAAACCCGGTTGATTACCTCCTGCAAGTAAGTGTAGAATTCGTCTTTGGTTTCGTCATCAGCTGAATTGGTTGTAACATAGATCGCGATCACCGTCAAGTCGTGCGGGGAGCCTTTAAAACTTGCCAAGGCAAGTCTGGATGAGACTGGTTCCCAAGAGATCATTGCATCATTAGCTGCTTTGTTCAGAACAAACGCGACACCGTAGAGACCGGAGTTGTCTTTCGGGCTACTGTGATAAAGCCAATAGGATGTATCCACACCCGGGACCTTTATTGTCGGCTACCTGAGTTGGGCGGGCGGACTTCCGAGAGGCAAGCAATATCTACGTCATATTTATGTAGAGTTGGCATTAGAATGCACTGACTGCCGACGACTAGATACGTCCAGACGTTCCAACAAGCTATGTGTGTTCTTTTCCTGCAGTGAAGAATCCTAGCTTGTTGTCTTATCACCTTGACCGCCGGGACACGAGACGCGTCGCTTACTGGGGAGGCCGTGGCTTGATGAGCGCTTGAGTTTCCGTGAACAATCATAGAGAGTCTCGGCAGTAGGGTAGGAAGCGGTGTCTCCAGCACCGTTCGGCCTTTCTGTTCGAGGTTGCACCTCTAGCCCGTGCACACCCAAGCGCAGACTGCAAGGCAGCAGGATATTCCTAGAGGAGCAGATGACCTGCTGTACGGTTCGTTCGCTTCCTCTGGAATGCCGGATGAGGCAGTTGAACAGGTCTCCTTTGTGGCCGTCGGATCAGTATATTTCGTCCGCCCATTCAGAAGGATCCGTCTTCACATGCCGAACACCGTCTTGACGACGTTTTTTAGACCTCGGTAACCCTCAACCTGATTCCGCCCGCCTGTGGAGCGGTTTGCCGGAGTGTGGCCGCTGATGCATGCTTCAGCTTTGTGGAGCCACAGGTGAGAGCTGGGTGAATGATGGAGACCAAAGAGATAGAGGATGCCCCAAGGGACACGACAGTCAACCAACTCCGAGTTGTTACTCCTCTCAGACACCCATACACTCCTAATGAAACAGTTCATAGGGCGGGAGCGGGGCCGTAACCCAAATCTCATTTTTAAGCCTAGCACTACCAATCATGGCAGTATAACCCGTTATCCTGGCTTGGACAAGCGCCCCGAGAGACGCAAGCATACCATCGGAGTATCATACAGGTATGAGCTTGCGTCCATCCCCGACGCATAGCATCAAGACCCGTTAAAATAAAGTGAACCAATTGGTTCGAATATGGTTCAACGTTTGCCTTTATCAATCTTTTTGTGGTTGTCATGGCTTGATCATTTTCACGATTTTCACTGTTGTTGATTGATGGATAGGTGAGAACACTGAGGTTTACCACCAGTACACTGAAATGCATTGGTATGAACATGAATTTGTTCTACTGTTATTATCAGACCGATTTCGTCCCTTCAAGTTGACCGTACATCGTACAATGTCCCAGTATATGGTTGAATTTGGCCAATGGATATCGCCATAGGAAGAACTACATCAGATTCCAGTTCATGTTATAGGTAATGTGAAAGCAAAACGATGAGCATATTCAGCGAAAATCCTTTTTTGTATTTGAATTGATAGCTAACTGCATTGATGAGCTGAAAGATGCTGATCAGATACATCCTAAATCAAGAGACCCAATGAAGTATTACTCAAGGTAACTTATAGGCAGACCGTTGACAACCAAAGTGCAGTCAATAATCACAAGCAGGGCTTGCTGCTTCAGAATTATCGTTCAGGTTCTACGGGATCTGGTCTATGGGTTCTACGCAATTCAACGAAAGTTGTGATTTTCATTGATCCCTGTTTCAGAACTTCGTAAAACATTTGAAAGGAAGTTATGCACGAGATCAGGTGAAGAATTCGCATAAGTATTCTGGTATTTGCTTTGATATTCTTTGACAGTCTAAAGAATTTTACTGATATACGGATTTCCCCACTGTGTAACTGACGATTTTGGCTGTAATTATTAATAAATTAACTCAAATTAAGTACTACATCAGGCTTTTTAGAACAATCCTGTACCTTTGCATCATGAAGTAGGCACATGTCACATAAAGAAGACTAACAAGAGCCTGTCTACTGAATTTTGCAAACTAGGCAGTATCAGGCTTCTACCGTGGGGTCAAATACATCCACTCATTCAGTGATTTGTGACCTATCAGGACAGGATCCTGTATCTCGGCAAGTGGCTCTTCGGTGTTGATATGGCTCACTCATATACTTGATTCTATAACTTGTTTTTCCTCTCTTTTTTTTCTGATGAGTTCATCGATTTCTTAGTTGAAATGCAAATGAGAAGTAACAAATATTGCTCCCACCAAAAGTGAATATTTTATGGTTGTTCGAATTGAATTTCGTCAGCTAGAGAGTCTCGTATTCAGAAGACCAATAGAGTTATACAAACATTTACTTCAATCAGTTATCGGCTGCAGAGTGTGAGATTGCACGGAATGTTACTAACAAAATCCTCCATTGCATTTGATGGAGAACGCGTTCTTAGAGGTGATGTTTGACTTGACTGGTGTATTCCATGCCAGCGGCTACCAAGGCGCCAAACGTAGTCAGAATATGCACAATACGCGAGCCTTTTTTTCCGAATCATCCACAGAAAAAGCCCATGAAACATGAAGGTGACGTTGTGTGCACATTGTGAGAAACTATTACACTTCCCAGTACATGCTCATCGGATGTCCACATCGCTGATAGTAATTTCTAAGAGAAAGCCAAATAGGTTATTTCCGCTTACATAATATGGAGCTAGCATTTGACTAATTTTATTTATTAGCATCCCGTAATGGAATGGATAGTCCTTCTTGAAATACGGCTGAGCCATCATAGACGGTGTAAAGCGATGACTTCGTTAGAAGAGCGGCCATCCGTGTCTAGCACACGAAGACCCACCTGGGCATACTAAGTTGAATTTACCACCAGACACGAGCAATGCTTCGGAGACATCAGTTATCGAAAACAAAAAGACACCCAGGATCCTCAACGCGAAGTGGCCAGATCTCACAACAATAGACTAAAATACTAGGAACCGGGGCAGTGTGCACCTCTCAGCTAAAACAGAGCCGGATTTCACGACGACGCCACAGGTGTCGCAGGTCTGCGAAAAATTCTCTAGCTGTCGCTAAGCGTGAACTGATCTCCTCCCTACCACCACCTCCAGCTGTTATCGATTCCCAAAGGCACTTGAAGATGTCCTCTGATTCCAGCTGATCACCATAAACGGTGAATGCAGGCACGGGCACCTGTCAATCTTTCGAAAGCACTTCGCACTTGCAGGGCGCAAAGTGTACACCATATCCGTATAATTCAATCATCAAGCACTCCAAAACGTGATGTATTTTCTGTGCATTGTCACTTAGCAAAGCGGCAATGCCAGCATGTTCAAAGTTAGGATCTGTGTTCCTTGGGAGAAGTTCAATTCCACCGGTTAGAAGATCAGATAAGGCTTCTCGTAGAACATCCTTTATGGCAAAATTGGAGGGAAAAGGGCATATAGTTTAGTCTTGTCACACTCGACTGGGGACGACCAAAAAAGGGCCAAAGCTGGCAGTAAGCCCTCACCCGACCTGAGATGTGAGAATCCAACTCTTTGAGGAGAGATATATACTTCTCAGATACTCCATTTCTCAGTGAACAATTACATAGTACAGTTCTATCGAGAGGGTCACATGCCTCACGAATGTCCAGGAATATGGTGATCACTGGTAGTTGGAAAGCGTGACAGTGCCAAAGAAGCTGTCAGAGGGTGAATAACTGGTCGATTCATCCACGACTGGTATGAAACTCATTGTGTTCCTTAACACTCTACTTTTGCGCTTTTGGTACATGATAACAATCCTCTTCAGTTGATGCAGTATGAACAACAGAAAAATGGAACCTGTTGTGTGGCCGATCCATGCGTCATTGGCATTCGTATGTGATTCGTTCCGGTTCCGCTGGCCTTGCACTCGCCTGCGCGATACCTGTCTATCCCATGCGTTGCTTTCTTCCATTCCACCAATCACATGCGGCTAACTGTGCGTGAGACTGAAATTGACTTATTGATCTCAACCACTTGTCATATTATGGTGTGTGCATTTACCGTGTGATGTACCCAAACACAGATTCGTTCTCCCATACTATTTCAGACTACTATCACGCATGCATGCACGCACGTACGCACATAGCCGTGACTTCATTCATACCACTAACGGCACCGAGTCATACGTTCTTGTTGGTTCATTGCTGCTGAACGGACCTGCTTGACCGCACTCGATCACATGTTCAGCTTGGGCTTACCAATAGATGATTCACATTTTTGCTTGTTTGCCCGCATATGTATTCATTCTTCATTCTTCATAATAGAGGAAGAGGGTATCTCTCTCGTGTAAGCCTCCTCACCACAGCGCAGTGATGTTGACTCGTGCATGCGTCTGCCACAACCATTTCTCAAGAAATACATCCACATGTCGACTGAACAACGTGTCGTTAGGCTCTTCCACCAATTCGGCTGGCAGCGAGTTCCATAGATTGGTCACCCTCCGAGATAGACGGTACACCAATGGGAGGCCCACCGACTGCAGTTTCCTTAGAGTTAGTGGGTGCCCCCTCGTACAGACATGTCCTCGAAAAGGGAGCTCTGCACGTAGTTCTGGGCCGAAGTCGCCTCTGATGGTACGCCTGGTGAAGATCAGGTCTCCCCGGACTCTCCGATAGAACACTGGAAACAGCCCCTTGATCTTCAGCCGCTCTTCGTAGCTGACCCCAAGTAGCCCTCCAATAAGGCGGATTGCACCTCTCTGTACTCTTTTCAACTTTGCCATCTCTGCCAACGTACAAGGGTAAACCGCTGGCCCCCCGTATTCGATCCGGGGACGCATATGGGTAGCCTATAGTACCTTGAAGGCGTTGAGTGAGAGATGGCCGAATGAACGAGTAATCGGCCCGAGGAAACTCTACGCTGACGAACAAACTCTATCAGTGTTGTGCTTCGTTTTTAGTGACGAGACCACCATCACTCCAAGATCTTTTTCGCGGACGGAAAGCCGAATGGGTGCCCCGTGTATATTGTACATCCCATTGTTGGATGGAGCTCCTACTCGGATATGCGCACACTTGTCGGTGTTGACTGGCAGTGGCCACAGATCTGACCATCTCTCAAGGGCTTTGATATCCTCCTGAAGAACGAGCTCGTCTGCATTTGATGTATTCGTGCTCTAGGTCTTAAGTTCGTCTGCGTAGATGAGACACGGTGATTGAAAAACTGGTGGTTGATCATTGATATAGACCAGGAAGAAGAGCGGACCCAGAACCGATCCTTGTGTAACACCACCAGTTGCCACTTGCCAAGTTGACAGTGATTGTGCTACTCGTACTGTAAAGGTTCTCCCTTTTAAAAAGTCCTCTATCCACAGAATCAAGGGATCTACAACACCAAGAGCCTTAAGCATACCTAAAAGACGGTCATGCGGGACTTTGTCAAAAGCTTTGGTGAAATCCACGAGGATTATGTCCGTAGGGTGTCCTTTAGCCTTGGCCATCGTCCAGCTTTCTTGCGCGATTACTAAGTTTGTCAGGCACGACTACTTTTCCAAACCCCATGTGGTTGTCGGCATATTATGTTCCCGGATTCGCGTTGCCAGCAGGCGCTCTATAACCTTTCCTACCACCGGCGTTAGACCGACTAGAGACGTGTTGAACAGTCGTGTGACCGGTTGAGTTAACACATCGGCCAGCTCCTTTACCACTAAAGGATGAACACCATCAGGTCCCGGAGATTGGTCGACTTTGATGATGCGCATGGTTGCCGCCACTTCTTCCGCAGTGAGATCTTGGCACGACATTTGAGAGACACCAACTGCAATGTGTGAGGGACGGTTGTGCTTCTGTTCAGGAGCATAGACTGACAAGTAGTATCTCTGCTTTGTGTTCATCTGTAACTCTCAGAGAGTGTCCGTCCTGTAGGGCTGGGATTGCAGTTGTGATTTGCGTTTTCTGTCGCAGATATGCGAACAGGCGTTTGGGTGCTCGAACCGAGTCCACTGCTAACGTCTCTTCAAAGAGACGTCGCTTTTTCGGCTTCATTTGGGTATACTGATTCCGAATGGTGTGGTATCGGTCATATCCCTCTCCAGTTGCGTCACATTGTTTCCATGCTCGGTTCCGACCCTTCAAAAGACGCCTAAGTTGCGAGTCAAACCAAGATGGGCCTTTTGCAAGCGGTCACACTCTGGATGGTGGAGCAAACGTTTGGCAAAATTAAAGGATTTCATTTCGAATTACTCTCAAAGCCTTGTCTGTGTCGTACAATTCTGGCGGGTACCACATCACTGAGAATGCAGCCTCCCTGAGTTGTTGGAATAGCATTCGCCAGACGTTGAGTCCACTCTGTTATCTTGGAACTAACGTCGATCCTCTATTCCAGCTGATGGTCAACACCGCATGGTCACTGCACCCTAGTGGGTGTAGGTACACAATCTGACCAACATCGGAACGCCTTGGAGATATCGCCAGATCCGGAATAGATGAATGGTGATCCTAGGTTCCGGTCGGCGTTCTGACCTGTTGGTACGAGGAAAGTTCCAGCACCGTAGAAAGGAGCCCGCGGGAAAATAAATCCACTCCTGCATTGCACCGTAAGTTCTCCCAGTCCACATTTGGCGAGTTGGAGTCATCCAAAATTAGACAGTGACCATCGTCAGCCCAAAGTCATACGCCGGTCAGTATTTCCCGAGGATATGCTTCTGGGGACCGATAAATGACCCGGACAGACTCAAATTCACTGGATGTCAACTTCACGCGACACCAAAGAGGTTCTTCAAAGCCCCCCGGGTGTATCAGGCAATCCAACTGCAGTGAAGAGATGTCTGGTCGAATGTACATCGCCACGCCCCCTCCTCCCCGAGCTTGGCACCTATCAGCACGGTAAAGTGTATATCTCAGGATAGCCACTGCCAAATCCTACACTTCACTAGTAAGCCACATCTCCGTCAAGGCGAACAATATTGGCCAGTGTTGAACCACCCATGCCTCAAGCTCATCTCGTTTGTTCAACGGACTCCTGACATTAGACGACATGATAAGTGCTTGTCTTCTTCTGTCTTACCTCTCCGTACAGACCATCATTGCAACTCCACTGCCGGGGTCACCTGGTTGGTGATGCTGTTGAGAGTGAACGGTTCCCATCTCAGTTGAGGACGCCTCCGTTGAACACGAAAATCCTGGATAAAAAGACGTGTTCCTCCATTTGCCTGACGTTCGCGGAGCTCTCTCAACGCTAACCGGCAATTCTGTCGTTCCTCAGAATTTGCCGGAATGGGGAGCTGCAGGAACTCAGCAACTCATATTTATCCTTTTCGATTTTTGTACACTTAAGGTGAATCCACCTCTCACAATAATCACACATCAGGGTTTTGACCCGAGGGCCAATAGTTTTTTTGCATACCAAACACGCACATTGACCCTCAAAAGTAACTGAACTCATATTATTTATAAATCTGCTGAGATGCCACAAATATCACAAAACAATACATATCCACGAAGCAAAACGGTAGACACCCGGTGTAGCGCAAGTGTGTTTACTGATGTGCTAATAAACAGATCTGTGTTATGTTCGCCACGGAATACGAACACGGCAGAAGCCATGTTCAATGACAACCCCGGGGAAACTGTTGGGGAAGTCGCTATCATAAGTGAAAAATGGCGAAAGATCAGCATCTTGAATGAAGCTGAAATTGTTCACTAGGAATTTGGACGACTTCCTTATAGATCAAATGTTCTGGTGACATCCCGAAAAACAAACACTGAGTCATATCAATATATCAGGTGAAAAATGAAAGAATTGAGGTTTCTGCGGTGTGAGTGATCGAGGAATTCAGCACAGACCAAACTAATGATCTAGCAGTATGCTCCCAATAGATAAGGCGTAGCTGTTCAGCTAATTTGATGTGTAGTCCCGTAGACCAATCGAGAACACTCGACAAAAAGCTAAAATACTGGTTTAATTTCTGGAGAAATACAAAACGAAGTGACATGAGGAGAAAATTACTCACATTCCACATTATTCATCCTCAATATATTAAGTGCCTCATGATATACATAAAAATTGGTGAACGGAATGCTTGAATGAAATAGTAGATGGGAATGAGAATGTCAGTTTTCGCTACATTGTTAGACGAAAATGTGATTCATCTAACTACGGATGAGGCAGAATCTGTCTGTTGACTTCCAATTATAATGCAGTTCACAGCCAATTCAATTATGGTAACAGGCAATTGGATAAACCCAATTAGTCATGGTGATGTTGTTGTCAACTTGGTGCATTTGCTTGTGCATTCGGATGACATCAATCAAATTCTGAACCATAGTGGTTAACTGAATTTCGACTGCCTAGTGAAGTAGTGTGCACTTCAGCACACTTGTGTGCCCAGAATACCGGTTCAGATTGTGTCGTTATCGTTGCTGAGTGGTCGCCGTGGCTCATTTTTAGTAGATTGACAGTATTTTCCGTGGCCCTTCCACCAGTCACTTCCATTGTTGTTCAACCCTTATTTCGTCGTTCTATTTATTCTTCCCATCATTCCGTTCGACTGATGATGGTAAGGTGACTTCTGTGTTTACCGGACTTCCCATTGTTCCAACCTGTCCCTGAACTTCCTAGATTCGAAGCCAAAGCCTCGGTCAGTGATGATCGTCTCGGGTATATCAAATTGTTCCGAAACATTATTCACAAATACGCGAGAGACTTTATCACCCGTTTGACCTCGAATCGGGATTGTCTCTACCCAACGAGACACATGGTCAACCGTTGTTATGATTTACCGGTTTCCGGTCGAACTCATGGTTAAGGGACCAAAAATATCCAACCACCATCTTCGAAAGATTCGTTGTGCTTCTGCTGGTTGCACTGGCGGTGCAACCGTCACGAGCTATTGGTTCCTCTGACAGTCGGGGCAAGTACAAAGGTAGTCGTCCACGTCGTGCCGCATCAAGGGCAAGAATACAGTGCACCGCAATAAACTGAAGGTTCGTTGTTATCCCAAATGAGCGCTGTCATGCGCTAGCTGTGTTACACGCTCACGTAAGGCCTCGGGAATAAGAGACAGTCAACTGGGTCGCAGAACACGTGTCCTATCGATGTCAACAAACAGCCTACTAACCTCCACATACAAGAGATCCCACATTTCCAGTAAGTCGTGCAGCTTGGGTGAGCTCTCGTCTGGTCTAATTTCGGTTCGCATATAAGAATAAACAGTCCGCGCTTGACTGTCATTCTTCTGATGGCTGAAAGCGTCAACACTTGGCACCTACCGACTCACTGGGACTGCTTTGGCCGCCAGTTGGTCATCTGGGATCGGGTAGGACAAAACTGCAGGTACCTCGTCTATACTCGATAGTAAAAGGTGAATTCTTGCTGGCGGTTAGCCCATCACACCAGTATTCCTCTCGGATCTATTGCTGTTATCGATCAAGGCAATGGTTTGTGATCGGTTTTAATGCGAAAACTAGTAGCAATCAGATACATTCTCCACTCCGCCAAATCACTCATGACTGCCATACATTCCGTTTCCGTTGCGGAGTATTTTCTTTCTGAACTTGTGAGCAAGCAGCTGGCGTGCATGATTACCCCGGACGGATGTGATAATACTGTGTCCATTCTGACGTCACTGGCATTTATAGCCACTTTAAATTTCTCGTTTTGTCTTTGTATTGTCAAACAGCTGCAAGGGTTTGTCCCACTTGCCTTGAGTTCCTTGAACGCAGCTTTCATATATGAAGTTCACTCAAATTTCGTGTCTTTCTTCAGTAGCCAAAACAGGACACAAGCTTTCTGGGCAAAGTTTGGAACAAACATGGCGTCGTAATTGACCAGGCCAAGGAAAGATTTCAGTTCACGATTTGACTGTGGCGAGGGAAAGTTTTGAATTGTCTCCACTTTCTTGGGCAGTGGCTGTAGTTTGCCACCCCCAACAATGTGTCCCACACAAACAGTTCTGTCCCGTACGATCTCACTCTTCTTCCCGCTCAACGTTGAACCCGCCATTTTCATTTCCTCCAAGAATGGAATTAGCTGGAAACATGCTCGCCGATCGTCTTTGAAAATATCGCGAAATCGTCCCTATGGAACAACACAATCCGGATTTTGCAATTGGGGGGCCAATAAGAGAATTCAGATGTTCGCCCCTTCTGATCTACATATTTTTCTGTTTTTATGAATGAAGTGCCAATTTATTATTGCTTTGGTTCATTAAAATTTAAAAAGACTTACTCGTACAAGAGCTTACGAATGTTTTGTTGTCCTCTATCTTGCGAGATTTCTTAACAAGCTTGATGATTCTATGACTGAACTGGAACCCATGCTTGCTTGATTTTCTTCGTTTTCTATTCAATGAGGAAAGTGATTTGTGTTCATGTGACATCTGAATATTCGTCTCTCATGTCAAAGTAAAGCCAAGCATTGAGTTGCTTTACGCACATAAACAGTGAATCTTCGTTCTTTTGCACTATTTCCGTGGATAAAATAATGCGATGCGTGCACTGTTTCAACGAAGGAAAAAGGATTGACAACGGACTAATGTTCGACTTTCAAGCTGTTTCGTAATTTGATATATGTATGTCTCACAATTTTTGCGGGCAATGTGTGGGGCTGATGATACATTGTTTGGCTTACTGTCTTTTGGACTCTACTTTTCACGCACAAACCTCAGGTCATTCGACCAAGCCTTCACTCGGAAGCACCAAGTCGGATGACCTAAGGTTTGTTTCGTATTTCTTGGTGAACCTTCTTGCGATGAACCAGTAGACGAGCGAGATATGGCAAAACAGAATTACGACGTATAAGAGTGCGAGTTAACAGCAGTTTGAACTTTGAGAGTGGAGAGAGTAGACAGTGTTTTTCAGTATGATCAAACAAGATAGAGGACAAAAGCTGCAAGAGGAATCCCGTTGTATGCTCTCATCGTTCACGAACGAATAACACTTCATAGGAAATATGAAATGATTTACTGGAAAGTATGGCAATAATTGATGCGTGCTCTTCTGTGGTTGTCCGTGTGTTTGTGTTGTCGCAGTCTATGGGCTTCATTTGTACATGATTTACTGTGCAGCGGATGATGGGAATCAGAGAGAACTTTAGAGGTAAAATTATCACTAGCACAAAGTGCCTGATTATGATAATGTCAACAAAGCTAGATATGTTTTATGGATCTTATGATCAAACGAAAGTCCTTTTTTAGCAAACCAGGAAAGAATAACTAGGGAGAAGTAAAGTCAGTAGGGAATAACGAAAGCAGTCTCAAGTTTCGAAGTGCGCTTTTGAGGTACGAGGAGCATAAGTATTCCGAGAGAAAAACAGGAAGTTTCTAACTTTGTATAATACCTCATTGACGTGCATAGACCGCGAAGATGTGCAAGTAGGAAAAGAAACAAAATATTTGACAGTGGACGATGCGGAAATCTGTCAGTGATTTTCGATTGGATCCCTCGCGTGGTAAATTAAACGATGTATCATCAGCCCCACACATTGCCCGCAAAAATTGTGAGACATACATATATCAAATTACGAAACAGCTTGAAAGTCGAACATTAGTCCGTTGTCAATCCTTTTTCCTTCGTTGAAACAGTGCACGCATCGCATTATTTTATCCACGGAAATAGTGCAAAAGAACGAAGATTCACTGTTTATGTGCGTAAAGCAACTCAATGCTGGCTGATTCTTTTTGGATGTGTATAACTCAACTTTGGAACTGTAGCCGTTACTGGGTAGCAGTGAAATATTACTGAAAGGGCCCAGGGTTCTGACTACTGATAACTTCAAGCGCCACGGAATTTGAAGATTATTGGATGGATGGACAATCATGTTTTATATATATATATATATATATATATATATATATATATATATATATATATATATATATATATATATATATATTGTTACACCGGCTTGAAAACAAGCATAGTGCCAACGCATCAACAACAGAGAATAAGTGCGAAGTCGATTGGTGGAGGATGAATAGTCAGTATAAAGATTACGTGTTAAAGCAAAATTCTAAGCTTTGTAAATTTTTGTCCGCTTTTTTCAGTTGTTTAGGAAGAAATGAGAAGTCAATACACAGTCCATACAGCATTCGCTCCTCTGAATTCGGTTCTTAGCCGTATCTCCCAGCGTCTCTAATCAATGGAAATCCTCATCTCGTGGGCCCCAACCAGGAAGAATGGGAAGCACCAATAGAAGAGAAAGCCGAAGCTAACTTCTCCATGCCGCTGCGTCATGTCATGCCCGAACGTCACCTTTGGTAGGCTGCTCGATTTATCGATACTCTGACTGAACCGCTATCCAGCGATTGAGCGATTAGTAGAACACTAGCCCGAAATCCAAAGTCATATGAGGTGAGTTGGTGAACTTCAGGGAACGATCATTACAAGCGTAAATAACACCTTAATATTGGAGGCAATCCATTTAGGAGGAATCATGAATGGATATAGGTCTTTCAAATGAGCACAGAGGAACGTACTGCGAGCGATACGGGAACAAGTCATCGTCGGAAAGTAAGAATCAGTTATTGTTGTACAGAAAAAACGAATCAAAGAAGAAACTTGGGTTACTCGTATGACAATTGGACGGGTAGCAAGTTCAGACCGTGACAGAGGAAATTGTACACGCGCCCGAGCTAGACAAGCATGCAGACATGGAGTGGTATTACCCTTAATGCAAAAAGTCATTCGCATCTTACAGAAGAGGAATTCAACCGGGATTTCGTGTGAAACCTAAGCGTGCACCCACCCGAGACGTAGACATACACAAAACAGCATGAATAGCGCCCAGAGAAAAAGGTCAGCGCAGAGCAGGTAGGCTGGTTACAGGAATAAAATGAATAGCTCGTGAGTCTCCAGAGTAGAAAACAAACCCAGAGTAAAAGTGTGCACCTAACCCGTGATGGACG
This sequence comes from Fasciola hepatica, assembly GCA_948099385.1. NCBI lineage: Eukaryota > Metazoa > Platyhelminthes > Trematoda > Plagiorchiida > Fasciolidae > Fasciola > Fasciola hepatica. The sequence continues at coordinate 3,784,201 of CANUEZ040000199.1, forward strand.
AAAAACGCTAGGCAAGAGCAAATTCAACGTAGAAAGGGACAGACAAATTGCGCTCAATGTGATCGAAATGGGGAAGAATAAAAATGGGGTAGGAAGTTTCAGCTTGGGAATTTCATAAACCATTTGATTCAGCGTTAAACCGGGCCCAAAATTCTCCTGCCGCATGGTCTTCTCAGACAAAGATCAGCCGAGGTTCGCCTAACTATAGCAACTCCCGTTCCTCACGTTCGCTCGCCAACCTCAACGGAGAATGTGAAACACATGCGGAACACAGGCCGTTCTCCGTGAACTACGTTGTGTGCTTTATTCGCGTTGTCCCTCTAATCTACATATTTTGTGGACATCGTGTCTTAAAATTCCACTGCTGGTTCACACCATCATGGTGTACATTAGGCCATGTCTACTAATTTCACATTCTTCGACCTGGAACACGCATATTAAATGCATAAGAAACGCTCGCCTTTCTGTATGATCCACCTCCTGCGCTTCTTCCTTGGGTACCCGTGCCAAGACCACATTTTACCCGTTGTCCTTTTGATTTGAGGATTTGGAACCTCTTACCATTACGGAGCTCAGCAGATTCTTTGGTTTCCGTTGAAAAAATGCCAACATCGAAATGCGTGTACTCCTTACCACGTATGTGACTGGTTCCCGCAAATTACGAAACCCTTTTTCTCCCCTTCCGTCCTTTTATATTTGATAGACTCGGCGCATTCGTATTGTATTAGTTTCGGCAGAAAGCACTGCCATCTGCCGATAGCTATCAGGTTGTTTGTATCAGCATCTCAACCACGTTTGCAGTAGTGCGATTGAGCGGGTTGTCTTACCTGTGGTTAGGTCCAAAGGAGCTTCGGATCTTTTGATTGCTATGGCTGGCATGCATATATGTTTGCAACAGACTCACCGTTGATCTGTGAGATTGGAAGACACTGAAATGGAAAATGTATTTTTCGATCCTAAAGTTTTGATTGCGATTTCTCTTAAACAGGAGTTGGTTGTTAGGTCTGCTATCAGAACGATAACTACTCCTCAATAACCCATATACACTCAAAATCAGGTTTTCAATTGGCCATCACTAGTGTTCTGATCCACTCTCCTAGCTCTAGGGAGAAGACTGTTCTGCTTTCAAATTATCTGAGTCTGTTAGAGCAAAAGAAATTGTTTATATAGGATGAAGAGTGACTGACATCAATCGTTGCACCAGGAACAAGTTAATCTAAAATCAGGCATCGGTTAATGTCTATTCTAATCTGTCAGAGAAACGGTCAAACACTGCTTGATGGGAATCCTGTCTTATCGATGGTCGTCACTGATCCACGGTCCTGTCATTCACAGGTCTGTTTGCTCAATTCTTGACCATGATTCTGAACAGGCGCTGATATCCTGTCTGATAGAGAGGCTTGACTGTCCATCGACGGTGTGCCACGCCCATGCCTTTAAAATATCGTCACGACTAGAACTACCATTTTGTTTATTCTTAGGAAGTGCCTTAGAGTCAGACACAACGATAATTAATTGCAACCAGACGGCGGCAGCTCCATCGCCAAATGGTTACCTCATATACGGGTGGCTTTCTTCTGTCATGCCCCACCACGCACATCACAGGTCGGCTAGCGCTAATCAGTGGTCCTCTAAAGGTTAGTAAATCCAATCTGCGCCATCACTGGAATTTTTAGGTTTGCTTATCTAGATTCACCTGCTACCATTCGGCTTTGGCTCACCAATACGGTGTAAATGTCAGACGCTGTTACAGGCGGTGGTCAGACGAGATTGTGGTGGACTTAAATCCTTTCTGTCCGGGATTTAAATCTTCATACAGCCACCAGTAACTGCCCCCAATTGACACTTAAATTGGCAGCTACTTTTTTATTCTGACATTGTACGATTAATGTATGACAAAAAGGAAGTAAATGAGAGAATATAAGATTAGTTGAGAAGCTTTGCGCCATAGTATAAAAGTCCTCGGCCGTACCTTTAGAGTCGTGTATGGCCACCTTTTGACTGACTTTTCCCCACCCCGTATTATTAGTGGAGTTTTGGAGATTTTGAATCAAACATCTAGTCATATGACTTAAACGTGCATCTGATTTCTAGAAAGTGATGGGAACACCAACACCAAACTGCTAGCACATTAGAACCTAGTAAGACTGAAAAATCAAAAATTCCACGTGCACATACAGAAACATTCAATTATTACGGCATGTGATTGTTGCTTCTCGATGTTGTGAAATCCAGGTAATGTGTTTTTACCTACCGGGGGAACGACTTGAATAATTGGGCTTGATGCGTACGAGCGGCCTAATTAGGAAAAGTGATGTGAGTACCACAGAACTATTAGCAAAGCTTCAGCTGAGAAAGCCTCGAATCTCTACAACCGAAAATTACACAAACCAAAATAGCAAAAGGGTTAAGGCTGCAGCACTGTACGCCAAGTCTTTTGCAAACTAGATTTGTATAAGTAATTTATACCAAGGAAAATAATTGGTGGATAAAAACTCAGTCAATCACAGCGAGCATGAGTTGATCATAGCAACTCGGATTTTCCGGAGAACCTCAGTGTGTGTAGCCAAGGGCAGTGCCAGGTGTAATGCTTGCTAACTAACTGTCAGCTACCCCGAGTCGCCCATGGGAGTATGATAACTAACAATTAGTCGTGACCGGCTGTTTGTCGTCTCTCAGTTTCCACCTAACATGATGTTATGAAGATAGGCAACTGAGACATTCCGAAAACGAACGAGAGAAAATGAAGATCTCCTCTGAGGATGTTACAGAGGAAATATAAATAATCGTTCTGAACCCAGAGGACGAAAACCATATATGCAGAAAGCAATCTGTCAGAAATTAGGATCGTAAGTGCTCGAAAAGACAGTGATCCGATGTCCCGACAGTAAGAGAGAGAGAGAGAAAGACGTAGGTTGGATGTGAAAAGAAGCTTGATTGTGTGCTCGCCATCACCAGGACAATTGGGTACCTTTTAGAGAAACAGTTCTAGTGCTATAGGTGGTTAGTGATGGAAACTGCTATCATTTCGTGTCCCACGTTAGCGGTAACTAATGAATGTGTGAGCCACTGGCTGATGTGGACACTGAATTCCCCTAGAAAGGCTATATTGTGGTTCGGATCATTTACCAGGATATCTGTCGTAACTTGCAACAACAAGTCGAAAACAGAATGACCAGAACTGTTGAAGGCATGATAGCGGATGATGAAGTATTGGATGTGATGTGGGATTTTGAGTTCTATTCACATGAGCTGGAATTCTTGGTTGTAAACGTTGGAAGTGGATCAAGAAGTTAATGCGAAAGATTTGTGGATATAGGCTGCAAATAGAATGAATGACAGAGTGGGCAATTGAGCAAAATTAAGATGGGTTGTCAGAAGAAAGAGAAATTTGGTTTTTGGAAATGAGGACCAGGAAAGAGGGAGATTCCAGAGATTGGTGCACAAAGCTAATGTTACCATTTAGCCGAAGACTGTTTGTGAGTGCAATGCGAGAGTTGTGAGAACGATAAGAAAAAGAAGTGTGTCTGACCGGTAAGTCAAGGTCCATGTGCACAATGAGCAAATTCGCAAATCCCTCAGAGAGCTTCGAGCGATGAACTACATAGCAATTTTTAGCTGGGCATTTCCATGGGTAACAAAAGGGACTATCTACTACCTAAATATTTTTATTTTTTATTTCAAACACCGTATAAAAAGTTCACAAACAAATGTGCCTGTCGTGAAGTTTCTCTCAATCCTCTGTCGAAGGTCACAAGAAAATGTCCGACCTCGGCGGAACTCAGTAAAATAATATGGGACCAGTAATCTCTAAAGTAGCATATTAATTTGTTAATTCCTAACGTAAATTTCCAACTTTTTCATATTTTTAGTCTCATCTGAAATAAGCTAGTCAGAACCGGCTCGACAGCCTGGTAGTTAGGAATTAGAGGCATAGTGGTTCACTCCGGTTTTGAATTATGAAATGTCACTTTACGGATGTACACTGTAGATGATTTCGAAAAGTATGAAACTGCCGTACTTTACTATCATGTATTTAATGCTCGGCTATGTGTTCATTCTAATATGATGAGTACATTAAGTGCAATCGAACTCCGTACGACATATAATGATCAAATGAAAGTATGGCATTTTCTGTGCTGAACAGAAAGTGATTATAAAAATTCAGGATGTGGAGGGAGCCACCTGTAAGCACCGTCCTTTTTTGAGGTGTTTGAATAATATGATGATATTGTTCTTGTTCAAATAATTTCCAATCTCCCAGCACCCCTCCTAACCTATTTTTAGAACCGTTTGTGAAAATATATCTCGGACGGAGCATTTTCTCTCTCAGTCTGGTTTGAAAGTGAACCCTTTCCCTCGTTGTGAGCTTCTTTTCAATAATTTCCTTTCTGTTTTTGCCCGACAGATTCTGTTTTTGTTATTCCCAAATCTTTATCTAAATTCAACCGTGGCAATTTCTTGGGGGTTACCTGAAATATCAATCAACGACTAAGAAATCATCTTCACAACTAAATTGGAAAACTGTGATGTCTCTCCTTTCAAACATAGAAAATCAGACGACATAAAAAGACGCAATCCGTTACTTCCAATGTGTTCTTCCTACCCTCATTTACTGCTCCCTCACTTTTTCTCTCGGCCTTGTCAGACGTTATCTTGAAGCGCCATGCAGTGTTTTGGTAGTTATGAGCACCGTTTCATCTAACCCTATGGTCACTAGCAGCATCATCATGGTGTGTTTTGATGAATTGCGTGCCTCCATGATTCAAAGAGTTATGCAAGATGGCTTACTTTAGCCGAAGATGCAATCATGTCCGACTGGTCAAAGGACAGAGGCCAGACGAAGTCCAGCTTCAGAACCAGTTGATGGGCAACATCTGTTTCTAACCCCTTTGCCCCTGGAGAGGACACCTCAGCAAATAAAAACGGAGAGAAACAGTTTACCGGTCTAAAAAACCTCACTAGATGGACGTAGGAGTGGAGTACCTGTGGTTTCTCTCGACGGTGGGAGAAGCCATCACAATTCATTGGGCAACTGTCGCCCGCCTAACCTGGGTTGCCCCCAACTCAAAGGAGGCTGCTCCGTAGACGTTCCTTTCCCTCCATTAGGTGCATAGAATTAAGGCTCGAATGCGACAAGCGGATCTACAACAAGGCAACACCAAAGACAACGATGTAAGCATGAAACAACCAGGTTTCATGTGACAAGCCAGAAGAAGTTCCCTCAAGGTTTCTCCGGTCACATTCCAGCGCTGCTAACACTCCACGGCCTTGCGTGTCAGGCTATTACGCTGAAGGCCACGGTCAAGCTTCACAAAGAAAAATCTCGTCTGCAGTATGGCAAGTAGCGAAATATAATTCTCCCAGAAACCTCCAGCATCGTTCTTGTAAAGGGCCTCATCGATTTCCACTTCCTTTATGTATGATCAATGATAAATGTCACGAATAACTGCGGTTTTTAAGAAAGCAATAGTTCAGGATTCGTGCATTAATCGAACGCACATCTTGAGCTTACTTGCTTGCTTCAGATGGCTGCATTCAACGTTCGCACACTATGTCAGAATAAAAAAACAGACTGGCATTGACATATCTTTTTAACCTCATGCTCCAGTTCTTTTTTCCTTGACTGGACGACACTGGGAGTTAGTTACCGAAATCGGGGCACAGAAGTGTGAGTTTACTTGTTGAAGGAACTGAACTATTTTAATTGAATTGATTGATCCGCATATTTACTCTTCTTTAGCCCGAGCCCAGAAGAAACGTCAGGACAGTACTCATGCGTTACAAACTGAATTATTCCTTTGTCGCACCCCATTATTCACCTGTTCTACCTTCCAATATGTTTCTTCTGAAATAGGTCTGCCCAAAAATTATCATACACAACATTGCCCGGGTTATCACTAATGTAGAGAACATAAAAACGAAGTTACTTTCAAAACATTATATGTAAAAAGGGTTTCCCCCAACTGATCTTATCTATGGATACTTTCCAGATATTTCTACGTTAGCGATTTTTTGTTTACTCTTTTTTCGTTTTTATGTGTGATCTCCGAAACTTCAGCATACTACTGGCATAAGTTTACCGTACAACTGCAGAAATAACCGTCTTGTCAAATTGGTTTCGTGATTTCACACGAACAAGTGCGCATAGTTGGAGAATGCAAAGTGGTTTGACAATCTTGCTCTAACCATCAAAATTGTTCATCGATTTTCACAACAAACGTGCTCAGTCTAAAGGCTGACAATTTGACTCCTCGAGTGACCAAATTTGTCACTGGTATTTTTACTGAGACTGTTGATCGATTGTGTTAAAACTGCGCATGAGCGGTGTATGTTGAATGAACAGCATTTAGTAGAACGAGAACAACAATGTGAGCATAATTATTATCGACAGCAATACAGCCACTACAAGCAGGTTCCAGGATATGGAGAAGTTTCCTTCGAGTGTTTGGGAATGCAAAATGTTTGGAATCAGGGGAGATTGCAGAGAGCATTCTGATCATTAAAGTGAACACACCGAAAATGGAGTACGAACGGCGTCAAAACCAACCATCCTAAAATCATAGACACATGCACTAACTCGTATTTCGTTATAGAGCTTTCCACATCTCTTTTCCGGCATACTTTCCCACTGTTTTTAGTATGATCATATACATCCCCTTCTTATGAATGGTGTTTCATGCAACAATTAGTAAACACTGTTCTCAGTGAATCATAATCATGCCATTACATCACAATATATAACGACTAGTCAAATGGTTGATAATTGGGAAGTGATAAAAATAATAATGAGAAAAGGGGGTGGGGGAGGCGAACACAATTGTAATCCAGGCTTTCATCAAAACCGGATGTGTATCGTTTTTTCTCTCGTGTATTTTCACTTTTCATCTAGTCTATGGTTTGTTGTAGGAGGAGGAGGGGCCAGGGCAGCTTAAGGGCACATACAAATTGTTTTTGAGCACAAAAAGAGGGGTTGTGGCGGCGGATGCCGACGGCCTCAGCTGTGGCTAGTATGCGACACTTTGCCGGTCTTGACTGTCGACCGCGAACCGCATACAGCGCACGGAAGGCTTCAGCCACGCATACTGCGTGATTAGTCTAGGCAAGGGGTGAAACGACAGCTCTAGTGAGTGACCTAACTACTCCAGTGATTAACCATGCAGGGTGGTGTTCGCGGATGCGTTCAGACAAAGGCCTGGTCTTGCGTCCGATGTACGTTGTTTCATAGTATCAAGTGAGCAAATCAACACAAAATGAGGCTGCAGAAGCAGGCACTTTGTATTTCAACCGCAAAGGCACTAACGGCTGGGATTCGAACAAAACCCGGAACTTAGCTGCGTAGGACGTTTTGCTGATTACCCCTGACAATCTTCTCTACACAATCTCTGCCAACGTATCACCCTTGAATGACAAAGAAATATATATCGGCTTTCTTTCCAACCCAACCTTCTTTGGGGTTTCCACTTCAGCAAGCATTATCTTCTCAACTAGCCAGTTCGGGCAGCCGTTTTGGATGAAAGTTGTTCGCACCGTTTGCATTTCTTCTGCAATGATGTCCTTCGAACATATTATTCTTGCCCTGTTTATGAAGCATCGAATTAGGTTCTTTATATTCTTTGGAGGCACAAAGATGTAGAAGTGAATGTGTTATCCTTTCCAAGTTGCTTTTCTATATACCGACCGGCTCTTCGCGGCGACTCATCCGAACGACAAGGAAGGCGATTGGATTGTCTGACTCTGCTCCTATTGCGCAATGTAAGTTTATGTGAGCTGAGTTCAAGCTGTCCAACAGTTGGCTTATGTGGTCTGATGAATTGACAATATAGAAAATGTCATCTACGTAGCGTCTGTATACAACACAGTTTCGGATTGAAGATTCAAGTGGACCATTTTCTAACTTTACCATCACGATATCGGCAAGTATTGGTCCGAGTGGGGAGCGCATTGCTACCCCATCCGTTTTGCGATAGATCTGATTGTTAAATTTGGACTGAATGTTATACGTGCACAAAAACGGTAGCCGTTTCAGATTTTCAAGAGGTATGCTTATACCAATTGTGTTCCTTTCAATATAGTGACATAGGTAGTCGACGGCCTCACCTAACGGGACGCTGGTAAAAAGTGAGCTGACGTCAAATGAAAGCATCCGACATTTTTTCACGTTTAGATCTTAACAGCAGTTTACGAATTAAAATGAGTCTTTGAGGCAGTACTTTAGCATTGCCTGTCTTACTGGTACCACCAACCTTGCAACCATTTAGTCACCTCATGGTATGGTGAATTACACATGTCGAGGTAGGGTCTTAAGTGTACACCATTTTTATGTTTTCGGTAACCCGTACAATCTGGTAATGGTTGTTCCCGTAGGGCGTATCCGATCAAATGTGGCTGACTCTATCATATTCTTTTGCTTCATACGTTCCACCCCCTTCTCTCATTAATAATTTTTATCACTTCACACTTATCTGACTGGTTCAACCCTTTGACGTGTCGTAATATATTGTGATGCAGTGGCATGATTAGGAATCACTGAAAACGAGCTTGTTCGCCAAACTGTGTTTTCCAAATGTGTTCATTGGGAATTTTCCGACATTTGGAACACTGTTCTCTTACTCTTTAATATTATTTGAAAAATCAATCAGTCCATAACCACGAGGCACTTCTTCACAAAACATGCGAATGCTATGCCTTTCTGAGTAGCAATCTTTCACTAGCATAGATCTACAGATGATTTATTATCACACATGTACTACATCTGGTACCCAACAATCCCTCTTGATCGAGGTTCTCATATTGCGCCACCGGATTACTCTGAGGCAGTTAAGCGTGTCTGTTACGAATCTTTCTAGGAAAGATAATCCGTATCTTGATATGCCATTGGTTACATCCCGTATTCATAGCTTCCTCTGAGGTCGCTTAGATAACCTATCACTCGACAATGTCATTTCCAGAGCACTGTTTATGAGACACACAATACACGTCCAAATCAGTGCGACTGTTGAGCTTCGATACTCATTTGCCACGCGTGTTCATCCGGCAAATAATCTGAATATTGTTATTGTTCCTATCAAACTAAAAATAATTACGGGAATTCATCGGCAGTAAAAACTGGCGATCTTCATGTCTTACATCCACACCAATCAGCTTTCTCAGGCACTCAGAAGAATTGGCCAACTTCTGAAGGACAAACTCAGGCACAGTCTGGTGCAAACACTCTAAACTTTATATATATATCTATATATATATATATATATATATATATATATATATATATATATATATAGAGAGAGAGAGAGAGAGAGAGTAAGAAAGAGAGAGCTTGCTTCTTGGTTTGAACTTGACCTCTCTGCTGACCCTGACGTTAGCGGGTTACCAGTAGATTACTCAAGGAACAGTGTTCCCCGAAAGGAGGATTACTTTTGTTTGGCCTGCGGAATACAAAAGCATAGGAAACTCCACGAGCACAAAGCTCAGCGGGTGTCTCAATGAGAACCCATTTTGACATTACTCGGAAGCCAACATGAATGCCTCAAACGTAATCAATTTACTAATTATGAAAACTTGACCTTGCACAGCAAATTTCTAAGTTTATGAAACTGACATTCGGCCTTTTGAGAGGCCGTTGAAAATCACCAGTCTAAGCTAAAACTAACATCCATTTTCACAAATATTTAGAAAGCATATATTCGAATGCATACAACTGATTTTTTTCACGAGTAATACAAAGAATTTTCATTTCGAACCTTTCAGATGCGGCCCTGAAAGTCTAGAATAAGGCATTCGACACACAGCTGTTCACCCAGGGTTTCAATTCTAGCTGGGATTCCTAAGTGTCGATGTGAAGCACCCATCCGATGCTCCCATGGTTTCATCACAATGAGATTGGATCTTTATATGATGAGATGGTTTACTTCTTTCTATGAGACAAAGAGCTATACAAGATGGCTATCTTTTGTCGGAGTTGGAATCATGCCTGAGTTGTCAATGGGTAGAGACCAGAAGAAGTCCAGTAAATTTGAACCAGTTGCTTGATAAAATATGGTTCTAGTCACAAGCCCCTTAAGTGGGAGAAGCACCTCACCAGTAAAGAAACCTTCACCAGATGAACGTAGGTTTGGATAACATGGGACTCCTCTATGTCATACATGTAAAAAATTCTTAGCGAACACTTACACATATGCCTGTTTACCAAGAACATGAAATCTACATTGAATCTCATCCATTGTACAACACACATCATTCAGCACATTTGAGCGCTTTTACTTATATCTATCTCAGTGACCGTGGCAAGTTTTAGACCTGACTTGACTTTGTTTTCTCAATCGACTTCGGTCTTGAGCATTGTCGGACTTTGGTTCTTGTTTGGTAATCGTTCGGCCGCATACTTCATGTTTGTGCTTTATGTTTACAATTTGTCAATCCACTTCACCGATTCTTGGATTGACTTCGTTTTGATTTGGGATCCGTTCGTTTGGCTACCCGTTACTAGAATTCAGAATGACGAATAACATTCTAGACGGTAGTGGAATTCATTACGCCTGAGTGATATCTATCGCCAGCTAATTTTTGCCAGCCCCAAGCCAAAAGAATACTGCCCCATCCATTTTTAGCTTGCTCCATTGGTTGTATAGGGCTAAGGATTGAATACGAAAAACTGATCGAAAAGACAAGAAGGAACATGAGGAACAATCAGGCTTCAATAAGAGACCAGACGTTTTTTACCGTCCCATGCTCGTTTAACGCCCCACTACCCTGTGGGTCGGACTATTGTGTTTAAAGGCACGATTATGGATCACAAAAAGTACTTCTGCTATGTGGTTGACTGTAGAGCGTGATTCAACCAGAAATCGCTGGCATCCCCCGTGCAAATGAATCTTGCTAATTTTCTTTTCTTTAGTTTGAGGTCGCGGGTTATTGCAGCTCCGAAAAAATCGTATTTCTAAGTTAGTCCACAAATCAAACTCACATATTCAGTCCACATTTGCACATCACTTGATCGCACTCAACGTTCGCACTGTATGTCTGACAAGACAACAGGCTGTTCTAGCTAGAAATCTTGAAACCTTAAAACAGATGTGCGTTATGTCCCCTAAACACGAACACACGTTCCCACTTCGCTCATTCGTCGTGCCAAATGAAGGCAGTTCCTATTATATCAATGATGCATTTTATGGTGCGTTCGATGGATATTTCGATCATTTCTTGGGAGTTCTAAGCCGAAGATGAATACTTTTGACATTCTAAAATGTAAACAGAATGGCCCTTCCATTATCCGCGCCGATCGCACTGACAACGACAATCGTTTCATCTGGCTATGCCCCGAATTCTGAACTCTTATCATAGGAAGCAGTATAGGCTCACATGACGTCCTGACACATTTTCACAACACAGGACTAAGATTGAGAACATCTTCATCGGTGACCGCTGGCGTGGATCATTCAAAACATTTCACCCAATTTAGTCCATGATTTTGGACACATCACGCTTTGTTACGTGCTCCTTTCTGTTCACGTACCGTCTGTGGTTGCACTAGCACTGATGTCACCAGATGAATATCTTCGACATCAGTTTATATTTTATATGCTCAAAATTCCGTCCCTCTTTGTGCTACTTTCAATGAGATATGCGAAATTCAGTAATGATAACTGACTAGGAATTTGATAACTGACGACGAACAATGGTGGATTGCAGAATGTAAGAAAACGTAGAAGGTGGCGTCTACTGGCAATTCCAGACAGTCTTCGAAGGCAAACAATTGTTTCCAATGATTTATCATCTAGCTCGTACAAATCTTATTGGAAATGGGTGCATCGTAATGGTCAAGTGTCATTCGCAACGGACAAAACATTTGTGTGGGCGTGGGGCACTGGGATCATGTCAACGCGTTAATTTGCATCACAAGCACCTGTCAGGAGAATCGAGAAGCCCCGATATTTGAACGCCGGGGAGTGTTCAATGGGTTTGCCTCTCACGTATATCGGGAGAATGAACCATGCGGTGCATGTCGACAGAATCTTTGTCTTTGACGCACTGACATCGTCCCATGGATTTTACAGAGAATCCTGTGCGAGTAAATACCGGCTGTAAGGTAGATGTGCCATCTCCAAGGATAGCAACATCGTCCACGAACTCTAAATTGGTGTCCAAGTAAGTACAAAAATAATCAGTGAGCCGCTGACACACTATTCAATAGATGGTGTGGTTGAACAGCACTGCTGACAGGAAACATCCTTGTCCAACACCGGAGTTGAGAGAAAAGCTAGTGGACCTCATTCAAAGATGCGTATTCGCTCGCGTGTATCTTCGTAGTACGACCTATGGGACTGACAAGCTTCTGGGGCATTCCATCCGCTTGTTGTACAGTCCATAACGATTCTCTGTCAACTGAGTCAAAGGTTGCCTCAAAATTAATAAACCAAGCTGTAGTCGGTTGTTGAAACTTGTACCGATGTTCTAATACTCGGTTGAGGGTGGATATTTGGTCCTCGGACCATCTAACACGGTGGAAGCCTCCTTGACTGGGGTGTGTGCGCTTGTCGCGCACTGCTCAGAAGTGGTTCAACAAAAGCACGGAGAATATTTTGGTGGTCATGTCGATTAAGCTGATGCCACGGCTGTTTGAGCACACAGGCCTGTAGCCATTCTTTGAAAAAGGGAGTAAAATCGAAGTTCCCAATCAGCTGGAAATTGTTCCTCTTCTCAGATTGTGCAGAACAGGGTGTACAATGGCTCCATCAGTGGTATGGGTCATGACTTCCATACCTCGGGTGCCTCGCCATCTCCAGGGTATTTATGATTCTTCAATTTGTGCATTACATTGATGATATCATATCGGCCTGGTGGGTCATTAATATTGTCATAGATCTCGTACTGGATCGCCTGGATTTTGTTGACAGAGTCTGCCCCGGGGCGGTTCAGTGGACAATCGAAGTGTTTGGTCAGTCGCTGCATCTTTTTGGCCTGCTCAGGAATGAGTAGCCAGTTAGCATTGCGAAAGAGGGTTCCGCCGACAATAGCTTACCGAATGTAAAGTGGATTAGACGGATGAGCTTTGAGAGGTCCCGCAATTAGTTGCGGTCTCCGTGGCTTTCAGTGATCTCGGTCCAGTAGTTGTTACGATAGCTACTGGCCGAGCGGGTGGCTTTTCGTTGGATATCACGGAAGTGTGGGTGACCATTCAGGGGGACATCTCGAGCCTTTCCGGTTACCGGGAAAGGAACCCCGCAGATCCAGTCTTTCTGCCGTCTTAGCGGAAAGCCTGATTCATCTAAAGCTGATTGCTGAATGTATGCCTTAAGTGGAGTCTACTGATTTTCTCCCTCTTATTCTTCTCTGTCTATCAAAAAGACGGCTAAATGAAAGACATTAGCGTAGGAGACCTCTGGGCACTTTGTCGATGATCCTAACTCTGCTGTATTATTTCTTGTTAGGGCACGGATTGTCTAGGTAGATCTGAAAGCGTGAACAGACGAGGGTGTGGTCGATGCGATTCTTGTTACTAGTATTTTCGGTAGGACTGGCAGTCTTCAATCAAAGATGAACAGAGTGGTCGTATAAGGATATAGTCTATCCGGTGCCCTGTATGGCCGTCATTAGAGCTTCACGTTAGCAAGTAATTCTTGGGATGTTGGAAAAGGGTGTTGGTGAGGGTTATGCTGTTGAAGTCTTCAAAGTTGACGAGACTTTCATCATTAATGTACTGATGTCCGAGACCATATGCCCCCAAAATATATATAGCTGCTTGCATGGAAGGACCAGTGCGGGCCTTCCAGTCCCTCCTAACCGGGAGAATGTCACTTTTTGGGACACTGTATTTCACCTCGTGTAGTTCATCGTAGAACTCTTCCTTAGCCGCTTCTTCAGCTGCAACTGTCAGGGCTTACACTGCAACTATCGGTAAGCTCAAGGGTGAGGCGTGAAAACGAGCTAAGTCGATCCGAGGCGAGCAGTGTTTTGTTGGCTTTGTTGCTGACAGCTATCGCGACGCCATAGAGACCAGAGCTATCTGTGGGTCCACTATGATAGAGGTGATAACTGTTATCTACTCCGTGAATCTTTATACGTCGGGTGCCATAATTCGGCAGCCGAACCTCGGAGAGGCGTGCAATTTCGATGCCATGGTCATGTAGTGTTCGTGCAGTTATGGCTTGGCTTCCGATATCCAGGAGTGTTCTCACATTCCAGCAGGCGATTTGGGTGTGATTTCGCTTCTTGAGGCCCCCAGCTAGCATATTTGTCACCCCGGCCGCGGGGAGAACACGAGGCGCATCGATTACCGGTGACGCCGTAGGATGAGCAATGTGTGTGACGGAAATTGTCATGAACAGACTGAGGAATTTGGTACGAAGTAGCATCCCCAGCCTCACTCGACGTTTTGTTCGAGGTAGCAGCTCCAGCCCGTGCTAAATCAAGTGGTACCTGTCGGTCAACAGGAGCATCTTGTGTTGGGATCCGGAGAAAAAACGGGCGGTTCGTACACCTTTTGGGTGGCGGTCTTTCCATCTGGTATGCCTAATGCATACTAGTGATCTCGGTGCATTGCTGCCGGTGACTGACTAGTGGCTCGTTCGTCATTAGATAAAGGTCACCTAGACCCAGGCGTCCATACAACCCTGTTGACTGGACGAGTTTCCTTTCTAGTCTCTGGATATCAGCAGATCTCATCAACCTATGCAGGAGTATCCGTCTTTGCATGTTGGGTCCCATCTCAATGAGGTTTTTAGGCCTCAGTTACCTTCATCCTAGTTTGGCCAGCCTGTCAAGTGGTTCACCGGGATGTGGCCGCTGATGCATGCCTCAGCTTTGTGGAGCCCCGGAAGAAAGTTGGGCAGCTGTGGAGACCAAATAGATGAAAGATATCCCAAAAGGAACGAACGTCTACCAACTCAGAGGTGCTTCTCCCCTCAGTCACCTCATACAATATTCCTTAATCCTTTGAGATAGTTGCACCAGTTGACATGGCTGTAGCACCTACCACTTGATTGTAAATACAGACGTATGAAAACCACCCAATAAATTTGATGGCCAGGATGTACTTTGGATGAAGAGATGCAAAGCTGCTAGATAAGGTGAATTTCCTATCTATTCCCGGAAATGGAGGCAAAATTCTGATATTGTATTCAACAGAACTCTAACTGGTGATCTGAGGGAGTTAACAGACTCACAGGGGTTTGTATGTATCGGCGATTGTGCCAATTTGCAAGAGAGGCTCCTGGTCTTCTCCTGAAAACCACTGGAATAGGCTTGGTAAGATCCTCTTTCAAACTAATCTTCAGTACTGTTCTTCTCCCACTATCCAAAGCCTGTGAAGTTTAAAATGTGTGAGAATAAAACAGGTTTCAGACCCGACAGATAATTTCAGTAACTTTGGCTCACGGACAACTCTTCTGTAGTCACACCATCTTTACGTTTCTTGATCTGGAATCGGAATTCTATTTATTTGAACTTACAGTACCCTAAGGCGCACTGTCCTTCATAGGTGTCATAGAGAAATTTATTTTATCCAACGGTTGTATTCAAACAGCCGAAGCCGAATTCATGCCTTATGCTCTCTTTCATCCTGGTCCACCAAGGGAAGGGGTGTTCGTTACGATTGCCCTCTTCCTGTCCTCGTTTTCATCTATATAATTTTATTCTTCCCTGATACAGCCTTATTCTCTGGTGATAAAAGCGTTTCACTGTGATGCAAAATTTGGTATAAGAAAAACAGAACATGAAACGCCTGTAATATTCCCTGTAACATATCCCAATAAGCATCAGAAAACTGATTATGCTTGCTATTATAGAGCACACAAGAATAAAACTTGAACGAGAAGCCTGCAACACACATTTGCGCAGCATAATATAATATCATATTCAGGGCTCAACAATGAGCACTGCCTGGATACAGTACTGTGTTTCGTGATAAAACCCAGAGAACCCAACTTTCATGACTGGAAATTTTATATGCCCCAGATGAAACCAGATTTAAAATCAAGGATAGAAATAAATAAGCAAAACGAATTTTTGATGCTTTATTTCACTTATGTAGTACTCCGTGGTTCACATTTTCCTGTTCTATAAGGTTAATACCGTATCAACAGTTTTGTTTTGATTAGTTTGCTCGGGTGTTTGGCACTTTTCATCTCAAACGACGCTAATGGTCGTGATATCACTACCCACCTCCTGTTACATGATGATTTCGAATCTACAATACTTTTAGATTTTTACTATTTAAAAAACCTGCACCTTCCCAACCTAATCCAGTGACACGGTCCAATTAAATACAACATTGAAGAATACGGAACGGTCCCAATGCGAATGCAAATTAACAATGCTGGATCTTCATGCTGGACCATGGGTCGTCGATGGATTGCTGGTTGATACCAACAAAAAGAATGCCAAGTTGAACAAGACTGATCCTCGACGAATGGAGATACGCGTGAGTGGAATACCTTCGACAGTTCAGTGACCGAATTATTTTTTTGAATCGTTTTTTTTTGGCTGCTTCAACTTTTCAGTCTTTTTCACGAACTGATTCCATCTGATTCAACTAACAAACGATGTTCATATTTCTAATATACTTCGTTTTTTATGTCACATTCGAATTGCCAAGTTAAGGAGTATTGTAATAAAACGATATATGTACAACATTTGTGGTTTTACATCCATGAAAATTTACATTTTTTCCAATACTGACATTCAGTATTCAACAATCAAATTCTACAGTATAACTATAACAGACCATTCATTGATTAGGGATTATGATTCTAACCAGATTTGAGCAATGAAATAATTGGGATACCAGTCAGATTGAAAGGCTTCCTAGGGTGAGAAGCATCATTGATTTCAACCTTTGTGATAAAGGAACTCAATCATCCTTCACAAAAATGTAACGATTGGTCAGTCGTCCGGATAATGACTAGACGTTTTTAAGGCGTAATTGCTTGTGACGAATTCGTGAACCCGATAGGACTCGGTTCAACGGTCTCATTAATTTGGAAAGTAAACTACACAAATATTTGTTTGTATTCGAAGTAAACTCGAGGGTTATATATAAGTGTCAAGTTGCTTTACTGGTACAAATTTTCCACGAAACAGTTTCAAGGTGGTTATTTCAATACTCCGAAAACACAAACAAGAATGATCCATTTTGTTTTGTCAATCCTGAATAACAAAATGCACAGGAAATAACATGTATGGTGTACAGAATAATCTAACGATGATGACTTTTGTTTCAGATAAAAGATTTCGTCTCAATGGACACGGCATTTCTCAGCCAATGTCCGATTTACAGAACTATTTGAATTAAGTTCACACCTTCGACTGAAGATATTGTCTTTCACTATGATTCTGTACTGCCAATTACAATTCCCCATCGATAAACATCCGTGGGCTACAATTCATACCATAGAACATGTGATCTTGCATTCCGAACGCAGTAAGTAACGCTCAGGTGTCATGATCACCTCATTTGACAACCGTAATTTCTTTCACTTTTACTGTTCTGATGTTTCTGTTTGCAATAAACCATCACCATCAAATTGTAAAGTATTATTCTTTAAGTGAATGACAACAAAACCGCTGGCAATTTATTGAATAAAGGTTCACTGTTGAACACTGAGTGAAGCACCAATTCAAAAAAGTAAATATGGTTTTAAACAACCATCGATAACTGCGATCGGAATATGTGTGGTGGATGGGTTACAATTTGTAACTCGAAAGAAAATTGGATTATAAAAGCTAGTATCGAATATTATTGAACTAAGTAGTTCATAGGCATTTTATTTCGAATAAAAACTTCTATTCATGAGAGAGAAAATTATGTCTTTCTATACATCCCCGAGAGTCTCATGATTGTTTATCCCACACTTTTCTGATTACCAGCTTGTGTTCATATAATTGAATTAGTGTTGGATTTTCATTCGTATTTAAAACCAGACCAATTCAAACAACTGATCGACCACACTCCGAGTGAAATTGCGGATTGTCAAGTTCAAACATGGACATCCGCATACCAAACTACAGAATCTGATCCTCTGACGACAACCGGAACCACTCATATCAACAAATCGCCTTTCAATCGACGACACCTGACCGTACTACTGAGGAGGGCGAGTGATATATATTACATCCGGATAAATTTACCTGACTTTGCGGACAGATGATTTCCAGCCATATCTCGATCACCTCAGATGAAAGAGCTTTTTCTTATATTGGAGAGGTTTGTTTTCATGACCATACCTAGAGTTTGTTGTCACCGAAATAAATGTCGACAATACGCATTCTCATTCCGTCAAAGTAAGTCCATTTTGGGGTGAATTCCGTAAATTGTTGCAATAATCAAGCACTGCCCGAAGCAAAACTGGTGAATCAAACTTGGAAAAGATAATCACACTCTTCAGTTCTGGAATGTGCTTACTCTTGTTTAGAGTAATTAAATGGAAGTAGATGCTTTCATTCGAAACTCATGTACACGTTTGAACTCTTCCAGATATTTCCTGAATAATTGGATACCTATAATTTGGACATCCGAATTACCGAATTCATTTCAACCGAAACTTTCCTTCTCATTTGTGCCACCTTTGAAGTGTACCTCCAATGCATACCACGACAATTCACATACCTGCGTCTTCAAGCACTCGTTCTAAGCCCGAGGACTGAGAATCATACCTACGAAACCAGTGATCAAAAGTGACATACCAAAAGTTTCCGTCTATCTCTATGGCATACCTTACAAAAGGGACGTTCACCAATTTGGTGAGTTCCAAATAGCTGTTTCTTTTCGCATCCTCCCAAGAAATGTTCCCTATTATTTTAGGAAATCTGGCCACTGAAAGCTGAAAGTAAAACAGCACCGACAAAATTACCGATTCACAATGAAAGCATTAGTAGTAACTAATCCTAAGTGGTTAGTTAACGATGGGTTTTAAACAAATATAAACTTTTGCTCTATAATACGCTACAGATTGACCTGTCCGCACTACATGTCACCCCTTGTCCTTTGTTTTGCCAATGCCTTTTTCAGATCATTGCATTAAACCATACACGCTGGCACCGGAAGGAGGACCCACACTCCCACAATCAATGCTGTTATTTAATCGATCGTATATTCGTGTGAAAGATATATTGATCATCTGCCATCCAGTTCCACAATTGGCCACATTCTCCTATCCCAGAATGAAATGTACTGGTCTTGTTGACGGGAATCGTTTAACGTGGTTTGGTGAGAGACAACCTGCCGATTCAATCAATACTATTCTTAAAATTTACTGAGACGAAACGGCACTCGTTAACTGCACTGTCGTCATTCACTAATCGTTTCTGTTATAGATCTTGGCCCAATGATTTCGCAGATAATAACCTACCAAAACGAAGACAAACGTTTGGCCCTAATCAAATTTGGTAGCACGATCCATGCTGATCTATTCATGTTCGAATTTGTGACACATGATTGCCACAATGAATGATGAAATATTCATGTTGCGTAATTCATAAATGTCATTATTACATGGTTTCTCAAACTGCAGACACGAAATCTGCCAATTGTAGCAACGCTATCTGGAACTTATTTGAAATCTGTTATTTGTTTCAGTGTGCTTCGACGGTATTTACTACAAAACCAGATGGTCGCAGTCTGGACGGACGAAGCCGGTCTACAACTTCCGCCGTCCGGCTGAACAGATCTCACATGGGCATCACGGTGTGACTGCATTCTCAGTCCCACCACATATTTCCGTGCTCTGTTTTCCAGTTCTAATGAAGTCTTTTTGTCGATTTTTTCATTATTTGTTGTCATCATACCAAGACCATCACAGAACGAATGGTTGTTGTTCATATTGTTATTGAATCGCTGCCACTATCATTTCTGATAAATAAACCGTCATGCATCCTACCCAAAATTCACTACTTTCATTTATACGCACAAACAAACAAAAAATATTCAACTGATTCCACTTAATCAGATGTCACAGTGCCTCCGCCAATCTTCGTCTATTATTCACAAATATCACATTATGTTGTCACCTAATCGAACAAGTGATTTTCGCCCTCGGTCACAGAAGTTTAGCATTTTCGTTCACAGTTTGATTTTTCTCGCATTTATTGTTTTGATTCTATATCATATCTCACTCTACGAAAAAAAATATTTCACCCTAGTTAGTTTTGCTGCAAATTCACTGGAACACTGGCACCTTCAGTCAGCTGAACATTCTGTTTACTTCAGTGTGTACAGGTAGAGTAGGAATTTGCAAATTCCAAAGGACAGTCTCAATTTATTCAACACACTGTACTTGTGATTCTGTGCATCAGTAGGGTTCTCGTACAGAGCAAGCACAAATAACACGCTGAAGCTATCCACATCTCAATGTCACCGTGCCATGAACTCACTTGTGCAACACCGTTAAGGCCAATCAGATTCCAGAATCCGTAGCCAAGAAACTACGATGCAGAAGCAGTTAAATGCAACAGACTTGCTGCCTACGGAATATACAATATGAGTACTCCATGGAGAGGTCGAACACCGCAAAATAATACTCAGACGCTTGCTTGTACGCAACCTAAAGAAATTACCACAAAGCACATAATTGAGTAAGCTAGGAACGTGTACTTAGAAATTGGAGGTAAACAGAAAAGTCAGCACACCCGACTAACATTTTGGTGTAGCTTACTGGCTCTGTGCTCCATGATAACATAAAACGATTGGTTCATGGGTAATATATTCTTTCTAAGTATATGGGGTGCTGATCAAAATGAAGTGTGGCAAAGTCAGTGGTCCAGATGATTGCCACCAAGTCATGTTGTGGGCAACGTATACCTCGTCTCGTGTCTTTTAAGCATGATGAGAAATGTCTTGTGCCGAACCACGTGAAATGCTAACACAATATGTAAACCACTCGACCTTGTAATTATTACAACTAAGTGATGAAAAAAAGATCGGTAGGTAAATTATTCACTGAAGTATAAACTAGACATTTTAAAAGTATCAATTTACTTGGAATAGAAACAGAGTGATAGAATGATACCCTCAAGACCTTCTGTCCTTGAAATTACTTAAGAATTTGTGACTACTACCAGATGCTAACTATTCAAGATTGTGATGGTTTGAGATTAATGACTAGCATTAGATGGCGGGCTACAATCTACACCTATTATATGTACAACATTTTCCTCTTTATCCAGTTTCCAGCTTCATTATAGTTCAAAGTACAAATACTGATGAATCTACACTTCCCGGAAAGGGAAAAATGAATAGTGCATGACATGTACTGACATCAAATGAGCACTCAGTTGGTGACGATAAATCTGATCGGGCCGTAATGTTTTATATCAAAGGCTGTTCAATGCAATAACTGCCTTGGCACACAGAAATAAAGAGCATTAGATTACTTGATATATATAATGTAACATTTCGTGGTATCTTTACTAACGCTGGCTTCATTCATGGTGGTCATGTTTAGTCCTTCACAAATCTTCGAGAGAGTTGACGTGCATCCACGTTATAGCTGCCATACTAGCACAGTTTAGGATATTTTCACACATCAAGTATGATTAAATAAACACTTTCACTCTGAGAGTGAAAAAGGAGCAAATTATATTAGTATCCTTGGCGGTGACCCATCTGAACTATTGAATTATTCACACTTTATCTTGATTACAACCCCTGTGTTCAGAAGGAATATATCACCCATGAAGTCCTAGTTTGAGATTATTATAGAGCAAAGAGCTGTTAGACTATACCAAATATTGGTCAAATCTGAGAGTTTGTTTCCTTGCCATCCAATTTTCCCAGACACCCTTCCAGCTGACCTTATTGTGTACTTTGCTGTGACTTATTCATTTTGTCTACTAACACATTTTCAGTAGTAAGTAGCGAAATTCGACCTCTTTATGGCTCATTAAGTTCCTTTGATCGATTGTCCACCCACCCGAAATTCGTCGATTCTCATGACCGATGCGCACGTTCATTTGTCGTGTGATTAAGATGCGCACTGATTTACTTCCCTTTAAGGAATGTCGTTCCCACGATCTGATTGACAATCGACAACATACATCAATTCAGTCAGCTGCACTTGATTTACGTTGATCACTCACTGTTGACTGGGTTTTATTTGATGCTGATGAAGGACAGTACATGATGACAAAATACATCCGCAAACAGTGCAGAAGCCCGGTTGACACTAGATTCCAGACTTGAGCTCATATTCCAGAAATGTAAAACCTTTTTCGGTGAGCGTTCATATACATATATACATACATCCAAATACACGTACACATACACACACCCACACACATACACACGAATACTCGCATACATTCATACAGGCCGGGGTGACTAAACCGGTTTGGATACTGACGCTATTTGAATGTGGTTTTCAAAATGCATGCACGTCATGTGACCGATTTGATTTCTGTAGCATGTAAACTGCAAGTCACTCACGTGTTATATGAATGCCAGTCAAACTGTAAAGATCTGGTAAGATAGGCATCGACAGACGGCCAAGCCTCTTTAGCAGACAGCACATCGGCGCCTGCCCACAATGCTTTCAATGTTTGGGAAGAAACCACAAGTTGTGAGAATGCCAATCAGATAGCCGATGTAATCAATGCTGTTGTTAGACTCACCATCACGGACTCGTACGTTAGGACTCGAATTTGCTGAACGGTTCATGTTGTGTCCCAAATTAAGTAAGCAGAAGGAAGTTACACCTGAATGGATGAATGTGTATACAGTAGCAACGTACGCCAAGCACAAGCGCAAGCAAACAAGTAGACATGCATACACGTAGCATGCATGTCAGTCAACGATGGATGCAAGTGAAAGCGTAGGCCGAGTGCACAACCGAATCGGACCACACGAGATCGCTCGACAAGTGACACGATCTCATTGGTCAGTGCTGTCTCGGACGAACCAGGACTAACGTCAATTGTGTGTGTGTACGACTGCAAGGCGTGTGATCATGGATGTAATGTATTTGAATCAAGTGTTTGCAGTGTGCGTGTGCGTGCTGGAATGTCTGTCCGAGCACATGACCGTTCATTTCGAGCACAACATTTCAAATATAGTGTCTCATACCGGCCTGTATAAGTGGACCGATTGAGAGATAACAGGCTATGCATTTATGGCCAGCGGTTCGGACACCAATTTCGTCTGCAGCAGCTTCCTGAGTGTCATCGGGGTAGAAAGTTATGCTATATTTACTTCTGTTGCGACATTTAGCAGTTCATGTCTCGAAGAAAGTCACTCTTGATGGGTATCGAAGGATCCGCAGTATTTCAAGAGATTTTGCCTTCGGTGAGACTAGAAAACCGTTCCGCGATGGCCAGTCTTCAGTTCTTAGCTGAAGGAACAACAAGGACAACTGTGATGAGAATACTGGGTTGCCACGTGCGTGAAGCCCACTGGACACTCGAACAAAACTTGGAGGTGGTAAACAAACATTTGCCTTCACAACGGCTCCGGAATGGATGCTACTTGGTACCCACGGGCCCGGAAATGATAGACGAACAACAATGAGCTGCGAAAACTTTGCAGACGCCTCCTCAGTGAACGGGATCACATCTTAGTATAATCTGAAGTAATACAAAGAAGTTGGATGTTCAACTCGACGACTTGTACCACCCAAAGTGGCACTGGCCAAACCACACTGTGGTCAGTCCGAAAACACCCAGTTAGCTGCTTGTTGTGTTCGATTGTGCAGCAGCCGGGGAAATAGGCCTCTTAGCGATACATTATTCTAGTTACCAGATGCCACTTGCTACCTGGTTTCAGTACTTCAAAGAGTTCGAATGGAACGGAACTGTCAAACAGACATCGAGGGAGTGTTTATGCAAGTGCAAGTGCATCAAAAAAGGCAGCAGCGCTGTGCGCTTTCTTTGGTGGCTCACGGACGACATAAGTTCCAAACCAGTAGAACATCCGAGGACCACATACGTGTGTAGAGCAACTTCCTTCCTCTTCTGTGTCAACTTCCCTTTCCGTTAAGCAGCCGATCAGTTTGGAGAACACTACGAATAACTGGTTCTTCAGGCGTGTAGCAGCTACTTCGGCAAGGCGTAATCACAGTCTGACATCGTTACCGAATGTGAAGACCCCAACCGGCTTCGGATAGCAATCAGAGGACGGTTGGCCCGGACAGTTTCACATATCCATAAGTGTATGAGCAGCTCTCTGGATGTGCTGAAGAAAATTTCTCGATTCATCAGAACTATGAACCATGTAGTGTTCCAAAAACTTGAGAAAACATCGGAAAATACTAGGTATTCATTGGGGTGCTATATGTGATATGTTCTGCTTTCACCACATCATTTCGGAACGACCACTTACCAGGACAGGTGGCCTACCGGGCAGTTTCATTTTTTTAAGACCCACTGGGCTTTATGTCCTTTTTAATCCTCTCACCAAAGGTCCCTCTGCATTGTGTGGAAGGCCTTCAAACTGGTCGTGCCGTTCGTTAAAACTCAGGAATATTTTGCTAAACCATCACTTTACTTGCACTAATAGTACAATAATCTTCTGTTGTTGTTACTGAAACGCTGCCCCATAGCGACATATCTAATATTGTATCATATCCGTGTGACTTCATCAGATCAATCAAATAATCGAACTCGTTGTCGGAATGCAGATTTGGAGAATCAGTAAGAAAGAAAACGAACAGAGTTTTCGGAAAGCCAAGTAAGCATCACCGTAAACATCGAGCTGATTGGAAAGTTGGACTAAGGAAGCAAGCTCTGTCACGTATGTGCTTACCAACTATCATAAGCTCTACTGTTCGATCAGTGATTGGGAAATCATAGGAATTGAATGATTTGGTCCATCTTTGGGAGTATAATAAACCGGGTGTCATTTTTCTGCAGGAAACTTGGCTCCACACTAATATCGTTGATGAAATCATCACACTAGATAGTTTTAACTCCTTTCGCGTCAACTGCCCGGTGCAGTACCACAAACGTGGAGGAGTAGTCATTACTTTTATAAAAGAACGACGGTTTAGCCGGGCGAAAAGTATATATCAAGTACTCTTCATCTCACGACAGTGCCTCTGTGCTAGAGTGCAAAACTAAATACCTAAGTCATCACACGCCTATAATTCTTGTTACCATGTACATCTGCCCAACATGTCCTGTCTCTACAAATCTACTGAACATTGTTGACTCTCCCTTTTGTGTTGCGTGTGACGATTTTACTCGGTTCAGTGTGAGTTTCCTTAGATCTCTCGGCCTGGTGAATATTTATACCTTCTCCATAAAACTTGACGCCATGCTAGATCTTTGTCTTCGTAATATTCCGGACTTGTTTTCTATTGCCTGTCCTCCTCAAATTGGCATATCTTAGCATGAGATTTTAAATGTTCCTTCAATGATTTATTCTAAGAGTAGACAAACACATTTCTCTCAAAGCCGTGACTGCAATATATGCAGTAGACAGTATGACCCAGAAAGCCTCACGCGAATCAGGGATATGTTTGACCATCCTGACCTAAGCACATTTTCTGAGTCCGACCACTTGTTGTTTTGTAAACATTTACCTGGTTACCATAAGGTCTGCTTCAATATTTTCTGCTCCATTGAAACATTGTACATTCGACCCGAATGGTAAACTTCCCCTCATCTGTAAAGATTGAGTCGAATGGAGGAACTTGCTTTCAAGGGCAGAGATTACTCGAAAGTGAGCTTTATCACAATCAATCAAAACAAAGCTTCACAGACTGAAAGCTTTGTGCGTCCAATCGTTGACCACCAGCAGCAAGTGCAGAGAGACATGGAAGAAGATCATGGGCTCAAGCGGTGCCAATCCTTGTTATGGGTCTCCTTTAGTAGACGTTGATGAACTCAATCGTCGTTTCACTGCTATCTCATGCCTACCAGTCATCTCAAACCACGATGCTGACTACAATCAGAACCCTACCACAGAAAGTACCACCTCATCGTTTGTATACAAGAAGCCCACTGACCTCCATGCAAACAAGGCTAGCGGTCCAAACTGCTTACAACTGATCCTGTTAAAGAAATGCACATGTATACTATCGCCGTATTTTCTGGTCTATTTGACTTATGTTCAAATCGTATTGTAATTCTCGAATGATGGTAAGTGGCTTCTATTGTAGCAAGAGCGAACACACGGTGTGGGATACTTGTACTCCAACGACCGAATAAGTCACGTCATGAAACACATACCATTGTTTATACAGGCCTTTTCCCAGACTGCGCAGCACCAAGATTTCTCTTGCGGCTGCTTGAGTGCTTCGGCTGAGTTCTGGCGGGTTGCCTGTGGCCGATAGCTTGATTCTCTTGGGCGTCATTTCTCTTCGGTCAGTCCGATTGTCTCAGTTGACGGCTTGATCGGCAGCCGCTCACTGAAGCTATCTTGCTAGTTGCCGGAGATCCCATTGCTTCCCCTCAGGTAGTAAGTACGCTTGCTTTTGTCTGCTTCCGAAAGCCTCCAACATATTTGCAGTCTGTTCTGTCGTCTGTGGCCTTCGTTTGGTCCGTCCGTTCGCGTCAATATTCAAGTCATTCCCTTGCCCCAACATTCCCTGCTACACTATCACTCCAATAACAAAGCGGGTACATCCAAACTACGCCAAGTAGCTTATACATCGGTTTCACTCAAAATGTTCGAGCAGGTTTTACACTTGGAAGTATTTCTGCCCAGACCAGTATGTTGGACTGTAAGCAAATTGCATATCGCCAACCACCATCTACGCTCAATGCCCTGGCCTCTCCCACTCACTCTATTTTATCATCTGTTGATCGCAAGAGCCAAGCAGTTAGGTTCTATTTCTTTGACTACAGTGACGCATTTGATTGCGTTGATAAATCAAAATTACCTCATGTACTTGCTGACTCGAGTGTTAGTACCTCCAGCAATAATTTTCCTCCTAACTACTTATCCTATCGACAACAATTTAAATGATATTGTGGCCAAATTTCTTCCATGCTTTCTTCCAACCAAGTGGTTCTCCGGGACGCCATTCTCTTACTGCTTCAGTTTACTGCTGATATATTACCCATACCCGTTTGTGAGCACTGTTTCCTCATTGAATACGTCGGTGATGTGGTTTTTGGAATGTTCAAATCTGAGCGCTCCACAATGCTCCTCCTACAACAAAGAGTAAATGAGCTCGTCAACTGGTCTCCAGATGGGAATCTAAAGACGAATTCCACAAAATGTTCTGACATTCTATTCGGTATCCATAAAACCCATCAATACTCCAACTTGATGTTATCAAACCCCAAAATGTTCATCCCGGAGAACCACTACAGGCAGTATCGTCCGCAAAGTACCTTGGTGAAACCCTCAGGCGTGAACTTACCTGAACAGATCACGTCGTGACTGTCTTCTCCAAAGTTCAATGACTTACCTTTTAGTTGATATGACTAAGGTCATTTTCTACCCCATTACATCTAATAAGACACTTTGTACCTTCTTCCATCCTTCCGCACTGGCTCTGTGCTCCCCCCGTCATATTCCCCGACTGCTTGCGAAAGATTTTATAACACTTGTTTCGACATACTGGCGTCACTCACGACTTCCTCATCCAACTGAACGGAACCGAACATCAGAAGGCAAGCCTGACGTTTCCTCGTAAGATCGTAGACGACAGCACTCATTCTATCATCCAGATCTTAGCAATTGCATATCTACATCTTCTATTCGATCGTAATAAAAACATCCGTTTGCTCGCAGTACAGCGTATAGGTCCTCTGTGGTTCCTTACCTAGCCCGTTTTCTCACCAACCCAAATACCATCACTACCGACCTCCTTAACTCGCTCCCTTAAACATATGTTTTTTCTTTTTCTTTTCTACTGCTGATTTTCTGTTGACGATTTTGTGATGAAATGATTACGAAGCAGCTGAATATTCACTCTCGGGTGCATAAAGCATATACTTGACTTAAACGGAGTTGAATCACTCTGCAATAATACAATCGGCTGAGTTCGGCGAATCAACCACAGCGACGCCTCAACCTGGATTGGGTGGGTGGATCCAGTGGAAGATCTGGGAAAAATTGCAGTGCCCAGCTACACGAGGCATGTCTGAGATTGTAGAGAGGAATGTAAAACATTACACAAATTCTGCGAAGCATCGAAAAAAGGATATTGAGTAGTAGTATACGCCTGGTGTATCCCTCAAGAGATGAAACCATATTACATTGTACTCTTTTCCAAGCCAAGAGTGAATTCTCTCAAGTCTGTGACAGTCACCCGTATAGAGTTAGCTGCTGCCACTTTCCCCTTAAAGGTGAGTGAGGCTACAGAGATAGCTACAGAGGAAAACTGTCATAAACGAGATACTGAACAGATTCTATTCTTCACTACCCAAACAACACTCGTCCACGGTTCAGTAGATTTTTGGCTAACAGAATGGACACAAAATACTAATAATCCTCAAAGTGCCAGAGGACGTACGTACGGTCCACGAACAACCCTGCAGATAGGGTCTCGAGAGGAGTAGCGAGAAGAGTAGAATAAAACCAGTGGTTGGAGGGGCCCGAATTCGTGTGAAAACTCGTTCTTCTACCCACCGTGGGGCTCAGGTCCCAGTTTTTCCGGAGAAAATGGAAGATAAATCTACTGCTCTGTTGCGTCTTCGTATGGAATCCGTCTCCTAAATGACAGATATTCGGATTGGTTCAAGCTTCTGAAGTCGGCAGCCTGGTTTAAAAGTTCGAGAATCAATAGTGGGCCTTTATGAAGTATTTAGCGACAATGGCACTAATTCTGCCGGCTTAGTGAATGCTGATTACTTGCCTGGTTACTTGAGATTGGAAAAACGTTTTGGGAAAAGGATTTATCAAACGAAACTCAGAAGAACAAAATACAAAATAATACCAGTAGAAGAAAGACAGCGAAGCAACAGCCCGACGATGGGCTGATGATTGTAGGTTCGAGGTCAAATAAGGATTGTCGATCACCGGTGAGCGCAACAAAGTTTATATCCATTGTACTCTTGCCTTTATATTGAGTTTTTGTATAGTTTTGTGAAGTTACCTAGTATAATTCACATTACTGAGCGTATCATAGTTGCGTTTGAGGTTCTTTTTATTCTGAGAATATTTCTTATTCTCCTTGTAGTATAGCCGAGTAGTGATGCCATCTTTGCACGCTTGGAGTTTTTTGTTCTTTTGTGTTAAAAGGCTTTACCTGCAAGTGTCAGAGTTCCTAATTTGTGTTTAATTAGAGAGCATTTGAGCTGTTTTCCCCTTCATTTTGTGATTTTCGGTATGCCACACGTTTCTGATTCATGTCTCGCATCTAAGTGCGGGAAACGTGTGGTGAATGGTATAGAGGGTGAGGTGTGCAAGAGTTGGGCTCATCCAAAGTGTCCAGGAATAGCAGAGAACATCGATGTCCTTTACAAACAGAACCCATGGGCTGAGTGGGTCCATGCTCCTTGCAAAGAGGTGGCCTGTCTGATCTTCAAACGGCAGGCCCATGGGTAGGACCAACGCCCATTAAGTAGTACCACAAATATAAGCCATAAAACACCGCAACCAGGTAGCAGGAAGTCGTTTGCGGAAGTAGTAGGCACACCTGAGAGGAAAGTCATTGGAGCGAGTGGGCCAGTTCGAAGAGCTTGCGATGCGGTCGTTGCCTCAACTCCAGTGAAGCAAACCGACAAGGGCCAGTTGACTGGGCAGAAGCTTAGAAGGGCAAGGCAGCTCAAAAAGAGGAGTGAGTTTAATTTGGCGAAGGATGAGCCAACTAGGGCGGATGACTCTGCGCTCCTGATGTTGGAAAACAACGTGACGTATCTGCAAAGACAGACCTTGTCGATGGATAGGGTCTCGAGCCGCAGGCTCCTGATCCTAAATCAGGAAGAACTTTTCATAAGGGAATCGAAAGCCAGGCGGGACATAGCTAGGAGGGGAGTCTACGACACACTGCGAATTGAAAGTTTTCCGTACCCTACTACTTTAAGAAGGGGGTACAGAGTGAGGACATGGAAGCCAAAACGTAGGAGAAAAGTCGAACATCGTTTGAGACCAATACTAGAGGAGTTCGATGATGAGGCCACCCGAAATAGACTGCTGGCGAGGGCAGCAGTAGTGGCTCACACCAACAAGGGTAGATACCAAGTTAAGCCAGCAGAGTATAGAGTAAAGCCTGGTGGTCCAGCATCGGGGGGAAACCTGGCTCAACCAGCCAGGGCACTGATGAGAAACAAACAAGTTCAGCAGGATGCCGTACCCGGCTCTCAGGCCCTGGGCCTGACAGTATTATAGAAGCTGCGTGCGGGGTCGGAACTATTTGTAACTGAAGACGCGCCTAAAGATGAAAATTTGCAATACTGACCGAAGTTGGAGGACAGCACGAGCCTTGTCAGTCTGGATGTTATGGCAACTCCTACAGAGAAGGACTGGGAGTCGTCGGAAGTTCTGGATTGTCAGCCGGCGTCAGGCACACCAGCGGGGAAGACCGATGCAAAAACTTGTCATCATCTCAGGCGTTGCATCTGAGAACTAGACAGGAGTAAATGATAAGAGACGCGTAAGCAACGGTACAAACGCGGTGGTGTTATATACTAAAGTGTGTACTATTAGAAACAGATAGATGAAACTCGCTAAAACCGCTGGGGAGCACAACGCGTCAATAGTTGCCGTTACGAAAACGTGGCTTTCCAAAGACGACCATGTGCCAGGGCTAACAAGTAACGATTTTCCAGTCTACAGGCAGGATACAGATCACGATCGCCTTGGTGGGGGAGTAGCCATCCTCTTTAGGTCAGGTAAAACCACCTTGAGTCTCAGACCGACCTGTGCGCTTGCAATGTCCAGGTGTGCGCAGTTACGATCATCCTTCCAGGCAGAAGGGTTAACGTTGTCTGTGTCTACAGGGCACCAAGTACAAACCGCGACGAGGATATTTGTTTACTGCGGACTTTGACTAAACTAGTTAAGGACGCACAAACGACCCTCATAGTGGGTCATTTCAATCTTTCACACATCGACTGGACGGCTGAGGTCTGCATGCTGGGATTGGAGGGGGAAACCTACTTAGGATGGCTGCAAGCCAATGCATTTCACCAGCACATTAGAGAAAAGACCAGGTATAGGATTGGCTGCGTTTCATCCTTGCTGGATCTAGCAATAACAAATCTCTCCAACAATGTGTCTGGACTGCATTGCTGTTCAACGCTGGGCAAGAGTGTCTACGTGTGTGTCAAACTCACCCTGTGTATGCGGCAACCCAAGGTACCCTGAAGGCTGATTAGACATTTCGGTAGTATGGACATAGATAGGCTTCCTGACAGGGCGATGGGGTTGACCTAGGACGCGATGGAAAGGGTTACTGTCGAAGAGAGCTGCAAGGTCACAAAGAGGTTTCTGACTGCCCTACAGGAAGAGTAAGCATCCTTGAAACAAACGAGTGGGGAGGGCAAACCCGTATGGTGGACGGCTGCAATAGCCAAGGCCATCAAACGTTGAAACTGCAGTTGGAACCAGTACAAAGCTTCCGGCAGTCGGCTAGCCTGGAACGGCCCTACAACGCTTAGAAACAAGGCCGTGAGCCTTCTGGGAACTTTCAAGCGAGAATTTGAGCTCAAATTGGTTCATTGCTTAAGACAGCAGCCGAAAAAATCCTATAGCTGTGTGCAGTCGAAAGGCTCAACAAAGAATGCCGTAGGTCCACTATCCACTAGGGACCACAATACTGTCACTGATGACCAGGGCAAATTAGGTGCCCTGGGGGAATACTTTGGTCGCGTGCATAGGATAGATAGTGGGGTACGAGTCGATCTGACTCTGGTGTATCCTCCTCCGCAGTTAAACGATCTAAACCTCTCAGAGGCAAGTGTGTGTAATTACCTACAGGAATTAAACAGCCACAAGTCAGCGGGTCCAGATGACATCCACCCAGCTATCGTCAAGCCGTTGGTGGATATCATAGCTCCATCGGTATGCAGGCTGTACAGGACCACATTGGATCAGAGTAAGCTGCCTCAGGACTGAAAAGTGGCGGCCTTCGTTGCGATACATAAAAGTGGACCCAAGTATGTAAAACTGCAGGCCGGTAAGCCTAACTAGCATCTTATGTGATGTCCTTGAGAAGATCATCCGTGCCTACATCTGTCAGCACTTACTGGAGCAGTCCATGCTAAGTCCGGCCCAGCATGGGTTCCTGAAAAATAGATTTTGTCAGACTAATATTGTAGGCCTCTTAGATAAAGTAACTCGACGACTGGAAGAAGGTAAACAAGTTGAGGTGTACTACCTTGGCTTTGGCAAGTCCTTCGACTCCTTTAATCATCGTCTTTTGCTATGCAAGATGGAGACCTTTGGTATAGGTGGGCCAGTATATGGGTTGCTGGTGGACTTCCTCTCCCACGGAGCATTTTTATGTCAAAGCATGGGACAGGTGCCTCAGTTTGGTGAATGTTGCCAATTGTATACCTCAGGGATCCGTCCTGGGCCCGGTTCTATTCTTGTTGTTTATTAACGACCTGACATTCGCTCTTCAGTTGCCTATCTTCATTTTTGCGGACGATGTGAAGATTGTTGTATCTGAGAGTAGAGTGGACGTAGACAGGGATATAGGTACCGTCCTGGAATGGGTATATAATTGGGACTTACCCCTGAACGCTGGGGAAAACCATTTTTTGTTAAGGTCAACATGAAGCCTAAATGTCGCTCATGACCAAGGGCTGTTCATCACAGAAGCAGTCAATATGGTTAAGGACCTTGTGGTCATCATGAGCAGCGACTTTCAATGGCCGGACCAGTGTATCGGTGCTGTACAAAAGGCTCCTTAGACTGCGATGAGCATTGTGTCGCCAGCAGCCAGAAATATTCGTACCTATTTACATGGCTATATTACGACCTCACCGATAAGGAAACGTGCAGGCTTGGTCACCTTTCTACGAAGAGGACGCCGCCTGCTTGAAGATAGTTCAAAGTCTCGCCACGCGAATGGTTGGAAGACAGAGGGGCAAGACGTATGAGCAGAGACGCTGTGATCTGAATCTTTTCTCTTTGAAAAGGAATAGACGTCAAAGGGATCTCATATATACAGTCAAGGTAATGAAGGGCTTTTCTGGCCTTAGTCCGGATAGTCTATTCCAAGTGGCTTAAGATTCCAGAACAACGGGGCACGAGAAGAGGCTGACGAAAGTTCGAGCTAGGTTAATGACTAGATCGCGCTTGTTCAGCAACAGGGTAGTGACCAGTTGGAACAGTCTGCCTGGCCCAGTGATAGATCTGCAGACCGTCTAGTCCTTCATAGATGCCCTAGACCGCAAGTGGTACAAGATATTTGCTTGTAGTGAGCTTTGAGTATGACAACTAGATGGATGGCCTTCTGTAGTATGTTTTAATCGACGTTTTCGCTCATTGCACACAGTCTCAGTGGACGCTCACGATGCATAATGTCTCTTGCAGTTGATGTGCGATGAGCTTTTCCGTTTCCCTCTCATTTTGAATGGGGATTCGATGAAATACACTTGGCAGTGGTGAGTGCGTAACTGGTGTGCATAGCATCGAAGGAATTCTGGACGCTCGATTGGCCGTGGCCATTACCTGTCCTGTGCACATTGAACTGAACTGAACTGAACCTGTTACGGCTCAGTGTATGTGCACTGATAACGATAAGATTCAGTGGTGCCCTGTTTTCACAACTCGAAACGGTACATTGCTCGTAGCTGTTGCATGAGAAATCATTTGCCAATTAATTAAAATCATCTACTACCTGCACCGATGAAAACAAGTTCATAGAAGTACTCGTGGTCAGCAATGATCACGTGGTCATCACCTTGAACTTTGAACACTCATGACCTGGGTTCGATTACCGCCGCTGTCATTCACTTTCTCATTTGTCAGCCTATCACTGGCCACGGCCCCTTTCCAGAAATAGCATGTTTTGTCTCGTAATAACTTAGGAAAGTAGAAAAGCATGTTTTCATGCGATATTACCGTTCAGAATCCATGGGACGCGAAATCCTGAAATTACTGTTTAGAAATAAAGAACTCCTGGGAATCAGCGAAAATCTATAAATGAATTGTAGGCATAAAAGTTATAAGCTTCCTATGATTATTACAACTAATATTGGAGATGAACACACGGTAACGAACGTTTGCACCTTCCGCTTTACAGATGCTTTGTGGCTGATCACCGGCATCAGTTTGAACTAATTTAATCTAATTAAATGTCCTAGTTATTCTGAAATATTTCGTTGCGGTGCCCGTGTGACCAATAAATCCAAAGAATTTGGAGTTGTTCATTATTCCATGCGTTGAACTAGAAGACTAATAGATAACTGAATGTTTTGTTACACTTAAACTAAATTATAGCATGAGGGATGCAGCCCATAGTCAAAAAACATACTGTAAAGGTTAGAACCAACTTATTGATCCTGGTTTGAAGAGAGGGATTATAAGTGGGTGGGTTCGGAGAAAGAAAGAATACCGGAAGATAGAAGTACGGTATCTAGTGTCAGAGACTTGACAGGGATGACTACTTGCCTGTGTACTTGAGATTGGTAAAATGTTTTGGGAAGAGGAACTGCCAAAGCAATTTCAGAAGAACAAAACCCAAGATAGTACCAGTAGAAGAAAGACGGCAAAGCAACAGCCCGACGATGGGCTAGTGATATCAGGTTCGAGGTTAAAGAAGGATTGTCGATCACTCGGATGGTCTCACATTGAACTGGATCAAGGACAGAAGGAGAGATAATCGAAGCTGCAGCCCACACGTGGCTGAAGTATTCAAGTGCCGGATTTGAGCTTAGTGCAACAGAACCAGATGAGCTAGTGTGGAAAAGGGTCTGGCGTGGGAAAGAAAACCAGCTTTGCGTGCAGTACAAGAGGCGAGCTGAGATATGAAGTCGGATCAATATAGAGAAGAAGCCATAGATAAGCGAAGTAGAGAGAAAAAAATCTGTGGAATGCGGTACGGTTGTTTCAAAAGATATGTATGGAAAAAATGAATGATGTTTCGAAGAAATTATTGGGAGAGGTTTTGGAAGCATTATATGCAACTCGGTTATGAGATCCCCAGGAGATGTGTTCAATGTCGAACTCTATAGATACGGTGATTGCATTGCGGTCTCGATCGATGTTGGTATTGTTAGGGCGGGAAGGGCGGTAGGAAAGAGAAGAATAAGGGTGGCATCATCAGCAAAAGAATGGATCGGGTTGGAAGTAATGAATAAAAGGTTACTATTAAATGAAAGAAATAGGATGGGCTCAAGTATTGGACCTCATGGAACGCCAGACTTCACACGAAATTCCTGGGAGAGAATTCGATCAACTCGGACTGACTTGGTTTGCTTACTGGGGAAATTTGATGTCCAATGGATCAGGCGACTGACCGGTGGATATAGGCAGAGATACCAGCTTCGGGTGAAAAAGAAGAATGGAAGGTATATTTTGGAAATTGGAGGTGGATGGCGTGAAATGGGAGGTAGATTTTAGTTCCGGACAAAATAGAGCAAGAGGACGGGAAGATTGAAGAAATTGGTGCACAGAATTGGTATTATGGTCCAGTCCACATATGTTAGGCAGGGTGGTGAGTTCGTGGTTGTCTCACCAGTGAGCTATTCGGGTCAAAACGATCAGGCTGTTTTAGAATAAAAATCAAGACATTTTCTCCAGGGGTTAGAAAAATAGAACTTATGAGGAAGAGGGATTGAGAGAGAGAGAGAGAGAGAGAGAGAAAAGACTGCGTGAAATAGAAGCGAACTCAAGGGAACACATTTTAAGAACGGTGGATGGTATACCATCCAGATCGGATAGTTTACGTACTCCCAGAGATCGCAGCGTTTAGTGGATCTATCTATTGCTGCAGAATCGTTGTTGTGGTTCAGCCCACAAATGTAAGTGAGAGTGGTGAGTTTTTGCTTGTCTTGCTAGTGAGCAAAGCAAACAAGAGATCTAGTGCTTGTGATTTTGTATTTTCATGATTCATAAAAGTGAAGGATAGATAATTACGCAACCGTTTGCCTATTGTGGTGTCTGTAACACTGTGACAAAATGAACTGGTTCCATCTGACGTGCGGCTTTTACTTGAGAGATTGGCACAGAACATATAAACAGAGAGAAAATCAAAAATGAACCAGTGAGTAAGGCAAGGTATCCACCAAATTGCAGCTATTAGCTTGTGACCATGAAGTACAAATACTGAAGTCGAAATTATTGAGTGGATGGATGCAGTGAGAGACGATGGATCCGGAGTTTTATACCCACATGGAGAAAACACGGCTGAATAAGACAAACGATGGGAGGATCACAGTAATTCCAAACGTCCTCCTCAAAATTGTACCACAGGAATCGTCGACGTAATATTCGAAGCATATGCACCTGACTGCGTAACCATAAAAGCGGA
The DNA here is from genome assembly GCA_948099385.1 of Fasciola hepatica. Classification (NCBI taxonomy): domain Eukaryota; kingdom Metazoa; phylum Platyhelminthes; class Trematoda; order Plagiorchiida; family Fasciolidae; genus Fasciola; species Fasciola hepatica. The sequence goes on from CANUEZ040000199.1 coordinate 3,820,503, forward strand.
ACAAAGAATAATATCATCTAGTGAACCACTACTGCTATAGTTAGCATAAAACACGACGGCCTGATATTCGGTTTATGACTGGCGAATACATCATCTGGTGGGATCAAGTATCGGTTTTCTTCGCTGAAATATGTTCATCGATGTACAGCGTTGAATAAATATGTCTGAATTTACTCAACCACCTGTCATACCCTCTGATGAGTGAATGAGAACTTGTGGTAGTTGGTGTATTATTATTCATGCAAAAAGTGACTTCCTGACCTAAAATGATCATGAGATCCACAGTATGTAGATGGCACATATCCATGCTGATGAACATGATATAAGTTGTATTGCATTTCACTTCGGGATTAAACAGAATGCGACATGCCAATGAGAGAATTTTGGGTAAATTAACTGGAAATGTTATATATAAGCAATTAGGACAAACTAGTATATTTAAGGCTGTCGTGTATTTGTTACGACTCTTTGTCATCTGTGAAAACTAACCAAATTTCAAAAAAAGTCTGGCATAAAATAGGGCAATTTCCAAGTATGACTCCGTCAGAATTTTGTTCACGGTTGTTACTTGATGGATGATCAATTTTCAATGGTTCTCTCTTTTCAAATCTGACTATCGGTAGAGAATAAATTGTATACAGGATCGTTATTCCTTCTAAGATATTGATAGTATCAAATAGAGTTTACCAAAAAGGTGCCCCCAGGAACCATTTTTAAACCAGGTTCAGGTATTGTATGATGGAAAAACGTCATATTTTCTCTTCAGATGTCATCTGCGATTGCGGATTTTGTCCACTGGTAAACACTGATATTCCAAAGATAATTTCAATGTTCTTATCTTACAATGGTTAACAAAGTTATTCGGAATCGTTTTATTAAAACAATATCCTTGTTATGCAAAAATACTTGGACTGACCCACCTGTGTGAAAATTAGTAGCATATTACATGATGCATGCGTATTTACGGTTCAAGAGGTTCACCCCATGGCCGCAAATACCCACTTTTTTGTCAGCAATTGCCCACAACCTGAATCTGAGGTCCCAATGGGTCAGGTGTGGTAAAGAGCCAAATGCACAGTGGATTATTGGCTACCAACAAGGTAACCTTCGGTGGTGGGACTCAAACCTCTGATCTCCGAGATGGTAAGCAAAAGCGCTTAGGGTCACTCAACCACCACCAGTCAAAGGCTATCTGTTAGTTTAAAATTTCCGATCACCCATCACCAGCTGCTACGAAACGTTTTGCGAGCAACTTCATTTGTAATTGTCGTTATTCGGTACTGGATATGATGCGTGACCAACTCAAACTTTTGCTCATTATATTTGCTTAACAGTGAGCAAATCTCTAAATATTTCTGTGAATTCTTTGTTATCAGTAAACAGCAAGTAGGAGTCCTTGTTGGGGTTTGAGTAAATCATGTAGAATCATCACTGTTGAATTATAGTTTCCTTGGTCTAACGAGCAGCAGACCATTTCAATCCAAATTTCAACACAAATATGGAAGGTTTTTCAGTAAATATGTGATCTAAAATCACTCAGACTCACCGTCTACCATGTTCAATATTACTGTGAAATTCGATTTTTCTTCGAAAGGCTGCTCACACATGCCCATTCTGAAGCGGAATATTCAAAGCCGTGCCTATCAAATGTGTATCAGAATCCGAAATCACCGCACACATTACAAATGTCCGGCATCACAGTTTTCTTGACAAAATAGAAAAACAGAATAAATATTTTCGTTCTGCAATTCACATGCTCAAAAATGTCTTTTGTGCAGGAAATTCTTTTAAGATTTCGTGGCTGGTTAAAAGAACTGTATTCTTCAGCACATCGATGTACGATACCGTTTTCTATGTCACCCTCCTGTGGGTACTCTGAAATATGGTCCTTACTGATTGCATCACGCACTATGAAAGCCACCGTGGATGGAAGAAAACACATTTGCAACAATCAAGCTCTCTGTCATTGGTCATCGTAGTAGCAAATTCAGTGTTTTTCAATACAACTCAGTTGTTTAAAGATATCGTTTCAACGTATCTTCAAAATTCAGTTGTGGTTTGTCAGTGCGTGTATGACAACAACTTACCCTTTCGGACCAAAATGGTGCAAAAAATTTAAGCAATTTGCCAATCATTTACAGAATTAGCGACAGTTCAAATCCTTTTAAAGCTCTTGTGAGATAAGTTGAACCATATTAATTTTGATTTCGAAGAACTCCGAGTCCAACATGCTGAGTACGTTCATACTCTTTTTGATCTTATGATCAAGCCTGTTCACAAAATAATTGAACAACCATCATCCACTTTCGTATGAAGGCCCCCTACGAGAAAACTGATCCCTTTCTAGCAACTTGGAATTGTTCGGAACATCCAATGCCAGAAAAACCTCATTTCACATTCGTGAATAAAGTCATCTCACCTATCTGGTGAATGAAATTAAGTGGATAACGTGAATAGGCAATACATGCAGATACTTAATTGCATGATACATTTAGGAGGATTTCGCCTACCACCTCGCAAACAGATGTACTATTTAGGATCTGGATTACATTGCACACTACTTGACTAACAGTTCCGCATTTAGGTATGGAAATCTTGATTTTATATTCTAGGTCGGAAAATCAGAATAGGTTCAAAGATTTCATGACATCCCCGTCAACTGAAATACAGCATTGGAAGCAAAAAAGAAAAATGGCGGAATACAGGAACGGATTTACAAAGTGACATCGAACTTGGATCAAATCACCAGGTACGTTACCCTCCAAAATATCTGTAATTACATGGAAATATATCATCATTTGTTGGATACAGTTTACAACTAAACTAACATATGCCATCTGCATTTTCTGTCGGAAGAAATTTTTTAAACCAAAGTATGTACCATAAAATAACCAGGGGTTTCATAGTACAGCAATGCCAGTGACCCAAGAATAAATGGCAATACACAAACAACGCTAAGATTTGAATATGCCAACGTGTGCTTATACTGTTATAAGCTCAATCTGTCAAATAGTGAGCCAACTGACACACACGTTGACTATTCCATCTGATGAAATTTGCAAAGCGGGTCAATGCGATCAATCACAGTGCTCAGGCTAAACTCAACGGAAACACAGTCGATTTACCAGCAAGTTTGCTTGATCCACCGCTTCGAATAAGTTATGCAACAATCGTGGTTGACAGGTAAATCACAAAAAATGATGGTTTACTGAGCAAAACGGGTACAAAAGAGTGAGTAGGAAATCGGAAACAATAACCCTCGTCGTTTTATTTCCTAAATTCTCCGTAAGCAATCAGAGGTACCGTTCACTCTATAGTCTCCACGAATAATGATTTATCAAGTGTCTCTGCATGGCTTAACAACTTTGCACCCTAACTCTTCTTTCAGCTTTACCAATTAAAAGTTGACAGTGTATACAGCAAATATCCAATTCCAATCAACTAATTGCATATTGCCCGTGGAGAAGTAAATTTTCAGCTATCACGTCATCATATAAATAAAAATTCAAAGAACCGTCACTCTGGTGTCAAAGGTAGTTTATTCACATGTATTTGAAGGTCTCGCTCGGTTGAGTTCAACATAGCATTTGTGCACTTTTGTGCTAGCATGATTACTTTTAGTTTAAACAAATAGAAGAATACATGCATTTAACAGGGTCGCACTGGAGTGGTTTGGTGTCAGAAATTGTCTTCCGAGATGATTTACGATTTAGATTGGGAAGTTGTGAGGATGAACAAATATTTTCTCACAGTAGGTCACTGTTTCTGGAGATGTGCTTTGAAAACCTAGAGTTTAGTATGAAGTCGTTTACAAATATACCGAGGGAGGTGAAAAGGAATACGTAAAGTCAGAGTAGCGCATAAAAATAGTAGGCTTAACGAACAATTATGGGTAAATCAGAGGTCAGCATCCAACTTTATCAGTTTTTGTGTTAGAGCTACGTTGAGTCACTGTATGTCTGTGTAAACCGAAAGCAGATTCCACACTTCTGGTATACTTATTAATTTTAAAAAGAGGAAGCATCTGCACATTTGGAAGAGTTAACAGCCAGTTTGTGATCAGAATACCGATCGGCCATGACTAAAACATCGTTAGATAGGACAGTTAGTAAAAAGTCATTGGTGTCACTAAAAGCCACCTCCAAGGAAGTTGCTTTCTTTCCCTACTCGAGTAGGTCGACTCCCTGTCCATCTTGTATATTCATTTTTTCTATTTCTTTGTGCAATAAAATGAGAGAGGCAATGTTCAATGGGGCTTGCCCTTGCGTTTAACGCTGTACGATGATGACGATGATCAATATATGACCTGTTATTAAGCGATTTTTGCCACCTGGTGCACAAATATGGTGGAAGTTAAACATAATCGGACAGATTCGTAGGATAATAAATTTTCTTTAATTTTATTTCAAATAACACCAGTGTGTAGAAAAAAGTTCCAATAGTATGCCAATGAAATGTTAAAACATGATGTCACGGAAGGCAAGTTGCATGTCTGAGAATTAGCGGCCGCGAGGCTCAAATTTCCATTTTCACTACCGGTAAAGACAATAGTAGTAGTGATAGTTGCACGATTACAGTAAATAGTGTCAGCCAAATTAATCCACCGGGTTTATCCTTGAAAGAACGACTAGTGACAACTTTACCTGCCAATGTTTGCTTCCCCGTGGTGATATTTTACCACAGATGGAATGCAGAATGTTATAGACATCTCTTGAGGGCAATTTGGCTGTTAATCCGCTGAGACATATCCCCTTATTATGAATTCACCGGTCATATTGTTCGAGTCACCCGGCAAGAAACATGGAGCACGCGAGTCATTTCACATTTCACAACTTATCTGTGTATGGTTATTCCGTCAAATCTGCTGAAGTATGTGCTAAGCAGTATTTCATTCGCAACCTAGGTAAACAATGCTGACCTTGTTACGGTTTTTTATTGAATATTCACACTGTCCTGCTGAACGCGAGAGTATTCTTTCAATAAGATTCAGTTCAAACAACCATAAACCAGGCATATTGTACCCAGTCGTTTTGCTTTCAGCTTTTTAATTGTAACCTTATTAGAAAACCAAACGAATCGCCATAACGGGAAATCAGGGAATATCACGTGTAGTGATATGAAGTGAGAGAATAAGGTGAGCGAATGTGAGAGCATCATTTGACTAGACACAAACTCGTATGCTTCTCTCACACTAACCACTGAATTAGTGGATATATTCGACCCCACCGTGGAAGCCTGACAGGGTTTTCACCGTTATATTATTTACTTCGTAAATTTACTCCTTCCCATGTTATGGTGCCACTATTTTGTAGCACAACTACATATGACGTTAGTATCAAGTTGTTCTACTACTTGATCAGTGCAGTTTTATCAATTAACACATTTGATATCACCAATCTACTCGGGGGGAAAATCTGCATTTTGTCTAGGATCTTCAGACTTTCAGACAATAATGCAGCGGATACCAGAAAATATGCGGGAATTCTAACAAGCTTTTTACACAATTTGCATTCGAAAGGCCCTACCATACTGTAAATTGCGATCGATGAGACTCACCAACTGGCATGGATTTCGTGCACAAAAATCTAACTTGTGCACCAAGATTGTGAATGGATATTCCCCTCAGATGGGTCAGCTGAGGAATTGTAACTATTCCAAGTCGCGAATAGTTCTATGTGGGTTGGTTGCAGCTAACCTCGTGAACGACAACACAGTGTTAGCTAGATGGAATATTCGACGTTGACAGTACTTATAGTGGGATGGAAAAAGTGTTTGGGAGAATCTTTGTCCATCCTTCTTTGGATTATACTTACAATAGAGCGCATAGGCTTCAATACGATAAGCAAGAGTGGAATATTATTCACTAAGCCCAAGAGGACTACGCAAACGTGTGGGCTACCAAATACATAGTTCTCTTCTCCCAGCTTCTAATAGTATAACTCCTGAAATACCCCGGCTGACTCCTAATGGCCGGTGCACACAGCTTAGTGTCACCAATTATGAAGCTCGAAAATGTTTCGCATGACGGTGCTTGTTATTTGATATTACTCCAAAAAGTTGGACTGAATTCTGATGTATTTCTACTAAGTACAAACAAACGAACTGTTGTACCGAGTGGTAGTGAGGTCATCCAATGACGACAAAATTTGTCATACGTTTCTCAGTATTTTGCACATTATAAGGTTCAGTTGAAGAATAACCAATTTAAATACATGCAACCCGGAGGAGATGAAGTGGGTCGCTACATAAGATGTCCTGGTTGCAAGATTCGACACGCCGGCCGATCTTGAAGAGTCAGTGTGATGACTCAAGGCAATCCAGCTTGGAGTTCGTATGGCCGCACTGGTGTATGCCGCAGTTCTTCATTCATTCCGGAACCGGTAGTTGCCCAAGCTGGACACAGAGACCCAGAATCAGCTGCTGGCGGATTGGTTGGTGGTTAGAGTTGAGAGCGAATCCCGGTGCCAGGAATGTTAGGGTGGTCGTGAGCCACACACTGAATATTGATGGAACGGTGCGGCGTATGATTCCAGTCAACGATTGAGCCATCATGCACGATTTCGTAGTATCAAGAAACACTAACCAAACATAACTGCTTGTCGATCTTTTAAGTGGACTTAATGCCGTGATCGATCAAAAACATATTGTATGGGAACGGCGTGAACATCAAGGCGAACGAACGAACCATTGGTGCCGTGACCACGCTCACGTGATCAAGTTTGCCTGGCCTGTTGCGTTTGCGGATGGGGATGTGGAGGAATGGATCACGGATTTTGAAAGGATAGCGGCATGCAACGGAGTAAAAGGAGACACAACTTTGTTGGCGGCGCCTGGGACATTGCTGACTGGGCGTGCCAAGGCGGTGTATGATCTGAAGATGGGGGAAAAACAAGCCCCACTTATCGGGAGGTCCGTGCGGGGCTGGTGAAGGAGTTCACACAGGAAGGTGATCGGCAGAAAGCAATGGACCGATTCAATACGACTCGTTACGACAGTACCCAAGACCCAGTCGTTCATTATCAATACCTGTTGCGCCAAATATCGATCGGGCTGCCCGAGTCAATTGGCGTAACTAGGGCACGCTTTATTCGTGATCGTTTCGTTCAAAGCATTGCCCCGGATGTCCAAGGCAGGTTGAGAATGGCGGTTGCGTGCGGCGTGAATGATACAGAACGCCTGTTTATAATTGTTCGTGCACCCCAAGAAGAAGTGACAGTTTCCCGATTAGCGCAATCGGGTTTGGAGTCCACGTTGCAGTAGATGAGCGAGGAAATCGCACAATTAAAACTGGAACTCAATCGACAAACACAACGCAATGATGTCGCATTGACGCATGGAGCACGAAGGAGGTGTTTTGCATGTGGCAAGGTAGGACATTTCGCCCGATTTTGTCCAGAAAAACGCTTCTCGTCTTCCTTTTCTTTATCCGCATTCAAGTCGAGGGGGTGCCTATGGTTGAGATCAGAATTGGGGCCAACGTAAAATTGCAGTCGTAGATACGGGGGCTGGGGTATCTGTGACACCTCGCGTTGAGGGAATTGTAGTGAGGCCATGCGAAATACGAGTGCGTGCCGTCGGAGGAGAGGCTCTGAGAGTAGCGGGAAAGCAGCAGCTAACGGTTCAGATCGGCGACGTTCGTGTGACACCATGAAATGTTACTGGTTGAAGGGGTCGCCGAGACAATCGTAGGGGTTGATCTGTTGGAACGTGTAGGAGCAAAAATTGATTTTGAAGCTCATCGAATGCGGGTTGGGGAGAAGGATGTCGAGCTGCAATCCCGCTGGGGCCGGCTGAACCGCGTTGGTATCGTAAAACTTCCTCGGTTCCAGGTTGTCCAGTCCCGTGTGTCAGACAGTGTCTCGAGAGGTATGCGGAGTTATTTTCGACACCAGATGATGAGTACGGCTTTTGCGATTGGCAAGAACACAGGATCAACTTGGTGCCGGGTGTGGTGTGCAAACCAGTGTATCGGAGGCTGCCGCGGAAAGTCGTACCGGAAGTTGAGAAGCAAGTTCGGGACATGCTGTCGAAAGGAATAATTCAGGGAAGCACTAGCCCGTATTTCTCACCAGTGTTGTTAACGCGGAAATCGGATGGGACGTATAGATTTTGCGTTGACTTCCGGGAACTCAACCGTGTCGCAATTAAGGACGCGTTCCCAATGCCACTAACTGAGGAGATATTTGAGCAGCTTCATGACGCAAATGTGCTGTCGTTAATCGACTTGAGGTCGGGCTATTGGCAGCTGCCGGTGCTTGTGAGCGACAGAGAGAAAACAGCGTTTTGTGTCAACGGGAAGCAGTATGAGTTCCTACGGATGCTTTTGGGTTGTGTAACGCACCGGCTACTTTCAGACGTTTGCTGCTCCAGGTACTGGAGAACCTGGATGGTGTTGTGGTGTATGGGGATGATATTGTGGTGTTTTCAAGGACGATTGACGAGCATGTGTCCAGACTAAGCGCAGTCCTAGAGAGAATCTAATCGGCGGGTTTGAATTTTAGTGCAAAGAAATGCCAGATAGCGCGTGACAAAATCGATTGTTTGGGACATATTGTTGGAGGAGGAAAACTACAACCCCTACCCGAGAAAGCGGAGACGATTATGGGCTTCCCCTCGCCAAAATCAAAGCACCAACTGAGATCCTTCCCTGGCCTGGTCGGCTATGACGCCAAGTTTGTGCCAAGTTTTTCCCAGAAGGTTGGTGTCCTGTTTCAACTACTGAGAAAGGATAAGAAATTCTAGTGGGCGTCAGATACGGAGGCGGCGTTCAGGAAGCTCAAGGAAAGTGCAACTAACCCTCAAAACTGTTTGACAATACCAAAGCCGCATGAGAAATTCACCGTAGCTGTGGATGCCAGTGACGTCGGAATTATCGCAGTATTGTCACAACCGTCTGGGGTGATCGGGTACGCCAGCCGACTGCTCACAATTGCCGAGAGAAAATACTCCACCACGAAAAAGGAATGCTTAGCAATCGTGTGGGCACCGGAAAAGTGGAGAACATATCTGATTGCTACTAAATTCTGTATCAAAAAGGATCACAAGCCGTTGACGTGGTTGATGACAACAAGAGATCCAAGAGGGAGGTTGGCACGGTGGGCATACCGCCTGCAAGAAATCACCTTTACAATCAAGCATGTTAGCGGACGAGAAAACGAAATACCTGACGCATTATCCCGCCCGATCCCAGATGACCAACTGCCGGCTGAGGCGATCCCAGTGAATCGGCTAATGTCAAATGAGGGTGTTTTCAGCCACCAAAGAAATGACAGTCTGATGCGGACTGTTTGTTCACATCTTCAAGCCAAAACAAGACAAGACGGGAGCTCACCTGCGCTGCGTGACCTACTGAAAATTTGGGAGCGATTGCATGCGGAAGATGGCAAGTTGTTCGTTGACGTTGATGTGGGACAGGGTCTGCGACCAAGACGACTGCCTTTCATTCCTGAGGCCGTACGTGAGCAGGCAATACAGCTAGCGCACGACAGTGCTTACATAGGACAACAGTGAGTCTTCGAATTGTTGCGGCGCAGAGTCTTCTGGCCCCCTATGCGGCACGACGTTGACGACTACATACGAACTTGCCCTGATTGTCAACGGAACCGGGAGCACGCAACAGCTACACCGCCAATGCAGCCTATGAAAGCACAGCGAGTCTTTCAAAGCTTGGGTTTGGACATTTTTGGTCCTTTACCTGTGAGTGTCACTGGAAACCGCTACATCATGACAATGGTTGACCACATGTCTCGCTGGGTGGAAGCAATCCCGATACCGGATCAAACAGGCGATACGGTCTCTCGAGTGTTTGTCGATAATGTGGTGGTGTGGTTTGGTGTACCAGAAACTGTCATCACTGACCAGGGTCCCTGCTTCGAATCAAAGAAATTTCGAGACATGTTGGAACAGTGGAGGATCCGGCGAATACGAACGTCGCCTTACCACCCCCAGGCAAACGGAATGACGGAAAGATTCAACAGAACGCTGAAGGAGTGGCTAAATAACCACGGAAGTGATTGGCAAGAAGGACTATCGAAGATATTACTCAGTTACCGCGCAACGAACCATTCAACAACGGGGACGACACCGTTTGAACTGGTTTTTGAGCGGGAACCTAGAACGCGACTGGATGTGTGGCTCAACATGAAGAATGGTAAACCCCTGACAACCCGCGAGCGGAGGCATCTAGAGAAAGTGGCCGTACAGCAGACAAGAATTGCTCAGAGTCGTAACAAGGCAAGGTACGATAGACGGAACCAAACACAGAAATGGGATCCGTTCATGTCCGGACAGCTGGTAAAAGTGAGGAATCGTAACAGACCCGCAGTGGCCGGTCCGGGGTCTAGCAAGTTCCACAAACGATGGAGTGGACCCCACACCGTGCCAGAGAGGAACAATTCCAGTTTCAAAATCGATCAAGAACCACAGGGCAAATGGGTTAACGGATGCGACTTGGATCCCTGGCACGTCCGGACCGAATGTTTTAAAGGAAGAGCGAGTGTAAGGGAACGGCATGAACATCAAGGCGAACGAACGAACCAAACGAGGGCCACCGACAAAAGAACAGGTGGCGAATATGTCGGAGACGCCCCGAAGCAGACAAAAAGAAGCACACAGACGACCAGAGAGGAAGCAGCGGGATCTCTCGCAACCAGCAAGATAGCTCAGGTGAAGGGCTGCCGATCGAGCCGTCAACTGAGACAGTCGGGTCAACCGAAGGGAAATGACGGGCAAGAGAAACAAGCCATCGCCACAGGCAAATGGACCGAATGCAGCCGAAGCGCTCAAGCAGCGGCAATAGCAATCTTGGTGTCGCGCAGTCTGGAAAAAAGCCTTTATAAGCGACTGTATGTGTGCCATGTCTTGACTTGTGTGATCGTGGGAATACAAGTATCCTGCCGTGCGTTGTCGTCCTTGGTACAATATCAGTTAAACACGAAGTATGACTCAGTCTTTTTGTTGGACAATTATCCAGGCAGGTGTGTGGGTCCCGTGCAAGTGAAATATGTGACAATGCGAACGCGGCGTTTCAAACACCATTGAGCAAATTGCTGTGCTGTTCACTCTGAGTGAAGACCAACGTGGTTTCTATGACTGAGCAGAACAAGAAACACTTGCAAGGCCAGTAGCTTTTTGGTCATATGATCTCACTTATTCCTGCTCATCTGGAGGCTGAAGTAAGATGCCATTTGGACACGCTTTTGAAGGAAGAAGATATCAAAGAGGCTCGGAGCTCATATAACTCTCCTGTGCTGTTGGTGAGGGAGCTCAATAGGAATTTCTGAGTTTATATTGATTTTCGCCACGTATATGATATGATGGTACACAAGCCAGTGCTGGCGCATCCCATCGCAAAATTATTTGATAAAATGCAAGCAGGAACTATATTTTCGGTGATAAGCTCGCTTTCAGAATACGGATAGGTTTAAATCAAGAAGGAGGACCGAGAAAGAAAGTGTCTTCCAGTGTCGGGGAAAAGCAATGCTGCTTGCTCGTGATGCCATTCAACGTGTCAGTGGTGGTACTTACCTTCTTTTCAATAATGCTCAAACTGCTAGTGGGATTTACAAGGTGGCATTCTATGAAAATAGTATGGTTGTATAAAGTTAAATGATGAAGGCATGTATTTTTCGGTATTTCAAGAACCCGCTGAGGCGCGTCATGGAATCGGGATTATGAATCCATGGACGAACGCCCCAAAGAAGAATAACGATTGACACTTCTGGACCACACAGTCTACAACGAATAACTGCCATTTCTTCCTGAGAGAATTCTGAACCTGAGGGTATTCTCAATTATCACATCCGAGAGATCACTGTGACGGTTCCGGGGTTGTACCGTATACTGTAGTCGATTTGTGGAAACTTCTAGTGTATTGTGTGAACCCTGTATGCTCTTCTCAACACGCAGCACAATTTCGAATTTAGCATTTCTGTCGTTCTGTGGAATCCAACACAGAATATCAATCGTGTGGGCACTGGATAGTTAGCGGCCACATCTACTAGGAAAAGGGTCACACAATAACTGGGTGACAGTCCGGTACAATGGATTACCAAGATGGATCATGACCAATTATGACCAGTATTTTGAAAATGACAAACTTTGCGCCTAGCTAGAGAAAGTGGGAATTCAAAGGATAACCCCAAACCCGTATCACCACCAAACCTATGATACTGCGGAACAGCCTTATCGCACTACCAAGAAACGGCTGGTGATAGGAGGTGGAAATTTGGGACAAAGCTGTGCCATTGTTGTTGTTGTTGTTATCACACCGTCCTTACAGAAAGTCCAGCACGATTTATTCTGCATTTCAATTGATGTGTGGTAGGATTGGGAGATTGTCTGGTGACCTCAAGGTGGGTCTGCAGTCAACCTTTTTCAAGGAATTCGTCGAACTTCATTTCGTAAGAGACGGAAAAAAAGAGAACTTGAGAGTGACCGGAGAACGAGTGAAGCAAATCTCCCGTATGCTGATTACGCGTGGACCAGAATGAATAGAGGCAGCGTCGTGGTTGAATGAATAGGGGCCGTAGATCACGAAAGCGCATTGTCCAGTACTACCTTGGGAAAACGCTGTTAAACAGTCGGCCCAATGGGCAAATGGTGGGCTAACGCCTCACTGAAATGGGCTGAAGTTGGGTAAGATAGTCTAGAGCTGGGTAGAAAATTGTTTTGTAATAATCGAAGAAGCCAAAATGAGCTCAAACAATTTTCTGATTATTACGACTATGTACATTTCCTAGTAACTTAAGTCTAAATAACTGAAACACGAATGTTCCTAGTGAGGGCATCATGTTTTCGGTCACTGGCAACTTTTGTTCAAATTTATTACTTGGTAGGGTTTTGGGTTAGTTTATATGAGAGATGGTGGTACTAGAATTAGTTAGGAAATTTTAAAACGGGAATCGCAGAAATGAAAAAGGAGCGCACATTTGCAGAGGAAAAATCGGGAGATGCACTACGCCCATCCGAGGACTAGTCGAGACCCGGTGGCGTTGGCTATCGTTTTCATTGGAACTGTCCATCGAATGCTTAACGTTTTGCCCAACCGGGGCCCAGTTAGGTCCCATATATGCTTGCTGCTTGGTTGCTTAGTTGGAGGAGGCCGTATTCCAAATCGAAAGTCAGGCCCTTGGTTTATAAAACAGGTCGGGATCAAGAATAGATCTTTGTGCATTGTAGTGACCTACACCGATAGCATGAAGAAACACAACAACTGGAGGAGCCATCCGCCTGATAACCACGAGTGGAGAGCGACAAAACCACGCAAAGTTCAAGCACGACATCGCCAGTGGGAACAGAGTAGGTCATAGGACGATCTCGAAGCTTTGCAACTTGTCACAGAGAAAGGATTTTCGTGGACTTTGTGTAAAAACCACTGACTAGGCAGTTCATCGTTCGAAAACAATCACGGACGACGGAGCGACAGGGAATGTGATGACGTACCACAGACTGAAATCAACGAAGAAACGTGAAGCATAAAAACCACGTGATTTCCTTCTGTGATCGAATAAGAGATGGCTGAAAGTGGACTCTATAACTGTGATGCAAATATCCAGTTTGATGTAGTTAAATGTTTATGATGTTTGTTCAGATGCATGGTTTCCGGCTAACGAGCTGTTAACACAATACGTCTCGTAGAATATTACAAATACAGAGAAACGGTGCTTATGTGCATGAGCATTTTATAGTATAACAAGCTAATGAATGATTCTTACCATATAATTCTCACCATACAATGTGTGAATGAAGTGAGCTGATATGATGCAGCACGGATTTTCGCGACGGAAAATGTGGAACTAAAATTATTCACCCGTAATTTGAGTTTTTGTCGATACTCGGTGAAACCGTAGTGTTGTTGATGATGTCTAATCAACACTGCTAACTAGCAACAAATAAGATTTCCCCCATTTGGCGTGAGGGATCAAATGTCCCGAACTGAGAGTATGCGGGTGTTTGATACAATTTCTCTGGGATTACTCAGACGTTCCTTCTGTATCGAATCAAATGGAACAGTTAGTTATGATGACGTTGCTTACTTGGTTTCAAGATTGCACCAGATTGGACATATTCTTGCAGGAATATGTGGAAAGAACGGTTGAAATACGAATAACGTATACGTGTGTAGAATGCTCCCAATATCACTACCGAGTGATGTTCAAGGCGGTGGGGGTATACAGTAGTTCGGAGTGAGAACCATTGCATACTTATTGTAATCATTGCGTATCTGTCTAATCAGTATAATCAAAAGCTCGGAAGTGGTCGGTTCAAGTATTGCATCTGCAGTAAACTGATAACTATCGGACGAGTTAGACTGCCTAGTTCATCTTTCCACCTTGCGTCTGGGTTTCTGGAAAGGACTAGTTAGATCTGCTTGCATAATATAACAATAGGGTTTTTCGTAACCGAGCCGCACTTCAGTCTTTCATTTCAAAAAGAATATTCTGGAACAGGGTTTGTTGCACATCATTTCGTTCATGCTGATTAACTGGATTTGTAACACTTATCTTGGTATAATTTCGCAGCAGTTACCTTTCTGACTTGTCACTGGAACTGCAACAGGTATTATTTTTCCACAAGCATTGTGAAATTAAACGTAATAGAAACGAGCGCTTTCCCTTTTCTTTCTTTCACAACTAACCATACTGAGCCTCAGCAACGCGTGACCGGATACAGCTGGTATAGTAATAAATTATCCATTTGCACTACGTGGCATCCATTGTCCCTAGCTTGTGTGATTCATTTTCAGATCCCTGCATAAACACAGTACACTTTCGCACTGGTAGGAACTCTCTGCTGGGAGCGAAGATTTTCAGATCGACTGAAAATTGGAGAGAAAAAGATAAAAGCTGCAGGAAAATGCCCTCTCGGGGACCCAAAACGAACGACTTCCAGATAGCCAATAACACGATCTGTTTGTATGTTGCTTATAGATGCTCATTACAGTCGAAAAGATCACTTTGAACAATGGAATTGTTATACTGTGAGCTTCAATTCATTTACCGTAGACTCTGCCACTGCATGTGAGATCTTCGCACATTACCAATGTTCAGTACTATTGTTCCGTTCAAGTTAATCTGCCCCCTCTGATTGGAAATGAATAACACCATAGCTGCTAATCGTGGAGATTATCCCATGACTGGTTTGTCACACCTATAGTAAACTTATGTTGTTCCAGATTTTATGCCAGTTATTCCTCGGTAGCAAAGTATTATTTGGTTGGAATTGTTTAAACGACAACGCGGACGTGTTCCAGTGTCGACAACTCGTTCTTTCATTTGTACTAAATCAAGACGGAGACACTATTTCCTTGTGCATCCTCACGTGGTTCTGGTTGATGATGTTCACTTGTATTGCACGTTCCAATTACTAGCTATTCATTAGTCAGTACATACCGCAGGATTTACTGAACCAGGAAACCATTACAGACCTATTGTAAGATCATAATTTACAATAGTCTGGTATTGCCAGCGAAACATCAGAGTTTCGAAGGGCAATTTTTTTCGACAGTTTAATTTGTACATACTGTAATTTCAGGTACTAACAGAAACCCTGTTTATTACAGAACATCCCTCTACTCGACAGTATCAAATGGTGGACATTTTTCGCATGAATAATGTTTAGTCAACCGAACTAAATTTTGATGGCCAAGAGTGATGAGGAGTATTTGTGAAACCCTGATGACTTTGTTATCAGAACGATCGGTTTTGCAGCTGCAGGTGATTTGAAACATCTGAGGTAAAGAGACGGATGTTAGCCATTGATAAGGCCACAACCAGTCCTCGTTTGGGTCTAATTTCTAATTTCGCAAAAGTCCAAGCAATGCGCGGGAAAGCGGCATCTCATACTTTGTGAAAAATATCTTGGTAAAGACAGCGTCGTTATCAGATATTTTAGCTAGCCAATGTTTTCGGTTACCGTCACTAACCCTTCTTAAGGCAATTTTACAATCAAATACCCCTGAGAGAACGGTCACTTAAGAACGAATGTTTTGTTCTGAGTTTGTTTGCGTGTGCGTGTCTGCGTCCGTGTGCGTATGAGTGATGTTATGAACGTTCATTTTTGTGGTAGTGATTGGTTCTTTGTCTTTCACACCGTACACAGCGATGGTGACGAGGTCAACTAGCTTTGTGAAGAGTCGATGATTTCTCAGCTGATGTGTTGCTCGTCACTCTCTGGTGCTTACATCACACCCCCTAATCAGGCCCATTGTGTGCATCAAGTCTATTTATTCGCTTCGCTCCCCGAGTATGTGAAACACACTAACGGGGTTTCACAGCATGAAGAAGCGACACTCATATGTCATAACAACTGAATGTTTCTGTACGCTCATGATGTATTTTTGACTTTTCAGTCTAAATAGTCCTTTATGTGCTATCATGTTGGCCTTGGTCTGAAAATCCTGTTTCGACAACTTTCTGGAGTTCAGAAGCACGCTCAAATCACCTGAATAAATGCTTAATTCAAAATCTGCAAATCATCACCATTTATGCTAGGTGAGGATTGATCAGTCAAAAGACGGTGATATTTGGCTCTAAATCTATGGCGCAAGACTTTTAAACAATGGCGCAAAACTCCCTAACCAATCTTTTATTCATTTATATATATCCGTTTTGTCATGCAATAATAGTTCAACATTTGCGTAGGAGGGTTGCGGCCAATTTCACACTGCCGATTGGGGACATTTACTGGTGCTTGTATGAGAAATTTGAACCCTGGGCAGAAAGAATTTAAGTCCACCACGGTAACTGTTTGACAGCTGCTGGTCACAGCATTTGACATTCACACCGTATTGGTGAACCAAAGCCGGATGGCATCAGGTGAACCTAAATAAATAAACCTAAGAATTCGGGGGATTGCTAAGGTTGAATTTTTTAACTTACAGGCGCCAACTGATCAGCGCAGGCGGACCCGTTATGTGCATGGTGGGGCGTACTGAAGAGCGCCATCCGCATTTGAAGTGAACGTTCAGAGACGGAACTGCCCACTGCCTGGTTCCAGTTAATTATTGCATATCTAGGTCCAACGCTGTTACCTAATCGATCGTATAGTGGATGAAAAGACGTAATAGTTATCTGTCACCCAGTCCCACAAGTGGCTACCTCCTCCTATCCCAAAATGTAATGTACTGGTTTGGTTGACGGAATCGTTTGCTTAATATTGTTACTACGTGATTCTTCAGACTGCAGACAAGATATCTGCCACCTGTAGAAAGCTAGTCAAAATTTCTCTTGAATCCCTCATTTGTTTCGGTGGGCTTCTATGGTATTTACAAAAAACAAAGCAGTCGCATTCTGAACGGAGGAAGCTGATTTGAAACTTCCACCGACCGACTAAACGGATCTCATTGTTTTATATGTGTATCACTGCTTGTCTATATAGTAAACTCACCCATATGCAGTTTCAACAAATGTGCGGCCTATTAGAAATTTTAACCAATAACCCATGAGGATCGAGATGTTAAGCTGACTACTGTGATTGTGTTTAGTAGGCAAATCAGTACTGGAGAATTGATGGTTTACACAGAAGCACGTGGGGTTTGCGGTGTACCTATGCTGCTTTGTCAGCGGATTTTTTCACGCTCCTATTGCAAAATTAGAATTTTTATAAAATATATCGTGACTGACCGTACAGAGGAGAATCAAGTGAATGCGACCAGTTGGTTGTGTCAGTAAATTACACTCCTAGCAAATACACATTGAGTTTGATTTGACTTCCCAGAAAAGTGATAGCCAATATTTGCATATATGATGGGTCATCTGTTTGAGTAGACAGGACTCTGCATTTCAGTCCGAAAATGTTTCCTTGGTTTGTTCGAAAATTGAGGGGTATGAAAAATGAAGGATTATACATTAAATATGTCTCAGAAATTCAGCTAATATTGACTCTGAAGATTCTAGAGAGCAGTGAAACAGTAGAGCTTCTGTAGATATTATTAACAAAAGCCATGTATTGTAACTTAGTACATGTAAAGACAGGATAGTTATACTTGGATGAAGCGCTGTATAAATAATAAGTTTAGTCTGAATGGAACTTTGAGTGGAGTGTGTGATAGAAACAGATTGAATTATCCTATGTTTGATTACACACAGTTAAGGTCATTTACAATAGTCTCTCAGAGGATATCACCAGTGTCATTCCATCTTGCGTCTGGGTTATGGGGGAAACAATTTATCCAAACCACTCATTTCTGTTGTGTCGGCCATCCACTTATATAGAATATGTGTGGATCGTATGTGAACTTAATAGTTCTGTTTACAGATCATGCTGTACACTGAACCAGTGTAACGAAACGTATTGCTCTACTTTGTGAGCCACTCACTTCTCTTGTTTATTATTCGAACTCATTACTAGTTGGTCTCAGTGTATTTTGCTTTCTTTGGTAGTAGGTACACTCCAGGAACTAATAATTCATTATACTACTACTGGAAACAGTAGCAGTACTTATATTTAAGAAGATTCAGATTTCTCACGAGAAAAAAATTACTGCATTTTTCTCTTGGATACCATCAAAAACAACAACTCTCTTCTTCAAAAGTGCTATTTTACCTGCTGGCGGATCTGGCAAAACTACCTAAGTAAATGGAGTGGGCCTTTGATGGTATGCAAGCTATTAATCATTCTTACGCAGTGAATAAGCTGTTCATTTTGCCAATTCAGCAGCGCGTTGCATAGAAAGTCCGAGACGGACAGCAACTTATGTGGTATTTTCTCAGCGGTAGGTGATCCTCCGGCATAACTTTTGTCGTCAATCGACATGCAGTTCGATTTTATGCATTTTCTTTGGACTTGCTGAATGTGGGACACTTCATTGAATCTAGTTCACTTGGAACAACCACTAACAACTCACTGATCGAGATTTTTCTCTGACTGTTACTTATCAGCCCTAACCTAACTAAGAGATCAGAACGATCAGTGGTATGGCAAAGGCCTCATTTTTCATGATGCTTAGTCATCTTCCTACTTATGATCCGATCTTTACCATGCACTGTTTACTTGAGCACTTCGCTGGCTTTAACGATGCAGTCAAGCCAATCGATACTGAACCACACAATATATTCATGAATAAAGCTTATTGATACTAACTCGCGCAGTGTTGACCTGCTAGCCGTGTTCAACTGACTACCTCTTAAGTGTCTCACAAAATTTGACTAACTAAGCATGGTACCGCTAAGGAATAAGAGAGAGCAAATTCAGTCACTATCTTTAACGACAGCCCGTCTCGATCATTGCAGTTATCACATTTATTGTACATTACCTTTCCCGTTTACAAGGGCCGTTCTCTATAAACTACGCTGCGTGCTTCACTCCAGTTGTCTCTCTGATCGACACATCTTACGGACATCTCGCTTCGGGATTCCACCGCTGATTCAGACTACCACTTTGTGCAAGAGGCCGTGTGTACTGTTCTCGCATCCTTCGGCTTGGAACAGGCATATAAAACGCGTAAGTAAACTTGCCTTCCTCTTTGACCCACCTTCTTCTTCATTTTTGTCACCGCCAGTACCAAAATGAATTTTTATCCCTTGTTCTGCTGCTGCATCAAAAATTGTTTGTTTATTCGGAATTGTGGACTTCGTGCCTTTCAGCGCTGCGGCGCGTAGTGGATTTGTTCGTTTCCGTGGAGAAAATGCCAACAGAGAAATGCGTGCACTCCTTACCACGTATAGGATTGGTTCCTGCAAATTAATAAACCATTTTCACCCGTCTGTCCCATTTCATTCGATGGACTCGGCACATTTGAACTGTGGTAGTTTCAGCAAAAGGCACCGCAATCTTCTGATTGTTACCAGGTTGATTGTGCCGAAATCGTAGTCCATTTGTGGCAATGTAATTAGGCGAACTGTCACATTCGCAGTCAGGTACTAAGGAGCTTCCGATCGTTTGACTATTCTTTGGGTGGCCCGCGAATATGCTCACAGTGGACTCACCGCAAAATGACCAGCACAAAAGCTTGAACAACGTACGTGTACTATAGGTGTGACAAACCAGTCATGGGATAATCTCCACGATTAGCAGCTATGGTGTTATTCATTTCCAATCAGAGGGGGCAGAATAACTTGAACGGAACAATAGTACTGAACATTGGTAATGTGCGAAGATCTCACATGCCGTGGCAGAGTCTACGGTAAATGGACTGAAGCTCACAGTATAACAATTCCATTGTTCAAAGTGATCTTTTCGACTGTAATGAGCATCTATAAGCAACATACAAACAGATCGTGTTATTGGCTATCTGGAAGTCGTTCGTTTTGGGTCCCCGAGAGGGCATTTTCCTGCAGCTTTTATCTTTTTCTCTCCAATTTTCAGTCGATCTGAAAATCTTCGCTCCCAGCAGAGAGTTCCTACCAGTGCGAAAGTGTACTGTGTTTATGCAGGGATCTGAAAATGAATCACACAAGCTAGGGACAATGGATGCCACGTAGTGCAAATGGATAATTTATTACTATACCAGCTGTATCCGGTCACGCGTTGCTGAGGCTCAGTATGGTTAGTTGTGAAAGAAAGAAAAGGGAAAGCGCTCGTTTCTATTACGTTTAATTTCACAATGCTTGTGGAAAAATAATACCTGTTTCTGTTCCATTGTCTGTGCAAATATAGAGATTGTCGGGCTTGCCGACTCTAGAACACGCAACACATAATTGTCCATGCGAGAAGCAATCCGTGCCTATGTCCACACTACACAATCCTAACGATTGGCCCTGAGCTTCTTTGATGGTGATTGTAAAGGCCAATCGAATTGGCAATTGCAGTCTGTTAAACTAAAATGGCATATTCGTTGGAATTGTAGGCATATGAGAAATAAGGACAGTTTCACCTTTCGAATGTTCTGTCGAGGTTGTTGCTTCCGTGACGCTGCTCTTTAATTTGTTACTGCAAGCCTCGCACCGTTGCGAAGCTTTGGCTAGTTGATATTTCGCAACATGATAAATGATTGCCGATTTTCGGTTACAGTACGTGCAGCGGCATCTCTGGCAGATCGAGTGAATTCAAAACTTCTGTCGGGTAATTAATCACTTCACCTGTTTCCACAACAGCGTCGACCAACTTGTATGTGACTGCCTTGCTTTGAATGGTAGACTGAATAATATTGGTAAGTTCACAGACGTTTTTGTTCTTAACGACAATAATAGCTCGTTCATTCAACCAATCTTAATTCCCATAGTTGTTTTGAATAGTGGGATGTACGTTTTTTACACAGTTCTTCTGAGGCAATGAAAATAGCCATGAGGCCAGATCAACCGGCAACTTTCTGTCCCCAATTTCCAGCAATCCATATGAGAATATATCAGTCGTTCGATCGTTATGCAGCTGGTCGCGCATACTTGTGACCAATCTCAACGTATTTACTTATCGCCACAATGTGGAGTATGTCAGGCAAGCATTTATTTCGTTCGCTGGTGTCGACTGAGGAATTACGGATATTTTTTTCTTGAAATCTCCTGCAACCAATATCAATGCGTTTTCAAATGGTCTGAAGTTTCCACGCAAATCCTGAAATAATTATTCAAGACATCCGGACTACTTGTGTGCACCATTGTGCATGCATCCCAAACTTTCGGTTGTTTTTCAAAGTAGTCACTCGAGCGCTGTTGACAAGAAGAACCACCGCGTGTGCAGCGAGTATCACCCATCTCTATTTGGCAGCTTGCTAAAGCTTTTTGAAGGAAATTATTGCAATCGTGAGATTGCGATTCTCGATAAGTGATAGAAAATATTGTTTGGCATTAGATAGTTTGCAGTGTCTGATCTGCTGTGTGACTGGTAATACAAAAAATAGTTCTCAATAAGGAATTGTTACAACTAGATTTTACATGCCTTCAACGTACTTTACATGCACCATACGGATCAAAATTTTCATTCTTTCACTGGTGCTGCAGATCAATTTTTTATTGTGCAATATATTCACACGGAATAGGTATTATTACCATTAACTTGCTACTGCATGCGATAAGACTGTCAGAAAGTAATCTGAACCCCTAGGTTCATAGCCCTTTGAACTCCAGAAAAATCGATTACATGGTGATAATTATCCTTCGATAATCTTGAGTTCGCAGCAGCCTATACCGGTGAGAATTTTGTCAATTACACGTTCTAGGCAATCAGACAGGACGCTCGCACCCAAGTGGAGTTTTCAATAATTTACCAGTCAACAAGCGTAGCTATAGTTGGGTACGGAATACAGTCTAAATGTGCTTAGTTTTGACGATTTGAAAAACACTGCGAGTTCATTAGGCTGCACGTCTGTTGCATGTAACTCCGTCTGTATCTTAGTTTCCTGATCACCAATTCTGGTATCATATTTGCTTTCACAATGTTACGCAACTGAATTCGTGGCACGGTGAACGTTGAGATATGGATAGCTTCAGAGTAATATTTGTATTTGTTCTGTACGAGGACCGTACTGATGCAAATAATCACAATTACAGTTTGTTCGAAAAGCTAAGACTGTGCTCTAGAATGCACAATTTCTTACTGTTCTGTAGTACACAAAAGGAAACAGGATTGTTTGGCGACTCCATTATATGGATAAACGGTAATTTCAATTACTAGCTATCGTTCCCAAAGCACTTAAAATAAGTTAATACTAATATTTTCACTGTCAATCGGCACTTTTGCGATGCAGATTTCTTTTCAGTCTGCAGAATGTAAAAGGGGATGCTGTAATCAGCAATGCACAAACTGTGGTAATACACGAGATTTAAATAGTAACTTTAGTGGCTGAACCTTCTCGAAGGATAAAAGAAGTTCCACGGAAGTATGGGGAAAAACGAACGGCGATTTGGAACTCATCAAATTAATGAATGTTTTTTCGTATGTTATGCCATTGCGATGGAGGGGATATTTTGCAATATCACTCTCGGTAACTGGTTTTGTGGGAGTAGCTTTTAGTCATCGAGCTTGGAAGGAGCTTTTGATGACTCAAGTTTCTGAGATATCGTGGTATGCAATAACGGTTCATTACAAATTGGTGCAAATGAAAAGGAAGTTGTTTTTGAAATGAAATCGATAATCTGGATGCCTAAATTGTAGATTCAGTTAGACAAAGACTAACTGAGAGCCTTTGAACGCTTGCATAACAATTGGTTCGCCATATCCACTTTCAGTCTTAAACATCGACTGAGTTTTGTCCTATTCGGAAACTGAGAGTTGTGTTTTTTTCCAAGTTTTATTCACAAATGTAACTTTCAGCACTTATTCGATATTGCAACCCCAAATTTGATCAAATTTGAGGAATGGAAATAGATGTTTTCAAAAACTAACCTCAACAACTGCGAAATCTAGGTATGGTCGTAAAAACAAACCTCTCCGATATCCGTAAACGCCCGCCCATCTGAGGTGATCGAAATGTGACTGGAAAACCATCTCTCCTCAACGTCCAGTAAATTTATTCGGATAAAACATGTATCACTCACCCTTCCTAGTAATACGGTCAGGTGTCGCTGATTGAATGATGGATTATCGATATTTGGGGTTCCGATTATCATCAGGGACACAGATTCTGTCATTTGGTATGCGAATATCCATGTTTGGAGCCAATATTGTGCATTGTTTTTTGCGGAAGTCCCATCACGACGACTTTTCCCCTGACTTTTGCCTACTAACAAGTTTCAAAGTAGAAAGTTGTAACATTCGCAATTTCCGGAGTGTACTAGGTATCTCCGTTCGCACTGTGCAGGGGCCATTGATATGCTTCCCTATGATTTAAACCACATCATTGTCTGCATTATGCTGCATCATTGGAATGTCAATTGTGGATCTTTTTGCGAGAGAGCAGTTACCGACGCCCCCAATGGAAAGGCGGCTGAGCATATTGGAGTTTAGAGCTACAACATTTGGTAGCCGTGCAAAAATGATGTACCAAAAACGTTGCATATTTTGATGTGATTTCTTGAACATAACCAAATTGGGTCTTTCATATATTTCTAATTTTAAAGGCGAACAACCTTGGTTATTGGATTACGTTACCGCTTCACAGTGAGTTCGCCAATTGCAAGAAACCCACTGAGATAACAGTCTGGAACGTGCTGCTGTGATCCTGTTCGTGGAAAGTTCAAAGTCAAAGTCATGAATGAGCTGAGGACAAGTGCAGTCCGCATATGCTTCCGTTTGGACGGGCAACTGTCGATTCAATCACATGAATACAAAGTTCACTCAGCTCCGGTGACAAGTCAGAAAGGTGACTGCTGCGAAATTATACCAAGATAAGTGTTACAAATCCAGTTAATCAGCATGAACGAAATGATGTGCAACAAACCCTGTTCCAGAATATTCTTTTTGAAATGAAAGACTGAAGTGCGGCTCGGTTACGAAAAACCCTATTGTTATATTATGCAAGCAGATCTAACTAGTCCTTTCCAGAAACCCAGACGCAAGGTGGAAAGATGAACTAGGCAGTCTAACTCGTCCGATAGTTATCAGTTTACTGCAGATGCAATACTTGAACCGACCACTTCCGAGCTTTTGATTATACTGATTAGACAGATACGCAATGATTACAATAAGTATGCAATGGTTCTCACTCCGAACTACTGTATACCCCCACCGCCTTGAACATCACTCGGTAGTGATATTGGGAGCATTCTACACACGTATACGTTATTCGTATTTCAACCGTTCTTTCCACATATTCCTGCAAGAATATGTCCAATCTGGTGCAATCTTGAAACCAAGTAAGCAACGTCATCATAACTAACTGTTCCATTTGATTCGATACAGAAGGAACGTCTGAGTAATCCCAGAGAAATTGTATCAAACACCCGCATACTCTCAGTTCGGGACATTTGATCCCTCACGCCAAATGGGGGAAATCTTATTTGTTGCTAGTTAGCAGTGTTGATTAGACATCATCAACAACACTACGGTTTCACCGAGTATCGACAAAAACTCAAATTACGGGTGAATAATTTTAGTTCCACATTTTCCGTCGCGAAAATCCGTGCTGCATCATATCAGCTCACTTCATTCACACATTGTATGGTGAGAATTATATGGTAAGAATCATTCATTAGCTTGTTATACTATAAAATGCTCATGCACATAAGCACCGTTTCTCTGTATTTGTAATATTCTACGAGACGTATTGTGTTAACAGCTCGTTAGCCGGAAACCATGCATCTGAACAAACATCATAAACATTTAACTACATCAAACTGGATATTTGCATCACAGTTATAGAGTCCACTTTCAGCCATCTCTTATTCGATCACAGGAAATCACGTGGTTTTTATGCTTCACGTTTCTTCGTTGATTTCAGTCTGTGGTACGTCATCACATTCCCTGTCGCTCCGTCGTCCGTGATTGTTTTCGAACGATGAACTGCCTATTCAGTGGTTATTACACAAAGTCCACGAAAATCCTTTCTCTGTGACAAGTTGCAAAGCTTCGAGATCGTCCTATGACCTACTCTGTTCCCACTGGCGATGTCGTGCTTGAACTTTGCGTGGTTTTGTCGCTCTCCACTCGTGGTTATCAGGCGGATGGCTCCTCCAGTTGTTGTGTTTCTTCATGCTATCGGTGTAGGTCACTACAATGCACAAAGATCTATTCTTGATCCCGACCTGTTTTATAAACCAAGGGCCTGACTTTCGATTTGGAATACGGCCTCCTCCAACTAAGCAACCAAGCAGCAAGCATATATGGGACCTAACTGGGCCCCGGTTGGGCAAAACGTTAAGCATTCGATGGACAGTTCCAATGAAAACGATAGCCAACGCCACCGGGTCTCGACTAGTCCTCGGATGGGCGTAGTGCATCTCTCGATTTTTCCTCTGCAAATGTGCGCTCCTTTTTCATTTCTGCGATTCCCGTTTTAAAATTTCCTAACTAATTCTAGTACCACCATCTCTCATATAAACTAACCCAAAACCCTACCAAGTAATAAATTTGAACAAAAGTTGCCAGTGACCGAAAACATGATGCCCTCACTAGGAACATTCGTGTTTCAGTTATTTAGACTTAAGTTACTAGGAAATGTACATAGTCGTAATAATCAGAAAATTGTTTGAGCTCATTTTGGCTTCTTCGATTATTACAAAACAATTTTCTACCCAGCTCTAGACTATCTTACCCAACTTCAGCCCATTTCAGTGAGGCGTTAGCCCACCATTTGCCCATTGGGCCGACTGTTTAACAGCGTTTTCCCAAGGTAGTACTGGACAATGCGCTTTCGTGATCTACGGCCCCTATTCATTCAACCACGACGCTGCCTCTATTCATTCTGGTCCACGCGTAATCAGCATACGGGAGATTTGCTTCACTCGTTCTCCGGTCACTCTCAAGTTCTCTTTTTTTCCGTCTCTTACGAAATGAAGTTCGACGAATTCCTTGAAAAAGGTTGACTGCAGACCCACCTTGAGGTCATCAGACAATCTCCCAATCCTACCACACATCAATTGAAATGCAGAATAAATCGTGCTGGACTTTCTGTAAGGACGGTGTGATAACAACAACAACAACAATGGCACAGCTTTGTCCCAAATTTCCACCTCCTATCACCAGCCGTTTCTTGGTAGTGCGATAAGGCTGTTCCGCAGTATCATAGGTTTGGTGGTGATACGGGTTTGGGGTTATCCTTTGAATTCCCACTTTCTCTAGCTAGGCGCAAAGTTTGTCATTTTCAAAATACTGGTCATAATTGGTCATGATCCATCTTGGTAATCCATTGTACCGGACTGTCACCCAGTTATTGTGTGACCCTTTTCCTAGTAGATGTGGCCGCTAACTATCCAGTGCCCACACGATTGATATTCTGTGTTGGATTCCACAGAACGACAGAAATGCTAAATTCGAAATTGTGCTGCGTGTTGAGAAGAGCATACAGGGTTCACACAATACACTAGAAGTTTCCACAAATCGACTACAGTATACGGTACAACCCCGGAACCGTCACAGTGATCTCTCGGATGTGATAATTGAGAATACCCTCAGGTTCAGAATTCTCTCAGGAAGAAATGGCAGTTATTCGTTGTAGACTGTGTGGTCCAGAAGTGTCAATCGTTATTCTTCTTTGGGGCGTTCGTCCATGGATTCATAATCCCGATTCCATGACGCGCCTCAGCGGGTTCTTGAAATACCGAAAAATACATGCCTTCATCATTTAACTTTATACAACCATACTATTTTCATAGAATGCCACCTTGTAAATCCCACTAGCAGTTTGAGCATTATTGAAAAGAAGGTAAGTACCACCACTGACACGTTGAATGGCATCACGAGCAAGCAGCATTGCTTTTCCCCGACACTGGAAGACACTTTCTTTCTCGGTCCTCCTTCTTGATTTAAACCTATCCGTATTCTGAAAGCGAGCTTATCACCGAAAATATAGTTCCTGCTTGCATTTTATCAAATAATTTTGCGATGGGATGCGCCAGCACTGGCTTGTGTACCATCATATCATATACGTGGCGAAAATCAATATAAACTCAGAAATTCCTATTGAGCTCCCTCACCAACAGCACAGGAGAGTTATATGAGCTCCGAGCCTCTTTGATATCTTCTTCCTTCAAAAGCGTGTCCAAATGGCATCTTACTTCAGCCTCCAGATGAGCAGGAATAAGTGAGATCATATGACCAAAAAGCTACTGGCCTTGCAAGTGTTTCTTGTTCTGCTCAGTCATAGAAACCACGTTGGTCTTCACTCAGAGTGAACAGCACAGCAATTTGCTCAATGGTGTTTGAAACGCCGCGTTCGCATTGTCACATATTTCACTTGCACGGGACCCACACACCTGCCTGGATAATTGTCCAACAAAAAGACTGAGTCATACTTCGTGTTTAACTGATATTGTACCAAGGACGACAACGCACGGCAGGATACTTGTATTCCCACGATCACACAAGTCAAGACATGGCACACATACAGTCGCTTATAAAGGCTTTTTTCCAGACTGCGCGACACCAAGATTGCTATTGCCGCTGCTTGAGCGCTTCGGCTGCATTCGGTCCATTTGCCTGTGGCGATGGCTTGTTTCTCTTGCCCGTCATTTCCCTTCGGTTGACCCGACTGTCTCAGTTGACGGCTCGATCGGCAGCCCTTCACCTGAGCTATCTTGCTGGTTGCGGGAGATCCCGCTGCTTCCTCTCTGGTCGTCTGTGTGCTTCTTTTTGTCTGCTTCGGGGCGTCTCCGACATATTCGCCACCTGTTCTTTTGTCGGTGGCCCTCGTTTGGTTCGTTCGTTCGCCTTGATGTTCACGCCGTTCCCATACAATATGTTTTTGATCGATCACGGCATTAAGTCCACTTAAAAGATCGACAAGCAGTTATGTTTGGTTAGTGTTTCTTGATACTACGAAATCGTGCATGATGGCTCAATCGTTGACTGGAATCATACGCCGCACCGTTCCATCAATATTCAGTGTGTGGCTCACGACCACCCTAACATTCCTGGCACCGGGATTCGCTCTCAACTCTAACCACCAACCAATCCGCCAGCAGCTGATTCTGGGTCTCTGTGTCCAGCTTGGGCAACTACCGGTTCCGGAATGAATGAAGAACTGCGGCATACACCAGTGCGGCCATACGAACTCCAAGCTGGATTGCCTTGAGTCATCACACTGACTCTTCAAGATCGGCCGGCGTGTCGAATCTTGCAACCAGGACATCTTATGTAGCGACCCACTTCATCTCCTCCGGGTTGCATGTATTTAAATTGGTTATTCTTCAACTGAACCTTATAATGTGCAAAATACTGAGAAACGTATGACAAATTTTGTCGTCATTGGATGACCTCACTACCACTCGGTACAACAGTTCGTTTGTTTGTACTTAGTAGAAATACATCAGAATTCAGTCCAACTTTTTGGAGTAATATCAAATAACAAGCACCGTCATGCGAAACATTTTCGAGCTTCATAATTGGTGACACTAAGCTGTGTGCACCGGCCATTAGGAGTCAGCCGGGGTATTTCAGGAGTTATACTATTAGAAGCTGGGAGAAGAGAACTATGTATTTGGTAGCCCACACGTTTGCGTAGTCCTCTTGGGCTTAGTGAATAATATTCCACTCTTGCTTATCGTATTGAAGCCTATGCGCTCTATTGTAAGTATAATCCAAAGAAGGATGGACAAAGATTCTCCCAAACACTTTTTCCATCCCACTATAAGTACTGTCAACGTCGAATATTCCATCTAGCTAACACTGTGTTGTCGTTCACGAGGTTAGCTGCAACCAACCCACATAGAACTATTCGCGACTTGGAATAGTTACAATTCCTCAGCTGACCCATCTGAGGGGAATATCCATTCACAATCTTGGTGCACAAGTTAGATTTTTGTGCACGAAATCCATGCCAGTTGGTGAGTCTCATCGATCGCAATTTACAGTATGGTAGGGCCTTTCGAATGCAAATTGTGTAAAAAGCTTGTTAGAATTCCCGCATATTTTCTGGTATCCGCTGCATTATTGTCTGAAAGTCTGAAGATCCTAGACAAAATGCAGATTTTCCCCCCGAGTAGATTGGTGATATCAAATGTGTTAATTGATAAAACTGCACTGATCAAGTAGTAGAACAACTTGATACTAACGTCATATGTAGTTGTGCTACAAAATAGTGGCACCATAACATGGGAAGGAGTAAATTTACGAAGTAAATAATATAACGGTGAAAACCCTGTCAGGCTTCCACGGTGGGGTCGAATATATCCACTAATTCAGTGGTTAGTGTGAGAGAAGCATACGAGTTTGTGTCTAGTCAAATGATGCTCTCACATTCGCTCACCTTATTCTCTCACTTCATATCACTACACGTGATATTCCCTGATTTCCCGTTATGGCGATTCGTTTGGTTTTCTAATAAGGTTACAATTAAAAAGCTGAAAGCAAAACGACTGGGTACAATATGCCTGGTTTATGGTTGTTTGAACTGAATCTTATTGAAAGAATACTCTCGCGTTCAGCAGGACAGTGTGAATATTCAATAAAAAACCGTAACACGGTCAGCATTGTTTACCTAGGTTGCGAATGAAATACTGCTTAGCACATACTTCAGCAGATTTGACGGAATAACCATACACAGATAAGTTGTGAAATGTGAAATGACTCGCGTGCTCCATGTTTCTTGCCGGGTGACTCGAACAATATGACCGGTGAATTCATAATAAGGGGATATGTCTCAGCGGATTAACAGCCAAATTGCCCTCAAGAGATGTCTATAACATTCTGCATTCCATCTGTGGTAAAATATCACCACGGGGAAGCAAACATTGGCAGGTAAAGTTGTCACTAGTCGTTCTTTCAAGGATAAACCCGGTGGATTAATTTGGCTGACACTATTTACTGTAATCGTGCAACTATCACTACTACTATTGTCTTTACCGGTAGTGAAAATGGAAATTTGAGCCTCGCGGCCGCTAATTCTCAGACATGCAACTTGCCTTCCGTGACATCATGTTTTAACATTTCATTGGCATACTATTGGAACTTTTTTCTACACACTGGTGTTATTTGAAATAAAATTAAAGAAAATTTATTATCCTACGAATCTGTCCGATTATGTTTAACTTCCACCATATTTGTGCACCAGGTGGCAAAAATCGCTTAATAACAGGTCATATATTGATCATCGTCATCATCGTACAGCGTTAAACGCAAGGGCAAGCCCCATTGAACATTGCCTCTCTCATTTTATTGCACATAGAAATAGAAAAAATGAATATACAAGATGGACAGGGCGAAGACCTGCTCGATTAGAGAAAAGAAACAACGTCCCAGTAGCCAACGCATGGAATACACAGTATAACTGTATAACAACGCATTGATCAATCATTCCGATTCAACTGTAAAGGGCAACGCGGTCGTCACTGTTCACGGCTCGCTGTTGTATCCTTCAGAGAATCCAGCCAACCGGTTGAGGGATATTTCGGACTTCAACTGTGAAGACATCAGGAAACATTCTTTTCCTAAGTTTGCTGTACGTTTTCTCAATCCCCGTTGCCAGTTCATCTTTTGACCTCCACATGGCTTCTTTCTCTCCCTAGGATGAATGAAGAACAGGGTCCGGTTTGGTAGGCGTGTGTTTGCCATACGTAACACGTGTCCTAACCAACGAAATCATCTAAGCTGGATACGCTCTGATAGAACGCTCTCTGAATTAGTATCCAATACTTGATTTCTGACCTCAGTATTGCTAACTCAGTCATTACACCCAAATTTAACGATACTTCGCAGACATTATTGGTCGAAAACCTCCAGACAGCAAAACGTCTTCCACGCGCAGACCTCATGTCCCACAACAAAACTGGGCGCATCGTGGCACTGTACACACGAACTTCCAACTTCAGCAAAATATCAGGTCGCCGTCATAAGTGCTTCAGTCCAGCGTATGCCACTCGAGCTTTAGTGACTACCAATCCACACATGTTTATTCGTATAAAGCTTATGCACTTCATTGGAAGTACAATCCAAAGAAGGATGGACAAAGGGCAGGCCGCAGGTGGTGCTGGATATGGCGTGAAGGGGCCCGGAGGAGTTGAAGTGAACAGCTGCGAAGGACGCCTTGGTTGCAAGACTCGACATACTGACCGACCGTCAGGACGCTATGTGGCGGTTCATGGCCGACCAGTTGGGGTCTGGTGCGGACGCGCTGGTGCACACTGTCGCGCTCAGCTCACTCCTGGGTCGTGCTTTTCCGACGCTGGATGAGACTTCACGGGCAGACCTGTTGTTGGACTGGTTTGTGGATGGTCTGCCTGAGCCCTTGAGTGGGATGGTACGCGTCACCCTTGTCGGCCGTTCCTTCGATGTGTTTCAGCTCGCGGACGTGGCTCGAGAACTGGCCAGGCTTGACGTTCCTGTGGTCAATACGGTCCACGTCAGAGATTCGTGGACTAATATCGAGCTTGTGGTGGAAAATTATGAACCGGACATTTTGAACCCGGAGGACGGATCAGTAAAACCGAACAGTTGGAAGAAACCGGCTGTTCCTGCTGTGAAAATGTGGAACCTGTCTTAAACGGACAGCCTGGCACCCCGAAGGATATTGAGGAAAGTATACCAGAAATATTTCTGTTGGAGACTCCAACCACTACTGATTAGGTGGAAGGTGTCGGAAATCTGAACCATATCACGGAAAATGAATAGGAAACTGTAACCGAGATTGCCCTGAACGTCAATCGGATGATGGTGGAAACGTAGACATATCATTTGCTGCAGCTGCCAGTGCATCGATAGACTACGAGTCATGTCTGGATCGAATTGAATCTAAGGAGCCTTGCAAAGTGGAAGCAGAAGTTTATCCATAAACTGAGCATTTGTTTGCAAAGTGGTAGATGAAAACCACCTAAATTTATCATGCAATTATGTATCTGCATATACTGCCTTATCCATGTTATCCACTTATCTTCATTCAACAGATTATTGAGATGGTTTCAATCATGAATATGAAATGGGAGTTTTCTTACATTGGATGTTCGAAACAATTCCAAGTTGCTAGAAATGGATCAGTCTACGTTAATTTCCTCGTAGAGGACCTTCATACGAAAGTGGGTGATGGCTGTTTAAGTATTTTTGAAAAGGCTTGATCATGAGATTAAAAAAGTATGAACGCACTCAGCATTTTGGACTCGGAATTTTTCGAAATCAAAGGTAATATGGTTCAACTTATTCCACAAAAGATTTGAAGGATTATAACTATCTTTAATTTTGTAAATGATTGGCTAATTGCTTGAATTTGCGTGCACAATTTTGGTCCGAAAGGGTAGGTTTCTGTTATACACGCACTGACAAACCACAAGTGAATTTTCAGGACACATTGAAATGATATCTCCGAACAATTTAGTAGTATTGAAAAACAATGAACTTGCTACTACGATGATCGGTAGCAGAGAGCTTGATTGTTGCAAACAATCTTTTCTTCCATCCAAAGCGGTTGTCATACTGCGTGATGCAATCAGTTAGTACAATCGTTCAGAGTACCCACAGGAGGGCGACATGGAAAACAATATTGTGCATCTATGGGTTGAAGAATACAGTTCTTTTAACCAGCCACGAAATCTTAAAAGATTTTCCTGCACAAGAGTCGTTTATGAGCAAGTGAATTACAGAATAAAGATATTTATTCTGTTCTGCTATGTTGTCAAGAAAAATGTGACGCCGGACATTTGTAATGTGTACGGTCATTTCTGATTCCGATACATAGTTGCCAGGCAGGGCTTTGAGTATTCCGATTCAGAATGGGCAGAGATAAGCAGCCTATCAAAGAAAAAAACGGACTTCACAATGATACCGAACATGGTAGATGGTGAGTCTGACTGATTTTAGATCAAATATTCACTAAAATACTTTCCATAGTTGTTTTGAGATTTGGATTGAAATGGTCTACCGTTCTTAAAACCAAGAAAACAATGGTTCACCAGTGGTGATTCTAAACGAATAACTCCAACCCTAATAAGGACTGATACTTGCTGGTTACTGATAACAAAGAATTCACAGGAATATTTAGAGATTTGCTCATTGTTAAGCAATTATATTGAGCAAAAATTTGAGTTGGTCACGCATTATATCAATCGCCGAATAAGGACAATTACAAATGGAGTTGCTCACATAAAATTTCGTAGCAGCTGGTGATGGGTGATCGGAAATTTTAAACTGACAGATAGCCTTTGACTGGTGGTGGTTGAGTGATCCTAAGAGCTTTTGCTTACCATCTCGGAGATCAGGGGTTTGAGTCCCACCACCGAAGGTTACCTTGTTGGTAGACAATAATCCACCGTGGTTCCGCTTTTGACCACACGTGACCTATTGGAACCTCAGATTCAGGTTGTCGACAATCGCTGACAGTATAGTGAGCATTTTCGGCCGTGGGGTGAACCCCTTAAACGGTAAATACGCATGCATCATGTAATATGCTATTGATTTCCACTTAGGTGGGTCACTCCAAGTGTTTTTGCATAACAAAGATATTGTTTTGATACAACAATCCCGAATAACTTTTTTAACTATTGTAAGAGAAAAATATTGAAATTATCCTTGGGATATCAGTGTTCACCAAAAGACAAAATCCGCTATCTCAGATGACATCTGAAAAGAAAATATGACGTTTTTCCATCATACAATACTTGCACCTGTTTTAAAAATGATCCCTAGAGGAACCTTCTTGTTAAACCCCATTGGATACTAACGAAATCATAGAAGGGATAATGATATTGTATACAATTGATTATCTACCTATACTCACTGTATCACTGTATCTCTAGAGTCCAACTTCAAATACATCTCCTCCTGGGGATCTCATAACCGTGTTCCAAAACCTCTCCTATTAATTTCCTCGAAATATCATTCATTTTTTCCACACGTACCTTTTGATTCAATTGTGCTGCATTCCGCAGGTTTTGTCTCTCCACTTCACTTATCTATAGCTTCTTCTCTATGTTGATCCACCTTCACATCTAAGCTCGCCTCTTGTGCTGCACGCAAAGTTGGTTTTCATTCCCACGTCAGAACCTTTTTCACAACAGCTCATCTGTTGCTGCTGCACTAAGCTCAAATCCGTCGGGTACTTTAATACGTGTGGCGTGCAGTTTCGATTATCTCTCCTTCTCTCCTTGGTCCTGTTTAACGTTAAACCATCCGAGTGATCGACAATCCTTCTCTAACCAACATCATACTCATAGGAAGTTTATAAATGTTATGCCTACAATTCATTTATAGATTTCCGCTGATTCCCAGTTCTTTTTTCTAAACAGTTTTTCCAGGATTTCGCGGGATAACAATTAACTCACTGAAACAAAATGTGAATAACTGTACATGAATACAGAGCGTCCATTGGATTCGTTCATGAAGAACTGTCTTAACTTCACGTAGGCCCACCTCAGCCATCGCTAGCCATTTGATCGAAAGTTAGGATTCGATGGATCCAAGGAATGCATTCCCTTTCTCGTTACATCATCGCGACAAACACAGACTTAGAACACTAGAGGCATTATCGATGGCTCATTCCAAATTGGCTCCATGTGTCCAAAAGCAAATGAACTTCGCCCTAAACCTACCATGGCTTTAGCCAACCACAACAGTCATAAACGCACGGATGCACACACACAGACAAACACTACTTCTAGTCCCATAATACTGCTTTAAGTAGACATTTCGCTCCACAACGAAGTTATTTTTCTTGCTGGATTTTATGCATACGCGACCGATCAGAATATGCGGAAGGAATCCCTCACTCAGGGTTTGTTTTCTGAATTGCTTATTTAAATTCAACTCTCGACATGAAACCTGAAGTACTAGCTAGCAAATAATGGCGCAATTCTAGAGCCATAAACCGTGTGAGTTGCTTATATTAAAAAATTGAATGTATTTGAAACTTCGAAGCCAGTTGGCCTCACTCATGACACAATATGAGCTTGCGAGAGGAAACGATGTAAAATATACTTACATTGCCTCAACTTACACAATGATGGGAAACAAAGTTCACCATTCATGAATGTGATTGCGTCCATTCTCCTGGAATTTTTCTATTCTCTCAAGAATATATTTCACCAAGTTGGTTATAAAATTATTTCTTTTGACCTCCTCACATGAACACTACTAGAAAATGCATATGGGATTTACAATTAGGCCATATCTAAATAGGTGGTAAATCTGTGTGAATCTGACCAGAGCTGTTTACTTTACGTCTGCGAATACAATCTGTGACCTACAGCTTTTATTTTCAAGCAGCCTATTTCTCTCTACTGAAGACATATGGTCAACAGTTTATTGACAATTGACCTAGGATTACGCTGACAAATTCCTTGAATTTTCACGAGTGCCAAAGTTAATCACTCCAGTTCAGCGGTCGATTTTCTTGATGACTTAGCTCTCGTGGTTGTTATGAAACACCGTGTTCCATTGCACTGTAGTAAGTCTTTCATGCCACGTCAACATCCATCATGACAGTATTCTTGCCATTGTCTTCGAGTTTGGACGATTTTCTGGTAGCAATCCAACCATGAGGACCCCTATCATATACACCACATGGCGTCCAATATCACATTATCCAACATGATTCGCCAATTTTGACGCGTTCCTGCCGGCTATTACCCGACAGTCAATCTGTGTCAGAGATGAATTCCAGAATATGCTTAGCACGGAAATAACTCATCCGTCAAGCTGTCCTTAAGTCGTCAAACTCCATTTAGCTGGAAAGCACAACGGTGACAGTCGCCCGTGCGGTGATCACCGTACTCCTAATAATCCAAAGTTCCCCTCCGATACCCATTTCTACATCCACGAATTATTCAGCAGCTTCCGTGATAAAAGCATTTTTCCCTAACTTGATTTAGTAAGCGCGTGTTACCATAACCCCATAGCTCCTGTAGATGTTCCGAAGTTCATTAAAACAACGCCATATGGCCTTTATGAATTCGTGTATATGCCTTTTAACTCACGCACATCCGCTGAAACATTCCAGCAATGTGTGTCTCAAAATTTCAGTGCTTTTGATATTGCTCTTATGTACATTGATGACATCCTCGTGGACTATCATCGTTGGTAGCACTTATGTAAATTAGTTCAATGCTTTCAAGATTGTCCGATTTTTCCCATGAAACACACTTAGAGAACTTAGACTGAATAACAAGATCATTTCAGTGATTCATATTGACGCCCTTACGTCACAATATACTACGAGAAGCTATGTGGTTGATTCAAACGGACCACCATATGCCGAAGTCCATATGGCTGAGTTGGAATATAGCCCACTTGAATCAACACTTTACAGCCGTCTGTTATACAATAGATATGTAGCAACATCCCTTGTGTAATTAACTCCTCAGACCAGATAGGTCAACTGATAAATATGTTTGACTAAACTCAAGACAAATTGCAGTTCACAATGATACAGTCGTGCAAGGCGATAGGCTTTTTGGACATTCGAACGAGTCATCATAAACATGGTTCACTCGTTCGGCCAGTACATGGCAAGGAGACTTGGAATGGGTAGTGAGGCTACTGCCGCAATTTCGTGCCTCTTGAGGTGAGAGGCAACCTAGTTTGGTGCCTCACAAACAGAGCAAGATGATTTTGTTCGGAAGACACAATTGAGGTAGAACCCCTAACGGTGTTGAGGATTTTATTGAGATTAGTTACTCAGACCAACTAGTTGATAAGGTGATGCAGATGGATGAGAAATCTTCAAGAGTCTGTGGTGTAAAGAAAGCCAGTATACATACGTTTGCCATCTATAGGAGACACTCAGGTAGAGACTGCGTGGAGCAGATGAAGAGACATCATTAGAAAAAACATATCAGGCAGCTAACCTTCGAATGTTGTTTCAGTCCAGACTAGCGCTGATTTGCGATTGAAAGACAGAATCCCCGGTTATGAAGCGTCATTTTATGTGTACTCATTCACTTGTTCCTGTGGAACAATGTACATCGGCCGCACTATCAGGCTTTAGTCCGAACTTATCCGCGCTGTTCACCTTTCACGGTTGAATACTAGAGCAATTAAATCACTCACTAGCGCAGTCTTTTCACTTAGCTGAGTGCAACCACACAGTAAACGTGTCCTGAACGATGTCCAAGGTGGGCAATCAAGGCCATGAAAATGTGGCATTCTGGCCATAGCTGAGACTGTCGACATCCGCCTCGACAACCTCCCTTTGTGTGATCAAAGACAATTTGTATATGTTCTTAAACTACCCTGGCCTTCCTTTCTCTCTACAGCAGGCCATAGACCAGATGAGATTTGGCAACTTGTGAATAACAATACACATCTGGGCTTGATTTAAGCC
The DNA here is from genome assembly GCA_948099385.1 of Fasciola hepatica. NCBI lineage: Eukaryota > Metazoa > Platyhelminthes > Trematoda > Plagiorchiida > Fasciolidae > Fasciola > Fasciola hepatica. The sequence goes on from CANUEZ040000199.1 coordinate 3,858,217, forward strand.
TGCATTACAATTGGACACCCTTCGGTGTCTTATCCTGGTCAATGCACATCTTGAACCAGATATTCACACCGATGATATCAGACAGTTAACTGACCGACACACCAAATAGATCATTACAAGTCTTGATTAGCCCCTGTGTATAAACCAGTGTCAATAGATGCTACTTACCCTTCTGAATGGCATTAAGCTTTCTTAATTATTTTCGCTTCCTTCTGGATTTCAGTATTAGTTAATTGTGCAAATATTTTCAGAGTAATCAAACGTGGCCCACCAACATTCTGGACCACTATACTTAACCTATTTATCCTGAAGCGTATTGCATAAGCAAGCCGTTGACTCTCTCTCTCTCTCTCTCGCTGCCTCTCTCCGCACTCATCGCGAACTGTCTGTAAACGTGCTCACGTTCTGTGGAATCTCGATAGGCTTACAGCATTTGTTGACTCCACTGATTTTTCTATTTTTCATTTAAAAAATGCTTCCTCCTACTTTGCCCATTTAACGGACTACCTCAAAGTTTGTTACAACTTGTTTGCCCAAGGAAACCTGTCATTTTACAGACAATAGATTCTCCTTCCCTTGCTGTATTTGGCTCCGTGGGGCTAAGAGAAAGGCGTACAAATCTGAATGATATCATGGCATGAGAATACTATTCACATTATTCAGGACTCAAATACGACATCTGAAAGGAATTTATGTAGACACGGTACTAGGGAGTACGAACCGCCATGAGATGGGAAAAGCCCTGGAACAGTTTTCTCATGCCAAGGCCAAACTGGGGCCAAGCATCCAATACGCAAATCACAAGTTCACCCTTAAATCCGAATCATCCTCGCTTCAACCTCCTTTTCTTGACTGCCACGTACACAACCCCGATGCATCAAGCTTTGTACTCTGAATTCTACTAAATGATAGAATTCTGGTGAACCCAAATTTCTATCACCCATGTCACCAAAAGCCTGCACTTTCGAATTCACACTTCCTTTGACTAGCCTATTCGATTGTTTTATGTAACTGAACCGCTGTCCAGTGAATGAGTGACTCGTAGAACACGAACCCGAAACCCAAGTCGGATAAGACGAGTGGGTGAACTACATGTACTTCAGAGAACAATCGTTGCAATTACATTACCATACCTCAATTTGTGGGGCAATCCAGTCAAAGTGATACTGGAATATATTTTAAATCATCGGGAGGGTCTGTCGGGGAACTTATGCTGAGCAATACGGGACCGAGTCGTTGGAATAGGGTGAAATCCATCTTTTATACGAAGAATAATTGACCAATCAGGGTTAGAGTGGGGTGCGTACATGCGATGGAGAGACAAGTGTGATCATGAAATCAGATCAGACAAGGATCAAGAAAATCGCACGTATGCTTAACCAAGACCATCACACAGGCGTGACGTGATCACCAGTCTGAAGAAAGTACAAAGGTCACTCGTGCGATGCGAGTGAGAAAGTGAATAAAGAACTTATGCAAGCATAACACGCAAGGTCGGACACATGACGCACAAAACTTGGAGGTCGTAAGCCCCTGGATTAACCGCAATGGAAAATTGGTCTACTTTAAAAGTGCACTCTTAGAAAGACTGTAGTTGGACCGAGGCGAGGTAACCGGGTTCAACATGCGAAAGGAAGGGAAGACGTATAGGTTGAATTGGTTGGGAGGGCTGAGGTAACGAGTTGATTAGAGTCACGTGAGTGAGAAAGGGGAACTGCGTGGGAATTTCATACTATGTACTGAATTACCATTACAGTTGTACGTATTCTTGGGGTGACTCCCAATTATTGATGATTTCTATGCAATAAATCTACTTCCAAGAAAGGATCCAACAAAAATTGATAAACAGTCTGCACATCCTTTCTCCTGAAAAGTTGAGAATGAAAACCCCCATCGCATAAATATCCGAACTCACTTGTCGGAAAGAGACTCGCTTCGCCCACGAACCCTCTCTGTCAACCCTTGATGCCGTTGGCTATATTATGAATTCTTTTGCTTCTGATCTTGATCACGGTGGCCGTACTGCCAGGCTGAATATTCATGAGAATGCGAAAGCTCCAAGTGCATATCATCGTGGTCCGCACCTGAATATTCTGCATGATAGCATGGTCGACCGCCGTACTATGAACAACCTACGTAGTTATTTATCTAATCGCACACAAATTAGTTCCTGTGGTAACAGGCACTCCCCGTCTAATCAAATTAACTTCCGTTTTCTCGAGATTTCATCTTTCGCCACTTGCTTTTTCCCTCTTTCAATCACCGAGCTTTTCTATTGGCCTAGTCTCGTTGGCTGCAAATACACCGATGAAATTGCACTTGGATGTCTCCATAACGGGAACGGGAGCTTGGACTTTTCCTAATAACAGTCTGGAAGAGCAGTTATTGATTCATTTCTCATTATTTTTCAACTAAAGTCTCAATGTGTGAAACGCGCAACTAAACAGCTTTTAGTGTCACCCTATATCATTTCATTGGTAGCCAACATCTCCCTAAAGCTTCTTCCGCCAGCTATCAGGGAGTTACCCTAAATACCAACCCTTTTGGACTAGTTATGCTCAAATACTCTTCACCAAACTCTGAAAGTGTTCTTTTTCACCATTAGGACTAGGACAAATTGAAACAACCTCTAATCTTGCACTTCTGTTTGTACCTTCTTTACAACTCCCCTATAATTTATCCTCCCTTGGAAGAAGATTTTGATGTTGTCACCAGGTCTTTGAACTTGCCTTCCCGTTGTAGCAACATTACCATAAATATTCTCGATGACTTCGTCATTAGTATATTGATGCTTACGACAAATTTATGCATAGATAACTACGTACCACAAATCACTGCCTTCAATTCACACTCTCCATATCCGTCTCTTTCTCTTCTAGTGGCTCGAAATTCAAAAGGTTTCATTGATGCGTGTCTCAATGTAGGAATATATTCATCGTTTATCCTATCCGCCTACACTTCGACCACGGAAAATGAATCAACGATCTTGTTATTCTGCGTCGTCGTTCATCTGAATGAACTAGCTGCTTCAAATGGCGCTTCCACTTCACTCCCTCCACCTTCCCACTAATAGTTCTGCCGCTTCGGTTTGGAATCCTCTGTGAATAACGTGCTTGCTGAAAATTCTCTGCATATCGAATCCTTAAAGACGTTCATTGACCTGACATGGGTAGGGTATTCCCACTTATCTTACCAATCTGGCTTCAGTTTATACTGCAATTTTAGTTTCATTGCCTGCACAATGAACAGACATCAGCAATGTATCAAGAAAGTGTGTGGTCACTAAACCCAAGATAAAACATCCCAAAGCCAAAACACGTTCCATGCTCGCGCATGGGTACAACCACAAAGGTCCCACAGGTCAAATGCCCTATTACCGACAAATGGCAACAAGGACCTGAAACTTGGATTGGGTAATCGCTTAAGATCCCAATATGTCAGAAGTGATAGCGAGCCGAACGACAGTAGATTAGCGTCTACCACCGGAGTAACCAGTGATAGCGAGGATTCGAACCTCTGACCTCCGAAATGGTAAACAAATGTTCTAAGCCACTGGATCACCACTGGTCGTGACCCTCTAACTGCCAGGGAAACGCCAAGAGCTGTCATGCGCAATCACAACCATATTACCCACCGTAACCAACTTACTAGCGCATGCAACTCCAATAGAATATGTATGATGATTTAGTTGCAGGTTAAAGAACCAGCTGTGAAACAACTAGGGGAAATCGAAAGACGTCTAGAGGCTAGATCTATAGAGGGATATTTCAACTATCAACCAAAGCCCGTCTTTGAGAATTCGGAGGAAGGGTGTGGCCTGCAACGGGAGGCCTTGCGCTCCGTCAGAGCGAATTGTAAGTGTTAGTGGATAGATATGGCTGATGTACATTGACGGTATCATAGGTTGGTTACCCCAACGAGCTTCTTTGGTCCCATGCAAAACTTCTCAAATATGGACTGTAAGCATGAGTCGCATCTGTGTGTCCATAGTTGCCTGATCCATCGACTTTCAAGTTGCTTGCTCTTCGATTGTAAGGCAGTATCTCTGGACAGTAACTAAAGTCGATTTATAAACTCGTAAGGCTTCTGAGGGGACATTATTCGTCAACTATGACTCGGGTTCTATGAATCACTAGGAACCTTCCGAGTTTTATTCACAACCGGAGATAAGACTGCGCTCTTCCACCGATGACGTCCAACTACCCCACCGACTATATAAGGAATCAGGCACTGGCTGACTAACCAGGAATATATCTTAGTCAAGAATTGCATATCTTTGACCTAGGGTTTGCGAATGACAGTGTTGCACTATGGCACTCCCCGCTACGCTTCAAAAATCTGTTGATCAAATCGATTTACTTGCTAGTCCGATCGGGATAGAAGCAAACACAAATTTGGAAGCATCCGGTGGGCTGCCGTAGCCCACAAATAGTTTAGTACACGTGACAATAAAACTCAATGTGACGGGTTGGTATCAAAAGGATATGAACGACGTTTTACGTCTATTTCAGCTAAACCATTCGTCAAATACGCCAGAGCTGGATCGATAATTAGGTGTTTGCTCTGTTATTTGTAACATGAATGAATAGACAAAATTGAAAAAGGGTGAACTCAATATGCAGACTTATTTCCAACGTGAAATGGAAAGAATTCGAGCTGATGATCGTAAATGAACTGGGAGCTTGTTTTTCCAATTGTTTTACCACTATATACAGTTTTACGGTTCCAATTCACCTTTGTTATACCGTTTTCCAATTTCCGAGGTGCATTACGTGCTTCATGACTGTTGAGTAGTCTGAGTGATGTCCCGTAGGCTAAAACCATTTTTACTGAGGAAATTTTATTGAGAGTGTGCTTAATATAAGAAATTTTGTAGAGGCTAAGAAACCAAAGCATTAGGATGATTCAAATTTTGGTGGTTCTGGAAAAGAATGGCGAGTTGGAAAATGTTCTTCTACAGATATTTGCAGAAAGGCTATTTGGATGTCTGCTTGTCCGTGACTGAGAGATTCCGTGGTAAATTGATAGACGGGTGATTGAAACATTTTAACTTAGATTAGAATCCATTGAAGTACTGGTGGAAAATGAGTGAAAAATTAACCGCGTGATACTAGAAAAGAGAGGTTGTGACTCTGAGTATGGTGACAACCCATCCTCATCTTGACATAAGGACATTGTTCGTAATTCACTCATTATTACTGTACTTTTCGTAGAAACTAAACGTTTTTCTTACTGGCTACCAACAGCTTGTTAGTAGTCACATTCAACATGTGAATCTCTTCCAAGTCATTCTCCCGTGTTGTTGGCACAAAGTTGGTCATTTTATTGAACTCAGTCCCGATTCGTGATTGGTCCTTAATCCAATCTGACGGTAGCGTGACAATATGGTTTTATTTTATTCACATGGATTTGATCTTACTCTTTCATGTGATTTGAACGGTCTCATCCGTTTCCTTCTTTCTGACATTGACCTGAATTTGTTTGAATGAACATATGACGCTCCCGCCTGGTTTAACAGTAAATTTGACTGTCCACGATCTGTGTCTCGCTCGGTTCAAAATTTGGCTGTATGTTTTGTCCATTCATTGTTCATTAACGTTGTAGTGATTATAGAACCGTGTTTCGGATTAATACGTCTATCAGTTGAAGTCTTTTGAAATTTGTTCGAGACGCGAAGTAAGCCACACCGAGAAGGAGCACCCTAGAAAGGCTTTGAGCAGCTAGGTCGTACGAACCTGAGTGGAATTCAATCGAAACGGTCAAAGTTGACGGTCGAAAGGATTTCGCTTACAATTACTATTTGAATGCAACATTTGGGCCAAATATTTTCCTTCACTCTAAATAAGCTTATTCACTATTCGTGCTTCATCTACATGTTGAAATAGGATTATTCAGGGGAGATAATTTACTCTCACGAAGCTCCTCGACTGATTGAGAAGCATGTTACATTGCGTTCGTAAAGTCCATGATATACAGCTGTTTCCTGTGTAGTTTAATTGAATGGACAAGTGTACGAGACCAATATACGTTGAGGTTGAGAATAGGGAACGATTTTGCTGTTGTGTTTTGATCATATGAGTTCCCCACTGAGCTATACCAGTGACGTGTGTAGTTGAGCTCTGCGAATTTCAGTCATATGTGGTTTATTATCTTTCTCTCTCGGTGAATTATCACTGCACAGTGAGTGAAACGGACTGCGATGAAATGTGTGATTTTTTATTCTGCAAGAAATCTGTGCGACTTGGGGTAAAAGCCCTGCCTCTTGATGGATGTAATGGATGGTTGAACAATAATTGCACCAAAATTCCTGCAGATTAATATAAGTGGCTGGAACTGTTTGAAAATACGATTATTAGAATCGCATGTTCTAACTGTGTTTTGACCAAGCTTCATCCCTACCAGACTCTCCGCCGGCCCAAGTGCATCCTAGCATGCCACCAGTGGAGACATACACACCAAAATTAAACACCTCGTTGTCCTGTGCCTCGGTCATTGCCACAACCTCTGGAGCTACTCGCCAAAAGGAAGATAAGCACGAAGGAATTCCCTCCACCTGCGACGGCAGACAATGTTTTGTGTCAGACACCGGCTGCCGAACTACCAACGACACTGAACCTAACAGTTGACGCTCAGGATTACACATACAGGTGGAGGGAGGTTCCATCAATGCCAAAGAGGGTTCCACCCCTCATCCCTTCCTCTGAACAATGTATCGTGACCTTCAACAGCCCGGAGGCTACGGCAACCTCCCTAAAGGACGGATGGGATCATGATCTGATACAACTCAAGCTGATCTTGCATAAGCTGTTTACGGAAGATGAAGCAGGACAGGCAGAAACAATTCGGGTCAGAGTGGCTTCAAGAGTCCGGAAAACCGCGAAATCCGATATGCATTCAGCGAATTCTCCGGGGTGGAATGGGCGCCGAGTTTCAGGCGGGATTTCCCCTTCGTGGCCATTCGCGCACAAAAGCCACTCGATGACTCATATGAAGCTGCAGTCGACTGGGCTACCGTTGATCTACCGTCATTCCAGGAGGGCAACCAAAATGTGGAACTCACTGCCAGCTGACGAGGTGGAAAAGGACATATACAAACTTTTCAAAAGAAGACTTGATGCATATCTGATGGATCTTTGGCCTGAATCACTGTCGTAAGGCCACCGCTAAGGGTGGAACGTGATGTCGCTCATGAGAGAGGTGTCTCAGTGCCTTTCATTCCGAAAACTTGAACATGAAACTTGAAAATATGATGGGTCTCAAGGCGGGAGATTCTCCTTCTCGGGTGTCACAATCTCGTTATTGCTATCCGTGCTTCGACCAGTGATTTAGATGAGGATCCTGTGTGATAAACGGCTAGTTTCCAATGAAGCAAGAAGAGTAATGCGGTAAGCAATGAAATTGGTCACGTTTGTTATATGCACTCATCCGCACATCGTAGACGATTGCGCGAATTTCATACAATACAGAGGAGTTATTGTCCGAATGAATCAAACATCAGGATTGGGTCGGAATCAGGGAAGACTGAACCAGTGTGGTCACTGATGTTTGTCCGGATAGAGATTCATAGAAAACAATTTGTAAAACGAAAAAATGTCTTCTCGATATATCACTTCAGGCATTGACATATATAGTACTGGGTAAAAGAGAATATATGTTCAGCTAAATATAGCAGAGAGTAAGTAAATGTGCAACAAATCCGCTGCCTCGACAACATTCTTCAACTTGATGAATCTTGTTTGTTGTGTGAACGACAATAAGTGTGAAATGTGTAACCAAATGGCGTGAAAGGACAGGTGTGAAGAACAAGGGTGTGAAAAAAGAGGTGTGAGGCTGGGGAGAATTTGCATATAGGAACCATAAGAAAATCACTCGTTACGGCCACGGCAACAACAACTGTTGCACCAGGTTACGTTGCTTACACAATTTAGGTGTCAATAGTCGAATTGCTATGGCTTCTGATGGCATCAGCAACCGCCTGCGTAATCCTTTCGCGTAAACTGTGGGAGTTGTCAAGACTGGTCTGAAAACTGTCACTGTGTCGATTTGATGTGCGCTATCCACCAGATGTTGTAGGATTGCACTATTGATAGTACGAACAGTTCCTTTGAGTAAAGAACCCGGGACATGTTCTGATATCCTCTTCTACAGACATCTGGTCTTATGTCCAATATATATATATATATATATATATATATATATATATATATATATATATATATATATATATATATATATATATATATATTCTGTGCACTACAAGAGCACGTAAACTGATATAGAACAAAAGATTGAGACTGACGAGGCAACCTGTCCTTGGATTGTTGAACAATGAAAGGCTTCGTACTTGTTAAGATTCAGACATGCACAGCGGGGAAGAAATACCCGAGGGTCTTAGATATGCGTTGCTCTAGTATTTCTTAGGTTTTGTCACCCTTGAACGGGATAGTTAGAAAAATATTCTTTTTCTTGGCCATCTGCACTTTCGTTTTGTGTCTCCTCTCTCCCATATGGTTTTGGATATTTGTTTTTTAATGTGTCACGAATGTGTTCGAGGTCTTTGGCAATCGTGTCATAACTACAGATGTCTCTTGCTCTGTAGGTCAGACAGCTCACTAGGTTTCATTCGTATCGTAGGGGACAAAACTTAGGAAATGTGTTTGTTGCCCCAACCTTGTACATTTTCGATACACCCTCTTTTCTATATGTCCGTCCTGCATTCTACGTAATCCCACATCAATAAAAACGAGGAAATAGTCCGTCTCTATTTCCACTGTAAGTGTGGTCACTGCGTGGGCGTTGTTAAATGTCCGCAGTAGTTTGGTAATGTTATTTGTTGAGTCGCAAATTATAAATGTGTCGTCCGTGTATCTGGTGTACAGGCTGTCGTTGGTGCTGCGTAGTGGTCCAGTTTCGAGTTTTGCTAAGAACATATCCGCCAAAAGGGGTCCAAGTGGTGATCCCATTGTTACCCCGTCCTTCTGCCTGTAGTATTTTCCACTGTACGGAAATTGTATATTCCATGTACATCCCGGATTCTTTACTCAAAGGAACTGTTCGTACTATCAATAGTGCAATCCTACAACATCTGGTGGATAGCGCACATCAAATCGACACAGTGACAGTTTTCAGACCAGTCTTGACAACTCCCACAGTTTACGCGAAAGGATTACGCAGGCGGTTGCTGATGCCATCAGAAGCCATAGCAATTCGACTATTGACACCTAAATTGTGTAAGCAACGTAACCTGGTGCAACAGTTGTTGTTGCCGTGGCCGTAACGAGTGATTTTCTTATGGTTCCTATATGCAAATTCTCCCCAGCCTCACACCTCTTTTTTCACACCCTTGTTCTTCACACCTGTCCTTTCACGCCATTTGGTTACACATTTCACACTTATTGTCGTTCACACAACAAACAAGATTCATCAAGTTGAAGAATGTTGTCGAGGCAGCGGATTTGTTGCACATTTACTTACTCTCTGCTATATTTAGCTGAACATATATTCTCTTTTACCCAGTACTATATATGTCAATGCCTGAAGTGATATATCGAGAAGACATTTTTTCGTGTTACAAGTGTAATTCCATGTAATGTGGTCGTTGGAGATGGATAAACTAACGGCAAGATCTGCTCATTCCGTGGACATAGAAATCAATGCAGACCAATTTAGTTAGCCAACAAAGGAGTTGGTAATAATAGAATGAGATGAGGTCAAGACTCAGTACAAGGTAAACAACAATTATATAACAGTTATCGCTCAAATGCCACATTCACGATTTGTAGAAATGATGATCACCACCCTCCGTAACTCTTCACCTAAATGACACTCGTTTTATAGACATGTTATGGTCCTAACGCGCACTCCACCCTTGATTGTTAAACTGGGGATGAGAGTGATTAGTTTTTGTGTACCAAAGAAACTTGCTGTATATTGAACGACACCTTTTGCGATGTTGAACCGTCACGTAGTTATTTATTAATAAATGCAATACAAAATGTTTCACTTCACATAGCACTTTACATGCTAGATAAACCGATCAGGAATCAGAAGTCGATTCAGCAGTGCAAGTTCAATAGCAAGGTCTTGTACAGCATCTCGAAATAGGGTTTGCGCATGGTTTGATGGAACAGTCTATTAATTTGTAATTTTGACGCGGGTGGTACGAGTCATACCCATCTAAAACGCATTTTGAAGTTGAACCCAATATATGCCATGAATGTATTATTTTCCATAGTATGGAGAACCAAAATCTGTCGATCAACTCATAACGAGAAATATATTAACTAGTAGTCACCTAGATTCGTCTGGGTCTAGGGCGAGATACTGGGACTGCCGTGGTGAGTAAAATTTGGAGCTAGATCACACATTAGCCTCAGTGAGACCACACCTGATAACTGCGGTTCAAGGAGGATTATACTCGGTTAGGGAATGAAATATTTCAGGACGGAGCAAGGCTACCGTGGATATGAAGGTGTAGTCAAAAAATTGATCAGTGGGGACAAGGGAAGAGTATGTTTTCGATGTACAGAAGCGCGAGTAGGTACAAAGTCAAATACGCAATAAGTGACTAATGTGGAATTATTCCGACGTCAAAGGATTCTTACAAGATGTATTAATTGCATCGTGATTCGGCCTTCATGTAATGATGAAATGGGTTCGTCGGTCGAGTAACCCAAGACCAGTAGAATTATACAAACCTTTACTCCAAGCAAATAAGGGCTGCAGAGTGTGAGATTGCACGAAATGCCACTGACAAAATCCTTCAGTGCATTTGATGGAGAACGCGTTCTTAGAGGTGATGTATGACTTGGCTGGTGTATTCCATGCCAGCGGCTACCAAGGCGCCAAACGTAGCCAGAATGTGCACAATATGCGAGCCCTTTTTTCCGAATCATCCACAGAAAAAGCCCATGAAACATGAAGGTGACGTTGTGTGCACATTGTGGGAAACTATTACACTTCCCAGTACATGCTCATCGGATGTCCACATCGTTAATAGTCATTTCTAAGAGAGAGCCAAATAGATTATTTCCGCTGACATAATATGCAGCCAGAATTTGACTACTTATTGTTATTAGTACCCGTAATGGAATGGAAAGTCTTTCGTAAAATATGGCCGAGCCACCGGAGGTGGTGTAAAGCGATCACTTAGTTAAAAGGGCGGCCATCCGTGCCTAGCAAACGAAGACCCACCTGGACATACTCAGTTGACTTTACCATCAGACACGAGCAATGCTTCGGTGACATCAGTTATCGAAAACAAAAAGACACCCAGGATCCTCAACGCGAAGTGGCCAGGTCTCACAACAATAGACTAAACACTAGGAACCGGGGCAGTGTGCACCTCTCAGCTAAAACAGAGCCGGATTTCACGACGACGCCACAGGTGTCGCAGGTTTGCGAAAAATTCTCTAGCTCACGCCTTGTGTAAACTGATCTCCTCCCTACCACCACCTCCAGCTGTTATCAATTCCCAAAGGCACTTGAATATGTCCTCTGGTTCCAGCTGGTCACCATAAACGGTGAATGCAGGCACAGGCACCTGTCAATCTTTCGAAAGCACTTCGCACTTGCAGGGCGCAAAGTGTACACCATATCCGTATAATTCAATCACCAAGCACCCCAAAACATGCCGTATTGTCTGTGTGTTATCACTTAGCAATGCGGCGATGCCAGCATATTCAAAGTCAGGAACTCTGTTCCTTGGGAGAAGTTCAACTGCACCGACTGGAAGATCAGATAAGGCATTCCGTAGAACATCCTTTAAGGCGAAGTTGATGGGAAACGGGCATATAGGTTAGTCCTGTCGCACTCGACTGAGGACAACCAAAAAGGGGCCAAAACTGGCGGTAAGCCCTTACCCGACCTGATATGTGAGAATACAACCCTTTGAGGAGGGATATATACTTCTCAGATACTCCATTTCTCAGTGATCATTTACATAGTACAGTTCTATCGAGAGGGTCACATGCCTCACGAATGCCCAGGAATAGGGTGAACACTGGTACTTGGAAAGCGTGGCGGTCCCCAGGAAGCTGTCAGAGGGTGAATAACTGGTCGATACTTCCACGGCTGGTATGAAACTCATTGTGTTCCTCACCACTCTACTTTTGCGCGTTTGGTACATGATAACAATCCTCATCAGTTGATGCAGTATGAATAACAGCTAAATGGAACCTGTTGTGTGGCCAATCAATGCGCCATTGGCATTCGTATGTGATTCACTCCGTTTCCGCTGACCTTGCACTCGCCTGAGCGATACCTGTCTATCCCATGCACTGCTTTGTTCCATTCTACCAATCACATGTGAGACTGAAATCGAGTCACTGATCTCGTCCACTTGTCACATTATCGTGCGTGCGTTCACCGTGCGATGTACCCAAACACAGATTCGTTCTCCCATACTATTTCAGATTACTTTTACGCACGCATGCACGCACGTACGCACATAGCCGTGACTTCACTGATATCACGAACGACACCGAGTCATACGTTCTTGTTGATTCGTTGCTGCTGGACGGACCTGCTTGACCGCACTCGATCACATGTGCAGCTTGGGCTTGCCAAAAGATGATTCCGTTTCTTCTTTAGAGTTACCGGGTTTCCCCTCGTACGGCCATGTCCGCGAAGAGGGAGCTCTGCACGTAGTTCTGGGCCCAAGTCGCCTCTGATCATACGCCTGGTGAAGATCAGATCGCGCCGGACTCTCCGATAGGCCACTGGAAACAGCCCTGTGATCTTCAGCCGCTCTTCGTAGCTGACCCCACGTAGCCCTCCAATAAGGCAGGTTGCGCCTCTCTGTACTCTTCTCAACTTTGCCACTTCTGCCAATGTACAAGGGAAAACCGCTGGCCACCCTTATTCCAATTTGGGACGCATTTGGGTTGCATACAGTACCTCGAAGGCGTTGAGTGAGAGATGACCGAATGATCGAGTCATCAGCCCGAGGATACTCCACGCTGAAGAACAAACTCTCTCAGTGTTGTGCTTCGTTTTTAGTGACGAGGCCACCATCACTCCAAGATCCTTTTCGCAGACAGAAAGCCGAATGGGTGCCCCGTGTATATTGTACATCCTACTGCTGGATGGTGCTCCTACTCGCATATGCGCACACTTGTCGGTGTTGACTGGCAGATCTGACCATCTCTCAAAAGCTTTGATGTCCTCCTGAAGAACGAGCTCGTCTGCATTCGATGTAATCGTGCGCCAGGTCTTAAGTTCGTCTGCGTAGATGAGACACGGTGATTGAAAAACGGGTGGTTGATCATTGATATAGGCCAGGAAGCAGAGCGGACCCAGAACCGAACCTTGCGTAACACCACTGGTTGCCACTTGCCAAGTTGACAGTGATTGTGCTACTCGTACTGTAAAGGTTCTCCTTTTTAGAAAGTCTTCTATCCACAGAATCAAGGGATCTACAACGCCAAGAGCCTCAAGCATACCTAATAGACGGTCATGCAGGACTTTGTCCAAAGCTTTGGTAAAATCCACGAGGATTACGTCCGTAGGGTGGATTCAACCGTTGCCATCGTCCAGCGTTCCCTTGCGATTACCAAGTTTGTCAGGCACGACCTACTTTTCCGAACCCATGTGGTTGTCGGCATAGTGGATCGTATACCTCAATATGTTCCTGGAATCGCGTTGCCAGCAAGCGCTCCATAACCTATCCTACCACAGGTGTTAGACTGACAGGTCGGTAGTTGACAGCCTCAACCTTCGCCCCACCTTTGTATAGTGGCACGACGACCGCTTTCTTCCATTCTTGGGGGAGCTTTCTGCGCTGCTAAAGACGCGTTGAACAGTCGTGTGACCGGTTGAGTTAACACATCAGCCAGCTCCTCTACCACTAAAGAATGAACACCATTAGATCCCGGGGATTGGTTGACTTAGATGGTGCGCATGGTTGCTGCCACTTCTTCCTCAGTGATATCTTGGCACGACATTTGAGAGACACCAACTGCAATGTGTGAGGGACGGTTGTGCTTCTGTTTAGGAGCATAGACTGACAAGTAGTGTCTCGCCAGTATCTCTGCCTTGTGTTCATCTGTAACTCCCTGTGAGTGTCCGTCCTGTAGCGCTAAGATTGTAGTTTTAGTTCGCGTTCTCCGTCGCATATATAAAAACAGGCGTTTGGATGCTCGGACCGAGTCCATTGCTAACGTCTCCTCAAAGATACGTCGCTTTACTCGCTTCATTTGGGTACACTGATTCCGGATGGTGCGGTATCGGTCATATCCCTCTCCAGTCGCGTGACATTGTTTCCATGCTCGGTTCCGACGCTTCAAAAGACGCCTAAGTTGCGAGTCAAACCAAGGTGGGCCTCTGGCATGCGGCTGCTGTCTGGATGATGGGGCAAAAGTTTGGCATATTTGAAGGATTTCATCCTGAATTACTCCCCAAACCTTGTCTATGTCGTACGGTTCGGGCGGATACCACATCTCTGAGGATGCAGCCACCCTGACTTGTTGGAACGGCATTCGCTAGACGTTGAGTCCACCCTGTGGTCTGGGAACAAACGTAGCTCCTCTCTTCCAGCTGGTGGTCAACACTGCATGGTCACAGCACCCTAGTGGTGGTAGGTGCTCAATCTGATCAACATCGGAACGCCTTGGAGGTATCACCAGATCTAGGGTAGACGTATGGTGATCCTGGGTTCGGGTCGGCGTTCTGACCTGTTGGTACAAGGAAAGTTACAGCACTGTTGAAAGGAGCTCGACGGGAAAATAAATCCGCTCCTGCATTGCACCGTATGTTCTCCCAGTCCACATTCGGCGAGTTGAAGTCACCTAAAATCAGACAGTGATTATCGCCAGCCCAACGTCATACGCCAGTCAGTATTTCCCGAGGATCTGCTTCTGGGGACCGATAAATGACTCCGACAGACTCAAATCCACCGGATGTCATTTTCATGCGACACCAAAGAGATTCTTAAAAGCCCTCCGGATGTATCAGGCTGTCCATCTGTAAAGAAGAGAAGTGGGCTCGAATGTACATCGCCAAGCCTCTTCCTCTCCGGGCTTGGTTCCTATCAGCACTCTAAAGTGTGTATCCTGGGATAGCCACTTCCGAATCCTGCACTTCACTAGTAAGCCACATCTCCGTCAAGGCGACCAATGTTGGCCAGTGCTGAACCACCCATGCCTCAAGATCATCTTGCTTGTTCAACAGACTCCTGACATAAGCCGACAGGTTAAGTGCTTGTCTTCTTCTGTCTTCCCTCTCCGTACAGACCCTCATTGCAACTCCACTGCCGGGGCCACCTGTTTGGTGATGCTGTTGAGAGTGAACGATTCCCATCTCAGTTGAAGACGCCTCCGTTGAACACGAAAATCCCGGATAAGAGACGTGGTTCTCCATTTGCCTGACGTTCGCGGAGCTCTCTCAACGCAAACCGGTGCCTCTCTCGTTCCTTGGGGCCAAGATTTCGAAAAATTTCCTGTTTCTCTCCTATTAGTCTGCAGGACAGCTGTAGCACTAAGCGGCATTCCTCATCGGAACACAAGACCACCTTGAACGGACTAGGGTTACCATTCTCATTTATTTTCTCTGACCGGAAAACGGCTCTGACCTTCACATTATTTGCCAGGTTTTACTCATTTGTGGAGAGTATCTTGGCAAATATGTCCCGTAGAAGAGACACGTGGTGATCTAATCTACTTTGTGACGCCGACTCGGTTGATTCCGGCAGATTCACGACTAGGAAGCATTGGGTTCTTGGTGGCGGTGCCGTCCATTGACATGGCTTTGCCGTTTTCCACTGACCCGTGGTTTTCGTCTGCCTTGGACCGGGGCCTGTATCTCCGCCGGCTGCATTCAATACCTTTGAAACAGAAGCACTCTCTTCCGAACATACAGCTAGTTCGGCTTTGTCTGTGACCACGAATTTCTTTCGACACTGCTTCTTCACTGCCCTCGATGGGCTGTTTGTAGCGCCTGAAGCGACCTCTGCCTGGGACCTGGGGCTCGTTGTCCACTGTTCCGCGGGTGCCTGGTTCCCCGCTGCATCAGATTCTTCTCTTTTCTTTTATTCCCAGTGGTAAAGTCTGCGCTCAGAATTCGCCGGAATGGGGAGCTGCAGGACCTCAGACACTTATATTCATCCTTTTTGATTTTTGTACACTTTAGGTGAATCCACCTCTCACAATAATCACACGTCAGGGTTTTGACCCGAGGGCCAATAGTTTTCTTGCATACCAAACACGCAGATTGACCCTCAAAAGTAACTGAACTCATATTCTTTATAAATTCGCTGAGATGCCACAAATATCACAAAACAATACATATCCACGAAGCAAAACGGTAGACACCCGGTGTAGCGCAAGTGTGTTTACTGATGTGCTAATAAACAGATCTGTGTTATGTTCGCCACGGAATACGAACACGGCAGAAGCCATGTTCAATGACAACCCCAGGTGAATTAATGGGGAAGTCGCTATCATAAGTGAAAAACGGCGAAAGATCAGCATGTTGAATGAAGCTGAAATTATTTACTAGGAATTTGAACGACTTCCTCATAGATCTCATGTTCTGGTGACATCCCAAATAACAAACAGTAAGTCATGTCAATATATCAGGTGCAAAATGAAGGGATTGGGGCTTCCGCGGTGTGAGTGATCGAGGAATTCAGCAGAAACCAATATAATGAGCTAGCAATATACACCCATTCGATAAGGAGTAGCTGTTCAGCAAATTCGTTGTGTAATCCCATAAACCATCAATCGAGAACACTTGACAAATTCGCTACATTTTTGGTTTAATTTCTGGAGAAATAAAAAACGAAGTGACATGAGGAGAAAATTACTCACAATTCCACAATATTCATCCTCATATTATTAAGTGCCTCATGATACACATAAAATTGGTGAACGGAATGCTTGAATGAATTAGTAGATGAGGATGAAAATGTCAGTTTTCGCTACATTGCTAGGCGAAAACGTGATTCATCTAATTACGGATGAGGCAGAATCTGCCTGTTGACTTCCAATTATAGTGCAGTTCATAGCCAATTCAATTATGGTAACAGGCAATTGGATGAACCCCATCAGTCATGGTGATGTTGTTGTCATCTTGGTGCACTTGTTTATTCATTCGGATGAGAGAAATCAATTTCCTGATGTTAAAAAGTATCGGACAATTCTGTTCTTAATCCTACAATTCATGGTGCCATACCCTGAAATTTTCTTTCTGAATCATGGTGGTTAACTGAATTTTGGCTGCCTAGTGGAGTAGTGTGCACATCAGCACACATGTGTGCCCATTTGTAATACAACCGTATCGGCTATAATTGGTAAACGGTGCAGTCATTGATCAGGCGATCACAAGTACGCTCCACGGACTGTTTCTCCAGGATGAGATGGATACCTAACGTTTTGGCTATTGATAGTTATTCCAGTAGCAAAAACTGAGCTTTGACAAGATTGAAGCACTCACGGACATTGGGGTCGGATCAGATAGGGTGGAAATACTCCATGATGATGCTGTGTCCACAAACCCATGCGGTCCTACACACAAACTGATCCATCAACACGGAAGTTCGTGGCCCACTGATCAGATGGCGGATTCAGAGAAACTCATTTCTCATAAAAACACACAGATCAGGTCAGTCCACCACTAAGAAGAGTGGCGAAAATGACATAATCACTTTATTGCACCATCTCTCAGAATGATTTGACTTCGAAGTGGAGCAAAAACTCATATCAGCACATGCTGGATCTCGGTACCATTAGACCAACTTCCAATGCGTGGGTTTCTCCAATAAACACGGTATGTAAACCATCATCTGATAATTGGTGGCCCTGTGGCGATTACCGCTCACTGAATAATAGTGCCCGTCCGATAGCTGCTCAAATTCACATAGCCGACACCTCAAAACGAGTTTAAACGATAGCACGATTTTCAGCTACATAGGTTGTTTCGTGCATACAGTCAAATTTGCGGGAATCATACTGACAACTCGAGGATAGCCGTTACCACACCGTTTAGCTTATTTCAGTTTCTTCGTAAGTCATTTGATCCAGCTATTCATCGACCCAGTCTGCAAATGTCACACAGGGTTTGCACTTAGATGGACGATATCTTAGTCGCTAGCACAGCCTCTGAAGATCACACTGTTTATCGACGAACAATTTATAACGTTTGTTTTAAAATGGGGCAACTATCAACGCTGAAAAGTGTTCCTTTGGGAAAGAAAGTATAACTTTTCTTCGTCACGCGACATTCTCTCCTTTCATGAAATAAAGTACAGGCAATTCTCCGATATCCCGAAACTTCTTTCAAAACTCTCCAGTGATTAAATGATCTAGTCAACTCCAAATACCGTTTCATCTCTAAATGTTCCCAGTTGATGCAAACTCTCACAGAATCACCCCGCAGTAAAACCAGATCACTGAAATTTTTTGAGAATGCCCGTTTCGCTTTTGTTGAACTGAAACTGGCTATTTTTGACATGGTTGCTGATGTGGATCGTCTACCAAACGCGTCCCTAGCACTATCAGCCTATGGTTCAAACCTGTTTGTTATTACTGTTTTATAACAACAAGTAAAAGGCACCCGGCTACTCTTATCATTTTTCTTCAAACGGCTGCAGCCGGCTGAATCTACATATAGTGTATTCGGTACGAAATCACATCCCATTGGATTATTGATGGGTTTTATGGAGACCAAATAGAATTTCAGAACATTTTGTGGAATTCATCCTTAGATTTCGATCTGGAGACCAGTTGACGAGCTCAGTTACTCTTTGTTGTAGGAGGAGCAATGTGGAGCGCTTAGAGTTGAACCCTCCAAAAACCACATCATCGACGTATTCAATGAGGAGGCAGTTGTCGTAAACGGGTATGGGTTATATATATCAGCGGTAAACGAAAGCGATGGGAGAACGTCTTGTGTGAATGGTATTGGGGTTTCGGTGTAACGGAAAATGTTGGGGCAGGGGAACGACGCGAATATCAAGGCGAATGGACAAACCAAATTCGCGCATTTCTTCAACAGGTAATTGGGCTTCCTGTATACAAACAATGAGGTGATGCTTTCCGTGGTAGGGTTTTGGTGGTAGCCAGCATCGTGGTTTGAGATGACCGGTAGGCGTGAGGTAGCGGTGAAACGACGATTGAGTTCATCAATGTCTACTAAAAGAGACCCACAACAAGGATTGTCACTGCTTAGGCGCATGATCTTCTTCGATGTCTCCCTGCAGTTGCTGGTGGTGGTTAACGATTGGACGCAAAAAACGTTCAGCCTGTGAAGATTTGTTTTGATTGATTGTGATGGAGCTCACTTTACAGTGGTCTCTGGCCTTGAAAGCGAGTTCATCTATTCGACTCAATGTTTGCAGATGAGGGGAGGTTTACCATTCGGGTCGAATGTACAATGTTTCCATGAGGCAGCAAATATTGAAGCAGACCTTATGGTAACCAGGTAAATGTTTACAAAACAACAAGTGGTCGGACTCAGAAAATGTGCTTAGGTCAGGATGGTCAATCATTTCCCTGATTCGCGTGAGGCTTTCTGGTCATACTGTCTACTGCATACATTGCAGTCACGGCTTTGAGTGAAATGTGTGTGTCTACTCCTAGAATAAATCATTGAAGGAACATTCCAAATCTCATGCTAAGATATGCCAATTTGAGGAGGATAGGCAATATGAAACAAGTCCGGAATATTACGAAGACAAAGATCTAGCATGGTGTCAAGTTTGATGGAGACGGTTTAAAGGTTCACCAGGTCAAGGGATATAAGGAAAATCACACTGAACCGAGTAAAATCGCCACGGGCAACACATAAGGGAGAGTCAAAAATGTTCAGTAGTTTTGTAGAGAAACTATCAGAACACTCTTTAGGCTCTGAGAGGGGACATAATGGGCAGATATACATGGTAACGAGAATTATAGACGCATGATGACTGAGGCATTTCGATTTGCACTCTAGCAGAGAGGTGCTAATGTGAGATGAAGAATACTTGAAAAATACTTTTTCTCCGACTGAACCGTCGTTCATTTATAAAAGTAACGAAGCCTCCTCCACGTTTGCGGTACAGTAGCGGGCAGTCGACGCAAAAGGAGTTAAAATCAACTAGTGTGATGATTTCACCAACAATATTAGCGTGGAGACAGATTTCTTGTAGGAAAATGACACCCAGTTGATTATACTCCCGAAGATGGACCAAATCATTCAATTCGGTTGATTTCCCAATCACTGGTCGAAAATTGAATCTTATGATAGTTGATAAGTACATAATTGACGAGGCTTGCTTCCTTAGTCCAACTTTCCAATCAGCTCGATTTTTACGGTGATGCTCGTTTCGCTTTCCGAAAGTTCTCTTCGTTTTCTTTCTTACTGATTCTTCAACTCTGCATTCTAAAGAGGAGTTCGATTATTTCAATGGTCTGATGAAGTCACGCGGATATGATACAATAATAGACATGTCGCAAATAGAACACCGTATCTATAAGAACAAAAGAAGAATAAGTAAGTAGGTGGTAAGTAAAGCGGTGGTTTAGCAAAATATTCCTGAGTTGTAACGAACAGCAAAACCAGGTTGAAGGCCTACCACACAATGCAGAGGGACCTTTTTTGTGAGGCTTAAAAAGGACATATACTCTGACGGTCGTAAAACGATGAAACTGCCCGGTAGGCCATCTCTCCTGGTAAATGGTCGCTCCGGAATGATGTGACAAAAAGCAGAACAGATCGCATATGGAACCCCTATGAATACCCAATGTGTTCTGATGTTGTTTCATGTTTGTGGAACTCTACATGGTTCATGGGCCTGTTGGACCGAGAAATTTTCTTCAGCACATCCAGAGAGTTGCCTACACACTTGTGGAAATAGGAACTTGTCCGGGCCAGAATCGCTTGGTTTCGCTTTTCGAAGCTGGATGCGGTCTTCACACTCGGTAACCAGATCAGATTGTCGTTACCGCGGAATTAGCTGCTACACGCATGGCGATACAGTTCTTTGTATTGTTCTCCAAACTGATCGGCTGCTTAACGGAGAGCAAAGTTGGCACAGAAGAGGAAGTAAGTTGCTCCACACACGTATGTGGTCCTTGGATGTTCTTCTTTTTCGAATTAAGGTCGTCCGTGAGCCACCAAAGAAAGCGCACAGCGCTGCTGCCTTCCGGATGCACTTGCACTTGCATAAACACTCCCTCGATGTCTGTTGTGACAGTTCCGTTCCATTCGAACTCTTTGAAGTACTGAAACCAGGTAGCAAGTGGCACCTGGTCACTGGTATAATGTATCGCTAAGAGACCTATTTCCCTGGATGCTGCACAATCGAACATAACAAGCAGCTTACTGGATGTTTTCGGATTGACCACGGTGTGGTTTGGCAGGTACCACTTTGGGTTGTACAAGACGTCGAGGTGCCCATCCAGAACGAGTGTAGTATATTCCGGCTCCAACTTCTCTGTATTACATTAGATTATACTAAAATGAGATATCGTTCTCTGAGGAAGTGTGTGCGACGATTTGCAGCTCATAGTTGTTCGTTCATCATTTCCGGGCCCGTGGGTACCAAGTAGAATCCACTCGAGAGCCGTTCGGATGGCGAACGGTTGTTTACCATCTTCGAGTTTTGTTCGAGTATCCAGTGGGCTTCACGCACGTGGCAGCCCAGTATTATCAGCACTGTTTTCCTTGTTGTTCCTTCAGCTGTTGCAGAGGAAAGTGGTGTCCGAACCGCTGGCCATAAATGCATAGCCTGTTATTTCCCATTCGATCCACTTGTACAGGCCGGTATGAGACACTACATTTGAAATGTTGTGCTCGAAATGAACGGTCATGTGCTCAGACAGACATTCCAGCACGCACACGCACACTGCAAACACTTGAACCAAATATCTTGCATCCATGATCACACTCATCGCAGTCGTACACACACGTACACAATTGACGTTAGTCCTGGTTCGTCCGAGACAGCACTGACCAATGAGATCGTGTCACTTGTCGAGCGATCTCGTGTGGTCCGATTCGATTGTGCACTCGGCCTACGCTTTCACTTGCATCCATCGTTGACTGACATGCATGCTACGTGTATGCATGTCTACTTGTTTGCTTGCGCTTGTGCTTGGCGTACGTTGCTACTGTATACACATTCATCCATTCAGGTGTAACTTCCTTCTGCTTACTTAATTTGGGACACAACATGAACCGTTCAGCAAATTCGAGTCCTAACGTGTGGAACTCACTGCCAGCTGACGAGGTGGAAAAGGACATATACAAACTTTTCAAAAGAAGACTTGATGCATATCTGATGGATCTTTGGCCTGAATCACTGTCGTAAGGCCACCGCTAAGGGTGGAACGTGATGTCGCTCATGAGAGAGGTGTCTCAGTGCCTTTCATTCCGAAAACTTGAACATGAAACTTGAAAATATGATGGGTCTCAAGGCGGGAGATTCTCCTTCTCGGGTGTCACAATCTCGTTATTGCTATCCGTGCTTCGACCAGTGATTTAGATGAGGATCCTGTGTGATAAACGGCTAGTTTCCAATGAAGCAAGAAGAGTAATGCGGTAAGCAATGAAATTGGTCACGTTTGTTATATGCACTCATCCGCACATCGTAGACGATTGCGCGAATTTCATACAATACAGAGGAGTTATTGTCCGAATGAATCAAACATCAGGATTGGGTCGGAATCAGGGAAGACTGAACCAGTGTGGTCACTGATGTTTGTCCGGATAGAGATTCATAGAAAACAATTTGTAAAACGAAAAAATGTCTTCTCGATATATCACTTCAGGCATTGACATATATAGTACTGGGTAAAAGAGAATATATGTTCAGCTAAATATAGCAGAGAGTAAGTAAATGTGCAACAAATCCGCTGCCTCGACAACATTCTTCAACTTGATGAATCTTGTTTGTTGTGTGAACGACAATAAGTGTGAAATGTGTAACCAAATGGCGTGAAAGGACAGGTGTGAAGAACAAGGGTGTGAAAAAAGAGGTGTGAGGCTGGGGAGAATTTGCATATAGGAACCATAAGAAAATCACTCGTTACGGCCACGGCAACAACAACTGTTGCACCAGGTTACGTTGCTTACACAATTTAGGTGTCAATAGTCGAATTGCTATGGCTTCTGATGGCATCAGCAACCGCCTGCGTAATCCTTTCGCGTAAACTGTGGGAGTTGTCAAGACTGGTCTGAAAACTGTCACTGTGTCGATTTGATGTGCGCTATCCACCAGATGTTGTAGGATTGCACTATTGATAGTACGAACAGTTCCTTTGAGTAAAGAACCCGGGACATGTTCTGATATCCTCTTCTACAGACATCTGGTCTTATGTCCAATATATATATATATATATATATATATATATATATATATATATATATATATATATATATATATATATATATATATATATATATATATATATATATATATATATTCTGTGCACTACAAGAGCACGTAAACTGATATAGAACAAAAGATTGAGACTGACGAGGCAACCTGTCCTTGGATTGTTGAACAATGAAAGGCTTCGTACTTGTTAAGATTCAGACATGCACAGCGGGGAAGAAATACCCGAGGGTCTTAGATATGCGTTGCTCTAGTATTTCTTAGGTTTTGTCACCCTTGAACGGGATAGTTAGAAAAATATTCTTTTTCTTGGCCATCTGCACTTTCGTTTTGTGTCTCCTCTCTCCCATATGGTTTTGGATATTTGTTTTTTAATGTGTCACGAATGTGTTCGAGGTCTTTGGCAATCGTGTCATAACTACAGATGTCTCTTGCTCTGTAGGTCAGACAGCTCACTAGGTTTCATTCGTATCGTAGGGGACAAAACTTAGGAAATGTGTTTGTTGCCCCAACCTTGTACATTTTCGATACACCCTCTTTTCTATATGTCCGTCCTGCATTCTACGTAATCCCACATCAATAAAAACGAGGAAATAGTCCGTCTCTATTTCCACTGTAAGTGTGGTCACTGCGTGGGCGTTGTTAAATGTCCGCAGTAGTTTGGTAATGTTATTTGTTGAGTCGCAAATTATAAATGTGTCGTCCGTGTATCTGGTGTACAGGCTGTCGTTGGTGCTGCGTAGTGGTCCAGTTTCGAGTTTTGCTAAGAACATATCCGCCAAAAGGGGTCCAAGTGGTGATCCCATTGTTACCCCGTCCGATTCGGTTGTGCACTCGGCCTACGCTTTCACTTGCATCCATCGTTGACTGACATGCATGCTACGTGTATGCATGTCTACTTGTTTGCTTGCGCTTGTGCTTGGCGTACGTTGCTACTGTATACACATTCATCCATTCAGGTGTAACTTCCTTCTGCTTACTTAATTTGGGACACAACATGAACCGTTCAGCAAATTCGAGTCCTAACGTACGAGTCCGTGATGGTGAGTCTAACAACAGCATTGATTACATCGGCTATCTGATTGGCATTCTCACAACTTGTGGTTTCTTCCCAAACATTGAAAGCATTGTGGGCAGGCGCCGATGTGCTGTCTGCTAAAGAGGCTTGGCCGTCTGTCAATGCCTAGCTCAACAGGTCTTTACACTTTGACTGACATTCTTACAATACGTGAGTGACTTGCAGTTTACATGCAACAGAAATCAAACCGGTCACATGAAGTGCATCCATTTTGAAAGCCACATACAAGTAGCGCCAGCATCTGTACTGGTTTAGTCACCCCGGCCTGTATGTATATATGCGAGTGTTCGTGAGTATGCGTAGGTGTATTCTTATATGTGTGTACGTGTATTTGGATGTATGTATATATGTATATGAACGCTCACCGAAAGCGATTTTTACATTTATGGAATCTGAGCTCAAGTCCAAAGTGCTGTGTCAACCGGCCTTCTGCACTGTTTGTGGATGTAATTTGTCATCATCTACTGTCCTTCATCAGCATCAAGTAAAATCCAGTCAGCAGTGAGTGACCAACGTAGATCAAGTGCAGCTGACTCGACTGATGGGTGTTGCCGATAGTCAATCGGATCGTGGGAACGATATTCCTTACAGGGCAGTGAATCAGTGCTCATCTTAATCACACGACAAATAAACGTGCGCGTAGGTCATGAGAATCGACGAATTTCAGTTGGGTGGATTATCGATCAATACTGGAGTGGTTCGGCGCAAGACATTTCTCATCATGCCTAAAAGACGCAAGACGAAGTATACATCGCCCACAACATCTCTTGGCGGCAATCATCTGGACCACTGACTTTGTCACACTTCATCTTGATCACGCACCCCGTTTACTTGAAAGGAACCTATCACCCATGCATTCGTCGTTTAGTGTTATTAGGGTGCCTAGAACAGTTAGACTACACCAAAATGTTAGTCAAGTGTGCTGACATTCTTCCTTACATACAGTTTCCACGTACACCATTTTAACTGCTTCAGTTATGTGGTATGTGGTGATTTCTTAGGTTCGCGTACTAACAAGTGTCTGAGTATGTGGATAGCTTCAGCGTATTATTTGTGCTTGCTCCGTACGAGAACCATACTGATGCACAGAATCACAATTACAGTGTGCTGAAAAAATTGACACTGTCCTTTGAAATTTACAAATTCCTACTCTACCTGTACACACTGAAGGAAATGGAATGTTCAACTGATTGGAGCTGCCAATGTTCCAGTAAATTTGCAGCAAAAATAACTAAGGCGAAAGATTTTTTTATTCATTCGTAGAGTGAGATATGGTATAGAAATAAAACAATAAATGTGAGAAGAATCAAATTTTGAACGAGAATGCCAAACTTCTGTGACCGAGGGATAAGAGCATTTTTTGGATTGGTTGACAACAGAATGTGATGCTAGTGAATAATAGACGAAGCTTGTCGAAGACACTGTGACATCTAAATAATGTGATGACAGTGAGTTGAATCAGGTGAACATTTTTCGTTATTTTTTGATATAAATAAAAGTGGTGCATTTCGAATAGGATTCATGACTGTATATTTATTCAAAACTAATGGTGGCAGCGAGTCAATAACATTAAGGACAACAATCATTCGTTGCGTGATGGTCCTGGTATGAAGACAAAATAGAATGACAAAATCGGCAAAAGAATTCAATAGAACTGAAAAACAGAGCACGAAAATCTGTGGTGGGGCTGAGTATGTAGTCACTCAGGGATGCCCATGTGAGATCTGTTAAGCCGGACGACGGGAGTTGTAGATCGGCTTTGTCCGTCCAGACTGCGACCATCGTGATTTTGTAATAAATACCGTTAAAGCACACTGAAAAAACAATAGTGGATTTCAAATGTTTCGAAGCTTCGCTACAAGTGGCATATATTTTGTCTGCAGTTTGGAGAATCATGTAATAATGATATTTGTAAATTAGGAAAATGGATTATTTTATCACTGGTCGTGTCAATCATGTGTCACAAATTCAAACGTGAATCGTTCATCATGGATCGTGCTATAGAATTTGATTAGGGCGAGTACTTACAGTTCCAGTCGTCAGCTGTGAATTTTGCACACTGCGCACCATATAGATTCTTGTTGAACGTTCGTGTTTCCTCCCATGGGAGATATGTTGCATTTGGGTGGTTCTTCCCATCAATGTAATTGTGATATTCAGATAGAGATATTCCAGTCCACTGGTCTGTCAAATCTCTGGTACTCAAAATGCTACTCTACTCTGGACCCACGACGAAGAAACGTTTGTCTTCGTTTTAATAGGTTATTATCTGCGATATCATTGGGCCAAGATCTATAACAGAAACGATTAGTGAATGACGACATTGTAGTCAACGAGTGCAGTTTCGGCTTAGTAAATTTTTAAAATAGTATCAATGGAATCGGCAGATTGTCACTCACCGAAGCACGTTCTACGATTCCCGTCAACAAGACCAGTACATTTCATTCGGGATAGGAGAATGTGGTCAATTGTGGGACTGGATGGCAGATGATCAATTTATCTTTCACACGAATATACGATCGATTAAATAACAGCATTGATTGTGGGAGTGTGGGTCCCCCTTACGGTGTTAGCGTGTACGGTTTAACGCAAGGATCTAAAAAAGGGATTGGTTCAACAAAGGACGATGTGTGACATGTGGCGCGGATGGATCATTCGATGGCATATTATGGACGAAAGGGATATATTTATTTAGTAACTATCGTTCACAAATCAATTAAAAATAGTTAACAATAATGTTTCATTGTGAGTCGGCAATTTTGTCGGTGCAGTTTTACTTTCAGCTTTTAGTGGCCAGATTTTCTCAAATATTAGGAAACCTTTCTTAAGAGGATAAGAAAAGAAACTCACAAAATTGGTGGATGTCTCTTTTGTAAGGTATGCCATATAGATGGACAGAAAATTTTGTTATGGCTCTTTTGATCACTGGTTTCGTAGGTATGATTCTCAGTCCTCGGGCTTGGAACGAGTGTTTGAAGACACAGGTATGTAAACTGTCGTAGTATGCATTGAAGGTACACTGCAAAGGAGGCGCAAATGAAAAAGAAAGTTTCGGTTGAAATGAATTCGATAATTTGGATGTCCAACTTATTGATGCAGCTATTCAGTAAATATCTGGAAGAGTTCAAACGTGTACAAGAGTTTTGAATCCGCGCATCTACTTCCATTTACCTACCCTGAACGACAGTAAGCATATTCTAGAACTGATGGGTGTGATTATCCATTCCAAGTTTGATTCACCCATTTTGCCTCGAGCAGTTATTTATTATTGCCTTAATTTAAGGAATTCACTCCAAAATTGAATTACGTTGAGGGACGGGAAGTACGTATTTTTGAAATTCATTTCGGTGACAGCAAATTCTAGGTATGGTCAATAAAACAAACCTCTCCGATATCAGAAAATGCTCTTCCGTCTGAGGTGATTGAAATGTGGCTGGAGAACCATCTGTCCTCAAATTTCGGTAAATTTATCCGGATGAAATATATATCACTCGCCCTTCTCAAATGTATGGTCAGGTGTCGTCGATTGAAAGGCGACTTATTGATATGCGTGGTTCCGGTTGTCGACAGGTAAACAGATTCTGTAGTTTGGTATGCGGATGTCCATGTTTGGACTTGACGATCCGCAGTTTCACTCGGAGTGTGGTCGATCATTTGTTTGAATTGATCTAGTTTTAAATACGGAAGAAAATCCAATACTGATTCAGTAATGTGAACACAAGCCTGATGATCAGAAGAGTGTGGGGCAAACAGTCATGAGACTTTTGAAAATTCATAGAAGGACATACATTTCTCCAACATGAATAAAACAATTGCTTCGAAATAATATGCCTGTGCATTGCACATTAATATGCGATACTAGCTTTTATAATATAATTTCGTTTTGGGTTACAAGTTGTAAACCATCCACCACACAGATTCCGATCCCAGCTGTCAATGGTTTTAAAACCATATTTACTTTTTTGAATTGGTACTTTACTCAGTGTTCAACAGTGAACCTTTATTCAATAAATTGCCAGTGGTTTTATTGTCATTCACTTAAATGTTACTACATTACAATTTATTGATGATGATTTGTTGCAAACAGAAACAGTAGAAAAATAAAATTGAAAGATATTACAGTTGTCAAATGAGTGGTCATGCCATCTGAGCATTACTTACTGCGTTCGGAATGTAAAATCACATATTATATGGTATAAACTGTAGCCCACGGATGTTTATCGATGGGGAATTGCAACTGACAGTACAAAATCATAGTGAAACGCAATATCCTCAGTCGAAGGTGTGAACTAAAATCAAAAAGTTCTGTAAATCGGACACTGACCGAGAAATTCCATGTGTCCATTGAGACGAAATCTTCTATCTGAGACAGGAGCTATTATCATTAGATTGTTGTGTACACCATATATGTTATTTCATATGCATCTTGTAGTTAAGGATAGACGAGACAGAATGGATCATTCTTGTTTGTGTTTTGGAATAATGAAATGACCACCTCGAAACTGTTTCGTGGTATAATTTGCTCCCTTGAATACGTGGAACTATTTCAGAGCAAATTGACACTTTTATATAACCCTCGAGTTTACTCCGAATATAATCAAATATTTGTGTGATTACCTTACTTTTCTGAATAATGAAACCAGTGAACCGAGTCCTATCTGGTACACAAATTTGAAACCAGCAATTCCGCATTAATAATGTCTAGTCACTATCTGGACGACCAACTAATCGTTACATATTTGTGAGCAATGTTTCAGTTCCTTTATCACGAAGGTCTAAATTGATGATGCTTTTCACCCTCTGAAGCCTTTCCATCTGACTGGTTTCCCAATTATTTCACTGCTCAAATCTGGCTAGAATCATAATCCTTAATCAATGAATGGTCTGTTATAGTTATGCTGTAGAGTGTGATTGACAAACAGGATTAAATGGAATCAGTTCATGAGAAAGACTGAAAAAGTGGAAACAGCCGAAAACAAATTCACAATATGCTTCGGTCACTGAACTTACGAGGATATTCCACTCACGCGTATCTCCATTCGTCGAAGATCTGTCTTGTTCAACTTGGAATTATTTCTGTTGGTATCAACCAGCACTCCATCGACGACCCATGATCCAGCATGAAGATCCAGCATTGGTAATTTGCATTCGCATTGGGACCGTTCCGTATTCTTCAACGTTGTATTTAATTGGACCGTGTCACTGGATTAGGTTGGGAAGGTGCAGGTTTTTTAAATAGTAAAAATTTAAAAAGTATTGTAGATTCAAAATCATCATGTAACAGGAAATGGGTAGTGATATCACGAAAATTAGCGTTGTTTGAGATGAAAGGTGCCAAACAACTGAATAAACTAATCCAAGCAAATTTGTTGATACCGTGTTGAATTTGTAGAACAGGAAAATGTGACGCCAGAAGTAGTACATAAGTGATTTTCAAATCTGCTTTTATCTGGGGCATATAAAATTTCCAGTCCTGAAATTTGGGTTCTCTGAGTTTTATCACGAAACACAGTACTGTGTCTGGGCAGTACTCAGTGTTGAGCCCTGAATATGGTTTTATATTTTGCTGCGCAAATGTGTGCTGCAGGCTTCTCGTTCAAGTTTTACCCTTGTGTGCTCTGGGATAACGAACATGAACATTTTTCTGATGCTCACCGAGATATGTTACAAGAAATATCACGGAAGTTTCATGTTCTGTGTTTCTTATACCAAATTGTGCATCACAGTGAAACCGAATATATAGAATGAGCACAGGCTTAGAAAGTGTGCAGACAACGCACAGGCTACGAAGTTAGATTCCACCACTTTTGAATAGAATGAAAACCCCAACGCTCGTACTAACCTCCAACAATCAAGCACCCCAACCTCACTGGAATGTTCATCACCCGAAATTATTCGTTCGTTCACAACTATTATATCAAAAGTGGTGTAAAAGATTTGTCCGAAATTATTTAGTTAGTACTATGAGCTTGTTACCAAGACAGTTTTCACGAGCTAATTATTCACCTCTACCCAAAACAGCTGGTCCGAATTAAAGGTGAAAGCGCAGGTTCGGGCAAACATTCTCTTCTATCCGGTGTTAGTATTCATTCAAGAGGATGTTCCACAAAGTTATAGTGCGTTAGTAAAATCATCCAAAAGATGTTTATCTTCTTGGCGGAGGTGGAAAACATGTACCTTTGTCCGTTTTATGTAAAGTAAACTGGAATAGGAAGACCCTCATGAGATCACAAGCCTCGTTACCTTTCTTGTGATGACCTTGTTGGACAATTTTTAGTCTCTGTATCTTATAATATGAATATATATTGAAAGATGCTCAGTCTCAAGCAAATCGTTATTTCCTGCACTATTGATGTCTAGTACTAAATCCGACCTTTTATTGGGGAAAATACACAGGAACATGCTTAACCGGCTCCTTAACATACGACTGATTTTGAGTGAATACGTGCGTAGTGCAAAACATTGTTCGATGGATGTTGGAGAGTGAAGTAATGATGTTTCTCGTGCGCTGTTCTTCGACTCGCTGTCGATCGCAACAGACAACAACGTTCATGAAGCGAGAAAAAAATGTTCACTTTGAAAGGGGTATGTTGCAACTTAAATTCCCTGAAAATACCTCTTCTGCACTAAGCAGAAATGCCAAAAATGTTCCCATAGTGCTCACGCCTCACCGGTCAGTAGCAGTTCCTACTTTGCTGGCCTTCAGCAACCGGCTTATCATTCAGTTTATCAGTGCGACCCACTCACAGGACGGCATGTCAGTTACCTGTATATCTCTATGCGCAACAGCCTTGGTCTCGGACTATCTACCCGTTCCTCCTTTATTGTACCATGTTTTGTTTGGCACGCAGTCTGAAATCAGTTTGGTGTGAAATAGCAGCCTTCATCTAGTAATGCTCAAAACGAGGTCTCCTTAAATTTTCCCTCATGCCAGTATTCTGTTTCACATGTTAGTAGGGATATTCTGCAAACTGAGTGGTACATTGTCGCAAAATTCCATCTTCTGGATTGGACTTGCGTCAGTGGTGGTCCAATGCCACCGAATACCACTCCATCACTGTTAAAAATGAACACTGCGTAATTCAGTGGTATAAGGTGTCCAAGCTCCTCCGAGGCGGTTATTTACATTGATGCTCTCTCACTAAAAACTACTCATATTCATTTCAGCGGTCGCGTTCTGTTGCATTACTATTGAGCTGGCATATTTATTCCACTCATAAGATTGCAACATCATCTGTGGCTAAACGTCTAGCTATTATTCAGTTTGTGTGAACACAAGAGGGAGTTACTCGCAAAGAGTACAGTGTGAATAGGTGAACTTAAATCTGTGAAGCTGTAAGTGTAAGAATATAACAAAAATATTGCATTCTTACCTGGATCATGGTGTAAATGAAATGACTGAACAGTTAAACTCATAATAACTATTCACTTATATATACATTTTCAAATCAAGATCCGTGATAGGTTGACCTTTGTGGCGCACATCGATTGTTGCATTTTTCGAAATCAGTTGATCATCAAAATGGGATTCAAACTGAATGGTGGTAGTCTTCTTGTTTTCCACTTCCATGCAGTGGGTCGCTCTTAGTTCGATCTCCAAATTGATCATATTTGCATCTCATTTTTTGTCTTCAACTGAGTCTACAAGAGAAAAAAAAATTTTCTACAAGGCAATAAAGTCCATTCCATGATCAAGATCTCCTAGACAAACTTATCAAATGTAATACTTCAAGCAATACTGCACTGTTTTTCAGTAAAAACATGAGTGATAAGAATTCACATGTAGATGAACAACTGACAGATGAGCAAGTTTAAATTTTTGTCCCATTTTTACGATTCGCTTCTTGCCAATAACCGAATCAGGAAATTGAATATCATTCTGTAACGAAAATTTGACTGGTCCAGCAATTGGCCGAGTATTTTGATCGGTCAATAGAAGTGCAATGTGGAATGGAAAAGCACATATTTACGCAGCTGTTTGACGCCCACAATCAGAAGACAGCTAAGCAGCTGACTAAATCACTGATGTGCACCAATAATAAATGTCATGAAAGAAGAACTCCATACGGTGCGGAATAAATTCCTAGTGGATAACCTGAAAATTTAATCAACCAGATGATTTAGAAAGACAGGGAATCTCACGGGAAAATAAAGGTGGAGATAGAGCCAATGAACATCTCTCTACCATTTATAAGTGACACACTGGCAAGTGCTGTGCAAAAAGGATTGTTCATGCTGCCAGACTGCGTGTTCATTCACAGCGGTGTGTTTGCGGTTGCAAGCCAATATGGCTGACTCGGCAGTCTTATTGTTTGTGTAATCCTGTATATGCTGTTGTGAAACAATACATTTTGCGGTCTCACGACCAGACTCCTGGCTGAACACATTAGCGAGCAACTTCCAACGCCGTTAAGGTTTGGAACTGATTTTCCAACTACGAGAGCATTCGTTTCATACCTAGCTGAGTATAACCAAACGGTGAGTGTAACGGCACTGTCCACCTCCGGAATAGTGTTTGTGCTGAGCTGTCCAGAACGGTGAAGTACAATATTTTGGTCAAGGCGTAAGCCGCCGGAAGTCGTCTTCGCACCCCCCCCCTACCATTTCCTCTTAGAGGCCAGAAACAATGTATAAATGAACAAAATCTATCGTGGTCCACTCACCACTCACGGCAGGTCGTAAATTGTCTGAAAGCTAACACAATGAATGAGTGATAACAGGCCCACCTCCGATCTTTTGATAAACCTCTTCTGAAAAAGATGTGAATAATAACGCTCTCATACACATTATGTTGATTGAAGAACACTGAAACAGAGCTAGTTTTTCGGTGTTTTTCTTCCCAGTGTATTCGTATTTATCAATTACGTGATCATCCATGTGTGATATATTGAGACCAAACAAATCATTTTTATAGTCCAGTGAAAAACTAATGACAGAAAATAAACACAGGAATTGACAATTCCTTTGAAATAGAAAGCCTTCTCACCGGCGGATCTGATATTTGTAAAATTGTTTGCACTCGATTATGCTGGACCACGTTAAACTCAGTGATATTGGAGAGGCTTGTATGGCCAATTTCAATTTGTTTTCCGTTGCTCAGGCAGAGCACTTTTACAGTGCACTGCGGTTTATCGGACTCCTCGAATTTTGGGCAGATAATCAACAATGACGATTCACAGATCGTACGTGCACTTGGGATCCAGATTTCGAGGTGGACATATTTCGGTCTGTTCATTTTAACCTCCCCAACGTGCTCCGGAATACTAACTGTTACCTGAAGGTGAAAAAGTCGGAAACTCTAAAGTTTCGTTTTCAAGAGTGAATAAAATATTCGGATATTTTCAAAATATCTCACAAGACGAAATAGGGGAATGTGAACAGATCCCGGAGTACGAATTTGCGAAGAAACATTGTGATTATATTTGATAAATCGAAGAACGGACGCATTTAGTGGGTATCTCAAACAGAGTATGCTGTCGGCGAAAGACAGCCGGGCCTCGTTAACAGTTAGCAAGTAAGCGTCTGTCGAAAGTCCAGGTCAAGGTATGAGTGAAGGGGATCTCACACGACTGGACGATGGATCCATGAGACAAGGAAGAATTCAGCTTAAGTGTTGGCTGGCCATACTAATAATCAACCAATAAGGAGAAACACTGACCAATGCCAGTTTGGACCAGTTAGCTTTTCGTGCGACCATTGGTGATAGTGACTCTTACATTCTCTATAATCTTCCTGTTTTATGTAAGTTTTATTGGATTTTTCGAAGGCTCAATATTATTCAGACAAGAAGTAGTGGACGGCCACACA
The DNA here is from genome assembly GCA_948099385.1 of Fasciola hepatica. NCBI lineage: Eukaryota > Metazoa > Platyhelminthes > Trematoda > Plagiorchiida > Fasciolidae > Fasciola > Fasciola hepatica. The sequence continues at coordinate 3,892,413 of CANUEZ040000199.1, forward strand.
ACACGACATCCACAACGCAGAGCTAATTTTTGATTTGAATGTCCAAGTCAGGATTTCTCTGTGACTTAACAAGTATCGACCAGTAGAATTACCGGACATACCTGGTTATAGAAGGTGGGTAGTTTCCACTAATCAGTTCGAACCGCGCCGAAGTCAACCACATGTTACGGGTTTCTCGTATTTGATGTATATAAAGAACGACGAACGTAAACTTGATAATTAAAAAGGGAGATTAAACCTACCCAATTTCCCTCAGGTTGTGCTAGGTGCACACCGAAAGTCACCAGCAATCCACGAAAGCTAATAATCAACAAATAAAACTGTGCCCTTGATTTCACAGTGAATGTTAACAAGTGTGTTTTATTTCTGTAGGCTTTCGCTGTCACCTCTCATCCGAAATGACTTGACTGAAACGACGGGTAGAAGATTTCAGGTGTGTGGACGGCGCCATCAACGCCAATAAGTTGACGTTCCAAAAGGTCACAAATTCTTGTTGACCTCAAATGACCCTTCCATTACCGATGAAACACAGAGCCATTCTTCACACAGTCCCTCACAGTAAACGTGCAGACACATACATAGAAGTATACGCCATTTACAAATCGCTCTACGACAAGCTTGTGTTCTGCGGCTCGCAACCACGTAGACTCTACGGATTAACAAAAGTGCACAAACCAAGTATACCCCTAAGACCTGTGATTGACATGAGCACCTAAGCCTATCACGCCACAGATCAGTGGATTGCAGAAATTCTTGAACCTGTGCGCAAGTCACTGGCAAGGTGTAGTGTGAAAGATTCGTCCGCTTTTGTGTGGATGATAAAACATCAGGATCTGTCTGAACGGATTATGCTTTCCTTAAATGTGGAATCCTTAGTCACAAGCGTCCCATTGATCGAGACGGTAGATTTCATCTGGCAATACTTGACCGACATGGACATCAAACTCAACATTCCCGTGAACACGATAAAACAAATAATCCTTAGACGCAAATAGAATATAAAATTTCTGTACAGTGAAAAATACTGCAGCCAGAAGGATGGGGTAGCAATGGGACCGTTGTTTGAACCCTTTCTGGCAGATATATTCTTTGCCAAACTCGAAAGTGAATCAATCCGCAACACCATCGACAGTCCATTTATGTATACTAGATACAAGGACGACAAATTCATAGTTTGTGCCTTAGCAATAGATATTATCAAACTTCTGAAGACATTCGACTGTGCCCACACAATGACCCCATTTACAATGGAGATAGAGAAGGGAAATTTTCTCACATTTCTTGATTTGGGATGATGTAGAATGGAGGACGGACATAAAGAATAAAGGGTGTATCGGAAATGCAAATGGTTGGGGCAAAACACACACTTCCTAAGTTTTGTCCCCCTAAGGTACCAAAGTAGCCTAATGAGCTGTGTGGTCTGCGAAGAAAGAAGCATCTCTATCCCAATTGTCCAGGAACTTGAACACATTCGTGACACACAAATGAAAAGTGGCTATCTAGACCCGTTTATTCGTCAGCATACGGTGAGAGGAGACACAAAAAAGGTGTGAAAATGACCATGAAAATGGATGTCTTCCTAACTATCCGTTCAAGGGTGACAAGACACTAAAAATACTGAAGCTTCACTTAACTAAGGCCCTCGGGAAGTCCCTTCTCACTGCACACGTCCGAATCTTAACAGAAACTAAGCCTTTCATAGTTTAGCAATCCAAGAACAGGTTATCTCATCAGTTTCAACCTCTCATTCTTTATCAGTTTACGTGCTCTCGTAACGCGCAGTGTATTAGACATACGACGAGACTCCTGTTTAAAAAGATATCAGAACATGTCCCGGCTTCTTTACTCAAAGGAACGCTTCGGACCCCCTGCAGAGCTATCCTACAACATCTGGTTGATAGTGGAGATCAAATGGACACAGTGACAGCTGCCAAGCCAGTCCTGGCAACTCACAGCGTTCACACGAAAGGATTATGCAGACAGCCGCTTATGCCATCAGAAGCCACAACAATTCGATTACTTAAGCCCGAATAGTGCAAACAACGTAACCTAGTGCAACAGCTATTATTGCCAAGACAGTAATAAGTGATTCTATCATGGTTCCCATATACAAATTCTCTCCAGCCAATCATCTCTTTTATCACACCTTCGTGTTTCACATCTGTCCTTTCACGCTATATGGCTGAACATTTCACACTTACTGCTGTTAAAACAACAAAATTTATCAAGTTGAAGCATGTTGTCAAGTTACCAGATATGTTGTTCACTTACCCAATCATTCCTATCTATAACTGCACATATACTCTCCTTTGCTCAATACCATATACGTAAATCTCTGAAGTGATATACGGAAAAGAAATGTCTTCATGTTACAAACTCTTTCATGAGTCGACGGGCATATTAAATGAGTTGTGACGACAGCAGTAAGGAATTTTAAATGCCTCATTATTCAGCTTAGTCGCAATTACTTGCGGGTAGTTTGTGTGATTGATGATATATTGCTCAGGTAACTCTTCTTTGGACACCACATCTCACGTACAAAACCTCAGGTCATCCGACCAACCCTCCATTTAGAAGCACCAGATTCAATTCAGAACTACTGTCAGAGCTCATCAGTGGTGCATATCCTCCACCTAATCCAGGGTATAATCCATGGTCTTTTCACCTGGACGGTTTGTGTGTGTGTGTTACTACGGCGCCACACTGCTCATCTTCGGGTTGATCCAACACAGCGAGGAATGCTTGACCGTTGGCCGAACAAAGTATCATGAATACCACACACTACCAGAAATTTTGGAATACATATATATATATAAATGTATGTATAAATATATATATAAATGTATATATATATATATATATATATATATATATATATATATATATATATATATATATATATATATATATATATATATATATATATATATATATATATATATATATATACCCAGAGCAATGCAGGTTTAAAAGTGGGCACAATGAACCATCCTGTGGAGGTATCTTGATTTGGTGGGAGGCATTCGCTTGGAATTACCGCGATAATGACGGGAAGTAAAACAGGTTCATACAAAATAATCCAGTATATTCTTTCGCTTCTCTATTCGTGGATTCGAATGGCACAGTGCAACAGAACAATCACCATTAGGATTAACTAAACTTTTCGAAAGTGACTATTCATCGATCAGTTTGGCATTCAATGACTCTCATTTTCGCCTACCACTTTTCGTGAAAACATACTTTTTCCGATGATCGCCTTTCTCTTTTGAATAAGACTTCTTCTGAGGTGTGTCGTATCCAGTATCGAAGACGAGAATTCTCCATTGTTGCCTGTTGACTAGACATTTTGCAGTCGATGAATGGGCGCTTTTGTTCATCGTTAACAGAAACGACCACTGAAACGTCAATCTACACAGGCAAGGAAACAAAAACGAATGTACGGATTCAGCACGCGATTAATCCGTTAAAAGCAGCTGTAAAAGATGTTTCATGTTCAGATAACTATGGCTCAATTTGTTTATATCCAGAAGGGACTTAACTGACACTGCATTTCGAGCATCTAATCACGTTGATTGCCTACAATTCGGCTTAAATCACGGGAAGAAAACTTTCTTCAGTACGATACTGCAAATAACTTTTGTGCATGTTAATCTTTTTGAACAATAGTATCAGTTCGATTGGTAGCCTGACCTGTTCTCATTTGCAAACCATTCATCTATCAAGAAAGTTATGAGGTAGAGAAACGTGGAATATCTTTACATTATTGAAGAAACTCCTAATCATCGTTAGCCAAATGCCTTTATGTTCATCCTTGCTACCATTTTCCAGTAAAAATAGAACAAATCCGAAGACCAATAGTTCTTCGTTCATATAAAGGTGGATATACAGTAGCCTCCGTGAAATTGCCATCCTCCTGAATGAGATAACCAATCTGCAAGAAAGTCTTTTCTACGGAAGACTTCCACCATTTAATGTGTCCATCAGAACCGAACAAGAAACACTTTGATTAGGAATTTCACCCCAAAGAAGAAACATTCCTGAGTTAAATATGATAATTTCCTTTCTTGATCAAAATTGGCCTTAGAGATATGGTATCGGTTTTACTGTCGGTTACCATATTTGACTAACTGGAAGTTTAGGTGATTCTTCATTCCAAGTCTCTTAGTTCGGTTGGCGGCTGTCGCTAACAGTTCAGTGGGCTCTGAGGCCATGAACGGTGCCTTAGTCACCGAATTCTTGCGCTCTCATGCAACAGAATTAATCAGAATCACTAGGCCGCTGGGTTTGATGAGTTCTAATCCTGTGGACCGAGATTTATATGGGTCACTCAGCAATAATGTTAAATTTATTCGGTTATTTCGTTGATCTGGGTGGGAGCATTTGTGTCTCGTGCTAAGACACTGACATTATTCACTTGCCAATTTGACCCAGACACTGATGTGATGGACAGCAATCACGATGCTCGTAAGCCGGGTTTGTAAGTAGTTTTGATGAATTTAGAGATCACCTTTCACAACATGAAGAGTCGAGCAGCGCATTCAATGTTAACTGCATAAGACTGTTGTTTTGAAGCCTGCCAAACGGTAGATTTGGGCAAGTTGGTCAAAGATATCCTAACATGAAAAATGAAAGAGATAGGTTGAAGATGATGTGCTGCACTGAATTCGATGAAACATTAAAACCGTTACCCACTGGAAAAGGAGACATTTCGAGATTATTCGAATGTTGACCGCGAATCAGAATTATTAACAAGCAAAGGTAGCAATGGTTGGCTGAAAAGCCGAAGAAATGCACTGGCTTCGGAGGACCAAAATATTTTTCATTGCTGAGTAATTGCAATGAGCCTGCGAAGATATATTAGCAATAAATTGTTATCATTCCCCTAGTGATACATAATACGGTGTGGCTCGATCCAACAGACGACGAGTATCTACTTTGGCAATCGTATCTATATTTTTGTAAAAAAACCCAGAAGTTCTAATCCTCAGCATCATCATCATCATAATCGCACTGCATTACACTTCAGCCCGAGCCCCACTGACCACTGCCTTTCTCATCACGTTGCACATAGAAACAGAAAGAATAATTATAAACAACATGGAAAGCGAGGGGAATTACACGGGTGGGAAAAGGCAATAACGTCCCAGCAGCCAACACACGGAATACAGAGTCCTACTGTACAAACACACATTGATCAATCATTCTGATTTGACAGAAAATGACAACACGATCGTCACTGCTCTCGCTTCACTGCCATGTTCTTCAGTGTCTCCAGCCAACTGGCTGAGGAAATATTTTAACTAATCACGTTCACCTGATACACTTACTTTTCCTAAATTCGATGTATATTTCCGCATTCCTCGCTGTCATGTCATCCGTTGACTTCCATGTGGCTTTCTTCAGTCCATAGGAGGAAAGCTGTGATAGTATATCCTCTGAACGAGTAACCAACACTCGAATTCTGACCTCAGCATTGCTCACCCGGTCATTCCACTCAATCTTACCGATACTACGCAAACTTCGATGGGAAAAATCGTCAAAGCGAAGGACATCTTCCAACACACAGACTCCATGCTTCTCAACCACACAACAGAACTGGGCGCACAACAGCACAGTACACACAAAATTTCAACTTCGGCGAAATACCAGGTCGGCGCCACAAGTGCTTTGGTCCAGCGTACAATGCTCGAGCTTTTGTTATAAGCATGCTACCACGACTGCCGTGCTCCCATCCGTCGTCACCCTGATACCGAGGTAATTTGAGCTGTCGAAAACTGCCAGCACCTCCCCTTCGAGCATCAAGCTCGGAAAGGTTAACCTCCAGTCTTGCAACACCACTTTACACTTTGCACGTAAAAATTCCATGCCGAATATAGCCGCTTCACTTGCGAGTCTATATTATGCTCGTTGTGCATAATTCGTGCACTCTAACGACGAGAAAAGGTCGTCCGCGAAATCTAGGTCACACAGCTCTTCACTATTTGCTAGTTAGACGCCCATATCCTGAAAATCTCACAAGGCATTCCGCATTATCTCGTTCATGACGAAATTGAACACATATGGAGAAATGGGACATCCTTGTGTAACACCACGCCCACGTGATCAGAATTATGAGAACTCAATGATCTCAGTTTATTCACGAACTTCTGTGGAATACACTTTTAGTGAACAGCACTGAAGAGCACTGTCCGGCTAACTTAATAGAAGACGCCTTTCAAGTTGAGGAAAACCATTATTGTTGGTCGACGGTGTGTGTGATGTACTTCGAGTAACTGGCGAAAAGTAAAAATTTGGTCAATGCATCTTCGACCTGGACGGAATCCGGCCTGTTGCTCACTCGCGTTCCTCTCGCGAGCTGGTGTCAGACGATGCAGTGAAATCGAGGACAGTATCTTGGTGACTATCGAGGTTAGACTGATCCCGCGATGATTGATACAACCAGTGTGTATTCCCTTCTTGAAGATGGGCACAATCATCGACTCGCCCATTTGATAAATGATTGCTCCTCGTTTCAAATATCACACAACTAGGGGGTTAGTGATACTATCAGCACATCACCACCCATTTGGAAAAGGGCTTGAGGGAGTTCGACAGAACTAGCCGTTTTCCTGCATGTTTGTATTCAAATGCTTGATTCCACCTCCACTTCCGATGGGCGCTAAAGTGATGCTCATTACGAAACCACATTTGTTGAATTCGGAGTAACTATATTAGCGTGCGGCCAACTAAAGTGCTCCTTAAAGTATTCGGTCCAACGGTAAAGCCTTTGGTATTTTGCTATGAATATACCCTCCATTTCTATCGCATATCGTCCCACTGACCGAGATTCGCCATCCACCAGCGATGCAAACAAGTATGAACAGTCTCTGACTGATACCAGAAGCAGCTGCTACTTCCATTTCTTCGGCTACCCTGGCTTACCAATTTTCGCTACCATTCTTAAGTCTTTTCGTGACTTGCTTCTATAGGCTTATTCTTATTTCATTTCTCCATTACAATTCCAGAGCTGACGTTTTATTCCGTTAAACTGAGGAACTATTGATAAATCCCTCTGGATATGATGTACACTCTGTTGCTATGTGCATCGCCTGTTTGGCATGTACCCAGTGCTCGTCTACATAACTGCTCGTGGTAGATCTTACCTAATGTGATAGTTTCTACCTATAACCGGTGTGAACCTCTGGATCAGACAAACGTTGTACGGCCAACCGGGTTCGCAGTTTTTGTCAATAACCATGAAACGGGAGTGAAAATCGAAATAAATCTACTGCATAAAACCACTTTATGTGCGTGGACCAGTAGACTCTACAGTTCTAAATGGAACTGCGCCACCGATAGCTTATTGCGATCTGATCCATCTGGCTCAGAATACCTGTACTGTTAGAGCGCCATGTGGCCATACAACGCAAGCTGTCTCGAAAAATCATACTGGATAGGAATATTCGAATGTCTGCACAAAACTGGAGAAGCCTATTCCCGATATTAGTGCTCTAAGTGAGTAAGGCTCAAAGTCCACCTAAAAATGCTGTTTGTCAGAGCTGCAATCATTTGGTGGGTATGCTAATATTTCAAAGGAGCAGCTGTTAACGCGGCTATCCTTTCGAAAGTCAACCGATCCCTGGAGCCTTAAGTCACATAAACGGCTACTAACCGGTATCTAGTCTAAAACAGCAGCCTCATTCTTGTCAGTCAAGACTGTTTTTACATCAAGCTGACTCACATCTCCTGCTGCTTTGTCTCGGGAAACGCGCAGGAAATACCTCGATGAGATATTAGGAGAAGTTAGTTGAATCACACAACTCAAATCCTGGATATGCGCTTCACTTACTCAGCAGACGTCAATCTTCAGAGAATCTATTGTGAGCTCTAGACAGGCCTGCTGACCAGCCTGTATGAGAGTGCGCACGTTAAAGGAGTTGTTATTCAGAGGATGGCGAGACTTGAGGAAATCCAAGTTACAGGATAGAGGATTATTCATCACACTGTTAGAGAACGAACCGTTGCGAGGATAGGGTTTGCTGTCAGCGGTATCATTATGAGCGGATAGAGGGGGCAACGAGAGGTGGTTAGGGACAGAAGACAGATGTTGAATAAAAGAGGGGGAACTTTGAGCGGCATCTCACTTTTTACTACCCACCCTAATGGATGCAATGGGCAGTGCGGTCCTGATTATCCTGGGCGCCGATCGATTCAGTTTGGAATTCTTTCATGGGAGATGTTGGACTGGTGCTACTACGGGGTCCAGTTACAAAGCAGGAGAACGATTAGGGTTCTCAACTAAAGTCTTTAGTTCAAACAAGTACCAGTTCGCAAGGCAGTGGGATGGCTTAGTGGAAGCCCGTCTGTGTGGATCAATAATTCTTCTACTGATTTTGGTGATTTGGCTGCCATCTCAGATGGACCCTCATCCACGAGCTCCAGGAGACTGGAATTCGTTTGGCATCTACCTATTGACCCTTCAGGTATATTTGCATCATTGGTTAAGGAAGCCATCCTGTATAGGTGATTGGGTCAAAGAGGCATGCAAGCCATCACAACACTTCAAGGTGCAATCTGGTCATGACGATTTCAAAATACCATCCTATCCCTGTGCGTACCAGCAACGGCATAAATTCTGCTACTTCGACTCCACGAAAACGTTTCTCTAGCAAAATATACGAATATGAGCTGTCAAATTGTCATTCCGGTCTCATTTACGTTGTTGAATGGTTGAAATGGTCAAAATACATATTTCTAGTCTACTTTGTGTCAGAAATCATACCAACTATGTGACTACTTCAGTTTTGGTCAACTCACCCCTACGAAATGGGGAAACCATTCTGCAAGAAACTGTTTCAGAGATCCAGGGTTATGCTTGCTGATGGGGCGACAACAGTCTGTATATGCACAAATGGTGTTGTTACTCAACTCGACTTTACTGTTAGGTTTTGGGGATCTCTTATAGATAAGGAGATATTTTTGTTGTGCTACGGTTGTTTTTGAATTGTACACGATTAATTCGCAATTCACATTTGAATAAGAAATTAAACACGGGTGGCCGAATTTGATCACAATAAGCGAACAAGTACTTGCAGCATTACCGCTAACAAAGTTACTGCAATGAGCCGGTGCACGTGTGTAGTTACTGCGGCGCTAGGATTGGCCCTTTTAGATAATAATTCGGAATTCCTATTACGTAAATCATATATCCATGTTAACCGGTTTTTTCGGATGAGGGGACCAAAACTCACAAACTAACTGCTACCATCGTCATCAGTAGCCAAAATAATAATACGAACCACTCCGAAGGGCTGCCTCTTACTGGTAAAGACCATGTAATAAACAACATTTCGTGCATTCCATGGCAAATTAAAATACTGAATGATAACAGTAGTTCTTCATGATAGTTTCAGGCGCAGTTGTGTTCTACGGACATATGAATTCTGTTCGGAGAAAAGAAAATATCATGATTTTTTGATTGGACCCCATCTTTCACTGAAACTCCAGGCCATGCGTCTAGCTTTGAAATCAGAAACGCTATAATCGAGTTTTGCTCTTGTTAGAGCTCATCAGTGATGCATACAATCCACCGAACCGAGGGCTTTCACCCGGGCCTTTTCGCTTCGAACACGTGTGTGTTGACACTGCGCTACCTCGTTCCAGTCCGGGATGATCCTAAACAACACAAGTAATTGTGAGGCGTGTACAGATATGAGTACGAGAAGGGCGCAAGCGGATACAGTGTCCCAGTCCTACAGAGAAGACCTGACTTGGTGGGAGGCATTCACTTGAAGTTAGCTTGACAATGCCTGTATCTCCCCTGGAAGCTTTGGGGAATTCCTGGCTGTCGTAGAGGACAACATCTGAACAAACATAACTCGGTGATCAGCCCGACAATGAGCATAGTGACGCCGTTGTATTACATATGCATTGCAGAACAAAAGACCATGGTTTATGCACCACTGATGAGCTCTGACAGTAGTTCTGACTTGAATCTGGTGCTTCTGAATGCAGGGTTGGTCGGATGACCTGAGGTTTTGTACGGGAGATGTGGTGTCCAAAGAACAGTTAGCCAAGCAATATGTCATCAGTCAGACATACTGCTCGTAACTATTTGTGAAACAGATACAAATATCATGATCGTTGTCATTGTTGTAATCGTCCTTGTGACTAGTGTAATCTCATTGTCTGTTCGCCCTAATTATCGGTACTTCTTATGACTGGTCAGTAAAACACGGAAAGTGTGATAAAAAATAAGTGTTATGACTATTGATCTTTTCTAATCAGGGGTTCTTTTATGACATGTATATCGTAATATTTTTGAAATCCTAAATCCACTTCACTTGCCCTTTATCTTGCTTTGTATCTGGCTTTCTGCCACATTATCGAACAAAGGAACAACTCACTTTCAACAAAATATAGCCAATTTCCATCGCATATGAGGTCACAAATCTTTCGTCACACACTAACTAGTCGGTAAAAATTACCATCAAATCATTAATTTATTTCTTTGGGTATCTGGTACTACGACCTTCTATATTAACAACTTTTTTTGTCAAGCCCAGAACCAGATGCTTTTGTACACCGATTCAATAGATTTACTAAAGTTTTAAAAGCAATACTCATTTTTACACCAAAATTCATTACGAATCTACTTTTCTGATCTCGCCTTTTTAAGTTAACTCACCCAGCTATTTTCATCGCCTGTGGCACACACATCTCCTAAATCGATATTTGTCATGTTGCGCTCGGCAGAAAATAACCTGAAATTGATGTATCAGAAAATGCTATAAAAAAACGTATTCATTCAGGTAACTAACGAAACCAGGATAATTTCGCCCACACATCCTATATCACAAACAGGCTAGTTTGTAGTTTTGTATCTTATTAAGGTTTTCAGTACTTTAGGCAGGTAAAACGCAGTTGATCTACATTTCAGATATCTTCTCAAATGCTTTATCTGATTATGGCATCAGAAGGGTGCAAAACCCAATCGATAACTCACACAAATGTATTAAGGAAGCAAAAGCATCACGAGAATTCACAAATATACCAAAAATATTATTTCAGGGTTATATTTTACACAACGTGGAAGAAAACAGTTTTGCGGTGAATTCAGAATGGGAAATATAATCCCTAACAGACTTCTGATCTAGTAATTACAAAGCAATTGGGTCCACGGTACAATATTGGAACTGTCGACGGCGAGCAATAGATGAAGCCAGTCTATCCACTAGCTTAAGTTAGAACGCAGGTTAGTGAGTAAATAGGAGAAACATTCAGCATTTTATTAGCCGCCTGATAAAAGTGGTTTGAAGAGTATCGATCACAGCAGTTTATTTGATTTTCTCAGGGCGGAGCAGACAATCTCGAATATCGACGGAGAATCACACAGCCAATAAATGAGAAGAATTAAAGTGTGTTATATTAATGTTTGAATGCTTTAGGAGGTACGATTTGAAATACACAATAAATTAGTTAGCCAAAATTCTTTGAGTGACAAGTGATGTTCAGAGAATGTAATAATTCCGTCCTAGTCATTGCCTTCATACTGGCGAAACAGAATGACGTGTGTAATGATGTATCATAATGGAAAGCAGTTCTCCAAACAACGTTCTTTATCAGTCAATCTCACACGAACTTCTTAGTTCCAAATAATACGAGTGTTTGAGACTCACGTCGGTCTAATTAGGATATTCGGGCATCTCATGCCAGATCCGATCTCTCCAATCGTTGCGTTTGCCAGCTGAGCTCCGTTCGACACCGTACATTTCAAGTTTGTTCGCACAACACATCCAAAATGACGCAGTCGAATTCGGTACAATAAATGGTTGGCATGCATGTTACTAGGACTTGTGTTGAAATTCTTGTCCAAGTGGGTATCCGGTGTTCGAAATTCGAAGTGGCACATCTGTTTTTGGTCAATTAGGGGTCACCGCAGCAGCTTATTTACAGGCAATTTCGTTAAGAGTTTTCGTGGAATTTCTACACACCTACAATTTTGTTTGTTTTTTATGAGGCCCACTTCGTATCAACCTGATTTTTAGCAGATATGAATACAAAATTCAAATTGGTTATAGCATACGTTATTTTAGAAAGCTATTCGGGGGACAAAAGCCTGGGATACAAACATATGGGTCGCCGGGTAACTAGATCATGCGACAATCCATGGAGTTTGAGCATAAACAGTGGTCGTTCGTGAAATATAGTGAAATCATGCATCTTTTGGTTTGCTTACTGAAATTCAAAAGATATACGTGATCAATGAAAAGACATTTTGCTAAAAGAAGGGACCCGCTGGTTCATCTCAGGTTAGTTTTAGAACCACAAATTAGAAGTTGCACAATTTGAGTGTGAATGATCATTCTGGACAATTTATAATTGATCGATCTGAACTGCATCCAATTGGTGCTCGTCACATTTGGTCAACGAAATACAGTGCGATATGATGAGCGATTGAACAGTTTGTCCTTCCTCTCGTCTTTGCTGAACTAGTTTAATGATGTCACTAGTGTGCCCGACACCGAGCTAAGTGTCAAGTCGCATTCACATGGATTTTTTCAAAGCTTTTCCATTATTCATTAAATGTTAAACTTACGATATGATGAATAATGAATTCATCACAGGTTTTCATGTGTTTGCTGTTTGTCACAATTAAACATAATATTGTCTAGTGAACACATAAATTGGGAGTTCAGTTCAATCGGTTGTTGATTCTCATCCAGCAATGCACGAATGATGACCTCATGATTGCCTCGTCCATTTCATTTGAGTAAAAAGGGGTATGGTTGTCACTAAAAGACATTTCCAGGAAAATCATAGTAAGTAATATTTAGGGTGGAACAAAACTTTTCTACTCACGTTATCTCCTTTATGCCCCGCCTCTGCGATTCCAATCAACGTTTGAAAATTGAATAATTAATAAAAAGTGTCTGATTGAATATCATGGATCATAGCTGAACGAAGAAAAGCCATTTGTATATCAACCACCGAACACTTTTGTTCATAAATCTAAATGCGTGTTCAATTAAATTCCATCAACTTCATTCCGCACTTGCCAACATGATTCACAATATAATGTACCATGTAAAGACTGTAGAAAAAGTCAAAACAGGATTATTTTGGGGAAAATGGATAGATTTTTATTCCGAAATATTATACATCATTTGAAAACAACTGTCGTATTTAGAACACCTTCGGATGTCTTTTGGATCGTTACTGTCAAAAATCAACCACATGATGTAATTAACTGCAGAAAATAAATACATACATGCACGTTCAAATACTAGAAATAGTTAGAGTAGTGAAAGTGAGGAAATCCCCAACCGACCTATTGAATTCCGTTTCACTTATTTGACAAGTAGTCTGGGAAAATCTCTGAGCTAAAAATGCATCCATGGGAACCGTCATGCCAGCTTGTTTTCAGTCATACTTGCTAACAGTTGGTGGGGCAGATGTACAGTGTTTTTTATGATGCTGTGCAACATTAACCATTTTGTCTAGTCAAATGCGAATAAGCTTCTTTCATCTGTTCACTGTTTACTTCCAAGCAAAATTTCATTTTTCAGCTTGATCAATAAACTCATCAGATTATTCACCATTTCAGGAATCAAACGCAGTTATCTGAATAGATTCGAAAATTCAATTGAGAACGCTTATTTTGAATGAGGTAACTGAGTTTCTTTCGTGTGTTTTTATGTCATTGATTTGACTACTCTTAACAGTGGAATATGATTTAGGTGTGCATTAAATCATGCACACGTGGCATTGATTGTGAAACACATGATCAATTAACTCACTCTTTTCAGATTAGGTAAATTGAAAGTTGTCAACTTCCGGACTGCATCCCATGCGTGTGAGCCAACGAAACAGACCACGTGTACGCGAACCACCGTTTCGGCCTCAAAGTGATTTGATCCATCCTCTAAGCTAGCTTTGACAGTCAAAGCCATTGATATTGGGGGCAGCATGAAGAACAATTCCAATGCTCCGGTTTTGGAATCAATCCTGAATGCGTTCTGCTCAACCCCATGATTCACAAGTAGGTACTGGATTCTACTTGTAGATTTCATCTCGTCAACTTGTAGACGGATAACAGGGATCAGACTGGGTATTTCATCTTCACAAATCGTCATATGGTATACGGGTTTTGTGAACGAAAGCGTCTCAACGACTAAGGATTTAAAACAGAACAAAACAAGAAATTTTCGAAACGAAACATGACTTAGTTTAACACCAGCAAAAGACGACTTCTGCAGTGCAGTATTTCAAAACATAGTATTGATGAAGGTGAAAATAGTCAGAATTGCATGTAGTCTAAATCTCATTCATCATTTGTAGTTTGGGATTCAGCATTGCTCAGGAGAGTCAAATTGATGCTCGAAAATAATGAAAAAGTGATGTGCAAATGGATTTATTATTGGTGATTAGCAAAATACTTCAAATAATACGATTGAACATACCCAACGGACAGTACTGTAGAAACAGTAAAAGTATTACTGCATGAAACATGATCGACAACTTTCAGTGATGACACCGAAATTGATGGGGACCCGCTTATTAGAGAAATTTACACAATGTCTACCGTGAGGTAGCGGTTTTTAATTCGCCAAAATACGATTGATTTAAAACTGAACAGCCAGTCCCAAAATGTTAGGATAATTTGCCAATCAAATGAGAGAAAAATAGCAAGTGGAAAAAAGCGAAGCTTTAGTTACAATGAAAAACAAATTGCAAGAAGTATTACTAATGCAGATCAGTTTAGCTTGGCCATTACACTCTGATTCCAATCTAGCTGTCAAATGACAATAACAAGTAGGTATATTGAAGAAGCTTTCCAAATAGATGCGAATTGACTAAGAAAACCCTTTTTCATATGGAAGTTAGTTCCAGACTAAAGCTATAAACAATTTACAGCAATGAATGAAAAATGAATGGAATGGAAAAATTTCAATAAAGTTTTCACGATGGATGTTCGTCTGGAGATAAATTTTGATTACCAAGTGAGATCCACCTTAAAATTGTCATAAATGTTCCAGCTATATTTCAAAAGGGTGTTCAAATTCGTGTCACTGTTACAGCTCTTGTATGGGCATTCTTATGGGTCAGGTCAGGTAAAAATTTCAAGTCAAATCAAGTCATATGCCTGCAGTATTCACCCCATGCAGTGAGTATTCATCTGTCATATGAAAATAACATTTATTGATTGAATAGGAAAAAATCAAGCAAGCATGGCCACCAGCTCAGTTATAGCATGATCATGCTTGTTAAGAAGTCTGACGAGACAGGAGACAAAATAACATTTGTATGATTTTGACGAGCAAGCAATTGCAACTAGGTGGGGTGGAATGATTCGGAACATGCCTGACAGGATCGCGGTGAAATAGGTGTCAAGGCGTCAGCTAACGTTTTTTCGAACAGACTTGGCAAACACAGGAATACTGTATTGCCTATTAGTGGGAGGAGGATATACGATCGGTATACCGCTACATTAAGAAACAGTCTTCAGCAACCTGATGTTAAAGTAGAAGCATATTTGATAGACAGTGAGATGTCGAAAGCTGGCATGATAAACAGATACGAAGGGAATAAATGGAACCTTGTAGAACACTGGGTTTCAAAGTTGTAAGGGAAGAGGCCCTGCCACGATAGCATGTGAATTAGTGGAGTTTACCGAATCAATCACATGATCAAGCATTGACAGAAGATAAAATTCCGCCCGCAGAAAGAACGCGGAGTAAATTCCCTCTTTCAGTATAGCTGAAGGTGTCATTGTAGTCTAAAAGAGCACTAAGCGAACTTTACTTTACTTGTCTAGGGATGGCAGAATGTGATGGCATAAATAGCCATGGGCATCCAGCTGTTCGGGGATTCCACTTGATTGAGGCTTCCGAATAATCTTTTTGTATGTCGTATTGGCTATCACTCGAGTTTGGGACTGAAACAGAATAATAAGTGCTTTCATATGAGAGATAACACATATAGACCTTTGGTTCCAATACGAGTCCAGTATACTCGTAGATTACGGTATTTATGGGTCAGGGATAAAATTGGTATTTTTTTCGTCTAAGAAATGTTAGCAGGACATTTTCGGAAACCGTGATATGATGGGGTGCAAAATAGGCTACACTTTATTTGCGCATGTAATGAACATATTGTATTGGCTCTGGCTCAGATCAGTTTCAATCACTCCTAAATAATACATTAAACTTTAAAAATCTGTAGGTGAATTGAGTCGACCAATATAAATCTTATATGAATTTATTGGAAATTCAAATTTCAAGAAAACTATCAAAACTCCTCAGCCTGCTTTACCCATCTAAAGAGCAGAAATAAGAAATGGACAGGGCTCAAGCAAATATACAAAATTCTCTACTTTAATTGGCCTCAGAAAAGTCAATTCCCTTAACGGTATATATAAAATTTGTCGCACGGGAGAATATATGGAATTGTTTGTTTGTGGCTGGAATTTACCGGAAGCTCTGATTTAGCACAACCGTGATTGATTGGAGGTTTGATTCCGACTCTTGGTGTTGGACTTTTGCATGAAAAATCTAAATGAATTTCTCATTATGTTATAGCCATGCTGCTTAAGCCAGTGATAAATTTGATAGAGTTGTTTCATAGTCTATTCCGTCGCATTCAGTTGTGTGATATTTGTCCCGCTGGTAAGTGACTAATCAGGATAGTCCAGTTATGTAATGTATATCCTTGGAAGAGTGGTTTTTGCTGTATCGAATATTCGCTTGTTATTCACATTCGACTGGCCGTAGTACCGTAGCTCCGACAGTGGCGCATCTTCTCGGTAGACAGAAGGTTGTCGTTTCAGTCCTGGCTGGTGGCGTTGCACTTTTGGAGGCGAAGAAAGCAATTTTAATTAGCTTTGGGCCGTGCTCCTACTGCCAGTAATATATTTGATGAGTAAAAAATATAAATGGGAAGTAGATAGAATGACTGCACGTCATTGTTATTAAAAGATCACATACTCTTCACGTAGCGCCTCTTATACATTGAATTACCAGTATGTACAGCTGGGATCCATTCTTCTCCCAGAAACCTGGCCATACAAATGAATTGGAAGCAGAACTGTTTAATCTGGAAGATTCATTTACGTCGGTTTCGACAAAAAATATAATCCTAACGGCAAACCAGGGATTACCAATTGATATTCAAGTTAGTGAAAACCTTGTTCGTAATATACGTAGAAAACACGAATAGAGAACAAGCTCGTTTTCAGTAACATCATCCTCGTGGCTAATATAGTTACATTTATAGGTTAGAAATGCATAAGTTATGAACTATGTCTGTGTGCTAAAGTGTGATTGGACGGTCATCAAAATTGGTGTTTCGTAGTTAGGAAAGACATAAAGGGAATGTTGTTGCTCCGTGGTTGGGAAAAAGACCAGTGAAAGAATGAACATGAGTTTTGGGGATTACACATTTCCGGCCTAAACCAAAGGGTCAAAGTCTAGGTCATACCGAATTCCAGGGTCTTTCTCGAATCGCGGTAAGGATAGTTTGTGTGCCTTAACAAAACGTTTCTGAGAAAAAAACAATGGATTGAATAATCTGATCGATATAGCCTTTGCAGTTGTCAGACGTTGTTTTCAAGCGAATTCCGGTGCGTTCGTGAGGACTCTGTAGACCGTTTCGAACGCGTTGTCGTCTATGTAATAGTCAGTATTTACAAGGTGCGCCAGAATTGCACTGGCAATGAATTTCCTGTCTCCCGTAGTAAGTCAAGTTGGTTTGTGCTTTTTGATCCTTTGTGGTAATTGCCGTGTCGTTCCACCCATAAAGCTTGCCGAACATGAGCGAACAAACGAGTATGTTATCATGGATGTGATGAGAACAGGTAACTTGTCTTCCAGATTCGTTGAGATCACTGGTCGACTGGTGAAGCGGGCACGCAGTTTGGGAGCGGGAAAGGTGCAAGCGATTGTCTTTTCCAAGCGTCCTATTAGTAACCCCTACGAAAAGGAGTTGAATTCGTAACTCTTTCTTCTTGATGGTCACTCAAGTTTGTCTTGTTGCTCATTCTGCCATGTTCTTCTGAATGAAGCGGTCGGGGTATCCGAAAGCCAGAACCGTTTGCCTTACCATGTCTAATTGTTCATTCACCGCCTCATCCACGCAAATCATTTGCACACGGGCTCTAAGGGTGTGAATGAGGTTACGTTTACGCCCATTAGATACAAAACTGGCGGCATACTCGCAGGAAATCGCACAAGTATGATCTTGAACTCAGTCTTGTGAGATATCTTAAACAAAGGGAATAAACTACAGTTGAGCTTGAAGTGATGCTTTTGACCATTTGATATGTGAAGTAGAACGTGAAAATTCACTTCTCGGATGGTAATAGGCATCTGCTTGAGTTGACTGGGAGCTTTGCAATATTAACTTTGAATTTAGGCTTGTTAAAGCCGAAACAACCTACATGGTTATAGTTGTTATTCTACACAAGGACACTCAAAATTGCTTTTATAAATTTTCAACGAAACCAGTGGTTGCATTTAGAGAATTCACGAAGCGAGTGATAAGGTCTAGGTTTTGTGATTATCCACCCCTCCCCCTATTGTGCTCGGTTTACCCAATAGTTCAAAAATGTGTTGTAAATTACCCGTCAACGACGAACGATGCTTCATTGATTTGGTACGATTGATCAAGGCGGCTTGCTAGTAAATCGATTGTGCTTAGCATGTGTTCTGCCTGAGCACTGTGATTGGTCGCATTAGACCGTTTTGCATTTCGTATTACACACACGTGGCTGTGTGTGTCAATGTGCTCACTTTTTGATATCTCGTGCTTATAGCAATAACCGCACACGTTTGCATGATCACATCTCAGTGTTATTTGCTCATTTTAAGTCCTTCGTGAATCAAAAATTTTGTTCTATCATGAAACCTGTGGTTATTTTATGGGATATTGTTTGCCTAATAGGTTTTAGTGAAACGGAAAATGCAATTGATGTCGTTTAGTTCGGTTTCGTGTATCAAAACACATAACTTTATTTAAACTACATCCGAGAAAAATTATGATATTTTTTTGTGTAATTACAGAGGTTTTCCAAGGCAATGTACTTGGTGAGTTGACCAACACCAGATTTCATGTTGCTTGAATCCGTCTATCGTATTCTGTCATTGCCTAATTGGTGTCTAATTTTGTATCCGTGGTGATAAGGAAGTAATGAAATCTCTGATTTTTTTCTTATTTTACGACCTAGTTTACGAAATCAAATTTCAAAACCGAAACGCGGAACGGTCAGTGAAACACTATACAAAGCCATCCAGCTCCTAAATAGTGTACCCATTTGCAAAGTGGTAGATGACAACGACCTGAATGTTTGAGTTATAATATATCTGCATATATTGCCCTTTACATTTTACCTACCTAATTTTATCTATCACATTGATCAGACGGTTTTGTAAATGGGTTGGAAAAGGAGCTACACTTACATTGGATGTTCCGGACAATTGCAGTTTGCTCGGAGTGGATTACCCAACATTCATTTCTTCTTAGAGCGCATAGATACAAATGCTGATGTCAGCTGTCTGGATTATTCTGCAAAAATGTTCAACCGTATGAGTAAAAAATGAAAATACATGGAACGATGGACTTAGAAGACTTCGAAATGAAGAGTAATGAAGCTTGCTTTACTTCACAAGGGTTTATTACTATTGGTTTCAGAAAGTCGCGCACAAACCAATGATCTAGATAATATGATTTTTCTTTAACATGATTGGCATATTGTAGTAGATTATATCTGATATTATGATACTAAAGAGTAGGAATTGTTGGGCACCGACTGAAAGTGTTCGAAAGAATTTTGGTAATAAATACAGCGATGTCCTGGAACAAACTATTGGAATTGGAAAGAACACTGGATTCGCATAGAGGCACGCTAATTGCAATTAAATTGCTGCAGATTTTTTTTCTATCCCCAGATACTGTAATACAAGGTGACGCAATAAGTAAGTATAGCCCTTCACGTCACCCACAGGAAGGTGACGAGAAAAACGTTATTGTGTATGCACGTTTTCATGGTGACAGTTCCCCTATTTGCGCCCTACTTCATAAAATACTTTCTTGAATAATGAATATTTTTCGAGCACACTATTTACAAACATTTCAATCTATTATACTTTGCTATATTTTTTTATTCAAATATGATCACAACGTATGTAATACGCATGGTTATTTTCGATTCTGATGCATCGTTTTCAGACAAGGTTTTCAGTATTCCGAGTCGGACTGGTTGGAAATTAGGCGCCTCTCAGAGGAAAGCCATATTTCACGTAAAAACCAAACACGATTAGGGGTAAGTGGTGGAGATGTTGCCCTCGGTTACATGTTGATCAAAGGTGCAATGAAATCAGTTTTCAGAGGAAATAATCTATACTTCGCTTCAAATTAAGTAAACCTGACGTGTCAGAACCGAGATCGGTTCGGAATGTATCGAAAAATCGATGCGCCATGAGAAATGCTGTGGTAAAGTTTTATTGTTTAATAACACAGTGTAGTCGAAATCGTTGGTAAGTTATCGACGTTTTGGTCACCACGGGTAACCTTTTACGAGACTCTTATTAAACAATAAAATTCCACCTTGAGTGAACTCGCTTTGAAACAACACAAAGAACAGTCGTTGCCAATTCCATCCTGGCGAAAATGTCTCCTTTCTTAGAGTCGAACTTCCTAAAATAACTCAAAATTCGGTTTGTCACTCTGACAGTATTCTGTAAATACTATCGGAGTAATTTTTCAATGGATAATCAATAAACTGTTTTTCTTATTCGGGTTGCTGTTTGCACTGAAGTAGACTTCTTTTCCTAAGCTCAAAGAAAATATTATTTAGTAGGGGTGATTATGTGTGAGTGGACTCAATGATAATGATTGGCATTCGATTGATCAGTGGTCAATGATATTGAACTAAAAACAAAGTAAAATTACAGGGAATAATTAGAAAAACTACCAGTTCATTGATCACTGACTTGCAGCTTTCTTATTGTACTCTATCCTTACAGTTGGAGCTTTGCTTGAAGAGGGAACAACATGAACTGATGAAAGGCAATCGTGTGTACACAAACTGGATGGGGGATTTACTGGAACCATGATTCACATACACCTGTGGACACACGGACCTGCGCACCGAACAAGCACGCAACAAATGAGAAGCTCTTTTGTGAGCTGTATCAATAACACGAACTTGACCATGGTTAAAGGTAAGTTGAAACAACTTAGTGCTCATGCGAATACATATCGCGTTTTGACACACTAATTGGTTGACTCCGATATTAATAAAGAATGATGCGACTGTCTTATTGGTTAATCACAATAAGGAACTCACAAAAACATTCAGAAATTTGTTCATTCTCAAGCAATTATAGCAAGCAACATTTTGATTTTAGGGCGCATGATATAAATAGCTGAACAGTGACAATCACAAATGACCTTACACGAGTAAATCTTCATACTAGTGTAACAGCTAATGAAACGTAATCGGAAAATTTAGGCCGACAGATAGTTTTGACCGGTGGTAGTAGAATAGATTACCGCGCTTCCATACCGTCTCGAGGGTCAGAAGTCCCAATTCCCACCGGAAGTCACCTTGGTGGTAGAGAGTAATGCACCCTCATTGAGCTCGTTTCAACACATGACCTTTCGGGACCTTACGGCATCCTCCAATTCAAATTTCGGGGTCGCGTTGCCGGCTATCGCTGACAGTAGTGGGCCTTCGCGGCAATGATGTACGCCCCTTCTACTGCAATAATACCAACATTATGCAATTCATCACTGATTTCCATTGAGGCTGGTCATTTCAAATTTGGAATCAGTGTTTATTAGGAGACAAAGACTGCGATCTCTGAACCACACAATATTCAAACCTGTTTTGAAATAAAACACTGAGGACTTCTTTTCGATATATCTCAGTGAATACCAAGGAAGTTGAGTTAGGAGCAAAGATATCTTATGCGATTCTTTTTCTAACCTAGATATCCGAGATTCAGGGAAGAGAAGAATCTTGAAAATTGAGAGTCCATCAGGTGACAGCCGTAAGCGAAATTCTGACTGTGTCTCGCTCTGAAATTCGATTTTACGTGCTGAGCTTTTATTTTGGAACTTGGTTTGTTTTCACAGGTGACAACGAGGTGCGAAGCACGAATAAAACTCTAACAAATACTGGTTTGTTCTAACTGCTTGCAGATAATTTCGCGTGTAGGTACACCCAAAATTCCTTTATTGAAGAAACTCATTCTGCTTCATCTCGAAGCAAATGAAATACAACATACATTGTGTTCACCAACAAGGATAAGCGCCATCTAAGTACAATGGATCTCTTGATCATTTTAGGTCAGGAAGTCACGATTCCATGTAAGTGCGAGTACAAAAATACTACCACAGTTCCCTTCTACTTTACAGAGGGTATGCCAGATTTTTGAGGTATATTGGTTTCTTAAAGTATATCGATGAAAATGCTTCAACAAACCAAACCGATGCTTGATCTCAGTAGACAGTGTATTCCCCAGTCACAAAAAGAACATGAAAACCGTTTTTTCTCCGCCAGTTATAGCAATAAGGGTTCACTGGATGACCTTAATAATTTTTCACCTTTTGTATTTACGCAGCCAAGTGTATCTATTTTGGAGACTAATTCAATGGTTTCCTGCGATACAATTTGGAGTAGAACTTTTGGAACTATCGCGAAATTCCGATATTCTTTTCCTAATTATTCATGTTTTTTTGTGATTATCCAACACCGGATACCTCGCTTCTCACTGTATCCGTCTATTCAACCATAGGGAAAGTAAATGACTTTCATTTGTCCAATTTTATGAATCTTATTGGCAACACGGTGAAATAACCGCGGAAAGTGGGAGATTTAGTTACATTTTATTGGTTGAAAGTGAATGCTGGTGGTCGACCACAGAGCAACCGAAAATTGTCCACCGATGAGCACAAATATTTCCATAAGTTTCAACCTATACTGATAGAAGAGAATTTAAATTTATTAGCCAATAACTCTCCTTGTAATAACAATGACCAAAGTATCATTTAGAATCGTGAAAAAGCTGCACATATGTTTTATCCTTGTTTGAAATGATTATCAATGCCGATGATTTCGCCTTCTTGGGCAACAGTGCACCGGCAGTTCAACACGTAGCTGACCGCTTAGTAATTAACTTGTCTCAATATGATGTGTGCTTTGCGGCTACAAAATGTAAGGTGCTTCTTTAGGACTGACAGGAGCCTGTGCCTACACTCAGCTGCTTGTAGGGATCGGTTAGAGGGGGTCAATAGCTTTAAGTACCTTGGGAGCTTGATCACAACTGGTGGTGGTGTAAGGATGGAGATCACACCAATAGCTGAAAGAGCCGGAGCAGCTTTCACAAGCTTGCGTCGTCGGTGGTGCTGCCCTCAGGAGAAGGACGTACACTGTCGCAGTTCGTAGCATTCTTCATTACGGTTGTAAGACCTGGCCCCTCCAAGTTGAAGATGCTCGGCTTCTTTCCGTATTCGACAATCGATATCCCGGAAGCATCGCTCGAACATGATTGCAACATCAAGTGAGCAATGGGGAGATTCGTTGTCGTGTGTTTGGTGCCTGTAGTCGTCATCCGGCCGAAATTTCTCTTTACACTACTTTCGATAGCTCCAGCATGTTTTGCGTATGCTTGTCCATCGTTTACTTTTTTGTGGTCTGTAAGTACGCGCTAAGAAAGGCTGCGAGAAAGGATGTCGTGGTCAGGTTAGGACTTGGCGCAGACGCATCCAGAAGTTGGCTTCAGCTTTGACTTCACTTGGTTCTTCATTTCTTCCTAGTTGGGATTTACTAGGTGCAGATTGCCGTTGGTTAAAGACGCTGAGAGATAAGGCTGAGAATCAATTCCTGTGGCGTGAATGTTGTATGGCCTCTCTGTTGACATCCTGTTCCTCATAAATAAGTAAATAAGAGACAAATATTCACAAAACCTGTGCAGTGTAAACATCAAAATTGGCTTTAACTTGTTGTAATCTTCATGCTGACACCTAAATCTCCTCCCCCGACTTCGTATTTATCTCCCTATGGTTTTTGCGTTCACACCATGATTGTTCTTATTTGAGTTTATTTATATCTATATATCGTCAGTGCCCATCCACTGAGTCCCGAATAATTATGAAACCCTGATGGATGATTGTGAACTGAATATCTTATTATCGCAACGGCCATCAGGAGTCTGACCTTAATCGGCTTGCCTTATATCCTAACAACAAGATGAAGCATCCTTCGGTCACTAGCCTAAGCTATTCGTTTTTCTTTTTCTGAATATAATGTATAACCTTTAGCAAGCATGCCCTTAATTCCGTCTCAGCCTGGTTGAGATATGGTCGCAGTTCCGTTTCATTTCAGGTTCAAACGCAAATTGTGTGAACAAATTTCTGTTTGTGGTACTCAACACGTCGAAAGGAGGCTGAATCAAATGGGAATCCAATGATCTCATTCTTCTCGTGCATGACGGCAATGACGCAGGGGCGTTAATGTTCATATCTTGAAGTGCAGCTTCCACTGGATACGCTCGTGATACCTGGATCCACTTCCTTCTTGACTCTGAATTGAATATCACGATTCGGAAGCTAAAATAAATACTAGAAAGTAGTGCACCAATTCTACGGCCACAGACAATGGGGTTTGCTTTTGTCCAGCACATAAGCGTGCTTGAAATACAGATAAAATCCATCTTCGCTACCATCAGTCGGCCTCACACACGACATAAAATGAGCTTCAGAGAGAAAATGATGTAAACCATACTTACGTTGAACTGACCGAGATGATAATGGAGAACGAAGTCTACTGATCTTCAATATGACTGCGTTCACTCTCAGGAATTTTTCCTATTCTCTTTAGCAAGGATTCCACTTAGTTGTCTATAAAATAATTTTTTGTCCTTTTCACAGTGATGCCACTAGAACAATCATATAGGCTGAAAAATAGCTTCTACCTACATAGATGGTTAATTTTTGTGAGTCGGGTCAGTGTTATGCACTTCACATCCACGAGCACAATAAGCGACCCATGATTTTCATTTTGTAAGCAGTTAATTTCTCTCTCATGAAGACATGATCAACAATCTAATGATATTTGGCCTAGGATTAGGCCAATAGTTTCCCTGAACTTTCATGATTGCCATCGTTAATCACCTGATTCCATGTGTCGATTATCTTGCTGGTTTGTCTCTCGTGGATCCTGTGATACACCGTAATCTGTTGGAGAGTAGTAAGCCTTTATATCTCATAAACCTCCATAAGCCCTCTTAGGATTCGACTCATGACGGTATGCCTGCAATTTTCCATTTTATACGGTTCTCTGATGGTCACCCAGCTAAAGACATCCCTCCCATAAGCACCACGCAGTGTCCCATATCACATTGTTCACAAAGGTTCTCCAACTTCAGCGAGTCCCCGGTGGTTATTACTCGGGTGACTATCTGTAGTCGAAGATGAATTCTAGCACATGTTAGGCATAGGGATACTTCAACTGTCAAGGAGTCCTTTACCCCTTAAACTCCAAATGGTTCCAAAGCACAACGACTGGATCCTAAAGAGGACATTTCAGCTGTGAACCAAGGCTCGGCTTTGGGGAATTTACGAGTGCCGTGGATTGCAACCGGAGGTGATTTGCTCCATCAGGGCCAATCGTAAGTGGTAGTGGATAGAAATAGCTAAATTATGGAGGTGGCATCAGAGGCTGGCTACTTTGGCAATCTATTCAGTTCAGTTCGAAGCTTATTGAATAGGGGCTGCAAGCAAGTGTCATATATGTGCAATGCAGTTAGTCGGCTTATACCTGAGAAGAGAAAGAAGACGAACAGATAGAGCACGGTGATCAAATGCTCAAACGACTTTTGAGTCAAGCAACAAAAGTACAATCCTAAGTTATTCTACAGTCATGTGACGTCAGTTGAAAACCACCACTTAAAACCGAAATCATCACCGGACAAGATGTCATGCCGCCGTTAGTCTGCAAGCGCAAGCTGTTGTCACTGATCAACAGACTGCAAAAATATTGAATCCATTTGGCGAGAGGACGTCTTCCTGAATGATTGGGGCGCATTTATTATACTAAACCATTTAAGAAAGGGTAACAAACACGATTTGAGGATAACCTAAAGATCTACACAAAACTTCAAACATTCTGCATTGATCTATTCAACTGCGTCTAAGCTGTGAGAGACCGTCACACCCAAACGAACCAAAAGAGCTTCAGCCGTGGCAGAGGATGTATTGATTTATTCTTTACATGGCTTGGGAAGTAGGGGTATCGATACATGTCCTAGCAGTCAACTAAGGCCTGTTCCGTCAAATTTCACGTTGCTTTCATTTCAATTATTTAGGAATCTCTCTGAGCGATAAAGAAATTTGATGTGATGCCTAATAAACTAGCAAGGATTCTGAGGGGACACTATTCGTCAACTATAGCCTGGATTTGTATGAATAACAACGAGGTTTCAGTGTTTCCACTTACAACCACATTTATATATCTTTCCCGATTTGCCGACGCTGTTTAGCTATGCAATCTACTGGACTGCGAATCAGACACTGGCCGACTACTTGGAAATTAGTCCGAGTCAGGAAATACAAATCTTGTGTGCAGATTTTATGAATGATATTCTTGCATTAGGAGGCTCCTCACCGAACTTCACCTAACAGCTGGTCAAATCGATTTCTTCCCCAAACCGATCGGGATAGAAACAAACAAAATGAAAAACATATTTTGACTTACTTTGGATCACCAGCTTGAAACCAGTTCATTGATGGATAACTAATTGAATACGTTTTATTATCAAAAATAATCAGAATGGTCAATTGAGGATGAATATTGAGTGTTAACAGCTCTAGGAATCCATTTCATTTGTTACGATGGACAAAGTGAATCGACAGTAAAACCAGGTCTACACTAAGGCTGTCCGTCGTGCTGCTATCCGCCTCGTACTATGCTAAAACTGAATGTTCTGACCACCGGGAACGGAAATACCAAAATGTGGAAAGTATTTGATTTCTGGTGCCTGTGACGTAACTCGAAAGTAGATAAGCTCGACAGAGTAACAACCACCGAGCTAGGATAAAATGCCCCAAAACTCTAAAAACTTATGGTTCTCTTTCACTGTCATTGGCTGTGAAAGTTCCATCAAATCCTTCGGCGACTTACGATGGAACTTACTGTAGAAACACTCCTATCACTAGACTATCATAGATGGTATGTACCTTTGGTCACAAGCCCAAGGCTTGGAAAAAATCTGCCCAGAATGATGTAGATAACCTAGATTGCGGTCGGTCTATGGTGCCCCCACTGGTACAAAACCTGGTGATGACCTGCTTCGATATCTTTTCGAACTACCGCGCAAGGTCAGCCAGGATCCACGACCTATTTTATCCAACAGAAGGTAATAAAGTAAAGTTGAAGAATTCGGTTGAAAATACAGTCACAAAAAGTATACACAGTCGGAAAATAGTACATTCCACATATACATACACAAGAGAGTGAGAGGGTAGATCCAACTGGACTATAGCGCACACACAGTGGAAATATCTGTTCATCCAAATGTGTAATTACTGAAATAAGAAAGAATAGGGATTACAAAAGCTGGTTTTCTGGTGGCCCCCGCTCTCTTTAGACACTTTCAATAGATGAATCGCATGAACGACTCGCGCTATCATGCATCCCATTTGAGTCACAAAGCCGAATTCAACTATATCATAGTTTGCCAACAAATAATGAGAGAGCGGTGTCTACATGAATCAACGTATCTACTGTAGTCACCCAAAAACTGTCACTCACAATTCTCCATCACTACGGTCGTTTAAATTCATGCAGAGACAGAGCGTGAAAAGACGACAAATAAAGCGGTTTCACAACATTTATAACGATATAACCGTTCACACTGACAGTGGTGATGAACGATTTGAAACTGACACATTGGACGGAAGAGGACTTATCAATTACTAAGGCCGCTGCTAGGATGTGAATTCGATACAACTGGTGAAACACTTCGGTCATTATGTGCAGTTGAGGTGCATAAATAAATAATCGACAAGCCATAGTTCGAGAGAGTTCGGTTGGCTTTAGTCACTCACAGAGCACAGTGTACGTGGAAATGAAGCTTGATATGGGGGTTGATATCAAAAAAGTGACAGATGTTTTGAATTTGATTCATTTAGACCGTTTGTCAAATCTGCTGGAACCTGATTGATAATCATCGAATCGCTTTTTCAGATACGCATGAGACACTCAACCGAAAAGCAAAGACAACACCAGCTCTTTAGTACGAACCCATTCCGTTTATTCTTTTTACGTCCATTAAAAAGACGAAGGGAATGGATGACCTATGGTTATTCGGAGTACATTTAAACAGCTTAATTTGCTATATAATATTAATTTTACCAACAGAAAAGTGAAGGATATAAGTTGTCTCAGGTTAACTGTCATAAAGGAATTCTAATGTAAATACGGTTATTATGTTAGTGCAGAAGGATCATGTTTTATAAGAAAAGACTTATTTAATAAAGCATGGTGGTGAACATAATCCTTATTCCAATGTAAAAAGCATTTACAAACGAATCACACTTGCGTTCAGGCTTCCGTAGTGCAAGTGTATGATTCAAAAAATGTGGCACTGTTCAAAAATAAATTCAGTCAAATATTGTGCTTCATTAAGATTAACATGCCCAACTACAAAACGTTCATCTACACGAACTGTGGTTTTATATAAAGTTTGATTGTCGGAACCACAGAGTTGCCCTAAAAGTTGATAGCCAGTTGTGGGCTATAATTTCAGGCTGAAGAACTGACCTGCTTGAACTAGACAATAGTTCCAAGCGATAATACGTCGCAGCGAAACCTTTTCCTCTCATGGTACGACGGCTTGTGAGCCTCAGCGACCCAACCAGTTATACAGGATGAATTTTTCCAATAGTACCCGGAAGATCAGTGTGTAGAGGATTGACAAACCGGTCTCCTGATCCCCAAGTTTGACGGTCGCTTTGAGCTGGCAACTCGGTCGGTAAATCAGTGGTAGAATAATTGATCCAAGCAAATGGACTTCATTTTAACAACTCACGCTGCTTTGTGCACAGGTTTATTTTAGAACTGAAGATTGAAAACCCTAATCGTTCTCTTGCTTCGTAGCTGGACACAGTGGTAGTGTCCGTAAAACATCTAACATGAACTGTACAAATGCAAAGAATTCCACACTGCATCGGTCGTGGAGCAGGATCATCAGGACAGCTCTGTCCATTGCATCCAACAGTGTTGGTAGGGATCAGTAAGATATATTTCAAATTCCTCTCTCTTTTATTCAACTTCTGTATTCTGTCCCCAACCACATCTACTTCCCCTCTTTATCCTCTCATAATGCTCTAACTAATGACAACCGTGATACTTACACCGGTTCATCGTCAAACCTCCTCAACCTCTGAATCACAGTTTCTTTACCGTGCGCACTCTCATGCAGATTGATCAGCAGGCGTTCCTAGCGCTCTCATTAGATTCTCTGAAGATTGATGTATGCTGCTTTAGTCGTGTTAGGCATAGCTTATATTGTGATCTTGGCATATGCTTCAACAGGCTGCAGGTATGACACGCAGAAGGACGAGTTCTACGAAGAACTCACCACTCTCGTTTGCAAGAGCAAACGCTCAGAAATTGTAGTGCCATCCGGTGACGTTATTGCACATGTTGGTAAACTTGATGCGTCAGAAGCTTGTTTAGTTTGGAGTTGTTCCTTACTCACTTAGAGTACAGATAACGGGAATAGACGTCTTCAGTTTTGTTCAGATATTTTGGTTATTCCTATCTAGTTCGCGTTGCATGGCCACTTGGTGCTCCAACACTACAAGTAATCTGAGCCAGATTGGTCATATGGCAACAAGGCACTGATGGCGCAATTCTGTTCAGAACTGGAGATCCTACTAGTCCACGTATGTAGAGTCGGACTGTGCATTAGTTTTTATGCGACTATGACTCCACCTCCATGGTCATCGACACAGACTGCGAATCCCGTTAGCCGTACAACTGTTGCCTGGTCCAGAAGTTCACAACAGATATGAACAGAAATCAGCACACAAGCCAATATTCAGGACAAGCAGTAATGCAGATGAGCAACGGGTACTGATTTTTCTATTTTCCACCTAAAAGATGCGTCCTCATACTGTGACCACTTAACGGACTACCTGTAAGTTCGTTAAAGCGTATTTGCTCATGGAAACCTGTAATGTTCCATCAATAGATTATCCTTCCCTCGATTTAATTGGCTCTGTATAGCTAAGAGAAGGGTGTGCAACAGCGAGTGGCATCATGTCATAAGAAATCTATCCAATCATCAGTACTTGAACACGACATCTGAGAAGAACTTATATGGACACGGTGGTAGGAAATATGAACCTCCGTAAGATGCGAGTAGCCCCAAAACAGTTTCTCTATGAGAAGCCGAAATGGAGACTAAGTACCCATTATGCAAATCAGAAGTTCACCGTTAAATACGAAGCATCTTCACTGCCACCTCAATACTTGACTCCCATGAACCCAACTCTGCTAAATTCATTATTATACTCCGAATAACTCAAGTTATATAGTTCTCATGAACCCAAATTTTTATCACCCATGTCACCAAAAACCTATTTATTAGTCGTACGCATTCTGGGGTGATTCCTGATTATTGGATATCTCTATGCATCAGTTATACACCCAAGAAGGGATCCAGCAAGAATCACTCGATAATCTGCATATCTGTTTTGCCGGAAAATTGAGAAAAAACACCTCCACCGCGTAAAACTTCGAACTCACTCATACTTGGCCTACGAACCCTTTCTGTCAACCCTTGACACCGTTCACTATATTATGAATTCTTTTGCTTCTGCTCTTGATCACGGTGGCTGTACTGTCAGGCTGATTTTTCATGAGAATGCAAAAGCTCCAAGTGCATATCATCAAGGGGCCGACCCTGAATATTCTACATGATAGTAGAGTCGAACGCCGTACTCTGAACAACCTACATCGTATCTAATCGCATAGAAATAAGTTCCTGTGATAACAGACACTCGTCTTCTGTTCCAGTTACCTCGATTATTTTCGCGATATCGTCCATCCCCATTTACTGTCTCTTTTTAAATCACCAAGCTTTCCCATCGGCTCAATCTCATTCACTGCATATACGCCAATGGTATTGCACTTGGATGCCCTGTAACGGAAATGGGATTTTGGATTAATCTTTATAACAGACTGGAAGAACTGCTAATGGTTCATTTTTCATTCTTTTTCAACCTAAATCTTGAAGGGTGAATCGCGCAACCAAACTGTTTTTATTATCACCCTATATCATTCCTTTGATAAACAACATCTCCCTAAGGGTTCTGCCGATCGCTATCAGGGGCTACTCTGAATAACAGCCTACTTGGAACTCCGAAAGATTTCCTTCTCAGCATTCAGAGTAGGAAAAATTAGATCAACTTTAATCTTGAGCTTCTGTTTGTACCTTCATTCATTCTCCTTCATTGACTTTACAGCTCTGCGGCCATTTATTCCAACTTAAAAGGAACAGATTTTGATGTTACCATCAAGTCTTTGAAATTGCTTCTTGTTGAAGCAATAATAACATAGATATTCTCAGTGACTTCATCATTAGTATACTGATGCTTGGGACAAGTTTATAAAGAGACAGCTATGTGACACCAATCACGGCCTTCACTTCACACTCCCCATATCCACCTCTTTCTGTTAAAATAGTTCCAAACACTCAAAAGACTTCATTTATGCGTGTCCATATGTGGGAATATACTCATCGTTTATCATATCCGCCTACTCTTCAGACCGCGGAAAAAGAATCAACGATCTTTTTATTATTCGTCGCCGTTCGTCTAATTGTATTTACTGCTTCAAATGGTGCTTCCACTTCATTCTCTCCACATTCCCATTGGTCATTCTACCACTTTTTTTTGGAATCCTCTGTCAATAACATGAGTGCTGAAAACTCACCCCATATCGGATCCTTGAAAACTTTCTAAGACCTGATTTGGTTTGACTATTCCTACATATCTTACGAAACTGGCTTCAGTTTTTACTGTAGTTTTAGTTTTATTGTCCCAATCATCAACCATCATCAATAATTTGCCAAGATGACGGGTGGTCAATACACCCTAGACAAAACATCCCAAAGCCAAACACAAGTGCCGTGACCCTTTGACAATTTTACCTAATGAACAGTCACCCATCTTTTTTAAAATTTAAGTATTTTCTTTCTGTACATCTTTTACCTGGTTCGGGTACAAAAAGATGCTTGTGTAACGGCCAGAGTGGAGGCCGCCATCTTGTTGTTCGTTTAATGTAAGTGTTGGCGCCGTTGATACACTTACTGAGCCTCGGCTCATGGAGTTTTTCCCTTTTGTGCTTTTGCAGATCACACGTGCTACCCTCATCGGAAGAGCATTGCCCCTGCCTGTTACATTTTTGGCACCCACGGCGGGACCGCATTGAGCGGAGTGGGAGGCCTTGGAGATAGACCTGATGTGGGCCGAGGAGATAATTGTGAAGTGATCTGAGGCGTAGATTTGGTGTGGCCCAGGAGAGGTCTTGTGGTAAGGCCTACCCAAGGTGTGGTTCCCGGAGAGTTAATGCTCCTGTAGTGTGTTGGAGTACGGAACACTGGGGGCAGTGTTCTTTTGTGGGGGGAGCAGTGTAACGGCCAGAGTGGAGGCCGCCATCTTGTTGTTCGTTTAATGTAAGTGTTGGTGCCGTTGATACACTTACTGAGCCTCGGCTCATGGAGTTTTTCCCTTTTGTGCTTTTGCAGATCACACGTGCTACCCTCATCGGAAGAGCATTGCCCCTGCCTGTTACACTTGTTCCTGCTAACACTCACGATTCATGTACGATTCCCCATGCAACCGGAACTGTTACAATGCAGAACTTTTTGCATGCCTCCAATAAACCACCAAAACTGAACATTTCTTTCACACCTCTGATCTTTTCGTTTCTAGTCACTGAATATTTACAGCCAAATGACTATCATCCATCAGGCTGGTTCGACAACATCCACAATAGATAGACCGTGCATTAGGAATAAAATGATCAACATAATCCTTGGGTTTCGGAGTGAAATCACCTCCGTGACGCTTGAAAAAATCATTGGAGCTTTCTAAGGCATAATCGGTGAATTGAACTGAGTGAATAAGTGGACGTTAGACCAGCGAGGCAACACATAGAAATGCTTTGATTTGTTGGGCCACAAGGCTTCGGGAAGGAACAGGAAGATTGGGGAATGGTGTGTGTAAATGATTCAACAGAAATCCATGATTCATGACAAATTATTGTGCAGCATAAGACGGATAAATGAAAAAAAGAATATTCTCACCGAAGCATTTATGTGTATTATGCAAAAAGCAAATGGGTATCAAAAGCTCAGTTGTGAATATGTACGATGAAGAATTCCAGGCACAGACGTCTCTGCGGACAAAAGCTTGCCATTTAATTGGTTCATCGACATATGACAATGTCTGCTCGGATTTCTCAGTGTGTATCACAAACTCTTAGCCTAAGTACACAGAAGTCAATGTGAAATTCACCCACGTACCTATTACAAATGAGCGATAAACGAGCCTCGACCTCAAATACTATACTAATATTGTCACGGATTTGATTTGTGGATTACTGCTGCTGTTCCATAGCGACTAAATGAGACAACTTTCCATCTACTGGATATAGCTTTACCGAAACTTAAATAAACACTAAATGTTTAGCTGCAAACAAATGGACTATTGAGTGGGGATACAAGGACAAGTATTTACGTCAGGGTAAGCAGGAATGAAGTAGTTTGTCCGTTGCTTACTTTAGATAACAAGAAAAAGAGGGACGGATGTATAAGGAACTTTGTTTGATACGTGTCAGCAGAGCTATATGTCACCGGGCGCGTCCCTAGGTCATTGACATCTATGTTCTAAACAAGCCTAGAGTCGCGTGCTCTTGAGACTAAATTGTCAACACGACGGTCGAGGACATTCAGCTGTAGGAAACAGGTGAATATACTTTATTGGAGTGTAAGAAAGCACATTCATAAAATGTGGGAAGCTGAAGCCCCACAATGTGGACTCTTCACGACTATAATTTGGATATGGTTTACCTCTCGGAAGTTTGTCTACCCACCTTTTGCCACAGGCGCGTAAAAATTTTAGGTTAGCCAGCTTACTAACATTATCATGGCGGTCCGGCAGACAAAATTGAACTCCATGGCGTCACATTCGCATTTAGAGATGAAGATAACAGCACGATGATGTCTTGGGAGTCAATTTATGGAAAATGTGCATTGGCAGGCTTCAAAAGTCCCACACAGAACTCAACAGTGGTCGCCACCTAAACCCCGGCCAATGAACCTGGTGAAAAAACGAAAGATGAAATGAAGGACAGCCTATACAAACTAATCAACCGGGTCCAGATACATGACAATCTGTTGGTCGGAGGTGGCTGGTGCGCTCACACTGGTGAATCAGATAAGTGAGTTGGCACATCTTGAGATGATTTGACTTAGTTCAATACTGCGAGTGAGGTGACCCTTGGTCATTTTGGTCGACGCCGACAGTATGGTCTTTTGCAGCCCATGCCTCCAAAGTTCCCGAAAGGTCTCAATGACGTGGTGTTCAAACAACAGTCGTACTGTGCATCATATTTGCCAAATCCTAACAGTTTCCTTTTGGCTTCGTCTGTAGAGGACCGTAAAGTGTATCCCATTGTAGCACTTGACACAAACGGTTCAGACTACATTCTCCCGCATGCACACTCCACAAGACGTAGGACCTCCTCATCTACCAGAGGTTTTTAAAACATGCTTGCGCATGGGTACAACCGCAATGGTCACAGAGGTCAAATGCTTTATTAATGACAACTGGTAACCAGAACCTGAATCTTGGAGTGGATGACCACAAGGGATCCCAATATATCAGAAGTGATGGCGAGCCGAACGACAGTGGATTAGCGTCTACCACCAAAGTGCCGATGACAGCGAGGATTCAAACCTCTGACCCCCAAAATGGTAAACAAACGCTCTGAGGCATTCAAGCACCACCGGTTGCGACCCTCTAACTGCCAGAAAAACGCCAAGAGCTGTCGTGTGCAAACTCAACCTTGTTGTTCATCGCAACCAACGTGCAAACGCATGCTAATCCAATAAAATATATAAGATGATCTATTTAGCGGTTAATAAATCTGCTGTGAAACAACTAGGGGAAAATCGAAGGACATCTCAAAGCTAGATCTATAAGAGGACATTTCAACTACCAACCAAAGTCCGTCTTTGAGAAATCGCAGAACGCTGTAACCTACAGCGGGAGGCCTTGCGCTTTGTCAGATCGAATTGTTAGTGGTTGTGGACAGATTTGGCTGATGTACAGGGACGGTATCAGGGGCTGGCTACTCCAACGAGCTCATTCGGTCCCATGAAAAATTTCTCAGGTTGGAGTTGCAAGCATGAGTCATATCTGTGTGTTATAGTAGGTTACCATATGCCTGAGCAGAAAATGAAAATAAACGAATAGACGGGACACTTCGATCCATTTCTGAACCGAGCTGTAAATCATACAACGAACGTATAAATCCAAGATGTCCGAGGGCCGTACAATGTCATTTGTGAACCAGCAAGTATAGGAGAGATTACCACCGAGAAAGATAGCATACCACCTTCAGTATATAAATGCTAGCTGTTGTCACTGATCGACAAGCTGCACAAACTTTTGAATCCTTTTGACAAGAAAGAGTCTTCCTGAGTGATTCGGACACATTAAAAATTACCGTTCGAAAACTACCTATGAATCTACTCGATCGACACAGCTATAGACATAATTTTTACGCTCTTATTCAATCACGTATCGGTTGTGTGAAACCATTCCACTCGAACGAATCAGGGGAGTTTCCACCATGGCATAGGTTGCGTGGACAAGATTTTCACAATGCTTTGAGAAGTGGAGTACCGGTACAGGTCCTAGCAGTCCATAGTGGCCTTTTTCGTCGACTTTAGGTTTGGTTACGTTTCGACTATTAGGGAGTCTGGGCGATAACTGATTTTGATGTGATGGCATATAAACTAGCAAAGCTTCTAAGGGAACACTACTCGTCAATTATGGCCCGGGTTCCAGGAATGACGAAGAATCCTCCCAGTTTTATTCACAATCAGAGACAAATAAGACTGCGCTCTTTCACTGACACTCTTCAACTAAGCCACCGACTAGATAGTGGATAAGGCACTGGCTTCTAACCAGTGATATATATGTTAGTGAGGAATTGCACAACTTCGACCTGGAATTTACGAATGACAGTGTTAGGCTATGGCATTCCCCGCTACTCTTCAGGAATCTGTTGATCGAACCTACTTATCCGTCTGTTCATTCGGGGCAGAAGTGAACACAGAGTTGAAAGCCCCCGGCGGGCTGCCGTAGCTCACACAGCATAGTACACGTGACAATAAAGTTCAGTGTCATACATTGTTATCAAAAAGAATACGCACGACGTAAGTCTAATTTAATTGAGCTATTCGTCAAATATTTCACAGATGAATGGATAATTAATTAGTTATTTGATAAGTTACGCATAAGAAACCCAACCGATTTGAGTAGACGACACCAGCTCTTTGGTAAAGAAATACATTCGGTTTATTCTTCTCTAGATACATCATATTGATGAAGGATATAAATGATTTATAAGGATTTGGAGTACATTGGGAACCGTTTCATTCGAGAAGGGATATTAATTTCACCTACCATGTGGTACAAGACCTACATTTTATCACCCTAACTATCCCAAACAGAATTCAAATGTGGATGTTGTAATACAA
The DNA here is from genome assembly GCA_948099385.1 of Fasciola hepatica. Taxonomy (NCBI): domain Eukaryota; kingdom Metazoa; phylum Platyhelminthes; class Trematoda; order Plagiorchiida; family Fasciolidae; genus Fasciola; species Fasciola hepatica. The sequence goes on from CANUEZ040000199.1 coordinate 3,929,234, forward strand.
GAGAACGACCCTGTTTTAAGATAAGAACTTAGTATATTGAGCCCGGGGATATTCGCATCGCTTATCTCAAGGAAATAAGCATTTATAAATGAATCCCACATGTTTTAGGCCTTCGTGGGTGCAAGTGTAGAATTACCATTTTGTGACAGTTTCAATCAAATGTCCTGCTTCATGAACATTGCACTTCTAGCTGCAAAATATGAGTATAAACATAATGTTGTTTTACATAAAACGTCGAACTTCGATGCCACAGTCTTGACCAAAATGTTGGTAGTCAGTTATTGGACACTACATCAGCTTGGAGGATAGACCAACTTGAACGGGTCAATAGTGTTCAACAATACGCACCACAATAGCCTCAGCTGTTAGCAGAAACTACGTGACTAAGACTGGCTCTAATCTCGGGCCTGTCTCCAATTTCAAAAGAGTCAGTCCCGGGGTTACTGAACATAATGATGTTTTCCCAACAGGAGCTATAACCGTGTAGTTCTGGTGGATTTGTGGCAGAAATACTCGCATTTATCCTATGTTTATCAAAAGGGATTGTCAACGTAGCTTATCGAAGATTTCTTTCTTCAAAGTATCAGCTATTCTTGATTCAATCACAGGAGTACCTCCTGCAAATTTGATAGGGGGTTATTTGTCTTGTCCTCCGCCCAAGCTTATCCAGTGCTTGATGGGGATGGTCTGACGACTTGATGACGATACTTTGCTGAAAGGTGTGTGATCTGTTATTTGTAACAGAAGAATAAATAGGGCAAATTAAAAAAGGGTAAACTCAATATGCAGACACATTTTCAACGTGAAATGGGAAGGAACCGTGTTAACGATTGGAAATGAACTGGCAGCTTGTTTCTTTAGTTGTATTGAACACTACATATACGTTTACCGTTCAAACTCACTTTTTTCATACCATGTTTGGTTTTCCGAGCTGCATGACTTGCTTCGTGTCTGTTGCGTAGTTTAAGTGTTGTCCCGTGGGCTACAACCATTTTTACTGGGGAAAGTTTATTGAGAGTGTGCATAATATAAGAAATTTTGTAGAGGCTAATAAATCAACGCACTTGGGTGATTCAAATTTAGTTGGTTCCAATAGACATTGGTAATTCTGAAAATGTTCTTCGACGGATATTTGCAGAAAACTTATTTGGATGTCTGTTTGCTTGTAACTGAGAGATTCCGTGGTAAAGCGATAGAGGGTGATTGAAGCATTTTAACTTAGGTTAGGATCCAGTGCAGTACGGATGGAAAACCATGGAAGATTTAACCGCGTCCGTGGTATACAGCGGTGCACTGTACTATCCAATTGAATAAGCAAGTGTACAGGACCAACAAAAATGGAGCTTGGAAATGTGGAATGATTTTGCTGTTGTATTTTAATTACATGAGTTTCACATTGATTTTCACATCAATTACTACGGTTCTCAAGGCAGGAAGTTTGCTTTCTCGGGTGTCAGAATCTCATTCATGCTACTCGTGCTTTCGCGGAAGATTCTGATGAGGGCCGATTGTGTGGAGACGGTAAACGACCCGTGTGTGATAAATGGCTAGCTCCCAACAAAGCAAGAAGCAGAATGTGGTCAGCAATTAAATTAGTCTCCTGTTTAACGTGCAATCATCCGCTGTCAACCCACATTGTAGACGATTACACAAATTTTATACTATACAGGATGAACAAAACATCAAGATAATGACGGAATCATTGAGGATTGAACCGGTGTGATCAATGATTCATTATCTGTGTGGTGGTTATTGGAAATGAACAACCGTGAAACAAGAACTCCTCACTCTGTGGACATATAAATCAATGAAGACCATTTTAGATAGGCAAGAAATGAGGTGGTTATTTGTGAGCATGAGATGAGGTCAAAACTCAATGCAAGGGAAAAAGAATTTATGTAACAGTTATAGCTCAAATGCCACATTCACGATTTGTCGGACTGATGATCACCACCTAAAAGAACCCTCCTAAACTCTACCTGAGTGACATGCTACTCAACGACATGTTATGGTCGCAACGCGCACTCCATCCTTGATTGACAAACTGGCAACGAGAATGAATATTGTTAATGTACCGAAGAAATTTGCTGTATATTGAACGACACTTCATGGAATATTGGACTATTCCGTAGTTTTCTGTAATAAATGCAACCAAAAATGTTTTACTCTGGACAACATTTTTCATGGTAGATAAGCCTGTCTGAAATCAGAAATCGCTTCAGCAGTTCAAGTCTAAAAGAATGAGGCTTGTACAGCATCTCGAAGTGAGGTCTGCGCATGGTTTAGTGGAATAATCTATTGATTTAAATTTATGATGTGGGTGGTAAGGATCATACCCACCTAAAACACGTTTTGAAGTTGGACCCAGTATGCCATGGTTGTATTATTATCGGCGATATCTCCCACAGTACGGTGTACCATGGTCTTTCGATCAACTCATAACGAGAAATATATAAACTAATAATCACCTAGACTCTTCGTCACAAAACGACTGGGTCTAGGGCGAGATACTGGGACTGCCGTGGGCGAGTAAAGGTCAAAGATAGACCACCCATTAGCCTGAATTAGAACACACCTGATAAGCGCGGTTCGAGGAGGAGGATAACAACGGCAACTGGTGACCAATGGTTAAAAGAATTATTTCCTGCTTTGAGTTTTCTGCCAGATTTCAAGTCGTTCGTGGAAATCAATACTCTCAGATCTTGACGAAAAACACTACCCGAGAGAGCAACGGAAACCGATTGGAACTGTCCAACCAAACATCCTTTCTGGTAAGACCTGGTAGTGTGCAATATTAGATGCTCTGTTTGCGTACAAAAATATTTGAGTCGAGAAGCGAACAGGACATCCGTGGAATGCACTCCATGACGGATTATTTACACAAAACGGAATTTTACCGATTCAGTCTTGGTAACAAGTAGTTCAGATTAGCATAACCGTCTTGCTAGATGATAGTAGGCATATGCGAAATCTACTACACCTATTTGCGCATTATTATCCATTCGTCTGGTAGAAAACAAGGTCGGCTGACGAAACCAGGGTAAATGTCCAGTGGCAGTTTTGTAGTATTTGTCAAAATGACGGAACGTTTCCATGTCATTTCCCAAACCGAGCAACCGCAAAAATTCCACTCAAACAAGACAGGCCGTGAAGCATCATGGTTACGGATTACGTTGCGTATCGATTGCATTCCCTTGTCTACTAAATGAAAACAATTTAGCCTTCAATATTCAGTACAGATCTGCTGTTGCGACTATACTGATGTATAGGGCTGTGAATCTAGCAGTAACTTAGTTTCACTAGCTACACGCACGATATGGGCAGAACACGATTAAGGGCAGCAGAACAATTTCCAATCAAATAACCGTGTTTATCGATGATTCGTGGTTCTAAATAATACAATAAGCATAAATATACAGCATATAAAAGACTTACAGCCAGGTGAGAAACCAAGAACAATGGGCAATAAGCTTCCGAAAATCGGGACAGCGAAGAAAATAAAAACGGTCCACATAGCAGGCAGCTGAACGAAACTGTAGCGCAGTTCGGTTGTGGTACAATCGATAAATCAAGAACGTTCATCGTCAAAGATCAATAAATCGATTACAAACGCGTGAATTGGACTGTGGTTGCAATGGTTAAAAGTGTCAATAACAAATAAATACAAATAAGCTAATTCTGTGGAGTAAACAAGAGTACGTGCCAACATGAATGGGCGAATCCGGCAATAGATCTGGTAATGCTGTTGGCGTATGACGGCCAATAGTGGAGTGCACTGACAGAACGCTAAGACTGGGAGTTCGAGCCTCCGCTCGGCAGTACAAATGAAACACTCAGTAAGATTATACAACAGCAGAAGTGTAGACCTTCGGGCAAACAAGGTTACGAACAAATACGTGAACTGTTCATGTAATAAGTACCATGAAACTCAAGTATAAACTGATGTGATACCTTAGAAACAGGGAAAATACATTACTCACTACTAATAAGTAACTAAACAGAAGACAAAAGGACAAACTCTAATTACGATTCGTAATTAACATCTGCCATCTGATATATTTTTCAATTTATCCCTGTCACCGATGCAGTTTTTTTTAATTTGTCGCTTTTGAATATATTTATTCTGATTTGAACCCGGAAAATAAAGTTTTGCAGTTTTGAATCATAATCATTTTACTTTAATGACAGGAGTATCCTTTGTGAAGAAACAAGTCTAACACAAGTTTGTAATTTTACCATCATTTTCATAAGCTTTTTAGATTTACACAAGAATAGACCGCAACATCCCGATTTGAACAAATACTATTGGGATTCCACTGGACTGAAAAAACAGGGGCAGCCTTTTGGTTATCCTAGATTTCTATCTTTATATCGAAGAGCATTTTGAATCTTCCACTTCGTGAAAGCCATGGCACCAAAAATATCTGAAAGCGCAAACATTCGATGGTGTTTTCCTAATACCATCTCCTGAAAACGTTGTGAGGCCATCAGGACATCCACTTTTTATGTTCTGGCATTCAGCACGTTATTCTGTGCTTGAAATTGTGGACGAACTCACATACAGGGTGACTGTGGCTATCCACTGAAGAATTAGATAAGTTTCTATTGCTTGAAAGTGGCAGGGTGCAGTAAACGTTGTTTCGATACTCGAGCACTGATTGCTTTAAAAATAAACACTGACGTCTGTGATAGTATATTTTGGCATCAGCGAAACCTATATCTTGCCAGAACCGTGCGCTAAAGAAATATCTTTGAAGAAAGTGTTTCAAACGAGAAACCCACTCCTTGACAAATCAATAACATAAAGATTGGAAAAGTGATAGGGGGAATAAAATTCTCGCGCTCAAAATGTGAACATAACTATGCAAATGCATTGTTGAATCAGAAATCAAACCTCACACAAAAGTGACTGTTTGGTGAGAAATATTTTCTTGTGTACGCCTAACTGGTCAGAATTCCCAGTTATGCCCACTTTAGGACCACATCTTAGCCAGCGTGCCTTGGTGAGTTCACACAGTGATGGCAGCTGTTTACAAATGGAATTTCGCTAGCCTTATGCTGGGTACTGGTGTGTCGTATCTTATTGTTTCACACAAAATATTAGTACAACATTTTTACATTTCAAAACAATTCCTATGTACCATGGAAACTCCATTGTGCAAAACGGGCTGTGCCAACGAAACAATAACAGTGGATAATCCAAGATGTGAAGGTCCTTGAAATAATAATTTCATGAGAACAAAATAATGTTGAGCACTAGTATTGTAAGGGATGTGAGATGGGATTTTTGTGTTTGAAAATGTTTTGTTTTCAATGTGTACACCTGTTGGACTTTACAGTTGAGCCTTCATTGTTATGACACAGGGGAAATATGACTAGCCCGATAGCAGTTCATTTTGAACGCGTAACGGGAGTGGCACGCGTGTTTCGTCGTGTGTGTGTGTGTGTGTGCGTGTGTACGGTCATACTCTGGTCCAGTAGATTTCCTAATGCAGGCCAAATTAAAAATGTCATCATTAAATCTTGGACAGTAATTCACTTCGAGGAAGCACGGTTTTCCCTCCCCGCGAGGATTTTGTGCTGCTTAGCAGTACAGTTATAGGCCGGTTCCAATATTTGTTTCCCAACTCAAGGCAACTGTGTACTTTTCCGTAGAAACGTAGACAATAATTCACCATGAGCATCCCCAGGTCTTGATCGTGAGCCAAGGGGAAAGATGCCCAATGGATAGATGCCGTGCAGAAAAATGGATCCAGATTCAAGAGTAAAAAACAGAACAACCGCATAAACGGAAATTCAACTTGTGTACGCTTGTCTGAGGGACGGAGGGCTAGGGACATGTCAAGACGACCACGAAAGTGGAAATGTTACTTACCACTGAATGCAGAAACACCTCGTTAGTCGCCTTCTGCTAGGACTATCACCAAGCGACATCAATGACTACAGATGTAAAACGAAAACTCAATGGCAGTTCTTTGGTTAGCCGCGGTTATTGAGAATGACAAATATAGGTTTCAATGGAAGGGGATAATACTGATGCGGGAGATCCTTATAACAGCGGAGTTCACAAGTACCGGCTGCCATAGTGGCCCAACTGATGGAATTACGGCTGTTGACCACAAATAACAAATAGCTTCAACTACAGATAGCACTGATTTTTGAATGAAACAAATTCCCCAAATGAAGTTTGGAATTATTAGGTACTGTACTGATTTGTATTGACTTCGTTTATTCTATGATGTTTTCTGGGCCGTTTAAGTTAGGTAGCCTTCGCTACTAGAGAGGCATGTCTAAGTAGTATGGACCAGCATAAAACATGCAGAGCAAACTTTATGGTCGAAGTTGGTATGTGACCAAATAACCTTTATTTTTTCATTTGTGGTTCATATTCTCATATTTGTTGATGGACATCGATCACGCAATGGGAAATTCGGCCGGTTTTTCGTACGTTATCCATAAAGGTAAGGCAAATAACGCAGAATTTCTTTGGGTTTATCAGTCACCAAGTGGTAAGTAAGTGACATAGGAGAGTTACATTAGAGTGCAAGATTTACGTGAGTGATCCGCAAGTTCGAGGGTTTTTAATCTCATTCACAATTCTTTATTGCATCTAACCCAAGAGGTAGCTTGTTTTTCTCATTAGAACTCCTGAGACGACCGTACATTGAACAGTATCTCGTAGTGGCAATGCGGATTGTGAAACTTCGGAAGTCGGTAGAGTCAAGGAGTTGGACTTACCGTGGGTTTCACTTATTTGTATAAATCGTCTGTGATCGTTTTGCTTTTCTGAGAGTGGATAATGATGTAGAAATTTTGTTTACCAGTTAATTGATCCGATGTCCCGCGACAGTTTGGTAGGTTCCCTCGTCACAGAGTAGCATTTTTATCACTTCCTTATAATCCGAGTTGTTATATATATATATATATATATATATATATATATATATATATATATATATATATATATATATTCCACGAAAGTAATCGTTCAAACATCGCCCGCAATGTAGGTTTAAAATTCCATCATGGATGCTAACCAATATTAATGTAGTAAAATGCTGCATGCATATAATATCAGTTGCGATAATCCATTTGGCTCTACACCTGAAATGACGACCAAAGACATAGATGTTCGACGAGTGTAAACTCAGAAGTGTGGTAGTTTTCCTTATTGTGCATACGTAATTTTACCTCCATGTTTCATTGGCCTTATCTGTGATGCATCCTAAATAAGTGCTCGCATTTCGTGCATAATCTGGTAGACGATAGGTAGTCATTCGTAAAACATGAACAAGCCACAGAACGCGGTGTAGAGGGCAGCCATCCGTGCCTAACGTACGACGGCCCACCTTGTCATCACTCACTCGATGTTCTCGCCAGACAAGAACAATGCTTCGGATACATCGGTTATCGAATACGGAAAGACACCCAGCATCGTCCACGCGAAGTGGCCGGGTCTCACAACATTAAGGTGGAACACTGCGAACAACGGCAGTGTACATCTTTCCGCTAATAGAGCCACGTGTCACGACGACGCCACAGGTATCGCAGGTCTGCAAAAGCTTCTCTAGCTCTCGTTTAACGTGAGCTAATCTCCTCCCCAACACCACCTCTAGCTTTCATCAAGTTCTCAAGGTTCTTGAAGATGTCCATTGAATCCAGCTAGTGACCATAAACGGTGAGTGCAGGCACAGGCTCTTGCCAATCCTGTGAAAGCACTTTGCACTTGGAAGAAACAAAGTGCACACCATATCCGTATACTTCAATCACCAAGCTGTGGAAAACGTGTTGTATTGTCTGTGCATTGCCGCTTAGCAAGTAGGCAACGTCAGCATATTCCAAGTCAAGAACTCTGTTCCTTGGGAGAAGTTCAACTCCACCGGTCGGAAGACCAGACAAGGCAGTCCGTAGAACATCCTCTATGTCACAATTGAAGAGAAATGGGCATATAGGGTAGTCTTGTCGTACTCCACTGCAGACGACCACAAGGGGGCCAAAGTTGGCCGTAGGCCCTCACCCGACCTGATAGGTGACAGTACAACTCATTGATGAGAGATACATACTTCTCAGATACTCCATTACTCAGTGAACCATCCCATAGTACAATGCTATCGAGAGAGTCAGAGGCCGCACGAATGTCCAGGAATACGATGACCACTGGTAGTCGGAAAGTGTGAGGGTGCCCAACAACCTGTCAGGGGGTGGATAATTGGTCGATATATCTAGGACCTGCACGAAACTCAGCGCAATCTTTGCTCTAGCTCTTTCCACAGGAGGGATCTGCTCGGAATCCCGAATGTTTCAGCACAAAACATGAAGTCTTCTACAGGTTGCAACCAACCATCTTTAAAAACGACTAAGGGAAGGCCATGAGAGTCAGGCGCTTTGCGATTTCCTGACTCGTGGATTTCCCTGCGGATTTCCACCTCAGTAAGGGGATATGTGGATACGGACCACTGGAATTGTACCGGAAGGGATACAGAAGAGATTAACACTGAGGACCAAACCAACTGTCTGAAAGTGCTCCACCCAACGTTTGAGACGCCTTTGCTTGGTGTGAAACGAGGGACCGTCAGGTGCCAAAATTGCTTCACTCGCACACACTGACTTTCCACCGGTGACTCTGGAGAGATTGAACAGCTTACGGGAATTTTCCATGGTTGCAGCATGTTCCATTTCTGATGCGCGTTGTGACCACTAAATGTCGCGCTCCCTACGAAGGCTCGCGCTGAATGCACGTCTCGCCACAGGTCGTGCTTCGTTGCGTTCGCTCCCAGCTGTGATTGACTTGCGTGCGTGTAGAAGGTGCACAGATTCAGCAGAAATCCAGGGCCTCCGGACAAGACGAGACAGGCCTTAGCTTACTAGGCCAGCAATATCCAAAGCAATCTTGATCAGCGACCCGTGCTGGTCTATGCCCTCATGTGGGACTACAGTTCGCTCTTCAGCTAGCGTGTTTTGAAAGATGGATAAGCACGATGGATTGGATAGCTTATCGTAATCTAACCGTCGTGCATCGAGTGTTTGGCGAACCCAATCAAAAACATGGGCAGCCTAAAGTAAACTAATGGGGGGTCAGAATTAAGGAGGGGGGGTGCTCCAGTAAGAGTGACAGTTTTGCATGCAACCCAGCCATTTGTGGCTTACAGAGATTTGGTCGGTCTGGGTCGACTGTCGAATTGAAGAGTGCAGATTCCACGTGGCCTACAGGGGGATAGAATATCTGAAGTTTGTAATGGCGAGGAGCCAGAAACCGTTCCCCATTTTCTGAGCTACAGGTATCTAGCCCAAAAAAGCTTCCCAGATGCGCCTTATTCGATGACAGCAGAATGTCTGTCTGAGCACATGACCGTTCATTCCGAGCACAACATTTCAGATATAGTGTCCCATACCGTTCTGTATAAGTCTACCGAATAAAAGATAACAGGCTATGCATTTATGATCAGCGGTTCGGACATCATTTTCGTCTGCGGCATCTTTATAAGCGTCACCGGGATAGGATGTAATGCAATATTAACTCTTGTTACAATACTTAGTGGTTCATTTGTCTCGAAGACAATCACTCCTGGTGAGTATCGAAGGATCTGTGGTAGTTCCAGGGATTATGCCCTGGGTTAGAATAGAGAACCGTTCTGCGATGGTCAGTCGTTGATTTTTAATTAATTATTAACTGATATTACTAGGCTGAGACGTGAAACCCATTCCATACTTGAACCATAACTCGGGTGTCGTAAACAACCAATCGCTCTCCGATCAACTCTCGAATTGTTGCTACTTGGTATCCACGGACCGGAAACGATGAATGAACAACTATGAGCTTCGCCGTCAGTGAAAGCATGATTTTTGACATCTCCAAAGATTGCACAACCCGAAGTTCTCTGACCTTAATTCACTCAAAGCTTCCACACCTGTGGAAGGTGCCCAAGTTGTAGTTATGGTTTGGGCTCGGATGATTCCTACCTATGGAAATTTTGTGATAGTACTCTGGAAGCACAAGCCTCTAATGGCTTGTCTGACTATCAGGTTGCAGTTTCTAGGCTGCGGCAACATCGCAGGCGCTTCCTCAGAGAGCGAGACCTAGTCTTGGTATACTCCAATGCAATCCAGTAAAGTTGAAGCCAGAATGTACAACACGGGTACTGGATGGGCAAATCGACGTTTTGTACCCCCTCCCCCCAAAAAATTGTTACCTACCAGACCATACCGTGTTCAACCCGAAAAATTCCTGATAGGCCTCTTAGATGTATGTTATTCCAGTGACTAGATGCCAATCAGAACTTGGTTTCAGTACTTTTAGGATTTTGAAAGGAACGGATAGCTGTGGTAGCAGACATCGATGAAATGTTTATGCAAGTGCGAGTACATCCGACGTTATTCTCAGTACACTCCCACGGTATCGACGATATTGTCTTAACCCCCAACCCCTGTTATTGACAGGAAAAGTTCGGACATCTCAATCGACTGTATATTACAAGATCGGTTATCTCGTCATTGAAGGAATGTCAATTATCTCGCGACGGTGTTTTGGAATCCATCGTTATGGGACTACTAGCTTCATTACAGTTAAGAAAAAAGTGGTTGAAACCCACTCTCAATCTAAAGGTGAATGATACTGCTTTATTCTCATCGGAAAGATCACCAAAGGAAAATGTCTGCTAGATGTGATGTTAGATTGCAAAAAGCATCCAGATAGTTTCGCACCAACAGCATCAGTGAGAACTACAAACGAGTCGTGCTGCATGATGTGCAGAATCAGTACACACTGTGGAGTTCAGGGAGTGTTCAGCCGTAATGCTTCAAGTCCTTCATGTCTCGTCGTCTCGGGGTTTCAGTAGGTAGGGTGAGAGCACCACTAGACATAAGAGGGTGCTCGCGGCCCGGAAAATGCGGACGGATCTAAGCCAGCAATGGAGTGACGCGTGAACAATGATAGAGCCCTCATCGTTGCTGTTTTACCGATTGCTCATCATACTGTTGTAGTTTTCATACCAATGACTAGTTCTGTTTATTAATCCTTTACTAAGGTACGCACCGAAGTGAGTGTTTGTTTTATCGCATCAACGTGATCAAATCCCCCATAAAGTTACATCACTATCTGTCCGGGGCCAGTTGAACTGGGACGATTGTTGGTCTATGTACCCGGTTCCCTTTGGCTGGCCTCGTGATCGATAAAAGTTGAGGTCTGTATTTTAATAATCGCAGTCATGTTCACGCCGGTAGTATCGCATATTTGCATCGATTCTATCTCCGATCCTGGCTCGTTCTGCACAATAATCAATCAGCTCGGTACGGAAATCACAGTACGTTCACGATGTTACGATGATCACCTGAACGAATCCTCTTTGTGTCCAAAATCATACATGCTGGAGAGTTAGACTAATTCTGTGGCGGAAATTCGTGTTTATGTCATTGTTATTCTTTCGCTTTTAAATAGGCCCTCGTTTTCGTCAGTCTGTGTTTCTCCAAGCGATAACCGCTTCCTATCAGGCTGGAATTCTGTGATTTTCCATATCCAGTATTGTAACAAGGACGAAACCACAAGGTAGGATACTTCTATTTCAACGGCCAAACAAGTCAAGCCGTGAAACACACAATCGTTTACATAGGCCCTTTTCCAGACAGCGCGGCACAAACATTGCTAGTGCCACTGTTTGAGCGCTTACGCTGCGTTCTGGCAAGTTGCCCGTGGTCGATAGCTTGCTTCTCTTGGGCATCATTTCTATTCTGTTGATCGTCTCAGTTGACGGCTTGATCAGCAGCCCCTCATCTGGGCTATCTTGCTAGTTGCCGGAGATCCCGCTGCTTCCCCTCTCCTAGTTCGTATGCCTCCTTTTGTCTGCTTCGGGACGGCTCCGACATATTCGCCGTCTGTTCTTACGTCTGTGACCCTCGTTAGGTTCGTCCATTTGCCTTGATATTCACGTTGTTTCCTTGCCCGAGAATGCCCCGTTACACTATGTGCGTTCTTGTGTGTATGCCTAAGTATTAGTATTCGGAAAGCGTACGTGAGGACGAAGGTGTGTTCTGGTTCACCATACGGCAAACACAAGGACGAAAATATGATACGTTCAAGCATTGTATTCCATGTGGTTGGTGCAGTGGAACAAAGCACATTGTGGGATAAACTGTATCAACCGAAAGGGATTTGTATCATGTACCAAACGTGCAAACAATAGACAGCCGGGGAGCAAACTGCGTTTCGTGCAGGTCCTAGATATATCGACCAATTATCCACCCCCTGACAGGTTGTTGGGCACCCTCACACTTTCCGACTACCAGTGGTCATCGTATTCCTGGACATTCGTGCGGCCTCTGACTCTCTCGATAGCATTGTACTATGGGATGGTTCACTGAGTAATGGAGTATCTGAGAAGTATGTATCTCTCATCAATGAGTTGTACTGTCACCTATCAGGTCGGGTGAGGGCCTACGGCCAACTTTGGCCCCCTTGTGGTCGTCTGCAGTGGAGTACGACAAGACTACCCTATATGCCCATTTCTCTTCAATTGTGACATAGAGGATGTTCTACGGACTGCCTTGTCTGGTCTTCCGACCGGTGGAGTTGAACTTCTCCCAAGGAACAGAGTTCTTGACTTGGAATATGCTGACGTTGCCTACTTGCTAAGCGGCAATGCACAGACAATACAACACGTTTTCCACAGCTTGGTGATTGAAGTATACGGATATGGTGTGCACTTTGTTTCTTCCAAGTGCAAAGTGCTTTCACAGGATTGGCAAGAGCCTGTGCCTGCACTCACCGTTTATGGTCACTAGCTGGATTCAATGGACATCTTCAAGAACCTTGAGAACTTGATGAAAGCTAGAGGTGGTGTTGGGGAGGAGATTAGCTCACGTTAAACGAGAGCTAGAGAAGCTTTTGCAGACCTGCGATACCTGTGGCGTCGTCGTGACACGTGGCTCTATTAGCGGAAAGATGTACACTGCCGTTGTTCGCAGTGTTCCACCTTAATGTTGTGAGACCCGGCCACTTCGCGTGGACGATGCTGGGTGTCTTTCCGTATTCGATAACCGATGTATCCGAAGCATTGTTCTTGTCTGGCGAGAACATCGAGTGAGTGATGACAAGGTGGGCCGTCGTACGTTAGGCACGGATGGCTGCCCTCTACACCGCGTTCTGTGGCTTGTTCATGTTTTACGAATGACTACCTATCGTCTACCAGATTATGCACGAAATGCGAGCACTTATTTAGGATGCATCACAGATAAGGCCAATGAAACATGGAGGTAAAATTACGTATGCACAATAAGGAAAACTACCACACTTCTGAGTTTACACTCGTCGAACATCTATGTCTTTGGTCGTCATTTCAGGTGTAGAGCCAAATGGATTATCGCAACTGATATTATATGCATGCAGCATTTTACTACATTAATATTGGTTAGCATCCATGATGGAATTTTAAACCTACATTGCGGGCGATGTTTGAACGATTACTTTCGTGGAAATATATATATATATATATATATATATATATATATATATATATATATATATATATATATATATATATATATATATATATATATAACAACTCGGATTATAAGGAAGTGATAAAAATGCTACTCTGTGACGAGGGAACCTACCAAACTGTCGCGGGACATCGGATCAATTAACTGGTAAACAAAATTTCTACATCATTATCCACTCTCAGAAAAGCAAAACGATCACAGACGATTTATACAAATAAGTGAAACCCACGGTAAGTCCAACTCCTTGACTCTACCGACTTCCGAAGTTTCACAATCCGCATTGCCACTACGAGATACTGTTCAATGTACGGTCGTCTCAGGAGTTCTAATGAGAAAAACAAGCTACCTCTTGGGTCAGATGCAATAAAGAATTGTGAATGAGATTAAAAACCCTCGAACTTGCGGATCACTCACGTAAATCTTGCACTCTAATGTAACTCTCCTATGTCACTTACTTACCACTTGGTGACTGATAAACCCAAAGAAATTCTGCGTTATTTGCCTTACCTTTATGGATAACGTACGAAAAACCGGCCGAATTTCCCATTGCGTGATCGATGTCCATCAACAAATATGAGAATATGAACCACAAATGAAAAAATAAAGGTTATTTGGTCACATACCAACTTCGACCATAAAGTTTGCTCTGCATGTTTTATGCTGGTCCATACTACTTAGACATGCCTCTCTAGTAGCGAAGGCTACCTAACTTAAACGGCCCAGAAAACATCATAGAATAAACGAAGTCAATACAAATCAGTACAGTACCTAATAATTCCAAACTTCATTTGGGGAATTTGTTTCATTCAAAAATCAGTGCTATCTGTAGTTGAAGCTATTTGTTATTTGTGGTCAACAGCCGTAATTCCATCAGTTGGGCCACTATGGCAGCCGGTACTTGTGAACTCCGCTGTTATAAGGATCTCCCGCATCAGTATTATCCCCTTCCATTGAAACCTATATTTGTCATTCTCAATAACCGCGGCTAACCAAAGAACTGCCATTGAGTTTTCGTTTTACATCTGTAGTCATTGATGTCGCTTGGTGATAGTCCTAGCAGAAGGCGACTAACGAGGTGTTTCTGCATTCAGTGGTAAGTAACATTTCCACTTTCGTGGTCGTCTTGACATGTCCCTAGCCCTCCGTCCCTCAGACAAGCGTACACAAGTTGAATTTCCGTTTATGCGGTTGTTCTGTTTTTTACTCTTGAATCTGGATCCATTTTTCTGCACGGCATCTATCCATTGGGCATCTTTCCCCTTGGCTCACGATCAAGACCTGGGGATGCTCATGGTGAATTATTGTCTACGTTTCTACGGAAAAGTACACAGTTGCCTTGAGTTGGGAAACAAATATTGGAACCGGCCTATAACTGTACTGCTAAGCAGCACAAAATCCTCGCGGGGAGGGAAAACCGTGCTTCCTCGAAGTGAATTACTGTCCAAGATTTAATGATGACATTTTTAATTTGGCCTGCATTAGGAAATCTACTGGACCAGAGTATGACCGTACACACGCACACACACACACACACACGACGAAACACGCGTGCCACTCCCGTTACGCGTTCAAAATGAACTGCTATCGGGCTAGTCATATTTCCCCTGTGTCATAACAATGAAGGCTCAACTGTAAAGTCCAACAGGTGTACACATTGAAAACAAAACATTTTCAAACACAAAAATCCCATCTCACATCCCTTACAATACTAGTGCTCAACATTATTTTGTTCTCATGAAATTATTATTTCAAGGACCTTCACATCTTGGATTATCCACTGTTATTGTTTCGTTGGCACAGCCCGTTTTGCACAATGGAGTTTCCATGGTACATAGGAATTGTTTTGAAATGTAAAAATGTTGTACTATATATATATATATATATATATAATATATATATATATATATATATATATATATAACAACTCGGATTATAAGGAAGTGATAAAAATGCTACTCTGTGACGAGGGAACCTACCAAACTGTCGCGGGACATCGGATCAATTAACTGGTAAACAAAATTTCTACAGCATTATCCACTCTCAAAAAAGCAAAAAGATCACAGACGATTTATACAAACAAGTGAAACCCACGGTAAGTCCAACTCCTTGACTCTACCGACTTCCGAAGTTTCACAATCCGCATTGCCTCTGCGAGCAATCGTCGCGTCCACTACAGCCCCGAACTATCAACTAGCCAAATATCTTTTCCACCTCCTGTGTCCAACTCTGCCAGAAGACAGCATCAACACCAAATGCTCCATTGCTTTTCTGAAACAAGCAAATATCCTTAGACAGAATCTGAACCTGGTAGGAAATGACTCCAATCTACAGGTGAGAATGATGCTGACAACTAAGGTCCTTATGTGTCTAGAGAATCTTTGCCTGGAAACCTATTTCAAGTTCAATGGAAAAACATACAAACTAATAAGAGGCATTCCAGTGGGGTCGCCGCTTTCAGGCCTGCTGGAAGATGCAGTAGTGAAGTAATTCGAGGCCAAAACATTCGAAACAATCAGAACTCGTTTTTGGATCAGGTAGGTTGATACATTTGTGATACTAGGAAACTCTCTACTAGATCGATCTCATCGTTATCTTAACACCGTCGTACCAATAATAAAATTCACAAAGGAAGAAGAATGCGAGACAAAACTGCCGTTTCTCGATATTCTGTTCATGAAGGAAACAAACGGAAACCTTGAAACAATGGTCTATCGAAATTCAACGACAACCGACAGCATACTGAACTTCTAAATCAATCACCCAGCATGTCACTTGAAGAGCTGTGTGCGCACCCTATTCCACCGCACCGATACACACTGCAGCACATCCGAACTTCGAAAAAATAGATGATCAGGCTTTTCAAATTGTTGTTCATGGCAAACGATCCCCCAAAGTGCTTCGTAAAATCTTGTATTCACAATAATAAGAAAGAAAAGCAGCCCAGAAAGCATAGACGTGCTACTATACATACGGGGAGCATCAGAGGCCATAGGTAGTATGGTAAAACCGTTAGGTATCAAGCTTGCCCACCAACCCGTCAGCGCCCTACAGACTGCCCTATTCAATGCAGAAGACAGTGTGGACTAGCATGATCGATCAGGAGTGATCTATGTTATCCCGTGTCTAGGATCTGATGAGGAATAAATAGGCGAGACAGGCAAACAACTACGTATTCCCCTACACGAACACAAACTAGCATAACGACGCGCCGACCTACACTCACAGATTTTAAACCACTACGCAGAGACAGATCAAGAGGCCCTAATCGATAGCACAAGGGTGGTCGCCCGAGCAAAGAAGAAGGGAGAACGTCTGATCCCTGAAGCCCATCATTCGATTAACTCGTTCGACCGACACGTCAAGTTTGATAAGCAATACGTCAACCTGACAAAACCGTTACCAAAGAATCAAGAAAGGGATAGATGAGCAACACTCCAAAAAAGGGCGGAACCATCCGTCCAACTCACACACTCATCCACTAAATTTTGAAAACGAGTCCTGATTTGGGACAAAACGTCACAATAAATGTTTTTCAACTCGGGTAAAGCCTTGACTTTTCTATAATATATATATATATATATATATATATATATATATAATTATCTCTCTCATGCAGACGATTTCTCTGTTCCAGGCGGTTCAACTGTGAACTTGTACAGATGATTGAATGCGCATTCTGTCATACATTTAAGAATCAACATCGTTTGAAACTTGGAGTGGTCATCTCACATTTAAAATCGTGTGAAGAAATGTTGCAGAATATGTTACAAAATGTAGAAAAACTAAACATGTAATCGTTAGGCGGAACCCTGTCTGCCTTTTCATTTGACGCTTCCATTCCTATTCTCCTCTACTTCGCTGAATTACCGGGAAATGATTTCAAAATTATTCCCCAAGCTCGTGATGCTGTCAGCCCGGGATAATTCTGGAGACAGAATGAATTATCTGTTGAGTTGTGCGATTGACACCTGGCCTCATGTTGGACATCACCCAAAATTCCATTCAGACTCTGCTCACACTTTATACTGAGATTTATCCAAGCTTACTTATCTCACCACGTATGTTAATTTGCAATCAGTGGCTAATTTCAATATTTACGCTAGCTCTACTGTTCCGTGATTGGCCGGGATCTTCAAATTCGAGGACGAGTATCAGCTGAGTTTCTGAGCAAGGTTTTAATGTGTAACACGTTTATTAGATTATTCACGTATTTACTTGCGAGTAGTGTGTGGGACTGATGAATGTTTGTTCGGCTGACTGTCCTTTGGACTCTCCATTTCACACGCAAGTCTCAGGTCACCCGACCGACCTGCACTCGGAAGAAGCAGACTTTAGTTTTGCTCTTCTTGTAGCTCATCAATAGTGCTTATCCTCTGCCTCACCCAAGATTTGAGAACAGGCCCTTTCATCTTGAAGGGCGGTGTGTTAGCCCCATGCCATCCTGCTCCCGTCCGGGCTGATTCGAATCAACAGGTTAGGCTTGTTCAGATGCCGTCCTCTATGACAGCCAGAAATGCCCGGAAGCTTCGAATGGGGGCATGGTACCCGTTCCGTTTACTTCAAGTAAGGCATCCCACCAATCAGATCGTCACAGGATGAGGCCAAGCTGTCCCTACCTTAGATCTGCTTCGCATTCAGGAATATTTCTCATGCAATTATTTGCGAATTACCCGGAAAGGTACCGTGTCGCCCTTCGAAGCTACCGGACCTTTCTGGCCGTCATAAGGGACGACATCCGAGCAAGCTTGCCTAAGCAATTCGGATCATCCCCGACGGGAAGCATGCTGGCACGGGTTAGCACTGCCTGACGTTTTCCTACTAACAAGTTTCTGAGTAGAAAGTTGGCCAGTTCGAACTTCCTGGGGTGTACTATGTATTTTGGTCCGCACTGCACTGTGGGCCAATGATCCAAATCATATTATCGTTTGCATTATGCTGCATCACCGGAATATCATTTGTGATTCTTCTGGTAGGAGGAAAATTACCAGTTACTAGTAATGGAAAGTCGACTGAGCAAATCGGAGGAAAGAACTACAGCATTTGTTAGACGTGTGAGAATGATGCACCAAAAATGTTGCATATTTTGATATGAGATTTCTTGAAAATGACCAAGTTCGTTCTTTGGAATATTTCGATTTTAAGTCAAGAATATCACTTTGGAGACAAACAACCTTGGTTCTTCAATTACTTTACTGCTTCCACAGTGAGTTTTGCAAATTGCCAGAAACCCGCTTGGACGACGGTGTGGAAAGTGCTGCTTTCTTTTTTTGTGGGTTGTTCAGAGTCGGAATCACGAATAAACCGGAGACAAGTAAGATCCGCATGTGCTTCCGTTTGGATGGGCAATGACTGATTATATCACAAGAATAAAGATGTTTACTCAACTCCAGTGACAAGTCAGGAAATAGATTGGTACGAATTTATACCAAAATAATTGTCATGACTCCAGCCAATCATCATGCACGAAATAATGTATAACAACCCCTGTTCTGTTCTAATTGTTGAAATGGAAGAACGATATGCGGCTTGGTTATGACTAGCCACATTGGTGTATTGTGCATGCCGATCTGATTAGTGCCTTCTAGAAACCTAGACTCTACGATGCAAAATGAACAAGGCAGTCTAACTCGTCCATAAAGTAGCTGCTTACTGCACACGGACTACTTGGAGCGATCCCCCGTTTTTTGCATTATACTGGTTACGACAGTTACACAGTTACAACAAACATGCGATGGTTCTTGCTCCGAGATATGGTATAATCACATGCTCCTGAACATCACCTAGTAGCGATAATAAGATCATTCTACACACACATTCGATATTCGTATTTTATTCATTCTTTTCACGTATCCCTCCAAGAATATGTCTACTGTGGTGAACTCTTGAAACCATATAGGCAACTTCATCATAGCCATCTCTTCGATTCGATTCGATATGAAAAGAATGCAGGCGTATTCTTACGCGAACTGCATCGAACGGCAACATTCCTTGAGGTCCGGACAGTTGATGCCTCATGTTATATGGAGGAAATCTAATTCGTTGCTAATTTGTAGTCTTGTTACACGCCTTCTCAACTTATCATGTATATTTAGCAAACATTTTCAAGGAATTATAACGAACGGCCTCTTCCAACGCTTGTCTCTCAGAATGATTAGCATGGTCTATTTTGTTGCTTAGTCATCTGACGGATAATTATCAACATACGTTAATTGACATCAAATATCTCTTCGATCTTGAGAGAATGCGAATCATGTTCATATCCAATAGCAATTCTTGACGTTCTTTTTAAAACACATTGAAGTGACAGCTATTCATTTGATTTTTTCCACCCATGATTTGAACGAAGAAAATTAATTTCTGGTTCAGGGTGATATATCCTGATTGCAACTAAGAGCAATAAATTTCATTATATCGCTGTTCCGCCACCTGTCACTTTTAATGGCAGTCGACTTGGTTACAAATTTGTTAGGATCTTCAATGGTGGGTAAATTGAGAGCTTACGGAGAACAAAATACACCGATCACAGTACCTTGACTAACTTCAAGCACTACCTTAATCTCAACCGCTAAACTTACGCTGATTCCAACTCTAGTTTCACTGCACGCTTTCTAGAGAAATTTGGATTCAAATTTGCTGGAAGTGACGTCCTCTGTCTACAAACCTCTGACGTATTACTAGGAAGAACAATGAAGAATTTCGAAATCATACCTCATAATCTATCAAGGCCCAGTTCACCATTCCAGCTTCGCGGATGCACTGCAACTATGCTAGCCTGTTGTGCTTGTTAAATATCATCAATAACGATAGGGTTTTACCAATTATTGACCAAGACTCAAATCATGGGTGGAATAGTTTAGTCCACCACTTTCTGTCGTGCACATCCGCGCTGCTTCACAGTGGCTCACTTTACTTCCACGGAGAATTATATGGTGAGAATCATTCATTAGCTTGTTATGCTGCATAAAGCTCATTCACATGGGCGTAGTTCCATTAGTTTTGTGATATTCTGCAAGATGCTTAGTGTAAAGAGTGCATTAAACGGAAACCGTGTACCTGGAAAAATCGGAATCATTTAACTATAACAAACTGGGCATTTGCACCGCAGATATAGAGTCCATTTTCAGCCAGTTCTTATTCAAACAAAGAATGAAATAATGTGATTATTGTGCTCTCGTCCGTTCGTTGATTTCAGTCTGCGTTACGCCATCACATTCCTTGTCACCCCATCGTCCTTAATTGTTTTCGAACGATGAACTGTTTATGCAATGGGTGGTACGCAAAGTTCACGACAATCCTCTCTCTGTGACAGGGTACAAAGCTTCGAGATCGTCCTTTACACTTATCTGTTCCGAGTAGCGATGTTGTGTTTGACCTCTGCGTGGTTTTTGTCGCTCTCCACTGCTAATTTATTGGAGTGTGGTTTTCAAACGGACCGCCCCTCCAGTGATGTGGTTGCTGTGGTGTAGGTCACTTCGATGGACATAGATTTATTCTTGATCGCAACCTGTTTGGTAAACCGAGGGGCCGGCTTTCAATGTAGAACACGACACTCTCCATCTAAGCACCCAATGAGCACGCCTCTTTGGAGCCTAACTGGGTCCCGCATGAGCAAGCGCTGTCCATTCGGTGGAAAGTTTCATTGAAGACGATGGGCAAAGCCACCGGGGCCCTAATAGCTCCCGAATGGGCTCAACCCCTCTCCCGAATTTTTTTTGCAAATGGGTGCTCCTTTTCATTCCTGCCATTTCCGTTTCATATTTCCCTAATTATTTCTATCTCCACCATCCCCCACTTAAACTGACCCAAAACTTTAACAAATAATAAATTTGAACAGAAGTCGCCAACAGAGAAAGGTATAATGCCGTCATTAGGACATTAGCGAATTGCTGGGAAATAATTACATGCGTCGTAGTGAGGAAATTTTAGGATCCCATGTATGTTTCTTCAACTAATATAACAAAATGTTCTGCCCAGCTCTAGCCCATTTTGTCCAGCTCCAGCTCATTAAAATGAAGCGTTGGTTCAGCTTTTGCCCATTAGGCCAATTATTTGCCAGCGTCATCCCAGAATAGGGATGGAAAATACGCTTTCGTGATCTAGGGCCCCTATTCATTTTACCACGACGCTGCCGGTAATGATTCTCGTTCACGTGTAATCAGCATAATGGGAGACTTTCCTAGCGCGTTCTTGGGTTACTTTCAAGTTATGTTGTTCTCCGTCTCTTATGATATGAAGTTCGACAAATTCCTTCGAGAAAGGTTGGCTGCAGACCCACTGTAAGGTCATCAGGCAATCTCCCTATCCTGCCATACGTCAATTGAAAAGAAAAATGGTTCATGCTGGAATTGCGGTAGGAAAGGTGTGATAACAACAACAACAACAACAACAACAACAACAACAACAACAACAACAACAACAACAACAACAACTGATGACAACAACAACGAAAACGACAACAAGAGCAACAATGAACGAAAAAAGTCAAAAACAGCAACGGCAAAACCTTTTCCCGATTTCCGTTTTCTATCACTGACCGTTTCTTGGTAGTGCGATAGGGCTGTTCCGTAGTGCCATTGGTTTGGTGGTGATACGGGTTTTCGGTTGTCCATTGAATTCCCAGTTTCTCCAGGCAGGTGGGAAACTCGTCGTTTTCAGAGCACTGGTTCTGGTCGACAATAGTCGATTTTGGTAGTCCTCTGTACAGGACTGTCAATCAGTTATTGAGTGATTCGCAAAGAACTGAACTCCAAGTCCGAAGTGAGACAGCAAAAGCTTGCTACACTAAGTGCACTATAGGACAAACAT
This sequence comes from Fasciola hepatica, assembly GCA_948099385.1. Classification (NCBI taxonomy): domain Eukaryota; kingdom Metazoa; phylum Platyhelminthes; class Trematoda; order Plagiorchiida; family Fasciolidae; genus Fasciola; species Fasciola hepatica. The sequence goes on from CANUEZ040000199.1 coordinate 3,951,530, forward strand.
ATAAAACAAGGACAAAAACGTACTTCATCTAGTGGGAAAACCGACCATAATATAATGATATTCAGATAGGTTTACAGCTACAAACTCATTTGAATCGCATGGAGCATGATGAACGGAGAGTTTGTTTTTAGAATAACAAGGTGATTCATCCAGTTAGCACGGCTAACCTTCACAACGAAGACGCATGGTCGGAGGCATTGGATTTTGAAATGAATGGCATAGCACTGTCCCAGTAAATTTGTCTCTCCGTTCATGCGCGCTCCATTCGATTCAAATGAGATTACAGTTGTAAGCCAAATGTGGAGCGCGCAAGTATTGGAATCGTTGTGCAGAGGATTATAGAGTACGCATACCTGATGAGCAGCAACAGTTGTGAGACTGACCGAGTGCTTCCGAGTGAATTTTGTACTCTTACACAGATAGACCGCCAAACTACCCATTTTGGTAGTCCGATTTGGCTTCAAAACGCCAAAGCAACAAAGGACTACAAGTGCACGAAACGGTGATACAAGATTAAATCCACAGTTTGAGCGTCAATAAACAGAGAGTAAATAGCACACTAAAGAATCTAAAGGACGTCCTTAGAAAACGGCTTTTCTTTTTCCCGACACTAAAAGTCATTTGCCTACTCGGTCTTGCCTCTTGCTTGTAACCTACCAGTATTCTGAACACAGGTTCATCTCCCCACATATGGTGACTGCCTGCAGTTTATCAACTATTGTTGCTACGGGACGCATCAGCACAGGCTTGTGTACCATCATATCACTTACACGTTGAAAATCAATTTAAAATCAGAGTTTTCGGACTTATTTCAAATAGAATTCACTGCCACGAGAGAGATCGTCACGAGTTATTTGAATCGATGACACTGAGCTATGTGTATCCTAATTTGAGGAATCAAACGAGGTATTTCAAACGTTATATAATTAGCGTTGGGTGACAAAAACTGTGCAGTTAGTAAAGCATACCGTTGCTCAGTCATCTTGGAATTAGTGGTTAACTTCCCGGTTTTCTTTAACAAAATGGAGCTAACGTAATTTATTGTAGACATTATCCACAGGAGGATAGACGAAGGGTCCCGGAAACACATTTTCCATCCCACCATAAGTAATATCAACGTCGAATATTCCATCTAGCTGACACTGTGTTGTCGTTCACGAGGTTAGCTGCAACCAACCCATGTAGAACTATTAGCGACTTAGAACAGCTGTAATTCCTCAGCTGACCCCGTGGAACGGAATATACATTCACAAACCTGGTACACAAATTTGATTATTGTGTACGAAGTCCATGCCAGTTGATGATTATAATCGCTTGCTATTTGATAGAGTGATGAAACCTGGGGAATGAAAATTACATAAAACCTGTCAAAATTCGTGCAAATATTCAGATATCCACTGCATTATTGACTAAAGTCTGAAGATCCGAGATAAAGCGCAGATTAGACCCCTAAGTATATTGGTGATTTCAAATGTGTTAATTGATAAAACTGCACTGATCAAGTATTGGAACATCTTGATACAACAATCTCACATAGTTGTGCCATGAAATAGTGGCACCATGACATGGGAAGGAATAAATTATGAAATTAAAGAACGTGGCGATGAAAACCTTGTCAGGCTTCCACGGTGGGATCAAATATATCTACCCCTTCGGCGATTGGTGAGAGAGAAGCATACGAGTTCATGTCTAGTCAAATGATGCTCTCATATTCATTCACCTTATTCATTTGCTTGATATTATTACCTGTGATATTCCCTAATTTTCCATTATGTCGATTCATTTGATTTCCTAGTTAGGTTGCAGCTAAAAAGCCGCATGCAAAATGACCGGGATCAATGCCTGGTTTATAGTTGTTCGAAGTGAATCCGGTTATAAGAAGCCTCTCGCGTTCAGCAGGCCAGCCTGAATACGCAAGAATAAACTGCAGAACTGTTTTGCTCGATATCTCAACTACCTTCCTTTCTTTGGAAAATGAGTGTTTGATTCATTTCAAGTGACGGAAATAGATGAGCATTCCTGAAGCATAATGTCACCGCTTTGTGGTAAACAGGAATGCACAATCTTTTCAAATTGCTTTCTGGCAGCCATTTCTGACACCTGTTATTACGCACCATGTAGTTACACATTTCACACCTACCGCAGTTGAGTGGTTCGTACACAAACGAGCCCCAACACCCAAGGCAGAGAACACAAGCTCACTTTTTCGAGCGTGCTACAGGAACAGTTATGAAACTATAACAATGACAGTAAAGTACCTCAAATTGTAGACGAACCGATCACAGAATCAAGACTGTCAACAAAGGCTTTAAAATGTCTAGGCAACAATAAAAAGGAAATGCACGAGACTGTGATGCAGGAGAGAGTCAAGTGATTTATAGAGGAAGTCGTTATTCGTAGGAGGCATTTTGACCAATCAGCGGTTAGATAAGAGGTCACTGTCTGAGGGGACACACGAGCATGATGAAGAACGAGCGGAATAGCACAGCTATGAGAAAGTGGCATGATCATAACGGGATGGCTGAAGTTTAGTCAGTCCCACGGATAAGGCAGAGAGAGAGAGAGAAAGATAATTACATCCAAAAGTTCGAGCCTGATCAAGAAACCCAGGCAATTATGACGTAGTAACAGAACGGGTCTTGGGTATCAGTGGGTCAGTAGACATAGATATATAACAGGTGCGAAACGTTACGTAGGCGATAGAATCTTTTGGGAATGAGAATTCGATACGCTAAGGCCAACAAATGGACCCCAGTTGGATGTCGTTTCAGGTCAATCAACACTTGTCATAGAAACAAGACAGATTGCTGTATGAAGCATTAGGAATGAACACATAATAATCACTCAGGCTCGTTGACCAGGGGTGGTAGTCTGCGTGAGAACTAGTGGTCTAAGCGAACTGTTTGATAATAACAAGATGAAACTTTGCTATGGGTAGCATGGGATCTGGACAAATCCAGTAAGAGCGAATTTCTTGAAATGGCGAGCTAAATTTCCATGCCCAATTTCAATAACATTCATAAGGGCATTTCACGATTAGTTGGCAAGAAAATTTAGTTTAGCACATTAAAATTGTGCAATCTGATTGATGCAAGAGGCTTTGTAAACCACCGAAGAATTTGCGATGATTAGGATTTCTCTGCTGCATGCTGTAACAATATACCGATTCCTTGCCCCAAAGAACTGACTTTTGACAATGAGGAGCACAGAACACAACCACGTAGAAGACTCCATTGTGTTGGAATGGATAAAAATTGCAAGCATCACTAGCCAAACCGCAGAACAAGGCATACCGGAGGTCAAAGGTCAACAGGATTGTCAGTTCGCATACTGACTGGTTCCCTAACATCTCACCTCATAGTTGTTTAGACTTCTTGTTTGCTCAAGTGCGGGTCATTCTGCAATGATCGTGTGAACCTTCTGTTCCGATGAAGACATGTGCCCCTAGTGGAAAGGATTTTGTGTCAAGCAACCAAATCCGTCGTATGTGGTTGTATGGCTTGTCTTTGTGCGATCCGCGCCGGAGTAGCATCCAACCACACGTATGAGTGATCATCGGAGTCAAGTTCGACAAGTCCATCTCGAAGCTGATTGATATACCCGATCCACTGTTTTGTTCCGAGTAGCAGCTTGTAAACAACTTGTCTGCTCTTTTCTGTTGCCTTTCCCGGTGTCCATGTAGGGTGATGTTATCTGGAATCTTTTGCGTCAATATTATCGCCTACAATAAATTTATGTATAGGTTCTTATGATTGTTCTTCCAGGTTAATTATGCTGTCCAACTTCTGTTTACCCGGTTAATTTTGTATGTTTTTTTAACAAATCAACAAATTATCTCACCTAGCCGTTGGAGTGTGAGCGGTGTGGTGAAGTTGGCATGAGTACGTTGCCATTCACCAAGCCACATTCGGAAAATGCCGTGAATGTAAATCTAGTATCGTTATCTGAAACCAGTGTCTCCGGAAAACCTAATCCGCAGGATATGACTATGAGGTAACGAATCGTAAACTGGTTGATGGGTCGTTGTACGATGACGAATTCTGGCCGGTTTGATGTCGAATCCACCAGAATCAGGGGATAGATATCAAGAATCAGGCCAGGAAAATCAATATGAAAGCTGTGCCTTGGTTTTAATCTCAACAACGATGACAGTGACTCAACTTGAGGTTGCGATTTCTAAATTTCTGCTCATTGGCAGCATTTTCTGGCCAGTTGTTGCATGTCATGTTCCACAAAATGCCATGAAAAGTACTCTCGATTCGACTGTTTATTGACTTTCTTTGGCCACTTGTGCTATAGCAAGTCACTGGTTTCACTGGCTGCAATGACAGTAGTAGTTGATTTCTTGATCGTGTAGGCCGTTATTGCTAGGTATGAGATAGTACTTAAGACCATCTGCTAAACCTCCTTCTCAGTGCCGATGGAAGCGATGGCCACCTAGTCCCCCGTTTTTGTTTTGATGCAGATGTCAACCAAGACAGTGCATGGGCGCGTCCCATCTCTGAGGAGGAGTTATGTTAAATCTGGAATTTGTACACCTAGAAATTGTAGTCCACCTTTGTAGGCAAGGCCTTCGAATTTGGTCATGCTAGTTCGTGCTCTATTCACTGCTTGGGCAAATTTATATCATTTTATTTTACAGTTTTCTTTTCCACATCAACTTTATGTCCTCAGTACCCATGTACCACGAGCACGTTTTCATTTCTGTACAAATATCACTGAATGCAATATAAAATTCGAATTATGCCAATTTTCTCATTTTGTGAAGAACTAGGTGAAAAGAATCAAACACCATGCGGCTGGAAGAATTTGTATACGTCGAGTAGGATGGAAGGTCCCTTCCACGAAGGGAGATGTAAAGCCGATATCTGCCCCTTTATTTCTGTCGTCTGATTTTTCTCTTCAGTCATGTCGGAAATGTGTGGTATCTGCTGAAATAAACGAGCCGTGATGTCGTTTTATTTAGAAGATCCAGGCTTAATTCGGCCATAGATGATAAGATATTGAGGCTTAGTTAACTCATCGTCCATAGACTAGACAGACAACTAAGCAGGAAATCTGAAGGACATCATGTTTGATGTCGGTCCTCATCATGCACATTTACATACAACACGCAAAATGTTTGCTGTCAAACCAGTGGACGTGAGACACGCTTTATCCCTAGAAACTCTTCCGTTGTTATATCTAGTCCATGCATAAATCCAGACTAGTTCAACAGGCCTAACCAACCTCCTGGATTAATTTTTTTCCACACTAATAGAATGGATTGAGAGCCCGGTTTTATTGTGGCTGGCGACTTCGACGGCTTTGACTTGAAATTCCACTGTCTAATATTCTTCCATATCATTGGTCATTTCCCCACCAGAGATGGTGCTTTTCTAGAATGCTTCTTCATGAACAAACCATTTGTCTTTCCCACTACGAGCGGTGTCACCGTTGGAAGCTCAAACCACTGTATTGCCAAAGTTCTTCCTAAAATTTTCAGTAAACACAACCATCAAAGCCTAATGAAGAACCTAGTCCGGAAGGCGAATTCACGGCAGCAAGATGCACTCAATAATCATTCGCTCAAAGGCATCGTAGTCTCTTCTAATTTGGATTTATTTAGCGACCCTGATGTGTTGAAAATAGTGGCAGCATTACGAGCTATTACCGTCTAACCTGGGCATTTCTGATAAGACGATTCCACCCTATTCTATCAGTGCTACAGAGAGATCTATGATCAAACACCGACAGTTCTTTCTATCTTCTAGCCTTATTGACCATGTTCCTGATTCGTACAAAAGAACCGATCCCACCACCACAGTGTACACTGGACCCTTGACAAACAAAAACCTTCAATCTCGTCGACATTCATTGGCTGAAAATAAACTGGCTATGTTGTTTGAGGATATGAACTACAGACGCCCGAAGGAACTTCACAAATTCAGATCTAAACAAATGAATTTGGTAACTGATCCTCATCCGGCTCCGTTGTACTGAATACATCTAAATGCCAAGATGTAGTATTTTCCTTACTTTCTGATGATCCACACAGAGCCCTCACTAACAGGTTTCCTTTCCTATCTGCGAACAATAAGCCCATACCAATATCAATAACAGTTATATACCTTGGTGTGACATAATTCCATAATCTTTCGTGGTCCACGCATGCTCAACAGATCTTCTACAGTCAGAAAGTTGTCACTTTTCCCTCTCCGTCTGTGATTGCTTTGAGTCCCGAATCAGTTATTTCTGTGATTGCATGACTTCGCCTACACTGGATGTACTGCTCTCTGGTTACTGTCCCTGGACCAATGAAGAAAGAGTTCAACTTCAAAACAAGATCCATACAACAAATTTCTAAATGCGGTGGCGTATTCATAAATACATTTATTAATACTATCACTAATGAACACTTCCGTGCTAGTGGCCAGTTTACTTCCAGATTACTTTCAGACACACACCATTCTCTACATAACGAATTTCTAAAAGCTATGTCTACAAAATGCACGCGCTCAAAATTCTAATTTCTATTTGGTCACATTTCTGCATATAGCTATTCTGTTTTACAGTATCATGCTCGCCTGCTTGATGATCCATCGAAAGCCGTCAAAGACTCACATAACTGTTCAATTGGATGAAAATTACCATAATTCGTACGCATTTGCAGATTCCGTGATTTTATAACCACAGATATGGTACAAATGCTGAAACTGCACCCAATCGATTGCATAAAGTAACTGCTGACATGGCTTGGCTAGACTTGAATCGGATGTCCCGCCGGCGCCACAGACAACTGAGTTGGTCAGAGATAAATCAAACATTCTGTATACACGATGACACTTCATCCGATATCTGATCACCTGTTGAGATGTACCTTCCCAGTTGTCGAGACTTATCTACTCCAATTAGAGTTTCCTTGATAAGAAAAGGTTTGTTGTGGAGCCAACACAGTACTGCAGCAGTATTTTGCAACTTGAAGGTGTAAAATACATCTGAAACATCGATACACTCTTATTATGGCGATCAGAGAAAGCTTGCAACGAACTTGCATTTTCACTCAGAAGAAAAATATTGTCAGCGTGTTCCAAGTCAAACAGTTTGCTGCTTGAGCGACAAAGAATGTGATGACGTACCACAGACTGAAATCAACGAAGGAACGTGAGGCATACAAACCACGTGATTTTCTTCTGTGATCGAATAAGAGATGGCTGAAAGTGAACTCTATAACTGTGATGCAAATATCCAGTTTGATGTAGTTAAATAATTATGGTGTTTGTTCAGATGCATGGTTTCCGGTTAACGAGCTGTTTACGCAATACATTTTGTAGGATATCACAAGCACAGAGAAACCATGCTTATGTGCATGAGCATTTTATAGTTTAAAAAGCTAATGAATGATTCTTACCCTATAATTCTCACCATATAACGTGGGAATGAATTGAGCTGCTATCATGCAGCACGGATTTGCACGACGGAAAATGTGGGACTAAAATTATTCACCCGTGATTTAAGTTTTAGTCGATATTCGGTGAAACCGTACTGCTGTTGATGATGTCTAATCAACACTACCAACTAGTAACAAATAAGATTTCCCCCATATGGCGTGAGGGATCAAATGTCCCGAACTGAGAGTATGCGGGTGTTTGATAAAATTTCCGGGGATTACTCAGACATTCCTTGGATACCGAATCAAATCGAACAGTTAGTTATGATGACTTTGCTTACTTGGTTTCAAGATTGCACCAGATTGGACATGTTCATGCAGGAATATGTGGAAAGAACGGTTGAAATACGAATAACGTATACGTGTGTAGAATGCTCCCAAAATCACCACCGAGTGATTTTCAAGAGGGTTTGGGTATACAGTCGCTCGGAGTGAGAACCATTGCACATTTGTTGTAATCAGTGTGTAACTGTCCTATTCAATATAATCCAAAAAACACTAGTGATCGGTTCAATAAGTGCATCTGCAATAAACTGATAACTATTAGACGAGTTAGACCACCTAGTTCATCTTGCCACCTTGCGTCTGGATTTCTGGAAGGAACTAATCAGATCTGGTTGTACAATATAACAATGGGACTTTTCGTAACCGAGCCGCACTTCGGATTCACAACAGGAATATATGAAAGACCTAATTTGATCATGCTCAAGAAATCACATATCAAAATATACAATATTTTTGGTACATCATTTTTGCACGGCTACCAAATGCTGTAGCTCTAAACTCCGATATGCTCAGCCGCCTTTACATTAAGGGCGTCGATAATTGTTCTCTCGCAAAAAGAGGCACAAATTATATCCCAATGATGCAGCATAATGCAGAAAATGATGTGGTTTAAATCATAAGGAAGCATATCCATGGCCCCCGCACAGTGCGAACGAAAATACCTAGTACACTCCGGAAATTGCAAATGTTACTACTTTCGACTTAGAAACTTGTTAGTAGGCAAAAGTCAGGGGAAAAGTCGTCGTGATCGAACTTCCCCAATAAGCAAAGAGCATTATTGGCTCGAACGTGTACACCAAAACTAAACGAGGGGAGGGAGGGGAATAAGTGATGCATTCCTTCTTAGCAAATTAGGAGTGAAAAAATGTACAATGTGGATAAGTCAGTGATCCAGGCAGGCCGCCGCCAGGGACGTTTCCTGAATTTGATTTCATTTAAACCTCAGCATTAACCTATTGAATCCAACTTGTTCTGTGGATGTCCCGGATAATGCTGAGGTGACATCCATGAGGCAAGTGCACGCCGAATGCCTGGACGATGTCAGGTTTTAGTGGAGGACGATTTAGAACTATGATCTCAATAGGAAGTTAGATTTTGAATGGTGGTATCATATAATATAGAAATATGTAGTGCATAGACATATTTTTTCGAAGAAACTCTTTCATTCATGTTAATAAATGTGTGTTATTCTATGATTCCCCCAGAGTTTCATGTTTGATTATATTAAAACTCTCTTTCTTGATAGTTTTGTCTTTACATTTTTGAATCGGTATTGGGTTTTCTTTCGTATTTAAAACTAGACCAATTCAAACAACTGATCGACCACACTCCGAGTGAAACTGCGCATTGTCAAGTCCAAACCTGGATATTCGCATAGCAAAGGACAGAATCTGAATCCCTGATGACAATCAAAACCCCAAATATCAATAAGCCGCCATTAAATCAGCGACACCTGACCGTATTACTAGGAAGGGCGAGTGATACACATTTTATCCCAATAATTTTATTGGACTTTGAGGACAGATGGTTTTCCAGTCACATTTCGATCACCTCAGATGAGCGGGCGTTTACCGATATCGGAGAGGTATGTTTTCGTGACCATACCTAGATTTTGCAGTTGCTGACATGAATTTATATAAACATCTATTTCCATTCCTCCAATTTGATCAAATTTTGGGTTGCAATTTCGAATGAGTGCCAAGAGTTAAATTTGTGAACAAAACTTGGAAAACAACACCCTTCATTTTTTGAATAGGACAAAACTCAGTTGATGTTTAAGACTGAAAGTGGATGTGTCGAATCAAATGTTATGCAAGCGTTCAAAAACTTCCAGTTAGTCCTTGTCATATTGAATCTACAATTTAAGCATCCAGATTATCGATTTCATTTCATCAACAACTTTCTTTTCATTTGTGCCAATTTGTAATGAACCGTTATTGCATACCACGATATCTCAGAAACGTGAGTCATCAAAAGCTCCTTCCAAGCTCGATGACTAAAAGCTACTCCCACACACCCAGTTAACGATAGTAATATTGCAATTATCCCCTCCATTGCAATGGCAGAACATACGAAAAAACATACAATAATTTGGTGATTTCCATATCGCCTTTCTTTTTTCCCCATACTTCCGTGGAACTTCTTTTATTCTTTGAGAAGATTCAGCCACCGAAGTTACTTTTTAAATCTCGTGTATTACCAACGTTTGTGCATTGCTGATTACAGCATCCACCTTCAAATTCTGCAGACTGAAAAGAAATCTGCATCGCAAAAGTGTCGATTGACAGTGAAAATATTAGTATTAAAATATTTCAAGTGCTTCGGGAACGATAGATAGTAATTGAAATTACCGTTTATCCATATAATGTAGTACCAAAAAATCCTGTTTCCTTTTGTGTACAACAGAACAGTAAGAAATTGTGCATTCTTGAGGACAGTCCTAGCTTTCGAACACACTGTAATTGTGATTGTTTGCATCAGTACGGTCCCCGCACAGAGCAAAGACAAATATTACTCTGAAGCTATCCATATCTCAACGTTCACCGTGCCCCGAATTCAGTTGTACAACATTGTGAAAGGAAATATGATGCCAGAATTGGTGATCAGGAAACTAAGATACAGACGGATTTAAATGCAACAGACGTGCAGCCTACTGAACTTGCAGTGTTTTTCAAATCATCAAAACTAAGCACATTTAGACTGTATTCCGTACCCAACTACAGCTACGCTTGTCACCAGGTAAATTATTGAAGACTCCACTTGGGATGTGAGCGTCCTGTCTGATTGCCTAGACCGTATTATTGACAAAATTCTCACCGGTAAAAGCTGCTGCGAACTCAAGATTATCGACGGATAAATATCACCATGTAGTCGATTTCTCTGAAGTTTGAAGGGCTACGAAGCTAGTGGTTCAGACTACTTTCTGACAGTCTTATCGCATGCAGTAGCACGTTAATGTTAATGGTAACTATTCCGTCTGAATATATCGTACAATAAAAATTTGATCTGCAGCACCAGTGGAAGAATGGAAAGTTAGATCCGTATGGTGCATATAAAGTACGTTGAAGGCATGTAAAATCTAGTTGTAAAAATTCCTTATTGAGAAACACTTTTTATATTACCAGTCACACAGCAGATCAGACACTGCAAACTATCTAATGCCAAACAATATTTTCTATCAATTATCGAGAATTGCAATATCATAATTGCAAGAATTTGCTTCAAAAAGCTTTATCAAGCTGCCAGATAGAGATGGGTCATACTCGCTGCACACGCGGCGTTTTTTTTGTCAACAGAGCTCGAGTGACTACGTTGGAAAACAATAGAAAGTTTGGGATGAATGCACCATGGTGCATAAAAATCGCTCGATGGTCTTGATTGATCATTGCAAGATTTGCGTGGAAACTTCAGACCATTTGGAAACGCATTGATGTTGGTTGCAGGCGATTTCAGGAAAACAGAACCCGTAATTCCTCAGTCGACACCAGCGATCAAAATATATGCTTGCCTGACATACTCCACATTGTGGCGATAAGTCAATACGTTACAATTGGCCACAAGTATGCGCGTTCAGCTGCAAAACGATCGGACAATTGAGATATTCTCATATGGATTGCTGGAAATTGGGGACAGAATGTTGTCGGTTGATCTGGCCTCATGGCTATTTTCATTGCCTTATAATATCTGTAATTCAGTGAAGTTGAAAGAAGAACTGTGTAAAAAAAGTACATCCCACTATTCAAAACAACTATGGGAATTAAGATTGGTTGAATGAACGAGCTATTATTGTCGTTAAGAACAAAAACGTCTGTGAACTTACCAATATTATTCAGTCTACCATTCAAAGCAAGGCAGTCACATACAAGTTGGTCGACGCTGTTGTGGAAACAGCTGAAGTGATTAATTACCCGACAGAAGTTTTGAATTCACTCGATCTGCCAGAGATGCCACTGCACGTACTGTAATCTAAAATTGGTACCCATTTATCATGTTGCGAAATATCAACCAGCCAAAGCTTTGCAACGGTGTGAGGCTCGCAGTAACAAATTAACGAGCAGCGTCACGGAAGCAACAACCTCGACAGAACATTCGAAAGGTGAAACTGTCCTTATTCCTTGTATGCCTACAATTCCAACGGATATGCAATTTCAGTTTAGGGGACTGCAATTGCCAATTCGATTGGCCCTTACAATCACCATCGAAGAAGCTCAGGGCCAATCGTTAGAATTGTGTAGTGTAGACATGGGCACGGATTGCTTCTCACATGGACAATTATGTGTTGCGTGTTCTAGAGTCGGCAAGCCCGACAATCTCTATATCTGCACAAACAATGGAACAGCAACAGGTATTGTTTTTCCACAAGCATTGTGAAATTAAACGCATTAAAAATGAGGGCTTTACCTTTCTTTCACAACCAACCATACTGAGCCTCAGCAACGCGTGACCGGATACAGCTGGTATAGTAATAAATAATCCATTTGCACTACGTGGCACCCATTGTCCCCAGCTTGTGTGATTCATTTTTAGATCCTTGCATGAACACAGTACACTTTCGCGCCGGTAGAAACTCTCTGCTGGGAGCGAAGATTTTCAGATATCTTGAAAATTGGAGAGAGAAGGATAAAAGCTGCATGAAAATTCCCTTTCGAGGACCCAAAACGAACGACGTTCAGATGGCCAATAACACGATCTGTTTGTATGTTGCTTATAGATGCTCATAACAGTCGAAAGGGATCACTTTGAACAATGGGATTGTTATACTGTGAGCGTCAGTCTATTTCCCGTAGACTCTGCCACGGCATGTGAGATCTTCGCACATTAACAATGTTCAGTACTATTGTTCCGTTCAAGCTAATCTGCCCCCTGTGATTGGAAATGAATGACACCATAGCTGCTAATAGTTGAGATTATTCCATGACTGGTTTGTCACACCACGAGTAAACTTATTTTGTTCCATATTTTGTGCTGGTCATTTCGCGGTGAGTCTGCTGTGAGCATATTCGGGGGCCAGCCAAAGGATAGTCAAAGGATCGGAAGCTCCTTCGTAACTGACTGCGAGTGTGACAGTTCGCCCAATTACACTGCCGCAAATGAACTCCACAAGATCGGCCGCGGTGTCGAATCCTGCAACCAGGACATCTTATGCGGCGGCCCACTTCATCTTCTCCGGGTTGCATGTATTAAAAGTGCTCATTCTACGAATAACCGTATTATGTGCAAAAGCACCGGGAAACGTATTACAGCTATTTCAGTACCCCATATGTTCAGAATATCCTCAAATTTTGTGGTTATTGGATGACCTCACAACCATTCGGTACAACAGCTCTTTTTGTTTGTTCTTGGTAGAAATACATCAGAAAGCAGTCCAGCTTTTTGGAGCAATGGCAAATAACAAGCATTATCATGCCGGAAAATTTCGAGTTTTTTAATTGGTGACACTTAGCTATGTGCATCGGCCATTAAGGAGTCAGCCGAGGTATTTCAGGAGTTATCCTATTAGGAGCTGGGAGAGGAGAACTATGTATTTGGTAGCCCACACGTTTGCGTAGTCCTCTTGGGCTTAGTGAAGAATATTCCACTCTTGCTTATTGTATTGAAGCCTAGGCGCTCTATTGTAGGTATAATCCAAAGAAGGATGGATACAGATTCTCCGAGACACTTTTTCCATCCCACCATAAGTACTATCAACGTCGAATGTTCCATCTAGATGACACTGTGTTGTCGTTCACGAGGTTAGCTGCAACCAACCCAAATAGAACTATTCGCGACTTAGAATAGTTACAATTCCTCAGCTGACCCCTCTGTGGGGAATATCCATTCACAATCTTGGTGCACAAGTTAGATTATTGTGTACGAAATCTATGCCAGTTGGTGATTCTTATCGATCGCAATTTACAGTATGATAGGGCCGTTCGAATGCAAATTGGGTGAAAAGCGTGTTAGAATTCCCGCATATATTCTGGTATCCGCTGCATTATTGTCTGAAAGTCTGGAGATCCCCGACAAAATGCAGATTTGCCACGTGAGTAGATTGGTGATATCAAATGTGTTAATTGATAAAACTGCACTGATCAAGTAGTAGAACAACTTGATACTACCGTCATATGTAGTTGTGCTACGAAATAGTGGCACTATGACATGGGAAGGAGTAAATTGTCGAATTAAAAAATACAGCGGTGAAAACCCTGTCAGGCTTCCACGGTGGGGCCAAATATATCTACTACTTCAGTGGTTAGTGAGAGAGAAGCATACGAGTTTGTGTCTAGTCAAATGATGCTCTCACATTCGCTCACCTTATTCTCTTATATCATATCACTACACGTGATATTCCCTGATTTTCCGTTATGGCGATTCGTTTGGTTTTCTAATTAGGTTACAGTTAAGAAGCTGAAAGCAAAACGACTGGGTACAAGATGCCTGGTTTATGGTTGTTCGAACTGAATCTTATTGAAAGAATACTCTCGCGTTTAGCAGGACAGTGTGAATATTCAAGAACAAACCGTAATAAGGTCAGCATTGTTTACCTAGGTTGCGAATGAAATACTGCTGAGCACATACTTCAGCAGATTTGATGGAATAATCATATACAGATAAGTTATGAAATGTGAAATGACTCGCCTGCTCCATGCTTCTTGCCAGGTGACTCGAAAAATATGACCGATGGATTCACAATAAATGGATATGTCTCAGTAGATTAACAGCCAAAATGCCCTCAAGAGATGTCGATAACATTCTGCATTCCATCTGTGGTAAAATATTACCACTTTGAAGCGAAAACTGGCAGGTAAAGTTGTCACTAGTCGTTCTTCCAAGGATAAACCCGGTGGATTAATTTGGCTGACATTATGTACTGCAATCGTGCAACTACCACTACTACTATTGTCTTTAACGGTAGTTAAATTGGAAATTTGAGTCTCGCGGCCGCTAATTCTCAGACATGCAACTTGCCTACCGTGACATCATGTTCCAACATTTCATTAGCATATTATTGGAACCTTTTTCTACACACTGGTGTTACTTGAAATGAAATCTAAGAAAATTTATTATCCTACGAATCTGTCCGATTATGTTTAAATTACACCATGTTTGCACTGGGTAGCAAAAATCGCCTAATAACAGGTCATATATTGATCATCAACATCATCGTATAGCGTTAAACAAAAGGGCAAGCCCCACTGACCACTTCCTCTCTCATTTTATTGCACATAGAAGTAGAAAGTATGAATATACAAGATGGACAGGGAGAGGACCTACTCGAGTAGAGAAAGGAAACAACGTCCCAGTAGCCAACGCATGGAAAACACAGTATAACTGTATAATCACGCATTGATCAATAATTCCGATTCAACTGTAAAGGGCAACGTGATGGTCACTGTTCACGGCTCGCTGTTGTATCCTTCAGAGAATCCAGCCAACCGGTTGAGGGATGTTTTGGACTTCAACTGTGAAGACATCAGGCACCCTCTTTTCCTAAGTTTGCTGTACGTTTTCTCAATCCCCGTTGCCAGTTCATCTTTTGACCTCCACACGGCTTCTTCCTCTCCCCAGAATGAATGAAAAACAGGTCGCGGTTTGGTAGGCGTGTGCATGCCATACGTAACACGTGTCCCAACCAACGAAATCATCTAAGCTGGATACGCTCTGATAAAACGCACTCTGAATTAGTTTCCAATACTTGATTTCTGACCTCAGTATTGCTAACTCAGTCATTACACCCAATTTTAACGATACTTCGCAGACATTATTGGTCGAAAACCTCCAGACAGCAAAACATCTTCCGCACGTAGACCTCATGTCCCGCAACTATGCAACAAAACTGGGCGCATGTAGCACTGTACACACGAACTTCCACCTTCAGCAAAATATCAGGTCGCCGTCATAAGTGCTTCAGTCCAGTGTATGCCACTCGAGCTTTAATGACTACCAATCCACGCATGCTTATTCGCATAAAGCTTATGCACTTCATTGGAAGTACAATCCAAAGAAGGATGGACAAAGGGCAGGCCGCAGGCGGTGCTTGATATGGCGTGAAATGGCCCAGAAGAGTTGAAGTGGACCGCCGCGAAGGACGCTCTGGTTGCAGGACTCGACACACTGATCGACCGTCAGGACGCTATTTGACGGTTCAAGGCAGTCCAGCTGGGGGCTAGTGAGGAACCGCTGGTGCACACTGTCGCGCTCCGCTCACTCTTGGGTCGTGCATTACTGACGCTGGGTGAGACTTCACGGGCAGACCTGTTGTCGGACTGATTTGTAGATAGTCTGCCTGAGCCCTTGCGTGGGATGGTAGGCGCCATCCTTGTCGGCCGTTCCTTCGATGTGTTTCAGCTCGCGGACCTGGCTGGAGAAATGACCATGCTTGACTGTCCTATGGTCAATACGGCCCATGTTAGAGATTTTTGGACTAATATCGAGCTTGTGGAGGAAAATAATGAACCGGACATTTTGAACCCGGAAGACGGATCAGTAAAATCGAGCAGTTGGAAGAAACCTGGTGTTCCTGCTGTGAAATTGTGGAACCTGTCTTATACGGACAGCCTGGAACTCCGAAGGATATTGAGGGAAGTATACCAGAAATATTTTCTGTTGGAGACTCCAACCACTGATGAGGTGGAAGATGTCGGAAATCTGAACCATATCACGGAAAATCAATAGGAAACTGTAACCGAGATTGCCCTGAACGTCAATCGGATGATGGTGGAAACGGAGACATATCATTTGCTGCAGTTGCCAGTGCATCGATACACTACGAGTCATGTCTGGATCGAATTGAAACTAAGTATCCTTGCAAAGTGGAAGCAGAAGTTTACCCACAAACTGAGCATCTGTTTGCAAAGTGGTAGTTGATAACCACCTAAATGTATCATGCGATAATGTATCTGCATACACTGCTATATCCTTGTTATCCACTCACTTTCATCCACTAGATTGATGAGATGATTTTATTCGTGAATCTGAAATGGGATTTCCTTACGTCGGATGTTTTGAACAATCCCAAGTTGCTTGAAATGGATCAGTTTACAATAATTTCCTCTTAGAGGGCCTTCATACGAAAGTGGATGATGGTTGTTCAATTATTTTGTGAACAGGCTTGATCATGAGATTAAAAAGAGTATGAAAGTACTCAGCATTTTAGACTCGGAATTCTGCGAAATCGAAGGTAATATGGTTCAACTCATTTCACAGATGTTTAAAAGGATTTGAACTGTCGCTAATTCTGTAAATGATTGGCAAATTGCTTGAATTTGAGTGCATCATTTTGGTCCGAAAGGGTAGGTTGCTGGTCTACAAGCACTGACAAACCACAACTGAATTTTCACGATAAATTTAAACGATATCTCCGAACAATTTAGTAGTATTGAAAAACACTGAACTCGCTACTACGATGATCAGTAGCAGAGAGCTTAATCGCTGCGAACGATCTCTTCTTCCATCCAATTTGGTTGTCATACTGCGAGATGCAATCAGTAAGTACCACAGAGTACTAATGGGCTTCAAAAGTAGCCCATATATATACAGGTGCTAAATCTGTGTAAAATTTGACCGGAGTTGTTTACTTTACGTCTGCGAATACAATCTGTGACCTACAGCTTTTATTTTCAAGCAGCCTATTTCTCTCTACTGAAGACATATGGTCAACAATTTATTGACAATTGACCTAGGATTACGCTGACGGTTTCTTTGAATTTTCACGATTGCCGAAGGTAATCACCCCAGTTCAGCGGTCGATTTTCTTGATGACTTATCTGTCGTGGTTGTTGTGAAACACCGTGTTCCATTGCACTGTAGTAAGTCTTTCATGCCACGTCAACATCCATCATGACAGTATTCATGCCAGTGTCTTCGAGTTTCAACGATTTTCTTGTAGCAATCCAACCATGGGATCCCCATCACAAACACAACATGGCATCCAATATCACATCATCCAAGAAGGTTCGCTAAGATCGACGCGTCCCTGCCGGCTAATACCCGACAGTCAATCTGTGTCAGAGATGAATTCCAGAATATGGTAAGCACGGAAATAACTCACCCGTCAAGCTGTCCTTGAGCCATCAAACTCCATACAGCTGGAACGCACAACGGTGACAGTCGCCCGTGCGGTGATCACGGTACTCCTAATAATCCAAAGTTACCCTCCGATACTCATTTTCACATCCACGAATTATTCAGCAGCTTCCGTGATAAAAGCATTTTTCCCTAACTTGATATAGTAGGCGCGTATTATCATAATCCCGTAGCTCCTGTAGTTGTTCCGAAGTTCATTAAAACTACGCCATGTGGACTGTGTGGGTTCGTGTTTGTCTCCTAACTCACGTACATCCGCTGAAACATTCCAGCAATGCGTGTCTCAAAATCTCAGGTTGTCCGATTTTTCCACTGGAACACACTTAGAGAATTTGGACTGAAGAACAAGATCATTTCAGTGATTCATATTAAAGCCCTTACATCACAATATACTACGATAAGCTAAATGGTTGATTCAAACGGATCACCATTTGCCGAAGGCCATATGGCTGAGTTGGATTATAGCCTACTTGAATCAACACTTTACAGCCGTTTGTTATACGGAAGATATGTAGCAACATCCCTTTTGTAACCAACTCCTCAGACCAGATAGGTCAACTGAGAAATATGTTCGAATAAACTCATGACAACTTGCAGTTCACAATGGAAACAGTCGTGCAAGGCGATAGGCTTCTTGGACATTCGGACGAGTCATCATGAACATGGTTCACTCGTTCGGTCAGTACATGGGAAGGAGACTTCGAATGGGAAGTAGAGCTACTGCCGCAGTTTCGCGCCTCTTGAGGTAAGAGGCAACCTAGTTAGGTGCCTCACAAACAGAGCAAGATGATTTTGTTCGGAAGACACAATTGAGGTAGAACTCCTAACGGTGTTGAGGATTTTTATCGAGGATAGTTACTCAGACCACCCATTTGATAAGGTGGTGCGATGGATGAGAAAACTTCAAGAGAATCTGTGGTATGAAGAAAGCCAGTATACATAAGTTTGCCATCTATAGGAGACACTCAGGTAGAGACTGTGTGGAGAAGATGAAGAGACGTCATTAGAAAAACATTTCACGCAGCTAATCTCTGGATGTTGTTTCAGTACAGACTAGCGGTGATTTGCGGTTGAAAGACAGAATACCCCGTTAGGAAGCTTCATTTTATGTGTACTCATTCACTTGTTCCTGTGGAACAATGTACATCGGCCGCACGATCATACTTTTGTCCAAACGTATCCGCGCTGACCACCTTCCACGGCTGAGCACTGGAGCAATTAAATCACTCACTAGTGCCGTCATTTCACTCAGCTGAGTACAATCACACAGTAAACGTGTCCTGAACGATGTCCAAGGTGGACAATCAAGGCCATGCAAATGTCGCATTCTGGCCATAGCTGAGACTGTCGACATCCGCCTCGACAACCTCCTTTTGTGTGATCGAAGACAATTTGTATGTGTTTTTAGGCTACCCTGGCCTTCCCCCCATCCAACAACAGGCCATTTACCAGATGAAAATCGGCAACTTGTGAGGAACAATCCACATCTGGTTTTGATTTAAGCCTGTATAACAATTGGGCACCCTTCGGCGTCCTATACTGGTCAATACACATCTTTCACCAGATATTCACACCGATGATATCAAACAGTTAACTGACAGACACTCCAAATACATCATTACAAGTCTTGATTAGCCTCTGTGTATAAACCAGTGTCTATAGATGCTACTTATCCGTCTGAATGGCATTAAGCTTTCTTAAATATTTTCGCTTCCTTCTGGATTCCAGTATTAGTTAAATGTGCAAATATTTTTAGTATTTAAATGTGGCCCGCCAACACTCTCGACCACTATACTTTACCTATTTATTCTGGAGATTATTGCGTAAGCAAGCCGTTGAATCTCTCTTGCTCTCGCTGCCTCTCTCCGCACTCATCGCGAACTGTCTGTAAACGTACTCACGTTCCGTGGAATCTCGATAGGCTTACAGCATTTGTTGACTTCACTGATTTTTCTATTTTTCATTTTAAAAATGCCTCCTCCTACTGTGACCACTTAACGGACTACCTCAACGTTTGTTAAAACTTGTTTGCCTACGGAAACCTGTCATTTTCCACCCAATAGATTCTCCTTCCCTCGCTGAAATTGGCTCCCTAGAGCTAAGAGAAAGGCGTACAAATCTGAATGATATCATGGCATGAGAATACTATTCACAATAATCAGGACTCAAATACGACATATGAAAGGAATGTATGTAGACACTGTACCAGGAAATACGAACCTCCATGAGATGGGAAGAGCCCTGAAACAGTTGTCCCTTGCCAAGGCAAAATTGGGACCAAGCATCCAATATGCAAATCACAAGTTCACCTTTAAATCCGAATCATCCTCACTTCAACCTCCTTATCTTGACTTCCACGTACACAACCCCACTGTATCCAGCTTTGTACTCTGAATTCTACAAAATGATAGAATTCTGGTGAACCCAAATTTCTATCACCCATATCACCAAAGACCTGCACTTTCGAATTCACATTCCCTTTGATTAGCCTATTCGATTGTTTTATGTAACTGAACTGCTGTCCAGTGAATGAGTGACTCGTAGAACACGAACCCAAAACCCAAGTCGGATAAGACGAGTGGGTGAACTACGTGTACTTCAGAGAACAATCATTGCAATTACAAGCAACATACCTCAATTTGTGGCGCAATCCAGTCACAAAGGTCCTGGAATACACTTCAAATCGTCGGAAGGGTCTGTCGGGGAACTTATGCCGAGCAAAACGTGACCGAGTCATTGGAATAGGGTGAAATCCAGCTTTTATAGGAAGAATAATTGACCAACCAGACGCAGCGTGGGAAGCTTACGTGAGATGGAGTGACAGGTGTGACCATGAAATTAGGTCAGACCAGGACCGAGAAAGTCGCACGAACGCTTGACCAAGACCATCACACAGGCGTGGCGTGATCACCAGCCTGAAGGGAAGTACAAAGGTCACTCGTGCGGTGCGAGTGAGAAAGTGAATAAAGAACTAATGCAAGCATAACACACAAGGTCGGGCACATATGACGCACAAAACTTGAAGATTGTAGGCCCCTGAATTGACCGCAATGGAAAATTGGTCTACTGTAAAAGTGCACCCATAAGAGGACGGTAGGTGAACCGAGGTAATGCGACGGGGTTCAACATGTGAAAGGAAGGGAAGACGTGTAGGTTGAATTGGTTGGGAGGGGTGAGGTACCGAGCTGATTAGAGTCACGTGAGTGAGAAAAGGGAACTGCGTGGGAATTTCACGCTATGTATTGAATTACCATTACAGTTGTGCGTATTCTTGGGGTGACTCCAGATTATTGGAGATTTTATGCATTGAATTTACGTCCGAGAATGTACCCAACAAAAATTTACCCATAGTCTGCATATCCCTTTTTCTGCAAAAAAATGAGAATCAAAACCTTTATCGCATAAATATCTGAACTCACTTGTCGGAAAGAGACACGCTTCGCCCACAAACCCTCTCAGTCAACCCTTGATGCCGTTGGCTATATTATGTATTATTTAACTACTGCTCTTGATCACGGTGGCCGTACTGTCAGGCTGATTATTCATAAGAATGCAAAAGCTCCACGTACAGATCATCATGGCCCTCACCTGGATATTCTACATGATAGCATGGTCAACCGCCGTACTATGAACAACCTACGTAGTTATTTATCTAACTGCACACAAATTAGTCCCTGTGGTAACAGGCACTCACCTTCTGTTCAAGTTAACTTCAGTTTTTTCGAGATTTCATCTTTCCCTATTTACTTTTTCCCTCTTTTAATCACCGAGCTCTTCTATTGGCCTAGTCTTGTTGGCTGCAAATACACCGATGAAATTGCACTTGGATGTCTCCATAACGGGAACGGGAGTTTGGATTTTTCTTACTAACAATCTAGAAGAGCATTTATTCATACATTTCTCGCTATTTTTCAACTTAAGTCCTAAAGTGTGAAACGCGCAACTAAACAGCTTTTAGTGTCACCCTATATCATTTCATTGGTAGCCAACATCTCCCTAAAGCTTCTTCTGTCCGTTATCAGGGAGTTACTCTAAATAACAACCTTTTTGGACTAGTTATGCTCAAATACTCTTCACCAAACTGGGAAAGTGTTCTTTTTCATCATTAGGACTACGACAAATTGTAGCAACCTCTAATCTTGCACTTCTGTTTGTACCTTCTTTACAGCTTTCCCATAATCTATCCTCACTTGGAAGGAGAAGGTTTTGATGTTGTCACCAGGTCTTTGAAATTGCCTTCCCGTTGTAGAAACATTACCATAGATATTCTCAATGACTTCGTCATTAGTATATTGATGCTTACGACAAGTTTATGCATAGATAACTATGTAACAACAATCACTACCTTCAATTCACACTCTCCATATCCGTCTCTTTCTCTTCTGGAGGCTCGAAATTCAAAAGGTTTCATTGGAGCATGTCTACATGTAGAAATATATTCACCGTTTATCCTATCCGCCTACTCTTCGACCGCGGAAAATGAATCAACGATATTGTCATTCTTCGTCGTCGTTCATCTGAATGAATTAGCTGCTTCAAATGGCGCTTCCACTTCACTCCCTCCACCTTCCCACTAATAGTTCTGCCGCTTCGGTTTGGAATCCTCTGTGAGTAACGTGCTTGCTGAAAATTCTCTGCATATCGAATCCTTAAAGACGTTCATTGACCTGACTTGGTTTGGGTATTCCCACTTATCTTACCAATCTGGCCTCAGTTTATACTGTAATTTTAATTTCATTGCCTGAACAATGAACCGTCATCAGCAATGTATCAAGAAAGTGTGTGGTCCCTACACCCAAGATAAAACATCCCAAAGCCAAAACACATTCCATGCTTGCGTATGGGCACAACCACAAAGATCCCACAGGTCAAATGCCCTATTAACGACAAATGGCAACGAGACCCTGAAACTTGGAGTGGGTAATCGCTTAAGAGCCCAATATGTCAGAAGTGATAGCGATCCGAACGACAGTAGATTAGCGTCTACCACCGGAGTAACTAGTGATAGCGAGGATTCGAACCTCTGTACTCCGAAATGGTAAACAAAGTTTCTAAGCCACTGGATCACCACTAGTTGCGACCCTCTAACTGCCAGAGAAACGCCAAGAGCTGTCAAGCGTAATCACAACCCTATTACCCACCGTAACCAACGTACTAGCGCATGCAACTCCAATAGAATATGTATGATGATTTAGTTGGAGAATAAAGAACCAGCTGTGAAACAACCAGGAGAAATCGGAAGACGTCTAGAGGCTGGATCTATAGAGGGATATTTCAACTATCAACAAAAGCTCGTCTTCGAGAAATCGGAGAATGATGTGGCCTGTAACGAGAGGCCTTGCGCTCCGTCAGAGCGGATTGTAAGTGTTAGTGGATAGACATGGCTGATGTACAGGGACGGTATCAGAGGTTGGTTACCCCAACCATGGAGATGGAGTCATAGTCGCATGAAAACTAATGCACAGACCGACTCTGCATAAGTGGACTAGTAGGATCTCCAGTTCTGAACAGAATTGCGCCATCGGTGCCTTATTGTCATATGACCCATCTGGCTCGGAATACTTGTAGTGTTAGAGCACCAAGTGGCCATGCAACGCGAGCTATGTCGAAAATTCGAACTAGATACGGATAACCGAATATCTGAACAAAACTGAAGAATTCTATTCCCGTTATCTGTACTCTAAGTGAGTAAGGAACTACTCCAACCTAAACAAGCTTCTGACGCATCAAGTTTGCCAACATGTGCAATAACGTCACTGGATGGCACTACAATTTCTGACCGTTTGTTCTTGTAAACGAGAGTGGTGAGTTCTTCGTAGAACTCGTACTTCTGCGTGTCATACCTGCAGCCTGTTGAAGCATATGCCAAGATCACAACACAAACTGTGCCTAACACCGCTATCCGTCCGAAGGCCAACCTACCCCTCGGGTCCTAAAGTACAAAAAGGACTATTTGCCAATATCTAGTCTAAAATGTCAGCTTCACCCTTGTCGGTCAAGACTATTCCTACACCATGCTGACCCAAAGCTCTAGCTTCTTCGTCTGCTGAAGTGCGCAGGAAATACCTCGATGAGATACCAGGAGCAGTTAGTTGAATCACACAATTCGAATCCTGGATAGGCGTTTCACTTAAGCAGCATACATCAATCTTCAGAGAATCTAATGAGAGCGCTAGGAACGCCTGCTGATCAATCTGCGTGAGAGTACGCACGGTAAAGAATATGTGATTCAGAGGTTGAGGAGGTTTGACGATGAACCGATGTAGGTATCACGGTTGTCATTAGTTACAGCATTATGAGAGGATAAAGAGGGCAAATAGATGTGGCTGGGGACTGAATGCAGAAGTTGAATAAAAGAGAGGGGACTTTGAACTATATCCTACTGATGACTACCAACACTTTTGGATGCAATAGACAGAGCTGTCCTGATCATCCTGCTCCACGACCGATGCAGTGTGGAATTCTTTGCATTTGTACAGTTCATGTTAGATGTTTTACGGACACTACCACTGTGTCCAGCTACGAAGCAAGAGAACGATTAGGGTTTTAGATCTTTAGTTCTAAAATAAACCTGTGCACAAAGCAGCGTGAGTTGTTCAAATGAAGTCCATTTGCTTGGATCAATTATTCTACCACTGATTTACCGACCGAGTTGCCAGCTCAAAGCGACCGTCGAATTTGGGGATCAGAAGACCGGTTTGTCAATCCTCTACACACTGATCTTCCGGGTACTATTGGAAAAATTCATCCTGTATAACTGGTTGGGTCGCTGAGGCTCACAAGCCGTCGTACCATGAGAGGAAAAGGTTTCGCTGCGACGTATTATCGCTTAGAACTATTGTCTAGTTCAAGCAGGTCAGTTCTTCAGCCTGAAATTATAGCCCACAACTGGCTATCAACTTTTAGGGCAACTCCGTGGTTCCGACAATCAAACTTTATATAAAACCACAGTTCGTGTAGATGAACGTTTTGTAGTTGGGCATGTTAATCTTAGTGAAGCACAATATTTGACTGAATTTATTTTTGAACAGTGCCACATTTTTTGAATCATACACTTGCACTACGGAAGCCTGAACGCAAGTGTGATTCGTTTGTAAATGCTTTTTACATTGGAATAAGGATTATGTTCACCACCATGCTTTATTAAATAAGTCTTTTCTTATAAAACATGATCCTTCTGCACTAACATAATAACCGTATTTACATTAGAATTCCTTTATGACAGTTAACCTGAGACAACTTATATCCTTCACTTTTCTGTTGGTAAAATTAATATTATATAGCAAATTAAGCTGTTTAAATGTACTCCGAATAACCATAGGTCATCCATTCCCTTCGTCTTTTTAATGGACGTAAAAAGAATAAACGGAATGGGTTCATACTAAAGAGCAGGTGTTGTCTTTGCTTTTCGGTTGAGTGTCTCATGCGTATCTGACAAAGCGATTCGATGATTATCAATCAGGTTCCAGCAGATTTGACAAACGGTCTAAATGAATCAAATTCAAAACATCTGTCACTTTTTTGATATCAACCCCCATATCAAGCTTCATTTCCACGTACACTATGCTCTGTGAGCGACTAAAGCCCACTGAAGGCTCTCGAACTATGGCTTGTCGATTATTTATTTATGCACCTCAACTGCACATCATGACCGAAGTGTTTCACCAGTTGTATCGAATTCACGTCCTAACAGCAGCCTTAGTAATTGATAAGTTCTCTTCCGCCCAACATGTCCGTTTCAAATCGTTTATCACCACTGTCAGTGTGAACGGTTATATCGTTATAAATGTTGTGAAACCCCCTTATTTGTATTCTTTTTTCAATCTGTCTCTGCATGAATATAAACGACCGTAGTGATGGAGAATTGTGAGTGACAGTTTTTGGGTGACTACAGTAGATACGTTGATTCATGTCGACACTATTTTCTCATTATTTGTCGTCAAACTATGACTTGGTTGAAACCGGCTTTGTGACTTAAATGGGATGCATGAAAATTCGAGTCATTCATGCGAATCATGAGATCAGTCTTATATTTAGTGCTTTAACAGTGAGCTTGCAGAGGCCACCAGCAAACCAGGTTTTGTGTTCCTTACACATTCTCATTTCGGTAATTTCACATTTGTATCAACAGATATTTCCACTGTGTGTGCGCTATAGTCCAGTTGGATCTACCCTCTCTCTCTCTTGTGTATGCATGTGTGGTATGTACTCTTATCCTACTGTGTATAAGTTTTCTGCGATTTTCTTCTCCCCTGATTCTTCAACCTTTACTTTAATAACTTCTGCTGGAAAAGATAAGTCGTGGATCCTGGCTGACTTTGCGCGGTAGTTCGACAAGATATCGGTGCAAGTCATCACCAGGTTTTGTACCAGTTGGGGGCACCATAGACCGACCGCAATCTAGGTTATCTACATCATTCTGGGCAGATTTGTTCCAAGCCTTGGGCTTGTGACTAAAGGGACAGACCATCCAGGATAGTGTAGTAATGGGAGTGTTTACACAGTAAGTTCCATCTTAAGTCGCCTTAGGATATGATGGAACTTTCACAGCCAATGACAGTGAAAGAGAACCATAAGTTTTTAGATTTTGAGGCATCTTATCCTAGCTTGGTGGTTGTTACTCTGTCGAGCTTATCTACTTTCGAGTTACGTCACAAGCACCCGGAGATCAAATACTTTCAACATTTTGGTATTTCCGTTCCCGGTGGTCAGAACATTCAGTTTTAGCATAGTACGAGGCGGATAGCAGCACGACGGACAGCCTTAGTGTAGACCTGGTTTTACTGTCGATTCACTTTGTCCATCGTAACAAATGAAATGGATTCCTAGAGCTGTTAACACTCAATATTCATCCTCAATTGACCATTCTGATTATTTTTGATAATAAAACGTATTCAATTAGTTATCCATCAATGAACTGGTTTCAAGCTGGTGATCCAAAGTAAGTCAAAATATGCTTTTCATTTTGTTTGTTTCTATCCCGATCGGTTTGGGGAAGAAATCGATTTGACCAGCTGTTAGGTGAAGTTCGGTGAGGAGCCTCCTAATGCAAGAATATCATTCATAAAATCTACACACAAGATTTGTATTTCCTGACTCGGACTAATTTCCAAGTAGTCGGCCAGTGTCTGATTCGCAGTCCAGTAGATTGCATAGCTAAACAGCGTCGGCAAATCGGGAAAGATATATAAATGTGGTTGTAAGTGGAAACACTGAAACCTCGTTGTTATTCATACAAATCCAGGCTATAGTTGACGAATAGTGTCCCCTCAGAATCCTTGCTAGTTTATTAGGCATCACATCAAATTTCTTTATCGCCCAGAGAGATTCCTAAATAACTGAAATGAAAGCAACGTGAAAGTTGACGGAACAGGCCACAGTTGACTGCTAGGACATGTATCGATACCCCTACTTCCAAAGCCATGTAAAGAATAAATCAATACATCCTCTGCCACGGCTGAAGCTCTTTTGGTTCGTTTGGGTGTGACGGTCTCTCACAGCTTAGACGCGGTTGAATAGATCAATGCAGAATGTTTGAAGCTTTCTTCAGATATCCAGGTAATCCTGAAGTCGTGTTTTGTACCCTTTCTTGGAGTTGTTTATTATCATTATTGTTTATTCATTTATTATTATTATTATTTATAACAAATGTGCCCCAATCATTCAGGAAGACTTCTCCTGTCAAATGGATTCAATATTTTTGCAGTCTGTTGATCAGTGACAACTGCTTGCACTTGCAGACAAACGGTGGTAGGCTATCTTTTCCAGTGATGATTTCGGTTTTAAGTGGTGGTTATCAATTGACGTCACATGGCTGTTGAATAACTTAGGATTGAACTTTTGTTGCTTGACTCAAAAGCCGTTTGAGCATTTGATCAACGTGCTCTATCTGTTCGTCTATCATTTTTTCTCTGCTCAGGTACAAGCTGACTAACTGCATGGCACATATATGACACTTGCTTGCAGCCCCTATTCAATAAGCTTCGAACTGAACTGAATAGATTGCCAAAGTAGCCAGCCTCTGATGCCACCTCCATAATTTAGCTATTTCTATCCACTACCACTTACGATTGGCCCTGATGGAGCAAATCACCTCCGGTTGCAATCCACGGCACTCGTAAATTCCCCAAAGCCGAGCCTTGGTTCACAGCTGAAATGTCCTCTTTAGGATCCAGTCGTTGTGCTTTGGAACCATTTGGAGTTTAAGGGGTAAAGGACTCCTTGACAGTTGAAGTATCCCTATGCCTAACATGTGCTAGAATTCATCTTTGACTACAGATAGTCTCCCGAGTAATAACCACCGGAGACTCGCTGAAGTTGGAGAACCTTTGTGAACAATGTGATATGGGACACTGCGTGGTGCTTATGAGAGGGATGTCTTTAGCTGGGTGACCATCAGAGAATCGTATAAAATGGAAAATTGCAGGCATACCGTCATGAGTCGAATCCTATGAGGGCTTATGGAGGTTTATGAGATATAAAGGCTTACTACTCTCCAACAGATTACGGTGTAGCACAGGATCCACGAGAGACAAACCAGCAAGATAATCGACACATGGAATCAGGTGATTAACGATGGCAATCATGGAAGCTCAGGAAAACTGTTGGCCTAATCCTAAGCCAAATATCATTAGATTGTTGATCATGTCTTCATTAGAGAGAAATTAACTGCTTGCAAAATGAAAATTATAGGTCGCAGATTGTGTTTGTGAATGTAAAGTAAACAACACTGACCCGACTCACAAAAATTAACCATCTATGTAGGTAGAAGCCATTTTTCAGCCTATATGATTGTTCTAGTGGCATCACTGTGAAAAGAACAAAAAAATTATTTTATAGACAACTAAGTGGAATCCTTGCTAAAGAGAATAGGAAAAATTCCTGAGAGTGAACGCAGTCATATTGAAGATCAGTAGACTTCGTTCTCCATTATCATCTCGGTCAGTTCAACGTAAGTATGGTTTACATCATTTTCTCTCTGAAGCTCATTTTATGTCGTGTGTGAGGCCGACTGATGGTAGCGAAGATGGATTTTATCTGTATTTCAAGCACACATTTGCTGGACAAAAGCAAACCCCATTGTCTGTGGCCGTAGAATTGGTGCACTACTTTCTAGTATTTATTTTAGCTTCCGAATCGTGATATTCAATTCAGAGTCAAGAAGGAAGTTTATTCAGGTATCACGAACGCATCCAGTGGAAGCTGCACTTCAAGATATGAACATTAACGCCTCTGCGTCATTGCCGTCATGCACGAGAAGAATGAGATCATTGGATTCCCATTTGATTCAGCCTCCTTTCGACGTGTTGAGTACCACAAACAAAAATTTGTTCACACAATTTGCGTTTGAACCTGAAATGAAACGGAACTGCGACCATATCTCAACCAGGCTGAGACGGAATTAAGGGCATGCTTGCTAAAGGTTATACATTATACTCAGAAAAAGAAAAACGAATAGCTAAGGCTAGTGACTGAAGTATGCTTTATCTTGCTGTTAGGATATAGGGCAAGCCGTCTAAGATCAGACCTTCGATGGCCGTGGCGATAATGAGATATTCAGTTCACAAACATCCATTAGGGTTTCATAATTATTCGGGACTCAGTGGATGGGCACTGACGATATATAGATATAAATAAACTCAAATAAGAACAACCATGGTGTGAACGCAAAAACCATAGGGAGATAAATTCAAAGTCGGGGGAGGAGCTTCAGGTGTCATCATGGAGATTACAACAAGCTAAAGCGAATTCTGATATTTACACTACACACGTTTTGTGAACTTTTGTGTTCTTCAATTACTTATGAGGAACCGGAAGTCAACAGAGAGGCCATACAACATTCGCGCCACAGGATTTGATTCTCAGCCTTATCTCTCAGCGTCTTTAACCAACGGCAATCTGCACCTAGTAAATCCTAACCAGGAAGAAATGAAGAACCAAGTGAAGTCAAAGCTGAAGCTAACTTCTGGATGCGTCTGCGCCAAGTCCTAACCTGACCGCGACATCCTTTCTCGCAGCCTTGCTTAGCACGTGCAAAAAGACCACAAAGAAGTAAACGATGGACAAGCATACTCAAAACATACTGGAGCTATCGGAGGTAGTGTAAATACTATTTCGACCATAGAACAACCATAGGCACCAAACACACGACAACGAATCTCGTCATTGCTCACCTGATGTTGCAATCAAGTTAGAGCAATGCTTCCGTGACATCGATTGTTGAATACGGAAAGAAGCCGAGCATCTTCAACGCGGAGGGGTTAGGTCTAGCAACCGTAAATAAGAATTCTACGGGCTGCGACAGTGTACGCCCTTCTCCTGAGGGCAGCACCACAGACGACGCAAGCTTGTGAAAGCTGCTCCGGCTCTTGCAATTATTGGTGTGATGTCCATCCTTACACCACCACCAGTTGTGATCAAGCTCCCGAGGTACTTAAAGCTATTGACCACCTCTAACCGATCACAACAACGGGCTTAGTGTAGGTACAGGCTCCTGTCAGTCTTAAAGAAGTACCTTACATCTTGAAGCCGCAAAGCACACATCATATTGAGACAAGTTAATTACTAAGCGGTCAGCTACGTGTTGAATTGCCAGTGCACTGTTGCCTAACAAGACGAGATCATCGATATTGATAATCATTGCAAACAAGGATAAAACATATGTGCAGCTTTTTCACGATTCTAAATGATAATTTGGTCGTTGTTATCACAGGGAGAATTATTGGCTAATAAATTTAAAACCTCTGCTATCAGTATAGGTTAAAGCTTATAGAAATATTTGTGCTCATCGGTGGTCAATTAGATATCTCTATGAACTTTGAACCCTTGCAACCCGGGTTCGTTTTCTGCCACTACCTTGAGATTCCTCATTTGGCAGCCCATCAATGGCTTTGTCCTTTTCCCACCGAAAACATAGTTTGCTTCGTAAATACTTATAGAAATAAAAAGACGTGGTTTCGTGCAATATGACGTTCTGGGAGCCATGGTACAGAGAATCCTGGAAATACTCTGTCGAAATACAGAATTCCAGGATATCCACAGAAGCATTTATTTGAATTTCAACCACAAACTTTATAAACGTTATATAAGTTTAATATTGTATTCCAACTGACATCTGAGCCAAACAAATGGGGAGAATGATTGTACGTATTATTTTTCGGTCGCTTTGTTGCCGACCACCAGCATTCACTTTGAACAAATGAAATATAACTAAATCTCCCACTTTCCGGGGTTATTTCACCGTGGTACCGATTCGATTCATAAAACTGAACAAATGGAAGTCATTTACTTTCCCTATGGTTGAATAGATCGATACAACGAGAAGCGAGGTATCCGATGTTGGACAATCACAAGAAGAAAACATGAATAATTAGGAAAAAAAGATCGGAATTTCACGATAGTTTCAATAGTTCTACTCCAAATTGTATCGCAGGAAACCATTGAAGTAATTTCTAAAATAGATGCACTTAGCTGCGTAACTACAAAAGGGGAAAAAGTAATAATGTCATCCAGTGAACCATTTATGCTGTCATTATCTGAACTAAGTCGGTTTCGTATTCTGTTTGTGACTGGTGAATACACTATCTATTGTGATCAAGCATCGGTTTGATTTGTTGAAGCATTTTCATCGGTATACCTTAAAAAACAATATACCTCAAGAATCTAGCATAACCTCTGTGAAATAGATGGGGATTGTGGTAGTACTTCCGTACTCGCCCTTACATGAAATCGTGACTTCCTGACCTAAAATGCTCAAGAGATCCATTGCACATAGATGGCGCTGATCCTTGCTGGTGAACACAATATATGTTGTATTGCTTTTTACTTCAAGATGAAACAGAATGAGATGCTTCAGTAAAAGAATTTCGGGTGTAACTACAGGCAAATCTATCTGCAAGCAGTTAGAACAAACCAGTATTTGTTAGAGTGTTATTCGTGCTTCTCACCTCGTTGTCACCTGTGAAAACAAACCAAGTACCGAAATAAAAGCTCAGCACATAAAATTGAAATTTCAACATGAAACAAAGTCAGGATTTGGCTCACGGCTGTCACTTGATGGACACTCAAATTCCAAGATTCTTCTCTTCTCTAAATCTCGGATATCTAGGTTAGGAAAGGAATTGCACAAGATATATTTGCTCCTTACTCAACTTCGTTCGTATTCAATGAGATATATCGAAAAGATGTCCTCAGTGTTTTATTTTAAAACAGGTTCGAATATTGTGTGGTTCATAGATTGCAGTCTTTGTCTCTTAATAAACACTGATTCCAAATTTGAAATGACCAGCCTCAATGGAAATCAGTGATGCATTGCATAATGTTGATATTATTGCAGTAGAAGGAGCTAACTTCATTGCCTCGGAGGCCCACTACTGTCAGCGCTAGCCGTCAACGCGACCCCGAAATTTGAATTGGAGGATGGCATAAGGTCCCGAAAGGTCATGTGTAGTAACGAGCTCAATGAGAGTGCATTACTCTCTACCACTAAGTTGAATTCCGGTGGGAATTGGGACTTCTGACCTCCGAGACGGTATGGAAGCGCGGTAATCCACTATACTACTACCGGTCAAAACTATCTGTCGGCCTAAATTTTCCGATTACCTTTCACTAGCTGTTACACTAAAATGAAGATTTATGCGTGTAAGATCATTTGTGATTGTCATTGCTCAGCTATGGATATCATGCGTCCTCATATGAAAATGTTGCTTGCTTTATTTGCTTAACAATGAACAAATTTCTAAAAGTTGGTGTGACTTCCTCATCATGACTAACCAACAAGACGGTCACACCATACTTTAATGATATCGGAGTCAGTCAATTAGTGTGTAAAAGTTCGATATATATACGCATGAGTACTAAATTGTTTCAACTTACCTTGAACTATGGTCACGCTGGTGGTGTTGATACAGCTCACGAAAAGGCTTCTCATTTGTTGCGTTCTTGTTTGGTGCAAAGGTCCATGTTTCCACAGGTGTACGTAAATAATGTTTCCAGTAAACCCCCATTTTCCATTATGTGTACACACGACTGTCGTTAACCAGTTCACGTTGTTCCCTCTTCAAGCAAAGCTCCAGCTGTAAGGATAGAGTACAATAAAAAAACTGCAATTCATTGATCAATAAACTGCTAATTTTTCTAATTGTTCCCTGTAATTTCACTTTGCATTAAGTTCCCTATCACTGATCACTGATCAATCGAATGCCAGTCATTATCAGTGAGTGTACTCACACATAATCATCACTACTAAATAATATTTTCTTTGAGCTTAGGAAAAGTAGTCTACTTCAGTGCAAATATAAAAACGAATATAAAAAACAGTTTATTGAATATCCAATCAAAATATATCCAGATAGTATTTACAGAATACTGTCGAAGTGACAAACCCAATTATGAGTTTTTTAAATAAGTTTAATTCCAAATAGGAGACATTTTTTGCCAGGATGGAATTGTCAACGACTGTGTTTGTGTTGTTTCAAAGCAAGTTCACTTAGGGTAGAATTTTACTGTTTAATAACAGTCTTGTAATAGGTTACCCATGGTGACCAAAAAGTCGACAACTAACCAACGATTTCGACTACACTTTGTTAGTGAACAATAAAATTCTACCACATCTTTTCTCATGGCGCATCGATTTTTCGATACATTCCGAAATGATCTCGGTTCTGACACGTCCAGTTTAC
This sequence comes from Fasciola hepatica, assembly GCA_948099385.1. Lineage (NCBI taxonomy): Eukaryota > Metazoa > Platyhelminthes > Trematoda > Plagiorchiida > Fasciolidae > Fasciola > Fasciola hepatica. The sequence continues at coordinate 3,984,989 of CANUEZ040000199.1, forward strand.
CTGATTTGAAGCGCAATATATATTATTTCCTCTGAAAATTGATTTCATTGCACCTTGAATCAACGTGTAACCGAAGGCAACATCTCCACCACTTACCCTTAATCGTGTTTGGTGTTTACGTGAAATATGGCTTTCCTCTGAGAGGCGCTTGATTTCCACCCATTCCGATTTGGAATACCTAAAAGCTTACCTGATAACTGTGCATCAGAATAGAAAATAACCATGCGTATTACATACGTTGTGATCACATTTGAATAAACAGTATGGCAAAGTAAAATAGATCGAAATGTTTGTAAATAATGTGCTTGAAAAATATTCATTATTCAAGAAAGTATTTTGTGAAGTAGGGTGCAAGTAGGGGAACTGTCACCCTGAAAACATGCATACACAATAACGTTTCTTGCGTTACCTTCCTGTTGGTGACGTGAAGTGCTATACTTACTGATAGTGTCACCTTGTATTACAGTATCTGGGGATAGAAAATAGATTCTGCAGCAATTTACTTGCAATTAGCGTGCCTCTATGCAAATCCAGTGTTCTTTCCAATTCCAATAACTTGTTCCAGGACATCGCTGTATTTATTACCAAAATTCACTCGAACACTATCAGTCGATACATAGCAAGTCCTACCTTTTAGTATTATAATGTCAAATATAATCTACTACAGTATGCCAATCATGTAAAAAAATATTCTTATTATCTAGTCCATTGGTTTGTTTGCGGCTTTCTGAAACCAATAGTTATAAACCCTTGTGAATTAAACTAAGCTTCATTACTTTTATTTCGAAGGCTACCAAGTCCATCTTTCCATGTATTTTCATTTTTTAATCATACGGTTGAACATTTCTACAGAATAATTCAGACAGCTGACATCAGCATTTGTATCCAAGCGCTCTACGAAGAAACGAATGTTGGTTAATCCACTCCGAGCAAATTGCAATTGTTCAGAACATCCAATGTTAGTGTATCTCCTTTTCCAACCCATATACAAAACCGTCTGATCAATCTGATAGATGAAAGAACGTGGATAAATTGTACAGGGCAATATATGCAGATACATTAAAACTCGCACATTCAGGTCGTTGTCACCTACCACTTCGCAAATGGGTACACTATTTAAGAGCTGGATGATTTTGTATGGCGCTTTATTGACGTTTCAACAATTCGGTATGGAAAATTTCTTTTTGTACACTAGGTTGTAACATAACAACAAATTCAGAGATTTCGTGACTTCCTTATCATCACGGATATAAAATAAGACACCAAGTAGGAGATGGCAGAATACGATAGACGGATTCAAGCAACAATAAATCTGGTGTTGGTCCACTCACCAAGTACATTGCCTTGGAAAACCTCTGTAATTACGAAAAACTATCATAATTTCTGTCGGATGTAGTTTAAATAAAGTGATGTATTTCGATACAGGAAACTGAACTTAACGACATCACTTGCATTTTCCGTTCCACTAAAACTGATTGAGCAAACAATACCCCATTAAATAACCTAGGTTTCATGGTAGAACAAAATTCGTGACTCACGAGGGACTGAAAATGAGCAAATAACAATGAGATGTGATCATGCAAACGTGTGCGGTTATTGCTATATGCACGATCTATCAAAAAGTGAGCACATTGACACACACAGCCAAGTATGTATGATACGAAATGCAAAACGGTCTAATGTGACCAATCACATTGTTCAGGCAGAACACATGTTAAGCACAATCGATTTACTAGCAAGCCGCCTTGATCAATCGTACCAAATCAATGAAGCATCGTTCGTCGTTGACAGGTAATTTACAACACATTTTTGAACTACTGGGTAAAACGAGCACAATGGGGGAGGGGTGGAAAATCACAAACCTTAGACCTTATCACTCGCTTCGTGAATTCTCTAAATGCAACCACTGGTTTCGTTGAAAATTTATGATTTCGAGCAACAAAGCAATTTTAAGTGTCGTTGTGTAGATTAACAACTATAATCATGTAGGTTGTTTCGGCTTTAACAAGCCTAAATTCAAGGTTAATGTTGCAAAGCTCCCAGTCAACTCAAGCAAATGCCTAATACCATCGGAGAAGTGAATTTTCACGTTCTACTCCACATATCAAATGGTCAAAAGCATCACTTCAAGCTCAACTGTAGTTTATTCCCTTTGTTTAAGATATCTCACAAGACTGAGTTCAAGATCATACTTGTGCGATTTCTTGCGAGTATGCCGCCAGTTTTGTATCTATTGGGCGTAAACGTAACCTTATTCACACCCTCACAGCCCGTGTGCAAATAATTTGCGTGGATGAGGCGGTGAATGAACAATTAGACATGGTAAGGCAAACGGTTCTGGCTTTCGGATACCCCGACCGCTTCATTCAGAAGAACATGGCAGAAAAAGCAACAGGACAAGCTTGAGTGACCGTCAAGAAGAAAGAGTTATGCATTCAACTCCCTCTCATAGGAGTCACTAATAAGACGCTTGGAAAAGGCAATCGCTTGCACCTTTCTCACTCCTACACTACGTGCCCGCTTCACCAGTCGACCAGTGATCTCAACGAATCTGGAAGACAAGTTACCTATCCTCATCTCATCCATGATAACCTACTCGTTTGTTTGCTCCTGTTTGGCAAGCTATATGGGTGGAACGACACGGCAATTACCACAAAGAATCAAAGGGAACAACTCAACTTGACCTACTACGGGAAACAGGAAAATCATTGCCAGTGCAATTCTGGCGCATCTTGCAAATACTGAACAATACATAGACTACGACGCGTTCAAAATAGTCTACAGAGTCCCCACAAATGCACCGAAAGCCGCTCAAAAACAACATCTAACAACGGCAAAGGCCATATCGATCAGATTATTCAGTCCACTGTTCTTTCCTCAGAAACCTTTTGTTAAGGCACACAAACTGCCTTTTGGTTTAAACCGGAAATGCATATTCCCTGAAAGCCACGATCATTTTTTTCATTGATCTTTTTCCCAACCACGGAACAACAACATTCCACTCATATCGTTCCTAACTACGAGACACCGATTTTGATGACTGTCCAATCGCACTTAAGCACACAGACATAGTTCATAACTTATGCATTTCTAACCTAAAAATGTAGCTGTATTAGCCACGAGGATGATGCTACCGAAAACGAGCTTGTTCTCTATTCGTGTTTTCTACGTATATTACGAACAAGGTTTTCACTAAATTAAATATCAATTGGTAATCCCTGGTATGACGTTAGGATTGTATTTTTTGGCCAAACCGACAAAAATGAATCTCTCAGGCTAAACATTTCTACTTCCAATTTATTTGTATGGCCAGGTTTCTGGGAGAAGAATGGATCCCAGCTGTACATACTGTTAACACAATACATAAGGGGTGCTACGGGAAGAGCTTATGCGACCTATTTATAACGGTGACTTGCAGTCATTCTTGAAATATTCAGTAACAGCTGTAACTAGATAGTTTTCTCAAATTAGTCCCATCTAGTCTCCATGATATATTTACTCGTAGAATATATCACTGGCAGTGGGAGCACGGACCGCAGCTAATTAAAATTGCTTTCCTAGCCTCCAAAAGTGCAACGCCGCCAGCCAGGACTGAAACAACCTTCTGCCTACCGAGAAGATGCGCCACTGTCGGAGCTACGGTACTACGGCCAGTCGAATGTGAATAACAAGCGAATATTCGATACAGCAAAAACCACTCTTCCAAGGATATACATTACATAACTAGACTATCCTCATTAGTCACTTACCAGCGGGACAAATATCACACAACTGAATGCGACGGAATAGACTATGAAACAACTCTATCAAATTTATCACTGGCTTAAGCAGTATGGCTATAACATAATGAGAAATTCATTTAGATTTTTCATGCAAAAGTCCAACACCAAGAGTCGGAATCAAACCTCCAATCAATCACGGTTGTGCTAAATCAGAGCTTCCGGTAAATTCCAGCCACAAACAAACAAATCCATATATTCTCCCATGCGGCAAATTTTATATATACCGTTAAGGGAATTGACTTTTCTGAAGCTAATTGAAGTGGAGGATTTTGTATATTTGCTTAAACCGTGTCCATTTCTCATTTCATCTCTTTAGGTGGGTAAAGCGGACTGAAGAGTTTCGAAAGTTTTCTTGAAATTTGAATTTTCAATAATTTCATATAAGATATATATCGATCAACTCAATTCACCTACACGTTTATAAAGTTTGAAGTATTGTTTAAGGAGGATTGAAACCGATCTGAGCCAGAGCTAACATAATATGTTCATTACATGTGCGAATAAAGTGTAGCCTATTTTGCACCCTATCATATCACGGTTTCCGGAAATGTCTTGCTAGCATTTCTTAGACGAAAAATAAAATACGAGTTTTATCCCTGGCCTATATTTACCATAACTTGAAAGTATACTGGATTCGTACGGAACCAAAAGTCTTTCGGGCTAATCTGTCATGCGAAAACACCCATTTTTCTGTTTCAGTCCCAAACGCGAGTGATAGCCAATACGACATACAAAAAGATTATTCGGAAGCCTCAATCAAGTGGAATCACCGAACAGGCTGGATCGCCACTTTATTCACACTTCACTGTGGATGCCCATATCTATTTATGCCATCACATTCTGCCATCCCTAGACAAGTAAAGTAAGGTTAGCATGGTGCTCTTTATACTACAATAACACCTTCAGCTATCTTGAAAGAGGGAATTTACTCCACATTCTTTCTGCTGCGAGACTTTTATCTTCTGCCAATGCTTGATTATATGATTGTTTCGATAAACGCCACTAATTCACATGCTATCGTGGCAGGGCCTCTTCCGTTACAACTTCGAAACCGAGTGTTCTACAAGGTTCCATTTATTCCCTTCGTATCTGTTTATCGTGCCAGCTTTCGACATCTCACTGTCTATCAAATATGATTCTACTTTAACATCCGGTTGCTGAAGACTGTGTCTTAATGTAGCGGTATACCGATCGTATATCCTCCTCCCACTAATAGGCAATACAGTATTCCTGTGTTTGCCAAGTTTGTTCGAAAAAACGTTAGCTGACGCCTTGATACCTATTCCACCGCGATCCTGTCAGACGTGTTCAGAATCATTCCACCCCACCTAGTTACGATTCATTGCTTGTTAAAATCATACAAATGTAACGTTATTCCTTGTCTCGTCAGACTTCTTAACAAGCCTGATCAAGCTTTAACTGAGCTGCTGGCCATGCTTCCTTGATTTTTTCATCCAATCAATAAATATTGATTTTATATATGACAGATGAATACTCATCGCATGGGATGCATACTGCAGGCATATGACTTGATTTGACTTGAAAAGGTTGCTTGACCTGTCCCATAAGAATGCCGATACAAACAGCTGTAACAGTGACACGAATTTGAACACCCTTATGAATTATAGGTGGAACATATGTGAAAATTGTACAGTGGATCTCATTTGACAATCAGTTTTCATTCATTGCTGTAAATAGTTTATAGCTTTAGGCTCAAACTAACTTCCATATGAAAAGCTCCTTCAGTTCCTACTTGCTATCGTCATTTGGTAGCTAGATTGGAATCAGTATGTAACAGCGAAGCTAAATTGATCTGCATTAGTAATACTTCTTACAAGTTATTTTTCATTGTTTGTAACTACGGCTTCGCTTTTTCTCCACTTGCTATTTTTCTCTTATTTGATTGGCAAATTATCCTAACATTTTGGGACTGGCTATTCATTTTAAAACCAATCGTATTTTGGCTAATTAAAAACTGCCATCCCACAGTAGGCATTGTATAAATTTCTCCATTGAGCGGGTCCCCATCAATTTCGGTGTCATCACTGAAAGTTGTCGATCATGTTTCATGCAGTAACACTTTTACTGTTTCTACAGTACTGTCCGTTGGGTATGTTCAATCGTATTATTTGAAGTATTTTGCTAATCACCAATAATGAATAAATTTGCACATCACATTTCATTATTTTCGAGCAGCCATTTGACTCTCGTGAGCCATGCTGAAACCCAAACTACAAATGATGAATGAGATTTAGACTACATGCAATTCTGACTATTTTCACCTTCATCAATACTGTGTTTTGAAATACTGCACTGTAGAAGTCGTCCTTTGCTGGTGTTATACTAAGTCATGTTTCGTTTCGAAAATTTCTTGTTTTGTTCTGTTTTAAATCCTTAGTCGTTGAGACGCTTTCGTTCACAAAACCCGTATACCATATGACGATTTGTGAAGATGAAATACCCAGTCTGATCCCTGTTATCCGTCTACAAGTTGACGAGATGAAATCTACAAGTAGAATCCAGTACCTACTTGTGAATCATGGGGTTGAGCAGAACGCATTCAGGATTGATTCCAATACCGGAACATTGGAATTGTTCTTCATGCTGCCCCCAATATCAATGGCTTTGACTGTCAAAGCTATCTTAGAGGATGGATCAAATCTTTTTGAGGCCGAAAATGTGGTTCGCGTACACGTGGTCTGTTTCGTTGGCTCACACGCATGGGATGCAGTCCGGAAGTTGACAAATTTCAATTTACTCAATCTGAAAAGGGTGAGTTAATTGATCATTTTTCACAAATAATGTCACGTGTGCATGATTTATTTCACACCAAAATCCTATTCTACTGTTAAGAGTAGTCAAATCAATGACATAAAAACACACGAAAGAAACTTAGTTACCTCATTCAAAATAAGCGTTCTCAATTGAATTTTCGAATCTATTCAGATAACTGCGTTTGATTCCCTGAAATGGTGAATAATCTGATGAGTTTATTGATCAAGCTGAAAAATGAAATTTTGCTTGGAAGTAAACAGTGAACAGATGAAAGAAGCTTATTCGCATTTGACTAGACAAAATGGTTAATGTTGCATAGCATTATGAAAAACACTGTACATCTGCCCCACCAACTGTTAGCAAGTATGACTGAAAACAAGCTGGCATGACGGTTCCCATGGATGCATTTTTAGCTCAGAGATTTTCCCAGACTACTTGTCAAATAAGTGAAACGGAATTCAATAGGTCGGTTGGGGATTTCCTCACTTTCACTACTCTAACTATTTCTAGTATTTGAACGTGCATGTGTGTATTTATTTTCTGCAGTTAATTACATCATGTGGTTGATTTTTGACAGTAACGAGCCAAAAGACATCCGAAGGTGTTCAAATACGACAGTTGTTTTCAAATGTTCAATAATTCTTCGAAACAAAAATCTATCCATTTTCCCCAAAAATAATCCTGTTTGACTTTTTCTACAGTCTTTACATGGTACATTATATTGTGAATCATGTTGGCAAGTGCGGAATGAAGTTTATGGGATTTAATTGAACTTGCGCTTAGATTTATGAACAAAAGTGTTCGGTGGTTGATATTCAACTGACTTTTCTTCGTTCAGCTATGATCCATGATATTCACTCAAACACTTTTTATTAAGTATTCAATTTCCAAACGTTGATTGGAACCACAGAGGCGGGGCATAAAGGAGATAACGTGGGTAGAAAAGTTTTGTTCCACCCTAAATATTACTTACTATGATTTTCCTGGAAATGTCTTTTAGTGACAACCATACCCCTATTTACTCAAACGAAATGGTCGAGGCAATTATGAGGTCATCATTCGCGTATTGTTGGATGAGAATCAACAACCGATTGAATTTAACTCCCAATTTATGTGTTCACTAGACAATATTGTGTTTAATTGTGACAAACAGCAAACACATGAAAACCTGTGATAAATTCACTATTCATCATATCGTAAGTTGGACATTTAATGAATAATGGAAAAGCTTTGAAAAAATCCATGTGAATGCGACTTGACAGTTAGCTCGTGGTAGGGCACACTGGTGACATCATTAAACTAGTTCAGCAAAGACGAGTAGAAGGACAAACTGTTCAATCGCTCATCATATCGCTCTGTATTTCGTTGACCAAATGTGACAAGCACCAATTGGATGCAGTTCAGATCGATCAATAGTAAATTGTCCAGAATGATCATTCACACTCAAATTGTGCAACTTCTAATTTGTGGTTCTGAAACTAACCTGAGATGAACCAGTGGGTATATCATATTATATCTGCTAACAATCAGGTTGATACGAAGTGGGCCTCATATAAAACAAACAAAATTGTAGGTGTGTAGAAATTCCACGAAAACTCTTAACGAAATTGCCTGTAAATAAGCTGTTGCGGTGACCCCGAATTGACCAAAAATAGATGTGCCACTTCGAATTTCGAACACCGGATACCCACTTGGACATGATTTTCAACACAAGTCCTGGTAACATACATGCCAACCATTTATTGTACCGAAATCAATTGCGTCATTTTGGATGTGTTGTGCGAACAAATTTGAAGTGTACAGTGTCGAACAGAGCTCAGCTGGAAAGTGCAACGATTGGAGAGATCGGATCTGGCATGAGATGCCCGAATATTCTAATTAGACCGACGTGAGTCTCAAACACTCGTATTATTTGGAACTAAGAAGTTCGTGTGAGATTGACTGATAAAGAACGTTGTTCGAGGAACTGCTTTCCATTATGATACTTCATTACACACGTTATTCGGTAGAATATTCTGACAAACTAATTTGTCGTGTGTTTCAATGTATACCTCCTAAAGCATTCAAACATTATTATAACACAATTTATTCTTCTCATTGGAAGGCTGTGTGTTTCTCCGTCGATATTCGAGATTGTCTGCTCCGCCATGAAAAAATCAAATAAACTGCTGTGATCGATACTCCTCAAACCACTCTTATCAGGTGGCTAATGTAGTACTGAACATTGTTCCTGTTTGCTCTCCAACCTACGTTCTAACTTAAGCTAGTGGGTGAACTGGCTTCATTTTTGCTCGCCGTCGACAGTCCCAGCATTGTACCGTGGACCCAGTCGTTTTGCGGTTACTAAGTCAGAAGTCTGTTAGGGATTATATTTCCCATTCTGAATTCACCACAAAATTGTTGCACTCCATTTTGTGTAAATTATAACACTGAAATAATATTTTCGGTATATTTGTGAAATCTTGTGATGCGTTTTCTTCCTGAATGCGTTTGTGCGAGTTATCGATTGGGTTTTGCACCCTTCTGATGCCATATCAGATAAAGCATTTGAGGAGATACCTGAAATGTAAATCAACTGCTTATTACCTGCCTTAAGTACCGAAAACTTAATTAAAATACAAGACTACAAACTAGCCTGTTTGTGATGTAGGATTTGTGGGAGAAATTACCATGGTTTCGTTAGTTACCTGAATGAATACGTTTTCTTATAACGTTTTCTGGTACATCAATTTCAGGTTATTTTCTGCCGAGCGCAACATGACAAATATCGATTTAAGCTATTTGTGCGCCACAGGCGATGAAAGTAGCTGGGTGAGTTAACACAAAAAGACGAGATCAGAAAAGTAGATTCGTCTTGAATTTTGATGTAAAAAATGAGTATAGCTTTTCAACTTAAGAAAATCTGTTGAACTCGTGTACAAAAGCATCTGGTTCTGGGCTTGACAGAAAACGTTGCTAATATCGAAGGTCATAGTTCCAGATACCCAAAGAAATAAATGAATGAATTGGTGGTAATTTTTACCGACTAGTTAATGTGTGAACCGAAAGTTTTGTGACCTAATATGCGATGGAAATCGGCTATATTTTGTTGAATGCGAGTCGTTCCTTTGTTGGTTAATGTGGCTGCATTCCAGATACTGAGCAAGAAAAATAGCAAATGTAGTGGACTAAGAATTTCAAAAATATTACGATAAACGTGTCATAAAATAAGCCTGATTAGAAAAGATCAATAGTCATAATCCTTATTTTCATCAAACTTGCTGTGGTTTACTGAAGAGTCATAAGATTAGAAGAATAAATAATTAGGGCGAACGGACAATGAGATTACACTAATCACGAGGACGATTACAACAATGACAACGATCATGATATTTGTATCTATTTCACAACTACTTGAGGGTGGTGTGTGTGATTGATGATATATTGCTTGGCTAACTGTTCTTTGGACTCCACATTTCACGTACAAAACCTCAAGCCATCCGACCAATCCTGCATTTGAAAGCACCAGACTCAAGTCAGAGCTATTGTTAGGACTCATCAGTGGTGCATATCTTCCGCCTAATTCAGGGTATAAACCATGGTCTTTGGACCTGGAAGATGTGTGTGTGTGTGTGCGTGTGTGTGTGTTACTACGACGCCACCCTGCCCCTCTTCGGGCTGATCCGGATCACCGAGTTATGTTTGTTCAGATGTCGTCCTCTATGACAGCCAGGAATGCCCCACAGCTTCTAGGGAGATATAGGAATTGTCCAGCTAACTTCAAGTGAATGCCTCCCACCAAGTCAGGTCTTCTCTGCAGGACTGGGACACTGTATCCGCTTGCGCCCTTCTTGTATTCATATATGTATACGCCTCGCAATTGCTTGTATTGTTTAGGATCAACCCGGACTGGAGTGGGGTAGTGCAGTGTCAACACACACGTGTTTGAAATGAGAAGACCCGGGTGCAAGCCCTCGTTTCGGTGGATTGTATGCATCACTGATGAGCTCTAACAAGAGGAAAAATTCGATTATAGCGTTTCTGGTTTCAAAGCTGGACGCATGACCTAGAGTTTCAGTGGAAGATGGGGTCCAATCAATAAATCATGATATTCTCTCGTCTGCGAACAGAGTTCCTATGTCCGTAGAACACAACTGCGCTTAATACTGTCGTGAAGAACTATTATTATCATTCAGTACTCTAATTTGCCATGGAATGCACGAAATTTTGTTTATTACATGGTCTTTACCAGTAAGAGGCAGCCCTTCGGAGTGGTTCGTATTATTATTTTAGCTACTGATGACTATAGCAGCAGTTAATTTGTGAGTTTTGTTTTCCACAACCGAAAAAACCGGTTAACATGGATATATGATTTACATAATAGGAATTCCGAATAATTATCTAAAAGGGCCAATCTTACCGCTGCAGTAACTACGCACGTACACTGGTTCATTGCAGCAACTTTGTCAGTGGTAATTCTGCGAGTACCTGTTCGCTTATTGTGATCAAATTCGACAACCCGTGTTTAATTTCTTATTCGATTGTGAATTGCGAATTAATCGTGTACAATTCAAATACCAAACCGTAGCACAACAAAAACATCTCATTATCTATAAGAGATCCCCAAAACCTAACAGTAAAGTCGAGTTGAGTAACAACACCATTTGTGCATAAACAGACTGTTGTCGCCCCACCACCAAGCATAACCCTGGATCGCTGAAACTATTTCTTGCAGAATGGTTTCCCACTACGGAGGGGTGAGTTGACCAAAACTGAAGTAGTCACATTGTTGGTATGGTTTTTGACACAAAGTAGACTAGAATTATGTATTTCGACCATTTCAACCATTCTACAACGTAAATGAGACCGGAATTACAATTTGACAGCTCAAATTCGATCTTTTACTACGAAAACGTTTTCGTGGAGTCGAAGTAGCAGCATTTATGCCGTTGCTGGTTCGCACAGGGATAGGATGTTATTTTGAAATCGTCATGATGAGATTGCACCTTGAAGTGGTGTGATGACTTACATGCCTTGAAAAACATTTCCTTAGCTAAAAGAGATCCCGAAAACCTGACAGTGAAGTCGAGTTGAGTAGCAACACCATTTGTGCATATACAGACTGTTATCGCCCCATCACCAAGCATGCCTGATAGGTTAATGGGTAGATGACAGACGAATCCCAGTCTCCTGGAGCTCATGGATAAGGGCCCATCTGTGCTGGAAGCTAAGTCACCAAAATCAGTAGAATAATTATTGATCCACACAGACGGGCTTCCACTCAGCCATCCCACTGCCTTGCGAACTAGTATTGTTTGAACTAAAGGCTTTAGTTAAGAACCCTAATCGTTCTTCTGCTTTGTAACTGGACCCCGTAGTAGCACAACTACAACATTTCCCATGAAAGAATTCCAAACTACATTGATCGGTGCCCAGGATAATCAAGACCACACTGCCCATTGCATCCATCGGGGTGGGTAGTGAAAAGTGAGATGCCGCTCAAAGTTCCCCCTCTTTTATTCAACATCTGTCTTCTGTCCCTAACCACCTCTCGTTGCCCCCTCTATCCGCTCATAATGCTCCCGCTGACAGCAAACCCTATCCTCGCAACGGTTCGTTCTCTAACAGTGTCGTGAATAATCCTTTATCCTGTAACTTGGATTTCCTCAAGTCTCGTCAGCCTCTGAATAACAACTCCTTTAACGTGCGCACTCTCATACAGGCTGGTCAGCAGGCCTGTCTAGAGCTCACAATAGATTCTCTGAAGATTGACGTCTGCTACGTAAGTGAAGCGCTTATCCAGGATTTGAGTTTGTGATTCAACTAACTGTTCCTGGTATCTCATCGAGGTATATCCTGCGCGTTTCCCGAGACAAAGCAGCAGGAGATGTGAGTCAGCTTGATGTAAAAACAGTCTTGACTGACAAGAATGAGGCTGCTGTTTTAGACTGGATACCGGTTAGTAACCGTTTATGTGACTTAAGGCTCCAGGGATCGGTTGACTTTTGAAAGGATAGCCGCGTTAACAGCTGATCCTCTGTAATACTGGCATACCCACCAAATGATTGCAGCTCTGACAAACAGCATTTTTAGGTGGACTTTGAGCCTTACTCACTTAGAACACTAATATCGGGAATAGGCTTCTCCAGTTTTGTGCAGACATTCGAATATTCCTATCCAGTATGATTTTTCGAGACAGCTCGCGTTGTATGGCCACATGGCGCTCTAACAGTACAGGTATTCTGAGCCAGATGGATCAGATCGCAATAAGCTCTCGGTGGCGCAGTTCCATTTAGAACTGTAGAGTCTACTGGTCCACGCACATAAAGTGGTTTTATGCAGTAGATTTATTTCGATTTTCACTCCCGTTTCATGGTTATTGACAAAAACTGCGAACCCGGTTGGCCGTACAACGTTTGTCTGATCCAGAGGTTCACACCGGTTATAGGTAGAAACTATCACATTAGGTAAGATCTACCACGAGCAGTTATGTAGACGAGCACTGGGTACATGTCAAACAGGCGATGCACATAGCAACAGAGTGTACATCATATCCAGAGGGATTTATCAATAGTTCCTCAGTTTAACGGAATAAAACGTCAGCTCTGGAATTGTAAGGGATGAATGAAATAAGAATAAGCCTATAGAAGCAAGTCATGAAAAGACTTAAGTATGGTAGCAAAAATTGGTAAGCCAGGGTAGCCGAAGAAATGAAAGTAGCAGCTGCTTCTGGTATCAGTCAAAGACTGCTCATACTTATTTGCGTCGCTGCTGAATGGCGAACCTCGGTGAGTGGGACGATATACGATAGAAATGGATGGTCTATTCACTGCAAACAACAAAGGCTTCACAGTTGGGCCGAATACTTCAAGGAGCACTTTAGTTGGCCGCACGCTAATATAGTTACTCCGAATTCAACAAATGTTGTTTCTTAGTGAGTAACACTTGAGATCCCATCGGAAGTGGAGGTGGAATCAAGCATTCGATTACAAACACGTGGGAAAACGGCCAGTTCCGTCGAACTCCCTCAAGCCCGTTTCCAAATGGGTGGTGATGTGCTGATAGTATCACTAACCACCTCGTTGTGTGGTATTTGAAACGAGGAGCTTTCATTTATCAAATGGGCGAGTCGATGATTGTACCCCTCTTCAAGAAGGGAATACATACTGAATGTATCAATCATCGCGGGATCAGTCTAACCCCGATAGTCACCAAGATACTGTCCTCGATTTTACTTCACCGACTGACACCAGCTCGCGAGAGGAACGCGAGCGAGCAATAGGCCGGATTCCGTCCAGGTCGAGGATGCATCGACCAGATTTTTACTTTTCGCCAGTTACTCGAAGTGCATCACACACACCGTCGACCAACAATAATGGTTTTCCTCAACTTGAAAGGCGTCTTCTATTAAGTTAGCCGGACAGTGCTCCTCAGTGTTGTTCACTAAAAATGTATACCACAGAAGTTCGTGAATATACTAAGGTCACTGAGTTCTCATAATTCTGATAGCGTAAATTCGGTATCACACAAGAATGTCCCATTTCCCCATTTCTGTTCAACTTCGTCATGAACGAGATGATGCGGAATGCCTTGCGAGATTTTCAGGATATGGGCGTCTAACTAGCAAATAGTGAAAAGCTATGTGACCTAGATGTCGCGGACGACCTTTTCTCGTCGTTAGAGTGCACGAATTATGCACAACGAGCATAATATAGACTCGCATCTGAAGCAGATTTATTCGGCATAGACTTTTCACGTTCAAAGTGTAAAGTGATGTTGCAAGACTGGAGAATAACCTTTCCGAGCTTGATGCTCGAAGGGGAGGTGCTGACAGATTTTGACAGCTCCAATTACCTCGGTTTCAGGGTGACGACGGATGGGAGCACGGCAGTCGTGGTAGCATGCTTATAACAAAAGCTCGAGCATTGTACGCTGGACCAAAGCACTTGTGGTGCCGACCTGATATTTCGCCGAAGTTGAATTTTTGTGTGTACTGTGCTGTTGTGCGCCCAGTTCTGTTGTGTGGTTGAGAAGCATGGAGTGTGTGTGCTGGAAGATGTCCGTCGCTTTGACGATTTTTCCCATCGAAGTTTGCGTAGTATCGGTAAGACTGGGTAGAATGACCGGGTGAGGAATGCTGAGGTCAGAAGTTGAGTGTTGGTTACTCGTTCAGATATGCTATCACAGCTTTCCTCCTATGGACTAAAGAAAGCCACGTGGAAGTCAACGGGTGACATGACAGCGGGGAATAAGTGAAATATACATCGAACTTAGGAAACATAGATGCATCAGGTGAACGTGATTAGGGGTAAAATATTTCCTCAGCCAGTTGGCTGTAGACACTGAAGAACATGGCAGTGAACCGAGAACAGTGGCGATCGTGCTGTCATTTTCTGTCAAATCAGAATGATTGATCAATGTGCGTTTGTACAGTAAGACTGTGTATTCCGTGTGTTGGCTGCTGGGACGTTATTGGCTTTTCCCACATGAGAAAGGTAGTGGTCAGTGGGGCTCGCGCTGAAGTTTAATGCAGTGTGATTATGATGATGCTGATGGTGAGGATTAGAACTTCTGAGTTATTCCTTTACAAAAATATAGATACGATTGCCATAGTGGATATGCGTCGTCCATTGAATCGAGCCACACCATATCCATATACAAATTAGACGTTACAAGGAAAATGATAACAATGTATTGCTATTAAATTATTGAAGCTTCATTGCAATTATTCAGCAATAAAAAATATTTTGGTCTTCAGAAGCCAGCGCACTTCTTTGGCTTTTCAGTCAACCATTGCTACCTTTGCTTGTTAATAATTCTGATTCGCGGTCACCATTCGAATAATCTCGAAATGCCTTATTTTCCAGTAGGTAACGGCTTTATTGTTCCATAGGATGCAGTGCGGCGCATCAACTTCAACCCACTTGTCCAAATCTACCGTCGGGCAGGCTTCAAAACAACAGTCCTCTGTCGTTAACATTGAATGCGCTGCTCGACTCGTCATGTTGTGAAACGTGATCTCTAAATTCATCGGAACTATTTACAAACCCGGCTTACTAGCATCGTAATTGCTGTTCGTCACATCAGTATCTGGGTCAAATTGACAGGTGAAAATTGTCAATGTCTTAGCACGAGACACAAATGCTCCCACCCCGATCAAAGAAATAACCGAATGAATTTACCATTATTGCTGAGTGACCCATATAAACCTCGGTCGACATGATTAGAACTCATCAAACCCAGCGGCCTAGTGATCCTGACCTATTTTGTTGCATGATCGAGCACGAATTCGGTGGGTAATGCACCGTTCATGGCTTCAGAGCCCACTGAACTATTAGCGACAGCCGCCAACCGGACTGTGAGACTCGGAATGAAGAATCGCATAAGTTTCTAGCAGGTCAAATGTGGTAACGGACAAGAAAACCGGTACCATATCTCTAGGGCCAATTGTGATCAAGAAAAGAAATTATCATATCTAACTCCAAAATGTTTCTTCTCCGGGGAGAAATTCCTAATGTAATTGTGTCTTGTTCGGTTCTGATGGGCATATTACATGGCGCAAATCTTCTGTGTGAAACACTTTCTTGCGGATTGGTTATCTCATTCAGGAGGGTGGCAATCTCATGGAGGCTACTGTATTTCCATCTATATATGAACGAAAAATTATTGGCCATCGGATTGGTTCCATTTTTACTGGAAAATGATAGCAGTGATGAATGTGAGGGCTTCTGTCTGAGGATGATTAAAAGTTTCTTCAATAATGAAAAATTCCACGTTTCTCTATAGCATAACATACCTGATAGATGAGTGGTTTGCAAATGAGAACAGGTCAGGCTATCAACCGAACTGATACTATTGTTCAAAAAGATTAACATACAAAAAAGTTATTTGCAGCATCGTACAGAACAACGTTTCCTTCTCGTGATTTAAGCTGAATTGTAGGCCAGCAACGTGAACAGATGCTCGGAATGCAGTGTCAGTTCAATCCTTTCTGGGTATAAAAAAATTGAGCCATTGTTATCTGAACATGAAACTTCTTGTACAGCCGCTTTCAACCGATTTATCGTGTGCTGAATCCGTACATTCGTCTTTGTTTCCTTGCTTGTGTTGATTGACGTTTCAGTGGTCGTTTCTGTTAACGATGAACAGAAGCGCCCATTCATCGACTGCAAAATGTCTAGTCAACAGGCAACAACCGAGAATTCTCGTCTTCGATACTGGATAAGAAAAACCTCAGAAGAAGTTCTTCTTTAAAGAGAAAGACGATCATCGGAAAAAGTATGTTTTCCCGAAAAGTGGAATTTGAAAATGAGAGACATCGAATGCACAACTGATCGAGGAATAGTCACTTCCGACAAGTTCAATCAGTCCTGATGGTGATTGTTCTCTTGCACTGTGCCATTCAAACCCACTAACAGAGAAGCAAAAGAATATACTGGAAAATTTTGCGTGAACCTGTTTTACTTCCCGTCATCATCGCGGTAACTCCAAGCGAATGCCTCTTACCAAATCAAGACTTCTTCACAGGATGGGTCGTTGTGCCACCATTTAATCCAGCTTCGCCCTTAGTGTATATATATATATATATATATATATATATATATATATATATATATATATATATATATTCCAATCATTCCGAGTATTGTGTGGGATTCATGATAATTTGTTCTGCCGACGGTCAAGCATTCCTGGCTGTCATAGAGGACGACATAACTCGGTGATCTGGATCAGCTCGAAGATGAGCAGGGTGGCGTCGTAGTATTACATATTCATCGCAAATCAAAAGACCACACACATCTTCCAGGTCTCAAGACCATGGTTTATACCCTGAATTAGGCGGAAGATATGCACCACTGATGAGTCCTAACAATAGCTCTGACTTGAGTCTGGTGCTTTCAAATGCAGGATTGGTCGGATGGCTTGAGGTTTTGTACGTGAAATGTGGAGTCCAAAGAACAGTTAACTAAGCAATATAACATCAATCGCACACACTACCCGCAAGTAATTGCGACTAAGCTGAATAATGAAGCATTTAAAATTCATTACCGGTGTTGTCGAAACTCGTAGAATATGCCTATCGATTCATGAAAGAGATTGTAACACGAATAAATTTCTTTTCCATATACCATTCAGGCACTTACGTATATAGTATTGGGGAAAGGAGAGTGTTTGTGCAGCTATAGATAGGAGTGAGTGAGTAAGTGAAAAACAAATCTGGTAACTTGACAAAATGCCCCAACTTGATGAAATTTGTCCTGTGTTTAAACGGCAATAAGAGTGAAATATGCAACCACCTGCCGTGAAAAGACAGATGTGAAAAAAGAAGGTGACAAAAAACAGTGATTAACCGGAGAGAATTTGTATATGGGAATTATAAGAGAACCACTTGTTACGGTCTTGACAACAACAACTGTTGCACTAGGTTACGTTGCTTGCATTAATCGAGCTTAACTAATAGAATTGTTGTGGTTTCTGATGTCATAAGCAGCCGCCTGAATAAACATTTCGTGTGAACGCTGAGAGTTGCCAGGGCTGGTTTGACAGCTGTCACTGTGTCCTTTTGATCTCTACTATCCACTAGATGTTGTAGGATTGCTATATTGATGGTCCGAAGTGTCTCTTTGAGTAAAGAAGCCGGGACATGTTCTGATATCTTCTTAAACAGGAGTCTAGTCGTATGTCCAATATACTGCGCACTGCGAGAGCACGTAAACTGGTATAGAATAAGAGGTTGAAACTGATGAGATAACCTGTCCTTGGATTGCCAAACTATGAATGACAGTTTTTGTTAAGATTCGGACATGTGCAGTGAGAAAAGACTTCCCGAAGGACTTAGATAAGTGTAGATCCAGTATTTTTAGTGTCTTGTCACCCTTGAACGGAGAATTAGGAAGACATCCATTTTCTTGGCCATTTTCACACTTGTTTTGTGTCTCCTCTCCCCATATGTTGACGAATAAACGGGTCTGGATAGCCATTTTTCAGTTGTGTGTCACGTATATGTTCAAGTTCTTAGGCAGTTGTATCAGGGCTACAGATGTTTCTTGCTCTGTAGGTCAGACAGCTCATTTGGCTACTTTGGTATCCTAGAGGGACAAAACGTAGGAATTGTGTGTATTGCCCCAACCATTTGCATCTCCGATACACCCTCTTTTCTGTATGTCCGTCCTCCATTCTACATTATCCCACATCAAGAAAAGTGAGAAAATTGTCCTCTTCTATCTCCGTTGTAAATCGGGTCATTGCATAGGCACAGTCGAATGTCTACACTAGTTCGGTAAAATCTTTTGCTCAGTCACAAATTGTGAAAGTGTCGTCGATGTATCTGGTATGCATATATGGACTGTCGATGATGCTGCGGATTGGTCCACTTTCGAAGTTGGCAAAGAAAATATCTGCCAGAAGGGGTTCAAGCAATGGTCCCATTGCTACCCCATCCTTCTGGCTGCAGTATTTTCCACTGTATAGAAATTTTATATTCCATGTATATCTAAGGATTATTTCTTTTGGCTTGATCACGGGAATGTTGAGTTTGATGTCCATGTCGGTCAAGTATGGCCAGATGAAATCTACCGTCTCGATCAGTGGAACACTTGTGAATAGGGATTCCACATCCAGGGAAGGCATAGCCCTTTCAGACAGATCCTGATGTTTTATCATCTACTCAAAGGAGAACGAATTTCTCACATTACACCTTGCAAGGGACTTGCGCACAGGTTCAAGAATTTCTGCAATCCACTGATCTGTGGCGTGATAGGCTTAGGTGCTCATGTCAATCACAGGTCTTAGGGTATACTTGGTTTGTGCACTTTTGTTAATCCGTAGAGTCTATGTGGTTGCGAGCCGCAGGGCAAAAGCTTGTCATAGAGCGATTTGGAAATGGCGTATACTTCTATGTATGTGTCTGCACGTTTACTGTGAGGGCCTGTGTGAAGAATAGCTCTGTGTTTCATCGGTAATGGAAGGGTCATTTGAGGTCAACAAGAATTTGTGGCCTTTTGGAACGTCAACTTATTGGCGTTGATGGCGCCGTCCATACACCTGAAATCTTCAACCCGTTGTTTCATTCAGGTCATTTCGGATGAGGGGTGACTGCGAAAGCCTACAGAAATAAAGCACACTTGTTAACATTCACTGTGAAATCAACGGCACAGTTTTATTTGTTGAGTATTAGTTCCCGTTAATTGCTGGTGACTTTCGGTGTGCACCTAGCACAACCTGAGGGAAATTGGGTAATTTAATCTTCCTTTTTAATTATCATGGTTACGTTCGTCGTTCTTTATATACATCAAATACGAGAAAACGGTAACATGTGGTTGACTTCGGTTCGAACTGATTAGTGGAAACTACCCACCTTCTATAACCAGGTATGTCCGGTAATTCTACCGGTCGACACGTGTTGAGTCGATAGCATACTCCGTTTGAGATACGCACTAAATGCTTCTGATCTTCGAGTTATCAAATATAATCACAATGTTTCTTCGCGAATTCATTCCTCGAGATCTGTTCACATTCCCCTATTTCATCTTGTGAGATATTTTGAAAACATCTGAATATTCTATTCACTCTTGAAGTCGAAACTTTGGAGTTTCCGACGTTTTTCACCCTCAGATAACAGTAAATATCCCGGAGCACATTGAGGAGGTTGAAACGAACAGACCAAAATCTGTCCAGCTCGAAATCTGCATTCCAAGAGCCCGTACGATATTTGAATCGACATTGTTGATTGTCTGCTCAAAATCCGAGGAGTCTGATAAGCCGCAGTGCATTGTAAAAGTGCTCCGCCTGAGCAACGTAAAACAAATTAAAGTGGGCCACACATGCATCTCCAACATCACTGAGTTTAACGTGGTCCAGCAGAATCGAGTTTAAATCAATTTTACAAATATCAGATCCGCTGGTGAGAAGGTGTTCTATTTCAAAGGAATTGTCAATTCCTGTGTTTATTTTCTGTCATTAGTTTTTCACTGGACTATAAAAATGATTTGTTTGGTCTTAATATATCACACATGGATGAACACATAATTGATGAGCACGACTACACTGGGAAGAAAAACACCGTAAAACTAGATCTGATTCAGTGTTTCTCAATCAACTTAATGTGTATGAGAGCGTTATTATTCACACCTTTTTCAGAAGAGGTTTATCGAATGATCGGAGGTTGGCCTGTTATCACTCATTCATTGTGTTAGCTTTCAGACAATTTACGACCTGCCGTGAGTGGTGAGTGGACCACGATAGACATTGTTCATTTATACATCGTTTCTGGCCTCTCAGAAGAAACGGTAGGGGGGGGGGGGGTGCGAAGACGAATTCCAGCGGCTTACGCCTTGACCAAAATATGGTACCTCACCGTTCTGGACAGCTCAGCACAAACACTATTCCGGAGGTGGACAGTGCCGTTACACTCACCGTTTGGTTAGACTCAGCTAGGTATGTAACGAATGCTCTCCTTGTTGGAAAATCAGTTCCAAACCTTAACGGCGTTGGAAGTTGCTCGCGAATGTGTTCAGCCAGGAGTCTGGTCGTGAGACCACAAAATGTATTGTTTCACAAAGGCACATACCGGAATACATAAACAATGAGACTGCCGAGTCAGGCACATTGACTTGCAACCGCAAACACACAGCTGTGAAGGAACACGCAGTCTGGCAGCATGAACAATCGTTTTTGCACAGTACCTGCTAGTGTGTCACTTATAAATGGTAGAGAGATGTTCACTGGCTCTATCTCCACCATTGTGTTCCCTTGAGTTTCCTTGTCTTTCTAAACAATCTGGTTGATTAAATGTTCAGGTTATCCACTAGGAATGTATTCCGCACCGTATGGAGTTCTTCTTTCATGGTATTTATCATCTGTGCACATCAGTGAGTTAGTCAGCTGCTTAGCTGTCTTTTGATCTTGGGCGTCGAACAGCTGCCTAAATGCGTGCTTTTCTATTCCACATTGCACTTTTATTGACCTATCAAAATACTCGGCCAATTGCTGGACCAGTCAAATTTTCGTTACAGAATGATATTCAATTTCCTGATTCGGTTATTAGCAAAATGCCAACCGTAAAAATGGGACAAAAATTTAAACTTGCTCATCTGTCAATTGCTCATCTACTTGTGGATTCTTACCACTCATGTTCTTACCAAAAAGCAGTGCGGTATTGCTTAAAGTTTTAAATTTGAAAAGTTTGTCTAGGAGATCTTGATCATGGAATAGGCTTCATTGCCATGCAGAAAATTTTCTGTTCTCCTGTAGATTTCGGCAAAGACAAAACACGAGATGCAAATATGATCAATTTGGAGATTGAACTAAGAGCGACCCATTGCATGGAAGTAGAAAACAAGAAGACTATCACCATTTAGTTTGAATCCCATTTTGATGACCAATTGATTTCGAAAAATGCAACAATCGATGTGCGCCACAAAGGCCAGCCTTCCACGGATCTCGATTTAAAAATGTTTATCAACATTTCGGATGTCTATCCAGGGTAAGTCGGACGGAAAGGCGAGCATAATTATTGTGGTTTTAACTGTTCAGTCATTTCATTTACATCATGATCCAGGTAAAAATGCAATATTTTTGTTATATTCTTACACTTACAGTAACACAGTTTTATGAGCACGTATTCACGCTGTACTATTTGCGAATAACACCCTCTTGTGTTCACACTAACTGAATAATAGCTAGAAGTTTAGCCACAGATGATGTTGTAATTTTATGAGTGGAAAAATATGACAGCTCAATATTAGTGCAACAGAACGCGACCGCTGAAATAAATATGAACAGTTTTTAATGAAGGATCATCAAAATAAATAACCTTCTCAGGGGAGCTTGGTCACCTTATACTACTGAATTACGCAGTGTTTGTTTTTACCAGTGATGGAGTGGTATTCGGTGGGATTGGACCACCACTGACGCAAGTCCAGCCCAGAAGATGACATTTTGCGACAATGTACCACTCAGTTTGCAGAATATCCCTGCCAACAAGTGAAACAGAATGCTGGCATGAGGGAAAATTTAGGGGGACCTCGTTTTGAGCGTTACTGGATAAAGTCTGTTATTTCACACCAAACTGATTTCAGACTGCGTGCCAAACAAAACATGGTACAATAAAGGAGGAAGGGGTAGATAGTCCGAGACCAAGGCTGTTGCGCATAGAGATATACAGGTAACTGACATGCCGTCCTGTGAGTGCGTCGCACTGGTAAACTGAATGATAAGCCGGTTGCTGAAGTCCAGCATAGTAGGAACTGCTACTGACCGGTGAGGCATGAGCACTATGGGAACATTTTCGGCATTTCTGCTTAGTGCAGAAGAGTTATTTTCAAGGAATTCAGGTTGCAACTCACCCCTTTCAAAGTGAACATTTTGCTTGCTTCGTGAATGTAGTTGTCTGTTGCGATCGACAGCGAGTCGAAGAACAGCGCACGAGAAACAGTATTACTTCACTCTCCAACATTCATCGAACAATGTTTTGCACTATGCATGTATTCACTCAAAATCAGTCGTATGTTGAGAAGCCGGTTAAGCATGTTCCTGTGCATTTTCTCCCTTAAAAGATCGAATTTAGTACTAGACGTCAACAGTACAGGAAATAACGATTTGATTGAGATTGAACATCGTTGAATAAATCTTCATATTACAAGATATACAGACTTAAAATTGTCTAACAAGGTCATCACAAGAAAGTAAACGAGGCTTGTGATCTCGTGAGGGTCTTCCCACTCCAGTTTACTTTACATAAAACGGACAATAGTACATATTTTCCACCTCGGCCACTACTCTTGATAGAATAGTTGTGAACGAACGAATAATTTCGGATGATGAACATTCCAGTGAGGTTGAGGTGCTTGTTTTCTGGAGAACAGTATGAGCGTGGGGATTTTCATTCTACTTCTTAGCCTGTGCGTTGTCTGCACTTTTTCTAAGCCTGTGCTCATTATGTATATTCGCTGTCACTGTGATGCACAATTTGGTATGAGAAAAACAGAACATGAAATGTCCCTAGTATTTCTTGTAACATATCCCGATAAGCATCAGAAAACTGTTTATGCTTGCTATCCTAGAGCACACAAGGGTAAAACTTGAACGAGAAGCCTGTAACACACATTTGCCCAGCTCAACAATGACTACTGCCCGGACACAGTACTGTGTTTCATGATAAAACACAGGGAACCCAAATTTGATGATTAGAAATTTTATATGCAGATTTGAATATCACAAATAGAAGTAGATAAGCAAAACGAATTTCGGATGCTTTATTTCACTTATGTAGTACTTCTGGCGTCAAATGTTCCTGTTCTACAAATTTAACACAGTATAAACTATTTTGTTTGAATTAGTTTTTTCAGGTAATTGACAGATTTCATCATAAAGAACTAATGGTCATGATATCGCTATCCATTTCCTTGTACATGAGGATTTCGAATCTACAATAATTTTTCGATTTTTCTTATTAAACAACTTTACTTTCCAAACCTAATCCAGTGACACGGTCCAAATAAATAAGACATTGAAGAATACGGAACGGTCCCAATGCGAATGCAAATTAACAATGCTGGATCTTCATGCTGGACCATGGGTCGTCGATGGAGTGCTGGTTGATACCAACAAAATGAATGCCAATTTGAAGACGAATGTAGATACGCGTGAGTGGAATACCTTCGTCAGTTCAGTGACCGAAATATATTGTGAACTTGTTGTTCGGCTGTTTTCACTTTTTCAGTCTTTCTCACGAACTGATTCCATTTAGTTCAAATAATAAATGATGTTCATATTTCCAATATACTTATTTTTACATATCACACTCGAATTTCCAACTAAAGTGTATTGTAATTTACCGATATATGTATAATACTTGGGATTATCAATCCATTAAAATTTACATTTTTTCCAATATTGGCATTCGATATTCGACAATCACAGTCTACAGTATAACTATAACAGACCATTCATTGATTAGGTATTATGCTTCTAACCAGATTAGAGCACTGATATAATTGGGATACCAGTCAGATGGAAAGGTGTCACGGGGTGAGAGGCATCATCGATTTCAACCTTCGTGATAAGGGAACTGAAGCATTGCTCAGTCGTCCATATAGTGACTAGACATTTTTAAGACGGATTCGCCAGTTCCAAATTTGTGTACCAGATAGGACTCAGTTCACTGGTTTCATTATTCAGAAAAGTGATGTAATATATGATTATATTCGAAATGAACTCGAGGGTTATATAAAAGTGTCAGATTGCTCTGAAATAATGCCACGTGTTCAAGGGCGCAGATTACACCACGAAACAGCTTTGAGGTGGTTATTTCATTACTCCAAAACACAAACAAAATTGATCCATTCTATCTCGTCTATCCTTAACTACAAGGTGCATAGGAAATAACATGTATGGTGTACATTATAATCTAATGGCTTCTGTTTCAGATAGAAGATTTCGTCTCAATGGACACATGGAATTTCTCGGTCATTGTCCGATTTACAAAACTTCTTGATTTTAGTTCACACCTTCGACTGAGGATATTGCGTTTCACTATGATTTTGTACTGTCAGTTGCAATTTCCCATCGATAAACATCCGTGGGCTACAGTTCATACCATAGAACATGTGATCTTACATTTCGAACGCAGTAGGTATTGCTCAGATGGCATAACCATCTCACTTGGCAACTGTAATATCTTTCATTTGTATTGTTCTAATGTTTCTGTTGCAACAAATCATCATCAATAAATTGTAACGTATTATCATTTAAGTGAATGACAATAAATGGCTGGCGGGTTATTGAATAAAGGTTCACAGTTGAACACTGAGTGAAGTACCAATTCAGAAAAGTAAATACGGTTTAAAAACTATTAACAGCTGTGATCGGAATCTGTGTGGTGGATGGTTTACAACTTGTAACGCAAAACGAAATTAGATTCAATATGTTGGTATCGAATATTATTGAACTGTGTAATGCATAGGCATTTTATTTCGAAGCAAATCTTTTATTCATGTTGGAGAAAAGGATGTCCTTCTATGATTTCTCGCGAGTCCCATGATTGTTTATCCCACACTTTTCTGATTACCAACTTGTGTTAATATAACTGAATCGGTGTTGGATTTCTTCCGTATTTAAAACTAGACCAATTCAAACAACTGATAGACCACACTCCGAGTGAAACTGCGGATTGTCAAGTCCAAACATGGACATCCGCATATCAAACAACAGAATCTTATCCTCTGACGACCAGTGGAACCACGCATACCAATAAATCGCCTTTCAATCGACGACACCTGACCATACTACTGGGAAGGGCGAGTGATATATATTACATCCGGATAAAGTTACCGAACTATGAGGACAGATGGTTCTCCAGCCACATTTCGATCACTTCAGATGGAAGAGCATTTTCTGATATCGGAGAAGATTGTTTTATTATTGTTTTATTGACCATACCTAGAATTTGCTGTCACCGAATTGAATTTCAAAAATACCTATTTCCCTCCCCTCAAAGTAATTCGATTCTGGAGTGAATTCCGTAAATTATTGCAATATTAAATAACTGCCCGAAACAAAATGGGTGAATTAAGCTTTGAAAGGATAATCACACACTACAGTTCTGGAATATGCTTACTTTCGTTCAGAGTAGTTAAATAGAAGTAGATACTCGAATTCGAAACTCTTGTACACGTTTGAACTCTTCCAGATATTTTCTGAATAACTGCATCCAAAATTTGAACATTCAGATTATCGAATTCATTTCAACCGAAACTTTTCCTTTCATTTGTGCCTTCTTTGCAGTGTACCTTCAATGCATACCACGACAATTCACATGTCTGTGTCTTCAAACACTCGTTCCAAGCCCGAGGACTTAGAATCATACCTACAAAACCAGTGATCAAAAGTGACATAACAAAAGTTTCTGTCCATCTCCATGGCATATCTTACGAAAGAGACATTCACCAATTTGGTGAGTTCCAAATAGCTGTATTTGTTTTCGCATCCTCCCAAGAAAGGTTTCTTAATATTTGAGAAACTCTTGCCACTGAAAGCTGGAAGTAAAACTGCACCGACGAAATTGCCTACTCATAATGAAAATATTAGTGTTGACTAGATTTAAGTGATTGGTAAACGATAGTTGATAAATAAAAATAACATTTTCCTCTATAATATGCCATTGAATGATCCATTCGCGCCACATGTCACCCATCTTTCATTGTTGAACCAATCCCTTTTTTAGTTCCTTGTATTAAACCGTACACGTTGGCACCGGAAGGGGGACCCACACTCCCACAATCAATGCCGTTATTTAATCGATCGTATATTCGTGTGAAAGATATATTGATCATCTGCCATTCAGTCCCGCAATTGGCCACATTCTCCTATCCCACAATGAAATATGCTGGCCTTGTTGACGGGAATCGTTTAACGTGGTTTGGTGAGTGACAGCCTGCAGATTCAATCATCACTATTTTTAAGATTTACTGAGACGAAAAGGCACTCGTTAACTATACTGTCGTCATTCACTAATCGTTTCTGTTATAGATCTTGGTCCAATGATATCGCAGATAATAACCTATTAAAACGAAGACAAACGATTCTTCGCTGTGGGTCCAGATCGGAGTAGCATTTTGAGTACCAGAGATTTGACAGACCAGTGGATTGGAATATCCCTATCTGAATATCGCAATTACATTGATGGGAAGAACCACACAAATGCAACATATCTCCCATGGGAGGGAGCACGGACGTTTAACAAGAATCTATATGGTGAGAAGTCTGCAGAATTCACAGCCGACGATTGGAACTGTAAGTACTGGCCCTAATCGCATTCTGTGGCATGATCCATGATGAGCTATTCACGTTCGAATTTGTGGCACATGACTGCCACGACAAATGATAAAATTATTGCTTAATTTACAAATGTCATTATTACATGATTCGTCAAACAGCAGACAGATTATCTGACACTTGTAGCAAAGCTAGTCAAAACATTTGAAATCTGTTATTTGTTTCAGTGTGCTTCGACGGTATTTACTACAAAAATACGATAGTCGCATTCTGGACGGACGAAGCCGGTCTCTAACTCCCGTCGTCCGGCTGAACAGATCTCACATGTGCATCACGGCGTGACTGCATACTCAGCCCAACCACATATTTCCGTGTTCTGTTTTTCAGTTCTCTTGAATTCTTTTGCCGATTTTGTCATTCTATGTTGTCTTCATACCAGGACCATCACAGAACGAATGATTGTTATCCTTAATGTTATTGATTCGCTGCCACTATTAGTTATGAACTAATATAGAGTCGTGCATCCTACTCGAAATGCACTACTTTTACTTATATGCAAAAAATAACGAAAAATGTTCACCTGATTCAAATTACTGTCATCACATTATTAAGACGTCACAATGCCTTCGATAAGCTTCGTCTATTATTTACTGGCATCACATTCTGTTGTCAACTAATCCAACAAATGCTCATATCCCTCGGTCACAGAAGTTCGGCATTTTCGTTCACAATTTGGTTTTCCTCACATTAATTGTTTTAGTTCTATACCATATCTCAATCTACGAAGAAATAAGAAAATCTTTCGCCTTAGTTATTTTTGCTGCAAATTTACTGAAACATTGGCACCTTCAGTCAGCTGAACATTCCGTTTCCTTCAGTGTGTACAGGTAGAGTAGGAAGTTGCAAATTTCAAAGGACAGTCTCAATTTTTTCAACACACTGTAATTGTGATGCTGTGCATCCATATGGTTCTCGTACGGAGCAAGCACAACTAATACGCCGAAGCTATCCACATACTCTGACACTTGTTAGTAAAAAAAACTTAAGAAATCACCACAAACCACATAACTGAAGCAGCTAAAAAGGTGTACGTAGAAATTGAAGAAAGTCAGCACACTTGACTAACATTTTGGTGTAGTCTAACTGTTCTAGGCTCCATAACAACATTAACCGATGAGTGCATAGGTGACATATTCCTTCTAAGTAAACGGGATGTTGAACAAGATGAGGTGTGGCAAAGTCAGTGGTCCAGGTGATTGCCGCCAAGACATGTTGTGGGCGATGTTTACTTCGTCTTGCCTCTTTTAGGCATGATGAGAAATGTCTTGCGCCGAACCACGTGGAAGCTTAAACAATGTGCAAATCATTCGACTAAGTAATTATTAGATGGTGAAATACAACTAAGTGATGGAAGAAAAAGTAAATCGGTCATTAACCTATTCATTGAAGTATAAACTAAACTTTGCAAAAGTAGTAATTTACTTGGGATAGAAACAGAAGAATAGAATGATACCCGCAGGACCTGTGTTTGAAAATAGTTAAGAAGTTATGACTATTACCACGTGGTAATTATTCGCGATTGTGATCGTTTCAGATAAATGAAGGGCATTAGATGGTGGGCTACAATCTACACCTAATATATTTGCAACCTCTTTCTTTTTATACAATTTTCCGCATCATTATCTTTCAAAGTACAAATACTAACGAATCTACATTTCCCATAAAGTGCATAATAAATAGTGCATGACATGCAATGACATCAAAATGGGCACTCAGTTAATGAGGACAAAGATGATCGGGCCGTAAATTCTTATCTCAAAAGATGTTCAGTGCAATAACAGCCGTTGCACTCAGAAATAAAGAGCATTAGATTACTTGATATATATAATGAAACATTTCGTGGTATCTTTACTAACGCAGGCCTCATTCATGGTGATCATTTTTTGTCCTTCTCAAATCTTTCCCAGAGTTAACGTGCATTCGCGTCATAGATGCCATACGAGCACAATTTAGGATATTTTCACACAGTAAAAAATTTAACTCTGAGAGTGAAATAGGGGCAAATTATATTGGTATCCTTGGCAATGACTCATCTGAACTATTGAATTATTTACACTTTATCGTGATTAGAATCCATGTGCTTGGAAAGAATATATCACCTATGAACTCCTCCTTTGAGATTAATATAGAGCATAGAGCTGTTAAGCTACACCAAATACTGGTCAGGTCTGATAGTTTATTTTATACCATCCAATTTTCACGGACACCTATCAAGCTGACTTTACGGTGTACTTTGCAGTGTTTTATTCATTTTGCCTACTAACAAATATTAAGTTCCGTTGTCCACACTGGACAGTTATTTACATTTTTGCATACACCTCATGGGAATCGGGCCGTGAAGCTGACTACTGCGATTTTACATAGCAGGCGAATCATTATGGAAGAATTGACAATTTACATGGGAGTGTGTGCAAGTGGTTTTATTCCCACACCAATTCACCTGTTGCGAAGTGGAAAATTTTATGACGTTATGTGCACTGACGATGTCACCTCGACTAGTGAGGAAACAATTGCGATATAAACACCAAACTCAGCGGTCAGAAAATCATAGCAAAATCATTGTTGTTAGCCTGCTGAGAAATGTGCCGTTTTCTCCAACTGGTAAAAGAGCTCTATCGAAGGCTTTACATCCTGTTCAGGAAAGCCACTTTCATCGTTCGAAGAGTTGTGTCCGTCGTGATAGAGGACAGATATCTTCCATCGACGACAGAATCCCATTCAGAGTGGACATGAAATATTTTCCTAGTCGTTGTCGTTCATTGTGCCTCGTCTCCCTATGTGGGGTCAAATCGGTCCCCTTTAGTCTACATATGAGCTCCCGATCACTCCAGTATTGATCGATAATCCACCCAACTGAAATTCGTCGATTCTCGATCGATGCGCACGTTCATTTGTCGTGCGATTAAGATGAGCACTGATTCACTTCCCTGTAGGGAATGTTGTTCCCACAATCCGATTGTTTATCTGCAACACCCATCAGTTCAGTCAGCCGCACTTGATTTACGTTGACCACTCATTGTTGACTGGATTTTATTTGATGCCGATGAAGGACAGTACATGATGACAAATTACATCCACAACCAGTGCAGAAGGCCGGTTGACACAGGACTCTGGACCTGAGCTCATATTCCAGAAATGTAGAACCACTTTCGATGAGCGTTCGTACATACATTCAAATACACATACGCATACGCCTACGCATACACATACACACGAACAGTCGCATACATACATAACGAGTGGGGTGACTAAACCAGTACGGATACTGGCGCTATTTGGATGTGGTTTTCAACATGGATGCACATCATGTGACCGGTTTGATTTCTGTAGTATGTACACTGCAAGTCACTCACGTGTTGTAAGAATATCAGTCAACGTGTAAAGCCCTGGTAAGATAGGCATCGACAGACGGCCTAGCCTCGTTAGCAGACAGCACATCTGCACCTGCCCACAATGCTTTCAATGTTTGGGAAGAAACCACAAGTTGTGAGAATGCCGATCAGATAGCCGATGTAATCAATGCTGTTGTAAGGCTCACCATCAAGGACTGTTACATTAGGACTCGAATTTGCTGAACGGTTCGTGTTGTGTCCCAAATAAGGTAAGCAGAAGGAAGGCACACATGAGCGGATGAATGTGTATACAGTAGCAACGTACGGCAAGCACAAGCGCAAGCGAACCAGTAGACCCACAAGCACGTAGGCAAGCATGTGAGTCAACGATGTATGCAGGTGAAAGCGTAGGGCGAGTGAATAATCGGGTTGCACCACACGAGGTCGCTCGACAAGTAGCACGATCTCATTGCTCAGTGCTGTTTGGGACGAACTAGGACTAACGTCAACTGTGTACGTGTGTGTACGACTGCGAAGTGTGTGATCACGGATGCAAGATATTTGGGTCAAGTGTTTACGGTGTGCGTTTGCATGCTCGAATGTCTGTCTGAGCACATGACCGTTCATTCCGAGAACAACATTTCACATTTCGTGTCTCATACCGGCCTGTACAAGTGGATCGAATGGGAAATAACAGGCTATGCATTTATGGCCAGCGGTTCGGACACCACTTTCCTCTGCAGCAGCTGATGGAACAACAAGGAAATCTGTGCTGATAATACTGGTCTGCCACGTGCGTGAAGCCCACTGGATACTCGAACAAAACTCGAAGATGGTAAACAACCGTTCGCCATCCGAACGGCTCTCGAGTGGATTCTACTTGGTACCCACGGGCCCGGAAATGATGAACGAACAACTATGAGCTGCAAATCTTCGAACACACTTCCTCAGAGAACGAGATCTCATTTTAGTATAATCTAATGTAATACAGAGAACTTGGAGCCGGAATATACTACACTCGTTCTGGATAGGCAACTCGACGTCTTGTACCACCCAAAGTGGTACCTGCCAAACCACTCCGTGTCCAGTCCGAAAACACCCAGTAAGCTGCTTGTTATGTTCGATTGTGCAGCATCCAGGGAAATAGGTCTCTTAGCGATACATTATACCAGTGACCAGATGCCACTCGCTACCTAGTTTCAGTACTTCAAAGCTTTCGAATGGAATGGAGGTGTCACATTAGCCGTTGAGGGAGTGTTTATGCAAGTGCAAGTGCACCCGGAAGGCAGCAGCGCTGTGCGCTTTCTTTGGTGGCTCACGGACGACATAAATTCCAAACCAGTAGATCATCCAAGGACCACGTAGTGTGTGGGGCAACTTACTTCCTCTTCTGTGCCAACTTTGCTCTCCGTCAAGCAGCCGATCAGTTTGGAGAACAATACAAAGAACTGTATCGCCATGCGTGTAGCAGCAAATTTCGCGGTAACGACAATCTGATCTGGTTGCCGAGTGTGAAGACCGCATTCAGCTTCGGAAAGCAAATCCAAAAGATGCTAGCCCGGACAGGTTCCCATATCCACAAGTGTATAGGCAACTCTCTGGATGTGCTGGAGAAAATTTCTCGGTCCAACAGGCCCATGAACCATATAGAGTTCCACAAACATGAAAGAGCATCAGAACACATTGGATATTCATTACGGTTCCATATGCAATCTGTTCTGCTTTTGCCACATCATTCCGGAACGATCATTTACCAGGAGAGATGGCCTACCGGGCAGTTTCATCGTTCTACAACCCATTACGGTTTATGTCCTGTTTAGGCCTCACACAAAAGGTCCCTCTGCATTGTGTGGAAGGCCTTCATAAGTTCCAATGTTCGATCAGTGATTAGGAAATCGACCGAATTGAATTATTTGGTCCATCTTCAGGAGTATAATCAACTGGGTGTCATTTTCCTATCAGAAATCTGTCTCCACGCTGATACTGATGGCGAAATCATCACACTAGTTGATTTTAACTCCTTTTGCATCGACTGCCCGCTACTGTACCGCAAACGTGGAGGAGGCTTCGTTATTTTTATAAATTAACGATTGTTTAGTAGGAGGAAAAGAATTTTTCAAGTATTCTTCATCTCACATCAGTGCCTCTGTGCTAGAGTGCAAAACCAAATACCTAAGTCGTCACTCGTCTTTAATCCTTGTTACCATGTACATCTCCCCAACATGTCATCTCCCCGAGCTTGATGAGTGTTCTGATAGTCTCTCTACAAAACTACTGAACATTTTTGACTCTCCCTTATGTGTTGCCCGTGGCGATTTTACTAGGTTCAGTGTGAGCTTCCTTATATCCGTTGACCTGGTGAACTTTTAAACCTTCTCCATCAAACCTGACACCGTGCTAGATCTTTGTCTTGGTAATATTCCGGACTTGTTTCATATTGCCTGTCCTCCTCAAATTGGCAGTTTTTAGCATGAGATTTTAAATGTTTTTTCAATGATTTATTCTAAGAGTAGACCCACCCATTTCACTCAAAGCCGTGACCGCAATATATGCAGTTGTCAGTGTGACCCAGAACGCCTCACGCGAATCAGGTATATGTTTGACGATCCTGATCTAAGGATATTTTCTGAGTCCGACCACTCGTTGTTTTGTAAACATATAACTGGTTACCTTAAGGTCTGCTTCAATATTTGCTGCCCCATGGAAACATTGTACATTCGACCCGAATGTTGCTCATCCCCTCATCCGAAACGATTAAGTCGTATGGAGGAGCACACTTTCAAGACCAGAGACCACTGTGAAGTGACCTCTATTACAAGCCATCAGAACTAAGCTTCACAGACTGAAAGCTTTGTGCGTCTAATCGTTAACCACCAGCAGCAATTGCAGAGTGACATGGAAGAAGATCATGTGCCTAAGCAGTGACAATCCTTGTTGTGGGTCTCCTTTAGTAGATGTTGATGAACTCAATCGTCGTTTCACTGCTCCCTCATACCTACCGGTCATCTCAAACCACGATGCTGGTTTGTCCGTTTTCCTTGATATTCACGTCGTTCCCTTGTCCCAACATTTTCCGTTACACTATAACCCCAATACCATTCACACAAGACGTTCTCTAGGGCGATATTCTCTCACCGCTTTCGTTTGCCGCTAATATATATCCCATACCCGTTTACGACAACTGTCTCCTCATTGAATACGTCGGTTATGTGGTTTTTGGAATGTTCAAATCTAAGCGCTCCACATTTTCCCTCCTGCAAGGAAGAGTAAATGAGCTCGTCAACTGGTCTCCAGATGGAAATCTAAGGATGAATTCCACAAAATGTTCTGACATTCTATTCGGTATCCGTATAACCCTTCAATACTCCAACGTGATGTGATTTCGTACCGAATACACTATATGTAGATTCAGCCGGCTGCAGCTGTTCGAAGAAGAATGATAAGAGTAGCCGGGTGCCTTTTACTTGTTATAAAACAGTAATAGCAAACAGGTTTGAAACATGGGCTGATAGTGCTAGGGACGCGTTTGGTAGATGATCCACATCAGCAACCATGTCAAAGATAGCCAGTTTCAGTTCAGCAAAAGCGAAACGGGCATTCTCAAGAAATTTCAATGATCTGGTTTTACTGCGTGGTGATTCTGTGAGAGTTTGCATCAATTGGGAACATTAAGGGATGAGACGGTATTTGGAGTTGATTAGACCATCGAATCACTGGAGAGTTTTGAAAGAAGTTTCGAGATATCGGAGAATTGCCTGTACTTTATTTCATGAAAGGAGAGAATGTCGCGTGACGAAGAAAAGTTATACTTTCTTTCCCAAAGGAACACCTATCAGCGTTGACAGTTGCCCCATTTTGAAACAAACGTTATAAATTGTTCGTCGATAAACAGTGTGATCTTCAGAGGCTGTGCTAGCGACTAAGATATCGTCCATCTAAGTGCAAACCCTGTGTGACATTTGCAGACTGGGTCTATGAATAGCTGGATCAAATGACGTACGAAGGTACTAAAATAAGCTAAACGGTGTAGTAACGGCTGTCCTTGATTGTATGCACGAACAAATCTATGTAGCTTAAAATCGTGCAATCTTTTTAACTTGTTTTGAGGTCTCGGCTATGTGGATTTGAGCAGCTATCGGACGGGCACTATTATTCAGTGAGCGGTAATCACCACAAGGCCACCAATTATCAGTTGACGGTTTAAATACCGTGTTTATTATTTGAAAGTGGTCTAATGGTACCGAGATCCAGCATGTGCTGATAAGAGTCTTTGGTCCACTCCGGAGTCAAATCATTCTGAGAGATTGTGCAATAAAGTGCTTATGTCATTTTCGCCAC
Organism: Fasciola hepatica; assembly: GCA_948099385.1. Taxonomy (NCBI): domain Eukaryota; kingdom Metazoa; phylum Platyhelminthes; class Trematoda; order Plagiorchiida; family Fasciolidae; genus Fasciola; species Fasciola hepatica. Next base: position 4,020,030 of record CANUEZ040000199.1, read on the forward strand.
TCTTCTTAGTGGTGGACTGACCTGACCTGTGTGATTTATGAGAAAGGAGTTTCTCTGAATCCGCCATCTGATCAGTGGGCCACGAACTTCCGTGTTGATGGATCAGTTTGTGTGTAGGACCGCATGGGTTTGTGGACACAGCATCATCATGGAGTATTTCCACCCTATCTGATCCGACCCTAATGTCCGTGAGTGCTTCAATCTTGTCAAAGCTCAGTTTTTGCTACTGGAATAACTGTCAATAGCCAAAAAGTTACATATCATTCTCATCTTTGCGAAAAAGTCTGTGGAGCGTACTTGTGACCGCCTGATCAATGACACCACTGTTTACCAATTATAGCCGATACGGTTGTATTACAAATGGGCACACAAGTGTGCTGAAGTGCACACTACTCCACTAAGCAGCCGAAATTCAGTTAACCACCATGGTTCAAAACGAAAATTACAGGGTATGGCACCATGGATTGTAGGATTAAGAACACAATTGTCCGATAATGGTTACCATCACGAATTTGAATTGCGTCATCCGAATGAACAAACAAGTGTACAAAGATGACTTAGAATAGTTACAATTCCTCAGCTGACCCCTCTGTGGGAAATATCCATTCACAATCCTGGTGCACAAGTTAGATTATTGTGTACGAAATCTATGCCAGTTGGTGATTCTTATCGATCGCAATTTACAGTATGATAGGGCCGTTCGAATGCAAATTGGGTGAAAAGCGTGTTAGAATTCCCGCATATATTCTGGTATCCGCTGCATTATTGTCTGAAAGTCTGGAGATCCCCGACAAAATGCAGATTTGCCACGTGAGTAGATTGGTGATATCAAATGTGTTAATTGATAAAACTGCACTGATCAAGTAGTAGAACAACTTGATACTACCGTCATATGTAGTTGTGCTACGAAATAGTGGCACTATGACATGGGAAGGAGTAAATTGTCGAATTAAAAAATACAGCGGTGAAAACCCTGTCAGGCTTCCACGGTGAGGTCATATATATCCACGTATTCAGTGGTTAGTGAGAGGGAAGGATACGGGGTTGTGTCTAGTCAAATGATGCTCCCACATTCGCTCACCTTATTGACTTACTTCATATCACTACACGTGATATTCCCTGATTTTCCGTTATGGCGATTCGTCTGGTTTTCTAATTAGGTTACAGTTAAGAAGCTGAAAGCAAAACGACTGGGTACAAGATGCCTGGTTTATGGTTGTTTGAACTGAATCTTATTGAGAGAATACTCTCGCGTTTAGCAGGACAATGTGAATATTCAATAATAAACCGTAATAAGGTCAGCATTGTTTACCTAGGTTGCGAATGAAATACTGCTAAGCACATACTTCAGCAGATTTGACGGAATAACCATATACAGATAAGTTATGAAATGTGAAATGACTCGCGTGCTCCATGCTTCTTGCCAGGTGACCCGAAAAATATGACCGGTGGATTCACGATAATTGGATATGTCTCAGTAGATTACCAGCCAAAATGCCCTCAAGAGATGTCCATTACATTCTGCATTCCATTAGTGGTAAAATATTACCACTGCGAAGCGAAAATTGGCAGGTAAAGTTGTCACTAATCGTCCTTTCAAGGATAAACCCGGTGGATTAATTTGGTTGACACTATGTAATGTAATCGTGCAACTACTACTACTACTACTACTACTACTACTACTACTACTACTACTACTACTACTACTACTATTACTACTATTGTCTTTAACGGTAGTTGAAATGGAAATTTGAGCCTCGCGGCCGTTATTTCTCAGGCATGCAACTTGCCTTCCATGACATCATGTTTCAATATTTCATTGGCATACTATTGGAACTTTTTTCTACGCACTGGTATTATTTGAAATAAAATTGAACAAAATCTACTATCCTACGAAACTGTCCGTTTATGTTCAACTTCCACCATATTTGCGCACTGGGTGGCAAAATCGCCTAATAATAGACCATATGTTCATCATCGTCATCATCGTACAGCGTTAAACAAAAGGGCAAGCCCCACTGACCACTTCCTCTCTCATTTTATTGCACATAGAAGTAGAAAGTATAAATATACAAGATGGACAGGGAGTGGACCTACTGGAATAGAGAATGGAAACAAAGTCCCAGTGGCCATTGCATGGAATACACATTATAACTGTATAATTACGCATTGATCAATCATTCCGATTCAACCGAAACTGACAACACGGTCGTCACTGTTTACGGCTAGCTGTTGTATCCTTCAGAGTATCCAGCCAACCGGTTGAGGGATCTTTTGGTCTTCAACCTCCTAAGTTTGCTGTACGTTTTCTCAATCCCCGTTGCCAGTTCATCTTTTGACCTCCACACGGCTTCTTCCTCTCCCCAGAATGAATGAAAAACAGGTCCCAGTTTGGTAGGCGTGTGTATGCCATACGTAACACGTGTCCTAACCAACGAAATCATCTAAGCTGGATACGCTGTGATAGAAGGCTCTCTGAATTAGTACCCAATACTCAATTTCTGAACTCAGTATTGCTAACTCAGTCATTAAACCCAATTTTAACGATACTACGCAGATATTGGTGGTCGAAAACCTCCAGATAGCAAACGTCTTCCGCGCGCAGACCTCATGTTCCGTAACTATGCAACGAAACTTGGCGCATCGTGACATTGTATACACGAACTTTCAACTTCAGCGAAATATCAGTCGCCGTCATAAGTACTTCAGTCCAGCGTATGCCACTCGAGTTTTAGTGACTACTACTCCACACATGTTTATTCGTATAAAGCTTACACACTTCATTGTAAGTACAATCCAAAGAAGGATGGACAAAGAGCAGGCCGCAGGCGGTGCTTGATATGGCGTGAAATGGCCCAGAAGAGTTGAAGTGGACCGCCGCGAAGGACGCTCTGGTTGCAGGACTCGACACACTGATCGACCGTCAGGACGCTATTTGACGGTTCAAGGCAGTCCAGCTGGGGGCTAGTGAGGAACCGCTGGTGCACACTGTCGCGATCCGCTCACTCTTGGGTCGTGCATTACCGACGCTGGATAAGGCTTCACGGGCAGACCTGTTGTCGGACTTCTCGATCAAGTTCAACGTAAGACCATCCGGCTGATCGACAATCCTTCTTTAACCTCGAACCTGATATCACTAGCCCATCGTCGGACTGTTGCTTCGCTGTCCTTCTTCTATTTTCGATTTTGTTCTTCTGAGATCGTTTTCACAGTTCCTCTTCCCAAATCGTTTTTCCAATCTCATGTACACAGGCAAGTAATCATCCCTATCAAGTTCCTGCCACTAGATACCATACTTCTATCTTCCAGTCTTCTTTCTTTCTCCGAATCCACCCACTTACAACCCCTCTCCTCAAACCAGGATCAATAAATTGGTTCTAACTTGAATGTTCCCCCACAACCCACTTTCACAGTATGTCTTTTGACTATAGGCTGCACCCCTTATGCTATAATTTACCTTCAGTGTAATAAAAAGTACTCATTTATCTACAGGTGTTCTAGTTTAACGCATGGGATAATGAACAACCTCAAATTCTTTGGATTTATTGGTCACATTGGCACTGCAACGAAATATTTCAGAATAGCTGGATTTGTTTAGATTCAGGTAGTTCAAACTGATGTCAGTGGTCAGCCACAAAGCAGCTGTAAAGCGGAATGTGCAAACCTTTGTTGCCGTGTGCTCGTCTCCAGTGTCAGTTGTAATACAACATCATACTCATAGGAAGTTTAAAAAATTCATGCCTACAATTCATTTATAGATATCCGCTAATTCCTAGCAGTTCTTTATTTCCAAACAGTAATTTCGGGATTTCGCGTGCCATAGATTCTAAACGGTAACATTGCATGAAACATGCTTTTTTATTTTGTTAAATTAATACGAGACAAAATATACTTTTTCTGGAAAGGGGCGGTGGCCAGTGATAGGCTGCCAATTGAGGAAGTGAATGACGGCGGCGGAAATCGGGCCCGGGTCGTGAGTGTTCAAAGTTCAAGGTGATGACCACGTGGTGGTCTTTGCTGACCACGAGTATTTCTATGGACACGTTCACATCAGTGCAGATAGTTTATGATTTTATTTAATTAGCAAATTCTTTCTCATGCAACAACAACGACCAGTGCACCGTTTCGAATTGTGAAAACAGTGCACCACTGTTTCTTATCGTTATCAGTGCACATACACTGAGCCCTAACAGGTTCAGTTCAGTTCAGTGTGCACAGAGCTGGTAATAGCCACGGCCAATCGAGCGTCCAGAATTCCTTCGATGGTATGCACACCAGTTATGCACCCACCACTGCCGAGTGTATTTCATCGAATCCCCACAAAAAATGAGCGGGAAACGGAAATCCTCATTGCACATCAACTGCAAGAGATATTATGCATCGTGAGCGTTCACTGCGACAGTATGCAATGAGCGAAAGCGTCCATTACAACATACTACAGAAGGCCATAGTGCTACCCGTCATCTACTTATTTAACATACTCAACCCTCATTTCAAGCAAATACCTCGTACCACTTGCGATCTAGGGCAACTTTGAAGGACTAGACGGTCTGCTGATCTATCATTCCGCCAGGCAGACCGTTGTAACTGTTCACTACCCTGTTGCTGAACAAGTGCGATCTAGTCATCCGCCTAGCTCAAACTTTCGTCAGCTTCTTCTCGTGTCCCCTTGTTCTGGAATATAAAACCATTTGGAATAGACTGTCAGGACTAAGGCCAGAAAAGCCCTTTATTACCTTGAACTTTTCTAAAAGATCCCTTTGATGTCTGTTCCTTTCCAAAGAGAAAAGATTCAGATCACAGAGTCTCTGCTCGTACGTCTTGCCCCTCTGCACTTCAACCATTCGTGTGGCGAGACGTTGAACTTTCTCTAAGCAGGCGGTGTCCTTTTTGTAGAAGCATGACCAGGCTTGCACGCCATCTTATAATTGAGGTCGTACTGTGGCCATATAAATAGGAACGAATATTTCCGGCTGCTGGCAACACAATGCTGATCGCGGTTTAAAGAGCACACCACGAGCCTTTTGTGCAGCAGAGTTACACTGGTCCGACCATTTGAAGTCACTGCTCATGATGACCCCAAGGTCTTTAACCATACTGACTGCTTCTATGGTAAATAGCCCTTGGTCATGAGCGACAATTAGGCTTTCTCTTGACCTTGACAACAAATGGCTTTTTACAGCGTTCAGGGAATAAGTCCCGTTTGCATGCCCAGTCCAAGATGGTAACTTTATCCCTGCCTGTCTTTTCAAGCCTCGGATCTAACAATCTTCACATCGTCCGCAAAAATGAAGATAGGTGATTGAAGAGCGAATGCCAGGTCGTTAATAAACAACAAGAATAAGACCGGGCCTCAGACGGGTCTCTGAGGTACACCACTGGTGACGTTCACCGAACTCGAGCATCTGTTCCATGGTTGACGTAAAACGCACTGTGGGAGAAAGAGCCTGTCAACCACCTATATACGCTCGCTTTCCTCTGAGAGATTTAGCTCGTTTAACTGAGGAGGAGAATACACCAGAACCAGATCGACCCGTACCCCACTATCTAACCTATGCACGCCACCAAAGTATTCCCCCAGGGCGTCTGCTTTGCCCCGGTCATCAGTGACAATACCGTGGTCCTTAGTGGATAGTGGACCTACGGTATTCTTTGTTGAGCCTTTCGACTGCACATAGCTGTAGAATTTTTTCGGCTGCTGTCTTAAGCAATGGGCCAATTTGAGCTAAAATTCTTGCTTGGAAGTTCGCCGAAGGCTCACTGTCTCGTTTCTAACTATTGTATAGAGGTTCCAGGCTATCCGACTGCCGGAAGCTTTGTGCTGGTTCCAGCTGCGGTTTCTACGTTTGATGACCCTGGCTACTGCAGCCTTCCACCACATGGGTTTGCCCTCCCCACTCCTTCGCTTTAAGGGTGCCAACTCTTTCTGTAGGGCAGTCAGGGATTCCTTTATGGCCTGCTAGCGCTCCTCGACAGTATTCCCTTCTACCCTGTCCCAGGTCAAACCCATCGCCCTATTATGAAGCTTATCTATGTCCATACTACCCAAACGTCTAACCAGCTTTCAGGGTACCTTGGGTTGCCGAATGCACAGGGTGATTTTGAAACACACGTAGTCACTCTTGCTCAGCTTTGCACATCAATGCTTTCCAGGAGCGTCTTTGGGGAGATCTGTTATTGCTAGATCCAGCAAGGACGGAACGCATCCAGTCCTCTATCTGGTATTTTTCCTAATATGCTGGTGAAACGCATTGTCATTCAGCCATTCTAAGTAGGTGTCCTTCTCCGATCACGACACGCAGACCTCAGCCGTCCAGTCGATGTGCGAAAGACTGAAGTGACCCACTTTGAGGGTCTTTTTTGCGCCCTGACTATTTAAGTCAAAGTCCGCACTAAACAAACATCCTCGTCGCGGTCTGTGCTTGGTGCTCTGTAGACACAGAAAACGTCAACCTATCTGTCTGGAGGGATGATCGTGACTGCACACACCTGGACATTGCAAGTACACATCTGGGTCTGAGACTCAAGGTGGTTTGTACCTGACCTAATGAGGATGGCTTCTCCCCCACCAAGGCGATCGAGTTCTCTATCCTGCTTATAGAGTGCAAGAACTTTTCTTATTGGTCTTGGCACAAGATCTCCTTTGAAAACCCATGTTCTCTTAACGGCAAATATTGACGCGTTGTGCTCCCCAGAAGCTTTGGCGAGTTCTATCTATTTGTTTCTAATACTACACGAGTTAGTATATAACACCACCTCGTTTGCACCGTCGCTTAGGTGTCTCTTATTATTTACTCCTGTCTAGTTATCAGGCGAAAGGCCTGAGCTGATGACAAGTTTTGCATCCAGACTGGCAAGGGTCGCGCTGTCCTCCATCTTTGGACAGTACTGTCGATTTTGATCTTTCAGCTCGTCTTTAATTACAACTAGTTCCGACCCCACAAGCAGTTTCTTTACTAATGTCAGTCCCAAGGCCTGAGAGCCAATTACGGCATCCTGCTGAACTAGTTGGTTTATCACCAGTGCCCTGGCTGGTCGAGCCAGGTTACCCCCGGTGCTGGACCACCAGGCCTTACTCTATACTCGTCTGGCACAATTTTATATCTACCCTTGTCGGTGTGAACCCCTTCTGCTACCCTCGCTAATAGTCTATCTCGGGTGGCCTCATCAGCGAACTCCACTAGTATTGGTCTGTTTTAGGATAGTGAGCCTGTGGCTTGGGACCCTGCCCATCGAAACGATATGCCTTTGCAGATAATTTACTTTGTTTTACAACAACAGGAGCTCAGGGTCATCCGCCCTAGCTGGCTCATCATTCGTCAAATTACACTCACTCTTCTTTTTGGGTTGCCTCGCCCTTCTCACAAGAATTTGGGCCCCTCCTACCAGTGTTCTCATTAAACTCTTGTCGCTGTTCCTCTCCAGACCCTATCTGCGGGGTTGTTCGTGGACCGTACGTATGTCCCCTAGCACTTTGAGGATTATTAGAGTTTGGTGTCCAGTCTTCAGCCAAAAATCTGCTGAACCGTGGACCAGTGTTGTGTTATGCAGTGATGTATGACCATAGAATTTGTTCAGTATCTCGTTTATGACAGCTTTCCTCCTTAGCTATTTTTGTAACCTCAACCATCTTCGAGGTGAGAGTTGCAACCGCCACCTCTCTACGGGGAACTGTCAGAGACTTGAGAGGACGCAGTCTTTGTTTGAAAAAGAGTAGAATGTAATATGGTTTCATCTCTCGAGGGATACACCGAGGGTATCCCACTACTCAATATCCCTTTTCCGATGCTTCGCAGAATGTGTAATCTTCTACATTCTGTACAATTTCTGACCTGCCTTATATAGCTGGGCACTGCAATCTCTGCTAGATCTTCTACTAGACTCAGCCACCCGACCCAGATTGAGGTGTCGTTATGGTTGATTCGCCGAACCCAGCCGATTGTGCTATTGCAGAGTTATTCAAGTAAATTTAAGTCAAGTATATGCAGTATGCACCCGAGAGTGAATATTCGGCTGCTTCATAAACATTACACTACAAAGTCAGTAATAGAAGAACAGCAATAGGAAAGAAAAAAAACTAAGGGGCAAGTTTGGGGGAGCGAGTTAAGGAAGTCGGTAGTGATGGTATTTGGGTTGGTGAGAAAACGCGCTAGGTAAGGAACTACAGAGGACCTATACGCTGTACTGAGAGCAAACAGATGTTTTTATTACGATCGAATGGCAGATGTAGATTGGAATGACGGGAGTGAGTGCTATCGTTTACGATCTTACGAGAAAAAGTCAGGCTTGCCTCCTGACTTTCAGTTACGTTCAGTTGGATGAGCAAGTCGTGAGTGATGCTAGTACGTCGGGACGTGTTAAAGAATCTTTCGCAAGCAGTCGGGAGAATATGACAGGGGAAGCAAAGAGCCGGTACAGAAGGAAGGAAGAAAGTAAAAAGAGTCTTATTAGAAGGAATGGGGTAGAAAATGACCTAAGTCTTATCGAAAAAAGGTGAGTCATTGATCTTTGGAGAAGACAGCTGCAACGTGATCTGATCCGCTAGATTTACTGACGCATGAGTCCCGAGCACGTACATAGAGCAATTTTGATCTATCAACGCAGTTATATGCTTCACTGTAGTCAAAGATACAGACCCTTATTGCTTGGTTTCTTCGATCAACAGATGATAAAACAGAGTGAGTGGGAGAGGCCAGAGCACTGAGCGTAGATCGTGGTTGGCAATATGCAAGTTGCTTAGAGTCCAAAATATTGATATGGGCAGATATACACCCAAGTATAGCCTGCTCAAACAATTTGAGAGTAACCAGTGTATAAGCTATTGGGCGTAGTTTGGATGTACCCTTTCGGGTATTGGGGTGATAGTGTAACGGAAAATGTTGCGGCTAGGGAACGGACGAACCAAACGAAGGCCACAGGCAAAAAAACTAACTGTGAATATGTCGGAGGCGTCCCGAAGCAGACAAGAGCAGGCATACGGACTACCTGAGGGGAAGCAGCTGGATTTCCGACAGTCAGCAAAATAGCTCAAATGGGCGGCTGCCGATCAAGCCGTCAATATGGACGATGGGACCAACCGAAGAGAAATGACGCCCAAGAGAAGCAAGTTATCGGCCACGGGCAACCCGCCAGAACTCAGCCGAAGCACTCAAGCAGCTGCAAGAGGAATCTTGGTGTCGTGCAGTCTGGAAAATGGCCTATATAAACGATTGTGTGTGTTTCATGACTTGATTTGTTTGGCGGTTGGTTTACAAGTATCCCACAAAGTGTTGTCGCCCTTGATACAATAGAAGCCAGTTCCCAGCATTCGGGAACAAAATAACAATTTGAACATAGGTCAAATAGACCAGAAAATACGGCGATAGTATAATTGTGCATTCCTTCAACAGGATCAGTTGTAAGCAATCTGGGTCGCTTGCTTTCTTTGCATGGAGGTGAGTGGGCTCCTTGTATACAAACAATGAGGTGATACTTTCCGTGGTAGTTTCCTGGTGGTAGTCAGCATCGTGGTTTGAGATGACTGGTAGGTGTGAGTTAGCAGTGAAACTACGATTGGGTTCATCAAGGTCTACTAAATGAGACCTTTATCGAGGATTAGCACCGCTTAGGCGCATGATCTTCTTCCATGTCACCCTGCCATTTCTGCTGGTGATTAGCGATGGGACACACAAAGTTTTCAGTCTGCGAACCTTAGTTTTGTTGACTTGTGATGGAGCTCACTTTAGAGTGGTCTCTGGTCTTGAAATTGTGCACCTCCATACGACTTAATCGTTTCGGATGAGGGGAAGAGTAACATGTGGGTTGGACGTATCGTGTTTCCATTTGGCAGCAAATATTGAAGAAGACCTTAGGGTAACCAGGTAAATGTTGACAAACAACGAATGGTCGGATCCAGAGACTATGCTTAGGTCAGAATCGTCAAACATATCCGTGATTCGCGTGAGGCTTTCTGGGTCACACTGTCGACTGCATATTTCGCGGTCACGGTTTTGAGTGCAATGTGTGTCTACTCTTAGTGTAAATCATTGGGTAAACCTTTAAAATCGCATGATAAGAACTGCCATTTGGAGGACGACAGGCAATATGAAACAAGTCCGGAATATTACCAAGACAAAGTTCTAGCTTGGCGTCAAGTTTGATGGTGAAAGTATAAATATTCACCAGGTCAAATGATCTAAGGAAACTCACACTTAACCTAGTAAAATCGCCACAGGCAACACATAAGGAAGAGTCAACAAAGTTCAGTAGATTTACAGAGGAAATATCAGAGAATCCATCAAGCTCGGAGAGGAGACATGTTGGGGAGATGCACATGGTAACAAGAACTATAGACGAGTGATGACTTAGGTATTTAATTTTCCACTCTAGCACAGAAGCACTGATGTGAGATGAAGAATACTTGAAAAATAATTTTCGCCCGACTAAACCATCGTTCACTCATAAAAGTAATGACGCCTCCTCCACGTTTGCGGCACAACACCGGGCGGTTGACCCGAAAAGAGTAAAACCCATCTAGTCTGATGATTCCATCATCAGTATTAGTGTGGAGCTTGGTTTCATGTGGGGAAATGACACCCAGTTGGTTATACTCCCGTTGATGGACCAAATAATTCAATTCGATCGATTTCCTAATCACTGATCGAACATAGGAGCTTATGATAGTTGATAAGTACATACTTGACAAAGCTTGCTTCCTTAGTCCGACTTTCTAATCACCTCAGTGTTTACAGTGATACTCGTTTGGTTTTCCGAAAATTCTCTTTGTTTCATTTCTTACTGACTTTTCAAAGCTGCATTCCATCAACAGGTTCGAGTATTTCAATGATCTGATGAAGTCACACGGATATGATACAATAATAGACATGTCGCTAATAGAACATTGTTTCTATAACAACAAAAGAAGAATAATGTAATATTGGTGCAAGTACAGTGGTGATTTACCAAATTTGTCCTGAGAAGCAATCAACAGCACGACTAGTTTGAAGGCCTTCCATACAATGCAGAGAGGCCTTTGGTGTGAGGATTATAAAGAACATAAACCCTGATAGGTCGTAAAACGATGAAACTGCCCGGTAGGCCATCTCTCCTGGTAAATGGTCGTTCCGGATTGATGTGACAGATGTAGAACATATCGCATACAGCACCCCAATGAATACCCAATGTATTCTGATGTTCTTTCATGTTTGTAGAACGCTACATGGTTCATGGTCCTATTGGACCGAGAAATTTTCTTCAGCACACCCAGAGAGTTGTTTATCTACTTGTGGATATGAAAACCTGTTCGGGCCAGCATTCTTCTGATTTGCTTTCCGAAGCTGGATGCGGTCTTCACATTCGGCAACCAGAGCAGACTGTCATTAAGCAAAAATTAAGTTGCCGCTACAAGCCTGAAGAACCAGTTCTTTGTAGTCAGTGGTTTTGAATATTTGTGTTGGTTGCAGCCCAGGTTAATGGTTGACATGATATTTTGATTGCTGAGCTTGGCGTTTAGATCGCAAGCGTTTCGTCACCAGTCAAGGTGACATCGTCAGTGCATATGTGTCACGCACATAGCAGCCCAGTATTACCACTGCAGTTTTCCTTGATTTTCCTTCGGCTAAGAACTAAAGAATGACCATCACGAGACGGTTTTCTATTCTAACAGAAGACAATCTCTGGAAACACTACGGATCCTTCGATACCCATCAAGAGTGATGGTCTTCAGGGCATATGAACGCTAAATGTTGTAACAGAAGTAAATATCGCATGACTTCTGTCCCGATGACACTCAGAAAGCTACTGCAGACGAAAGTGGTGTCCAAACCGCTGGCCATAAATGCATAGCCTGTTAACTCCCATTCGATCCACTTGTACAGGCCGGTATGAGACACTGTATGTGAGATGTGCTCGGAGTGAACGGTCATGTGCTCAGACAGACATTCTAGCACGCACACGCACACCGCAAACACTTGAAACAAATATCTTTCATCCATGATCACACGCCTCGCAGTCGTACACCCACGTACACAGTTGACGTTAGTCTTGGTTCATCCCAGATAACACTGACCAATGAGATCGTGCCACTTGTCCAGCGACCTCGTGTGGTGCAATCCGATTGTGCATTCGGCCTACGCTTTCACTTGCATACATCGTTGACTCACACGGTTGCCTACGTATTTGCGTGTCTACTTGTTTGCTTGTGCTTGTGCTTGGTGTACTTTTCTACTGTATACACATTCATCCTTTCAGGTGTGCTTTCCTTCTGCTTACCTAATTTGGGACACAACATGAACCGTCCAGCAAATCTGTGTCCTAATGTTACAGTCCGCGATGGTGAGCATTACAACAGCCTTGATTACATCGGCTATATGACCGGCATTCCCATAACCCGTGGTTTCTTCCCAAACATCGAATGCATTGTGAGCAGCCGACGATGTGCTGTCTGCTAACGAGGCTATGCCGTCCGTCGATGCCATTCTCAACAGGTCTTCACACTTTGACTGACATTCCTACAACACGTGAGTGAATTGCAGTTTATACGCTGCAGAAGTCAAACCGGTCACATGACGTGCATCCATTTTGAAAACCACATTCAAATAGCGCCAGTATCCGTACTGGTTTAGTCACCCCAATCTGTATGTATGTATGCGAGTGTTCGTGTGTATGTGTATGCGTGTGTGTATGTGTATGTGTATTTGAATGTATGTATATATGTATGTATGTATGAACGCTCACCGAAAGTGGTTTTTCATACCTGGATTGTAAGCTCAGGTCCAGAGTCCTGTGTCAACCGGCCTTCAGCACTGATTGTGGATGTAGTTAGTCGTCATGTGTTGTTCATCTTCAGCATCAAATAAAACCCAGTCAGCAATGTGTCACCAATGTAAATCAAGTGCGGCTGACTGAACTGGTGGGTGTTGCCGATAGACAATCGGATCGTGGGAACGAAATTCCTTACAGGGCAGTGGATCAGTGCGCATCCTAATCGAACGACAAATGAAAGTGTGCATCGGTAATGAGAATCGACGAATTTCGGGTAGGTGGACAATCGATCAATACTGGAGTGATCAGGAACTCATAGTTAGACCGTAAAGGGTCAATTTGACTCCTCACTGGAAAAAGAAGAGGTACAATGAAGGACGAAGACTAAAAGAAATAGTTTATGTCCACTCTGAATGGGATTCTGCCGTCGATGGAAAATGTCACTCATCCATCCCGACGGACACATCCGTTCGAATGATGAGAGCAGCTTTTCTGAACTGGATGTACAGCCTTCGGTAAAGCTCTTTTACCACCTGATGAAAACGGCACATTTATCAGTGGACTAACACCAAAGATTCTGTTATGATGTTCTGATCGCTGAGTTTGGTGTTTAGATCGCGAAGGTTTCATTACTAGTCGAGGTGACATCGTCAATGCACATACCGTCATAAAATGTCGCAACAGGTGAATTGGTGTGGGAATAAAACCACTTGTACACACTCCCATGTAAACTGTCAGTTCTTCAGTAATGATTCGCCCGCGATGTACAATCGCTTCACGGCCCGATTCCCATGAGGTGTTTGCAAAAATTTAAGTAACCTTCCAGTGTGGACAAAGGAACTGAATGCACCTCAGGGTGGTCGAATTCCGCTACTTCCTACCCAAATATTTGTTAGTAGACAAAATGAACAAAACACAGCAGAGTAAATAATAAGGTCAGCTGGATAGGTGAAAATTGGACGGTAAAGAAACAAACTATCAGACTTGAACAATATTTGGTGTAGCCTAACAGCTCTAGGCTCCATAATTACCTCAAACGAGGGGTTCATGGATGATATATTCCTTCTAAGTACACGGGGTTCTATTCAAGATAAAGTGTGATTAAGTCAGTAGTCCAGATGGGTCACCGCCGAGGATACTAATATAATTTGCTCCTATTTCACTCTCAGAGTTAAATTGTTCATTTATTCATACTTGTTGTGTGAGAATATCCTAAACTGTGCTAGTATGGTATCTATGATGAGAATGCACGTTAACTCTCTGAAAGATTTAAGAAGGACAAAAAATGATCATCATGAATAAAAACCCCACTTGTAAAGATACGACGAAATGCTCCATAATATATCAAGTAATCTAATGCTCCTTATTTTTTTGTGCAAAGGCTGTTATTGCATTGAACATCCTTTGAGATAAGACCTTACGGCCCGATCAACTATCTCATCATCAACTGAGTGCTCATTTGATATCATTACATGTCATGCACTATCTAATATATACTTAATGGGAAATATAGAATCGTTAGGATTTGTACTTTGAAATATAATATTGCGAAAAACTGTGTGAAGGGAAAAGTTTGCACACGTATTATGTGTAGATTGTAGCCCGTCGTCTAATGCACGTTGTTATTCTCAAAACATTACCAATCGTGAATGGTTAACACGTGGTAATAGTCACAACTTCTTAACTACTTTGAAAGACAGAAGGTCCTGAGGGTATCATTCTATCACTCTGTTTTCATGTAATAATGACATTTGTAAATCAAGCAATAATTTTATCATTGGTCGTGGCAGTCATGTGTCACAAATTCGAACGTGAATGGATCGTGCTACAAAATGTGATTAGGGCGAGTACTTACAGTTCCAGTCGTCAGCTGTGAATTCTGCACACATCTTCCCGGATAGATTCTTGTTAAACGTCCGTGCTCCCTCCCATGGGAGATATGTTGCATTCGTGTAGCTCTTCCTATCAATGCAATTGCGATATTCAGATAGGGATATTCCAGTCCACTGGTCCGTCAAATCTCTGATACCTAAAATGCTACTCCGATCTGGACCCACAGCGAGGAAACGTTTGTCTTCGTTTCGGTATGTTATTATCGACGATATCATTGGGCCAAGATCTATAACAGAAACGATTAGTGAATGACGACAGTGCAGTTAACGAGTGCCGTTTCGGCTCAGTAAATTTTAAAAATAGTATTAATTGAATCGGCAGACTGTCACTCACCAAACCACGTTAAACGATTCCCGTCAACAAGACCAGTATATTTCATTGTGGGATAGGAGAATGTGGCCAATTGCGGGACTGAATGGCAGATGATCAATATATCTTTCACACGAATGTACGATCGATTAAATAACGGCATTGATTGTGGGAGTGTGGGTCCCCCTTCCGGTGCCAGTGTGTGCGGTTTATTAAAAGGATCTAGAAAAGGGGATTGGTTCAACAAAGGACAATGGGGGACATGTGGCGCGGATAGGTCATTCTGTAGCATATTACAGAGGGAAATTTTATGGGTATTTAATAACCATCGTTTACTAATCACTTACAATTAGTTACCACTAATGTTTTCATTGTGAATCAGCAATTTTATCGATGCAGTTTGACTTTCAGCTTTCAGTGACCAGATTTCCCCAAATATTAGGAAACATTCCTCGGGAAGATGCGAAAACAAATACAGCTATATGGACAGAATATTTCTTTATGTTTTTTTTTGATCACTGGTTTCGTAGGTATAATTCTAAGTCCTCGGGCTTGGAACGAGTGTTTGAAGACACAGATATGTGAATTGTCGTGGTATGCCTTGAAGGTACACTGCAAAGAAGACACAAATGAAAAGGAAAGTTTCGGTTGAAATTAATTCGATAATCTGGATGTCCAAATTATAGATGCAGTTATTCAGTAAATAGCTGGGAGAGTTCAAACTTGTGCAAGAGTTTTGAATTAGAACATCTACTTCCATTTAATTACTCTGAACGAGAGTAAGCATATTCCAGAACTGGAGAGTGTGATTATCTTTTCCAAGTTTGATTCACCTGTTTTGCTTCGGGCAGTTATTTAATATTGCAATAATTTACGGAATTCCCTCCGAAATCGGTTTACGTTGAAGGAATGGAAATGGGTATTTTCGAAATTCATTTCGGTGATAGCAAATTCTAGGTATGGTCAATAAAACAAACCTCTTTGATATCAGAAAATGCTCTTCCATCTGAGGTGATCGAGATATGGCTGGAGAACCATCTGTCCCCAAAGTTCGGTAAAT
Organism: Fasciola hepatica; assembly: GCA_948099385.1. Lineage (NCBI taxonomy): Eukaryota > Metazoa > Platyhelminthes > Trematoda > Plagiorchiida > Fasciolidae > Fasciola > Fasciola hepatica. The sequence goes on from CANUEZ040000199.1 coordinate 4,036,033, forward strand.
TTATCAGGATTTATTATATATCACTCGCCCTTCCCAGTAGTATGGTCAGGTTTCGTCTATTGAAAGACGATTTATTGACATGCGTGGTTCCGGTGGTCGTTAGGGACACAGATTCTGTTGTTTGGTATACGGATGTCCATGTTTGGACTTGATAATCCGAAGTTTCACTCGGATTGTGGTCGATCAGTGGTTTGAATTGGTCTAGTTTTAAATACGAAAGAAAATCCAGCGCTGATTCAGTAATGTGAACGCAAGCCTGGTAATCAGTAGAATGTGGGAATAACAATCATGAGACTTTCGGGAAATCATACGAGGTCATAATTTTCTCTAACATGAATGGAAGAGTTCCTTCGAAATAATCTGTCTATGCACCACACAGTTCCTTATTATTCAATATTAAAATTTATAATCTAATTTTCTTTTGAGTTACAAGTTACCAACCATCCACCGCACATTCCGATAGCAGATTTTAAAGGTTTTGTAAACCATATTCACTTTTTGAATTGGTACTTCATTCCATATTAGCAGTTAATTTTTATTCAATAGATTACCAGCGGTTTTATTTTCATTCACTTGAATGGTAATACCATACAATTTATTGATGATGATTTATCGCCAACAAAAACATTAGAACAATACAAATGAAAGATATTACCGTTGTCAAATGAGATGAACATGCCACCTGAGCGTTACTTAGTGCGTTCGGAATGTAAGATCACATATTCTATGGTATGAACTGAAGCCCACGGATGTTTATTGATGGGGAATTATAACTGGCAATACAAAATCATAGTGAAACGCAATATCCTCAGTCGAAGGTGTAAACTAAAATCAAAGAGTTTTGTAAACGGACAGTGACCGAGAAATTGCATGTGTCTAGTGAGACGAAATCTTCTACCTGAAACAAAAGCCGTTATCGTTAGATTATAATGTACACCATACATGTTATTCCCTTTGCATTTTGTAGTTCAGGATTGACGAAACAAAATGGACCATTCTTGTTTGTTTGCTTGGAGTATTAAAATAACCACTTTGAAAATGTTTCGTGGAACAATTTGAGCCACTAAACATGTGGAATTATTTCAGTGAAGGGTCTGTTATAGTTATACTGTATAATGTGATTGTCGAATATTAGATGCCGATACTGGAAAAGATGTGAAATTTGATGGACGTCAAACCCCAAAAGCTAAACATATATCGGTAAAGTGCAATATATCCGTAGTTGGGAATTCGAATGTGATAAATGAATTGAGTATATGGGAAATATGAAAATCATTTTTAAAATGGATTAAATGGAATCAGTTCATGAGAAAGATTGAAAACGTGGAAGTAGCCAAAGAACAAATTCACAATATATTTCGGTCACTGAACTAACGAGGATATTCCACTAACGCGTATCTCCGTTCGTCGAATATCTGTCTTGTTCAACTTAGCATTCATTTTGTTGGTATCAACCAGTACTCCATCGACGACCCATGGTCCAGCATGAAGATCCAGCATTGTTAATTTGCATTCGCATTGGGACCGTTCCGTATTCTTCAATGTCGTATTTATTTGGACCGTGTCACTGGATTAAATTAGGAAAGTAAAGGTTTTTAAATAGGAAAAATCTAAAAAGTATTGTAGATTCGAAATCACCATGTAGCAACCTAAATTCTTTGAAAACAACTTTTCCGCACTAAGCAGAAATGCCAAATAGTTTCCCGTAGTGCTCATGCCTCACCGGTCAATAGCAGTTCCTACTATGCTGGCCTTCAGCAACCGCCTTATCATTCAGTTTTTCAGTGCAACGCACTCGCAGGACGGCATGTCAGTTACCTGTATATCTCTATGCGCAATAGCCTTGAACTTGGGCTATCTACCCTTCGTCCTTGACTTTACCATGTTTTGTTTGGCACACAGTCCAAAATCAGTTTGGTATGAAATAGCAGCCTTCATCTAGTAATGCTCAAAACAAGGTCTCCTCGAGCCATCATCCTGTTCGACATACTGGTAGGGATATTTTGCGAACTGAGTGGTACACTGTCGCAAAATTTCATATTCTGGGTTAGTCTTGCGTCAGTTTAAAACTGTTCACTTTCACGGAATTGAGAATACATGTTTCTGTTCATTGGCAAGATTATTACACGAACTATGAGTACAGTGGCAAATGCTTTTCATGTTGATTCTTTTCCTCTATTTACAATACAGAAAGATTTATCGCCTTCGTAAGAACTTCGCTCCGGGCGACCTCCCTACGTAACTTTTGATAATGGTTCGACGGTACCAACCGCAAATCTGAAGCATAACATGCCCGTGAATCACAAACGTACCTCAGATGTAACTAGTTAGCAACCAGTGCTTCCACACTCCAGGATTAATCCCTTCCGTTCAAAATAACCTCATTGCAAGAAACACTTCTACCATAACTAATCCTTTCCCTGTCAGCAAAAACTATCCTGACTGGTGTTTCTTGGTGAGAGGGGACTTCGTTAGATGGGTGAACAATGATTCTCGGATGCAAAACTAATTTTGCAGTTGTTGCTGCTCATGAGCGTACCTGTTCCTCCGCTGTCCGTTCCTCTTTAGACTTGTACACTAAGTATGTCTTCCTTCAGAAAAATGCAATTTGTGCATCAGATGTGTGAAAGGATGCTCCTCACAGAGATGTCCACTGGAGAATCCAATCTGTGATTTGCTAACAGTTCTAAATGGGTCAGTCGACAGCTGAGTTGTGTGCATCGAAAAATCTTTGTCCATTCTTCTTTAGACATTGTCTCCAATAAAACCCCAATTAGCAACCACAATGTCGTCGTTCTCCAGGTTGAATGTGATTTCTCCACGTGAAAAATAGCAGTTGTGGCTCATCTTACAGGAACACCCACTCCAGTTGAGTCCAGGACGCACTTTACTAGTCCGAAAGGAGGAAGTTTTCAGTGAATGCTTATCAGTTATATGCTTCGGCAATGGCAATAAATATATGATAAGACAATAAAAGGATGATGGTTCAATCGTGAAGATCAGCACACCATGTTTGCAAATGAAGAAATTGATGGATAAAGGCCAATCTTGATTACGTCAAATTTTCCCACTAGTCGTTCACGAGGTGCACATTCGAAAAAAGGAACCTTGCTGAATATGTAAAATCTGAGTTTAAAACTTGTAATTCGTGAATACATCAATATGAATTTACTACGTGTACCAGAGTGGTAATTACCGCAAGTTGTAGATGAATGCAGCGGATGGGTGTCATCAGAAACTATAGTGCTGCACAATCGTTCACATGCAGAAAATTAGGTTTTCTCACGATATTCAATAACTTTGAGTAGGATTTGTTACTGCACCTATAAATCCACTTAGGAGAACGCTTGGTCCTTACATTTCTGATGCACAAATAGGATTTTTGCCAACACAGTTTCTGTTCCAGTGAGCACTTGTGTGCGTCCGCGAAATTGTTTGACATGTTTAACTGAGTGAAGATCAGCAAACGTGTCGACGGTGACCCAACGGAAGTCAACATCCTTGGTCGTACAATGCCACTGAATACCACTCCATCACCTATAAAAAAATAAACACTGCGTAATTCAGCAGTATAAGGTGTCCTAGCTCCCGCGCGACGGTTGTTTACATGAATGCTCTCTCACTAAAACTGTTCATATTCATTCCCGCGGTCGCGTTCTGTTGCATTACTATTGAGCTGTCTTATTTATTTCCCTCACAAAACTGCAACATCAGCTGCGGATAAACTTTTAGCCATTATTCAAATAGTGTGAACACAAGAGGGAAATATTCGTAAAGAGTACGGCGTGAATACGTGAAGTAAAAATTGTGTTGCTGCAAGTGTAAGAATATAACAGAATTATTGCATTTTTACCTGGGTCATGGTGTAGATGAAAAGACTTAGTAGTAACTACGCTCGTATTTCCGTCCGTTTCAACCTGGATAGACATCCGAATTGTTGACATGCATTGTTAAATCAAGATCCGTGATAGGTTGACCTTTGTGGCGCACATCTATTGTTGCATTTTTCAAAGTCAATTCCTCATCAAAACGGGATTCAAACGGAATGGTGATAATCTTCTTGTTTTCTACCGCCATGCAATGGCTCACACTTTGTTTGATCTCCAAATTGATCGTAATTGCATCTCATGTTTTGTCTTCACAAAGAAACGAGAATTTCCTACAAAGCAGTAAAGTCTATTTCATGATCAAGAACTCCTAGAAAAATTTAGTAGTTTCGGGAGCTTTAGGCAATACTGCACTGCTTTTCAGTAAAACACGAGTGATAAGCATTCACATGTAGATGAGCAATTGACAAATGAGCAAGCTTATACTTTTGCCTCACTTTTACAATGCACAGCTCGCCAATGACCGAAACGGGAAATTGAATATTTCTCTGTGACAAACATCTGACTGGTCCAAGAATAGGTAAATTATTGCGATCGGAGAACAGAAATTCAATGTGGAATAGAAAAGTACACATTTAGGCAGCCGTTTGACGCTTAAAATCAAAAGACGGCTAATCAGCTGTCTAACTCAATGATGTGCACAGATGATAAATACCATGGAAGAAGAACTCCGTACGGTGCGAAATACATTCATAATGGATAACCTGAATATTAAATTAACCGGGAGAGGGAAACTCAAAGGAAGACAATGGCGGAGATAGTGCCAGCGAACATCTCTCTACAATTTATAGGTGACACACTAGCAGCTACTGTGCACAAAAGATTGTTCATGCTGCCAGACTGCGTGTTCATTCTCAGCGGTGTGTTTGCGGTTGCAAGCCAACGAGCCTGACTCGGCAGTCTCATTGTTTGTGTATTCCTGTATATGCTTTTGTGAAACAACATTTTGCGGTCTCACGACCAGACGCCTGGCTGAACACATTCGCGAGCAACTTCCAACGCCGTTAATGTTTGGAACTGATTTTCCAACTAGGAGAGCATTCGTTTCATACCCAGCTCAGTCTAACCCGAAGGTGAGTGTAACGGCACTGTCCACAACCCGGATAGGGTTTGTGGTGAGCTGTTCAGAACGGTGAGGCACCATATTTTGGTCAGGGCGTAAGACGCCGGAATTCGTCTTTGCACCCCCCCCTCCCCCTCTGCCATTTCCTCTTAGATCTCAGGGACAATGTTTACATGATCAAAGTCTATCGTGACCCACAGAACACTCATGGCAAGTCGTAGATTGTCTGCAGACTAACTCAATGGGTGAGTGATATTAGGCCCATATCCGATCTTTGGATAAACCTCTTGTGAAAAAGGTGTAAATAATAACGCTGTCATGCATATTGTGTTGATTAAGAAACACTGAAATCAAGCTAGTTTTCCAATGTTTTTATCTTCAGTGTAGTCGTATGCATCAATTACGTGTTCATTCACTTGTGATATATTGGGACAAAACAAATCATTTGTATAGTACAGTGAAACATTATTGACAGTAAATAAGTAGTTAGAAATTAATAATTTCTTCGAAATAGAAGGTCTTCTCGCCGGAGGATCTGATATTTGTAAAATTGATTTGCACTCGACTCTGCTGGACTACGTTAAACTCAGTGATATTGGAGAAGCTTGTATGGTCCACTTTATTTTGTTTTCCGTTGCTCAGACGGAGCACTTTTACAGTGCATTGCGGCTTATCAGACTTCTCGAATTTTGGGCAGATAATCAACAATGACGATTCAATGATCGCGCGGCCTCTCCGAAAGTACAATTCCAGCTGAACAGATTTCGGTCTGTTCATTTCAACCTCCCCAATCTGCTCGGAAATATTTACCGTTATCTGAAAGTGGAAAACGTCGGAAACTGTAAAGTTCCGTTTTCAAGAGTGAACAGAATATTCGGATGTTTTCGAAATATCTCACAAGACGGAATAGGGAATGTGAACAGATCCAATGTTTTCCCGGAGAACGAACTTGCAAAGTAGCATTGTGATTATATTTGATAAGTCAAAGAACAGAAGCATTTAGTGCGTATCTCAAATGGAGTATGCTATCGGCGAGAGACAGTCGGGCCTCGCTAACGGTTAGCACTTTAGCGTCTGTCCAAAGTCCAGGTCAAGGTTTGAGTGAACGGGACCTCACAAGACTGGACAGTGTATCCGTGAGACAAGAAAGAATTCGGCTCAAGTGTTGGCTAGCCATACTTACAATCGATTAATTAGGGGAAACAATGGCCAATGCGAATTTGGACCAGTTAGTTTGTCGTGCGACCAATGGTGATAGTGACTCCTACATTCTGTGCAATCTGTCTGTTTTATGTTAGTATTATTAGATTGTTCGAAGGCGGAATAGTATTCAGACAAGAATTAGTGGACAGCCACACAATACGACATCCACCACACAGAGCTAATTCTTGAGTTGAATGTCCAAGACAGGATTTATCTGTGACTTAACTAGTGCCGACCGGTACGATTACCGGACACATCTGGTTATGGAAGGTGGGTAGCTTCCACTAATCAGTTCGAATCGCTCCGAAGTCAACTACATGTTACCGTTTTTCTCGTATTTGATGTATATAAAGAACGACGAACGTAACCATCATAACTAGAAAGCAGGATTTAAACTTACCCGATTTCCCTCAGGTTGTGCTAGGAGCACACCGAAAGTAACCAGCAATCAACGGAAGCTATTATTCAGCAAATAAAGCTGTAATGGGAAATCAACTTGCTTTTTTCACATCGAAAAGTCTGACTCTGTGAGCTGTAGATTTCAAAGTGAACGTCAATAAGCGTACTTTCTTTCTGTAGGCTGACCCACATCAATTTATGTAAAACCTGGGGGACTATCGTGAGAGGAACTCTCCTAATGTTGCATGATTTACGCATCAAACACAAGAACCGTAATACGTAAAATATAGTTTGAGAGGAAAACTATGCGATGGATCCTCCCATGGTATTTTTGAACTTAAGTAATAAAATATGGTAAAATCTGAATTACCCATTGTTTTGAGTGACAATCGGAATCCTAACATGAACAAATAACAACGGTCATCCAATGTTTAACCCAGATGAAACAAATAGGTCATTAGTTAATTGGTTTTCATTGTAACTATTTAATGTATCGGATTCGAAATCACCCTGCTCCTCTTTGGGCTGATCCAAGTCACCGAGTTAAGTTTGTTCAGATGTCGTCCTCCATGACAGCCAGGAATACTTGACCGTCGGCAAAACATGGTGTCATGAATCCTACACGTTACTCGGAATGACTGGAATATATATATATATATATATATATATTATATATATATATATATATATATATATATATATATATACTAAGGGCGAAGCAGGTTTAAACGTGGGCACAATCCTGTGGAGAAGTCCTGATTTGGTGAGAAGCAATCGCTTCGAGTTACCACGACGACGACTGGAAGCAAAACAGTTTCATACAAAATGGTCTATTATATTCTTTTGCTTCTCTTTTCGTGGATTCGAATGGCACCGTGTCAGAGAACAATCACCATTAGGATCAATTGAATTTTTCGAAAGTGACTATTCGACGATCAGTTGTGCACTTGTTACCTCTCATTTTCACCTAGCATTTCCAGTGGAAACATACGTTTTTCGTTGATCGTCTTTCCCTTCTGAATAGGACTTCTTCTGAGGTGTATCTTAGCCAGTATCGAAGGCCAGAATTCTCGATTTTTACAAGTCGACTGGACATTTTGCAGTCAACGAATGGGCGCTTTTGTTCATCAGTAACAGAAACGACCACTGAAACGCCAATCTACACAGGCAAGGAAACAAAAGCGAATGTACAGGCTCAGCACACAATAAATCAGTTGAAAGCGGCTGTAAAAGACGTTTTATGTTCAGATAACTATGGCTCAATTTATTTGTACCCAGAAGGGACTAAACTGACATTGTATTTCGAGGGTCTATTCACGTTCCTGGCATACAATTCAGCTTGAATCACGAGAAGGGAACGTTGCTCTATACGATACTACAAATAAATTTTGTGCATGGTATTCTTTTTGAACAATAGTAGTATCAGTTCAGTTGATAGCCTGACCTGTTCTCATCTGCAAAAACTTATTTATCAGGAGTGTTATGCTGTAGAGAAACGTGGAATGTCTTTTCATTACTGAAGAAACTTTTAATCATCCTTAGCAAAATGCCCTCACATTCTTCCCTTCTACCGTTTCCCACTAAAAATAGAACAAACCCGAAGACCGGTAATTTTTCGTTCATATATACATTTATAAAGATATATATACATATATATATATATGAATCTACAGTTGTCTCTGTGAGGTTGCCACCCTTCTGAATGAGATAACCTCTTTGCAAGAAAATGTTTTCTACAAAAGACTTCCACCATGTAATATGCCCATCAGAACCGAACAAGAAACACTTTTATTAGAAACTTCTCCCAAAAGAAGTAACATTTTGTAGTTAGATATGATAATTTCATTTCCTGATCACGATTGGCACTAAAGATATGGTATCGGTTTTTTTGTCCGTCACCACATTTGACCTGATGGAAGCTTAGGTGATTCTCCATTCCAGTTTTCACATTCCGGTTGACACTGATGTGCCGCACTGCTTCCGGTGAAACATTGAGACCGTTACCCACTGACAAAGGAGACAATTCGAGAACATTCAAATGTCGACGGCAAATCAGAATTAGTAAGAAGCCAAAGCAGCAGTGGTTGGCTGAAAAGCCGAAGAAGTGCAGTGGCTTCCGTGGACGGAAAATATATTTTATTGCCTAATAATTGTAATGAGCCTTCGAAGATACATTGTAAATAAGTTGTTATCATTCCACTTGTAACACCTAATCTGTATATGGATATGGTGCAGCTCGATTCAATAGACAAAGCATATTCGCTAAGGCAATCGTATTTATATTTTCGTAAAAAATAGCCCAAAAGTTCTAATCGTCATCATCATTATCGCACAGCATTAAACAACAGAGCGAGCCCCACTGTCCACCGCCTCTCTCACCATGTTGCACGTAGAAATAGAAAGAATAGTTATATACAAAATGAACAGCAAGTGAAACTACACTGGTGGGTAAAGGCAATAACGTCCCAGCAACCAACACACGGAATACACAGTCTAACTGGACAAACGCACATTGATCAACCATTCTGATTTGACTGAAATTGACAACACGATCGTCACTGCTCTCGGTTTACTGCCATATTCTTCAGTGTATCCAGTCAACTGGCTGAGGAATCATTTGAAACCCCGCTCACAATGATGTGATTCACCTACTTTTCCTAAGTTCAATGTGCATTTCCACATTCCATACTGTCATATCATCCGTTGACCTCCACGTGGCTATCTTCGCTCCCTAGGAGGAAAGTTGTGATAGAATGTCCTCTGAAATAGTAACTAACACTCGATTTCTGACCTCAGCATTGCTCATCCGGTCATTGCACCTAATCCTACCGATGCTACGCAAACTTCGACGGGCAAAATCGTCAAAGCGACGACATCTTCTGGTAGAATTTTATTGCTCAATAACACAGCGTAGTCGAGATCGTTGGTAGGTTGTCGACGTTTCGGTCACCACGGGTAACCTTTTTCAAGACTAGTTTTACAATTGAATGAAACTGGAATAATAGCCAATAAATAGCCAATAAAATCAGACTCAGAATACGTAATATTCTCAGGAATCAGAAAGCAATTTCGTCAAATCTATCAAGAGACGAACAGAAGGCACTAACCACACTGCAAAGTAACAAATCGATTCACATCACCAAAGCTGACAAAGGCAACATTACAATCGATCTAAATAGGTCCGACTATGAATCAAAAGTTCGACAACACTTGGAAGATGGACCATATGAAAGAATTGAAGAAAAGAAAGCCAACGCCACACTGAACAAAACAAAGGCACAGATAAGCAAATACCTTTCTGGGCTGAAAGAAAAGCTAGGGAAGTCTCTATGGTTTGCTTTGAATCCTAAGACGAACAGACCTGGAAGATTTTACGGACTACCAAAAATCCACAAAGTCGGCACACCGATCCGACCAATCGTGGATTATACCCCTTGTGCAACCTATATGTTAGCCAAGTACATCAGTACACTACTAAAGCCGCACCAAAAAATGGTGGTAAGTCACATAAATGACGCCTTTGATTTCTCCCGCATTCTAAAGACTGTCGTATTAGGAGAAGACGAAACAGCGGTGAGCTTTGATGTGACATCTCTTTACACAAGCGTGCCCATTAAAGACAGTTTGGAATTTCTACACTCCATATTGATCAATGACACCACCTTAGAACACAGATGTCCATTGAATCCAACTGATATTATCACTGGCTTTGAGCTATGCCTCACTTCCACCTTATTTACATTTAACCAATCATTGTACAGACAGACTGACGGCGTAGCCATGGGTTCTACTGTATCACCCATTGTAGCTTATCTGTTCTTACACTCGATCGAAACTAAAGCATTGGCCACATTTCACAATCCACCACGAATCTATGTCAGATATGTAGACGATACGTTTGCAATTCTGAAATCAGAACATAGGCATGACTTTCTACAATGTCTCAATAATCAGTCTACCTCAATTCAATTCACAATGGAAACTGAGAGCACTGAGAGAGTCATCAGTTTCCTTGACTGTCGACTACAAGTAAACAACTCCCGTAGGTTTACAGTGAGCATTCACAGGAAACCTACACATTCCGACAGATATCTTAACTTGAACTCAGCCCATCCACAATGCATAAAACGGGCACTCTTATCGTCAATAGCCAACAGAGTCGACAAATTGTGCAACGACGGTGTCACTCATAAACAGGAAATGCAACGCTTACACACGGTTCTTCAAAACAACAACTACCCACGAAGACTAGTTACCGATGTGTTAAGAAACAAGTCAGCAACACACGACGAGAAGGACGTAAACAGGCTAACCTCCGTTGGTATGCCGTACAGATCGGGCACATCGGAGGCAATCAGGAAAGTGCTTGGTGCGTATGGTGTTCGCGTTTTCTTCCGAATAGATAACACGTTGCGACGCCATCTCACAAGAACCAATGCCTCTCAACACATACACGAACAGAACAACTGTGTTTACATGATCAACTGCAAAGAATGCCCCGCTCAGTACATTGGGCAAACATGCAGACAGGTCAAAACCAGAATCGCAGAACACAAAAATAAAGAAAAATGCAGACCGAGGGACCAAATGGTTTTAAGAAAGTTAGAACGCGACTCTGCAATCGCACTTCATGCCATATCCGAAAACCACACCATCGACTACGAAAACACCAGAATCCTCCAATGTGGGTTCCGTACGTACACCGAACGTCTCTACGCGGTGGCTCTGGCAATTAACGCGCACCAATCGTGTCTCAATCGCAACGATGGGGCAGAGATTTCAAGTATATGGATGGCACTTACGACGCGGATGGATAAACACCAAAACGGGTCATAGCACCTTGTTGACCTCAAATGTCCCCACTAACACTGACACTTAGTATGGACGGAGGTTCAACCCACCCACCCACCTCTTACACTAAAACAACATCACAAACACACAGACCAACACACGAACACACTGTGACTAACACCCAATTGCTCTAAGCTATTATTCCAGTTTCATTCGGTTGTAAAACCAGTCTTGAAAAAGGTTACCCGTGGTGACCGAAACGTCGACAACCTACCAACGATCTCGACTACGCTGTGTTATTGAGCAATAAAATTCTACCATAACATTTCACATGACGCATCGATTTTTCGGTACATTCCTGACCGATTTCGGTTCTGACACATTAATCCTTATCACCAATCGGACGACATCTTCCGCACACAGACTCCATGCTTCTCAACCACACAATAGAACTGGGCGTACAGCAGCACAGTACACACAAAAATTCAAATTTAGCAAAATATCAGGTCGGCACCACAAGTGCTTTTGTCCAGCGTTAGCTGCTAGAGCTTTTGTTACAAGCGTGCCACCTCGACTGCCGTGCTCCCATCTGTTGTCAGGCTGATACCGAGGTAATTGGAGCTATCAGAACTGCCAGCACCTCCCCTTCGAGCATCAAGCTCGAAAAGAATAGCCTCAAGTCTTGCAACATCACTTTGTACTTTGAACGTGCAAAGTCCATGCGAGTCTATCTTATGTTCGTTGTGCACATTTCGTCCATCCGAACAAAGTGACAAGGCCGTCTGGAAAATCTAGGCCACATAACTTTTCACTATTTGCTAGTTAGACGCCCACATCCTGAAAATCTCGCAAGGCATTCTGCATTATTATTATGTAGAGCTGAGAGCCTTTCTCCTCCCAGAAACCTGGCCATACAAATAAATTGGAAGGAGAAGTGTTCAGCCTGGAAGACTCATTGCTGCTGGTTGGAGTTTCGGGGATTATACACTTCCGGTTTCAACAAAAGGGTCGGTTTTCGAGTCACACCGAATTGCAAGGTCTGTCTCGGATCGTGGTAAGGGCAGTTTGAATGCTTTAAAAAAACGTTTCTGAGAACAATGGATTGAATAACCTGATCGCTATAGCCTTTGCCGTTGCTAAATGTTGTTTTTGGACTACTTTCAGCGCAGTCGTGGGAAATCTATAGACTATTTCGAACGCGTCGTCGTCTATGTAATGTTCAGTATTTGCAAGGTGCGCCACAATTACACTGGCGATGAATTTCCTGTTTCCCGAAGTAAGTCAATTTGATTTGTGCCCTTTGATCCTTTGTGATATTTGCCGTGTTGTTCTACCTATATAGCTTGCTGAACATGAGAAATCAAACGGGTAGGTTATCATGGACGAGATGGGGACAGGTAACTTGTCTTCCAGGTTCGTTGAGATCACCGGTCGACTGGTGAAGCTGGCACGTAGTGTAGGAGTGAGAAAGGTGCAAGTGATTGCCTTATCCAAGCGTCTTGCGAGCAACCCCTTTGAAAGGGAGTTGAATGCACGACTCTTTCTTCTTGACGGTCACTAGAGCTTGTCTCGTTACTCTTTCTGCTATGTTCTTCTGAACGAAGTGCTCGGGGTATCCGTTATCCAGAAGCGTTTGTCTTACCATGTCTAATTCTACATTCACCGCCTCATCCACGCAAATCATTCGCACACGGGCTGTGATGGCGCCTGTAAGGTTATGTTTACGCCCGATAGGTACAAAACTGGGGACATACTCACACGATATTGAACTCAGTCTTGCGAGATCTCGTGACAAAAGTGAATAAACTACAGTTTAGCTTGAAGTGATGCATTTTGACCATTTGTTATGTGATGAGGTAGAAGCTGAATATTCACTTCTCAGATGGTATTAGGCATTTGCTTAGGTTGACTGGGAGCTTTGCGGTATTACCTTTGCATACATATTTGTTGAAGCCGAAAAAGTCGACATGCCTACAGTTGGTAATCTACGCAAGGACACTCAAAAGTGCTTTGTTGTTCGAAATCATAAACTTTCAGCGAAACCAGTGGGTGCGTTTGGAGAATTCACAGAGCAAGTGAAAAGGCCTAAGATTTGTGATTTTCCACTTCTCCTCCCATTGTGTTCGTTTTACCTAATAGTTCAATAATTTGTTACAAATTACCCGTCAACGACAAACGGTGCTTCAATGACTCGAGACGATCGATCAAGGAAGCTTGCTCAGTTCTGCCTGAGCACTGTGATTGGTCTCGTTAACCCCTTTTGCACTCCGTATTATACAGACTTGGCTGATACCGAGATAATTGGAGCTGTCGAAGTCATACTAGACAGAATAACCGAATGTCTGAACGAAACTGGAGAAGCCTATTCCTGACATCTGCACTCTAAGAGAGTGAGGCTCAACGCCCACCTAAACAAGCTGTTGGTCAGAGCTGGAACCATTTGGTGGGTATGCCAGTATTATAAAGGAGCGGTTATTAACACCGCTATCCTTTCGAAAGTCAACCGATCCCTGGAGCCTCAAATCACATAAACGGCTACTAATCGGTATCCAGTCTAAAACAGCAGCTTCAGTCTTTTCTGTCAAGATTATTCCTACACCACGCTGACTCACAGCTCCGGCTGCTTTTTCTCCTGAATTACGGAGGAAATGTCTCGATGAGATACCAGGAACAGCTAGTTGAATCACACAGCTTGAATCCTTGATAAGCGTTTCACTTACGCAGCAGACAACAATCTTCAGCGAATCTATTGTGAGCGCTCGACAAGCCTGCTGACTGGCCTGCGTGAGAGTGCGCATGTTAAATGAGTTGAGATTAAGAGACTGAAGAGTCTTGAAGTAATCCAAGTTACAAGATGGAGTAGTATTCATGACGTCATTTGAAAATGAGCCATTGCGAGTATTGGCCGTGTTATCGGTGGGAGAATTATAGTTGGATAGAGGGGGACAGAAGACAGAGGTTGAATAAAAGAGAGGGGACTCTGAACTGCAGCCCATTGATCCCTACCAAAACTGTTGGATGTAATGGGCAGTGTGGTCCTGACTATCCTGCGCCACGACCGATGCAGTGTGGAAACCGTGCTTCAATGACTCGAGACGATCGATCAAGGAAGCTTGCTCGGTTCTGCCTGAGCACTGTGATTGGTCGCGTTAGCCCTTTTTGCACTCCGTATTATACAGACTTGGCTATGTGTCACTGTGCTCACTTTTTGATAGATCGTGCATATAGCAATACGCACACACGTTTGCATAATCACATCTCAGTGTTATTTGTTCATTTTCGGTCCTTCGCGCGTCATGAATTCTGTTCTACCATGAAACCTGTGGTTATTTTATGGAGTATATTTTGCTTAGTCGGTTTTAGTAAGACAGAAAATGCAAGTGACGTCCGTAAGTTCAGTTTCGTGTAGCCAAACAAGTAACTTCATATTTTCGTATATTACAGTGGTTTGTCAAGGTAATGTACTCGGTGAGTTGATCAACACCTGAATTTTGTTGCTTGAATCCGTTTTTCGTATTCTGACAACTCCCATTTGGTTTCCAATTTTGTATCCGTGGTGCTAAAGAATAAACGAAATCACCGAATGTCTTCTTATTTTACAACCCAGTGTACGAAATGAATTTTTCCGTACCGAAATGCGGAACCGTCAGTGAAGCAATATACAAAATTATCCAACTCCTAAATAGTGTATCCATTTGCGAAGTGGTAGGTGACAACGACCTGAATATTTGAGTTATAATGCCTCTGTATATATTGCCCTATACAATCTATCTACTTACTTCCTATCTATCAGATTGATCAGATCGTTTCGTTTATGGTTTTTGAATGGAGCTACACTTACATTGGATGTTCTGAACAACTGCCGTTTGCTCGGAGTGGATTAATCTACATTCATTTCTTCGTAGAGCGCATAGATACAAATGTTTATGTCAACTGTCTGAATTATTCTGCAAAAATGTTCAACCATTTAATCAAAAAGAGAATGAAAATACATGGGAGCCTTCGAAATCAGAAGTAATGAAGTTAAACTTACTTCACATGGGTTTATTACTATTGAATTCAGAAAGTATCGAACAAACCCACGATTTAGATAATAACAATGTTTTTTACATGAATGAAATATTGCAGTAGATTATATTTGACAATGTGACACTATAGGATGAGAATTATCATGCACCGACTGTCAATGTTTGAGTGAATTTTGGTAATAAAAACAGTGGTGTCTTGGAACAAGGAAACTGAGTTGAAAATAACATTGGATTTGTATAGAGGCACGATATTTGTAAGTGAATTGCTGCAGATATTTTTTCTATTCTCAGAGGCTGTGATACAACGTGATGCAATCAGTAAGTATAGCCCTTTACGGCACCCACAGGAAGGTGACGCGGAAAACGTTATTGTGTGTATACGTTCTTAATGTGACGATTCCTCTACTTGCACGCAAGTTCATAAAATCCTTTCTTGAATAATGAATATTTTTCGAGCATATTATTTCCAAAAATTTGAATTCATTTTACTTTGCTATATCTTTTAGTCAAATTGGATAACGGCCACATATAATATGCATGGTTATTTTCGATTCTGATGCATAGTTTTCAGACAAGGTTTTCAGTATTCCGAGTCGGAATGGTTGGAAATTAGGCGCCTCTCAGAAGAAAGCCTTCTTTCACGTAAATACTAAACACGATTAGGGGTAAGTAGTGGAGATGTTGCCCTCGGTTTCATGTTGATTAAAGATGCAATGCAAACGGTTTTCAGGTGAAATATTCTATACTGCGCTTTAAATTAGGTGAACTCGCTTTGAACTGACACAAACACAGTCGCTGACAATTCCATTCTGGCGAAAGCGTCTCCTTTCTTAGAGTTGAACTTCTTGAAATAACTCAAAATTCGGTTTGTCACTCCGACAGTATTCTGTAAATACTATCGGAACAATTTTTGATCGGATATTCTATAAACTGTTTTTCGTATTCGTTTTGACATTCGCACTGAAGTAGACTACTTTTCTTCAACCCAAGGAAAACATCATTTAGTAGTGGTGATTATGTGTGAGTAGACTGACTAATAATGACTGACATTTGATTGGTCAGTGAGCAGTCATACTGAACTTAAGCCAAAGTAAGAATACAGAGGTTAATTGGAAAAACCACCAGTTTATTGGTCACTGAGTTGCAGTTTTTTGGATTATACTCTATATTTACAGCTAGACCGTTGCTTGAAGAGGGAACAACGTGAACTGATGAACGACAGGCGTGTGTACACATACTGGTGGGGGGATTTGCTGGAGACATTATTTACGGACACCTGTGGACACGTGGACCTGCGCACCAAACAAGCACGCAACAACTGAGAAGCTTTTTCCTAAGCTGTATCAACACCATCAACTTTACCATAGTTCAAGGTTAGTTAAAACACTTTAGTGCTCATGCGAATACATATCGCGCTTTCACACACTAATTGACTGACTCCGATATCATTAAAGTATGGTGTGACCGTCTTGTTGGTTAGTCATGATGAGGAAGTCACACCAACTTTTAGAAATTTGTTCATTGTTAAGCAAATAAAGCAAGCAACATTTTCATATGAGGACGCATGATATCCATAGCTGAGCAATGACAATCACAAATGATCTTACACGCATAAATCTTCATTTTAGTGTAACAGCTAGTGAAAGGTAATCGGAAAATTTAGGCCGACAGATAGTTTTGACCGGTAGTAGTATAGTGGATTACCGCGCTTCCATACCGTCTCGGAGGTCAGAAGTCCCAATTCCCACCGGAAGTCAACTTAGTGGTAGAGAGTAATGCACTCTGATCGAGCTCATTACTACACGTTTTTTTGAGACCTTACGTCGTTCTGTAATTCAGATCTCTGATTCGGGTCACCGACTATCACTGACAGTAGTGGACCTTCGCGGTAATGATGTACGCTCCTTCTACTGCACGAATACTAACATTATGCAATACATCACTAATTTCCATTGAGGCTGGTCATTTCAAATTTGAATACCAGTGTTGATTAGGAGACAAGAACTGCAATCTTTGAATCACACAATATTCAAACCTGATTTAAAATTAGTCACTGGGGTTATTTTTTCGATATATCTCGTTTAGTGTGAACAAAGTTGAATAAGAAAAAAAATATATCTCTTGCGATTCACTTTCTACTCTAGATATCCGAGATTTAGTGAAGAGAAGAATCTTGGAAATTGAGTGTCCATCAAGTGTCAGCCGTGAGCAAA
The DNA here is from genome assembly GCA_948099385.1 of Fasciola hepatica. Taxonomy (NCBI): domain Eukaryota; kingdom Metazoa; phylum Platyhelminthes; class Trematoda; order Plagiorchiida; family Fasciolidae; genus Fasciola; species Fasciola hepatica. The sequence continues at coordinate 4,053,617 of CANUEZ040000199.1, forward strand.
ATCCTGACTGTGTTCATGTTGAAATTCGATTTTACATGCTGAACATTTATTCTGATACTTGGTTTGTTTTCACATGTGACAACGAGATGCAAAGCACAAATAAAACTCCAACGAATACTGGTTTGTCTTACCCGCTTGCAGATAATGCTGCCTGTAAATTCACCAAAAATTCACTCTTTGAAGCATCTCATTCTGCTTCATCTCGAAGCAAATGAAATGCAACATACATTGTGTTCACCAGCACGGATCAGTTCCATCTACGTACAATGGATCTCTTGATCATTTTAGGTCAAGAAGTCACGATTCCATGTGGGGGCAAGTACAAAAATTCTACCACAATCCCCACCTATTCCATAGAGGGTATGCCAGATTTTTGAGGTATATTCCTTTTACAAAATGTATCGATGAAAATGCTTCAACAAATCAACCCAATGCTTGATACCAGTAGATAGTACATTCACCAGTCACAAACAGAATATGAAACCGTCTTTGGTCTGCTAATGATAGCATAAATGGTTCACTGGATGACATTAATAATTTTTCCCCTTTTGTAGTTACGCAGCAAAGTGCATCTATTTTGGATATTACGATAATGGTGGTACAATTTGGAGTAGATCTTTTGGAATTATCGCGATTCCCCCTTCTGTTTTCATACTCATAAATGGTTTCTTCTTGTGATTATCCAACACAGAATTCCTCGCCTCTCGCTGTATCCATCTATTTAACCATAGGGAAAATAAATGGCTTCTATTTGTTTAAATTTATGAAACGCACCGGCACCACGGGGAAATAACCCCAGAAAAGTTGAAGATTCAGTTAAGTTACATTAGTTCGAAGTGGATGCTGGTGGTTGACCCTAGGGTGACTAAAAAGTGAAACGTACAATCATTTTTACCTTTTGCTCGGCTCAAATGTCAGTTGAAATTTAATGTTAAACTTATGAGACGTCTATGAAGCTTGTGGCTGAAATTCAAATAAAGGTTTCCGTTGATTTCCTGGAGTCCCGTTTTTCCACAGAGTATTTCCAGGATTCTGTTTAACATGGCTTCTAAACTTCATATTTCACGAAACTGTAAGTTATTACGAAGCAAAGTATGCTATTGGTGGAACAAGGACAAAGCCACTGATAGGCTGCCAAGTGAGGAATCAAAAGGTAATGGCAGAAAACGAACTTGAGTTGCATGGGTTCAAAGATCATGGTGATATGTAATTAATCACCGATGAGCACAAATGTTTCCATTGGTCTTAATCGGTACGGATAGCAGAGGATTTTAATTTATTAGCTATTGATTCTCCTTGTGATAACAACGACCAATGTATCATTAATAATCGTGAAAAAGCTGCACAGCTGTTTTTTCCTTGTTTGCAACGATTATCAATGCCAGTGATATCACCATTGTGGGCAACAGTACACGGCCAATTCAATACGCAGCTGACCGCTTGGTAGTTGATTCGCCCCGATATGGTGTGTGGGCTTTTGGCCTTCAAAATGTTAGGTACTTCTTTAAGACTGGCAGGAGCCTGTACCTACACCAGCCCATTGCGGTGATCGGTTAGAGGTAGTCGTTAGCTTTAAGTACCTCGGTAGCTTGATCACAGCTGGTGGTGGCTTTAGGACGGCGACCACATAAAGAATTGTGAGAGCCAGAGGATCATGCGTCATCTTTGGTACCGCCATGACATCCGGTTTTCCCTCCGGAGAAGGGTGTGCACTGCCACAGTTCGTAGCATTCTTCTTTACGGTTGTGTGACCTGGCCCCTCCAAGTTGAAGATGCTAGGCTTCTTTCCGCATTCAACATTCGATATTCCAAAAGCATTTCTTGAACCTGGTAGCAACATCAGATGAGCGATGAAGAGGTTCATTGTCGTCCTCTGACCAAAATAATCTCTACACCACCTTCAATAGCTCGGGCATATTTTGCATATGCCTTTCGTTTTCTTTTAGCACGCGCAAAGCAACGCTGGGAGAAAGGAAGTGGCGGTCAGGCTGTGTCTTAGCGCAGGGGCACGAAGAAGTTAGCTTCGGCTTTGATTCGCTTGGTGCTTTATTTCTGTCTAGTTGGGACACGAGAGACGAAGAACGCCGTTAGTTAGAGACGCTCACAGATATGGCTCAGAACCGAATCCAGTGGCTTGAATTCCCGTTCCCCATAAACCATTGAAAAAGTAACAAAGCATTCACAATATATGTGCGATGTCAATTTCAAAAAGTTTCTTTCACTTTTGTAGTCTTTATGTTTGTGAACTGAACATCATATTATTACCACGGCCACCAGGGGTCTGACCTTAAACGGCTTGCCTCATATCCTAACAACAAGATGAATCATCCTTCCGTCACTAGCCTTAGCTATTCGTTTTTCGTTTACTGAGTATAATGTATACCCTTTCTCAAGCATGCCGTAAATCCCGCTCTTGCCGGTAATAAATTACCAGCCTGGTCAAGATATGGTAGTAGTTCTTTTGCATTTCAGCTTCAAAAACCAATTTTGTGAACAAATTTCTGTTTGTAGTACTGCAAACCTCTAACGGGGGCTGAATCAAACAGGAATCCCGTGATCTCATTCTTCTTATGCAAGACGGCATTGACTCAGAGGCGTTAATATTTATAACTGGAAGTGCAGCATCTACTGGATGCGTTTATGTCGGCTGGATCCACTTCCTTCTTAACTCTAAATTGAATATCACGATTCGAGAGCTAAAATAATTACTAGAAATTAGTGCGGCAATTTTAGATTCATTGGCACTATGGTTTAATTTTGTCCAACAAATAAGTGTGCTTGAAATACAGATAAAATCTATCTTCTCTAGCATCAGTCGGCCTCACTCATGACATAACATAAGTGTCAGAGAGAAGATGGTGCAAACTATACTTACGTTGAAACGACCGAGATGATACTGAGGAACAAAGTCTAGTGATTTTCAATATACCTGCGTTTACTCTCAAGAAATTTTCCTATTGTCTTCAGCGAGGATCGCACTAAGTTGCCTGTAAAATAATTGTTTGTACTTCTCACAATAATGCCACTTGAAAAATCATATAGGCTAAAAAATAACTTATACCTACATAAATGGGTGATCTTTGTGAACCTGGTCAGTTTTAAACACTTTACCACCACGAGCAAAATCTGCGACCTATAATTTTCATTTTGCAAGCAGATGATTTCTCCCAATGAAGACATATTGTCAACAACCTACTGGTACTTGGCCTAGGATTAGGCTGACAGCTTCCTTTAATTTTCACGTTTGCAGACAATAATAATCCTACTCCAAGTGTCGATTTTCTTGCTGGTTTGTCTTTCGTGGTTCCTGTGATACACCGTATTCTGTTGGAGAGCAGTAAGCTTTTATCTCTCACAAACTTCCATCAGCCCTCTTAGGATTCGACCAATGAAGGTATGCCTGCAATTTTCCGACGAGTAACCCATTGTCAGAAGAGGAAGAGGTCATTGTTAGCCAGGAAGCTAGAGAAGCTCACAAGGGGCCTCGAAGAAACCGAAAACAAGACATGGGTCAATAATTTATCATCTCGGCCACTATCAACAGAAGAGCACAAAGTACTCCAAAAGGGACTCAACTTCAACCTGGGAAACGCCACAACGAAGGAATACATTGCCGAACTGGAACATGCACTCAAGTCATCAGGTTTGCCCGAGGATACTAAATGCAAGCTAAGGCAAATCATAGTCCCCAACATGCTCCACAACAGACCATTCAATGCTCTCTCAGATACAGAACACAGAGCACTACAAACCCTGAAGAAGGATAAAAGCATCATCATCCTACCGGCTGACAAAGGAAGAATGACGGTCATCCTGGACAAGGCCAACTACATTGAAAAAGCCAAACAACTACTGAAAGACACCACGACCTACCGTCTACTGGACGCTGATCCAACCGAAAAACTTGAAAAGAAAATCAATAAAACCCTGAAGAAGTTACAGGACATGCAAAGAATTACTAAAGAGGAATGTTGGAGGATGAAAGCTGAAGCCTCAAACGCCGCACAATTCTACGGATTACCCAAGGTACACAAAGAAGGTATTCCACTCAGACCCATCGTCTCTCTCCCTGGATCTCCAACATATAACTTGGCCAAAGAACTATGGAGACGTCTGAAACCACTGATATGCGGATCAAATAACTCCGTAACCAACGCGCAGCAGTTTTTGGAACGAATAAAAACGTAACCATAGAAGAAGACGAAGTGATGATTTCATTTGATGTCACTGCACTTTTTACTTCGATTGATTTGAACTTAGCAAAGAACGTAACCAAAGAACTCCTTCAAGACCACTACCCAGACAAACCACTTGAAGCACAAACAACTTACGAACTGCTGGAAATGTGCCTATACACCTATTTCAAATTTGATGGTGACGTGTACGAACAAATCAAAGGAACACCAATGGGTTCACCAATATCCGGATTTCTCGCTGAAGCTGTAATGCAGGCCCTGGAAAACATTGCACTACCAAGGATCCGGCCGAAACTTTGGGTCAGATATGTGGATGACACTTTCGTCATCATAAAACGCTCGGATATTGAAAACACACAAAAAACAATCAATAACATCTTCGACGACATTAAGTTCACCATGGAATCAGAGAACAATGGAGAATTGGCATTTTTGGACGTGCTCGTGAAAAGAAATGCCAACGGCACACTGCAGACATCGGTGTATCGGAAACAAACACACACGGATCAAGTATTGAACTTTCACAGCAATCACCCAAATCACCATAAAAGGTCATGCATTCGGACCCTGTTCACGAGAGCTAAAACCCACTGCAGCACAATTGAAATGAGAACGCAAGAAGAAAACTACCCCTTCAGAATGTTCCAGCGAAACGGATATCCAAGAAACTTCATAAGAAGAACCGTGTATGGGATGAATAGGAAAATAAACCGAAGAACACAACCAAACAGAAGGATCACACTACCATACATCAAAAACGTCTCTGAAACAACTGCAAGATTGCTCCAATCCCAAGACATAACAGTTGCCCACAGACCAACCAAAACCCTGAGAAAACTCGTATCAAAACCGAAAGAACAACTCAAAAATGAAGAAAGAAGAAACGTTATATACAAAGTGAAGTGTATGGACTGCTGCAAATGCTACATCGGTCAAACCGGGAGAAAAGTTGCCACTCGAATGCACGAGCATAAACTGGCCACAAAGAGACATGACCCATTCTCTCTCATATCCGTCCACGAGGATCAAGAAGGACACAAGTTCAATCTGGACGACGTTAAAATTTTGGATCAAGCAACCACAAGGCACGCAAGGGAGTTTTTGGAAGCCTGGTACTCTTCAAATAATTCAATCAATAGACATATTGAATTGGATCACGTGTACAGTCGGATGAAGAGAAGACAGTTGAACTAATCAAGAATGTCAGGGGCGGAATTAGTAGACCAAAATCACTCAACCCGTATTATTGAATCTGAGTTTTTACACTCACACATCTTCGGAACTGACTCGCCGAGAATTCAAATATCAAAAAATGGAAACAACAGGGCAAAGCGAAAAGAATTCAAGCTCACCGAGCGGGACGTCAACTGTCAAAGGCCAAAGGTCAAAGGTCAAGTTCTTCGAGGCGAAGCCGTAAAACAAACGTCGAGCCTTGGGCACGTCTACGGAGCTCAAGGTCAGGAATAATGACAAACCTATAAATATAAGAGATCACTACCAACAGCGCACATGCACTGACGATGTCACCTCGACTGGTGATGAAACGTTTGCGATCTAAACGCCAAGCTCAGCGATCAGAACATCATAGCAACCAACAACCTGAGCTACAACCAACACAAATATTTAAAACTATTGAGATCTACTTTGGGCGTGAAACGCTAAAATCTGTTCGCCGCTGGGAGATGTTTGCCTGCCGACAAGCCTCGACCAGCAAGCAATTATTCTTCCTCCACGAGTGTCTGAGAAGGAATGTTCTACCTAGAAGCGTAAACCACAGACCGCCAATCAATCATCCACAGGCATGGACAATAGCAAAACAAAATGGTAAACGTATGGTACGCATGCTGATTACAGATGCTCACAATCGTATGAATAAGTATAGAAATATAATGACGGAGGTTAAATGCTGGTGTGAACGAATAATCGATAGTGAAACTATTAAAGGAATTGAGGCTGCCATTGGACGACGAGTAACCCATTGTCAGAAGAGGAAGAGGTCATTGTTAGCCAGGAAGCTAGAGAAGCTCACAAGGGGCCTCGAAGAAACCGAAAACAAGACATGGGTCAATAATTTATCATCTCGGCCACTATCAACAGAAGAGCACAAAGTACTCCAAAAGGGACTCAACTTCAACCTGGGAAACGCCACAACGAAGGAATACATTGCCGAACTGGAACATGCACTCAAGTCATCAGGTTTGCCCGAGGATACTAAATGCAAGCTAAGGCAAATCATAGTCCCCAACATGCTCCACAACAGACCATTCAATGCTCTCTCAGATACAGAACACAGAGCACTACAAACCCTGAAGAAGGATAAAAGCATCATCATCCTACCGGCTGACAAAGGAAGAATGACGGTCATCCTGGACAAGGCCAACTACATTGAAAAAGCCAAACAACTACTGAAAGACACCACGACCTACCGTCTACTGGACGCTGATCCAACCGAAAAACTTGAAAAGAAAATCAATAAAACCCTGAAGAAGTTACAGGACATGCAAAGAATTACTAAAGAGGAATGTTGGAGGATGAAAGCTGAAGCCTCAAACGCCGCACAATTCTACGGATTACCCAAGGTACACAAAGAAGGTATTCCACTCAGACCCATCGTCTCTCTCCCTGGATCTCCAACATATAACTTGGCCAAAGAACTATGGAGACGTCTGAAACCACTGATATGCGGATCAAATAACTCCGTAACCAACGCGCAGCAGTTTTTGGAACGAATAAAAACGTAACCATAGAAGAAGACGAAGTGATGATTTCATTTGATGTCACTGCACTTTTTACTTCGATTGAACTTAGCAAAGAACGTAACCAAAGAACTCCTTCAAGACCACTACCCAGACAAACCACTTGAAGCACAAACAACTTACGAACTGCTGGAAATGTGCCTTTACACCTATTTCAAATTTGATGGTGACGTGTACGAACAAATCAAAGGAACACCAATGGGTTCACCAATATCCGGATTTCTCGCTGAAGCTGTAATGCAGGCCCTGGAAAACATTGCACTACCAAGGATCCGGCCGAAACTTTGGGTCAGATATGTGGATGACACTTTCGTCATCATAAAACGCTCGGATATTGAAAACACACAAAAAACAATCAATAACATCTTCGACGACATTAAGTTCACCATGGAATCAGAGAACAATGGAGAATTGGCATTTTTGGACGTGCTCGTGAAAAGAAATGCCAACGGCACACTGCAGACATCGGTGTATCGGAAACAAACACACACGGATCAAGTATTGAACTTTCACAGCAATCACCCAAATCACCATAAAAGGTCATGCATTCGGACCCTGTTCACGAGAGCTAAAACCCACTGCAGCACAATTGAAATGAGAACGCAAGAAGAAAACTACCCCTTCAGAATGTTCCAGCGAAACGGATATCCAAGAAACTTCATAAGAAGAACCGTGTATGGGATGAATAGGAAAATAAACCGAAGAACACAACCAAACAGAAGGATCACACTACCATACATCAAAAACGTCTCTGAAACAACTGCAAGATTGCTCCAATCCCAAGACATAACAGTTGCCCACAGGCCAACCAAAACCCTGAGAAAACTCGTATCAAAACCGAAAGAACAACTCAAAACCGAAGAAAGAAGAAACGTTATATACAAAGTGAAGTGTATGGACTGCTGCAAATGCTACATCGGTCAAACCGGGAGAAAAGTTGCCACTCGAATGCACGAGCATAAACTGGCCACAAAGAGACATGACCCATTCTCTCTCATATCCGTCCACGAGGATCAAGAAGGACACAAGTTCAATCTGGACGACGTTAAAATTTTGGATCAAGCAACCACAAGGCACGCAAGGGAGTTTTTGGAAGCCTGGTACTCTTCAAATAATTCAATCAATAGACATATTGAATTGGATCACGTGTACAGTCGGATGAAGAGAAGACAGTTGAACTAATCAAGAATGTCAGGGGCGGAATTAGTAGACCAAAATCACTCAACCCGTATTATTGAATCTGAGTTTTTACACTCACACATCTTCGGAACTGACTCGCCGAGAATTCAAATATCAAAAAATGGAAACAACAGGGCAAAGCGAAAAGAATTCAAGCTCACCGAGCGGGACGTCAACTGTCAAAGGCCAAAGGTCAAAGGTCAAGTTCTTCGAGGCGAAGCCGTAAAACAAACGTCGAGCCTTGGGCACGTCTACGGAGCTCAAGGTCAGGAATAATGACAAACCTATAAATATAAGAGATCACTACCAACAGCGCACATGCACTGACGATGTCACCTCGACTGGTGATGAAACGTTTGCGATCTAAACGCCAAGCTCAGCGATCAGAACATCATAGCAACCAACAACCTGAGCTACAACCAACACAAATATTTAAAACTATTGAGATCTACTTTGGGCGTGAAACGCTAAAATCTGTTCGCCGCTGGGAGATGTTTGCCTGCCGACAAGCCTCGACCAGCAAGCAATTATTCTTCCTCCACGAGTGTCTGAGAAGGAATGTTCTACCTAGAAGCGTAAACCACAGACCGCCAATCAATCATCCACAGGCATGGACAATAGCAAAACAAAATGGTAAACGTATGGTACGCATGCTGATTACAGATGCTCACAATCGTATGAATAAGTATAGAAATATAATGACGGAGGTTAAATGCTGGTGTGAACGAATAATCGATAGTGAAACTATTAAAGGAATTGAGGCTGCCATTGGACGACGAGTAACCCATTGTCAGAAGAGGAAGAGGTCATTGTTAGCCAGGAAGCTAGAGAAGCTCACAAGGGGCCTCGAAGAAACCGAAAACAAGACATGGGTCAATAATTTATCATCTCGGCCACTATCAACAGAAGAGCACAAAGTACTCCAAAAGGGACTCAACTTCAACCTGGGAAACGCCACAACGAAGGAATACATTGCCGAACTGGAACATGCACTCAAGTCATCAGGTTTGCCCGAGGATACTAAATGCAAGCTAAGGCAAATCATAGTCCCCAACATGCTCCACAACAGACCATTCAATGCTCTCTCAGATACAGAACACAGAGCACTACAAACCCTGAAGAAGGATAAAAGCATCATCATCCTACCGGCTGACAAAGGAAGAATGACGGTCATCCTGGACAAGGCCAACTACATTGAAAAAGCCAAACAACTACTGAAAGACACCACGACCTACCGTCTACTGGACGCTGATCCAACCGAAAAACTTGAAAAGAAAATCAATAAAACCCTGAAGAAGTTACAGGACATGCAAAGAATTACTAAAGAGGAATGTTGGAGGATGAAAGCTGAAGCCTCAAACGCCGCACAATTCTACGGATTACCCAAGGTACACAAAGAAGGTATTCCACTCAGACCCATCGTCTCTCTCCCTGGATCTCCAACATATAACTTGGCCAAAGAACTATGGAGACGTCTGAAACCACTGATATGCGGATCAAATAACTCCGTAACCAACGCGCAGCAGTTTTTGGAACGAATAAAAACGTAACCATAGAAGAAGACGAAGTGATGATTTCATTTGATGTCACTGCACTTTTTACTTCGATTGATTTGAACTTAGCAAAGAACGTAACCAAAGAACTCCTTCAAGACCACTACCCAGACAAACCACTTGAAGCACAAACAACTTACGAACTGCTGGAAATGTGCCTTTACACCTATTTCAAATTTGATGGTGACGTGTACGAACAAATCAAAGGAACACCAATGGGTTCACCAATATCCGGATTTCTCGCTGAAGCTGTAATGCAGGCCCTGGAAAACATTGCACTACCAAGGATCCGGCCGAAACTTTGGGTCAGATATGTGGATGACACTTTCGTCATCATAAAACGCTCGGATATTGAAAACACACAAAAAACAATCAATAACATCTTCGACGACATTAAGTTCACCATGGAATCAGAGAACAATGGAGAATTGGCATTTTTGGACGTGCTCGTGAAAAGAAATGCCAACGGCACACTGCAGACATCGGTGTATCGGAAACAAACACACACGGATCAAGTATTGAACTTTCACAGCAATCACCCAAATCACCATAAAAGGTCATGCATTCGGACCCTGTTCACGAGAGCTAAAACCCACTGCAGCACAATTGAAATGAGAACGCAAGAAGAAAACTACCCCTTCAGAATGTTCCAGCGAAACGGATATCCAAGAAACTTCATAAGAAGAACCGTGTATGGGATGAATAGGAAAATAAACCGAAGAACACAACCAAACAGAAGGATCACACTACCATACATCAAAAACGTCTCTGAAACAACTGCAAGATTGCTCCAATCCCAAGACATAACAGTTGCCCACAGGCCAACCAAAACCCTGAGAAAACTCGTATCAAAACCGAAAGAACAACTCAAAACCGAAGAAAGAAGAAACGTTATATACAAAGTGAAGTGTATGGACTGCTGCAAATGCTACATCGGTCAAACCGGGAGAAAAGTTGCCACTCGAATGCACGAGCATAAACTGGCCACAAAGAGACATGACCCATTCTCTCTCATATCCGTCCACGAGGATCAAGAAGGACACAAGTTCAATCTGGACGACGTTAAAATTTTGGATCAAGCAACCACAAGGCACGCAAGGGAGTTTTTGGAAGCCTGGTACTCTTCAAATAATTCAATCAATAGACATATTGAATTGGATCACGTGTACAGTCGGATGAAGAGAAGACAGTTGAACTAATCAAGAATGTCAGGGGCGGAATTAGTAGACCAAAATCACTCAACCCGTATTATTGAATCTGAGTTTTTACACTCACACATCTTCGGAACTGACTCGCCGAGAATTCAAATATCAAAAAATGGAAACAACAGGGCAAAGCGAAAAGAATTCAAGCTCACCGAGCGGGACGTCAACTGTCAAAGGCCAAAGGTCAAAGGTCAAGTTCTTCGAGGCGAAGCCGTAAAACAAACGTCGAGCCTTGGGCACGTCTACGGAGCTCAAGGTCAGGAATAATGACAAACCTATAAATATAAGAGATCACTACCAACAGCGCACATGCACTGACGATGTCACCTCGACTGGTGATGAAACGTTTGCGATCTAAACGCCAAGCTCAGCGATCAGAACATCATAGCAACAGACATCTCTGTCACAAGCACCACATGGTGTCCCATGTCACATTGTCCACAATAGTTCGCCAATCTCAGAGCGTCCGCAACGGCTATTACCCTGGAGACTATCTGCGATCAACATATGTTAGGCATGGCGATAATTTACCCGTCAAGTAGTTCTTTAGTCATCAACCTCCAAAGCACAACGGTGACAGTCGCTCGTGTGGCGATTGTAGTGTCCTAAACAATGCAAACGTTCCCCTCTTATACCCAACTGCACACACTCACAAATTCTTTAACGGTTTGTGCAACAAATGCATTTATCCAAAACTGATTTAGTAAGTGCGCACTACCGTAATCATGCAGATGTTCGGAAGACTGCCATAACCACGCCACTTTCGCTATTTGGGTTAATTTGTCTACATTCTGACTCGCGTAAGTCCGCACAAACATTCTAGCGACTCGAGTAACAGAATCTCCATGACTTGGATATTTCCCTCATGCATACTGATGACACTCAAGTGGCTAGTATGAATGAACATCAATATTGCGAGCACATAAGCAAGTATTTAAATGATTCCAAGGTGGTCCGGTTACTCCCGCTGAGCAAATTTAGAGAACGGATTGGTAAATAATTTTTCCGTGATTTATACTTAGGCATTTACACCACGGTTTATTACGAGAAGCAATAGGATTAGTCCGATCGGACCACTGTTCACCGAAGCCTTTGTAACGAACTTGGAAAAAGACCCGCTCGAATCAACGATCCCCAGCTGTTGTTCATGCCAACAATATCCGGCGTGGTATCAGTTCCTCAGATGAGATAGATCAGCTCTCGAGCATGTTTAAATCAGCTCATAAGAGTTTGTATTTTACAAAAGAAGCAGATTCAAACAATACAATGCGATTCATTGACATTCGGATGGAGGAGGTTAGGTAGTCAATTTATCCGTCAGATGTCGTGCAAATCTCACTTCTTATTTCAGCTCAACACGATGAAGATCAAAAGCATTATCATTCGCTGTAATTCACCTTTCCGGAGCCCCTTTCAGTGTCTCACCCTAGTCAACTCATGTTTTGTAAGAGATAATCAGGCTGTGAACTAGCAGACAGTTCAGATACATCATTGCAAATCTTGATCAGTCTTTGTGCATATGTCAATTTTATAGATATAAATTCTTTTTCTGAATGGCTTTAGATTCATTTTTATTTAGTTTTCAAAGTATTTACACAGTATTTGAACGCATCTCAGTAAAACTTTTGATCACAGTACTTAACCTATATATACCAAAGAATATTGTACAGGAGAGCCGTTGACTCTCTCCCTCTTTTTCTGCATTCCTCACTCACTGTCTGTAAACATGCTTACATTCCTTCGAATCTCAGCAGGCCCACAGCACTTGATGGCCCCACTGATTCTTCTATTTTCTACCAAAAAATGCTTCCTAGTACTATTATCAATTAACGGACTACCTTAAACTTAGTTACTACTCATTTGCCCCATGGAAACATGCTATGTGTGACCTGATAGCTTCATTATTCCTTGCTTTACCGGGCTCTTTGGAGCTAAAGGAAGAACGCACAAATCTTAATGGCGTCAGACCATTAGAAACTTGTGTATGATAGTCAAGTCAGTGGTTACAGAATCTGCTTTGAAAGAACAGGGAAAAATTGAACGAATGGAATGAAAGGAGGGCAATTCAGCTGTGAACCAAATCTCGGCTTTGGAGAATTTACGAGTGCCGTGGACTGCAACCGAAGGTAGTGCGCTTCGCTGGGCCAATTGTATGTGGTACTGGATAGATATAGCTAAATCCCAGAAACGGCATCAAAGGCTGGTCACTTTGGCAAATTATTCGGTTTCATTCGAAACTTATTGAATAGGGGCTGCAAGCAAGATTCATGTCTATGCACTACAGTTAGTCAGCTTATATCTGAGCAGAGAAAAGAGATAGATGGACGACCTTTGAGTCAAGCAACAAAAGTACAACGGCAAGTTACTCCGCAGCCGTGCGACGTCAGTTGAGAACCACAGACTACAACGAAAATTATCACCGAAGATAGCATACCACCGTTAGTTTGCAAGTGCAACCTGTAGTCACTGGTCGACAGACTACACAAATGTTGAATCCATTTGGCAAGAGAAAGTCTTCCTGAATGATTGGGGCACATTTGTTATAGTTACCAATTCCAAGAAAGGGTACAAAACACGACTTTAGGATTACCTAAGTATCTGCAAAAAGCTTCAAACATTCTGCATGAATCTATTCTACCGTTTCTCAGGTGTGAGAGACCGTCACACCCGAAAGAACCAAGAGAGCTTCAGCCGTGGCAGAGGATGGCTTTGGAAGACGGAATACCCATACGGATTCTAGCAGTAAACAGTGGCTTTTTCATCAATTTTCAGATTGCTTTCAATTCAGTCATTAAGGAATCTCTCTGGGCAATAACCAAATCTGATGTGATGCCTAACAAACTATCAAGGCTTTTGATGGGACACTATTCGCCAACTATGGTTTGGGTTTGTATAACTCACAGTGAATTTTCAGAGTTCCCACTTACAACCACATTTATACATCTTTCCTAATTCTCTGGTGCTGTTTAACAATGTCATCTACTGGACTGCTAATCAAGCACTGGTTGACTACATGGTAATTCATCTGATTCAGAAAATATACATCTTGAACTTTGAGTTTATGGATCATAATGCTTCACCAGGAGGCTCCTCGGTGAGCTTCAACTAACTGCTGACACAATCGATTTCTCTGCAAAACCGATCGGGATAAAATCAAACAAAAGAAAAAAATACTTTCCGACTTGCTTTAGATCACCAGCTTGAAACCTGTTCATCGATGGCTAACTAATTGATTATTATTATTATTATTATTATTATTATTCAGATTACCGAGAATGGCCAATTTAGGATGAATGTTGAGTGTCAATAGTGCTATGAATCCGTTTCACTTGTTACGATGGACAAGGTGAATCGACAGTAAAACCAGGTCTACACTGAGGCTGTCCGTCGTGCCGCTATCCACCCCGTACTCTCCTATGACTGAATGTTCTGACCACCGGTGAAGGGAATACCAAAGTATTCGATCTCTGGTGCCTGTGCCTCAATTCAAAAGTAGATGAGCTCGGCAGAGTACCAACAGCCAAGCGAGGATAAAATGCCTCAAAATCTAAAACTTATGGTCCTCTTCCAGTGTCACTGCCTGCCAAAGTTCCATCGTATCCTACGGCGACTTAAGATGGAACTACTGCAGAAACACTCCTATCACTACACTATCCTGGATGGTCTATCTCTTTGGTCACAAGCTCAAGACTTGGAACAAATCTGCCCAGAGTGATGTATATAACCTAGATTGCGGTCGGGCTATGGTGCCCTCCACTGGTATAAAACCTGGTAATGACCTGCCTCGATATCTTTTCGAACTACCGCGCAAGGTCAGCTAGGATCCACGACTTATCCATTCCGGCAGAAGTTAATATAGTAAAAGTTGAAGAATCAGGAGAGAAGAAAATCGTAGAAAATTATACATAGTAGGAAAAGAGTACACACCGCACACACATACACAAAAGAGAGAGTAGGTAGGTCCAACCGGACTATAGCACACAAACAGAGGAAATACCTGCTCATACAAATGTGAAATTACCGAAATAAGAACTAGTAGGGATCACAGAAGCTGGCTTGCCGGTGGTATCCGCAAGTTCACTTTGAAAGCTTTCAATATAAGACTGATTTCATGATTCGTATGAATGACTCGGATTTTCATGCATCCCATTCGAGTCACAAAGCCGGGTTCAACCACATAAAATGATTTACCGACAAATAATGAGAGAACGGTGTCTACATGAATCAATGTATCTACTGCAATCACCCAGAAGCTGTCATTCACAGCTCTTCATCACTACGGTTGTTTAAATTTATGCAGAAACAGAGCCTGAAAAGACGACAAATATGGTGGTTTGCAATATTTATAACAGTATATCCGTTCGCATTATCAATGGTGATAAACGATTTAAAACTGAAATGTTGCGTAGCAGAGAACTTGCCAAATACTAAGGCTGCTGTTAGGATGTGAATTCGATACAACTGGTGAAACACTTCGGTCATGATGTGCAGTTGAGGTGCATAATTAAATAATCGGCAATCCATAGTTCGAGAGCCTTCGGTGAGCTTTGGTAGCTCACAGAGCATAGTGTAAATGGAAATGAAGCTTGATACGGTGGGTTGATATCCAAAACGCGACGTTGTCCTAAACGTTGATAGTCAGTTGTGGGCCATAATTTCAGGCTGGTGAAGTGACCTGCTTGAACGAAACAATAGTTTTAAGCGATAATACTTCGCAGCGAGACTTCGCCTTCACATGGTGCGACGGTGTGTGTGCCTCAGATACCCACCCAGCTATAAAGGCTGAATTATTTCAATAGTACCTGGAAGGTCAATGGGTAGAGGATTGACAAACAAGCCCCCTGCTCCCCAAGTTTGACGGTCGGTTTGAGTTGGCAAGTCAATCTGTAAATCAGTGGTACAATAATTCATTCAAGCAAATGGACTTACATTCAACCACTCGGGCTGCTTTTTACACAAGTTCATGTTAGAACTGAAGAATGGAAACCCTTGTTTCGCAGCTGGACACAGAGGTGTTATCCGTACAACGCCTCACATGAACTGTACAAATGCAAAAATTCCACACTGCATCGGTCGTGGCGCAGGATAGTCAGGACCACACTGCCCATTACATCCAACAGTTTTGGTAGGGATCAATGGGCTGCAGTTCAGAGTCCCCTCTCTTTTATTCAACCTCTGTCTTCTGTCCCCCTCTATCCAACTATAATTCTCCCACCGATAACACGGCCGATACTCGCAATGGCTCATTTTCAAATGACGTCATGAATACTACTCCATCTTGTAACTTGGATTACTTCAAGACTCTTCAGTCTCTTAATCTCAACTCATTTAACATGCGCACTCTCACGCAGGCCAGTCAGCAGGCTTGTCGAGCGCTCACAATAGATTCGCTGAAGATTGTTGTCTGCTGCGTAAGTGAAACGCTTATCAAGGATTCAAGCTGTGTGATTCAACTAGCTGTTCCTGGTATCTCATCGAGACATTTCCTCCGTAATTCAGGAGAAAAAGCAGCCGGAGCTGTGAGTCAGCGTGGTGTAGGAATAATCTTGACAGAAAAGACTGAAGCTGCTGTTTTAGACTGGATACCGATTAGTAGCCGTTTATGTGATTTGAGGCTCCAGGGATCGGTTGACTTTCGAAAGGATAGCGGTGTTAATAACCGCTCCTTTATAATACTGGCATACCCACCAAATGGTTCCAGCTCTGACCAACAGCTTGTTTAGGTGGGCGTTGAGCCTCACTCTCTTAGAGTGCAGATGTCAGGAATAGGCTTCTCCAGTTTCGTTCAGACATTCGGTTATTCTGTCTAGTATGACTTCGACAGCTCCAATTATCTCGGTATCAGCCAAGTCTGTATAATACGGAGTGCAAAAGGGGTTAACGAGACCAATCACAGTGCTCAGGCAGAACTGAGCAAGCTTCCTTGATCGATCGTCTCGAGTCATTGAAGCACCGTTTGTCGTTGACGGGTAATTTGTAACAAATTATTGAACTATTAGGTAAAACGAACACAATGGGAGGAGAAGTGGAAAATCACAAATCTTAGGCCTTTTCACTTGCTCTGTGAATTCTCCAAACGCACCCACTGGTTTCGCTGAAAGTTTATGATTTCGAACAACAAAGCACTTTTGAGTGTCCTTGCGTAGATTACCAACTGTAGGCATGTCGACTTTTTCGGCTTCAACAAATATGTATGCAAAGGTAATACCGCAAAGCTCCCAGTCAACCTAAGCAAATGCCTAATACCATCTGAGAAGTGAATATTCAGCTTCTACCTCATCACATAACAAATGGTCAAAATGCATCACTTCAAGCTAAACTGTAGTTTATTCACTTTTGTCACGAGATCTCGCAAGACTGAGTTCAATATCGTGTGAGTATGTCCCCAGTTTTGTACCTATCGGGCGTAAACATAACCTTACAGGCGCCATCACAGCCCGTGTGCGAATGATTTGCGTGGATGAGGCGGTGAATGTAGAATTAGACATGGTAAGACAAACGCTTCTGGATAACGGATACCCCGAGCACTTCGTTCAGAAGAACATAGCAGAAAGAGTAACGAGACAAGCTCTAGTGACCGTCAAGAAGAAAGAGTCGTGCATTCAACTCCCTTTCAAAGGGGTTGCTCGCAAGACGCTTGGATAAGGCAATCACTTGCACCTTTCTCACTCCTACACTACGTGCCAGCTTCACCAGTCGACCGGTGATCTCAACGAACCTGGAAGACAAGTTACCTGTCCCCATCTCGTCCATGATAACCTACCCGTTTGATTTCTCATGTTCAGCAAGCTATATAGGTAGAACAACACGGCAAATATCACAAAGGATCAAAGGGCACAAATCAAATTGACTTACTTCGGGAAACAGGAAATTCATCGCCAGTGTAATTGTGGCGCACCTTGCAAATACTGAACATTACATAGACGACGACGCGTTCGAAATAGTCTATAGATTTCCCACGACTGCGCTGAAAGTAGTCCAAAAACAACATTTAGCAACGGCAAAGGCTATAGCGATCAGGTTATTCAATCCATTGTTCTCAGAAACGTTTTTTTAAAGCATTCAAACTGCCCTTACCACGATCCGAGACAGACCTTGCAATTCGGTGTGACTCGAAAACCGACCCTTTTGTTGAAACCGGAAGTGTATAATCCCCGAAACTCCAACCAGCAGCAATGAGTCTTCCAGGCTGAACACTTCTCCTTCCAATTTATTTGTATGGCCAGGTTTCTGGGAGGAGAAAGGCTCTCAGCTCTACATAATAATAATGCAGAATGCCTTGCGAGATTTTCAGGATGTGGGCGTCTAACTAGCAAATAGTGAAAAGTTATGTGGCCTAGATTTTCCAGACGGCCTTGTCACTTTGTTCGGATGGACGAAATGTGCACAACGAACATAAGATAGACTCGCATGGACTTTGCACGTTCAAAGTACAAAGTGATGTTGCAAGACTTGAGGCTATTCTTTTCGAGCTTGATGCTCGAAGGGGAGGTGCTGGCAGTTCTGATAGCTCCAATTACCTCGGTATCAGCCTGACAACAGATGGGAGCACGGCAGTCGAGGTGGCACGCTTGTAACAAAAGCTCTAGCAGCTAACGCTGGACAAAAGCACTTGTGGTGCCGACCTGATATTTTGCTAAATTTGAATTTTTGTGTGTACTGTGCTGCTGTACGCCCAGTTCTATTGTGTGGTTGAGAAGCATGGAGTCTGTGTGCGGAAGATGTCGTCCGATTGGTGATAAGGATTAATGTGTCAGAACCGAAATCGGTCAGGAATGTACCGAAAAATCGATGCGTCATGTGAAATGTTATGGTAGAATTTTATTGCTCAATAACACAGCGTAGTCGAGATCGTTGGTAGGTTGTCGACGTTTCGGTCACCACGGGTAACCTTTTTCAAGACTGGTTTTACAACCGAATGAAACTGGAATAATAGCTTAGAGCAATTGGGTGTTAGTCACAGTGTGTTCGTGTGTTGGTCTGTGTGTTTGTGATGTTGTTTTAGTGTAAGAGGTGGGTGGGTGGGTTGAACCTCCGTCCATACTAAGTGTCAGTGTTAGTGGGGACATTTGAGGTCAACAAGGTGCTATGACCCGTTTTGGTGTTTATCCATCCGCGTCGTAAGTGCCATCCATATACTTGAAATCTCTGCCCCATCGTTGCGATTGAGACACGATTGGTGCGCGTTAATTGCCAGAGCCACCGCGTAGAGACGTTCGGTGTACGTACGGAACCCACATTGGAGGATTCTGGTGTTTTCGTAGTCGATGGTGTGGTTTTCGGATATGGCATGAAGTGCGATTGCAGAGTCGCGTTCTAACTTTCTTAAAACCATTTGGTCCCTCGGTCTGCATTTTTCTTTATTTTTGTGTTCTGCGATTCTGGTTTTGACCTGTCTGCATGTTTGCCCAATGTACTGAGCGGGGCATTCTTTGCAGTTGATCATGTAAACACAGTTGTTCTGTTCGTGTATGTGTTGAGAGGCATTGGTTCTTGTGAGATGGCGTCGCAACGTGTTATCTATTCGGAAGAAAACGCGAACACCATACGCACCAAGCACTTTCCTGATTGCCTCCGATGTGCCCGATCTGTACGGCATACCAACGGAGGTTAGCCTGTTTACGTCCTTCTCGTCGTGTGTTGCTGACTTGTTTCTTAACACATCGGTAACTAGTCTTCGTGGGTAGTTGTTGTTTTGAAGAACCGTGTGTAAGCGTTGCATTTCCTGTTTATGAGTGACACCGTCGTTGCACAATTTGTCGACTCTGTTGGCTATTGACGATAAGAGTGCCCGTTTTATGCATTGTGGATGGGCTGAGTTCAAGTCAAGATATCTGTCGGAATGTGTAGGTTTCCTGTGAAAGCTCACTGTAAACCTACGGGAGTTGTTTACTTGTAGTCGACAGTCAAGGAAACTGATGACTCTCTCAGTGCTCTCAGTTTCCATTGTGAATTGAATTGAGGTAGACTGATTATTGAGACATTGTAGAAAGTCATGCCTATGTTCTGATTTCAGAATTGCAAACGTATCGTCTACATATCTGACATAGATTCGTGGTGGATTGTGAAATGTGGCCAATGCTTTAGTTTCGATCGAGTGTAAGAACAGATAAGCTACAATGGGTGATACAGTAGAACCCATGGCTACGCCGTCAGTCTGTCTGTACAATGATTGGTTAAATGTAAATAAGGTGGAAGTGAGGCATAGCTCAAAGCCAGTGATAATATCAGTTGGATTCAATGGACATCTGTGTTCTAAGGTGGTGTCATTGATCAATATGGAGTGTAGAAATTCCAAACTGTCTTCAATGGGCACGCTTGTGTAAAGAGATGTCACATCAAAGCTCACCGCTGTTTCGTCTTCTCCTAATACGACAGTCTTTAGAATGCGGGAGAAATCAAAGGCGTCATTTATGTGACTTACCACCATTTTTTGGTGCGGCTTTAGTAGTGTACTGATGTACTTGGCTAACATATAGGTTGCACAAGGGGTATAATCCACGATTGGTCGGATCGGTGTGCCGACTTTGTGGATTTTTGGTAGTCCGTAAAATCTTCCAGGTCTGTTCGTCTTAGGATTCAAAGCAAACCATAAAGACTTCCCTAGCTTTTCTTTCAGCCCAGAAAGGTATTTGCTTATCTGTGCCTTTGTTTTGTTCAGTGTGGCGTTGGCTTTCTTTTCTTCAATTCTTTCATATGGTCCATCTTCCAAGTGTTGTCAAACTTTTGATTCATAGTCGGACCTATTTAGATCGATTGTAATGTTGCCTTTGTCAGCTTTGGTGATGTGAATCGATTTGTTACTTTGCAGTGTGGTTAGTGCCTTCTGTTCGTCTCTTGATAGATTTGACGAAATTGCTTTCTGATTCCTGAGAATATTACGTATTCTGAGTCTGATTTTATTGGCTATTTATTGGCTATTATTCCAGTTTCATTCAATTGTAAAACTAGTCTTGAAAAAGGTTACCCGTGGTGACCGAAACGTCGACAACCTACCAACGATCTCGACTACGCTGTGTTATTGAGCAATAAAATTCTACCAGAAGATGTCGTCGCTTTGACGATTTTGCCCGTCGAAGTTTGCGTAGCATCGGTAGGATTAGGTGCAATGACCGGATGAGCAATGCTGAGGTCAGAAATCGAGTGTTAGTTACTATTTCAGAGGACATTCTATCACAACTTTCCTCCTAGGGAGCGAAGATAGCCACGTGGAGGTCAACGGATGATATGACAGTATGGAATGTGGAAATGCACATTGAACTTAGGAAAAGTAGGTGAATCACATCATTGTGAGCGGGGTTTCAAATGATTCCTCAGCCAGTTGACTGGATACACTGAAGAATATGGCAGTAAACCGAGAGCAGTGACGATCGTGTTGTCAATTTCAGTCAAATCAGAATGGTTGATCAATGTGCGTTTGTCCAGTTAGACTGTGTATTCCGTGTGTTGGTTGCTGGGACGTTATTGCCTTTACCCACCAGTGTAGTTTCACTTGCTGTTCATTTTGTATATAACTATTCTTTCTATTTCTACGTGCAACATGGTGAGAGAGGCGGTGGACAGTGGGGCTCGCTCTGTTGTTTAATGCTGTGCGATAATGATGATGACGATTAGAACTTTTGGGCTATTTTTTACGAAAATATAAATACGATTGCCTTAGCGAATATGCTTTGTCTATTGAATCGAGCTGCACCATATCCATATACAGATTAGGTGTTACAAGTGGAATGATAACAACTTATTTACAATGTATCTTCGAAGGCTCATTACAATTATTAGGCAGTAAAATATATTTTCCGTCCACGGAAGCCACTGCACTTCTTCGGCTTTTCAGCCAACCACTGCTGCTTTGGCTTCTTACTAATTCTGATTTGCCGTCGACATTTGAATGTTCTCGAATTGTCTCCTTTGTCAGTGGGTAACGGTCTCAATGTTTCACCGGAAGCAGTGCGGCACATCAGTGTCAACCGGAATGTGAAAACTGGAATGGAGAATCACCTAAGCTTCCATCAGGTCAAATGTGGTGACGGACAAAAAAACCGATACCATATCTTTAGTGCCAATCGTGATCAGGAAATGAAATTATCATATCTAACTACAAAATGTTACTTCTTTTGGGAGAAGTTTCTAATAAAAGTGTTTCTTGTTCGGTTCTGATGGGCATATTACATGGTGGAAGTCTTTTGTAGAAAACATTTTCTTGCAAAGAGGTTATCTCATTCAGAAGGGTGGCAACCTCACAGAGACAACTGTAGATTCATATATATATATATATGTATATATATCTTTATAAATGTATATATGAACGAAAAATTACCGGTCTTCGGGTTTGTTCTATTTTTAGTGGGAAACGGTAGAAGGGAAGAATGTGAGGGCATTTTGCTAAGGATGATTAAAAGTTTCTTCAGTAATGAAAAGACATTCCACGTTTCTCTACAGCATAACACTCCTGATAAATAAGTTTTTGCAGATGAGAACAGGTCAGGCTATCAACTGAACTGATACTACTATTGTTCAAAAAGATTACCATGCACAAAATTTATTTGTAGTATCGTATAGAGCAACGTTCCCTTCTCGTGATTCAAGCTGAATTGTATGCCAGGAACGTGAATAGACCCTCGAAATACAATGTCAGTTTAGTCCCTTCTGGGTACAAATAAATTGAGCCATAGTTATCTGAACATAAAACGTCTTTTACAGCCGCTTTCAACTGATTTATTGTGTGCTGAGCCTGTACATTCGCTTTTGTTTCCTTGCCTGTGTAGATTGGCGTTTCAGTGGTCGTTTCTGTTACTGATGAACAAAAGCGCCCATTCGTTGACTGCAAAATGTCCAGTCGACTTGTAAAAATCGAGAATTCTGGCCTTCGATACTGGCTAAGATACACCTCAGAAGAAGTCCTATTCAGAAGGGAAAGACGATCAACGAAAAACGTATGTTTCCACTGGAAATGCTAGGTGAAAATGAGAGGTAACAAGTGCACAACTGATCGTCGAATAGTCACTTTCGAAAAATTCAATTGATCCTAATGGTGATTGTTCTCTGACACGGTGCCATTCGAATCCACGAAAAGAGAAGCAAAAGAATATAATAGACCATTTTGTATGAAACTGTTTTGCTTCCAGTCGTCGTCGTGGTAACTCGAAGCGATTGCTTCTCACCAAATCAGGACTTCTCCACAGGATTGTGCCCACGTTTAAACCTGCTTCGCCCTTAGTATATATATATATATATATATATATATATATATATATAATATATATATATATATATATATATATATTCCAGTCATTCCGAGTAACGTGTAGGATTCATGACACCATGTTTTGCCGACGGTCAAGTATTCCTGGCTGTCATGGAGGACGACATCTGAACAAACTTAACTCGGTGACTTGGATCAGCCCAAAGAGGAGCAGGGTGATTTCGAATCCGATACATTAAATAGTTACAATGAAAACCAATTAACTAATGACCTATTTGTTTCATCTGGGTTAAACATTGGATGACCGTTGTTATTTGTTCATGTTAGGATTCCGATTGTCACTCAAAACAATGGGTAATTCAGATTTTACCATATTTTATTACTTAAGTTCAAAAATACCATGGGAGGATCCATCGCATAGTTTTCCTCTCAAACTATATTTTACGTATTACGGTTCTTGTGTTTGATGCGTAAATCATGCAACATTAGGAGAGTTCCTCTCACGATAGTCCCCCAGGTTTTACATAAATTGATGTGGGTCAGCCTACAGAAAGAAAGTACGCTTATTGACGTTCACTTTGAAATCTACAGCTCACAGAGTCAGACTTTTCGATGTGAAAAAAGCAAGTTGATTTCCCATTACAGCTTTATTTGCTGAATAATAGCTTCCGTTGATTGCTGGTTACTTTCGGTGTGCTCCTAGCACAACCTGAGGGAAATCGGGTAAGTTTAAATCCTGCTTTCTAGTTATGATGGTTACGTTCGTCGTTCTTTATATACATCAAATACGAGAAAAACGGTAACATGTAGTTGACTTCGGAGCGATTCGAACTGATTAGTGGAAGCTACCCACCTTCCATAACCAGATGTGTCCGGTAATCGTACCGGTCGGCACTAGTTAAGTCACAGATAAATCCTGTCTTGGACATTCAACTCAAGAATTAGCTCTGTGTGGTGGATGTCGTATTGTGTGGCTGTCCACTAATTCTTGTCTGAATACTATTCCGCCTTCGAACAATCTAATAATACTAACATAAAACAGACAGATTGCACAGAATGTAGGAGTCACTATCACCATTGGTCGCACGACAAACTAACTGGTCCAAATTCGCATTGGCCATTGTTTCCCCTAATTAATCGATTGTAAGTATGGCTAGCCAACACTTGAGCCGAATTCTTTCTTGTCTCACGGATACACTGTCCAGTCTTGTGAGGTCCCGTTCACTCAAACCTTGACCTGGACTTTGGACAGACGCTAAAGTGCTAACCGTTAGCGAGGCCCGACTGTCTCTCGCCGATAGCATACTCCATTTGAGATACGCACTAAATGCTTCTGTTCTTTGACTTATCAAATATAATCACAATGCTACTTTGCAAGTTCGTTCTCCGGGAAAACATTGGATCTGTTCACATTCCCTATTCCGTCTTGTGAGATATTTCGAAAACATCCGAATATTCTGTTCACTCTTGAAAACGGAACTTTACAGTTTCCGACGTTTTCCACTTTCAGATAACGGTAAATATTTCCGAGCAGATTGGGGAGGTTGAAATGAACAGACCGAAATCTGTTCAGCTGGAATTGTACTTTCGGAGAGGCCGCGCGATCATTGAATCGTCATTGTTGATTATCTGCCCAAAATTCGAGAAGTCTGATAAGCCGCAATGCACTGTAAAAGTGCTCCGTCTGAGCAACGGAAAACAAAATAAAGTGGACCATACAAGCTTCTCCAATATCACTGAGTTTAACGTAGTCCAGCAGAGTCGAGTGCAAATCAATTTTACAAATATCAGATCCTCCGGCGAGAAGACCTTCTATTTCGAAGAAATTATTAATTTCTAACTACTTATTTACTGTCAATAATGTTTCACTGTACTATACAAATGATTTGTTTTGTCCCAATATATCACAAGTGAATGAACACGTAATTGATGCATACGACTACACTGAAGATAAAAACATTGGAAAACTAGCTTGATTTCAATGTTTCTTAATCAACACAATATGCATGACAGCGTTATTATTTACACCTTTTTCACAAGAGGTTTATCCAAAGATCGGATATGGGCCTAATATCACTCACCCATTGAGTTAGTCTGCAGACAATCTACGACTTGCCATGAGTGTTCTGTGGGTCACGATAGACTTTGATCATGTAAACATTGTCCCTGAGATCTAAGAGGAAATGGCAGAGGGGGAGGGGGGGTGCAAAGACGAATTCCGGCGTCTTACGCCCTGACCAAAATATGGTGCCTCACCGTTCTGAACAGCTCACCACAAACCCTATCCGGGTTGTGGACAGTGCCGTTACACTCACCTTCGGGTTAGACTGAGCTGGGTATGAAACGAATGCTCTCCTAGTTGGAAAATCAGTTCCAAACATTAACGGCGTTGGAAGTTGCTCGCGAATGTGTTCAGCCAGGCGTCTGGTCGTGAGACCGCAAAATGTTGTTTCACAAAAGCATATACAGGAATACACAAACAATGAGACTGCCGAGTCAGGCTCGTTGGCTTGCAACCGCAAACACACCGCTGAGAATGAACACGCAGTCTGGCAGCATGAACAATCTTTTGTGCACAGTAGCTGCTAGTGTGTCACCTATAAATTGTAGAGAGATGTTCGCTGGCATTATCTCCGCCATTGTCTTCCTTTGAGTTTCCCTCTCCCGGTTAATTTAATATTCAGGTTATCCATTATGAGTGTATTTCGCACCGTACGGAGTTCTTCTTCCATGGTATTTATCATCTGTGCACATCATTGAGTTAGACAGCTGATTAGCCGTCTTTTGATTTTAAGCGTCAAACGGCTGCCTAAATGTGTACTTTTCTATTCCACATTGAATTTCTGTTCTCCGATCGCAATAATTTACCTATTCTTGGACCAGTCAGATGTTTGTCACAGAGAAATATTCAATTTCCCGTTTCGGTCATTGGCGAGCTGTGCATTGTAAAAGTGAGGCAAAAGTATAAGCTTGCTCATTTGTCAATTGCTCATCTACATGTGAATGCTTATCACTCGTGTTTTACTGAAAAGCAGTGCAGTATTGCCTAAAGCTCCCGAAACTACTAAATTTTTCTAGGAGTTCTTGATCATGAAATAGACTTTACTGCTTTGTAGGAAATTCTCGTTTCTTTGTGAAGACAAAACATGAGATGCAATTACGATCAATTTGGAGATCAAACAAAGTGTGAGCCATTGCATGGCGGTAGAAAACAAGAAGATTATCACCATTCCGTTTGAATCCCGTTTTGATGAGGAATTGACTTTGAAAAATGCAACAATAGATGTGCGCCACAAAGGTCAACCTATCACGGATCTTGATTTAACAATGCATGTCAACAATTCGGATGTCTATCCAGGTTGAAACGGACGGAAATACGAGCGTAGTTACTACTAAGTCTTTTCATCTACACCATGACCCAGGTAAAAATGCAATAATTCTGTTATATTCTTACACTTGCAGCAACACAATTTTTACTTCACGTATTCACGCCGTACTCTTTACGAATATTTCCCTCTTGTGTTCACACTATTTGAATAATGGCTAAAAGTTTATCCGCAGCTGATGTTGCAGTTTTGTGAGGGAAATAAATAAGACAGCTCAATAGTAATGCAACAGAACGCGACCGCGGGAATGAATATGAACAGTTTTAGTGAGAGAGCATTCATGTAAACAACCGTCGCGCGGGAGCTAGGACACCTTATACTGCTGAATTACGCAGTGTTTATTTTTTTATAGGTGATGGAGTGGTATTCAGTGGCATTGTACGACCAAGGATGTTGACTTCCGTTGGGTCACCGTCGACACGTTTGCTGATCTTCACTCAGTTAAACATGTCAAACAATTTCGCGGACGCACACAAGTGCTCACTGGAACAGAAACTGTGTTGGCAAAAATCCTATTTGTGCATCAGAAATGTAAGGACCAAGCGTTCTCCTAAGTGGATTTATAGGTGCAGTAACAAATCCTACTCAAAGTTATTGAATATCGTGAGAAAACCTAATTTTCTGCATGTGAACGATTGTGCAGCACTATAGTTTCTGATGACACCCATCCGCTGCATTCATCTACAACTTGCGGTAATTACCACTCTGGTACACGTAGTAAATTCATATTGATGTATTCACGAATTACAAGTTTTAAACTCAGATTTTACATATTCAGCAAGGTTCCTTTTTTCGAATGTGCACCTCGTGAACGACTAGTGGGAAAATTTGACGTAATCAAGATTGGCCTTTATCCATCAATTTCTTCATTTGCAAACATGGTGTGCTGATCTTCACGATTGAACCATCATCCTTTTATTGTCTTATCATATATTTATTGCCATTGCCGAAGCATATAACTGATAAGCATTCACTGAAAACTTCCTCCTTTCGGACTAGTAAAGTGCGTCCTGGACTCAACTGGAGTGGGTGTTCCTGTAAGATGAGCCACAACTGCTATTTTTCACGTGGAGAAATCACATTCAACCTGGAGAACGACGACATTGTGGTTGCTAATTGGGGTTTTATTGGAGACAATGTCTAAAGAAGAATGGACAAAGATTTTTCGATGCACACAACTCAGCTGTCGACTGACCCATTTAGAACTGTTAGCAAATCACAGATTGGATTCTCCAGTGGACATCTCTGTGAGGAGCATCCTTTCACACATCTGATGCACAAATTGCATTTTTCTGAAGGAAGACATACTTAGTGTACAAGTCTAAAGAGGAACGGACAGCGGAGGAACAGGTACGCTCATGAGCAGCAACAACTGCAAAATTAGTTTTGCATCCGAGAATCATTGTTCACCCATCTAACGAAGTCCCCTCTCACCAAGAAACACCAGTCAGGATAGTTTTTGCTGACAGGGAAAGGATTAGTTATGGTAGAAGTGTTTCTTGCAATGAGGTTATTTTGAACGGAAGGGATTAATCCTGGAGTGTGGAAGCACTGGTTGCTAACTAGTTACATCTGAGGTACGTTTGTGATTCACGGGCACGTTATGCTTCAGATTTGCGGTTGGTACCGTCGAACCATTATCAAAAGTTACGTAGGGAGGTCGCCCGGAGCGAAGTTCTTGCGAAGCCGATAAATCTTTCTGTATTGTAAATAGAGGAAAAGAATCAACATGAAAAGCATTTGCCACTGTACTCATACTTCGTGTAATAATCTTGCCAATGAACAGAAACATGTATTCTCAATTCCGTGAAAGTGAACAGTTTTAAACTGACGCAAGACTAACCCAGAATATGAAATTTTGCGACAGTGTACCACTCAGTTCGCAAAATATCCCTACCAGTATGTCGAACAGGATGATGGCTCGAGGAGACCTTGTTTTGAGCATTACTAGATGAAGGCTGCTATTTCATACCAAACTGATTTTGGACTGTGTGCCAAACAAAACATGGTAAAATCAAGGACGAAGGGTAGATAGCCCAAGTTCAAGGCTATTGCGCATAGAGATATACAGGTAACTGACATGCCGTCCTGCGAGTGCGTTGCACTGAAAAACTGAATGATAAGGCGGTTGCTGAAGGCCAGCATAGTAGGAACTGCTATTGACCGGTGAGGCATGAGCACTACGGGAAACTATTTGGCATTTCTGCTTAGTGCGGAAAAGTTGTTTTCAAAGAATTTAGGTTGCTACATGGTGATTTCGAATCTACAATACTTTTTAGATTTTTCCTATTTAAAAACCTTTACTTTCCTAATTTAATCCAGTGACACGGTCCAAATAAATACGACATTGAAGAATACGGAACGGTCCCAATGCGAATGCAAATTAACAATGCTGGATCTTCATGCTGGACCATGGGTCGTCGATGGAGTACTGGTTGATACCAACAAAATGAATGCTAAGTTGAACAAGACAGATATTCGACGAACGGAGATACGCGTTAGTGGAATATCCTCGTTAGTTCAGTGACCGAAATATATTGTGAATTTGTTCTTTGGCTACTTCCACGTTTTCAATCTTTCTCATGAACTGATTCCATTTAATCCATTTTAAAAATGATTTTCATATTTCCCATATACTCAATTCATTTATCACATTCGAATTCCCAACTACGGATATATTGCACTTTACCGATATATGTTTAGCTTTTGGGGTTTGACGTCCATCAAATTTCACATCTTTTCCAGTATCGGCATCTAATATTCGACAATCACATTATACAGTATAACTATAACAGACCCTTCACTGAAATAATTCCACATGTTTAGTGGCTCAAATTGTTCCACGAAACATTTTCAAAGTGGTTATTTTAATACTCCAAGCAAACAAACAAGAATGGTCCATTTTGTTTCGTCAATCCTGAACTACAAAATGCAAAGGAAATAACATGTATGGTGTACATTATAACCCATTTCCATTTCTTCAACGTAATCCGATTTCGGAGGGAATTCCGTAAATTATTGCAATATTAAATAACTGCCCGAAGCAAAACAGGTGAATCAAACTTGGAAAAGATAATCACACTCTCCAGTTCTGGAATATGCTTACTCTCGTTCAGAGTAATTAAATGGAAGTAGATGTTCTAATTCAAAACTCTTGCACTCGTTTGAACTCTTCCAGCTATTTACTGAATAACTGCATCTATAATTTGGACATCCAGATTATCGAATTCATTTCAACCGAAACTTTTCCTTTCATTTGTGCCTTCTTTGCAGTGTACCTTCAATGCATACCACGACAATTCACATATCTGTGTCTTCAAACACTCGTTCCAAGCCCGAGGACTTAGAATTATACCCACAAAACCAGTGAGCAAAAGTGACATAACAAAAGTTTCTGTCCATCTCCATGGCATATCTTACAAAAGAGAAATCCACCAATTTGGTGAGTTCCAAATAGCTGTATTTGTTTTCGCATCCTCCCAAGAACTAATTGTAAGTGATTAGTAATTGGTGGTTATTAAATACTCATAAAATTTCCCTCTGTAATATGCTACAGAATGACGTATCCGCGCCACATGTCCCCCATTGTCCTTTGTTGAACCAATCCCCTTTTCTAGATCCTTTTAATAAACCGTACACACTGGCACCGGAAGGGGGACCCACACTCCCACAATCAATGCCGTTATTTAATCGATCGTATATTCGTGTGAAAGATATATTGATCATCTGCCATTCAGTCCCGCAATTGGCCACATTCTCCTATCCCAGAATGGAATGTACTGGTCTTGTTGACGGGAATCGTTTAACGTGGTTTGGTGAGTGACAGTCTGCCGATTCAATTAATACTATTTTTAAAATTTACTGAGCCGAAACGGCACTCGTTAACTGCACTGTCGTCATTCACTAATCGTTTCTGTTATAGATCTTGGCCCAATGATATCGTCGATAATAACATACCAAAACGAAGACAAACGTTTCCTCGCTGTGGGTCCAGATCGGAGTAGCATTTTAGGTATCAGAGATTTGACGGACCAGTGGACTGGAATATCCCTATCTGAATATCGCAATTGCATTGATAGGAAGAGCTACACGAATGCAACATATCTCCCATGGGATGAAGCACGGACGTTTAACAAGAATCTATCCGGGAAGATGTGTGCAGAATTCACAGCTGACGACTGGAACTGTAAGTACTCGCCCTAATCACATTTTGTAGCACGATCCATTCACGTTCGAATTTGTGACACATGACTGCCACGACCAATGATAAAATTATTGCTTAATTTACAAATGTCATTATTACATGAAAACAGAGTGATAGAATGATACCCTCAGGACCTTCTGTCTTTCAAAGTAGTTAAGAAGTTGTGACTATTACCACGTGTTAACCATTCACGATTGGTAATGTTTTGAGAATAACAACGTGCATTAGACGACGGGCTACAATCTACACATAATACGTGTGCAAACTTTTCCCTTCACACAGTTTTTCGCAATATTATATTTCAAAGTACAAATCCTAACGATTCTATATTTCCCATTAAGTATATATTAGATAGTGCATGACATGTAATGATATCAAATGAGCACTCAGTTGATGATGAGATAGTTGATCGGGCCGTAAGGTCTTATCTCAAAGGATGTTCAATGCAATAACAGCCTTTGCACAAAAAAATAAGGAGCATTAGATTACTTGATATATTATGGAGCATTTCGTCGTATCTTTACAAGTGGGGTTTGTATTCATGATGATCATTTTTTGTCCTTCTTAAATCTTTCAGAGAGTTAACGTGCATTCTCATCATAGATACCATACTAGCACAGTTTAGGATATTCTCACACAATAAGTATGAATAAATGAACAATTTAACTCTGAGAGTGAAATAGGAGCAAATTATATTAGTATCCTCGGCGGTGACCCATCTGGACTACTGACTTAATCACACTTTATCTTGATTAGAACCCCGTGTACTTAGAAGGAATATATCATCCATGAACCCCTCGTTTGAGGTAATTATGGAGCCTAGAGCTGTTAGGCTACACCAAATATTGTTCAAGTCTGATAGTTTGTTTCTTTACCATCCAATTTTCACCTGTCCACCTGAAAGGATGAATGTGTATACAGTAGCAATTTACGCCAAGCACAAGCACAAGCAAACTAGTAGACACGCAAATACGTAGGCAACCGTGTGAGTCAACGATGTATGCAAGTGAAAGCGTAGGCCGAATGCACAATCGGATTGCACCACACGAGGTCGCTGGCGAATCATTACTGAAGAACTGACAGTTTACATGGGAGTGTGTACAAGTGGTTTTATTCCCACACCAATTCACCTGTTGCGACATTTTATGACGGTATGTGCATTGACGATGTCACCTCGACTAGTAATGAAACCTTCGCGATCTAAACACCAAACTCAGCGATCAGAACATCATAACAGAATCTTTGGTGTTAGTCCACTGATAAATGTGCCGTTTTCATCAGGTGGTAAAAGAGCTTTACCGAAGGCTGTACATCCAGTTCAGAAAAGCTGCTCTCATCATTCGAACGGATATGTCCGTCGAGATGGATGAGTGACATTTTCCATCGACGGCAGAATCCCATTCAGAGTGGACATAAACTATTTCTTTTAGTCTTCGTCCTTCATTGTACCTCTTCTTTTTCCAGTGAGGAGTCAAATTGACCCTTTACGGTCTAACTATGAGTTCCTGATCACTCCAGTATTGATCGATTGTCCACCTACCCGAAATTCGTCGATTCTCATTACCGATGCACACTTTCATTTGTCGTTCGATTAGGATGCGCACTGATCCACTGCCCTGTAAGGAATTTCGTTCCCACGATCCGATTGTCTATCGGCAACACCCACCAGTTCAGTCAGCCGCACTTGATTTACATTGGTGACACATTGCTGACTGGGTTTTATTTGATGCTGAAGATGAACAACACATGACGACTAACTACATCCACAATCAGTGCTGAAGGCCGGTTGACACAGGACTCTGGACCTGAGCTTACAATCCAGGTATGAAAAACCACTTTCGGTGAGCGTTCATACATACATACATATATACATACATTCAAATACACATACACATACACACACGCATACACATACACACGAACACTCGCATACATACATACAGATTGGGGTGACTAAACCAGTACGGATACTGGCGCTATTTGAATGTGGTTTTCAAAATGGATGCACGTCATGTGACCGGTTTGACTTCTGCAGCGTATAAACTGCAATTCACTCACGTGTTGTAGGAATGTCAGTCAAAGTGTGAAGACCTGTTGAGAATGGCATCGACGGACGGCATAGCCTCGTTAGCAGACAGCACATCGTCGGCTGCTCACAATGCATTCGATGTTTGGGAAGAAACCACGGGTTATGGGAATGCCGGTCATATAGCCGATGTAATCAAGGCTGTTGTAATGCTCACCATCGCGGACTGTAACATTAGGACACAGATTTGCTGGACGGTTCATGTTGTGTCCCAAATTAGGTAAGCAGAAGGAAAGCACACCTGAAAGGATGAATGTGTATACAGTAGAAAAGTACACCAAGCACAAGCACAAGCAAACAAGTAGACACGCAAATACGTAGGCAACCGTGTGAGTCAACGATGTATGCAAGTGAAAGCGTAGGCCGAATGCACAATCGGATTGCACCACACGAGGTCGCTGGACAAGTGGCACGATCTCATTGGTCAGTGTTATCTGGGATGAACCAGGACTAACGTCAACTGTGTACGTGGGTGTACGACTGCGAGGCGTGTGATCATGGATGAAAGATATTTGTTTCAAGTGTTTGCGGTGTGCGTGTGCGTGCTAGAATGTCTGTCTGAGCACATGACCGTTCACTCCGAGCACATCTCACATACAGTGTCTCATACCGGCCTGTACAAGTGGATCGAATGGGAGTTAACAGGCTATGCATTTATGGCCAGCGGTTTGGACACCACTTTCGTCTGCAGTAGCTTTCTGAGTGTCATCGGGACAGAAGTCATGCGATATTTACTTCTGTTACAACATTTAGCGTTCATATGCCCTGAAGACCATCACTCTTGATGGGTATCGAAGGATCCGTAGTGTTTCCAGAGATTGTCTTCTGTTAGAATAGAAAACCGTCTCGTGATGGTCATTCTTTAGTTCTTAGCCGAAGGAAAATCAAGGAAAACTGCAGTGGTAATACTGGGCTGCTATGTGCGTGACACATATGCACTGACGATGTCACCTTGACTGGTGACGAAACGTTTGCGATCTAAACGCCAAGCTCAGCAATCAAAATATCATGTCAACCATTAACCTGGGCTGCAACCAACACAAATATTCAAAACCACTGACTACAAAGAACTGGTTCTTCAGGCTTGTAGCGGCAACTTAATTTTTGCTTAATGACAGTCTGCTCTGGTTGCCGAATGTGAAGACCGCATCCAGCTTCGGAAAGCAAATCAGAAGAATGCTGGCCCGAACAGGTTTTCATATCCACAAGTAGATAAACAACTCTCTGGGTGTGCTGAAGAAAATTTCTCGGTCCAATAGGACCATGAACCATGTAGCGTTCTACAAACATGAAAGAACATCAGAATACATTGGGTATTCATTGGGGTGCTATATGCGATATGTTTTACATCTGTCACATCAATCCGGAACGACCATTTACCAGGAGAGATGGCCTACCGGGCAGTTTCATCGTTTTACGACCTATCAGGGTTTATGTTCTTTATAATCCTCACACCAAAGGCCTCTCTGCATTGTATGGAAGGCCTTCAAACTAGTCGTGCTGTTGATTGCTTCTCAGGACAAATTTGGTAAATCACCACTGTACTTGCACCAATATTACATTATTCTTCTTTTGTTGTTATAGAAACAATGTTCTATTAGCGACATGTCTATTATTGTATCATATCCGTGTGACTTCATCAGATCATTGAAATACTCGAACCTGTTGATGGAATGCAGCTTTGAAAAGTCAGTAAGAAATGAAACAAAGAGAATTTTCGGAAAACCAAACGAGTATCACTGTAAACACTGAGGTGATTAGAAAGTCGGACTAAGGAAGCAAGCTTTGTCAAGTATGTACTTATCGACTATCATAAGCTCCTATGTTCGATCAGTGATTAGGAAATCGATCGAATTGAATTATTTGGTCCATCAACGGGAGTTTAACCAACTGGGTGTCATTTCCCCACATGAAACCAAGCTCCACACTAATACTGATGATGGAATCATCAGACTAGATGGGTTTTACTCTTTTCGGGTCAACCGCCCGGTGTTGTGCCGCAAACGTGGAGGAGGCGTCATTACTTTTATGAGTGAACGATGGTTTAGTCGGGCGAAAATTATTTTTCAAGTATTCTTCATCTCACATCAGTGCTTCTGTGCTAGAGTGGAAAATTAAATACCTAAGTCATCACTCGTCTATAGTTCTTGTTACCATGTGCATCTCCCCAACATGTCTCCTCTCCGAGCTTGATGGATTCTCTGATATTTCCTCTGTAAATCTACTGAACTTTGTTGACTCTTCCTTATGTGTTGCCTGTGGCGATTTTACTAGGTTAAGTGTGAGTTTCCTTAGATCATTTGACCTGGTGAATATTTATACTTTCACCATCAAACTTGACGCCAAGCTAGAACTTTGTCTTGGTAATATTCCGGACTTGTTTCATATTGCCTGTCGTCCTCCAAATGGCAGTTCTTATCATGCGATTTTAAAGGTTTACCCAATGATTTACACTAAGAGTAGACACACATTGCACTCAAAACCGTGACCGCGAAATATGCAGTCGACATTGTGACCCAGAAAGCCTCACGCGAATCACGGATATGTTTGACGATTCTGACCTAAGCATAGTCTCTGGATCCGACCATTCGTTGTTTGTCAACATTTACCTGGTTACCCTAAGGTCTTCTTCAATATTTGCTGCCAAATGGAAACACGATACGTCCAACCCACATGTTACTCTTCCCCTCATCCGAAACGATTAAGTCGTATGGAGGTGCACAATTTCAAGACCAGAGACCACTCTAAAGTGAGCTCCATCACAAGTCAACAAAACTAAGGTTCGCAGACTGAAAACTTTGTGTGTCCCATCGCTAATCACCAGCAGAAATGGCAGGGTGACATGGAAGAAGATCATGCGCCTAAGCGGTGCTAATCCTCGATAAAGGTCTCATTTAGTAGACCTTGATGAACCCAATCGTAGTTTCACTGCTAACTCACACCTACCAGTCATCTCAAACCACGATGCTGACTACCACCAGGAAACTACCACGGAAAGTATCACCTCATTGTTTGTATACAAGGAGCCCACTCACCTCCATGCAAAGAAAGCAAGCGACCCAGATTGCTTACAACTGATCCTGTTGAAGGAATGCACAATTATACTATCGCCGTATTTTCTGGTCTATTTGACCTATGTTCAAATTGTTATTTTGTTCCCGAATGCTGGGAATTGGCTTCTATTGTATCAAGGGCGACAACACTTTGTGGGATACTTGTAAACCAACGGCCAAACAAATCAAGTCATGAAACACACACAATCGTTTATATAGGCCATTTTCCAGACTGCACGACACCAAGATTCCTCTTGCAGCTGCTTGAGTGCTTCGGCTGAGTTCTGGCGGGTTGCCCGTGGCCGATAACTTGCTTCTCTTGGGCGTCATTTCTCTTCGGTTGGTCCCATCGTCCATATTGACGGCTTGATCGGCAGCCGCCCATTTGAGCTATTTTGCTGACTGTCGGAAATCCAGCTGCTTCCCCTCAGGTAGTCCGTATGCCTGCTCTTGTCTGCTTCGGGACGCCTCCGACATATTCACAGTTAGTTTTTTTGCCTGTGGCCTTCGTTTGGTTCGTCCGTTCCCTAGCCGCAACATTTTCCGTTACACTATCACCCCAATACCCGAAAGGGTACATCCAAACTACGCCCAATAGCTTATACACTGGTTACTCTCAAATTGTTTGAGCAGGCTATACTTGGGTGTATATCTGCCCATATCAATATTTTGGACTCTAAGCAACTTGCATATTGCCAACCACGATCTACGCTCAGTGCTCTGGCCTCTCCCACTCACTCTGTTTTATCATCTGTTGATCGAAGAAACCAAGCAATAAGGGTCTGTATCTTTGACTACAGTGAAGCATATAACTGCGTTGATAGATCAAAATTGCTCTATGTACGTGCTCGGGACTCATGCGTCAGTAAATCTAGCGGATCAGATCACGTTGCAGCTGTCTTCTCCAAAGATCAATGACTCACCTTTTTTCGATAAGACTTAGGTCATTTTCTACCCCATTCCTTCTAATAAGACTCTTTTTACTTTCTTCCTTCCTTCTGTACCGGCTCTTTGCTTCCCCTGTCATATTCTCCCGACTGCTTGCGAAAGATTCTTTAACACGTCCCGACGTACTAGCATCACTCACGACTTGCTCATCCAACTGAACGTAACTGAAAGTCAGGAGGCAAGCCTGACTTTTTCTCGTAAGATCGTAAACGATAGCACTCACTCCCGTCATTCCAATCTACATCTGCCATTCGATCGTAATAAAAACATCTGTTTGCTCTCAGTACAGCGTATAGGTCCTCTGTAGTTCCTTACCTAGCGCGTTTTCTCACCAACCCAAATACCATCACTACCGACTTCCTTAACTCGCTCCCCCAAACTTGCCCCTTAGTTTTTTTTCTTTCCTATTGCTGTTCTTCTATTACTGACTTTGTAGTGTAATGTTTATGAAGCAGCCGAATATTCACTCTCGGGTGCATACTGCATATACTTGACTTAAATTTACTTGAATAACTCTGCAATAGCACAATCGGCTGGGTTCGGCGAATCAACCATAACGACACCTCAATCTGGGTCGGGTGGCTGAGTCTAGTAGAAGATCTAGCAGAGATTGCAGTGCCCAGCTATATAAGGCAGGTCAGAAATTGTACAGAATGTAGAAGATTACACATTCTGCGAAGCATCGGAAAAGGGATATTGAGTAGTGGGATACCCTCGGTGTATCCCTCGAGAGATGAAACCATATTACATTCTACTCTTTTTCAAACAAAGACTGCGTCCTCTCAAGTCTCTGACAGTTCCCCGTAGAGAGTTGGCGGTTGCAACTCTCACCTCGAAGATGGTTGAGGTTACAAAAATAGCTAAGGAGGAAAGCTGTCATAAACGAGATACTGAACAAATTCTATGGTCATACATCACTGCATAACACAACACTGGTCCACGGTTCAGCAGATTTTTGGCTGAAGACTGGACACCAAACTCTAATAATCCTCAAAGTGCTAGGGGACATACGTACGGTCCACGAACAACCCCGCAGATAGGGTCTGGAGAGGAACAGCGACAAGAGTTTAATGAGAACACTGGTAGGAGGGGCCCAAATTCTTGTGAGAAGGGCGAGGCAACCCAAAAAGAAGAGTGAGTGTAATTTGACGAATGATGAGCCAGCTAGGGCGGATGACCCTGAGCTCCTGTTGTTGTAAAACAAAGTAAATTATCTGCAAAGGCATATCGTTTCGATGGGCAGGGTCCCAAGCCACAGGCTCACTATCCTAAAACAGACCAATACTAGTGGAGTTCGCTGATGAGGCCACCCGAGATAGACTATTAGCGAGGGTAGCAGAAGGGGTTCACACCGACAAGGGTAGATATAAAATTGTGCCAGACGAGTATAGAGTAAGGCCTGGTGGTCCAGCACCGGGGGTAACCTGGCTCGACCAGCCAGGGCACTGGTGATAAACCAACTAGTTCAGCAGGATGCCGTAATTGGCTCTCAGGCCTTGGGACTGACATTAGTAAAGAAACTGCTTGTGGGGTCGGAACTAGTTGTAATTAAAGACGAGCTGAAAGATCAAAATCGACAGTACTGTCCAAAGATGGAGGACAGCGCGACCCTTGCCAGTCTGGATGCAAAACTTGTCATCAGCTCAGGCCTTTCGCCTGATAACTAGACAGGAGTAAATAATAAGAGACACCTAAGCGACGGTGCAAACGAGGTGGTGTTATATACTAACTCGTGTAGTATTAGAAACAAATAGATAGAACTCGCCAAAGCTTCTGGGGAGCACAACGCGTCAATATTTGCCGTTAAGAGAACATGGGTTTTCAAAGGAGATCTTGTGCCAAGACCAATAAGAAAAGTTCTTGCACTCTATAAGCAGGATAGAGAACTCGATCGCCTTGGTGGGGGAGAAGCCATCCTCATTAGGTCAGGTACAAACCACCTTGAGTCTCAGACCCAGATGTGTACTTGCAATGTCCAGGTGTGTGCAGTCACGATCATCCCTCCAGACAGAAGGGTTGACGTTTTCTGTGTCTACAGAGCACCAAGCACAGACCGCGACGAGGATGTTTGTTTAGTGCGGACTTTGACTTAAATAGTCAGGGCGCAAAAAAGACCCTCAAAGTGGGTCACTTCAGTCTTTCGCACATCGACTGGACGGCTGAGGTCTGCGTGTCGTGATCGGAGAAGGACACCTACTTAGAATGGCTGAATGACAATGCGTTTCACCAGCATATTAGGAAAAATACCAGATAGAGGACTGGATGCGTTCCGTCCTTGCTGGATCTAGCAATAACAGATCTCCCCAAAGACGCTCCTGGAAAGCATTGATGTGCAAAGCTGAGCAAGAGTGACTACGTGTGTTTCAAAATCACCCTGTGCATTCGGCAACCCAAGGTACCCTGAAAGCTGGTTAGACGTTTGGGTAGTATGGACATAGATAAGCTTCATAATAGGGCGATGGGTTTGACCTGGGACAGGGTAGAAGGGAATACTGTCGAGGAGCGCTAGCAGGCCATAAAGGAATCCCTGACTGCCCTACAGAAAGAGTTGGCACCCTTAAAGCGAAGGAGTGGGGAGGGCAAACCCATGTGGTGGAAGGCTGCAGTAGCCAGGGTCATCAAACGTAGAAACCGCAGCTGGAACCAGCACAAAGCTTCCGGCAGTCGGATAGCCTGGAACCTCTATACAATAGTTAGAAACGAGACAGTGAGCCTTCGGCGAACTTCCAAGCAAGAATTTTAGCTCAAATTGGCCCATTGCTTAAGACAGCAGCCGAAAAAATTCTACAGCTATGTGCAGTCGAAAGGCTCAACAAAGAATACCGTAGGTCCACTATCCACTAAGGACCACGGTATTGTCACTGATGACCGGGGCAAAGCAGACGCCCTGGGGGAATACTTTGGTGGCGTGCATAGGTTAGATAGTGGGGTACGGGTCGATCTGGTTCTGGTGTATTCTCCTCCTCAGTTAAACGAGCTAAATCTCTCACAGGAAAGCGAGCGTATATAGGTGGTTGACAGGCTCTTTCTCCCACAGTGCGTTTTACGTCAACCATGGAACAGATGCTCGAGTTCGGTGAACGTCACCAGTGGTGTACCTCAGAGACCCGTCTGAGGCCCGGTCTTATTCTTGTTGTTTATTAACGACCTGGCATTCGCTCTTCAATCACCTATCTTCATTTTTGCGGACGATGTGAAGATTGTTAGATCCGAGGCTTGAAAAGACAGGCAGGGATAAAGTTACCATCTTGGACTGGGCATGCAAACGGGACTTATTCCCTGAACGCTGTAAAAAGCCATTTGTTGTCAAGGTCAAGAGAAAGCCTAATTGTCGCTCATGACCAAGGGCTATTTACCATAGAAGCAGTCAGTATGGTTAAAGACCTTGGGGTCATCATGAGCAGTGACTTCAAATGGTCGGACCAGTGTAACTCTGCTGCACAAAAGGCTCGTGGTGTGCTCTTTAAACCGCGATCAGCATTGTGTTGCCAGCAGCCGGAAATATTCGTTCCTATTTATATGGCCACAGTACGACCTCAATTATAAGATGGCGTGCAAGCCTGGTCATGCTTCTACAAAAAGGACACCGCCTGCTTAGAGAAAGTTCAACGTCTCGCCACACGAATGGTTGAAGTGCAGAGGGGCAAGACGTACGAGCAGAGACTCTGTGATCTGAATCTTTTCTCTTTGGAAAGGAACAGACATCAAAGGGATCTTTTAGAAAAGTTCAAGGTAATAAAGGGCTTTTCTGGCCTTAGTCCTGACAGTCTATTCCAAATGGTTTTATATTCCAGAACAAGGGGACACGAGAAGAAGCTGACGAAAGTTTGAGCTAGGCGGATGACTAGATCGCACTTGTTCAGCAACAGGGTAGTGAACAGTTACAACGGTCTGCCTGGCGGAATGATAGATCAGCAGACCGTCTAGTCCTTCAAAGTTGCCCTAGATCGCAAGTGGTACGAGGTATTTGCTTGAAATGAGGGTTGAGTATGTTAAATAAGTAGATGACGGGTAGCACTATGGCCTTCTGTAGTATGTTGTAATGGACGCTTTCGCTCATTGCATACTGTCGCAGTGAACGCTCACGATGCATAATATCTCTTGCAGTTGATGTGCAATGAGGATTTCCGTTTCCCGCTCATTTTTTGTGGGGATTCGATGAAATACACTCGGCAGTGGTGGGTGCATAACTGGTGTGCATACCATCGAAGGAATTCTGGACGCTCGATTGGCCGTGGCTATTACCAGCTCTGTGCACACTGAACTGAACTGAACCTGTTAGGGCTCAGTGTATGTGCACTGATAACGATAAGAAACAGTGGTGCACTGTTTTCACAATTCGAAACGGTGCACTGGTCGTTGTTGTTGCATGAGAAAGAATTTGCTAATTAAATAAAATCATAAACTATCTGCACTGATGTGAACGTGTCCATAGAAATACTCGTGGTCAGCAAAGACCACCACGTGGTCATCACCTTGAACTTTGAACACTCACGACCCGGGCCCGATTTCCGCCGCCGTCATTCACTTCCTCAATTGGCAGCCTATCACTGGCCACCGCCCCTTTCCAGAAAAAGTATATTTTGTCTCGTATTAATTTAACAAAATAAAAAAGCATGTTTCATGCAATGTTACCGTTTAGAATCTATGGCACGCGAAATCCCGAAATTACTGTTTGGAAATAAAGAACTGCTAGGAATTAGCGGATATCTATAAATGAATTGTAGGCATGAATTTTTTAAACTTCCTATGAGTATGATGTTGTATTACAACTGACACTGGAGACGAGCACACGGCAACAAAGGTTTGCACATTCCGCTTTACAGCTGCTTTGTGGCTGACCACTGACATCAGTTTGAACTACCTGAATCTAAACAAATCCAGCTATTCTGAAATATTTCGTTGCAGTGCCAATGTGACCAATAAATCCAAAGAATTTGAGGTTGTTCATTATCCCATGCGTTAAACTAGAACACCTGTAGATAAATGAGTACTTTTTATTACACTGAAGGTAAATTATAGCATAAGGGGTGCAGCCTATAGTCAAAAGACATACTGTGAAAGTGGGTTGTGGGGGAACATTCAAGTTAGAACCAATTTATTGATCCTGGTTTGAGGAGAGGGGTTGTAAGTGGGTGGATTCGGAGAAAGAAAGAAGACTGGAAGATAGAAGTATGGTATCTAGTGGCAGGAACTTGATAGGGATGATTACTTGCCTGTGTACATGAGATTGGAAAAACGATTTGGGAAGAGGAACTGTGAAAACGATCTCAGAAGAACAAAATCGAAAATAGAAGAAGGACAGCGAAGCAACAGTCCGACGATGGGCTAGTGATATCAGGTTCGAGGTTAAAGAAGGATTGTCGATCAGCCGGATGGTCTTACGTTGAACTTGATCGAGAAGTCCGACAACAGGTCTGCCCGTGAAGCCTTATCCAGCGTCGGTAATGCACGACCCAAGAGTGAGCGGATCGCGACAGTGTGCACCAGCGGTTCCTCACTAGCCCCCAGCTGGACTGCCTTGAACCGTCAAATAGCGTCCTGACGGTCGATCAGTGTGTCGAGTCCTGCAACCAGAGCGTCCTTCGCGGCGGTCCACTTCAACTCTTCTGGGCCATTTCACGCCATATCAAGCACCGCCTGCGGCCTGCTCTTTGTCCATCCTTCTTTGGATTGTACTTACAATGAAGTGTGTAAGCTTTATACGAATAAACATGTGTGGAGTAGTAGTCACTAAAACTCGAGTGGCATACGCTGGACTGAAGTACTTATGACGGCGACTGATATTTCGCTGAAGTTGAAAGTTCGTGTATACAATGTCACGATGCGCCAAGTTTCGTTGCATAGTTACGGAACATGAGGTCTGCGCGCGGAAGACGTTTGCTATCTGGAGGTTTTCGACCACCAATATCTGCGTAGTATCGTTAAAATTGGGTTTAATGACTGAGTTAGCAATACTGAGTTCAGAAATTGAGTATTGGGTACTAATTCAGAGAGCCTTCTATCACAGCGTATCCAGCTTAGATGATTTCGTTGGTTAGGACACGTGTTACGTATGGCATACACACGCCTACCAAACTGGGACCTGTTTTTCATTCATTCTGGGGAGAGGAAGAAGCCGTGTGGAGGTCAAAAGATGAACTGGCAACGGGGATTGAGAAAACGTACAGCAAACTTAGGAGGTTGAAGACCAA
Source organism: Fasciola hepatica (assembly GCA_948099385.1). Classification (NCBI taxonomy): domain Eukaryota; kingdom Metazoa; phylum Platyhelminthes; class Trematoda; order Plagiorchiida; family Fasciolidae; genus Fasciola; species Fasciola hepatica. The sequence goes on from CANUEZ040000199.1 coordinate 4,096,579, forward strand.
AAGATCCCTCAACCGGTTGGCTGGATACTCTGAAGGATACAACAGCTAGCCGTAAACAGTGACGACCGTGTTGTCAGTTTCGGTTGAATCGGAATGATTGATCAATGCGTAATTATACAGTTATAATGTGTATTCCATGCAATGGCCACTGGGACTTTGTTTCCATTCTCTATTCCAGTAGGTCCACTCCCTGTCCATCTTGTATATTTATACTTTCTACTTCTATGTGCAATAAAATGAGAGAGGAAGTGGTCAGTGGGGCTTGCCCTTTTGTTTAACGCTGTACGATGATGACGATGATGAACATATGGTCTATTATTAGGCGATTTTGCCACCCAGTGCGCAAATATGGTGGAAGTTGAACATAAACGGACAGTTTCGTAGGATAGTAGATTTTGTTCAATTTTATTTCAAATAATACCAGTGCGTAGAAAAAAGTTCCAATAGTATGCCAATGAAATATTGAAACATGATGTCATGGAAGGCAAGTTGCATGCCTGAGAAATAACGGCCGCGAGGCTCAAATTTCCATTTCAACTACCGTTAAAGACAATAGTAGTAATAGTAGTAGTAGTAGTAGTAGTAGTAGTAGTAGTAGTAGTAGTAGTAGTAGTAGTAGTAGTTGCACGATTACATTACATAGTGTCAACCAAATTAATCCACCGGGTTTATCCTTGAAAGGACGATTAGTGACAACTTTACCTGCCAATTTTCGCTTCGCAGTGGTAATATTTTACCACTAATGGAATGCAGAATGTAATGGACATCTCTTGAGGGCATTTTGGCTGGTAATCTACTGAGACATATCCAATTATCGTGAATCCACCGGTCATATTTTTCGGGTCACCTGGCAAGAAGCATGGAGCACGCGAGTCATTTCACATTTCATAACTTATCTGTATATGGTTATTCCGTCAAATCTGCTGAAGTATGTGCTTAGCAGTATTTCATTCGCAACCTAGGTAAACAATGCTGACCTTATTACGGTTTATTATTGAATATTCACATTGTCCTGCTAAACGCGAGAGTATTCTCTCAATAAGATTCAGTTCAAACAACCATAAACCAGGCATCTTGTACCCAGTCGTTTTGCTTTCAGCTTCTTAACTGTAACCTAATTAGAAAACCAGACGAATCGCCATAACGGAAAATCAGGGAATATCACGTGTAGTGATATGAAGTAAGTCAATAAGGTGAGCGAATGTGGGAGCATCATTTGACTAGACACAACCCCGTATCCTTCCCTCTCACTAACCACTGAATACGTGGATATATATGACCTCACCGTGGAAGCCTGACAGGGTTTTCACCGCTGTATTTTTTAATTCGACAATTTACTCCTTCCCATGTCATAGTGCCACTATTTCGTAGCACAACTACATATGACGGTAGTATCAAGTTGTTCTACTACTTGATCAGTGCAGTTTTATCAATTAACACATTTGATATCACCAATCTACTCACGTGGCAAATCTGCATTTTGTCGGGGATCTCCAGACTTTCAGACAATAATGCAGCGGATACCAGAATATATGCGGGAATTCTAACACGCTTTTCACCCAATTTGCATTCGAACGGCCCTATCATACTGTAAATTGCGATCGATAAGAATCACCAACTGGCATAGATTTCGTACACAATAATCTAACTTGTGCACCAGGATTGTGAATGGATATTTCCCACAGAGGGGTCAGCTGAGGAATTGTAACTATTCTAAGTCATCTTTGTACACTTGTTTGTTCATTCGGATGACGCAATTCAAATTCGTGATGGTAACCATTATCGGACAATTGTGTTCTTAATCCTACAATCCATGGTGCCATACCCTGTAATTTTCTTTTTGAACCATGGTGGTTAACTGAATTTCGGCTGCTTAGTGGAGTAGTGTGCACTTCAGCACACTTGTGTGCCCATTTGTAATACAACCGTATCGGCTATAATTGGTAAACAGTGGTGTCATTGATCAGGCGGTCACAAGTACGCTCCACAGACTTTTTCGCAAAGATGAGAATGATATGTAACTTTTTGGCTATTGACAGTTATTCCAGTAGCAAAAACTGAGCTTTGACAAGATTGAAGCACTCACGGACATTAGGGTCGGATCAGATAGGGTGGAAATACTCCATGATGATGCTGTGTCCACAAACCCATGCGGTCCTACACACAAACTGATCCATCAACACGGAAGTTCGTGGCCCACTGATCAGATGGCGGATTCAGAGAAACTCCTTTCTCATAAATCACACAGGTCAGGTCAGTCCACCACTAAGAAGAGTGGCGAAAATGACATAAGCACTTTATTGCACAATCTCTCAGAATGATTTGACTCCGGAGTGGACCAAAGACTCTTATCAGCACATGCTGGATCTCGGTACCATTAGACCACTTTCAAATAATAAACACGGTATTTAAACCGTCAACTGATAATTGGTGGCCTTGTGGTGATTACCGCTCACTGAATAATAGTGCCCGTCCGATAGCTGCTCAAATCCACATAGCCGAGACCTCAAAACAAGTTAAAAAGATTGCACGATTTTAAGCTACATAGATTTGTTCGTGCATACAATCAAGGACAGCCGTTACTACACCGTTTAGCTTATTTTAGTACCTTCGTACGTCATTTGATCCAGCTATTCATAGACCCAGTCTGCAAATGTCACACAGGGTTTGCACTTAGATGGACGATATCTTAGTCGCTAGCACAGCCTCTGAAGATCACACTGTTTATCGACGAACAATTTATAACGTTTGTTTTAAAATGGGGCAACTGTCAACGCTGATAGGTGTTCCTTTGGGAAAGAAAGTATAACTTTTCTTCGTCACGCGACATTCTCTCCTTTCATGAAATAAAGTACAGGCAATTCTCCGATATCTCGAAACTTCTTTCAAAACTCTCCAGTGATTCGATGGTCTAATCAACTCCAAATACCGTCTCATCCCTTAATGTTCCCAATTGATGCAAACTCTCACAGAATCACCACGCAGTAAAACCAGATCATTGAAATTTCTTGAGAATGCCCGTTTCGCTTTTGCTGAACTGAAACTGGCTATCTTTGACATGGTTGCTGATGTGGATCATCTACCAAACGCGTCCCTAGCACTATCAGCCCATGGTTCAAACCTGTTTGCTATTACTGTTTTATAACAAGTAAAAGGCACCCGGCTACTCTTATCATTCTTCTTCGAACAGCTGCAGCCGGCTGAATCTACATATAGTGTATTCGGTACGAAATCACATCACGTTGGAGTATTGAAGGGTTATACGGATACCGAATAGAATGTCAGAACATTTTGTGGAATTCATCCTTAGATTTCCATCTGGAGACCAGTTGACGAGCTCATTTACTCTTCCTTGCAGGAGGGAAAATGTGGAGCGCTTAGATTTGAACATTCCAAAAACCACATAACCGACGTATTCAATGAGGAGACAGTTGTCGTAAACGGGTATGGGATATATATTAGCGGCAAACGAAAGCGGTGAGAGAATATCGCCCTAGAGAACGTCTTGTGTGAATGGTATTGGGGTTATAGTGTAACGGAAAATGTTGGGACAAGGGAACGACGTGAATATCAAGGAAAACGGACAAACCAGCATCGTGGTTTGAGATGACCGGTAGGTATGAGGGAGCAGTGAAACGACGATTGAGTTCATCAACATCTACTAAAGGAGACCCACAACAAGGATTGTCACTGCTTAGGCACATGATCTTCTTCCATGTCACTCTGCAATTGCTGCTGGTGGTTAACGATTAGACGCACAAAGCTTTCAGTCTGTGAAGCTTAGTTCTGATGGCTTGTAATAGAGGTCACTTCACAGTGGTCTCTGGTCTTGAAAGTGTGCTCCTCCATACGACTTAATCGTTTCGGATGAGGGGATGAGCAACATTCGGGTCGAATGTACAATGTTTCCATGGGGCAGCAAATATTGAAGCAGACCTTAAGGTAACCAGTTATATGTTTACAAAACAACGAGTGGTCGGACTCAGAAAATATCCTTAGATCAGGATCGTCAAACATATACCTGATTCGCGTGAGGCGTTCTGGGTCACACTGACAACTGCATATATTGCGGTCACGGCTTTGAGTGAAATGGGTGGGTCTACTCTTAGAATAAATCATTGAAAAAAGATTTAAAATCTCATGCTAAAAACTGCCAATTTGAGGAGGACAGGCAATATGAAACAAGTCCGGAATATTACCAAGACAAAGATCTAGCACGGTGTCAGGTTTGATGGAGAAGGTTTAAAAGTTCACCAGGTCAACGGATATAAGGAAGCTCACACTGAACCTAGTAAAATCGCCACGGGCAACACATAAGGGAGAGTCAAAAATGTTCAGTAGTTTTGTAGAGAGACTATCAGAACACTCATCAAGCTCGGGGAGATGACATGTTGGGGAGATGTACATGGTAACAAGGATTAAAGACGAGTGACGACTTAGGTATTTGGTTTTGCACTCTAGCACAGAGGCACTGATGTGAGATGAAGAATACTTGAAAAATTCTTTTCCTCCTACTAAACAATCGTTAATTTATAAAAATAACGAAGCCTCCTCCACGTTTGCGGTACAGTAGCGGGCAGTCGATGCAAAAGGAGTTAAAATCAGCTAGTGTGATGATTTCGCCATCAGTATCAGCGTGGAGACAGATTTCTGATAGGAAAATGACACCCAGTTGATTATACTCCTGAAGATGGACCAAATAATTCAATTCGGTCGATTTCCTAATCACTGATCGAACATTGGAACTTATGAAGGCCTTCCACACAATGCAGAGGGACCTTTTGTGTGAGGCCTAAACAGGACATAAACCGTAATGGGTTGTAGAACGATGAAACTGCCCGGTAGGCCATCTCTCCTGGTAAATGATCGTTCCGGAATGATGTGGCAAAAGCAGAACAGATTGCATATGGAACCGTAATGAATATCCAATGTGTTCTGATGCTCTTTCATGTTTGTGGAACTCTATATGGTTCATGGGCCTGTTGGACCGAGAAATTTTCTCCAGCACATCCAGAGAGTTGCCTATACACTTGTGGATATGGGAACCTGTCCGGGCTAGCATCTTTTGGATTTGCTTTCCGAAGCTGAATGCGGTCTTCACACTCGGCAACCAGATCAGATTGTCGTTACCGCGAAATTTGCTGCTACACGCATGGCGATACAGTTCTTTGTATTGTTCTCCAAACTGATCGGCTGCTTGACGGAGAGCAAAGTTGGCACAGAAGAGGAAGTAAGTTGCCCCACACACTACGTGGTCCTTGGATGATCTACTGGTTTGGAATTTATGTCGTCCGTGAGCCACCAAAGAAAGCGCACAGCGCTGCTGCCTTCCGGGTGCACTTGCACTTGCATAAACACTCCCTCAACGGCTAATGTGACACCTCCATTCCATTCGAAATCTTTGAAGTACTGAAACTAGGTAGCGAGTGGCATCTGGTCACTGGTATAATGTATCGCTAAGAGACCTATTTCCCTGGATGCTGCACAATCGAACATAACAAGCAGCTTACTGGGTGTTTTCGGACTGGACACGGAGTGGTTTCGCAGGTACCACTTTGGGTGGTACAAGACGTCGAGTTGCCTATCCAGAACGAGTGTAGTATATTCCGGCTCCAAGTTCTCTGTATTACATTAGATTATACTAAAATGAGATCTCGTTCTCTGAGGAAGTGTGTTCGAAGATTTGCAGCTCATAGTTGTTCGTTCATCATTTCCGGGCCCGTGGGTACCAAGTAGAATCCACTCGAGAGCCGTTCGGATGGCGAACGGTTGTTTACCATCTTCGAGTTTTGTTCGAGTATCCAGTGGGCTTCACGCACGTGGCAGACCAGTATTATCAGCACAGATTTCCTTGTTGTTCCATCAGCTGCTGCAGAGGAAAGTGGTGTCCGAACCGCTGGCCATAAATGCATAGCCTGTTATTTCCCATTCGATCCACTTGTACAGGCCGGTATGAGACACGAAATGTGAAATGTTGTTCTCGGAATGAACGGTCATGTGCTCAGACAGACATTCGAGCATGCAAACGCACACCGTAAACACTTGACCCAAATATCTTGCATCCATGATCACACACTTCGCAGTCGTACACACACGTACACAGTTGACGTTAGTCCTAGTTCGTCCCAAACAGCACTGAGCAATGAGATCGTGCTACTTGTCGAGCGACCTCGTGTGGTGCAACCCGATTATTCACTCGCCCTACGCTTTCACCTGCATACATCGTTGACTCACATGCTTGCCTACGTGCTTGTGGGTCTACTGGTTCGCTTGCGCTTGTGCTTGCCGTACGTTGCTACTGTATACACATTCATCCGCTCATGTGTGCCTTCCTTCTGCTTACCTTATTTGGGACACAACACGAACCGTTCAGCAAATTCGAGTCCTAATGTAACAGTCCTTGATGGTGAGCCTTACAACAGCATTGATTACATCGGCTATCTGATCGGCATTCTCACAACTTGTGGTTTCTTCCCAAACATTGAAAGCATTGTGGGCAGGTGCAGATGTGCTGTCTGCTAACGAGGCTAGGCCGTCTGTCGATGCCTATCTTACCAGGGCTTTACACGTTGACTGATATTCTTACAACACGTGAGTGACTTGCAGTGTACATACTACAGAAATCAAACCGGTCACATGATGTGCATCCATGTTGAAAACCACATCCAAATAGCGCCAGTATCCGTACTGGTTTAGTCACCCCACTCGTTATGTATGTATGCGACTGTTCGTGTGTATGTGTATGCGTAGGCGTATGCGTATGTGTATTTGAATGTATGTACGAACGCTCATCGAAAGTGGTTCTACATTTCTGGAATATGAGCTCAGGTCCAGAGTCCTGTGTCAACCGGCCTTCTGCACTGGTTGTGGATGTAATTTGTCATCATGTACTGTCCTTCATCGGCATCAAATAAAATCCAGTCAACAATGAGTGGTCAACGTAAATCAAGTGCGGCTGACTGAACTGATGGGTGTTGCAGATAAACAATCGGATTGTGGGAACAACATTCCCTACAGGGAAGTGAATCAGTGCTCATCTTAATCGCACGACAAATGAACGTGCGCATCGATCGAGAATCGACGAATTTCAGTTGGGTGGATTATCGATCAATACTGGAGTGATCGGGAGCTCATATGTAGACTAAAGGGGGCCGATTTGACCCCACATAGGGAGACGAGGCACAATGAACGACAACGACTAGGAAAATATTTCATGTCCACTCTGAATGGGATTCTGTCGTCGATGGAAGATATCTGTCCTCTATCACGACGGACACAACTCTTCGAACGATGAAAGTGGCTTTCCTGAACAGGATGTAAAGCCTTCGATAGAGCTCTTTTACCAGTTGGAGAAAACGGCACATTTCTCAGCAGGCTAACAACAATGATTTTGCTATGATTTTCTGACCGCTGAGTTTGGTGTTTATATCGCAATTGTTTCCTCACTAGTCGAGGTGACATCGTCAGTGCACATAACGTCATAAAATTTTCCACTTCGCAACAGGTGAATTGGTGTGGGAATAAAACCACTTGCACACACTCCCATGTAAATTGTCAATTCTTCCATAATGATTCGCCTGCTATGTAAAATCGCAGTAGTCAGCTTCACGGCCCGATTCCCATGAGGTGTATGCAAAAATGTAAATAACTGTCCAGTGTGGACAACGGAACTTAATATTTGTTAGTAGGCAAAATGAATAAAACACTGCAAAGTACACCGTAAAGTCAGCTTGATAGGTGTCCGTGAAAATTGGATGGTATAAAATAAACTATCAGACCTGACCAGTATTTGGTGTAGCTTAACAGCTCTATGCTCTATATTAATCTCAAAGGAGGAGTTCATAGGTGATATATTCTTTCCAAGCACATGGATTCTAATCACGATAAAGTGTAAATAATTCAATAGTTCAGATGAGTCATTGCCAAGGATACCAATATAATTTGCCCCTATTTCACTCTCAGAGTTAAATTTTTTACTGTGTGAAAATATCCTAAATTGTGCTCGTATGGCATCTATGACGCGAATGCACGTTAACTCTGGGAAAGATTTGAGAAGGACAAAAAATGATCACCATGAATGAGGCCTGCGTTAGTAAAGATACCACGAAATGTTTCATTATATATATCAAGTAATCTAATGCTCTTTATTTCTGAGTGCAACGGCTGTTATTGCACTGAACATCTTTTGAGATAAGAATTTACGGCCCGATCATCTTTGTCCTCATTAACTGAGTGCCCATTTTGATGTCATTGCATGTCATGCACTATTTATTATGCACTTTATGGGAAATGTAGATTCGTTAGTATTTGTACTTTGAAAGATAATGATGCGGAAAATTGTATAAAAAGAAAGAGGTTGCAAATATATTAGGTGTAGATTGTAGCCCACCATCTAATGCCCTTCATTTATCTGAAACGATCACAATCGCGAATAATTACCACGTGGTAATAGTCATAACTTCTTAACTATTTTCAAACACAGGTCCTGCGGGTATCATTCTATCCTTCTGTTTCTATCCCAAGTAAATTACTACTTTTGCAAAGTTTAGTTTATACTTCAATGAATAGGTTAATGACCGATTTACTTTTTCTTCCATCACTTAGTTGTATTTCACCATCTAATAATTACTTAGTCGAATGATTTGCACATTGTTTAAGCTTCCACGTGGTTCGGCGCAAGACATTTCTCATCATGCCTAAAAGAGGCAAGACGAAGTAAACATCGCCCACAACATGTCTTGGCGGCAATCACCTGGACCACTGACTTTGCCACACCTCATCTTGTTCAACATCCCGTTTACTTAGAAGGAATATGTCACCTATGCACTCATCGGTTAATGTTGTTATGGAGCCTAGAACAGTTAGACTACACCAAAATGTTAGTCAAGTGTGCTGACTTTCTTCAATTTCTACGTACACCTTTTTAGCTGCTTCAGTTATGTGGTTTGTGGTGATTTCTTAAGTTTTTTTTACTAACAAGTGTCAGAGTATGTGGATAGCTTCGGCGTATTAGTTGTGCTTGCTCCGTACGAGAACCATATGGATGCACAGCATCACAATTACAGTGTGTTGAAAAAATTGAGACTGTCCTTTGAAATTTGCAACTTCCTACTCTACCTGTACACACTGAAGGAAACGGAATGTTCAGCTGACTGAAGGTGCCAATGTTTCAGTAAATTTGCAGCAAAAATAACTAAGGCGAAAGATTTTCTTATTTCTTCGTAGATTGAGATATGGTATAGAACTAAAACAATTAATGTGAGGAAAATCAAATTGTGAACGAAAATGCCGAACTTCTGTGACCGAGGGATATGAGCATTTGTTGGATTAGTTGACAACAGAATGTGATGCCAGTAAATAATAGACGAAGCTTATCGAAGGCATTGTGACGTCTTAATAATGTGATGACAGTAATTTGAATCAGGTGAACATTTTTCGTTATTTTTTGCATATAAGTAAAAGTAGTGCATTTCGAGTAGGATGCACGACTCTATATTAGTTCATAACTAATAGTGGCAGCGAATCAATAACATTAAGGATAACAATCATTCGTTCTGTGATGGTCCTGGTATGAAGACAACATAGAATGACAAAATCGGCAAAAGAATTCAAGAGAACTGAAAAACAGAACACGGAAATATGTGGTTGGGCTGAGTATGCAGTCACGCCGTGATGCACATGTGAGATCTGTTCAGCCGGACGACGGGAGTTGTAGACCGGCTTCGTCCGTCCAGAATGCGACTATCGTATTTTTGTAGTAAATACCGTCGAAGCACACTGAAACAAATAACAGATTTCAAATGTTTTGACTAGCTTTGCTACAAGTGTCAGATAATCTGTCTGCTGTTTGACGAATCATGTAATAATGACATTTGTAAATTAAGCAATAATTTTATCATTTGTCGTGGCAGTCATGTGCCACAAATTCGAACGTGAATAGCTCATCATGGATCATGCCACAGAATGCGATTAGGGCCAGTACTTACAGTTCCAATCGTCGGCTGTGAATTCTGCAGACTTCTCACCATATAGATTCTTGTTAAACGTCCGTGCTCCCTCCCATGGGAGATATGTTGCATTTGTGTGGTTCTTCCCATCAATGTAATTGCGATATTCAGATAGGGATATTCCAATCCACTGGTCTGTCAAATCTCTGGTACTCAAAATGCTACTCCGATCTGGACCCACAGCGAAGAATCGTTTGTCTTCGTTTTAATAGGTTATTATCTGCGATATCATTGGACCAAGATCTATAACAGAAACGATTAGTGAATGACGACAGTATAGTTAACGAGTGCCTTTTCGTCTCAGTAAATCTTAAAAATAGTGATGATTGAATCTGCAGGCTGTCACTCACCAAACCACGTTAAACGATTCCCGTCAACAAGGCCAGCATATTTCATTGTGGGATAGGAGAATGTGGCCAATTGCGGGACTGAATGGCAGATGATCAATATATCTTTCACACGAATATACGATCGATTAAATAACGGCATTGATTGTGGGAGTGTGGGTCCCCCTTCCGGTGCCAACGTGTACGGTTTAATACAAGGAACTAAAAAAGGGATTGGTTCAACAATGAAAGATGGGTGACATGTGGCGCGAATGGATCATTCAATGGCATATTATAGAGGAAAATGTTATTTTTATTTATCAACTATCGTTTACCAATCACTTAAATCTAGTCAACACTAATATTTTCATTATGAGTAGGCAATTTCGTCGGTGCAGTTTTACTTCCAGCTTTCAGTGGCAAGAGTTTCTCAAATATTAAGAAACCTTTCTTGGGAGGATGCGAAAACAAATACAGCTATTTGGAACTCACCAAATTGGTGAATGTCTCTTTCGTAAGATATGCCATGGAGATGGACAGAAACTTTTGTTATGTCACTTTTGATCACTGGTTTTGTAGGTATGATTCTAAGTCCTCGGGCTTGGAACGAGTGTTTGAAGACACAGACATGTGAATTGTCGTGGTATGCATTGAAGGTACACTGCAAAGAAGGCACAAATGAAAGGAAAAGTTTCGGTTGAAATGAATTCGATAATCTGAATGTTCAAATTTTGGATGCAGTTATTCAGAAAATATCTGGAAGAGTTCAAACGTGTACAAGAGTTTCGAATTCGAGTATCTACTTCTATTTAACTACTCTGAACGAAAGTAAGCATATTCCAGAACTGTAGTGTGTGATTATCCTTTCAAAGCTTAATTCACCCATTTTGTTTCGGGCAGTTATTTAATATTGCAATAATTTACGGAATTCACTCCAGAATCGAATTACTTTGAGGGGAGGGAAATAGGTATTTTTGAAATTCAATTCGGTGACAGCAAATTCTAGGTATGGTCAATAAAACAATAATAAAACAATCTTCTCCGATATCAGAAAATGCTCTTCCATCTGAAGTGATCGAAATGTGGCTGGAGAACCATCTGTCCTCATAGTTCGGTACCTTTATCCGGATGTAATATATATCACTCGCCCTTCCCAGTAGTATGGTCAGGTGTCGTCGATTGAAAGGCGATTTATTGGTATGCGTGGTTCCACTGGTCGTCAGAGGATAAGATTCTGTTGTTTGATATGCGGATGTCCATGTTTGGACTTGACAATCCGCAGTTTCACTCGGAGTGTGGTCTATCAGTTGTTTGAATTGGTCTAGTTTTAAATACGGAAGAAATCCAACACCGATTCAGTTATATTAACACAAGTTGGTAATCAGAAAAGTGTGGGATAAACAATCATGGGACTCGCGAGAAATCATAGAAGGACATCCTTTTCTCCAACATGAATAAAAGATTTGCTTCGAAATAAAATGCCTATGCATTACACAGTTCAATAATATTCGATACCAACATATTGAATCTAATTTCGTTTTGCGTTACAAGTTGTAAACCATCCACCACACAGATTCCGATCACAGCTGTTAATAGTTTTTAAACCGTATTTACTTTTCTGAATTGGTACTTCACTCAGTGTTCAACTGTGAACCTTTATTCAATAACCCGCCAGCCATTTATTGTCATTCACTTAAATGATAATACGTTACAATTTATTGATGATGATTTGTTGCAACAGAAACATTAGAACAATACAAATGAAAGATATTACAGTTGCCAAGTGAGATGGTTATGCCATCTGAGCAATACCTACTGCGTTCGAAATGTAAGATCACATGTTCTATGGTATGAACTGTAGCCCACGGATGTTTATCGATGGGAAATTGCAACTGACAGTACAAAATCATAGTGAAACGCAATATCCTCAGTCGAAGGTGTGAACTAAAATCAAGAAGTTTTGTAAATCGGACAATGACCGAGAAATTCCATGTGTCCATTGAGACGAAATCTTCTATCTGAAACAGAAGCCATTAGATTATAATGTACACCATACATGTTATTTCCTATGCACCTTGTAGTTAAGGATAGACGAGATAGAATGGATCAATTTTGTTTGTGTTTTGGAGTAATGAAATAACCACCTCAAAGCTGTTTCGTGGTGTAATCTGCGCCCTTGAACACGTGGCATTATTTCAGAGCAATCTGACACTTTTATATAACCCTCGAGTTCATTTCGAATATAATCATATATTACATCACTTTTCTGAATAATGAAACCAGTGAACTGAGTCCTATCTGGTACACAAATTTGGAACTGGCGAATCCGTCTTAAAAATGTCTAGTCACTATATGGACGACTGAGCAATGCTTCAGTTCCCTTATCACGAAGGTTGAAATCGATGATGCCTCTCACCCCGTGACACCTTTCCATCTGACTGGTATCCCAATTATATCAGTGCTCTAATCTGGTTAGAAGCATAATACCTAATCAATGAATGGTCTGTTATAGTTATACTGTAGACTGTGATTGTCGAATATCGAATGCCAATATTGGAAAAAATGTAAATTTTAATGGATTGATAATCCCAAGTATTATACATATATCGGTAAATTACAATACACTTTAGTTGGAAATTCGAGTGTGATATGTAAAAATAAGTATATTGGAAATATGAACATCATTTATTATTTGAACTAAATGGAATCAGTTCGTGAGAAAGACTGAAAAAGTGAAAACAGCCGAAAAACAAGTTCACAATATATTTCGGTCACTGAACTGACGAAGGTATTCCACTCACGCGTATCTACATTCGTCTTCAAATTGGCATTCATTTTGTTGGTATCAACCAGCACTCCATCGACGACCCATGGTCCAGCATGAAGATCCAGCATTGTTAATTTGCATTCGCATTGGGACCGTTCCGTATTCTTCAATGTCTTATTTATTTGGACCGTGTCACTGGATTAGGCTTGGAAAGTAAAGTTGTTTAATAAGAAAAATCGAAAAATTATTGTAGATTCGAAATCCTCATGTACAAGGAAATGGATAGCGATATCATGACCATTAGTTCTTTATGATGAAATCTGTCAATTACCTGAAAAAACTAATTCAAACAAAATAGTTTATACTGTGTTAAATTTGTAGAACAGGAACATTTGACGCCAGAAGTACTACATAAGTGAAATAAAGCATCCGAAATTCGTTTTGCTTATCTACTTCTATTTGTGATATTCAAATCTGCATATAAAATTTCTAATCATCAAATTTGGGTTCCCTGTGTTTTATCATGAAACACAGTACTGTGTCCGGGCAGTAGTCATTGTTGAGCTGGGCAAATGTGTGTTACAGGCTTCTCGTTCAAGTTTTACCCTTGTGTGCTCTAGGATAGCAAGCATAAACAGTTTTCTGATGCTTATCGGGATATGTTACAAGAAATACTAGGGACATTTCATGTTCTGTTTTTCTCATACCAAATTGTGCATCACAGTGACAGCGAATATACATAATGAGCACAGGCTTAGAAAAAGTGCAGACAACGCACAGGCTAAGAAGTAGAATGAAAATCCCCACGCTCATACTGTTCTCCAGAAAACAAGCACCTCAACCTCACTGGAATGTTCATCATCCGAAATTATTCGTTCGTTCACAACTATTCTATCAAGAGTAGTGGCCGAGGTGGAAAATATGTACTATTGTCCGTTTTATGTAAAGTAAACTGGAGTGGGAAGACCCTCACGACATCACAAGCCTCGTTTACTTTCTTGTGATGACCTTGTTAGACAATTTTAAGTCTGTATATCTTGTAATATGAAGATTTATTCAACGATGTTCAATCTCAATCAAATCGTTATTTCCTGTACTGTTGACGTCTAGTACTAAATTCGATCTTTTAAGGGAGAAAATGCACAGGAACATGCTTAACCGGCTTCTCAACATACGACTGATTTTGAGTGAATACATGCATAGTGCAAAACATTGTTCGATGAATGTTGGAGAGTGAAGTAATACTGTTTCTCGTGCGCTGTTCTTCGACTCGCTGTCGATCGCAACAGACAACTACATTCACGAAGCAAGCAAAATGTTCACTTTGAAAGGGGTGAGTTGCAACCTGAATTCCTTGAAAATAACTCTTCTGCACTAAGCAGAAATGCCGAAAATGTTCCCATAGTGCTCATGCCTCACCGGTCAGTAGCAGTTCCTACTATGCTGGACTTCAGCAACCGGCTTATCATTCAGTTTACCAGTGCGACGCACTCACAGGACGGCATGTCAGTTACCTGTATATCTCTATGCGCAACAGCCTTGGTCTCGGACTATCTACCCCTTCCTCCTTTATTGTACCATGTTTTGTTTGGCACGCAGTCTGAAATCAGTTTGGTGTGAAATAACAGACTTTATCCAGTAACGCTCAAAACGAGGTCCCCCTAAATTTTCCCTCATGCCAGCATTCTGTTTCACTTGTTGGCAGGGATATTCTGCAAACTGAGTGGTACATTGTCGCAAAATGTCATCTTCTGGGCTGGACTTGCGTCAGTGGTGGTCCAATCCCACCGAATACCACTCCATCACTGGTAAAAACAAACACTGCGTAATTCAGTAGTATAAGGTGACCAAGCTCCCCTGAGAAGGTTATTTATTTTGATGATCCTTCATTAAAAACTGTTCATATTTATTTCAGCGGTCGCGTTCTGTTGCACTAATATTGAGCTGTCATATTTTTCCACTCATAAAATTACAACATCATCTGTGGCTAAACTTCTAGCTATTATTCAGTTAGTGTGAACACAAGAGGGTGTTATTCGCAAATAGTACAGCGTGAATACGTGCTCATAAAACTGTGTTACTGTAAGTGTAAGAATATAACAAAAATATTGCATTTTTACCTGGATCATGATGTAAATGAAATGACTGAACAGTTAAAACCACAATAATTATGCTCGCCTTTCCGTCCGACTTACCCTGGATAGACATCCGAAATGTTGATAAACATTTTTAAATCGAGATCCGTGGAAGGCTGGCCTTTGTGGCGCACATCGATTGTTGCATTTTTCGAAATCAATTGGTCATCAAAATGGGATTCAAACTGAATGGTGATAGTCTTCTTGTTTTCTACTTCCATGCAATGGGTCGCTCTTAGTTCAATCTCCAAATTGATCATATTTGCATCTCGTGTTTTGTCTTTGCCGAAATCTACAGGAGAACTGAAAATTTTCTGCATGGCAATGAAGCCTATTCCATGATCAAGATCTCCTAGACAAACTTTTCAAATTTAAAACTTTAAGCAATACCGCACTGCTTTTTGGTAAGAACATGAGTGGTAAGAATCCACAAGTAGATGAGCAATTGACAGATGAGCAAGTTTAAATTTTTGTCCCATTTTTACGGTTGGCATTTTGCTAATAACCGAATCAGGAAATTGAATATCATTCTGTAACGAAAATTTGACTGGTCCAGCAATTGGCCGAGTATTTTGATAGGTCAATAAAAGTGCAATGTGGAATAGAAAAGCACGCATTTAGGCAGCTCTTCGACGCCCAAGATCAAAAGACAGCTAAGCAGCTGACTAACTCACTGATGTGCACAGATGATAAATACCATGACAGAAGAACTCCATACGGTGCGGAATACATTCCTAGTGGATAACCTGAACATTTAATCAACCAGATTGTTTAGAAAGACAAGGAAACTCAAGGGAACACAATGGTGGAGATAGAGCCAGTGAACATCTCTCTACCATTTATAAGTGACACACTAGCAGGTACTGTGCAAAAACGATTGTTCATGCTGCCAGACTGCGTGTTCCTTCACAGCTGTGTGTTTGCGGTTGCAAGTCAATGTGCCTGACTCGGCAGTCTCATTGTTTATGTATTCCGGTATGTGCCTTTGTGAAACAATACATTTTGTGGTCTCACGACCAGACTCCTGGCTGAACACATTCGCGAGCAACTTCCAACGCCGTTAAGGTTTGGAACTGATTTTCCAACAAGGAGAGCATTCGTTACATACCTAGCTGAGTCTAACCAAACGGTGAGTGTAACGGCACTGTCCACCTCCGGAATAGTGTTTGTGCTGAGCTGTCCAGAACGGTGAGGTACCATATTTTGGTCAAGGCGTAAGCCGCTGGAATTCGTCTTCGCACCCCCCCCCCTACCGTTTCTTCTGAGAGGCCAGAAACGATGTATAAATGAACAATGTCTATCGTGGTCCACTCACCACTCACGGCAGGTCGTAAATTGTCTGAAAGCTAACACAATGAATGAGTGATAACAGGCCAACCTCCGATCATTCGATAAACCTCTTCTGAAAAAGGTGTGAATAATAACGCTCTCATACACATTAAGTTGATTGAGAAACACTGAATCAGATCTAGTTTTACGGTGTTTTTCTTCCCAGTGTAGTCGTGCTCATCAATTATGTGTTCATCCATGTGTGATATATTAAGACCAAACAAATCATTTTTATAGTCCAGTGAAAAACTAATGACAGAAAATAAACACAGGAATTGACAATTCCTTTGAAATAGAACACCTTCTCACCAGCGGATCTGATATTTGTAAAATTGATTTAAACTCGATTCTGCTGGACCACGTTAAACTCAGTGATGTTGGAGATGCATGTGTGGCCCACTTTAATTTGTTTTACGTTGCTCAGGCGGAGCACTTTTACAATGCACTGCGGCTTATCAGACTCCTCGGATTTTGAGCAGACAATCAACAATGTCGATTCAAATATCGTACGGGCTCTTGGAATGCAGATTTCGAGCTGGACAGATTTTGGTCTGTTCGTTTCAACCTCCTCAATGTGCTCCGGGATATTTACTGTTATCTGAGGGTGAAAAACGTCGGAAACTCCAAAGTTTCGACTTCAAGAGTGAATAGAATATTCAGATGTTTTCAAAATATCTCACAAGATGAAATAGGGGAATGTGAACAGATCTCGAGGAATGAATTCGCGAAGAAACATTGTGATTATATTTGATAACTCGAAGATCAGAAGCATTTAGTGCGTATCTCAAACGGAGTATGCTATCGACTCAACACGTGTCGACCGGTAGAATTACCGGACATACCTGGTTATAGAAGGTGGGTAGTTTCCACTAATCAGTTCGAACCGAAGTCAACCACATGTTACCGTTTTCTCGTATTTGATGTATATAAAGAACGACGAACGTAACCATGATAATTAAAAAGGAAGATTAAATTACCCAATTTCCCTCAGGTTGTGCTAGGTGCACACCGAAAGTCACCAGCAATTAACGGGAACTAATACTCAACAAATAAAACTGTGCCGTTGATTTCACAGTGAATGTTAACAAGTGTGCTTTATTTCTGTAGGCTTTCGCAGTCACCCCTCATCCGAAATGACCTGAATGAAACAACGGGTTGAAGATTTCAGGTGTATGGACGGCGCCATCAACGCCAATAAGTTGACGTTCCAAAAGGCCACAAATTCTTGTTGACCTCAAATGACCCTTCCATTACCGATGAAACACAGAGCTATTCTTCACACAGGCCCTCACAGTAAACGTGCAGACACATACATAGAAGTATACGCCATTTCCAAATCGCTCTATGACAAGCTTTTGCCCTGCGGCTCGCAACCACATAGACTCTACGGATTAACAAAAGTGCACAAACCAAGTATACCCTAAGACCTGTGATTGACATGAGCACCTAAGCCTATCACGCCACAGATCAGTGGATTGCAGAAATTCTTGAACCTGTGCGCAAGTCCCTTGCAAGGTGTAATGTGAGAAATTCGTTCTCCTTTGAGTAGATGATAAAACATCAGGATCTGTCTGAAAGGGCTATGCCTTCCCTGGATGTGGAATCCCTATTCACAAGTGTTCCACTGATCGAGACGGTAGATTTCATCTGGCCATACTTGACCGACATGGACATCAAACTCAACATTCCCGTGATCAAGCCAAAAGAAATAATCCTTAGATATACATGGAATATAAAATTTCTATACAGTGGAAAATACTGCAGCCAGAAGGATGGGGTAGCAATGGGACCATTGCTTGAACCCCTTCTGGCAGATATTTTCTTTGCCAACTTCGAAAGTGGACCAATCCGCAGCATCATCGACAGTCCATATATGCATACCAGATACATCGACGACACTTTCACAATTTGTGACTGAGCAAAAGATTTTACCGAACTAGTGTAGACATTCGACTGTGCCTATGCAATGACCCGATTTACAACGGAGATAGAGGAGGACAATTTTCTCACTTTTCTTGATGTGGGATAATGTAGAATGGAGGACGGACATACAGAAAAGAGGGTGTATCGGAAATGCAAATGGTTGGGGCAATACACACAATTCCTACGTTTTGTCCCTCTAGGATATCAAAGTAGCCAAATGAGCTGTCTGACCTACAGAGCAAGAAACATCTGTAGCCCTGATACAACTGCCTAAGAACTTGAACATATACGTGACACACAACTGAAAAATGGCTATCCAGACCCGTTTATTCGTCAACATATGGGGAGAGGAGACACAAAACAAGTGTGAAAATGGCCAAGAAAATGGATGTCTTCCTAATTCTCCGTTCAAGGGTGACAAGACACTAAAAATACTGGATCTACACTTATCTAAGTCCTTCGGGAAGTCTTTTCTCACTGCACATGTCCGAATCTTAACAAAAACTGTCATTCATAGTTTGGCAATCCAAGGACAGGTTATCTCATCAGTTTCAACCTCTTATTCTATACCAGTTTACGTGCTCTCGCAGTGCGCAGTATATTGGACATACGACTAGACTCCTGTTTAAGAAGATATCAGAACATGTCCCGGCTTCTTTACTCAAAGAGACACTTCGGACCATCAATATAGCAATCCTACAACATCTAGTGGATAGTAGAGATCAAAAGGACACAGTGACAGCTGTCAAACCAGCCCTGGCAACTCTCAGCGTTCACACGAAATGTTTATTCAGGCGGCTGCTTATGACATCAGAAACCACAACAATTCTATTAGTTAAGCTCGATTAATGCAAGCAACGTAACCTAGTGCAACAGTTGTTGTTGTCAAGACCGTAACAAGTGGTTCTCTTATAATTCCCATATACAAATTCTCTCCGGTTAATCACTGTTTTTTGTCACCTTCTTTTTTCACATCTGTCTTTTCACGGCAGGTGGTTGCATATTTCACTCTTATTGCCGTTTAAACACAGGACAAATTTCATCAAGTTGGGGCATTTTGTCAAGTTACCAGATTTGTTTTTCACTTACTCACTCACTCCTATCTATAGCTGCACAAACACTCTCCTTTCCCCAATACTATATACGTAAGTGCCTGAATGGTATATGGAAAAGAAATTTATTCGTGTTACAATCTCTTTCATGAATCGATAGGCATATTCTACGAGTTTCGACAACACCGGTAATGAATTTTAAATGCTTCATTATTCAGCTTAGTCGCAATTACTTGCGGGTAGTGTGTGCGATTGATGTTATATTGCTTAGTTAACTGTTCTTTGGACTCCACATTTCACGTACAAAACCTCAAGCCATCCGACCAATCCTGCATTTGAAAGCACCAGACTCAAGTCAGAGCTATTGTTAGGACTCATCAGTGGTGCATATCTTCCGCCTAATTCAGGGTATAAACCATGGTCTTGAGACCTGGAAGATGTGTGTGGTCTTTTGATTTGCGATGAATATGTAATACTACGACGCCACCCTGCTCATCTTCGAGCTGATCCAGATCACCGAGTTATGTCGTCCTCTATGACAGCCAGGAATGCTTGACCGTCGGCAGAACAAATTATCATGAATCCCACACAATACTCGGAATGATTGGAATATATATATATATATATATATATATATATATATATATATATATATATATATATATATATATATATATATATATATATATATATACACTAAGGGCGAAGCTGGATTAAATGGTGGCACAACGACCCATCCTGTGAAGAAGTCTTGATTTGGTAAGAGGCATTCCCTTGGAGTTACCGCGATGATGACGGGAAGTAAAACAGGTTCACGCAAAATTTTCCAGTATATTCTTTTGCTTCTCTGTTAGTGGGTTTGAATGGCACAGTGCAAGAGAACAATCACCATCAGGACTGATTGAACTTGTCGGAAGTGACTATTCCTCGATCAGTTGTGCATTCGATGTCTCTCATTTTCAAATTCCACTTTTCGGGAAAACATACTTTTTCCGATGATCGTCTTTCTCTTTAAAGAAGAACTTCTTCTGAGGTTTTTCTTATCCAGTATCGAAGACGAGAATTCTCGGTTGTTGCCTGTTGACTAGACATTTTGCAGTCGATGAATGGGCGCTTCTGTTCATCGTTAACAGAAACGACCACTGAAACGTCAATCAACACAAGCAAGGAAACAAAGACGAATGTACGGATTCAGCACACGATAAATCGGTTGAAAGCGGCTGTACAAGAAGTTTCATGTTCAGATAACAATGGCTCAATTTTTTTATACCCAGAAAGGATTGAACTGACACTGCATTCCGAGCATCTGTTCACGTTGCTGGCCTACAATTCAGCTTAAATCACGAGAAGGAAACGTTGTTCTGTACGATGCTGCAAATAACTTTTTTGTATGTTAATCTTTTTGAACAATAGTATCAGTTCGGTTGATAGCCTGACCTGTTCTCATTTGCAAACCACTCATCTATCAGGTATGTTATGCTATAGAGAAACGTGGAATTTTTCATTATTGAAGAAACTTTTAATCATCCTCAGACAGAAGCCCTCACATTCATCACTGCTATCATTTTCCAGTAAAAATGGAACCAATCCGATGGCCAATAATTTTTCGTTCATATATAGATGGAAATACAGTAGCCTCCGTGAGATTGCCACCCTCCTGAATGAGATAACCAATCCGCAAGAAAGTGTTTCACACAGAAGATTTGCGCCATGTAATATGCCCATCAGAACCGAACAAGACACAATTACATTAGGAATTTCTCCCCGGAGAAGAAACATTTTGGAGTTAGATATGATAATTTCTTTTCTTGATCACAATTGGCCCTAGAGATATGGTACCGGTTTTCTTGTCCGTTACCACATTTGACCTGCTAGAAACTTATGCGATTCTTCATTCCGAGTCTCACAGTCCGGTTGGCGGCTGTCGCTAATAGTTCAGTGGGCTCTGAAGCCATGAACGGTGCATTACCCACCGAATTCGTGCTCGATCATGCAACAAAATAGGTCAGGATCACTAGGCCGCTGGGTTTGATGAGTTCTAATCATGTCGACCGAGGTTTATATGGGTCACTCAGCAATAATGGTAAATTCATTCGGTTATTTCTTTGATCGGGGTGGGAGCATTTGTGTCTCGTGCTAAGACATTGACAATTTTCACCTGTCAATTTGACCCAGATACTGATGTGACGAACAGCAATTACGATGCTAGTAAGCCGGGTTTGTAAATAGTTCCGATGAATTTAGAGATCACGTTTCACAACATGACGAGTCGAGCAGCGCATTCAATGTTAACGACAGAGGACTGTTGTTTTGAAGCCTGCCCGACGGTAGATTTGGACAAGTGGGTTGAAGTTGATGCGCCGCACTGCATCCTATGGAACAATAAAGCCGTTACCTACTGGAAAATAAGGCATTTCGAGATTATTCGAATGGTGACCGCGAATCAGAATTATTAACAAGCAAAGGTAGCAATGGTTGACTGAAAAGCCAAAGAAGTGCGCTGGCTTCTGAAGACCAAAATATTTTTTATTGCTGAATAATTGCAATGAAGCTTCAATAATTTAATAGCAATACATTGTTATCATTTTCCTTGTAACGTCTAATTTGTATATGGATATGGTGTGGCTCGATTCAATGGACGACGCATATCCACTATGGCAATCGTATCTATATTTTTGTAAAGGAATAACTCAGAAGTTCTAATCCTCACCATCAGCATCATCATAATCACACTGCATTAAACTTCAGCGCGAGCCCCACTGACCACTACCTTTCTCATGTGGGAAAAGCCAATAACGTCCCAGCAGCCAACACACGGAATACACAGTCTTACTGTACAAACGCACATTGATCAATCATTCTGATTTGACAGAAAATGACAGCACGATCGCCACTGTTCTCGGTTCACTGCCATGTTCTTCAGTGTCTACAGCCAACTGGCTGAGGAAATATTTTACCCCTAATCACGTTCACCTGATGCATCTATGTTTCCTAAGTTCGATGTATATTTCACTTATTCCCCGCTGTCATGTCACCCGTTGACTTCCACGTGGCTTTCTTTAGTCCATAGGAGGAAAGCTGTGATAGCATATCTGAACGAGTAACCAACACTCAACTTCTGACCTCAGCATTCCTCACCCGGTCATTCTACCCAGTCTTACCGATACTACGCAAACTTCGATGGGAAAAATCGTCAAAGCGACGGACATCTTCCAGCACACACACTCCATGCTTCTCAACCACACAACAGAACTGGGCGCACAACAGCACAGTACACACAAAAATTCAACTTCGGCGAAATATCAGGTCGGCACCACAAGTGCTTTGGTCCAGCGTACAATGCTCGAGCTTTTGTTATAAGCATGCTACCACGACTGCCGTGCTCCCATCCGTCGTCACCCTGAAACCGAGGTAATTGGAGCTGTCAAAATCTGTCAGCACCTCCCCTTCGAGCATCAAGCTCGGAAAGGTTATTCTCCAGTCTTGCAACATCACTTTACACTTTGAACGTGAAAAGTCTATGCCGAATAAATCTGCTTCAGATGCGAGTCTATATTATGCTCGTTGTGCATAATTCGTGCACTCTAACGACGAGAAAAGGTCGTCCGCGACATCTAGGTCACATAGCTTTTCACTATTTGCTAGTTAGACGCCCATATCCTGAAAATCTCGCAAGGCATTCCGCATCATCTCGTTCATGACGAAGTTGAACAGAAATGGGGAAATGGGACATTCTTGTGTGATACCGAATTTACGCTATCAGAATTATGAGAACTCAGTGACCTTAGTATATTCACGAACTTCTGTGGTATACATTTTTAGTGAACAACACTGAGGAGCACTGTCCGGCTAACTTAATAGAAGACGCCTTTCAAGTTGAGGAAAACCATTATTGTTGGTCGACGGTGTGTGTGATGCACTTCGAGTAACTGGCGAAAAGTAAAAATCTGGTCGATGCATCCTCGACCTGGACGGAATCCGGCCTATTGCTCGCTCGCGTTCCTCTCGCGAGCTGGTGTCAGTCGGTGAAGTAAAATCGAGGACAGTATCTTGGTGACTATCGGGGTTAGACTGATCCCGCGATGATTGATACATTCAGTATGTATTCCCTTCTTGAAGAGGGGTACAATCATCGACTCGCCCATTTGATAAATGAAAGCTCCTCGTTTCAAATACCACACAACGAGGTGGTTAGTGATACTATCAGCACATCACCACCCATTTGGAAACGGGCTTGAGGGAGTTCGACGGAACTGGCCGTTTTCCCACGTGTTTGTAATCGAATGCTTGATTCCACCTCCACTTCCGATGGGATCTCAAGTGTTACTCACTAAGAAACAACATTTGTTGAATTCGGAGTAACTATATTAGCGTGCGGCCAACTAAAGTGCTCCTTGAAGTATTCGGCCCAACTGTGAAGCCTTTGTTGTTTGCAGTGAATAGACCATCCATTTCTATCGTATATCGTCCCACTCACCGAGGTTCGCCATTCAGCAGCGACGCAAATAAGTATGAGCAGTCTTTGACTGATACCAGAAGCAGCTGCTACTTTCATTTCTTCGGCTACCCTGGCTTACCAATTTTCGCTACCATACTTAAGTCTTTTCATGACTTGCTTCTATAGGCTTATTCTTATTTCATTCATCCCTTACAATTCCAGAGCTGACGTTTTATTCCGTTAAACTGAGGAACTATTGATAAATCCTTCTGGATATGATGTACACTCTGTTGCTATGTGCATCGCCTGTTTGACATGTACCCAGTGCTCGTCTACATAACTGCTCGCGGTAGATCTTACCTAATGTGATAGTTCCTACCTATAACCGGTGTGAACCTCTGGATCAGACAAACGTTGTACGGCCAACCGGGTTCGCAGTTTTTGTCAATAACCATGAAACGGGAGTGAAAATCGAAATAAATCTACTGCATAAAACCACTTTATGTGCGTGGACCAGTAGACTCTACAGTTCTAAATGGAACTGCGCCACCGATAGCTTATTGCGATCTGATCCATCTGGCTCAGAATACCTGTACTGTTAGAGCGCCATGTGGCCATACAACGCAAGCTGTCTCGAAAAATCATACTGGATAGGAATATTCGAATGTCTGCACAAAACTGGAGAAGCCTATTCCCGATATTAGTGCTCTAAGTGAGTAAGGCTCAAAGTCCACCTAAAAATGCTGTTTGTCAGAGCTGCAATCATTTGGTGGGTATGCCAGTATTACAGAGGATCAGCTGTTAACGCGGCTATCCTTTCAAAAGTCAACCGATCCCTGGAGCCTTAAGTCACATAAACGGTTACTAACCGGTATCCAGTCTAAAACAGCAGCCTCATTCTTGTCAGTCAAGACTGTTTTTACATCAAGCTGACTCACATCTCCTGCTGCTTTGTCTCGGGAAACGCGCAGGATATACCTCGATGAGATACCAGGAACAGTTAGTTGAATCACAAACTCAAATCCTGGATAAGCGCTTCACTTACGTAGCAGACGTCAATCTTCAGAGAATCTATTGTGAGCTCTAGACAGGCCTGCTGACCAGCCTGTATGAGAGTGCGCACGTTAAAGGAGTTGTTATTCAGAGGCTGACGAGACTTGAGGAAATCCAAGTTACAGGATAAAGGATTATTCACGACACTGTTAGAGAACGAACCGTTGCGAGGATAGGGTTTGCTGTCAGCGGGAGCATTATGAGCGGATAGAGGGGGCAACGAGAGGTGGTTAGGGACAGAAGACAGATGTTGAATAAAAGAGGGGGAACTTTGAGCGGCATCTCACTTTTCACTACCCACCCCGATGGATGCAATGGGCAGTGTGGTCTTGATTATCCTGGGCACCGATCAATGTAGTTTGGAATTCTTTCATGGGAAATGTTGTAGTTGTGCTACTACGGGGTCCAGTTACAAAGCAGAAGAACGATTAGGGTTCTTAACTAAAGCCTTTAGTTCAAACAATACTAGTTCGCAAGGCAGTGGGATGGCTGAGTGGAAGCCCGTCTGTGTGGATCAATAATTATTCTACTGATTTTGGTGACTTAGCTTCCAGCACAGATGGGCCCTTATCCATGAGCTCCAGGAGACTGGGATTCGTCTGTCATCTACCCATTAACCTATCAGGCATGCTTGGTGATGGGGCGATAACAGTCTGTATATGCACAAATGGTGTTGCTACTCAACTCGACTTCACTGTCAGGTTTTCGGGATCTCTTTTAGCTAAGGAAATGTTTTTCAAGGCATGTAAGTCATCACACCACTTCAAGGTGCAATCTCATCATGACGATTTCAAAATAACATCCTATCCCTGTGCGAACCAGCAACGGCATAAATGCTGCTACTTCGACTCCACGAAAACGTTTTCGTAGTAAAAGATCGAATTTGAGCTGTCAAATTGTAATTCCGGTCTCATTTACGTTGTAGAATGGTTGAAATGGTCGAAATACATAATTCTAGTCTACTTTGTGTCAAAAACCATACCAACAATGTGACTACTTCAGTTTTGGTCAACTCACCCCTCCGTAGTGGGAAACCATTCTGCAAGAAATAGTTTCAGCGATCCAGGGTTATGCTTGGTGGTGGGGCGACAACAGTCTGTTTATGCACAAATGGTGTTGTTACTCAACTCGACTTTACTGTTAGGTTTTGGGGATCTCTTATAGATAATGAGATGTTTTTGTTGTGCTACGGTTTGGTATTTGAATTGTACACGATTAATTCGCAATTCACAATCGAATAAGAAATTAAACACGGGTTGTCGAATTTGATCACAATAAGCGAACAGGTACTCGCAGAATTACCACTGACAAAGTTGCTGCAATGAACCAGTGTACGTGCGTAGTTACTGCAGCGGTAAGATTGGCCCTTTTAGATAATTATTCGGAATTCCTATTATGTAAATCATATATCCATGTTAACCGGTTTTTTCGGTTGTGGAAAACAAAACTCACAAATTAACTGCTGCTATAGTCATCAGTAGCTAAAATAATAATACGAACCACTCCGAAGGGCTGCCTCTTACTGGTAAAGACCATGTAATAAACAAAATTTCGTGCATTCCATGGCAAATTAGAGTACTGAATGATAATAATAGTTCTTCACGACAGTATTAAGCGCAGTTGTGTTCTACGGACATAGGAACTCTGTTCGCAGACGAGAGAATATCATGATTTATTGATTGGACCCCATCTTCCACTGAAACTCTAGGTCATGCGTCCAGCTTTGAAACCAGAAACGCTATAATCGAATTTTTCCTCTTGTTAGAGCTCATCAGTGATGCATACAATCCACCGAAACGAGGGCTTGCACCCGGGTCTTCTCATTTCAAACACGTGTGTGTTGACACTGCACTACCCCACTCCAGTCCGGGTTGATCCTAAACAATACAAGCAATTGCGAGGCGTATACATATATGAATACAAGAAGGGCGCAAGCGGATACAGTGTCCCAGTCCTGCAGAGAAGACCTGACTTGGTGGGAGGCATTCACTTGAAGTTAGCTGGACAATTCCTATATCTCCCTAGAAGCTGTGGGGCATTCCTGGCTGTCATAGAGGACGACATCTGAACAAACATAACTCGGTGATCCGGATCAGCCCGAAGAGGGGCAGGGTGGCGTCGTAGTAACACACACACACGCACACACACACACACATCTTCCAGGTCCAAAGACCATGGTTTATACCCTGAATTAGGCGGAAGATATGCACCACTGATGAGTCCTAACAATAGCTCTGACTTGAGTCTGGTGCTTTCAAATGCAGGATTGGTCGGATGGCTTGAGGTTTTGTACGTGAAATGTGGAGTCCAAAGAACAGTTAGCCAAGCAATATATCATCAATCACACACACCACCCTCAAGTAGTTGTGAAATAGATACAAATATCATGATCGTTGTCATTGTTGTAATCGTCCTCGTGATTAGTGTAATCTCATTGTCCGTTCGCCCTAATTATTTATTCTTCTAATCTTATGACTCTTCAGTAAACCACAGCAAGTTTGATGAAAATAAGGATTATGACTATTGATCTTTTCTAATCAGGCTTATTTTATGACACGTTTATCGTAATATTTTTGAAATTCTTAGTCCACTACATTTGCTATTTTTCTTGCTCAGTATCTGGAATGCAGCCACATTAACTAACAAAGGAACGACTCGCATTCAACAAAATATAGCCGATTTCCATCGCATATTAGGTCACAAAACTTTCGGTTCACACATTAACTAGTCGGTAAAAATTACCACCAATTCATTCATTTATTTCTTTGGGTATCTGGAACTATGACCTTCGATATTAGCAACGTTTTCTGTCAAGCCCAGAACCAGATGCTTTTGTACACGAGTTCAACAGATTTTCTTAAGTTGAAAAGCTATACTCATTTTTTACATCAAAATTCAAGACGAATATACTTTTCTGATTTCGTCTTATTGTGTTAACTCACCCAGCTACTTTCATCGCCTGTGGCGCACAAATCGCTTAAATCGATATTTGTCATGTTGCGCTCGGCAGAAAATAACCTGAAATTGATGTACCAGAAAACGTTATAAGAAAACGTATTCATTCAGGTAACTAACGAAACCATGGTAATTTCTCCCACAAATCCTACATCACAAACAGGCTAGTTTGTAGTCTTGTATTTTAATTAAGTTTTCGGTACTTAAGGCAGGTAATAAGCAGTTGATTTACATTTCAGGTATCTCCTCAAATGCTTTATCTGATATGGCATCAGAAGGGTGCAAAACCCAATCGATAACTCGCACAAATGCATTCAGGAAGAAAACGCATCACAAGATTTCACAAATATACCGAAAATATTATTTCAGTGTTATAATTTACACAAAATGGAGTGCAACAATTTTGTGGTGAATTCAGAATGGGAAATATAATCCCTAACAGACTTCTGACTTAGTAACCGCAAAACGACTGGGTCCACGGTACAATGCTGGGACTGTCGACGGCGAGCAAAAATGAAGCCAGTTCACCCACTAGCTTAAGTTAGAACGTAGGTTGGAGAGCAAACAGGAACAATGTTCAGTACTACATTAGCCACCTGATAAGAGTGGTTTGAGGAGTATCGATCACAGCAGTTTATTTGATTTTTTCATGGCGGAGCAGACAATCTCGAATATCGACGGAGAAACACACAGCCTTCCAATGAGAAGAATAAATTGTGTTATAATAATGTTTGAATGCTTTAGGAGGTATACATTGAAACACACGACAAATTAGTTTGTCAGAATATTCTACCGAATAACGTGTGTAATGAAGTATCATAATGGAAAGCAGTTCCTCGAACAACGTTCTTTATCAGTCAATCTCACACGAACTTCTTAGTTCCAAATAATACGAGTGTTTGAGACTCACGTCGGTCTAATTAGAATATTCGGGCATCTCATGCCAGATCCGATCTCTCCAATCGTTGCACTTTCCAGCTGAGCTCTGTTCGACACTGTACACTTCAAATTTGTTCGCACAACACATCCAAAATGACGCAGTCGAATTCGGTACAATAAATGGTTGGCATGTATGTTACCAGGACTTGTGTTGAAAATCATGTCCAAGTGGGTATCCGGTGTTCGAAATTCGAAGTGGCACATCTATTTTTGGTCAATTCGGGGTCACCGCAACAGCTTATTTACAGGCAATTTCGTTAAGAGTTTTCGTGGAATTTCTACACACCTACAATTTTGTTTGTTTTATATGAGGCCCACTTCGTATCAACCTGATTGTTAGCAGATATAATATGATATACCCACTGGTTCATCTCAGGTTAGTTTCAGAACCACAAATTAGAAGTTGCACAATTTGAGTGTGAATGATCATTCTGGACAATTTACTATTGATCGATCTGAACTGCATCCAATTGGTGCTTGTCACATTTGGTCAACGAAATACAGAGCGATATGATGAGCGATTGAACAGTTTGTCCTTCTACTCGTCTTTGCTGAACTAGTTTAATGATGTCACCAGTGTGCCCTACCACGAGCTAACTGTCAAGTCGCATTCACATGGATTTTTTCAAAGCTTTTCCATTATTCATTAAATGTCCAACTTACGATATGATGAATAGTGAATTTATCACAGGTTTTCATGTGTTTGCTGTTTGTCACAATTAAACACAATATTGTCTAGTGAACACATAAATTGGGAGTTAAATTCAATCGGTTGTTGATTCTCATCCAACAATACGCGAATGATGACCTCATAATTGCCTCGACCATTTCGTTTGAGTAAATAGGGGTATGGTTGTCACTAAAAGACATTTCCAGGAAAATCATAGTAAGTAATATTTAGGGTGGAACAAAACTTTTCTACCCACGTTATCTCCTTTATGCCCCGCCTCTGTGGTTCCAATCAACGTTTGGAAATTGAATACTTAATAAAAAGTGTTTGAGTGAATATCATGGATCATAGCTGAACGAAGAAAAGTCAGTTGAATATCAACCACCGAACACTTTTGTTCATAAATCTAAGCGCAAGTTCAATTAAATCCCATAAACTTCATTCCGCACTTGCCAACATGATTCACAATATAATGTACCATGTAAAGACTGTAGAGAAAGTCAAACAGGATTATTTTTGGGGAAAATGGATAGATTTTTGTTTCGAAGAATTATTGAACATTTGAAAACAACTGTCGTATTTGAACACCTTCGGATGTCTTTTGGCTCGTTACTGTCAAAAATCAACCACATGATGTAATTAACTGCAGAAAATAAATACACACATGCACGTTCAAATACTAGAAATAGTGAGAGTAGTGAAAGTGAGGAAATCCCCAACCGACCTATTGAATTCCGTTTCACTTATTTGACAAGTAGTCTGGGAAAATCTCTGAGCTAAAAATGCATCCATGGGAACCGTCATGCCAGCTTGTTTTCAGTCATACTTGCTAACAGTTGGTGGGGCAGATGAACAGTGTTTTTCATAATGCTATGCAACATTAACCATTTTGTCTAGTCAAATGCGAATAAGCTTCTTTCATCTGTTCACTGTTTACTTCCAAGCAAAATTTCATTTTTCAGCTTGATCAATAAACTCATCAGATTATTCACCATTTCAGGGAATCAAACGCAGTTATCTGAATAGATTCGAAAATTCAATTGAGAACGCTTATTTTGAATGAGGTAACTAAGTTTCTTTCGTGTGTTTTTATGTCATTGATTTGACTACTCTTAACAGTAGAATAGGATTTTGGTGTGAAATAAATCATGCACACGTGACATTAATTGTGAAAAATGATCAATTAACTCACCCTTTTCAGATTGAGTAAATTGAAATTTGTCAACTTCCGGACTGCATCCCATGCGTGTGAGCCAACGAAACAGACCACGTGTACGCGAACCACATTTTCGGCCTCAAAAAGATTTGATCCATCCTCTAAGCTAGCTTTGACAGTCAAAGCCATTGATATTGGGGGCAGCATGAAGAACAATTCCAATGTTCCGGTATTGGAATCAATCCTGAATGCGTTCTGCTCAACCCCATGATTCACAAGTAGGTACTGGATTCTACTTGTAGATTTCATCTCGTCAACTTGTAGACGGATAACAGGGATCAGACTGGGTATTTCATCTTCACAAATCGTCATATGGTATACGGGTTTTGTGAACGAAAGCGTCTCAACGACTAAGGATTTAAAACAGAACAAAACAAGAAATTTTCGAAACGAAACATGACTTAGTATAACACCAGCAAAGGACGACTTCTACAGTGCAGTATTTCAAAACACAGTATTGATGAAGGTGAAAATAGTCAGAATTGCATGTAGTCTAAATCTCATTCATCATTTGTAGTTTGGGTTTCAGCATGGCTCACGAGAGTCAAATGGCTGCTCGAAAATAATGAAATGTGATGTGCAAATTTATTCATTATTGGTGATTAGCAAAATACTTCAAATAATACGATTGAACATACCCAACGGACAGTACTGTAGAAACAGTAAAAGTGTTACTGCATGAA
Organism: Fasciola hepatica; assembly: GCA_948099385.1. Lineage (NCBI taxonomy): Eukaryota > Metazoa > Platyhelminthes > Trematoda > Plagiorchiida > Fasciolidae > Fasciola > Fasciola hepatica. Next base: position 4,128,072 of record CANUEZ040000199.1, read on the forward strand.
ACATGATCGACAACTTTCAGTGATGACACCGAAATTGATGGGGACCCGCTCAATGGAGAAATTTATACAATGCCTACTGTGGGATGGCAGTTTTTAATTAGCCAAAATACGATTGGTTTTAAAATGAATAGCCAGTCCCAAAATGTTAGGATAATTTGCCAATCAAATAAGAGAAAAATAGCAAGTGGAGAAAAAGCGAAGCCGTAGTTACAAACAATGAAAAATAACTTGTAAGAAGTATTACTAATGCAGATCAATTTAGCTTCGCTGTTACATACTGATTCCAATCTAGCTACCAAATGACGATAGCAAGTAGGAACTGAAGGAGCTTTTCATATGGAAGTTAGTTTGAGCCTAAAGCTATAAACTATTTACAGCAATGAATGAAAACTGATTGTCAAATGAGATCCACTGTACAATTTTCACATATGTTCCACCTATAATTCATAAGGGTGTTCAAATTCGTGTCACTGTTACAGCTGTTTGTATCGGCATTCTTATGGGACAGGTCAAGCAACCTTTTCAAGTCAAATCAAGTCATATGCCTGCAGTATGCATCCCATGCGATGAGTATTCATCTGTCATATATAAAATCAATATTTATTGATTGGATGAAAAAATCAAGGAAGCATGGCCAGCAGCTCAGTTAAAGCTTGATCAGGCTTGTTAAGAAGTCTGACGAGACAAGGAATAACGTTACATTTGTATGATTTTAACAAGCAATGAATCGTAACTAGGTGGGGTGGAATGATTCTGAACACGTCTGACAGGATCGCGGTGGAATAGGTATCAAGGCGTCAGCTAACGTTTTTTCGAACAAACTTGGCAAACACAGGAATACTGTATTGCCTATTAGTGGGAGGAGGATATACGATCGGTATACCGCTACATTAAGACACAGTCTTCAGCAACCGGATGTTAAAGTAGAATCATATTTGATAGACAGTGAGATGTCGAAAGCTGGCACGATAAACAGATACGAAGGGAATAAATGGAACCTTGTAGAACACTCGGTTTCGAAGTTGTAACGGAAGAGGCCCTGCCACGATAGCATGTGAATTAGTGGCGTTTATCGAAACAATCATATAATCAAGCATTGGCAGAAGATAAAAGTCTCGCAGCAGAAAGAATGTGGAGTAAGATCCCTCTTTCAAGATAGCTGAAGGTGTTATTGTAGTATAAAGAGCACCATGCTAACCTTACTTTACTTGTCTAGGGATGGCAGAATGTGATGGCATAAATAGATATGGGCATCCACAGTGAAGTGTGAATAAAGTGGCGATCCAGCCTGTTCGGTGATTCCACTTGATTGAGGCTTCCGAATAATCTTTTTGTATGTCGTATTGGCTATCACTCGCGTTTGGGACTGAAACAGAAAAATGGGTGTTTTCGCATGACAGATTAGACCGAAAGACTTTTGGTTCCGTACGAATCCAGTATACTTTCAAGTTATGGTAAATATAGGCCAGGGATAAAACTCGTATTTTATTTTTCGTCTAAGAAATGCTAGCAAGACATTTCCGGAAACCGTGATATGATAGGGTGCAAAATAGGCTACACTTTATTCGCACATGTAATGAACATATTATGTTAGCTCTGGCTCAGATCGGTTTCAATCCTCCTTAAACAATACTTCAAACTTTATAAACGTGTAGGTGAATTGAGTTGATCGATATATATCTTATATGAAATTATTGAAAATTCAAATTTCAAGAAAACTTTCGAAACTCTTCAGTCCGCTTTACCCACCTAAAGAGATGAAATGAGAAATGGACACTGTTTAAGCAAATATACAAAATCCTCCACTTCAATTAGCTTCAGAAAAGTCAATTCCCTTAACGGTATATATAAAATTTGCCGCATGGGAGAATATATGGATTTGTTTGTTTGTGGCTGGAATTTACCGGAAGCTCTGATTTAGCACAACCGTGATTGATTGGAGGTTTGATTCCGACTCTTGGTGTTGGACTTTTGCATGAAAAATCTAAATGAATTTCTCATTATGTTATAGCCATACTGCTTAAGCCAGTGATAAATTTGATAGAGTTGTTTCATAGTCTATTCCGTCGCATTCAGTTGTGTGATATTTGTCCCGCTGGTAAGTGACTAATGAGGATAGTCTAGTTATGTAATGTATATCCTTGGAAGAGTGGTTTTTGCTGTATCGAATATTCGCTTGTTATTCACATTCGACTGGCCGTAGTACCGTAGCTCCGACAGTGGCGCATCTTCTCGGTAGGCAGAAGGTTGTTTCAGTCCTGGCTGGCGGCGTTGCACTTTTGGAGGCTAGGAAAGCAATTTTAATTAGCTGCGGTCCGTGCTCCCACTGCCAGTGATATATTCTACGAGTAAATATATCATGGAGACTAGATGGGACTAATTTGAGAAAACTATCTAGTTACAGCTGTTACTGAATATTTCAAGAATGACTGCAAGTCACCGTTATAAATAGGTCGCATAAGCTCTTCCCGTAGCACCCCTTATGTATTGTGTTAACAGTATGTACAGCTGGGATCCATTCTTCTCCCAGAAACCTGGCCATACAAATAAATTGGAAGTAGAAATGTTTAGCCTGAGAGATTCATTTTTGTCGGTTTGGCCAAAAAATACAATCCTAACGTCATACCAGGGATTACCAATTGATATTTAATTTAGTGAAAACCTTGTTCGTAATATACGTAGAAAACACGAATAGAGAACAAGCTCGTTTTCGGTAGCATCATCCTCGTGGCTAATACAGCTACATTTTTAGGTTAGAAATGCATAAGTTATGAACTATGTCTGTGTGCTTAAGTGCGATTGGACAGTCATCAAAATCGGTGTCTCGTAGTTAGGAACGATATGAGTGGAATGTTGTTGTTCCGTGGTTGGGAAAAAGATCAATGAAAAAAATGATCGTGGCTTTCAGGGAATATGCATTTCCGGTTTAAACCAAAAGGCAGTTTGTGTGCCTTAACAAAAGGTTTCTGAGGAAAGAACAGTGGACTGAATAATCTGATCGATATGGCCTTTGCCGTTGTTAGATGTTGTTTTTGAGCGGCTTTCGGTGCATTTGTGGGGACTCTGTAGACTATTTTGAACGCGTCGTAGTCTATGTATTGTTCAGTATTTGCAAGATGCGCCAGAATTGCACTGGCAATGATTTTCCTGTTTCCCGTAGTAGGTCAAGTTGAGTTGTTCCCTTTGATTCTTTGTGGTAATTGCCGTGTCGTTCCACCCATATAGCTTGCCAAACAGGAGCAAACAAACGAGTAGGTTATCATGGATGAGATGAGGATAGGTAACTTGTCTTCCAGATTCGTTGAGATCACTGGTCGACTGGTGAAGCGGGCACGTAGTGTAGGAGTGAGAAAGGTGCAAGCGATTGCCTTTTCCAAGCGTCTTATTAGTGACTCCTATGAGAGGGAGTTGAATGCATAACTCTTTCTTCTTGACGGTCACTCAAGCTTGTCCTGTTGCTTTTTCTGCCATGTTCTTCTGAATGAAGCGGTCGGGGTATCCGAAAGCCAGAACCGTTTGCCTTACCATGTCTAATTGTTCATTCACCGCCTCATCCACGCAAATTATTTGCACACGGGCTGTGAGGGTGTGAATAAGGTTACGTTTACGCCCAATAGATACAAAACTGGCGGCATACTCGCAAGAAATCGCACAAGTATGATCTTGAACTCAGTCTTGTGAGATATCTTAAATAAAGGGAATAAACTACAGTTGAGCTTGAAGTGATGCTTTTGACCATTTGATATGTGGAGTAGAACGTGAAAATTCACTTCTCCGATGGTATTAGGCATTTGCTTGAGTTGACTGGGAGCTTTGCAACATTAACCTTGAATTTAGGCTTGTTAAAGCCGAAACAACCTACATGATTATAGTTGTTAATCTACACAACGACACTTAAAATTGCTTTGTTGCTCGAAATCATAAATTTTCAACGAAACCAGTGGTTGCATTTAGAGAATTCACGAAGCGAGTGATAAGGTCTAAGGTTTGTGATTTTCCACCCCTCCCCCATTGTGCTCGTTTTACCCAGTAGTTCAAAAATGTGTTGTAAATTACCTGTCAACGACGAACGATGCTTCATTGATTTGGTACGATTGATCAAGGCGGCTTGCTAGTAAATCGATTGTGCTTAACATGTGTTCTGCCTGAACAATGTGATTGGTCACATTAGACCGTTTTGCATTTCGTATCATACATACTTGGCTGTGTGTGTCAATGTGCTCACTTTTTGATAGATCGTGCATATAGCAATAACCGCACACGTTTGCATGATCACATCTCATTGTTATTTGCTCATTTTCAGTCCCTCGTGAGTCACGAATTTTGTTCTACCATGAAACCTAGGTTATTTAATGGGGTATTGTTTGCTCAATCAGTTTTAGTGGAACGGAAAATGCAAGTGATGTCGTTAAGTTCAGTTTCCTGTATCGAAATACATCACTTTATTTAAACTACATCCGACAGAAATTATGATAGTTTTTCGTAATTACAGAGGTTTTCCAAGGCAATGTACTTGGTGAGTGGACCAACACCAGATTTATTGTTGCTTGAATCCGTCTATCGTATTCTGCCATCTCCTACTTGGTGTCTTATTTTATATCCGTGATGATAAGGAAGTCACGAAATCTCTGAATTTGTTGTTATGTTACAACCTAGTGTACAAAAAGAAATTTTCCATACCGAATTGTTGAAACGTCAATAAAGCGCCATACAAAATCATCCAGCTCTTAAATAGTGTACCCATTTGCGAAGTGGTAGGTGACAACGACCTGAATGTGCGAGTTTTAATGTATCTGCATATATTGCCCTGTACAATTTATCCACGTTCTTTCATCTATCAGATTGATCAGACGGTTTTGTATATGGGTTGGAAAAGGAGATACACTAACATTGGATGTTCTGAACAATTGCAATTTGCTCGGAGTGGATTAACCAACATTCGTTTCTTCGTAGAGCGCTTGGATACAAATGCTGATGTCAGCTGTCTGAATTATTCTGTAGAAATGTTCAACCGTATGATTAAAAAATGAAAATACATGGAAAGATGGACTTGGTAGCCTTCGAAATAAAAGTAATGAAGCTTAGTTTAATTCACAAGGGTTTATAACTATTGGTTTCAGAAAGCCGCAAACAAACCAATGGACTAGATAATAAGAATATTTTTTTACATGATTGGCATACTGTAGTAGATTATATTTGACATTATAATACTAAAAGGTAGGACTTGCTATGTATCGACTGATAGTGTTCGAGTGAATTTTGGTAATAAATACAGCGATGTCCTGGAACAAGTTATTGGAATTGGAAAGAACACTGGATTTGCTTAGAGGCACGCTAATTGCAAGTAAATTGCTGCAGAATCTATTTTCTATCCCCAGATAATGTAATACAAGGTGACACTATCAGTAAGTATAGCACTTCACGTCACCAACAGGAAGGTGACGCAAGAAACGTTATTGTGTATGCATGTTTTCAGGGTGACAGTTCCCCTACTTGCACCCTACTTCACAAAATACTTCCTTGAATAATGAATATTTTTCAAGCACATTATTTACAAACATTTCGATCTATTTTACTTTGCCATACTGTTTATTCAAATATGATCACAACGTATGTAATACGCATGGTTATTTTCTATTCTGATGCACAGTTATCAGGTAAGCTTTTAGGTATTCCAAATCGGAATGGGTGGAAATCAAGCGCCTCTCAGAGGAAAGCCATATTTCACGTAAACACCAAACACGATTAAGGGTAAGTGGTGGAGATGTTGCCTTCGGTTACACGTTGATTCAAGGTGCAATGAAATCAATTTTCAGAGGAAATAATATATATTGCGCTTCAAATCAGGTAAACTGGACGTGTCAGAACCGAGATCATTTCGGAATGTATCGAAAAATCGATGCGCCATGAGAAAAGATGTGGTAGAATTTTATTGTTCACTAACAAAGTGTAGTCGAAATCGTTGGTTAGTTGTCGACTTTTTGGTCACCATGGGTAACCTATTACAAGACTGTTATTAAACAGTAAAATTCTACCCTAAGTGAACTTGCTTTGAAACAACACAAACACAGTCGTTGACAATTCCATCCTGGCAAAAAATGTCTCCTATTTGGAATTAAACTTATTTAAAAAACTCATAATTGGGTTTGTCACTTCGACAGTATTCTGTAAATACTATCTGGATATATTTTGATTGGATATTCAATAAACTGTTTTTTATATTCGTTTTTATATTTGCACTGAAGTAGACTACTTTTCCTAAGCTCAAAGAAAATATTATTTAGTAGTGATGATTATGTGTGAGTACACTCACTGATAATGACTGGCATTCGATTGATCAGTGATCAGTGATAGGGAACTTAATGCAAAGTGAAATTACAGGGAACAATTAGAAAAATTAGCAGTTTATTGATCAATGAATTGCAGTTTTTTTATTGTACTCTATCCTTACAGCTGGAGCTTTGCTTGAAGAGGGAACAACGTGAACTGGTTAACGACAGTCGTGTGTACACATAATGGAAAATGGGGGTTTACTGGAAACATTATTTACGTACACCTGTGGAAACATGGACCTTTGCACCAAACAAGAACGCAACAAATGAGAAGCCTTTTCGTGAGCTGTATCAACACCACCAGCGTGACCATAGTTCAAGGTAAGTTGAAACAATTTAGTACTCATGCGTATATATATCGAACTTTTACACACTAATTGACTGACTCCGATATCATTAAAGTATGGTGTGACCGTCTTGTTGGTTAGTCATGATGAGGAAGTCACACCAACTTTTAGAAATTTGTTCATTGTTAAGCAAATAAAGCAAGCAACATTTTCATATGAGGACGCATGATATCCATAGCTGAGCAATGACAATCACAAATGATCTTACACGCATAAATCTTCATTTTAGTGTAACAGCTAGTGAAAGGTAATCGGAAAATTTAGGCCGACAGATAGTTTTGACCGGTAGTAGTATAGTGGATTACCGCGCTTCCATACCGTCTCGGAGGTCAGAAGTCCCAATTCCCACCGGAAGTCAACTTAGTGGTAGAGAGTAATGCACTCTCATTGAGCTCGTTACTACACATGACCTTTCGGGACCTTATGCCATCCTCCAATTCAAATTTCGGGGTCGCGTTGACGGCTAGCGCTGACAGTAGTGGGCCTCCGAGGCAATGAAGTTAGCTCCTTCTACTGCAATAATATCAACATTATGCAATGCATCACTGATTTCCATTGAGGCTGGTCATTTCAAATTTGGAATCAGTGTTTATTAAGAGACAAAGACTGCAATCTATGAACCACACAATATTCGAACCTGTTTTAAAATAAAACACTGAGGACATCTTTTCGATATATCTCATTGAATACGAACGAAGTTGAGTAAGGAGCAAATATATCTTGTGCAATTCCTTTCCTAACCTAGATATCCGAGATTTAGAGAAGAGAAGAATCTTGGAAATTGAGTGTCCATCAAGTGACAGCCGTGAGCCAAATCCTGACTTTGTTTCATGTTGAAATTTCAATTTTATGTGCTGAGCTTTTATTTCGGTACTTGGTTTGTTTTCACAGGTGACAACGAGGTGAGAAGCACGAATAACACTCTAACAAATACTGGTTTGTTCTAACTGCTTGCAGATAGATTTGCCTGTAGTTACACCCGAAATTCTTTTACTGAAGCATCTCATTCTGTTTCATCTTGAAGTAAAAAGCAATACAACATATATTGTGTTCACCAGCAAGGATCAGCGCCATCTATGTGCAATGGATCTCTTGAGCATTTTAGGTCAGGAAGTCACGATTTCATGTAAGGGCGAGTACGGAAGTACTACCACAATCCCCATCTATTTCACAGAGGTTATGCTAGATTCTTGAGGTATATTGTTTTTTAAGGTATACCGATGAAAATGCTTCAACAAATCAAACCGATGCTTGATCACAATAGATAGTGTATTCACCAGTCACAAACAGAATACGAAACCGACTTAGTTCAGATAATGACAGCATAAATGGTTCACTGGATGACATTATTAATTTTTCCCCTTTTGTAGTTACGCAGCTAAGTGCATCTATTTTAGAAATTACTTCAATGGTTTCCTGCGATACAATTTGGAGTAGAACTATTGAAACTATCGTGAAATTCCGATCTTTTTTTCCTAATTATTCATGTTTTCTTCTTGTGATTGTCCAACATCGGATACCTCGCTTCTCGTTGTATCGATCTATTCAACCATAGGGAAAGTAAACGACTTCCATTTGTTCAGTTTTATGAATCGAATCGGTACCACGGTGAAATAACCCCGGAAAGTGGGAGATTTAGTTATATTTCATTTGTTCAAAGTGAATGCTGGTGGTCGGCAACAAAGCGACCGAAAAATAATACGTACAATCATTCTCACCATTTGTTTGGCTCAGATGTCAGTTGGAATACAATATTAAACTTATATAACGTTTATAAAGTTTGTGGTTGAAATTCAAATAAATGCTTCTGTGGATATCCTGGAATTCTGTATTTCGACAGAGTATTTCCAGGATTCTCTGTACCATGGCTCCCAGAACGTCATATTGCACGAAACCACGTCTTTTTATTTCTATAAGTATTTACGAAGCAAACTATGTTTTCGGTGGGAAAAGGACAAAGCCATTGATGGGCTGCCAAATGAGGAATCTCAAGGTAGTGGCAGAAAACGAACCCGGGTTGCAAGGGTTCAAAGTTCATAGAGATATCTAATTGACCACCGATGAGCACAAATATTTCTATAAGCTTTAACCTATACTGATAGCAGAGGTTTTAAATTTATTAGCCAATAATTCTCCCTGTGATAACAACGACCAAATTATCATTTAGAATCGTGAAAAAGCTGCACATATGTTTTATCCTTGTTTGCAATGATTATCAATATCGATGATCTCGTCTTGTTAGGCAACAGTGCACTGGCAATTCAACACGTAGCTGACCGCTTAGTAATTAACTTGTCTCAATATGATGTGTGCTTTGCGGCTTCAAGATGTAAGGTACTTCTTTAAGACTGACAGGAGCCTGTACCTACACTAAGCCCGTTGTTGTGATCGGTTAGAGGTGGTCAATAGCTTTAAGTACTTCGGGAGCTTGATCACAACTGGTGGTGGTGTAAGGATGGACATCACACCAATAATTGCAAGAGCCGGAGCAGCTTTCACAAGCTTGCGTCGTCTGTGGTGCTGCCCTCAGGAGAAGGGCGTACACTGTCGCAGCCCGTAGAATTCTTATTTACGGTTGCTAGACCTAACCCCTCCGCGTTGAAGATGCTCGGCTTCTTTCCGTATTCAACAATCGATGTCACGGAAGCATTGCTCTAACTTGATTGCAACATCAGGTGAGCAATGACGAGATTCGTTGTCGTGTGTTTGGTGCCTATGGTTGTTCTATGGTCGAAATAGTATTTACACTACCTCCGATAGCTCCAGTATGTTTTGAGTATGCTTGTCCATCGTTTACTTCTTTGTGGTCTTTTTGCACGTGCTAAGCAAGGCTGCGAGAAAGGATGTCGCGGTCAGGTTAGGACTTGGCGCAGACGCATCCAGAAGTTAGCTTCAGCTTTGACTTCACTTGGTTCTTCATTTCTTCCTGGTTAGGATTTACTAGGTGCAGATTGCCGTTGGTTAAAGACGCTGAGAGATAAGGCTGAGAATCAAATCCTGTGGCGCAAATGTTGTATGGCCTCTCTGTTGACTTCCGGTTCCTCATAAGTAATTGAAGAACACAAAAGTTCACAAAACGTGTGTAGTGTAAATATCAGAATTCGCTTTAGCTTGTTGTAATCTCCATGATGACACCTGAAGCTCCTCCCCCGACTTTGAATTTATCTCCCTATGGTTTTTGCGTTCACACCATGGTTGTTCTTATTTGAGTTTATTTATATCTATATATCGTCAGTGCCCATCCACTGAGTCCCGAATAATTATGAAACCCTAATGGATGTTTGTGAACTGAATATCTCATTATCGCCACGGCCATCGAAGGTCTGATCTTAGACGGCTTGCCCTATATCCTAACAGCAAGATAAAGCATACTTCAGTCACTAGCCTTAGCTATTCGTTTTTCTTTTTCTGAGTATAATGTATAACCTTTAGCAAGCATGCCCTTAATTCCGTTTCAGCCTGGTTGAGATATGGTTGAAGTTCCGTTTCATTTCAGGTTCAAACGCAAATTGTGTGAACAAATTTTTGTTTGTGGTACTCAACACGTCGAAAGGAGGCTGAATCAAATGGGAATCCAATGATCTCATTCTTCTCGTGCATGACGGCAATGACGCAGAGGCGTTAATGTTCATATCTTGAAGTGCAGCTTCCACTGGATGCGTTCGTGATACCTGGATCCACTTCCTTCTTGACTCTGAATTGAATATCACGATTCGGAAGCTAAAATAAATACTAGAAAGTAGTGCACCAATTCTACGGCCACAGACAATGGGGTTTGCTTTTGTCCAGCAAATGTGTGCTTGAAATACAGATAAAATCCATCTTCGCTACCATCAGTCGGCCTCACACACGATATAAAATGAGCTTCAGAGAGAAAATGATGTAAACCATACTTACGTTGAACTGACCGAGATGATAATGGAGAACGAAGTCTACTGATCTTCAATATGACTGCGTTCACTCTCAGGAATTTTTCCTATTCTCTTTAGCAAGGATTCCACTTAGTTGTCTATAAAATAATTTTTTTGTTCTTTTCACAGTGATGCCACTAGAACAATCATATAGGCTGAAAAATGGCTTCTACCTACATAGATGGTTAATTTTTGTGAGTCGGGTCAGTGTTGTTTACTTTACATTCACAAACACAATCTGCGACCTATAATTTTCATTTTGCAAGCAGTTAATTTCTCTCTAATGAAGACATGATCAACAATCTAATGATATTTGGCTTAGGATTAGGCCAACAGTTTTCCTGAGCTTCCATGATTGCCATCGTTAATCACCTGATTCCATGTGTCGATTATCTTGCTGGTTTGTCTCTCGTGGATCCTGTGCTACACCGTAATCTGTTGGAGAGTAGTAAGCCTTTATATCTCATAAACCTCCATAAGCCCTCATAGGATTCGACTCATGACGGTATGCCTGCAATTTTCCATTTTATACGATTCTCTGATGGTCACCCAGCTAAAGACATCCCTCTCATAAGCACCACGCAGTGTCCCATATCACATTGTTCACAAAGGTTCTCCAACTTCAGCGAGTCTCCGGTGGTTATTACTCGGGAGACTATCTGTAGTCAAAGATGAATTCTAGCACATGTTAGGCATAGGGATACTTCAACTGTCAAGGAGTCCTTTACCCCTTAAACTCCAAATGGTTCCAAAGCACAACGACTGGATCCTAAAGAGGACATTTCAGCTGTGAACCAAGGCTCGGCTTTGGGGAATTTACGAGTGCCGTGGATTGCAACCGGAGGTGATTTGCTCCATCAGGGCCAATCGTAAGTGGTAGTGGATAGAAATAGCTAAATTATGGAGGTGGCATCAGAGGCTGGCTACTTTGGCAATCTATTCAGTTCAGTTCGAAGCTTATTGAATAGGGGCTGCAAGCAAGTGTCATATATGTGCCATGCAGTTAGTCAGCTTGTACCTGAGCAGAGAAAAAATGATAGACGAACAGATAGAGCACGTTGATCAAGTGCTCAAACGGCTTTTGAGTCAAGCAACAAAAGTTCAATCCTAAGTTATTCAACAGCCATGTGACGTCAATTGATAACCACCACTTAAAACCGAAATCATCACTGGAAAAGATAGCCTACCACCGTTTGTCTGCAAGTGCAAGCAGTTGTCACTGATCAACAGACTGCAAAAATATTGAATCCATTTGACAGGAGAAGTCTTCCTGAATGATTGGGGCACATTTGTTATAAATAATAATAATAATAAATGAATAAACAATAATGATAATAAACAACTCCAAGAAAGGGTACAAAACACGACTTCAGGATTACCTGGATATCTGAAGAAAGCTTCAAACATTCTGCATTGATCTATTCAACCGCGTCTAAGCTGTGAGAGACCGTCACACCCAAACGAACCAAAAGAGCTTCAGCCGTGGCAGAGGATGTATTGATTTATTCTTTACATGGCTTGGGAAGTAGGGGTATCGATACATGTCCTAGCAGTCAACTGTGGCCTGTTCCGTCAACTTTCACGTTGCTTTCATTTCAGTTATTTAGGAATCTCTCTGGGCGATAAAGAAATTTGATGTGATGCCTAATAAACTAGCAAGGATTCTGAGGGGACACTATTCGTCAACTATAGCCTGGATTTGTATGAATAACAACGAGGTTTCAGTGTTTCCACTTACAACCACATTTATATATCTTTCCCGATTTGCCGACGCTGTTTAGCTATGCAATCTACTGGACTGCGAATCAGACACTGGCCGACTACTTGGAAATTAGTCCGAGTCAGGAAATACAAATCTTGTGTGTAGATTTTATGAATGATATTCTTGCATTAGGAGGCTCCTCACCGAACTTCACCTAACAGCTGGTCAAATCGATTTCTTCCCCAAACCGATCGGGATAGAAACAAACAAAATGAAAAGCATATTTTGACTTACTTTGGATCACCAGCTTGAAACCAGTTCATTGATGGATAACTAATTGAATACGTTTTATTATCAAAAATAATCAGAATGGTCAATTGAGGATGAATATTGAGTGTTAACAGCTCTAGGAATCCATTTCATTTGTTACGATGGACAAAGTGAATCGACAGTAAAACCAGGTCTACACTAAGGCTGTCCGTCGTGCTGCTATCCGCCTCGTACTATGCTAAAACTGAATGTTCTGACCACCGGGAACGGAAATACCAAAATGTTGAAAGTATTTGATCTCTGGGTGCTTGTGACGTAACTCGAAAGTAGATAAGCTCGACAGAGTAACAACCACCAAGCTAGGATAAGATGCCTCAAAATCTAAAAACTTATGGTTCTCTTTCACTGTCATTGGCTGTGAAAGTTCCATCATATCCTAAGGCGACTTAAGATGGAACTTACTGTGTAAACACTCCCATTACTACACTATCCTGGATGGTCTGTCCCTTTAGTCACAAGCCCAAGGCTTGGAACAAATCTGCCCAGAATGATGTAGATAACCTAGATTGCGGTCGGTCTATGGTGCCCCCAACTGGTACAAAACCTGGTGATGACTTGCACCGATATCTTGTCGAACTACCGCGCAAAGTCAGCCAGGATCCACGACTTATCTTTTCCAGCAGAAGTTATTAAAGTAAAGGTTGAAGAATCAGGGGAGAAGAAAATCGCAGAAAACTTATACACAGTAGGATAAGAGTACATACCACACATGCATACACAAGAGAGAGAGAGGGTAGATCCAACTGGACTATAGCGCACACACAGTGGAAATATCTGTTGATACAAATGTGAAATTACCGAAATGAGAATGTGTAAGGAACACAAAACCTGGTTTGCTGGTGGCCTCTGCAAGCTCACTGTTAAAGCACTAAATATAAGACTGATCTCATGATTCGCATGAATGACTCGAATTTTCATGCATCCCATTTAAGTCACAAAGCCGGTTTCAACCAAGTCATAGTTTGACGACAAATAATGAGAAAATAGTGTCGACATGAATCAACGTATCTACTGTAGTCACCCAAAAACTGTCACTCACAATTCTCCATCACTACGGTCGTTTATATTCATGCAGAGACAGATTGAAAAAAGAATACAAATAAGGGGGTTTCACAACATTTATAACGATATAACCGTTCACACTGACAGTGGTGATAAACGATTTGAAACGGACATGTTGGGCGGAAGAGAACTTATCAATTACTAAGGCTGCTGTTAGGACGTGAATTCGATACAACTGGTGAAACACTTCGGTCATGATGTGCAGTTGAGGTGCATAAATAAATAATCGACAAGCCATAGTTCGAGAGCCTTCAGTGGGCTTTAGTCGCTCACAGAGCATAGTGTACGTGGAAATGAAGCTTGATATGGGGGTTGATATCAAAAAAGTGACAGATGTTTTGAATTTGATTCATTTAGACCGTTTGTCAAATCTGCTGGAACCTGATTGATAATCATCGAATCGCTTTGTCAGATACGCATGAGACACTCAACCGAAAAGCAAAGACAACACCTGCTCTTTAGTATGAACCCATTCCGTTTATTCTTTTTACGTCCATTAAAAAGACGAAGGGAATGGATGACCTATGGTTATTCGGAGTACATTTAAACAGCTTAATTTGCTATATAATATTAATTTTACCAACAGAAAAGTGAAGGATATAAGTTGTCTCAGGTTAACTGTCATAAAGGAATTCTAATGTAAATACGGTTATTATGTTAGTGCAGAAGGATCATGTTTTATAAGAAAAGACTTATTTAATAAAGCATGGTGGTGAACATAATCCTTATTCCAATGTAAAAAGCATTTACAAACGAATCACACTTGCGTTCAGGCTTCCGTAGTGCAAGTGTATGATTCAAAAAATGTGGCACTGTTCAAAAATAAATTCAGTCAAATATTGTGCTTCACTAAGATTAACATGCCCAACTACAAAACGTTCATCTACACGAACTGTGGTTTTATATAAAGTTTGATTGTCGGAACCACGGAGTTGCCCTAAAAGTTGATAGCCAGTTGTGGGCTATAATTTCAGGCTGAAGAACTGACCTGCTTGAACTAGACAATAGTTCTAAGCGATAATACGTCGCAGCGAAACCTTTTCCTCTCATGGTACGACGGCTTGTGAGCCTCAGCGACCCAACCAGTTATACAGGATGAATTTTTCCAATAGTACCCGGAAGATCAGTGTGTAGAGGATTGACAAACCGGTCTTCTGATCCCCAAATTCGACGGTCGCTTTGAGCTGGCAACTCGGTCGGTAAATCAGTGGTAGAATAATTGATCCAAGCAAATGGACTTCATTTGAACAACTCACGCTGCTTTGTGCACAGGTTTATTTTAGAACTAAAGATCTAAAACCCTAATCGTTCTCTTGCTTCGTAGCTGGACACAGTGGTAGTGTCCGTAAAACATCTAACATGAACTGTACAAATGCAAAGAATTCCACACTGCATCGGTCGTGGAGCAGGATGATCAGGACAGCTCTGTCTATTGCATCCAAAAGTGTTGGTAGTCATCAGTAGGATATAGTTCAAAGTCCCCTCTCTTTTATTCAACTTCTGCATTCAGTCCCCAGCCACATCTATTTGCCCTCTTTATCCTCTCATAATGCTGTAACTAATGACAACCGTGATACCTACATCGGTTCATCGTCAAACCTCCTCAACCTCTGAATCACATATTCTTTACCGTGCGTACTCTCACGCAGATTGATCAGCAGGCGTTCCTAGCGCTCTCATTAGATTCTCTGAAGATTGATGTATGCTGCTTAAGTGAAACGCCTATCCAGGATTCGAATTGTGTGATTCAACTAACTGCTCCTGGTATCTCATCGAGGTATTTCCTGCGCACTTCAGCAGACGAAGAAGCTAGAGCTTTGGGTCAGCATGGTGTAGGAATAGTCTTGACCGACAAGGGTGAAGCTGACATTTTAGACTAGATATTGGCAAATAGTCCTTTTTGTACTTTAGGACCCGAGGGGTAGGTTGGCCTTCGGACGGATAGCGGTGTTAGGCACAGTTTGTGCTGTGATCTTGGCATATGCTTCAACAGGCTGCAGGTATGACACGCAGAAGTACGAGTTCTACGAAGAACTCACCACTCTCGTTTACAAGAACAAACGGTCAGAAATTGTAGTGCCATCCAGTGACGTTATTGCACATGTTGGCAAACTTGATGCGTCAGAAGCTTGTTTAGGTTGGAGTAGTTCCTTACTCACTTAGAGTACAGATAACGGGAATAGAATTCTTCAGTTTTGTTCAGATATTCGGTTATCCGTATCTAGTTCGAATTTTCGACATAGCTCGCGTTGCATGGCCACTTGGTGCTCTAACACTACAAGTATTCCGAGCCAGATGGGTCATATGACAATAAGGCACCGATGGCGCAATTCTGTTCAGAACTGGAGATCCTACTAGTCCACTTATGCAGAGTCGGTCTGTGCATTAGTTTTCATGCGACTATGACTCCATCTCCATGGTTGGGGTAACCAACCTCTGATACCGTCCCTGTACATCAGCCATGTCTATCCACTAACACTTACAATCCGCTCTGACGGAGCGCAAGGCCTCTCGTTACAGGCCACATCATTCTCCGATTTCTCGAAGACGAGCTTTTGTTGATAGTTGAAATATCCCTCTATAGATCCAGCCTCTAGACGTCTTCCGATTTCTCCTGGTTGTTTCACAGCTGGTTCTTTATTCTCCAACTAAATCATCATACATATTCTATTGGAGTTGCATGCGCTAGTACGTTGGTTACGGTGGGTAATAGGGTTGTGATTACGCTTGACAGCTCTTGGCGTTTCTCTGGCAGTTAGAGGGTCGCAACTAGTGGTGATCCAGTGGCTTAGAAACTTTGTTTACCATTTCGGAGTACAGAGGTTCGAATCCTCGCTATCACTAGTTACTCCGGTGGTAGACGCTAATCTACTGTCGTTCGGATCGCTATCACTTCTGACATATTGGGCTCTTAAGCGATTACCCACTCCAAGTTTCAGGGTCTCGTTGCCATTTGTCGTTAAAAGGGCATTTGACCTGTGGGATCTTTGTGGTTGTGCCCATACGCAAGCATGGAATGTGTTTTGGCTTTGGGATGTTTTATCTTGGGTGTAGGGACCACACACTTTCTTGATACATTGCTGATGACGGTTCATTGTTCAGGCAATGAAATTAAAATTACAGTATAAACTGAGGCCAGATTGGTAAGATAAGTGGGAATACCCAAACCAAGTCAGGTCAATGAACGTCTTTAAGGATTCGATATGCAGAGAATTTTCAGCAAGCACGTTACTCACAGAGGATTCCAAACCGAAGCGGCAGAACTATTAGTGGGAAGGTGGAGGGAGTGAAGTGGAAGCGCCATTTGAAGCAGCTAATTCATTCAGATGAACGACGACGAAGAATGACAATATCGTTGATTCATTTTCCGCGGTCGAAGAGTAGGCGGATAGGATAAACGGTGAATATATTTCTACATGTAGACATGCTCCAATGAAACCTTTTGAATTTCGAGCCTCCAGAAGAGAAAGAGACGGATATGGAGAGTGTGAATTGAAGGTAGTGATTGTTGTTACATAGTTATCTATGCATAAACTTGTCGTAAGCATCAATATACTAATGACGAAGTCATTGAGAATATCTATGGTAATGTTTCTACAACGGGAAGGCAATTTCAAAGACCTGGTGACAACATCAAAACCTTCTCCTTCCAAGTGAGGATAGATTATGGGAAAGCTGTAAAGAAGGTACAAACAGAAGTGCAAGATTAGAGGTTGCTACAATTTGTCGTAGTCCTAATGATGAAAAAGAACACTTTCCCAGTTTGGTGAAGAGTATTTGAGCATAACTAGTCCAAAAAGGTTGTTATTTAGAGTAACTCCCTGATAACGGACAGAAGAAGCTTTAGGGAGATGTTGGCTACCAATGAAATGATATAGGGTGACACTAAAAGCTGTTTAGTTGCGCGTTTCACACTTTAGGACTTAAGTTGAAAAATAGCGAGAAATGTATGAATAAATGCTCTTCTAGATTGTTAGTAAGAAAAATCCAAACTCCCGTTCCCGTTATGGAGACATCCAAGTGCAATTTCATCGGTGTATTTGCAGCCAACAAGACTAGGCCAATAGAAGAGCTCGGTGATTAAAAGAGGGAAAAAGTAAATAGGGAAAGATGAAATCTCGAAAAAACTGAAGTTAACTTGAACAGAAGGTGAGTGCCTGTTACCACAGGGACTAATTTGTGTGCAGTTAGATAAATAACTACGTAGGTTGTTCATAGTACGGCGGTTGACCATGCTATCATGTAGAATATCCAGGTGAGGGCCATGATGATCTGTACGTGGAGCTTTTGCATTCTTATGAATAATCAGCCTGACAGTACGGCCACCGTGATCAAGAGCAGTAGTTAAATAATACATAATATAGCCAACGGCATCAAGGGTTGACTGAGAGGGTTTGTGGGCGAAGCGTGTCTCTTTCCGACAAGTGAGTTCAGATATTTATGCGATAAAGGTTTTGATTCTCATTTTTTTGCAGAAAAAGGGATATGCAGACTATGGGTAAATTTTTGTTGGGTACATTCTCGGACGTAAATTCAATGCATAAAATCTCCAATAATCTGGAGTCACCCCAAGAATACGCACAACTGTAATGGTAATTCAATACATAGCGTGAAATTCCCACGCAGTTCCCTTTTCTCACTCACGTGACTCTAATCAGCTCGGTACCTCACCCCTCCCAACCAATTCAACCTACACGTCTTCCCTTCCTTTCACATGTTGAACCCCGTCGCATTACCTCGGTTCACCTACCGTCCTCTTATGGGTGCACTTTTACAGTAGACCAATTTTCCATTGCGGTCAATTCAGGGGCCTACAATCTTCAAGTTTTGTGCGTCATATGTGCCCGACCTTGTGTGTTATGCTTGCATTAGTTCTTTATTCACTTTCTCACTCGCACCGCACGAGTGACCTTTGTACTTCCCTTCAGGCTGGTGATCACGCCACGCCTGTGTGATGGTCTTGGTCAAGCGTTCGTGCGACTTTCTCGGTCCTGGTCTGACCTAATTTCATGGTCACACCTGTCACTCCATCTCACGTAAGCTTCCCACGCTGCGTCTGGTTGGTCAATTATTCTTCCTATAAAAGATGGATTTCACCCTATTCCAATGACTCGGTCACGTTTTGCTCGGCATAAGTTCCCCGACAGACCCTTCCGACGATTTGAAGTGTATTCCAGGACCTTTGTGACTGGATTGCGTCACAAATTGAGGTATGTTGCTTGTAATTGCAATGATTGTTCTCTGAAGTACACGTAGTTCACCCACTCGTCTTATCCGACTTGGGTTTTGGGTTCGTGTTCTACGAGTCACTCATTCACTGGACAGCAGTTCAGTTACATAAAACAATCGAATAGGCTAATCAAAGGGAATGTGAATTCGAAAGTGCAGGTCTTTGGTGATATGGGTGATAGAAATTTGGGTTCACCAGAATTCTATCATTTTGTAGAATTCAGAGTACAAAGCTGGATACAGTGGGGTTGTGTACGTGGAAGTCAAGATAAGGAGGTTGAAGTGAGGATGATTCGGATTTAAAGGTGAACTTGTGATTTGCATATTGGATGCTTGGTCCCAATTTTGCCTTGGCAAGGGACAACTGTTTCAGGGCTCTTCCCATCTCATGGAGGTTCGTATTTCCTGGTACAGTGTCTACATACATTCCTTTCATATGTCGTATTTGAGTCCTGATTATTGTGAATAGTATTCTCATGCCATGATATCATTCAGATTTGTACGCCTTTCTCTTAGCTCTAGGGAGCCAATTTCAGCGAGGGAAGGAGAATCTATTGGGTGGAAAATGACAGGTTTCCGTAGGCAAACAAGTTTTAACAAACGTTGAGGTAGTCCGTTAAGTGGTCACAGTAGGAGGAGGCATTTTTAAAATGAAAAATAGAAAAATCAGTGAAGTCAACAAATGCTGTAAGCCTATCGAGATTCCACGGAACGTGAGTACGTTTACAGACAGTTCGCGATGAGTGCGGAGAGAGGCAGCGAGAGCAAGAGAGATTCAACGGCTTGCTTACGCAATAATCTCCAGAATAAATAGGTAAAGTATAGTGGTCGAGAGTGTTGGCGGGCCACATTTAAATACTAAAAATATTTGCACATTTAACTAATACTGGAATCCAGAAGGAAGCGAAAATATTTAAGAAAGCTTAATGCCATTCAGACGGATAAGTAGCATCTATAGACACTGGTTTATACACAGAGGCTAATCAAGACTTGTAATGATGTATTTGGAGTGTCTGTCAGTTAACTGTTTGATATCATCGGTGTGAATATCTGGTGAAAGATGTGTATTGACCAGTATAGGACGCCGAAGGGTGCCCAATTGTTATACAGGCTTAAATCAAAACCAGATGTGGATTGTTCCTCACAAGTTGCCGATTTTCATCTGGTAAATGGCCTGTTGTTGGATGGGGGGAAGGCCAGGGTAGCCTAAAAACACATACAAATTGTCTTCGATCACACAAAAGGAGGTTGTCGAGGCGGATGTCGACAGTCTCAGCTATGGCCAGAATGCGACATTTGCATGGCCTTGATTGTCCACCTTGGACATCGTTCAGGACACGTTTACTGTGTGATTGTACTCAGCTGAGTGAAATGACGGCACTAGTGAGTGATTTAATTGCTCCAGTGCTCAGCCGTGGAAGGTGGTCAGCGCGGATACGTTTGGACAAAAGTATGATCGTGCGGCCGATGTACATTGTTCCACAGGAACAAGTGAATGAGTACACATAAAATGAAGCTTCCTAACGGGGTATTCTGTCTTTCAACCGCAAATCACCGCTAGTCTGTACTGAAACAACATCCAGAGATTAGCTGCGTGAAATGTTTTTCTAATGACGTCTCTTCATCTTCTCCACACAGTCTCTACCTGAGTGTCTCCTATAGATGGCAAACTTATGTATACTGGCTTTCTTCATACCACAGATTCTCTTGAAGTTTTCTCATCCATCGCACCACCTTATCAAATGGGTGGTCTGAGTAACTATCCTCGATAAAAATCCTCAACACCGTTAGGAGTTCTACCTCAATTGTGTCTTCCGAACAAAATCATCTTGCTCTGTTTGTGAGGCACCTAACTAGGTTGCCTCTTACCTCAAGAGGCACGAAACTGCGGCAGTAGCTCCACTGCCCATTCCAAGTCTCCTTCCCATGTACTGACCGAACGAGTGAACCATGTTCATGATGACTCGTCCGAATGTCCAAGAAGCCTATCGCCTTGCACGACTGTTTCCATTGTGAACTGCAAGTTGTCATGAGTTTATTCGAACATATTTCTCAGTTGACCTATCTGGTCTGAGGAGTTGGTTACAAAAGGGATGTTGCTACATATCTTCCGTATAACAAACGGCTGTAAAGTGTTGATTCAAGTAGGCTATAATCCAACTCAGCCATATGGCCTTCGGCAAATGGTGATCCGTTTGAATCAACCATTTAGCTTATCGTAGTATATTGTGATGTAAGGGCTTTAATATGAATCACTGAAATGATCTTGTTCTTCAGTCCAAATTCTCTAAGTGTGTTCCAGTGGAAAAATCGGACAACCTGAGATTTTGAGACACGCATTGCTGGAATGTTTCAGCGGATGTACGTGAGTTAGGAGACAAACACGAACCCACACAGTCCACATGGCGTAGTTTTAATGAACTTCGGAACAACTACAGGAGCTACGGGATTATGATAATACGCGCCTACTATATCAAGTTAGGGAAAAATGCTTTTATCACGGAAGCTGCTGAATAATTCGTGGATGTGAAAATGAGTATCGGAGGGTAACTTTGGATTATTAGGAGTACCGTGATCACCGCACGGGCGACTGTCACCGTTGTGCGTTCCAGCTGTATGGAGTTTGATGGCTCAAGGACAGCTTGACGGGTGAGTTATTTCCGTGCTTACCATATTCTGGAATTCATCTCTGACACAGATTGACTGTCGGGTATTAGCCGGCAGGGACGCGTCGATCTTAGCGAACCTTCTTGGATGATGTGATATTGGATGCCATGTTGTGTTTGTGATGGGGATCCCATGGTTGGATTGCTACAAGAAAATCGTTGAAACTCGAAGACACTGGCATGAATACTGTCATGATGGATGTTGACGTGGCATGAAAGACTTACTACAGTGCAATGGAACACGGTGTTTCACAACAACCACGACAGATAAGTCATCAAGAAAATCGACCGCTGAACTGGGGTGATTACCTTCGGCAATCGTGAAAATTCAAAGAAACCGTCAGCGTAATCCTAGGTCAATTGTCAATAAATTGTTGACCATATGTCTTCAGTAGAGAGAAATAGGCTGCTTGAAAATAAAAGCTGTAGGTCACAGATTGTATTCGCAGACGTAAAGTAAACAACTCCGGTCAAATTTTACACAGATTTAGCACCTGTATAGATATGGGCTACTTTTGAAGCCCATTAGTACTCTGTGGTACTTACTGATTGCATCTCGCAGTATGACAACCAAATTGGATGGAAGAAGAGATCGTTCGCAGCGATTAAGCTCTCTGCTACTGATCATCGTAGTAGCGAGTTCAGTGTTTTTCAATACTACTAAATTGTTCGGAGATATCGTTTAAATTTATCGTGAAAATTCAGTTGTGGTTTGTCAGTGCTTGTAGACCAGCAACCTACCCTTTCGGACCAAAATGATGCACTCAAATTCAAGCAATTTGCCAATCATTTACAGAATTAGCGACAGTTTAAATCCTTTTAAACATCTGTGAAATGAGTTGAACCATATTACCTTCGATTTCGCAGAATTCCGAGTCTAAAATGCTGAGTACTTTCATACTCTTTTTAATCTCATGATCAAGCCTGTTCACAAAATAATTGAACAACCATCATCCACTTTCGTATGAAGGCCCTCTAAGAGGAAATTATTGTAAACTGATCCATTTCAAGCAACTTGGGATTGTTCAAAACATCCGACGTAAGGAAATCCCATTTCAGATTCACGAATAAAATCATCTCATCAATCTAGTGGATGAAAGTGAGTGGATAACAAGGATATAGCAGTGTATGCAGATACATTATCGCATGATACATTTAGGTGGTTATCAACTACCACTTTGCAAACAGATGCTCAGTTTGTGGGTAAACTTCTGCTTCCACTTTGCAAGGATACTTAGTTTCAATTCGATCCAGACATGACTCGTAGTGTATCGATGCACTGGCAACTGCAGCAAATGATATGTCTCCGTTTCCACCATCATCCGATTGACGTTCAGGGCAATCTCGGTTACAGTTTCCTATTGATTTTCCGTGATATGGTTCAGATTTCCGACATCTTCCACCTCATCAGTGGTTGGAGTCTCCAACAGAAAATATTTCTGGTATACTTCCCTCAATATCCTTCGGAGTTCCAGGCTGTCCGTATAAGACAGGTTCCACAATTTCACAGCAGGAACACCAGGTTTCTTCCAACTGTTCGATTTTACTGATCCGTCTTCCGGGTTCAAAATGTCCGGTTCATTATTTTCCTCCACAAGCTCGATATTAGTCCAAAAATCTCTAACATGGGCCGTATTGACCATAGGACAGTCAAGCATGGTCATTTCTCC
This sequence comes from Fasciola hepatica, assembly GCA_948099385.1. Taxonomy (NCBI): domain Eukaryota; kingdom Metazoa; phylum Platyhelminthes; class Trematoda; order Plagiorchiida; family Fasciolidae; genus Fasciola; species Fasciola hepatica. The sequence continues at coordinate 4,151,321 of CANUEZ040000199.1, forward strand.
AGCCAGGTCCGCGAGCTGAAACACATCGAAGGAACGGCCGACAAGGATGGCGCCTACCATCCCACGCAAGGGCTCAGGCAGACTATCTACAAATCAGTCCGACAACAGGTCTGCCCGTGAAGTCTCACCCAGCGTCAGTAATGCACGACCCAAGAGTGAGCGGAGCGCGACAGTGTGCACCAGCGGTTCCTCACTAGCCCCCAGCTGGACTGCCTTGAACCGTCAAATAGCGTCCTGACGGTCGATCAGTGTGTCGAGTCCTGCAACCAGAGCGTCCTTCGCGGCGGTCCACTTCAACTCTTCTGGGCCATTTCACGCCATATCAAGCACCGCCTGCGGCCTGCCCTTTGTCCATCCTTCTTTGGATTGTACTTCCAATGAAGTGCATAAGCTTTATGCGAATAAGCATGCGTGGATTGGTAGTCATTAAAGCTCGAGTGGCATACACTGGACTGAAGCACTTATGACGGCGACCTGATATTTTGCTGAAGGTGGAAGTTCGTGTGTACAGTGCTACATGCGCCCAGTTTTGTTGCATAGTTGCGGGACATGAGGTCTACGTGCGGAAGATGTTTTGCTGTCTGGAGGTTTTCGACCAATAATGTCTGCGAAGTATCGTTAAAATTGGGTGTAATGACTGAGTTAGCAATACTGAGGTCAGAAATCAAGTATTGGAAACTAATTCAGAGTGCGTTTTATCAGAGCGTATCCAGCTTAGATGATTTCGTTGGTTGGGACACGTGTTACGTATGGCATGCACACGCCTACCAAACCGCGACCTGTTTTTCATTCATTCTGGGGAGAGGAAGAAGCCGTGTGGAGGTCAAAAGATGAACTGGCAACGGGGATTGAGAAAACGTACAGCAAACTTAGGAAAAGAGGGTGCCTGATGTCTTCACAGTTGAAGTCCAAAACATCCCTCAACCGGTTGGCTGGATTCTCTGAAGGATACAACAGCGAGCCGTGAACAGTGACCATCACGTTGCCCTTTACAGTTGAATCGGAATTATTGATCAATGCGTGATTATACAGTTATACTGTGTTTTCCATGCGTTGGCTACTGGGACGTTGTTTCCTTTCTCTACTCGAGTAGGTCCTCTCCCTGTCCATCTTGTATATTCATACTTTCTACTTCTATGTGCAATAAAATGAGAGAGGAAGTGGTCAGTGGGGCTTGCCCTTTTGTTTAACGCTATACGATGATGTTGATGATCAATATATGACCTGTTATTAGGCGATTTTTGCTACCCAGTGCAAACATGGTGTAATTTAAACATAATCGGACAGATTCGTAGGATAATAAATTTTCTTAGATTTCATTTCAAGTAACACCAGTGTGTAGAAAAAGGTTCCAATAATATGCTAATGAAATGTTGGAACATGATGTCACGGTAGGCAAGTTGCATGTCTGAGAATTAGCGGCCGCGAGACTCAAATTTCCAATTTAACTACCGTTAAAGACAATAGTAGTAGTGGTAGTTGCACGATTGCAGTACATAATGTCAGCCAAATTAATCCACCGGGTTTATCCTTGGAAGAACGACTAGTGACAAATTTACCTGCCAGTTTTCGCTTCAAAGTGGTAATATTTTACCACAGATGGAATGCAGAATGTTATCGACATCTCTTGAGGGCATTTTGGCTGTTAATCTACTGAGACATATCCATTTATTGTGAATCCAGCGGTCATATTTTTCGAGTCACCTGGCAAGAAGCATGGAGCAGGCGAGTCATTTCACATTTCATAACTTATCTGTATATGATTATTCCGTCAAATCTGCTGAAGTATGTGCTCAGCAGTATTTCATTCGCAACCTAGGTAAACAATGCTGACCTTATTACGGTTTGTTCTTGAATATTCACACTGTCCTGCTAAACGCGAGAGTATTCTCTCAATAAGATTCAGTTCAAACAACCATAAACCAGGCATCTTGTACCCAGTCGTTTTGCTTTCAGCTTCTTAACTGTAACCTAATTAGAAAACCAAACGAATCGCCATAACGGAAAATCAGGGAATATCACGTGTAGTGATATGATATAAGCGAATAAGGTGAGCGAATGTGAGAGCATCATTTGACTAGACACAAACTCGTATGCTTCTCTCTCACTAACCACTGAAGTAGTAGATATATTTGGCCCCACCGTGGAAGCCTGACAGGGTTTTCACCGCTGTATTTTTTAATTCGACAATTTACTCCTTCCCATGTCATAGTGCCACTATTTCGTAGCACAACTACATATGACGGTAGTATCAAGTTGTTCTACTACTTGATCAGTGCAGTTTTATCAATTAACACATTTGATATCACCAATCTACTCACGTGGCAAATCTGCATTTTGTCGGGGATCTCCAGACTTTCAGACAATAATGCAGCGGATACCAGAATATATGCGGGAATTCTAACACGCTTTTCACCCAATTTGCATTCGAACGGCCCTATCATACTGTAAATTGCGATCGATAAGAATCACCAACTGGCATAGATTTCGTACACAATAATCTAACTTGTGCACCAAGATTGTGAATGGATATTCCCCACAGAGGGGTCAGCTGAGGAATTGTAACTATTCTAAGTCGCGAATAGTTCTATTTGGGTTGGTTGCAGCTAACCTCGTGAACGACAACACAGTGTCATCTAGATGGAACATTCGACGTTGATAGTACTTATGGTGGGATGGAAAAAGTGTCTCGGAGAATCTGTATCCATCCTTCTTTGGATTATACCTACAATAGAGCGCCTAGGCTTCAATACAATAAGCAAGAGTGGAATATTCTTCACTAAGCCCAAGAGGACTACGCAAACGTGTGGGCTACCAAATACATAGTTCTCCTCTCCCAGCTCCTAATAGGATAACTCCTGAAATACCTCGGCTGACTCCTTAATGGCCGATGCACATAGCTAAGTGTCACCAATTAAAAAACTCGAAATTTTCCGGCATGATAATGCTTGTTATTTGCCATTGCTCCAAAAAGCTGGACTGCTTTCTGATGTATTTCTACCAAGAACAAACAAAAAGAGCTGTTGTACCGAATGGTTGTGAGGTCATCCAATAACCACAAAATTTGAGGATATTCTGAACATATGGGGTACTGAAATAGCTGTAATACGTTTCCCGGTGCTTTTGCACATAATACGGTTATTCGTAGAATGAGCACTTTTAATACATGCAACCCGGAGAAGATGAAGTGGGCCGCCGCATAAGATGTCCTGGTTGCAGGATTCGACACCGCGGCTGATCTTGTGGAGTTCATTTGCGGCAGTGTAATTGGGCGAACTGTCACACTCGCAGTCAGTTACGAAGGAGCTTCCGATCCTTTGACTATCCTTTGGCTGGCCCCCGAATATGCTCACAGCAGACTCACCGCGAAATGACCAGCACAAAATATGGAACAAAATAAGTTTACTCGTGGTGTGACAAACCAGTCATGGAATAATCTCAACTATTAGCAGCTATGGTGTCATTCATTTCCAATCACAGGGGGCAGATTAGCTTGAACGGAACAATAGTACTGAACATTGTTAATGTGCGAAGATCTCACATGCCGTGGCAGAGTCTACGGGAAATAGACTGACGCTCACAGTATAACAATCCCATTGTTCAAAGTGATCCCTTTCGACTGTTATGAGCATCTATAAGCAACATACAAACAGATCGTGTTATTGGCCATCTGAACGTCGTTCGTTTTGGGTCCTCGAAAGGGAATTTTCATGCAGCTTTTATCCTTCTCTCTCCAATTTTCAAGATATCTGAAAATCTTCGCTCCCAGCAGAGAGTTCCTACCGGCGCGAAAGTGTACTGTGTTCATGCAAGGATCTAAAAATGAATCACACAAGCTGGGGACAATGGGTGCCACGTAGTGCAAATGGATTATTTATTACTATACCAGCTGTATCCGGTCACGCGTTGCTGAGGCTCAGTATGGTTGGTTGTGAAAGAAAGGTAAAGCCCTCATTTTTAATGCGTTTAATTTCACAATGCTTGTGGAAAAACAATACCTGTTGCTGTTCCATTGTTTGTGCAGATATAGAGATTGTCGGGCTTGCCGACTCTAGAACACGCAACACATAATTGTCCATGTGAGAAGCAATCCGTGCCCATGTCTACACTACACAATTCTAACGATTGGCCCTGAGCTTCTTCGATGGTGATTGTAAGGGCCAATCGAATTGGCAATTGCAGTCCCCTAAACTGAAATTGCATATCCGTTGGAATTGTAGGCATACAAGAAATAAGGACAGTTTCACCTTTCGAATGTTCTGTCGAGGTTGTTGCTTCCGTGACGCTGCTCGTTAATTTGTTACTGCGAGCCTCACACCGTTGCAAAGCTTTGGCTGGTTGATATTTCGCAACATGATAAATGGGTACCAATTTTAGATTACAGTACGTGCAGTGGCATCTCTGGCAGATCGAGTGAATTCAAAACTTCTGTCGGGTAATTAATCACTTCAGCTGTTTCCACAACAGCGTCGACCAACTTGTATGTGACTGCCTTGCTTTGAATGGTAGACTGAATAATATTGGTAAGTTCACAGACGTTTTTGTTCTTAACGACAATAATAGCTCGTTCATTCAACCAATCTTAATTCCCATAGTTGTTTTGAATAGTGGGATGTACTTTTTTTACACAGTTCTTCTTTCAACTTCACTGAATTACAGATATTATAAGGCAATGAAAATAGCCATGAGGCCAGATCAACCGACAACATTCTGTCCCCAATTTCCAGCAATCCATATGAGAATATCTCAATTGTCCGATCGTTTTGCAGCTGAACGCGCATACTTGTGGCCAATTGTAACGTATTGACTTATCGCCACAATGTGGAGTATGTCAGGCAAGCATATATTTTGATCGCTGGTGTCGACTGAGGAATTACGGGTTCTGTTTTCCTGAAATCGCCTGCAACCAACATCAATGCGTTTCCAAATGGTCTGAAGTTTCCACGCAAATCTTGCAATGATCAATCAAGACCATCGAGCGATTTTTATGCACCATGGTGCATTCATCCCAAACTTTCTATTGTTTTCCAACGTAGTCACTCGAGCTCTGTTGACAAAAAAAAACGCCGCGTGTGCAGCGAGTATGACCCATCTCTATCTGGCAGCTTGATAAAGCTTTTTGAAGCAAATTCTTGCAATTATGATATTGCAATTCTCGATAATTGATAGAAAATATTGTTTGGCATTAGATAGTTTGCAGTGTCTGATCTGCTGTGTGACTGGTAATATAAAAAGTGTTTCTCAATAAGGAATTTTTACTACTAGATTTTACATGCCTTCAACGTACTTTATATGCACCATACGGATCTAACTTTCCATTCTTCCACTGGTGCTGCAGATCAAATTTTTATTGTACGATATATTCAGACGGAATAGTTACCATTAACATTAACGTGCTACTGCATGCGATAAGACTGTCAGAAAGTAGTCTGAACCACTAGCTTCGTAGCCCTTCAAACTTCAGAGAAATCGACTACATGGTGATATTTATCCGTCGATAATCTTGAGTTCGCAGCAGCTTTTACCGGTGAGAATTTTGTCAATAATACGGTCTAGGCAATCAGACAGGACGCTCACATCCCAAGTGGAGTCTTCAATAATTTACCTGGTGACAAGCGTAGCTGTAGTTGGGTACGGAATACAGTCTAAATGTGCTTAGTTTTGATGATTTGAAAAACACTGCAAGTTCAGTAGGCTGCACGTCTGTTGCATTTAAATCCGTCTGTATCTTAGTTTCCTGATCACCAATTCTGGCATCATATTTCCTTTCACAATGTTGTACAACTGAATTCGGGGCACGGTGAACGTTGAGATATGGATAGCTTCAGAGTAATATTTGTCTTTGCTCTGTGCGGAGACCGTACTGATGCAAACAATCACAATTACAGTGTGTTCGAAAGCTAGGACTGTCCTCAAGAATGCACAATTTCTTACTGTTCTGTTGTACACAAAAGGAAACAGGATTTTTTGGTACTACATTATATGGATAAACGGTAATTTCAATTACTATCTATCGTTCCCGAAGCACTTGAAATATTTTAATACTAATATTTTCACTGTCAATCGACACTTTTGCGATGCAGATTTCTTTTCAGTCTGCAGAATGTGAAGGTGGATGCTGTAATCAGCAATGCACAAACGTTGGTAATACACGAGATTTAAAAAGTAACTTCGGTGGCTGAATCTTCTCAAAGAATAAAAGAAGTTCCACGGAAGTATGGGGAAAAAAGAAAGGCGATATGGAAATCACCAAATTATTGTATGTTTTTTCGTATGTTCTGCCATTGCAATGGAGGGGATAATTGCAATATTACTATCGTCAACTGGGTGTGTGGGAGTAGCTTTTAGTCATCGAGCTTGGAAGGAGCTTTTGATGACTCACGTTTCTGAGATATCGTGGTATGCAATAACGGTTCATTACAAATTGGCACAAATGAAAAGAAAGTTGTTGATGAAATGAAATCGATAATCTGGATGCTTAAATTGTAGATTCAATATGACAAGGACTAACTGGAAGTTTTTGAACGCTTGCATAACATTTGATTCGACACATCCACTTTCAGTCTTAAACATCAACTGAGTTTTGTCCTATTCAAAAAATGAAGGGTGTTGTTTTCCAAGTTTTGTTCACAAATTTAACTCTTGGCACTCATTCGAAATTGCAACCCAAAATTTGATCAAATTGGAGGAATGGAAATAGATGTTTATATAAATTCATGTCAGCAACTGCAAAATCTAGGTATGGTCACGAAAACATACCTCTCCGATATCGGTAAACGCCCGCTCATCTGAGGTGATCGAAATGTGACTGGAAAACCATCTGTCCTCAAAGTCCAATAAAATTATTGGGATAAAATGTGTATCACTCGCCCTTCCTAGTAATACGGTCAGGTGTCGCTGATTTAATGGCGGCTTATTGATATTTGGGGTTTTGATTGTCATCAGGGATTCAGATTCTGTCCTTTGCTATGCGAATATCCAGGTTTGGACTTGACAATGCGCAGTTTCACTCGGAGTGTGGTCGATCAGTTGTTTGAATTGGTCTAGTTTTAAATACGAAAGAAAACCCAATACCGATTCAAAAATGTAAAGACAAAACTATCAAGAAAGAGAGTTTTAATATAATCAAACATGAAACTCTGGGGGAATCATAGAATAACACACATTTATTAACATGAATGAAAGAGTTTCTTCGAAAAAATATGTCTATGCACTACATATTTCTATATTATATGATACCACCATTCAAAATCTAACTTCCTATTGAGATCATAGTTCTAAATCGTCCTCCACTAAAACCTGACATCGTCCAGGCATTCGGCGTGCACTTGCCTCATGGATGCCACCTCAGCATTATCCGGGACATTCACAGAACAAGTTGGATCCAATGGGTTAATGCTGAGGTTGAAATGAAATCAAATTCAGGAAACGCCCCTCGCGGTGGCCTGCCTGGATCACTGGCTTATTCACATTTCACCTTTACAACGCCTCATTTACTAAAAAGGAATGCATCATTTATTCCCCTTCCTCCACTCGTTTAAATTTGGTATGCATTGTTTTCTGATGAAGTCCGATCACGACGACTTTTCCCCTGACTTTTGCCTACTAACAAGTTTCAAAGTAGAAAGTTGTAACATTTGCAATTTCCGGAGTGTACTAGGTATTTTCGTTCGCACTGTGCGGGGGCCATGGATATGCTTCCTTATGATTTAAACCACATCATTTTCTGCATTATGCTGCATCATTGGGATATAATTTGTGCCTCTTTTTGCGAGAGAACAATTATCGACGCCCTTAATGTAAAGGCGGCTGAGCATATCGGAGTTTAGAGCTACAGCATTTGGTAGCCGTGCAAAAATGATGTACCAAAAATATTGTATATTTTGATATGTTATTTCTTGAGCATGATCAAATTAGGTCTTTCATATATTCCTGTTGTGAATCCGAAGTGCGGCTCGGTTACGAAAAGTCCCATTGTTATATTGTACAACCAGATCTGATTAGTTCCTTCCAGAAATCCAGACGCAAGGTGGCAAGATGAACTAGGTGGTCTAACTCGTCTAATAGTTATCAGTTTATTGCAGATGCACTTATTGAACCGATCACTAGTGTTTTTTGGATTATATTGAATAGGACAGTTACACACTGATTACAACAAATGTGCAATGGTTCTCACTCCGAGCGACTGTATACCCAAACCCTCTTGAAAATCACTCGGTAGTGATTTTGGGAGCATTCTACACACGTATACGTTATTCGTATTTCAACCGTTCTTTCCACATATTCCTGCATGAACATGTCCAATCTGGTGCAATCTTGAAACCAAGTAAGCAAAGTCATCATAACTAACTGTTCGATTTGATTCGGTATCCAAGGAATGTCTGAGTAATCCCCGGAAATTTTATCAAACACCCGCATACTCTCAGTTCGGGACATTTGATCCCTCACGCCATATGGGGGAAATCTTATTTGTTACTAGTTGGTAGTGTTGATTAGACATCATCAACAGCAGTACGGTTTCACCGAATATCGACTAAAACTTAAATCACGGGTGAATAATTTTAGTCCCACATTTTCCGTCGTGCAAATCCGTGCTGCATGATAGCAGCTCAATTCATTCCCACGTTATATGGTGAGAATTATAGGGTAAGAATCATTCATTAGCTTTTTAAACTATAAAATGCTCATGCACATAAGCATGGTTTCTCTGTGCTTGTGATATCCTACAAAATGTATTGCGTAAACAGCTCGTTAACCGGAAACCATGCATCTGAACAAACACCATAATTATTTAACTACATCAAACTGGATATTTGCATCACAGTTATAGAGTTCACTTTCAGCCATCTCTTATTCGATCACAGAAGAAAATCACGTGGTTTGTATGCCTCACGTTCCTTCGTTGATTTCAGTCTGTGGTACGTCATCACATTCTTTGTCGCTCAAGCAGCAAACTGTTTGACTTGGAACACGCTGACAATATTTTTCTTCTGAGTGAAAATGCAAGTTCGTTGCAAGCTTTCTTTGATCGCCATAATAAGAGTGTATCGATGTTTCAGATGTATTTTACACCTTCAAGTTGCAAAATACTGCTGCAGTACTGTGTTGGCTCCACAACAAACCTTTTCTTATCAAGGAAACTCTAATTGGAGTAGATAAGTCTCGACAACTGGGAAGGTACATCTCAACAGGTGATCAGATATCGGATGAAGTGTCATCGTGTATACAGAATGTCTGATTTATCTCTGACCAACTCAGTTGTCTGTGGCGCCGGCGGGACATCCGATTCAAGTCTAGCCAAGCCATGTCAGCAGTTACTTTATGCAATCGATTGGGTGCAGTTTCAGCATTTGTACCATATCTGTGGTTATAAAATCACGGAATCTGCAAATGCGTACGAATTATGGTAATTTTCATCCAATTGAACAGTTATGTGAGTCTTTGACGGCTTTCGATGGATCATCAAGCAGGCGAGCATGATACTGTAAAACAGAATAGCTATATGCAGAAATGTGACCAAATAGAAATTAGAATTTTGAGCGCGTGCATTTTGTAGACATAGCTTTTAGAAATTCGTTATGTAGAGAATGGTGTGTGCCTGAAAGTAATCTGGAAGTAAACTGGCCACTAGCACGGAAGTGTTCATTAGTGATAGTATTAATAAATGTATTTATGAATACGCCACCGCATTTAGAAATTTGTTGTATGGATCTTGTTTTGAAGTTGAACTCTTTCTTCATTGGTCCAGGGACAGTAACCAGAGAGCAGTACATCCAGTGTAGGCGAAGTCATGCAATCACAGAAATAACTGATTCGGGACTCAAAGCAATCACAGACGGAGAGGGAAAAGTGACAACTTTCTGACTGTAGAAGATCTGTTGAGCATGCGTGGACCACGAAAGATTATGGAATTATGTCACACCAAGGTATATAACTGTTATTGATATTGGTATGGGCTTATTGTTCGCAGATAGGAAAGGAAACCTGTTAGTGAGGGCTCTGTGTGGATCATCAGAAAGTAAGGAAAATACTACATCTTGGCATTTAGATGTATTCAGTACAACGGAGCCGGATGAGGATCAGTTACCAAATTCATTTGTTTAGATCTGAATTTGTGAAGTTCCTTCGGGCGTCTGTAGTTCATATCCTCAAACAACATAGCCAGTTTATTTTCAGCCAATGAATGTCGACGAGATTGAAGGTTTTTGTTTGTCAAGGGTCCAGTGTACACTGTGGTGGTGGGATCGGTTCTTTTGTACGAATCAGAAACATGGTCAATAAGGCTAGAAGATAGAAAGAACTGTCGGTGTTTGATCATAGATCTCTCTGTAGCACTGATAGAATAGGGTGGAATCGTCTTATCAGAAATGCCCAGGTTAGACGGTAATAGCTCGTAATGCTGCCACTATTTTCAACACATCAGGGTCGCTAAATAAATCCAAATTAGAAGAGACTACGATGCCTTTGAGCGAATGATTATTGAGTGCATCTTGCTGCCGTGAATTCGCCTTCCGGACTAGGTTCTTCATTAGGCTTTGATGGTTGTGTTTACTGAAAATTTTAGGAAGAACTTTGGCAATACAGTGGTTTGAGCTTCCAACGGTGACACCGCTCGTAGTGGGAAAGACAAATGGTTTGTTCATGAAGAAGCATTCTAGAAAAGCACCATCTCTGGTGGGGAAATGACCAATGATATGGAAGAATATTAGACAGTGGAATTTCAAGTCAAAGCCGTCGAAGTCGCCAGCCACAATAAAACCGGGCTCTCAATCCATTCTATTAGTGTGGAAAAAAATTAATCCAGGAGGTTGGTTAGGCCTGTTGAACTAGTCTGGATTTATGCATGGACTAGATATAACAACGGAAGAGTTTCTAGGGATAAAGCGTGTCTCACGTCCACTGGTTTGACAGCAAACATTTTGCGTGTTGTATGTAAATGTGCATGATGAGGACCGACATCAAACATGATGTCCTTCAGATTTCCTGCTTAGTTGTCTGTCTAGTCTATGGACGATGAGTTAACTAAGCCTCAATATCTTATCATCTATGGCCGAATTAAGCCTGGATCTTCTAAATAAAACGACATCACGGCTCGTTTATTTCAGCAGATACCACACATTTCCGACATGACTGAAGAGAAAAATCAGACGACAGAAATAAAGGGGCAGATATCGGCTTTACATCTCCCTTCGTGGAAGGGACCTTCCATCCTACTCGACGTATACAAATTCTTCCAGCCGCATGGTGTTTGATTCTTTTCACCTAGTTCTTCACAAAATGAGAAAATTGGCATAATTCGAATTTTATATTGCATTCAGTGATATTTGTACAGAAATGAAAACGTGCTCGTGGTACATGGGTACTGAGGACATAAAGTTGATGTGGAAAAGAAAACTGTAAAATAAAATGATATAAATTTGCCCAAGCAGTGAATAGAGCACGAACTAGCATGACCAAATTCGAAGGCCTTGCCTACAAAGGTGGACTACAATTTCTAGGTGTACAAATTCCAGATTTAACATAACTCCTCCTCAGAGATGGGACGCGCCCATGCACTGTCTTGGTTGACATCTGCATCAAAACAAAAACGGGGGACTAGGTGGCCATCGCTTCCATCGGCACTGAGAAGGAGGTTTAGCAGATGGTCTTAAGTACTATCTCATACCTAGCAATAACGGCCTACACGATCAAGAAATCAACTACTACTGTCATTGCAGCCAGTGAAACCAGTGACTTGCTATAGCACAAGTGGCCAAAGAAAGTCAATAAACAGTCGAATCGAGAGTACTTTTCATGGCATTTTGTGGAACATGACATGCAACAACTGGCCAGAAAATGCTGCCAATGAGCAGAAATTTAGAAATCGCAACCTCAAGTTGAGTCACTGTCATCGTTGTTGAGATTAAAACCAAGGCACAGCTTTCATATTGATTTTCCTGGCCTGATTCTTGATATCTATCCCCTGATTCTGGTGGATTCGACATCAAACCGGCCAGAATTCGTCATCGTACAACGACCCATCAACCAGTTTACGATTCGTTACCTCATAGTCATATCCTGCGGATTAGGTTTTCCGGAGACACTGGTTTCAGATAACGATACTAGATTTACATTCACGGCATTTTCCGAATGTGGCTTGGTGAATGGCAACGTACTCATGCCAACTTCACCACACCGCTCACACTCCAACGGCTAGGTGAGATAATTTGTTGATTTGTTAAAAAAACATACAAAATTAACCGGGTAAACAGAAGTTGGACAGCATAATTAACCTGGAAGAATAATCATAAGAACCTATACATAAATTTATTGTAGGCGATAATATTGACGCAAAAGATTCCAGATAACATCACCCTACATGGACACCGGGAAAGGCAACAGAAAAGAGCAGACAAGTTGTTTACAAGCTGCTACTCGGAACAAAACAGTGGATCGGGTATATCAATCAGCTTCGAGATGGACTTGTCGAACTTGACTCCGATGATCACTCATACGTGTGGTTGGATGCTACTCCGGCGCGGATCGCACAAAGACAAGCCATACAACCACATACGACGGATTTGGTTGCTTGACACAAAATCCTTTCCACTAGGGGCACATGTCTTCATCGGAACAGAAGGTTCACACGATCATTGCAGAATGACCCGCACTTGAGCAAACAAGAAGTCTAAACAACTACGAGTTGAGATGTTAGGGAACCAGTCAGTATGCGAACTGACAATCCTGTTGACCTTTGACCTCCGGTATGCCTTGTTCTGCGGTTTGGCTAGTGATGCTTGCAATTTTTATCCATTCCAACACAATGGAGTCTTCTACGTGGTTGTGTTCTGTGCTCTTTATTGTCAAAAGTCAGTTCTTTGGGGCAAGGAATCGGTATATTGTTACAGCATGCAGCAGAGAAATCCTAATCATCGCAAATTCTTCGGTGGTTTACAAAGCCTCTTGCATCAATCAGATTGCACAATTTTAATGTGCTAAACTAAATTTTCTTGCCAACTAATCGTGAAATGCCCTTATGAATGTTATTGAAATTGGGCATGGAAATTTAGCTCGCCATTTCAAGAAATTCGCTCTTACTGGATTTGTCCAGATCCCATGCTACCCATAGCAAAGTTTCATCTTGTTATTATCAAACAGTTCGCTTAGACCACTAGTTCTCACGCAGACTACCACCCCTGGTCAACGAGCCTGAGTGATTATTATTTGTTCATTCCTAATGCTTCATACAGCAATCTGTCTTGTTTCTATGACAAGTGTTGATTGACCTGAAACGACATCCAACTGGGGTCCATTTGTTGGCCTTAGCGTATCGAATTCTCATTCCCAAAAGATTCTATCGCCTACGTAACGTTTCGCACCTGTTATATATCTATGTCTACTGACCCACTGATACCCAAGACCCGTTCTGTTACTACGTCATAATTGCCTGGGTTTCTTGATCAGGCTCGAACTTTTGGATGTAATTATCTTTCTCTCTCTCTCTCTGCCTTATCCGTGGGACTGACTAAACTTCAGCCATCCCGTTATGATCATGCCACTTTCTCATAGCTGTGCTATTCCGCTCGTTCTTCATCATGCTCGTGTGTCCCCTCAGACAGTGACCTCTTATCTAACCGCTGATTGGTCAAAATGCCTCCTACGAATAACGACTTCCTCTATAAATCACTTGACTCTCTCCTGCATCACAGTCTCGTGCATTTCCTTTTTATTGTTGCCTAGACATTTTAAAGCCTTTGTTGACAGTCTTGATTCTGTGATCGGTTCGTCTACAATTTGAGGTACTTTACTGTCATTGTTATAGTTTCATAACTGTTCCTGTAGCACGCTCGAAAAAGTGAGCTTGTGTTCTCTGCCTTGGGTGTTGGGGCTCGTTTGTGTACGAACCACTCAACTGCGGTAGGTGTGAAATGTGTAACTACATGGTGCGTAATAACAGGTGTCAGAAATGGCTGCCAGAAAGCAATTTGAAAAGATTGTGCATTCCTGTTTACCACAAAGCGGTGACATTATGCTTCAGGAATGCTCATCTATTTCCGTCACTTGAAATGAATCAAACACTCATTTTCCAAAGAAAGGAAGGTAGTTGAGATATCGAGCAAAACAGTTCTGCAGTTTATTCTTGCGTATTCAGGCTGGCCTGCTGAACGCGAGAGGCTTCTTATAACCGGATTCACTTCGAACAACTATAAACCAGGCATTGATCCCGGTCATTTTGCATGCGGCTTTTTAGCTGCAACCTAACTAGGAAATCAAATGAATCGACATAATGGAAAATTAGGGAATATCACAGGTAATAATATCAAGCAAATGAATAAGGTGAATGAATATGAGAGCATCATTTGACTAGACATGAACTCGTATGCTTCTCTCTCACCAATCGCCGAAGGGGTAGATATATTTGATCCCACCGTGGAAGCCTGACAAGGTTTTCATCGCCACGTTCTTTAATTTCATAATTTATTCCTTCCCATGTCATGGTGCCACTATTTCATGGCACAACTATGTGAGATTGTTGTATCAAGATGTTCCAATACTTGATCAGTGCAGTTTTATCAATTAACACATTTGAAATCACCAATATACTTAGGGGTCTAATCTGCGCTTTATCTCGGATCTTCAGACTTTAGTCAATAATGCAGTGGATATCTGAATATTTGCACGAATTTTGACAGGTTTTATGTAATTTTCATTCCCCAGGTTTCATCACTCTATCAAATAGCAAGCGATTATAATCATCAACTGGCATGGACTTCGTACACAATAATCAAATTTGTGTACCAGGTTTGTGAATGTATATTCCATTCCACGGGGTCAGCTGAGGAATTACAGCTGTTCTAAGTCGCTAATAGTTCTACATGGGTTGGTTGCAGCTAACCTCGTGAACGACAACACAGTGTCAGCTAGATGGAATATTCGACGTTGATATTACTTATGGTGGGATGGAAAATGTGTTTCCGGGACCCTTCGTCTATCCTCCTGTGGATAATGTCTACAATAAATTACGTTAGCTCCATTTTGTTAAAGAAACCGGGAAGTTAACCACTAATTCCAAGATGACTGAGCAACGGTATGCTTTACTAACTGCACAGTTTTTGTCACCCAACGCTAATTATATAACGTTTGAAATACCTCGTTTGATTCCTCAAATTAGGATACACATAGCTCAGTGTCATCGATTCAAATAACTCGTGACGATCTCTCTCGTGGCAGTGAATTCTATTTGAAATAAGTCCGAAAACTCTGATTTTAAATTGATTTTCAACGTGTAAGTGATATGATGGTACACAAGCCTGTGCTGATGCGTCCCGTAGCAACAATAGTTGATAAACTGCAGGCAGTCACCATATGTGGGGAGATGAACCTGTGTTCAGAATACTGGTAGGTTACAAGCAAGAGGCAAGACCGAGTAGGCAAATGACTTTTAGTGTCGGGAAAAAGAAAAGCCGTTTTCTAAGGACGTCCTTTAGATTCTTTAGTGTGCTATTTACTCTCTGTTTATTGACGCTCAAACTGTGGATTTAATCTTGTATCACCGTTTCGTGCACTTGTAGTCCTTTGTTGCTTTGGCGTTTTGAAGCCAAATCGGACTACCAAAATGGGTAGTTTGGCGGTCTATCTGTGTAAGAGTACAAAATTCACTCGGAAGCACTCGGTCAGTCTCACAACTGTTGCTGCTCATCAGGTATGCGTACTCTATAATCCTCTGCACAACGATTCCAATACTTGCGCGCTCCACATTTGGCTTACAACTGTAATCTCATTTGAATCGAATGGAGCGCGCATGAACGGAGAGACAAATTTACTGGGACAGTGCTATGCCATTCATTTCAAAATCCAATGCCTCCGACCATGCGTCTTCGTTGTGAAGGTTAGCCGTGCTAACTGGATGAATCACCTTGTTATTCTAAAAACAAACTCTCCGTTCATCATGCTCCATGCGATTCAAATGAGTTTGTAGCTGTAAACCTATCTGAATATCATTATATTATGGTCGGTTTTCCCACTAGATGAAGTACGTTTTTGTCCTTGTTTGATATGTTTGTCCTATAGTGCACTTAGTGTAGCAAGCTTTTGCTGTCTCACTTCGGACTTGGAGTTCAGTTCTTTGCGAATCACTCAATAACTGATTGACAGTCCTGTACAGAGGACTACCAAAATCGACTATTGTCGACCAGAACCAGTGCTCTGAAAACGACGAGTTTCCCACCTGCCTGGAGAAACTGGGAATTCAATGGACAACCGAAAACCCGTATCACCACCAAACCAATGGCACTACGGAACAGCCCTATCGCACTACCAAGAAACGGTCAGTGATAGAAAACGGAGATCGGGAAAAGGTTTTGCCGTTGCTGTTTTTGACTTTTTTCGTTCAGTGTTGCTCTTGTTGTCGTTTTCGTTGTTGTTGTCATCAGTTGTTGTTGTTGTTGTTGTTGTTGTTGTTCTTGTTGTTGTTGTTGTTGTTGTTGTTGTTGTTGTTGTTGTTGTTATCACACCTTTCCTACCGCAATTCCAGCATGAACCATTTTTCTTTTCAATTGACGTATGGCAGGATAGGGAGATTGCCTGATGACCTTACAGTGGGTCTGCAGCCAACCTTTCTCGAAGGAATTTGTCGAACTTCATATCATAAGAGACGGAGAACAACATAACTTGAAAGTAACCCAAGAACGCGCTAGGAAAGTCTCCCATTATGCTGATTACACGTGAACGAGAATCATTACCGGCAGCGTCGTGGTAAAATGAATAGGGGCCCTAGATCACGAAAGCGTATTTTCCATCCCTATTCTGGGATGACGCTGGCAAATAATTGGCCTAATGGGCAAAAGCTGAACCAACGCTTCATTTTAATGAGCTGGAGCTGGACAAAATGGGCTAGAGCTGGGCAGAACATTTTGTTATATTAGTTGAAGAAACATACATGGGATCCTAAAATTTCCTCACTACGACGCATGTAATTATTTCCCAGCAATTCGCTAATGTCCTAATGACGGCATTATACCTTTCTCTGTTGGCGACTTCTGTTCAAATTTATTATTTGTTAAAGTTTTGGGTCAGTTTAAGTGGGGGATGGTGGAGATAGAAATAATTAGGGAAATATGAAACGGAAATGGCAGGAATGAAAAGGAGCACCCATTTGCAAAAAAAATTCGGGAGAGGGGTTGAGCCCATTCGGGAGCTATTAGGGCTCCGGTGGCTTTGCCCATCGTCTTCAATGAAACTTTCCACCGAATGGACAGCGCTTGCTCATGCGGGACCCAGTTAGGCTCCAAAGAGGCGTGCTCATTGGGTGCTTAGATGGAGAGTGTCGTGTTCTACATTGAAAGCCGGCCCCTCGGTTTACCAAACAGGTTGCGATCAAGAATAAATCTATGTCCATCGAAGTGACCTACACCACAGCAACCACATCACTGGAGGGGCGGTCCGTTTGAAAACCACACTCCAATAAATTAGCAGTGGAGAGCGACAAAAACCACGCAGAGGTCAAACACAACATCGCTACTCGGAACAGATAAGTGTAAAGGACGATCTCGAAGCTTTGTACCCTGTCACAGAGAGAGGATTGTCGTGAACTTTGCGTACCACCCATTGCATAAACAGTTCATCGTTCGAAAACAATTAAGGACGATGGGGTGACAAGGAATGTGATGGCGTAACGCAGACTGAAATCAACGAACGGACGAGAGCACAATAATCACATTATTTCATTCTTTGTTTGAATAAGAACTGGCTGAAAATGGACTCTATATCTGCGGTGCAAGTGCCCAGTTTGTTATAGTTAAATGATTCCGATTTTTCCAGGTACACGGTTTCCGTTTAATGCACTCTTTACACTAAGCATCTTGCAGAATATCACAAAACTAATGGAACTACGCCCATGTGAATGAGCTTTATGCAGCATAACAAGCTAATGAATGATTCTCACCATATAATTCTCCGTGGAAGTAAAGTGAGCCACTGTGAAGCAGCGCGGATGTGCACGACAGAAAGTGGTGGACTAAACTATTCCACCCATGATTTGAGTCTTGGTCAATAATTGGTAAAACCCTATCGTTATTGATGATATTTAACAAGCACAACAGGCTAGCATAGTTGCAGTGCATCCGCGAAGCTGGAATGGTGAACTGGGCCTTGATAGATTATGAGGTATGATTTCGAAATTCTTCATTGTTCTTCCTAGTAATACGTCAGAGGTTTGTAGACAGAGGACGTCACTTCCAGCAAATTTGAATCCAAATTTCTCTAGAAAGCGTGCAGTGAAACTAGAGTTGGAATCAGCGTAAGTTTAGCGGTTGAGATTAAGGTAGTGCTTGAAGTTAGTCAAGGTACTGTGATCGGTGTATTTTGTTCTCCGTAAGCTCTCAATTTACCCACCATTGAAGATCCTAACAAATTTGTAACCAAGTCGACTGCCATTAAAAGTGACAGGTGGCGGAACAGCGATATAATGAAATTTATTGCTCTTAGTTGCAATCAGGATATATCACCCTGAACCAGAAATTAATTTTCTTCGTTCAAATCATGGGTGGAAAAAATCAAATGAATAGCTGTCACTTCAATGTGTTTTAAAAAGAACGTCAAGAATTGCTATTGGATATGAACATGATTCGCATTCTCTCAAGATCGAAGAGATATTTGATGTCAATTAACGTATGTTGATAATTATCCGTCAGATGACTAAGCAACAAAATAGACCATGCTAATCATTCTGAGAGACAAGCGTTGGAAGAGGCCGTTCGTTATAATTCCTTGAAAATGTTTGCTAAATATACATGATAAGTTGAGAAGGCGTGTAACAAGACTACAAATTAGCAACGAATTAGATTTCCTCCATATAACATGAGGCATCAACTGTCCGGACCTCAAGGAATGTTGCCGTTCGATGCAGTTTGCGTAAGAATACGCCTGCATTCTTTTCATATCGAATCGAATCGAAGAGATGGCTATGATGAAGTTGCCTATATGGTTTCAAGAGTTCACCACAGTAGACATATTCTTGGAGGGATACGTGAAAAGAATGAATAAAATACGAATATCGAATGTGTGTGTAGAATGATCTTATTATCGCTACTAGGTGATGTTCAGGAGCATGTGATTATACCATATCTCGGAGCAAGAACCATCGCATGTTTGTTGTAACTGTGTAACTGTCGTAACCAGTATAATGCAAAAAACGGGGGATCGCTCCAAGTAGTCCGTGTGCAGTAAGCAGCTACTTTATGGACGAGTTAGACTGCCTTGTTCATTTTGCATCGTAGAGTCTAGGTTTCTAGAAGGCACTAATCAGATCGGCATGCACAATACACCAATGTGGCTAGTCATAACCAAGCCGCATATCGTTCTTCCATTTCAAAAATTAGAACAGAACAGGGGTTGTTATACATTATTTCGTGCATGATGATTGGCTGGAGTCATGACAATTATTTTGGTATAAATTCGTACCAATCTATTTCCTGACTTGTCACTGGAGTTGAGTAAACATCTTTATTCTTGTGATATAATCAGTCATTGCCCATCCAAACGGAAGCACATGCGGATCTTACTTGTCTCCGGTTTATTCGTGATTCCGACTCTGAACAACCCACAAAAAAAGAAAGCAGCACTTTCCACACCGTCGTCCAAGCGGGTTTCTGGCAATTTGCAAAACTCACTGTGGAAGCAGTAAAGTAATTGAAGAACCAAGGTTGTTTGTCTCCAAAGTGATATTCTTGACTTAAAATCGAAATATTCCAAAGAACGAACTTGGTCATTTTCAGGAAATCTCATATCAAAATATGCAACATTTTTGGTGCATCATTCTCACACGTCTAACAAATGCTGTAGTTCTTTCCTCCGATTTGCTCAGTCGACTTTCCATTACTAGTAACTGGTAATTTTCCTCCTACCAGAAGAATCACAAATGATATTCCGGTGATGCAGCATAATGCAAACGATAATATGATTTGGATCATTGGCCCACAGTGCAGTGCGGACCAAAATACATAGTACACCCCAGGAAGTTCGAACTGGCCAACTTTCTACTCAGAAACTTGTTAGTAGGAAAACGTCAGGCAGTGCTAACCCGTGCCAGCATGCTTCCCGTCGGGGATGATCCGAATTGCTTAGGCAAGCTTGCTCGGATGTCGTCCCTTATGACGGCCAGAAAGGTCCGGTAGCTTCGAAGGGCGACACGGTACCTTTCCGGGTAATTCGCAAATAATTGCATGAGAAATATTCCTGAATGCGAAGCAGATCTAAGGTAGGGACAGCTTGGCCTCATCCTGTGACGATCTGATTGGTGGGATGCCTTACTTGAAGTAAACGGAACGGGTACCATGCCCCCATTCGAAGCTTCCGGGCATTTCTGGCTGTCATAGAGGACGGCATCTGAACAAGCCTAACCTGTTGATTCGAATCAGCCCGGACGGGAGCAGGATGGCATGGGGCTAACACACCGCCCTTCAAGATGAAAGGGCCTGTTCTCAAATCTTGGGTGAGGCAGAGGATAAGCACTATTGATGAGCTACAAGAAGAGCAAAACTAAAGTCTGCTTCTTCCGAGTGCAGGTCGGTCGGGTGACCTGAGACTTGCGTGTGAAATGGAGAGTCCAAAGGACAGTCAGCCGAACAAACATTCATCAGTCCCACACACTACTCGCAAGTAAATACGTGAATAATCTAATAAACGTGTTACACATTAAAACCTTGCTCAGAAACTCAGCTGATACTCGTCCTCGAATTTGAAGATCCCGGCCAATCACGGAACAGTAGAGCTAGCGTAAATATTGAAATTAGCCACTGATTGCAAATTAACATACGTGGTGAGATAAGTAAGCTTGGATAAATCTCAGTATAAAGTGTGAGCAGAGTCTGAATGGAATTTTGGGTGATGTCCAACATGAGGCCAGGTGTCAATCGCACAACTCAACAGATAATTCATTCTGTCTCCAGAATTATCCCGGGCTGACAGCATCACGAGCTTGGGGAATAATTTTGAAATCATTTCCCGGTAATTCAGCGAAGTAGAGGAGAATAGGAATGGAAGCGTCAAATGAAAAGGCAGACAGGGTTCCGCCTAACGATTACATGTTTAGTTTTTCTACATTTTGTAACATATTCTGCAACATTTCTTCACACGATTTTAAATGTGAGATGACCACTCCAAGTTTCAAACGATGTTGATTCTTAAATGTATGACAGAATGCGCATTCAATCATCTGTACAAGTTCACAGTTGAACCGCCTGGAACAGAGAAATCGTCTGCATGAGAGAGATAATTATATATATATATATATATATATATATATATATATATATATATATATATATTATAGAAAAGTCAAGGCTTTACCCGAGTTGAAAAACATTTATTGTGACGTTTTGTCCCAAATCAGGACTCGTTTTCAAAATTTAGTGGATGAGTGTGTGAGTTGGACGGATGGTTCCGCCCTTTTTTGGAGTGTTGCTCATCTATCCCTTTCTTGATTCTTTGGTAACGGTTTTGTCAGGTTGACGTATTGCTTATCAAACTTGACGTGTCGGTCGAACGAGTTAATCGAATGATGGGCTTCAGGGATCAGACGTTCTCCCTTCTTCTTTGCTCGGGCGACCACCCTTGTGCTATCGATTAGGGCCTCTTGATCTGTCTCTGCGTAGTGGTTTAAAATCTGTGAGTGTAGGTCGGCGCGTCGTTATGCTAGTTTGTGTTCGTGTAGGGGAATACGTAGTTGTTTGCCTGTCTCGCCTATTTATTCCTCATCAGATCCTAGACACGGAATAACATAGATCACTCCTGATCGATCATGCTAGTCCACACTGTCTTCTGCATTGAATAGGGCAGTCTGTAGGGCGCTGACGGGTTGGTGGGCAAGCTTGATACCTAACGGTTTTACCATACTACCTATGGCCTCTGATGCTCCCCGTATGTATAGTAGCACGTCTATGCTTTCTGGGCTGCTTTTCTTTCTTATTATTGTGAATACAAGATTTTACGAAGCACTTTGGGGGATCGTTTGCCATGAACAACAATTTGAAAAGCCTGATCATCTATTTTTTCGAAGTTCGGATGTGCTGCAGTGTGTATCGGTGCGGTGGAATAGGGTGCGCACACAGCTCTTCAAGTGACATGCTGGGTGATTGATTTAGAAGTTCAGTATGCTGTCGGTTGTCGTTGAATTTCGATAGACCATTGTTTCAAGGTTTCCGTTTGTTTCCTTCATGAACAGAATATCGAGAAACGGCAGTTTTGTCTCGCATTCTTCTTCCTTTGTGAATTTTATTATTGGTACGACGGTGTTAAGATAACGATGAGATCGATCTAGTAGAGAGTTTCCTAGTATCACAAATGTATCAACCTACCTGATCCAAAAACGAGTTCTGATTGTTTCGAATGTTTTGGCCTCGAATTACTTCACTACTGCATCTTCCAGCAGGCCTGAAAGCGGCGACCCCACTGGAATGCCTCTTATTAGTTTGTATGTTTTTCCATTGAACTTGAAATAGGTTTCCAGGCAAAGATTCTCTAGACACATAAGGACCTTAGTTGTCAGCATCATTCTCACCTGTAGATTGGAGTCATTTCCTACCAGGTTCAGATTCTGTCTAAGGATATTTGCTTGTTTCAGAAAAGCAATGGAGCATTTGGTGTTGATGCTGTCTTCTGGCAGAGTTGGAACCAGGAGGTGGAAAAGATATTTGGCTAGTTGATAGTTCGGGGCTGTAGTGGACGCGACGATTGCTCGCAGAGGCAATGCGGATTGTGAAACTTCGGAAGTCGGTAGAGTCAAGGAGTTGGACTTACCGTGGGTTTCACTTGTTTGTATAAATCGTCTGTGATCTTTTTGCTTTTTTGAGAGTGGATAATGCTGTAGAAATTTTGTTTACCAGTTAATTGATCCGATGTCCCGCGACAGTTTGGTAGGTTCCCTCGTCACAGAGTAGCATTTTTATCACTTCCTTATAATCCGAGTTGTTGTATATATATATATATATATATATATATATATATATATATATATTATATATATATATATATATATATATAGTACAACATTTTTACATTTCAAAACAATTCCTATGTACCATGGAAACTCCATTGTGCAAAACGGGCTGTGCCAACGAAACAATAACAGTGGATAATCCAAGATGTGAAGGTCCTTGAAATAATAATTTCATGAGAACAAAATAATGTTGAGCACTAGTATTGTAAGGGATGTGAGATGGGATTTTTGTGTTTGAAAATGTTTTGTTTTCAATGTGTACACCTGTTGGACTTTACAGTTGAGCCTTCATTGTTATGACACAGGGGAAATATGACTAGCCCGATAGCAGTTCATTTTGAACGCGTAACGGGAGTGGCACGCGTGTTTCGTCGTGTGTGTGTGTGTGTGTGTGCGTGTGTACGGTCATACTCTGGTCCAGTAGATTTCCTAATGCAGGCCAAATTAAAAATGTCATCATTAAATCTTGGACAGTAATTCACTTCGAGGAAGCACGGTTTTCCCTCCCCGCGAGGATTTTGTGCTGCTTAGCAGTACAGTTATAGGCCGGTTCCAATATTTGTTTCCCAACTCAAGGCAACTGTGTACTTTTCCGTAGAAACGTAGACAATAATTCACCATGAGCATCCCCAGGTCTTGATCGTGAGCCAAGGGGAAAGATGCCCAATGGATAGATGCCGTGCAGAAAAATGGATCCAGATTCAAGAGTAAAAAACAGAACAACCGCATAAACGGAAATTCAACTTGTGTACGCTTGTCTGAGGGACGGAGGGCTAGGGACATGTCAAGACGACCACGAAAGTGGAAATGTTACTTACCACTGAATGCAGAAACACCTCGTTAGTCGCCTTCTGCTAGGACTATCACCAAGCGACATCAATGACTACAGATGTAAAACGAAAACTCAATGGCAGTTCTTTGGTTAGCCGCGGTTATTGAGAATGACAAATATAGGTTTCAATGGAAGGGGATAATACTGATGCGGGAGATCCTTATAACAGCGGAGTTCACAAGTACCGGCTGCCATAGTGGCCCAACTGATGGAATTACGGCTGTTGACCACAAATAACAAATAGCTTCAACTACAGATAGCACTGATTTTTGAATGAAACAAATTCCCCAAATGAAGTTTGGAATTATTAGGTACTGTACTGATTTGTATTGACTTCGTTTATTCTATGATGTTTTCTGGGCCGTTTAAGTTAGGTAGCCTTCGCTACTAGAGAGGCATGTCTAAGTAGTATGGACCAGCATAAAACATGCAGAGCAAACTTTATGGTCGAAGTTGGTATGTGACCAAATAACCTTTATTTTTTCATTTGTGGTTCATATTCTCATATTTGTTGATGGACATCGATCACGCAATGGGAAATTCGGCCGGTTTTTCGTACGTTATCCATAAAGGTAAGGCAAATAACGCAGAATTTCTTTGGGTTTATCAGTCACCAAGTGGTAAGTAAGTGACATAGGAGAGTTACATTAGAGTGCAAGATTTACGTGAGTGATCCGCAAGTTCGAGGGTTTTTAATCTCATTCACAATTCTTTATTGCATCTAACCCAAGAGGTAGCTTGTTTTTCTCATTAGAACTCCTGAGACGACCGTACATTGAACAGTATCTCGTAGTGGCAATGCGGATTGTGAAACTTCGGAAGTCGGTAGAGTCAAGGAGTTGGACTTACCGTGGGTTTCACTTGTTTGTATAAATCGTCTGTGATCGTTTTGCTTTTCTGAGAGTGGATAATGATGTAGAAATTTTGTTTACCAGTTAATTGATCCGATGTCCCGCGACAGTTTGGTTGGTTCCCTCGTCACAGAGTAGCATTTTTATCACTTCCTTATAATCCGAGTTGTTATATATATATATATATATATATATATATATATATATATATATATATATATATATATTTCCACGAAAGTAATCGTTCAAACATCGCCCGCAATGTAGGTTTAAAATTCCATCATGGATGCTAACCAATATTAATGTAGTAAAATGCTGCATGCATATAATATCAGTTGCGATAATCCATTTGGCTCTACACCTGAAATGACGACCAAAGACATAGATGTTCGACGAGTGTAAACTCAGAAGTGTGGTAGTTTTCCTTATTGTGCATACGTAATTTTACCTCCATGTTTCATTGGCCTTATCTGTGATGCATCCTAAATAAGTGCTCGCATTTCGTGCATAATCTGGTAGACGATAGGTAGTCATTCGTAAAACATGAACAAGCCACAGAACGCGGTGTAGAGGGCAGCCATCCGTGCCTAACGTACGACGGCCCACCTTGTCATCACTCACTCGATGTTCTCGCCAGACAAGAACAATGCTTCGGATACATCGGTTATCGAATACGGAAAGACACCCAGCACCGTCCACGCGAAGTGGCCGGGTCTCACAACATTAAGGTGGAACACTGCGAACAACGGCAGTGTACATCTTTCCGCTAATAGAGCCACGTGTCACGACGACGCCACAGGTATCGCAGGTCTGCAAAAGCTTCTCTAGCTCTCGTTTAACGTGAGCTAATCTCCTCCCCAACACCACCTCTAGCTTTCATCAAGTTCTCAAGGTTCTTGAAGATGTCCATTGAATCCAGCTAGTGACCATAAACGGTGAGTGCAGGCACAGGCTCTTGCCAATCCTGTGAAAGCACTTCGCACTTGGAAGAAACAAAGTGCACACCATATCCGTATACTTCAATCACCAAGCTGTGGAAAACGTGTTGTATTGTCTGTGCATTGCCGCTTAGCAAGTAGGCAACGTCAGCATATTCCAAGTCAAGAACTCTGTTCCTTGGGAGAAGTTCAACTCCACCGGTCGGAAGACCAGACAAGGCAGTCCGTAGAACATCCTCTATGTCACAATTGAAGAGAAATGGGCATATAGGGTAGTCTTGTCGTACTCCACTGCAGACGACCACAAGGGGGCCAAAGTTGGCCGTAGGCCCTCACCCGACCTGATAGGTGACAGTACAACTCATTGATGAGAGATACATACTTCTCAGATACTCCATTACTCAGTGAACCATCCCATAGTACAATGCTATCGAGAGAGTCAGAGGCCGCACGAATGTCCAGGAATACGATGACCACTGGTAGTCGGAAAGTGTGAGGGTGCCCAACAACCTGTCAGGGGGTGGATAATTGGTCGATATATCTAGGACCTGCACGAAACGCAGTTTGCTCCCCGGCTGTCTATTGTTTGCACGTTTGGTACATGATACAAATCCTTTTCGGTTGATACAGTTTATCCCACAATGTGCTTTGTTCCACTGCACCAACCACATGGAATACAATGCTTGAACGTATCATATTTTCGTCCTTGTGTTTGCCGTATGGTGAACCAGAACACACCTTCGTCCTCACGTACGCTTTCCGAATACTAATACTTAGGCATACACACAAGAACGCACATAGTGTAACGGGGCATTCTCGGGCAAGGAAACAACGTGAATATCAAGGCAAATGGACGAACCTAACGAGGGTCACAGACGTAAGAACAGACGGCGAATATGTCGGAGCCGTCCCGAAGCAGACAAAAGGAGGCATACGAACTAGGAGAGGGGAAGCAGCGGGATCTCCGGCAACTAGCAAGATAGCCCAGATGAGGGGCTGCTGATCAAGCCGTCAACTGAGACGATCAACAGAATAGAAATGATGCCCAAGAGAAGCAAGCTATCGACCACGGGCAACTTGCCAGAACGCAGCGTAAGCGCTCAAACAGTGGCACTAGCAATGTTTGTGCCGCGCTGTCTGGAAAAGGGCCTATGTAAACGATTGTGTGTTTCACGGCTTGACTTGTTTGGCCGTTGAAATAGAAGTATCCTACCTTGTGGTTTCGTCCTTGTTACAATACTGGATATGGAAAATCACAGAATTCCAGCCTGATAGGAAGCGGTTATCGCTTGGAGAAACACAGACTGACGAAAACGAGGGCCTATTTAAAAGCGAAAGAATAACAATGACATAAACACGAATTTCCGCCACAGAATTAGTCTAACTCTCCAGCATGTATGATTTTGGACACAAAGAGGATTCGTTCAGGTGATCATCGTAACATCGTGAACGTACTGTGATTTCCGTACCGAGCTGATTGATTATTGTGCAGAACGAGCCAGGATCGGAGATAGAATCGATGCAAATATGCGATACTACCGGCGTGAACATGACTGCGATTATTAAAATACAGACCTCAACTTTTATCGATCACGAGGCCAGCCAAAGGGAACCGGGTACATAGACCAACAATCGTCCCAGTTCAACTGGCCCCGGACAGATAGTGATGTAACTTTATGGGGGATTTGATCACGTTGATGCGATAAAACAAACACTCACTTCGGTGCGTACCTTAGTAAAGGATTAATAAACAGAACTAGTCATTGGTATGAAAACTACAACAGTATGATGAGCAATCGGTAAAACAGCAACGATGAGGGCTCTATCATTGTTCACGCGTCACTCCATTGCTGGCTTAGATCCGTCCGCATTTTCCGGGCCGCGAGCACCCTCTTATGTCTAGTGGTGCTCTCACCCTACCTACTGAAACCCCGAGACGACGAGACATGAAGGACTTGAAGCATTACGGCTGAACACTCCCTGAACTCCACAGTGTGTACTGATTCTGCACATCATGCAGCACGACTCGTTTGTAGTTCTCACTGATGCTGTTGGTGCGAAACTATCTGGATGCTTTTTGCAATCTAACATCACATCTAGCAGACATTTTCCTTTGGTGATCTTTCCGATGAGAATAAAGCAGTATCATTCACCTTTAGATTGAGAGTGGGTTTCAACCACTTTTTTCTTAACTGTAATGAAGCTAGTAGTCCCATAACGATGGATTCCAAAACACCGTCGCGAGATAATTGACATTCCTTCAATGACGAGATAACCGATCTTGTAATATACAGTCGATTGAGATGTCCGAACTTTTCCTGTCAATAACAGGGGTTGGGGGTTAAGACAATATCGTCGATACCGTGGGAGTGTACTGAGAATAACGTCGGATGTACTCGCACTTGCATAAACATTTCATCGATGTCTGCTACCACAGCTATCCGTTCCTTTCAAAATCCTAAAAGTACTGAAACCAAGTTCTGATTGGCATCTAGTCACTGGAATAACATACATCTAAGAGGCCTATCAGGAATTTTTCGGGTTGAACACGGTATGGTCTGGTAGGTAACAATTTTTTGGGGGGAGGGGGTACAAAACGTCGATTTGCCCATCCAGTACCCGTGTTGTACATTCTGGCTTCAACTTTACTGGATTGCATTGGAGTATACCAAGACTAGGTCTCGCTCTCTGAGGAAGCGCCTGCGATGTTGCCGCAGCCTAGAAACTGCAACCTGATAGTCAGACAAGCCATTAGAGGCTTGTGCTTCCAGAGTACTATCACAAAATTTCCATAGGTAGGAATCATCCGAGCCCAAACCATAACTACAACTTGGGCACCTTCCACAGGTGTGGAAGCTTTGAGTGAATTAAGGTCAGAGAACTTCGGGTTGTGCAATCTTTGGAGATGTCAAAAATCATGCTTTCACTGACGGCGAAGCTCATAGTTGTTCATTCATCGTTTCCGGTCCGTGGATACCAAGTAGCAACAATTCGAGAGTTGATCGGAGAGCGATTGGTTGTTTACGACACCCGAGTTATGGTTCAAGTATGGAATGGGTTTCACGTCTCAGCCTAGTAATATCAGTTAATAATTAATTAAAAATCAACGACTGACCATCGCAGAACGGTTCTCTATTCTAACCCAGGGCATAATCCCTGGAACTACCACAGATCCTTCGATACTCACCAGGAGTGATTGTCTTCGAGACAAATGAACCACTAAGTATTGTAACAAGAGTTAATATTGCATTACATCCTATCCCGGTGACGCTTATAAAGATGCCGCAGACGAAAATGATGTCCGAACCGCTGATCATAAATGCATAGCCTGTTATCTTTTATTCGGTAGACTTATACAGAACGGTATGGGACACTATATCTGAAATGTTGTGCTCGGAATGAACGGTCATGTGCTCAGACAGACATTCTGCTGTCATCGAATAAGGCGCATCTGGGAAGCTTTTTTGGGCTAGATACCTGTAGCTCAGAAAATGGGGAACGGTTTCTGGCTCCTCGCCATTACAAACTTCAGATATTCTATCCCCCTGTAGGCCACGTGGAATCTGCACTCTTCAATTCGACAGTCGACCCAGACCGACCAAATCTCTGTAAGCCACAAATGGCTGGGTTGCATGCAAAACTGTCACTCTTACTGGAGCACCCCCCCTCCTTAATTCTGACCCCCCATTAGTTTACTTTAGGCTGCCCATGTTTTTGATTGGGTTCGCCAAACACTCGATGCACGACGGTTAGATTACGATAAGCTATCCAATCCATCGTGCTTATCCATCTTTCAAAACACGCTAGCTGAAGAGCGAACTGTAGTCCCACATGAGGGCATAGACCAGCACGGGTCGCTGATCAAGATTGCTTTGGATATTGCTGGCCTAGTAAGCTAAGGCCTGTCTCGTCTTGTCCGGAGGCCCTGGATTTCTGCTGAATCTGTGCACCTTCTACACGCACGCAAGTCAATCACAGCTGGGAGCGAACGCAACGAAGCACGACCTGTGGCGAGACGTGCATTCAGCGCGAGCCTTCGTAGGGAGCGCGACATTTAGTGGTCACAACGCGCATCAGAAATGGAACATGCTGCAACCATGGAAAATTCCCGTAAGCTGTTCAATCTCTCCAGAGTCACCGGTGGAAAGTCAGTGTGTGCGAGTGAAGCAATTTTGGCACCTGACGGTCCCTCGTTTCACACCAAGCAAAGGCGTCTCAAACGTTGGGTGGAGCACTTTCAGACAGTTGGTTTGGTCCTCAGTGTTAATCTCTTCTGTATCCCTTCCGGTACAATTCCAGTGGTCCGTATCCACATATCCCCTTACTGAGGTGGAAATCCGCAGGGAAATCCACGAGTCAGGAAATCGCAAAGCGCCTGACTCTCATGGCCTTCCCTTAGTCGTTTTTAAAGATGGTTGGTTGCAACCTGTAGAAGACTTCATGTTTTGTGCTGAAACATTCGGGATTCCGAGCAGATCCCTCCTGTGGAAAGAGCTAGAGCAAAGATTGCGCTGAGTTTCGTGCAGGTCCTAGATATATCGACCAATTATCCACCCCCTGACAGGTTGTTGGGCACCCTCACACTTTCCGACTACCAGTGGTCATCGTATTCCTGGACATTCGTGCGGCCTCTGACTCTCTCGATAGCATTGTACTATGGGATGGTTCACTGAGTAATGGAGTATCTGAGAAGTATGTATCTCTCATCAATGAGTTGTACTGTCACCTATCAGGTCGGGTGAGGGCCTACGGCCAACTTTGGCCCCCTTGTGGTCGTCTGCAGTGGAGTACGACAAGACTACCCTATATGCCCATTTCTCTTCAATTGTGACATAGAGGATGTTCTACGGACTGCCTTGTCTGGTCTTCCGACCGGTGGAGTTGAACTTCTCCCAAGGAACAGAGTTCTTGACTTGGAATATGCTGACGTTGCCTACTTGCTAAGCGGCAATGCACAGACAATACAACACGTTTTCCACAGCTTGGTGATTGAAGTATACGGATATGGTGTGCACTTTGTTTCTTCCAAGTGCGAAGTGCTTTCACAGGATTGGCAAGAGCCTGTGCCTGCACTCACCGTTTATGGTCACTAGCTGGATTCAATGGACATCTTCAAGAACCTTGAGAACTTGATGAAAGCTAGAGGTGGTGTTGGGGAGGAGATTAGCTCACGTTAAACGAGAGCTAGAGAAGCTTTTGCAGACCTGCGATACCTGTGGCGTCGTCGTGACACGTGGCTCTATTAGCGGAAAGATGTACACTGCCGTTGTTCGCAGTGTTCCACCTTAATGTTGTGAGACCCGGCCACTTCGCGTGGACGATGCTGGGTGTCTTTCCGTATTCGATAACCGATGTATCCGAAGCATTGTTCTTGTCTGGCGAGAACATCGAGTGAGTGATGACAAGGTGGGCCGTCGTACGTTAGGCACGGATGGCTGCCCTCTACACCGCGTTCTGTGGCTTGTTCATGTTTTACGAATGACTACCTATCGTCTACCAGATTATGCACGAAATGCGAGCACTTATTTAGGATGCATCACAGATAAGGCCAATGAAACATGGAGGTAAAATTACGTATGCACAATAAGGAAAACTACCACACTTCTGAGTTTACACTCGTCGAACATCTATGTCTTTGGTCGTCATTTCAGGTGTAGAGCCAAATGGATTATCGCAACTGATATTATATGCATGCAGCATTTTACTACATTAATATTGGTTAGCATCCATGATGGAATTTTAAACCTACATTGCGGGCGATGTTTGAACGATTACTTTCGTGGAAATATATATATATATATATATATATATATATATATATATATATAACAACTCGGATTATAAGGAAGTGATAAAAATGCTACTCTGTGACGAGGGAACCTACCAAACTGTCGCGGGACATCGGATCAATTAACTGGTAAACAAAATTTCTACATCATTATCCACTCTCAGAAAAGCAAAACGATCACAGACGATTTATACAAATAAGTGAAACCCACGGTAAGTCCAACTCCTTGACTCTACCGACTTCCGAAGTTTCACAATCCGCATTGCCACTACGAGATACTGTTCAATGTACGGTCGTCTCAGGAGTTCTAATGAGAAAAACAAGCTACCTCTTGGGTTAGATGCAATAAAGAATTGTGAATGAGATTAAAAACCCTCGAACTTGCGGATCACTCACGTAAATCTTGCACTCTAATGTAACTCTCCTATGTCACTTACTTACCACTTGGTGACTGATAAACCCAAAGAAATTCTGCGTTATTTGCCTTACCTTTATGGATAACGTACGAAAAACCGGCCGAATTTCCCATTGCGTGATCGATGTCCATCAACAAATATGAGAATATGAACCACAAATGAAAAAATAAAGGTTATTTGGTCACATACCAACTTCGACCATAAAGTTTGCTCTGCATGTTTTATGCTGGTCCATACTACTTAGACATGCCTCTCTAGTAGCGAAGGCTACCTAACTTAAACGGCCCAGAAAACATCATAGAATAAACGAAGTCAATACAAATCAGTACAGTACCTAATAATTCCAAACTTCATTTGGGGAATTTGTTTCATTC
The DNA here is from genome assembly GCA_948099385.1 of Fasciola hepatica. Taxonomy (NCBI): domain Eukaryota; kingdom Metazoa; phylum Platyhelminthes; class Trematoda; order Plagiorchiida; family Fasciolidae; genus Fasciola; species Fasciola hepatica. The sequence goes on from CANUEZ040000199.1 coordinate 4,183,495, forward strand.
AAAAATCAGTGCTATCTGTAGTTGAAGCTATTTGTTATTTGTGGTCAACAGCCGTAATTCCATCAGTTGGGCCACTATGGCAGCCGGTACTTGTGAACTCCGCTGTTATAAGGATCTCCCGCATCAGTATTATCCCCTTCCATTGAAACCTATATTTGTCATTCTCAATAACCGCGGCTAACCAAAGAACTGCCATTGAGTTTTCGTTTTACATCTGTAGTCATTGATGTCGCTTGGTGATAGTCCTAGCAGAAGGCGACTAACGAGGTGTTTCTGCATTCAGTGGTAAGTAACATTTCCACTTTCGTGGTCGTCTTGACATGTCCCTAGCCCTCCGTCCCTCAGACAAGCGTACACAAGTTGAATTTCCGTTTATGCGGTTGTTCTGTTTTTTACTCTTGAATCTGGATCCATTTTTCTGCACGGCATCTATCCATTGGGCATCTTTCCCCTTGGCTCACGATCAAGACCTGGGGATGCTCATGGTGAATTATTGTCTACGTTTCTACGGAAAAGTACACAGTTGCCTTGAGTTGGGAAACAAATATTGGAACCGGCCTATAACTGTACTGCTAAGCAGCACAAAATCCTCGCGGGGAGGGAAAACCGTGCTTCCTCGAAGTGAATTACTGTCCAAGATTTAATGATGACATTTTTAATTTGGCCTGCATTAGGAAATCTACTGGACCAGAGTATGACCGTACACACGCACACACACACACACACACACGACGAAACACGCGTGCCACTCCCGTTACGCGTTCAAAATGAACTGCTATCGGGCTAGTCATATTTCCCCTGTGTCATAACAATGAAGGCTCAACTGTAAAGTCCAACAGGTGTACACATTGAAAACAAAACATTTTCAAACACAAAAATCCCATCTCACATCCCTTACAATACTAGTGCTCAACATTATTTTGTTCTCATGAAATTATTATTTCAAGGACCTTCACATCTTGGATTATCCACTGTTATTGTTTCGTTGGCACAGCCCGTTTTGCACAATGGAGTTTCCATGGTACATAGGAATTGTTTTGAAATGTAAAAATGTTGTACTAATATTTTGTGTGAAACAATAAGATACGACACACCAGTACCCAGCATAAGGCTAGCGAAATTCCATTTGTAAACAGCTGCCA